>CAWUFW010000707.1:1251330-2502661 GCA_963921515.1 Calotriton arnoldi
GTTATTTTGCTTCACCACGCCACCCCAGTTCAGACATGGCCATATGCAAATCAGTCTTGACCCTGTGCCTCATGGGAACAGTCCAGACCGAACTGCCAAGCCATGTCTTCCCTGGACCGGAATCAAGCATCCTAGGACCGGTTTCGGGCATTCAGCCCTCATCAGCCAGGATAGCCCGACTCCAGTGGCGCAGTGAGCACGGGACCCACGTCTGGGCATACCCTTCCCACTTGGGGCGAATTGCAAAACACACAAGATGATGGACGGAATGTTGCACAATGGCAAACATTCACCCCCAGTCACAGATCTGGGTTTAATCCATCGTTATTTTGCTTCACCACGCCACCCCAGTTCAGACATGGCCATATGCAAATCAGTCTTGACCCTGTGCCTCATGGGAACAGTCCAGACCGAACTGCCAAGCCATGTCTTCCCTGGACCGGAATCAAGCATCCTAGGACCGGTTTCGGGCATTCAGCCCTCATCAGCCAGGATAGCCTGACTCCAGTGGCGCAGTGAGCACGGGACCCACGTCTGGGCATACCCTTCCCACTTGGGGCGAATTGCAAAACACACAAGATGATGGACGGAATGTTGCACAATGGCAAACATTCACCTCCAGTCACAGATCTGGGTTTAATCCATCGTTATTTTGCTTCACCATGCCACCCCAGTTCAGACATGGCCATATGCAAATCAGTCTTGACCCTGTGCCTCATGGGAACAGTCCAGACCGAACTGCCAAGCCATGTCTTCCCTGGACCGGAATCAAGCATCCTAGGACCGGTTTCGGGCATTCAGCCCTCATCAGCCAGGATAGCCTGACTCCAGTGGCGCAGTGAGCACGGGACCCACGTCTGGCATACCCTTCCCACTTGGGGCGAATTGCAAAACACACAAGATGATGGACGGAATGTTGCACAATGGCAAACATTCACCCCCAGTCACAGATCTGGGTTTAATCCATCGTTATTTTGCTTCACCACGCCACCCCAGTTCAGACATGGCCATATGCAAATCAGTCTTGACCCTGTGCCTCATGGGAACAGTCCAGACCGAACTGCCAAGCCATGTCTTCCCTGGACCGGAATCAAGCATCCTAGGACCGGTTTCGGGCATTCAGCCCTCATCAGCCAGGATAGCCTGACTCCAGTGGCGCAGTGAGCACGGGACCCACGTCTGGGCATACCCTTCCCACTTGGGGCGAATTTCAAAACACACAAGATGATGGACGGAATGTTGCACAATGGCAAACATTCACCCCCAGTCACAGATCTGGGTTTAATCCATCGTTATTTTGCTTCACCACGCCACCCCAGTTCAGACATGGCCATATGCAAATCAGTCCTGACCCTGTGCCTCATGGGAACAGTCCAGACCGAACTGCCAAGCCATGTCTTCCCTGGACCGGAATCAAGCATCCTAGGACCGGTTTCGGGCATTCAGCCCTCATCATCCAGGATAGCCTGACTCCAGTGGCGCAGTGAGCACGGGACCCACGTCTGGGCATACCCTTCCCACTTGGGGCGAATTGCAAAACACACAAGATGATGGACGGAATGTTGCACAATGGCAAACATTCACCCCCAGTCACAGATCTGGGTTTAATCCATCGTTATTTTGCTTCACCACGCCACCCCAGTTCAGACATGGCCATATGCAAATCAGTCTTGACCCTGTGCCTCATGGGAACAGTCCAGACCGAACTGCCAAGCCATGTCTTCCCTGGACCGGAATCAAGCATCCTAGGACCGGTTTCGGGCATTCAGCCCTCATCAGCCAGGATAGCCTGACTCCAGTGGCGCAGTGACCACGGGACCCACGTCTGGGCATACCCTTCCCACTTGGGGCGAATTGCAAAACACACAAGATGATGGACGGAATGTTGCACAATGGCAAACATTCACCCCCAGTCACAGATCTGGGTTTAATCCATCGTTATTTTGCTTCACCACGCCACCCCAGTTCAGACATGGCCATATGCAAATCAGTCTTGACCCTGTGCCTCATGGAAACAGTCCAGACCGAACTGCCAAGCCATGTCTTCCCTGGACCGGAATCAAGCATCCTAGGACCGGTTTCGGGCATTCAGCCCTCATCAGCCAGGATAGCCTGACTCCAGTGGCGCAGTGAGCACGGGACCCACGTCTGGGCATACCCTTCCCACTTGGGGCGAATTGCAAAACACACATTGTTCTGCATTCTGTCCATCAACTGTTGTTTTTGCATTTGTCACCCCCACTGGGACGGGTATGCCCAGACGTGGGTCCCGTGCTCTCCATGCCACTGGAATCAAGCTATCCTGGCTGAAGAGGGGTGAAACCCCGAAACCGGTCCTAGGATGCTTGTTTCCAGTCCAGGGAGGACCTGGCTTGGCAGTTCGGGCTGGACTGTTCCCATGAGGCACAGGGTCAAGACTGATTTGCATATGGCTGGGTTCAAACTGGAATGGCATGGTGAGCAAAAAACGATGGATTTAGGCCCAGATCTCTGTACTGGGGTGAATGTATGACATTGTTCTGCATTCTGTCCATCAACTGTTGTTTTTGCATTTGTCACCCCGAGTGGGACGGGTATGCCCAGACGTGGGTCCCGTGCTTCCATGCCACTGGAATCAAGCTATCCTGGCTGAAGAGGGGTGAAACCCCGAAACCGGTCCTAGGATGCTTGTTTCCAGTCCAGGGAGGACCTGGTTTGGCAGTTCGGGCTGGACTGTTCCCATGAGGCACAGGGTCAAGACTGATTTCCATATGGCTGGGTTCAAACTGGAATGGCATGGTGAGCAAAAAACGATGGATTTAGGCCCAGATCTCTGTACTGGGGTGAATGTATGACATTGTTCTGCATTCTGTCCATCAACTGTTGTTTTTGCATTTGTCACCCCGAGTGGGACGGGTATGCCCAGAAGTGGGTCCCGTGCTTTCCATGCCACTGGAATCAAGCTATCCTGGCTGAAGAGGGGTGAAACCCCGAAACCGGTCCTAGGATGCTTGTTTCCAGTCCAAGGAGGACCTGGCTTGGCAGTTCGGGCTGGACTGTTCCCATGAGGCACAGGGTCAAGACTGATTTGCATATGGCTGGGTTCAAACTGGAATGGCATGGTGAGCAAAAAACGATGGATTTAGGCCCAGATCACTGTACTGGGGTGAATGTATGACATTGTTCTGCATTCTGTCCATCAACTGTTGTTTTTGCATTTGTCACCCCGAGTGGGACGGGTATGCCCAGACGTGGGTCCCGTGTTCTCCATGCCACTGGAATCAAGCTATCCTGGCTGAAGAGGGGTGAAACCCGAAACCGGTCCTAGGATGCTTGTTTCCAGTCCAGGGAGGACCTGGCTTGGCAGTTCGGGCTGGACTGTTCCCATGAGGCACAGGGTCAAGACTGATTTGCATATGGCTGGGTTCAAACTGGAATGGCATGGTGAGCAAAAAAACGATGGATTTAGGCACAGATCTCTGTACTGGGGTGAATGTATGACATTGTTCTGCATTCTGTCCATCAACTGTTGTTTTTGCACACATCCCTGTGTGCCATGCCTACAACCCACTGCCCTGGCATAGATCAGTCACCCCTCTAGCTGGGTGCCCTATAACAGTATGAGGGTACTGGTGCATGAGCCCTGTACCCCTACAGTGTCTAAGTCCATTCTTAGACATTGTAAGTGCAGTGCTGCCATTAAGAGTATATGGTGCTGGGAGTTTGTCATTACGAACTCCACAGCACTATAATGGCTACACTGAAAACTGAGAAGTTTGGTTTCAAACTTCTCAGCACATTAAACCCACACTGATGCCAGTGTGGGATTTAATGAAAAATGCACACAGAGGGCATCTTAGAGATGCCCCCTGAAAAACGACCTGCCACTAGTGTCCAGGCAGAGTGGCTGCTTTCAGCTGCCACCACCAGACATGTTTCTGGACCCCTGGATCGAGAGCCTGCTGCTCTCGGGGCCCTGAAACAATGCACATCCTGGGACGAGGTGCCAAGCCTCCTCCCCCAGGATGGGCAGGTTCCACGAAGGGGAAGCCTCAAAGATTGCCGCCTTTGTGAGCTTCCCCAGGCCACTTGCTGCTTTCAGCAACTGGTCCCCACTGGTTCTGACCCCCACTTTGGGCGAGAGAACCGGCGGGAAAAACAAATGAGGAAGAGAGGTGTGCCCACCTCTGCCAACTCCACCCCTCAGGTGGGGGAGGCGAGGTGAAGCACAACTTTCAGTCCCCGCCATCTTGCAGATGGGGGGACCCTGCCAACCAGAGTGAGGCATATGCCCCCCTCCCACTGGAGGGTGGCATAATAGGGGGTGTACCCACCCCAAGGAAGGGACCCATTGGTCGCAAACTTTACTTACCTGTAACGCCCCTAAATCTAGTATTTAGGGGGCATCCCGAACCTTGCTTCCTCAGACAAGAAACCAGAAGAAGAAAAGAAGAAGGACCGAACAGCCATGCCGAAGCTAACAAGAGGAGGACACCCACTGACTTAGCCCCAGCCCTACCGACCTGTCCCCACCTCGAACCTGCAGAAGCGAAACTCCGGTGTGTCCTGCAGCCAGCAGCCTCAAGAACCCCGATGACCTGCCCTGCCTTCAAAAGAAAAGACTCTGTCTCCCGTGAACACCGGATTTGTTCACCAACAGACTACAGGTCAGGGAAAGTCCGCGAGTCTGCACCACCCTGCACCCGACGCCCACGGCCCGAGTTCGAGAGCCCCAACACCAGAAGGAGGTCTCCCCGGTGATCATGACCCGAGATCCGGTGACCCCAGATCTGCCTCAAGCCTCCAGCCGACGCCTGCAGCCTTAAACCGGAAGGTCCCCCCAACCACGACCAGGAGCTGGTAAGAAGATCCGACCCTAAAAGGCACCCCTGCACCCGACGCCCCACGGCCTTGGGTGACCCAACCAACGGTGCCTAACCAACCCCCAACATCCCAACTTACCTCTCCAAGTGGTGGTCGCACCCAGAAGACATTCGTCCCCCAGCCTGCAGTGTGTTTGCACACCGGAGACTCCCCATTGAAAACTACAGGGCACCCGACGCCAAAACAGAACTCTGCACCCAGTCGCCCTACTGCCGCTGAGGGTGCACCTTTGGTGCTGGCTTGAATCCCCATTTGCCCTGAGCTTAAGTCCAGGAGCTTTGCTCCCACAACCCAGTGGCCTGCTCGTCAGGAGCCACCAACCGGAGGCCTCCTGCCCCCCATTGGATAACATTGGGCCTCAGCACTCTGCACCCGGCCGCCCTAGTGCCGCTGAGGGTGTAACAAGAGTGCATACTTGACCCTGGGGGACCCTTGAGTCTTCCCCTAGAATATCAACTCCCACAACCGAATACTTACCTTTGAACCGATAACCCTATTTTCCTCCATAGGATAACATTGACTGTTTTTCTGTGAAACGTTTCTGTGTGTGGAGTTGGGAAATCTAAAAAACCCTTTAAAACTGTAACAAAATAACAAAAACGCTTTTACTTACCTGTTTCCAGGAAATGTCCCAGTGCAGTATCCAGGTATACTGCACTGTGCAAGAAAAATAATCTGTAAAGTAATCTACTTGACATTCTACTAAAAAGCCAATACAAAGTATATGTACAGTATATCAAAAGCATTGCATTACTAGTAGCTCTACTGTAATCAAACCAAAGTGCATATACAATTGCAACTCAAACTGTTTACAAACTGCATTACTGCTGTAAAGTATTTATTGCTTACCTGTGCCAGGCTTGCTTGGTTCTAGAAAATAAAAAAACTAAAAGAATATTTTTATACAAAACCAATTGGTCTGAAGTTCAGTCTTTGAGTGTGTGATATCATTTGCTGATTGAGTGTGTACAACAAATGCTTAACACTACCCTCTGATACAGCCTTACTATTCGACAACACTACCACAAATAGAGAGTAAGGTGCTATCTACTTTTACCTCTGCCTACCTTTGGGGTTCCACTGGACTCTGTGCACACTATACCTCACTTTGGTATAGTATATACAGAGCCAGCTTCCTACACCAATGCATTGCGATTCTACGTTTAGCTAATAGTAGCAACATAGCTGATAGCCGGCTAACACCTGGGGGTACCTCCTTGACATGACCCAATAGGGCTACTAGTGGCATGCATTCCAAGCGGGACCCTGTAATTTCATGTATGGTTTCATAGACTCTGTTCCAGTACCGGGGAATAGGTGGGCAGTGCCGTGATAAATGTAGGAATGTCGCTTGTGCATGTTTGCATCTCCAACAGTCAGCATCCGGTCTCAGCCCCATTTTATGTATTTGTACAGGCGTGCGATACAGTCGGTGGAGAAATTTAAAATGAATGAGTCGCAGTTTATAGTTGGGGGAGAGATACTTGAGCTGAGAGCAGCAGTATGACCATTGTTCATCTGTGAGGGGCAGGTCGAGTTCAACTCGCCATTTCGCCAATGCTCTAGCCGTCGTGATCGGCGAGGCTGCATGCATGATGTTGTAGAGACGTGTGAATAGTTTCCTAGGCGATGGGTTGATTAATACGTTTTCTAGTGCTGTCAAGACTGGCGGTGCAATCGGGGAGGAAGTGTGTATTTGTCTGCATGTGGCTCTAAGTTGATAATATAAGAGTAGATCAAGGATGGGTGGCTGGGGTTCTTCGGGGCCCTGGGGACGGGCAAGGAATGAGTTGTCTGGGTAGAGATCGCCAAAGGTAGCTAAGCCCATCTGGCGAGCACGTTGTATGGCTCCTTTATCGTGTAAAGGGGGAATGAGCGGGTGATATGCTAGCGGTATTGAAGGTGCATAAAGTGCCGGGATGTTTGCACGTCTCCTCAGTCCCTCCAACGCCCATCGCAGGGACTCTACTGTGTTTATCTCCTCACCTGTTCTCTTGTAGATTTGGTATATGGCAACCTGCAGTGGAATAGGCGCTGCAACATCGCTCTCCACCGCCACATGAGGCTGGAACGGGGTTGGGTGGACCCAGTAGTGTAAGTATTGAGCTTGTGCACATAGAGCATATAGTTCGAAATCCGGTGCCCCCATACCTCCCTGCGAGAGCGGTAGAGTCAATAGTTCCCAGGTCACCAGTAGGGATCGGATTCTCTTAAAGAATGCTTGTTTTAATGGTAGCGGTATGTTAGCGAATAGATATAGAAGTTTGGGTAATATTATCATTTTGGCTATGGCAATCCTGCCCGCCAGAGATAGCGGTAGCCTAGACCAGGTAGCTATCTTGCCTTCCAGTCACTCCATTAGTCGGCCGTAGTTCATGCGCCAGACCTCTTGTAGATCTCTACTAAGCCAGATACCCAAATATTTAACCGGACCCTCAGCCCACGTCAGTGGAAAGTCAATATTGAACCCAAGTGGGACGGCAATCAAGGGAAGGAGAGTCGATTTAGCCCAGTTTACATTTATTCCAGACATGCCACCAAATTGGAGGACCTCTCACAGCGCAGGATTAAGGTTCTCTTCGGGTGCCCGTATATATAGAGTAATATCAGCGTACATTGATATGATTAAACCCCTGTCTGTGAGCCCCAGTCCCCTTGCGGTATGATGTTGGCGCATTCTGGCAGCTAGAGGCTTAATGGCTATTGCAAATAGCAGAGGTGAAAGGGGGCATCCCCCTGCCTGGTGTGACGTGTTATCGAGAATGGATGAGACATCAAGTCATTTGCTCTCAGTCTGGCAGTAGGCTGGGTGTAGAGCAATCGAATTAGCTGGATGAAGTTGGGGCTGATTCCCAGTCTGGGTAGTATGGTAAATAGGTATGGCCATTCCAGTGAATCAAACGCTTTGGTTGCGTCCAGGAAGGCCGCGAGCGCTGGCAATTGGGGTTCTAGTTGGTGCACTATAGAGAAAAAGGTGCACAGGTTGTGCGTTGTAGATCTGCCCGGAATGAATCCCGACTGGTCGGGTCTGACGATGAGCGGGAGGAGTGGCTGTAATCTGGTGGCAATCAGTTTGGCAAGAATTTTAGCATCAATATTGATAAGCGAGAGTGGGCGGTAGGAGTCACACTTATTGTCTGGCTTGTCTGGCTTTAGGATCAATATTATCACGGCTTCGCGCATTGTCGAGGGCAGGGATCCGCGTTCCAGCGATTCCTGGTAGGTAGTGAGTAAATGGGGGGCGATCTCAGCCGCATAGGTCTTGTAAAATGAAGTCGTCAGTCCAGCTAGTCCTGGGGCTCTACCACCAGGCATACCACTTATGGCCTGAACAATTTCTTCCACAGTGAATTGTTCGTCCAGGTAGGCACGGTGGGCATCACTCAACCACGCCAGCTCATTAGAGTCTAGGTAGGTTTGCAGCTCAGGGTTAGGGCCAATTTGTGTGGCCGTATACAGAGAAGCATAAAAGTCAGTTAGTCGTTCGACTGTAGCAGTCTGCCCTCTTACTGGGTTAGAATCATTGTCTAGGAGTTCAGTAATGTAAGACGAAGAGCAGGATTGTCTGAGTGTGTTAGCTAGAGTTCTGCCTGGGCGGTCACCCTCTCCGTACCTCCGGGCCCGAGCTTGTTTCCCCAGGAAGTGCGTCTCCCTAATTGCCTCCTCGCCATATTCAGAGATTTTCTCCCTAAGGGTTGCGAGGTGCGGGGTCCCACCGCTTTGATAGTATAGGAGTTCAGCATCACGGATTTCACCCTCCAGCCTCTCTAGAGTCCGTCTAATGGATTTTAATACTCCAGATTGCTTAGCTATACATGCACCCCTTATTACTGCCTTAAATGCCTCCCATACAGTGGAGGGGAAGTCCACTGACTTTTCATTTATGGAGAAGAATTGTATGAGTTCCGAACGTATCTCTTCCCTAAAAATCGCGTCTTGTAATGCGTTTGGGGGCAGGCGCCAGCAGAAGGTTCGCGGAGTAGACTGTGGTATGTTCCAGCTAAGCAATACCGGGGCATGGTCAGACAGAGTGCGTGGCATATGTTGAGTGTCGGTAGTCCAGGACGCAACATCCCCAGAAACAAGCCAAAAGTCAAGTCTGGACCAGGCTTCATGGCACGTGGAGACACAAGTGCCCTCTCTAGTGTCAGAGTGCCAATTGCGCCATATGTCTATCAACCCGTTTTCCTGAGTTAGGGAGAGAATCTTTTGGCTGGCTCTGGGGTGCAGGCAGCGGGAAGAGCCCACTCGGTCCAGGGAGTCATGTAGGAAGGCATTAAAGTCACCCCCCCCCCACACCACTGTATCACAGCCCAGCAGTGCGACCTTTGACCAAATAGTGTCGAAAAAGACTGGATCGTCCACGTTAGGACCATAGATTGCGACCAGTGTCACTGGGGTGGTGACCATTGTGCCGCTTAAGATAATATATCGGCCTTCAGGGTCTATTAGTATGCGGGTGGTGCTCCAGCGAGCATCTCGCCTGATCAGTATGGCTGTCCCACAAGCGTAGTAAGAGTATGGCGCTGAGTATGTCTCCCCTCAATATCTATTGTGGAGTTTAGGGTGTGTTGCATTTCTGAGGTGCGTTTCTTGTAAGAAGCAGATGTCAATCCTGTGTCTGATTAGGTAATAGTGCACTTGTCTAGTCTTCCTATGATCATTAAGCCCTCTTATGTTCCATGTTAGGAACGTGACAGTGGACATCTACCTATGTCTATAATATATGACGTGGTTGTAAGATGTACTGCTGCATTCAGTGTAAATGCCGGTTGAACAGTAATGTGCGTAGTTGCGGTGATAGGGTGCATATTCAGGGCTGTGTGTTCTACTCTTGTATCCATGTATATAATATGCATCAAATAACTGCGATCCCTCAACCCTCCTCCCCCCCAACCTTGTTACCTCCCTTGGACCGCCCTCAACCCACACCAACCCCCCAATCATGTTGTGGATACCACCCTCCCCCACCCCGCAATCCCAATCGAACAACAAACATATTCAACCATGGGAGTTCTCCCAGTGGGCGCATGGGACGCCGGCGAACTTTCCTACCCGTGTGGCAGGGCGGCCGGGTCATGTTTCTAGATCAGGGCTGTACTTAATGTAGAACGCAGCACAGTTAAGCCGCACATCGTGAATTAGTCCTGGCGGAGTATGGTTCCTGAATGCTTAGTGAGTACGAGCAAGGCAGGGAGGCCCGCCACGGGGGGCGCCCGATACCCCGCCCAGCCAATGTGGCCCCCTCAATCATTGTCACTGAGATTCAGTTCAGATCCAGTCTGTTGGGAGGAACGGGGTGACTGTCTTTTAGTGCTTACGTGTTTGGCGAAATTTAAAGCTGATTTTGCATCGGTGAAGAAGTGGGATTGCCCGCCATGTGAGATTTTTAGCCTCGCTGGATATAGCATGGCATATGGAATTTCGGCTTGTTGTAAGATACGTGTGGTTGGAAGAAACTCTTTGCAGGCGGCCTGAACCATTGGAGTAAAGTCTGGGAAGAAAGAAATGTTATTGCCTTGGTGAGTGATGGGGCCTCGGTCTCTGGCCGCTCTCAGCACCGAGTCCCGACCCCGGTAATTCAGCAGGCAATGATGGGCCTCGGCGTGTCTCCAACTGGTGGTCTTGGCCCCAACAAGCGGTGTGCACGTTCTACAACAAACACAGGGGATAGCACCGACTCGAACAGCTCCTGGAGAAGTGTTTCTACATAGGGTTCCATTTTGGATATGGCCGTTGTCTCGGGTATTCCAGCGATCTGGACGTTGTTGCATCTGGATCGCGCTTCTAAATCTTCATATTTATCTTTAATGACTGTGAGAACCCTTTCCATGTTAAGAAGGTGCTCCTTGGATTCAACTTGGAAGTCGTGCGCATCTGAGGCACGATTTTCCAACATGTCCAAACGAGACAGTCTACTTGCTGTTTCACCCTATCCAGCCTGGAGGTGAGAGCATCAATTTTATTATCAACGGATTTTAGGTTGGTGCGGACATCTAGCCTTATGGTGCGCAGGTCTTCCTCCTGTTTATCTCCACATTCTCCAAGATTTGCTTCCGAGTCTGGTTCAGAGCTCGCCTCCATGTTGCGGTTAAGGCGCTTGCCCTCAAAGGGTTATGTAGATTGTTTTGGGTCGTTCTTCCCCATGGCGGCAGGAGGTGGAAGGACCTGAGCACAAGCTTGGGCAGGCTCTCCCCTTCCCAGGAGCTCAGCCAGCTCACTGTACGGAGATAGCAGTAAGACCCCTAGGCCCGCTGGGCTGTATTTCTTGCTTGTGGTGGGTTGGGGGTACCGCCTTCCTCAGTATATGTGACTCTCAACCGGCGAGCAGACCACTCGGCTCCAGGCAATGAGGGAGGCCACCACGGCCGCCGGACTCCAGAGCAACACTTCCCGAGGTAGGCGACAGGCCCGCTCCTAGCACCGGCCAGGGGGGCCGCGCTACCACTCACCGGCCTCCGGCAAAGCCAGCAATGCCGGCCAGCCCGGGCACCGGATGTCACACACCGCACCTCACCAGCGCCAGCCCAGGCCTGCCACCCGCCGCATATCTGCTATGGAGTCAACAGGCTCCCCGCCCCGCCTGCCGACGCCCGGGCCCCCCCATCCATGAAGGGGGCCAACCACTGCAGCACCCCAATCGGGGAGAGAGGAGCCCACCCGCCCACCCACACCAAGGCTAGCAGATCTCCGGGCCCAATAACACACTTACACGGTCTGCGCTCTGGGTCTCCGAATCGGAGTCCTCCGCCGAACGCTAATTGGGGCCGCCAGATATTCAGCCAGTCTCTGCGTCACAGGAGCCTCGTAGTCGCCAGTCTCGGTGGAGCCTCTTGCTCGTTAACGATCTTTTTCCTCCGCAGGCTGCCGCGTCTCCCCGCCGGCACCGCGCTCACTCGGGCTGTAGCGGGATTTCGGTGTCGGGCAGTAGATGAACGTCGAGTTCACTTCGATGCCACTCGATCGAGGCTCATTTGGCCCAACTGCAGTTGCTCCAGTCAGCATTCAATCATGCAGCAGTCGGCTACAGCTTACGGTGGTGTCAGCGCAGGCCCCAGCAGTGCCACGGCCTCTCCCCCGCGGGCCCAGCCAGGTCAGTTCGTGCAGGTCAGCACGTTGTAGCAGCGCGACGGACACCTTTTCGCAGTTCCCTTGTTCTGCTGGGTACGTGCGGCAATTGTTTGAGCTCCGATCGCCCCGATGTCGGCAGATGTATTTAGGATTGTGGGCCCGGCCGGCAGAGCCCTCTTAGCAAGTGGTCATACTGCAGCTCGGCGAAGCCACGCCCCCCGAACAATGCCATTTGGTTAATGGTAGAGGAATGGGGGTGGTCAGAAGATTCTGATTTTAGAGGGAGGGAAGTTTCTAAATATGGCTGCCCCCTTTTGTCTCTCCCTGAGTGGTACTTTAGGATGGCTGATGACAGCCAGGTGCTTATGTTTTGCAATTCATTGAGCTCAAGTTTTGGGTACTCCTACGTGGAGCCAGCATCGTCACCTGCTGTGAGAGCCATCACCTTCCACAAAGACTGTGTATGCATTGCAACCAGAAAATCAGCAACATCACAGTTGACAAGCCAGCAGCTATGACCTGTACAGACCACACCCTCGTCAGTTTTAGCATACCCCATCCCACACCATCACAGACCTACCACCACAGGAACCATCCGCCGCAGCTGGAAATGCATCTCAGAAGAGGAGTGGGCTTCCACCCTCTTCAAGCACTGGCCTGAGCACACCTTCAACTTGCTGAAAGCCATCAAAAACGTAAACAGCTGGATCACTTCATGGTCAGACAGCCTGACTCCCCTCAAACACAAATCACTGGCAAGAGTCTGATCACAGGCCAACTAGCACACAAAGGAACTCAGGCTGATGAAACGCCACTGCAAGCATCTGGAGCGCAAATGGAGAACTAGTCAAAACACCGCAGATAAAAACATCTTCAAATCAGCCCTAAGACACTACCACCAGCAGACATGGAACTCCAAGTGCACAGCTCTTGCAGATCGCATTGATGCCAGCCCTAACAGCAGCAAGGAAATCTTCACCAACATCAAAGATTTCACCACACCAGCTGCCCCTTCCAGCAACATTACCCCTCACAAGACCTTTGCAAAAACTCTCAGAATTCTTCTGTAATAAAATCATTTACATATTCAGCAACTTCAACCCTCAACTGGTATGAAGATCATCCACTCGGGCTCCATCTGACCCTTGCCCTCACCATGCCTTCACCAAAGGACTGCTACTGATCAGTGAAGCACTAACACCCATTCTCAACACCTCCATCGACTCAGCCACATTCCTGGACACCTGGAAACATGCCACTATCAAGCCCCTGCTCAAGAAACCATCTGGTGACCCAGCTAAACTTTCCAACTACAAACCCATCTCCCTCCTACCATACCTGCAAAGGTGTTCGAGAATTTTAATTAAACGATTCCTCACTGGCCACCTCAGCAACCACATGCTCCTCGACGCCAAGTAGTTTGGATTCAGGCCCAACCACAGTGCAGAAACAGCTTTCATTGCCGCCTCAGACATCTGCAGAATCCTTGACAGAGGAGATACAGGATCCCTCATTCTCCAGGACCTATCTGCAGTATTTGGCATGGTCTCATACCCCCGCCTCATCAGGCTCCTGCTCGGGATTGGCAACCAAGGACCTGCCCTCCGCAGAGTCTGCGCCTACTTACCCGGACAGAACACCAGCTGTCAGCCTGGCACCTTACTCCTCGGAAGCCTTCTAACTCATCTGCAGAGTGCCTCAAGATTCATCGTATAGCCCTCCCCCCCTCTTCAATGCAAACATGATCATTCTGACCAACATCGACATCTTCTCCTATGCTGACAACATGCAACTCATACTCTCCCTCTCGGACAAGACCCCCAACACGTGAAACAAGTTCACCGCCTGCATGACAAAAGTCTAATTGGATGAAAGCCAACTGTTCAAGCTCAACACCGGCAAGACAGGAGTAGTGATCTTTGGCAAGAACACCTCACTATAGAACACCTGAGTTTAGCCAGGTGTGGACCTGGCTAAACTCAGGTCCACACCCATACCCACACCCAAAATCCGTGCCAGGAACCTCGAATAATCATCAACAACAAACTGGACATGACTGCACAAGTCAACACTGTCACTGTAACCTGCTTCCACACCCTGAAGATGCTGAGAAAAATCTCCAAATGGCTCCCAAGCAACACTAGAAAAACTGTCACTCAAATCCTAGTTACCAGCAAGTCGGACTATGGGAACACCCTCTACGCCGGGATCACCGAGAAACTCACTAGAAGACTACAAGCCATCCAGAACTTGGCACACAGATTCATCCTCAACCTTCCACACAGAACCCACATCACACCACACCTCAGGGAGCTCCACTGGCTTCTGATACACAAATGTGCTCATTTCAAACTCTTCACACACACATTCCAGGCACTACACAGCTTAGGTCCCACCTCCCTGAAGAGCTGCATCTTCTTTCAACAATCACCCAGACACCTCTGATCTGCAGGCTTCCTATTGGCACACATCCCACACATATACAAAACCAGATCAGGAGGATGGGTGTTCTCTTACATTAGTCCTAAAGCATGGAACGACCTCCCAATCCACATCAGAAACTCTTCCTCTCTTTTTGAATTCCACAATAAGCTTAAGTTCTAGCTTTTCAATTAACCAACCTGCCATAGGCAGGGCTATGTACATGCATCTGTTCAGCCTCAGGATATCCCCTATGGTGATAGTGTGATTTACAAATACACATGACAAATAGAAATTTGAAATGGAACCACCCCAAAACAGTTCTTGGACTTTAGACAGTGAATCAACATCCCCTCCCTTGAAACTCAGTATAAAGGTGGGAAACAAACCCCTTTGGTCCAGTTCCAAGATCGTCTTGACCAAGGAAGGGAATGCTCATTAGAGTACTTGAAAAGCTACTGTGATTCAGGGGTGGTGTCTGTCCAAACTTGCTTTGGTCTGCCAAGCACCTAGAAGCCTGTCTGCCTGTTCCGAGAGGGGAGGAGAATGCCTAGAGCTGCAGGAGGAGAGACTGTTGAGGTCTCCCTGCGTGGTTTATGTGGTAAGCTACGTAAAGCATCATCAACCACAAGCAACAGCATACTGCCCGGCATTGCTGTAAAGGAAGCTGAGGGAGTTGTCGTGCCACTGCCTTCAATGGGTTGTGAGTCTTGCAAGTCCCGACAACTTTGCTGTGCAGAGAACCTATATCAGCCTCTTGCTGCAACTGCCAAAGACAAGTGACTGCTATAAAGTCTTGCCATGCTGTTCTGTATCCACCGTCAGGACCCGAGAGGCATGGCTGCTGGCCACAACCCCAGTTCACTGGCTGAGGCACTGACTGTGTGACAGCAAAGTGTGCATCACCAACCCCTGCACGAGACAGCATCCAAGCAAACAGGTAGCAAGAGGCCTGAATCTTGAAACTGAGAGATTATGTTTTGGACTCAGAAAGATAATTCTGCTCATTTGAAGATTAACAATTGCAATCAAGAATTCTTTTTCATCAAGGCACAATACAAACTGACCTACGGGTTACTGAACTGAGTAGTTGCGCTTACAATGTAATTGTGAGCTTCCATCTGTGCCCAGTTCCTGCCTATGATCTTTTTCATTGCTGCTAAAACTCTGTAGTCTAATGCTGGTGTTTCCAACTAGTAGATCAGGAGCTTCTGGCAGCTCACTAGCACCGTAGAAGTAGCTCTCAGAGGTGAAGCCAATCCAAGCACCCAATTTAGAGGGTCTGTGCATATCAACGGCTTCATGTTATCATGAAGCCCAGGTCTTGGTTGGCTGGCTGCCCTTCTAAGGGTCTCAAGACCCTTAGAAGGGCAGCCAGCCAACCAAGACCAGGGCTTCATGATAACACTCCAACACACATTGTGTTGGCATATGGGGTGTACCACGTGACCATCTGTCTCCACTCTCAATCTAGCAAAGTCACAAGCATATTGGCCATGTTGTAGGCCTTCCTCTATCAGTCACACTGAGCAGGTGAACAATGAGTCAGGAAAGAGGAGGGGCAGCAGTAGCCACTCGATGGCCACTGCTGCCCCTCGAGCAATACTTTGTGTCTCTGAAGAATGCACTAAACATCGGTGCCCAAAAGCACAATACATTTTTCAAAAGTCTGCTGAACGTTCACATTGTTTGGAAATAGCAGCAGACATTTTAAACTTGCCTGGTATAAGTTTTCTCATGATTCACAGCTTTCTTCTTCAGCAATTAAGATACTTTGTTGCTGCATGTAGGACCTTTATTCCAGAACTTGTGGACACTTCCAAGATTGTTTGTTTTCCTTTGAAAACATGAGTGGAAATGGAAGCTGATCACAAAGAATTATGTCTCAAGGTCATGTCTTCTTGGTGATGGCTTGATGGTTCTTTTGGTTCATAGAAAAGGCCTATCACTTCTGGAGACAACCTCTAGCTCCTACAAATGTAAAAGTCATAGAAAGCAAATTAAAAGGTTGGATAATAGCAAAAAACCTTCCAGGGAAAAGGCCCAAAGTTATGGATGGGCTACCACAGACTGGAAACATGCTTAAGTCAAAGAATAGCAAGCAGGTGGAATGAATCTAAGAAGAAACTACAGGTGGGCAACTAACTCGAAGAACAGTTGCGACATGTCAGGCTTCCATCTAGCCTTCATGACATATTTAAGAGGTAGGAAGGAGTCCTTGTGATACAGAAAATGTTTCCTCACCATCTTCCCTATGGCTAAAAAATGAAAGTAAAAGAAAACCAGGTCAATCAGCCAATGAAGAAAATCAGGACTGGATTATACTTTAAAAAGAAAATAAATTGATTAGTACTTCCAAAAAGAATGTATGTGAGGTCTCTGTATCAACGCATGCATGACCATTTCACAACTAGGAGAATCTAAGAAATAAATTAGACCCATGTGAGTATATGGTGCTACAGAGAAGCAGTGAACATCGCACCCCATGTTTGTAGGCAAGAGATACACAGACAAGGCACTCGGCAAGGAGCGAAGGCTGAGTGAAGCCTGTTCGTGTCATGCAGTGCTGAGTCAGAGTCATTGGGAAAACCCTGGGCGAACCCGCCACAGGTAAGTCTTTTTCATGAACAATAGGCTACGGTTGCAAATACTGATTGGAAATGAACGTTGATAGTTTGAAGTACTGATTTTGAATTACCTTGGAGGAATACCACACTATGGGCCTCATTATTATGTCGGTCGGTAAGCCTCCGACCGCTCATCGGAGGCTTACTGACAGACACTGTAGGTTTACAGTCCTACTGCCGAATTTCAATGTCAGTCAATCCGACTGTGTTCCGAAAGGCTCAAGGAGCCCGTCGGCCAGTCGGATACCTATCATAATCCCTTACAGGCAGCGTTTCCGCTGTCTGGATTATGATGATTATGATGTCGGTTTCCGACAGCCTTTCCATGTCGGGCTTTCCGACATGGAAAGTCTGTCGGAAAGCGACTTTGCCCATCCCTCCGCGGTCCACGATTGTTGGCCTGGTGAGCACCTAGGGATTTACACAAACTCCCATTTCTCTATGGGCGCTGCGGGCGGATTCCTCAATGAGCTTACTCTTTGTTGGTGAGCACATGATCCTCTTAAAACCACTTCCTAACTCCAGCCACTCGGGGGGCATGGCCGAACCGTGGACCAAGACGGCCACGTAGTATCGGAGCTCCGCCGTGTTCCCCGGACCAGCGGCCATCCCGGAGTCCACGCGCCACCACATAGCACGGCGTTGATGCGACTGTACTCCGCACGGCTCCCGGAACACAACAGCACCGTGCGGCCTGAAATTGAAGGTTGGGAGCCGCTGCGCCGGCGAGGTGCGTGCAGCGGCCTGCCTACACCATTGAGCCGCGGCCTCAATTACGGCCCGTGCGCCATCATGACCAGTGGGCGGTGCCTCCTGGGCTTCGGCACGTCTGCGATCGGGCAGTGACGACAGGCGTCGGAGCGCGCATTGCTGGCGTGACGCCCCTTCACAGTTGCGGACACCACGGAGAGATCCTGTACATCGTGGGGCCCCCGGATTGCAGGAGGTAGGCCCGCGTATGTATCCCGCGGCCCAGGACACATTGCTGCCCATCATTGAAGCCTGGAACACTCCCGGTGAGCCAGATTAGAGAGCGCCCCCACTCTCCGGCTAGATTTGGCTCCCTCCACATCCTTATTCGCCGCAGCGTCCATCCTGCCCTCACTGGACGGCGTGGAAATAGGCACAGAGATGTTTGGTGTGCCCAAAGAGTCTGTGGGCCTCATTACCCACATTTGCAGGTCAGCTTGGGGACGATCCCCCGCTTTAAGAGGCCCAACTGGGGTCAGATCCCTAAATGGTGGTGGAGGCAGCCAGGCAGATTCTGCTGGCCACGGCCGGACGGCCGCATCGGAGGATACCACGCACGAAGGAAATGGGAGGTGCAACTGGTGGTTTTTAGAGTTTGTGTAACGTGCTGATTCTCGACGGAGCGATTACAGGTCGACTGGATTGAGCCTAGCCGGGCCCATTGCGCCACCTGTCCCACTGCGACATCTTTCCCGGCAGCCCCTTCCCAAGGCCATGGGTAAGGGTGATCCGAAACAACGGAAACTACCTTTTAAAAAGGTTGACGGCGGCACTGATACAACGACTACCACGATGGCGGAGGGAGGAGATCAGGCTACTGCACCACCGCAGACCCACGTGCAGGGCAGTGTGGCACTCATGGCAGAACTCAAGGCGGGCTTTCGAGCTCTGGACACTCGCTTTGACGCACTTGATAAACGGCTCGACAAAATGGGGGCTCGGCTGGATCAGCATGACAAGCGGCTTGAAACCGCTGAGGGCAGAATCTCAGACTTGGAGGATGACTCGGCCCAGGCTACTAAACGGTTGGAGAGGATGGAAGGCCTATTGAAGAATATTGCCATAAAGAATGAGGACCTTGAAGCCAGGGGGAGACGCAATAACGTTCCTATTTTGGGAGTGCCTGAATCCACGAACACGGGACGATTGGATGGGTTTGTTGAAGGCCTTCTAGTTGACTTATTGGGCCGGGAGTCCTTCACTGCTACTTTTGTTGAACGAGCGCACAGAACCCTCGGTACAGGGCCTAACCCTGGCTATCCACCTCGCCCCATCATGGCACGGCTTCTGAACTTTAAGGACAGGGACACTGCATTGCGGATGGCTCGAGAACGAGGGTCGTTGGACTGGCAGGGCTCCTCCATCTCCCTATATCCAGAGTTCACCGCGATGGTTCAGGAGGCTCGCTGAAAATTCGCGGCGGTTAAGGTCGCGCTACGCAAGGCCGGACTAAAATATGGAATGCTGTACCCTGCGCGACTGAAGGTAGAATCAGACGGCAGGTCAAGGATTTTGGAAACTCCAGCAGAGGCCCAAGAATTCCTCAAAATCCGAGAAAACGCTGGGCCGCCAAGGAAATCGCCCACTCCAGAACGTTCGCCCTCAATACCGAACTCTGGCTCCAGTATGGAACTGTTTTCAGCGAGCTGAAAGGCCTTAACACTGCAGAACGTTGATAAGTATTAAGTGTATTTGTTTCAGTCTTCCCCTATTTCTTTTTCTTCAAGATAGTTCAAGTATTGGACACTGGGCTCTGGTTATATGGAACTCTTTTACAGTATGCTTAAGGTTTCCGGGGATAAGGCGAGGTGTTGCCTCTCCCCCTGTGCTTTCGCACATTCTTGCTATGTTTATGCTTGGTAATAGTGATATTTACATTACACTATCATGGGGCGTTGGGATTTCCCCTCGACCGAGAAAGAGGGAATGGGTGGGTGGGTGGGGGGAGGGTGTTTCTTTCGTTATATGGTATCATTTGTTCCTGATACGACTTGTTTGCTATTGCGTTCCACGTGCTAGTATTGACACATTCATGTTTTTTGCAGTTCTGACCATTTGTGATGATGGCGGGTAGGCTCTCCACTGTCTCTGACATTAACTTCCTTACATGGAATGTGCGGGGTTTGAACAACACCAGAAAAGGGAAACATGTGTTAAACTATTTACAGCGCCATAAGGCTGACATTGTTTTTTTACGGTAAATATCCTTCACAACGAATACTTTCACCCCGCATACCATCACTCCGCATGATGCACCTACCCCGCATACCATTACTCCGCATGTCATTACATCGCATGCGCTTTTACAACGCATGCGATATAATGACGATCCACCTTGTTGTGAGGAAACTGAGGCTCTTCTGTTTCCTCACGACGTGCACCGTGCACCGCCCCTCAGACTACGAAGGAACCAGGAGAGACGAACCACGAGGAGAGAGAGGTAAGGGGGATTGGGCCTGGGGTGGGGGTTACTTTTTTAGGGTTTATGGAAAAGTCGGGGGGGCGTGCAGGGTAGTGTGTCAGTGTAGGGAGGAGAGTGGGGGTCGGGGGAGGGTCGTGCTGGGGGTAGTGTTTTAGGGTTTAGGGTAGTGTTGTGGTGTTTGTGTAATGTAGGGTAGTGTTTTATGGTTTAGGGTAGTGTCGGGGGGTTGTGCAGGGTAGTGTTTGAGTGTAGGGAGCCGAGTGGGGGTCGGGGGAGGGCGTGCTGGGGGTAGTGTTTTATGGTTTAGGGTAGTGTTGTGGTGTTTGTGTAGTGTAGGGTAGTGTTTTAGGGTTTAGGGTAGTGTCAGGGGGTCGTGCAGGGTAGTGTTTCAGTGTAGGGACGGTACTGGGGGTAGGGGTAGTGTCGTGCAGGGGGTAGTGTATTAGGGTTTAGGGTAGTGTTGTGTTGTTTGTGTAGTGTAGGGTAGTGTTTTAGGGTAGTGTCGGGGGTCGTGCAGGGTAGTGTTTGAGTGTAGGGAGCGGAGTGGGGGTCGGGGGAGGGTCGTGCTGGGGGTAGTGTTTTAGGGTTTACGGTAGTGTTGTGGTGTTTGTGTAGTGTAGGGTAGTGTTTTAGGGTTTAGGGTAGTGTCGGGGGGTCGTGCAGGGTAGTGTTTCAGTGTAGGGACGGTACTGGGGGTAGGGGCAGGGTCATGAAGGGGGTAGTGTATTAGGGTTTAGGGTAGTGTTGTGGTGTTTGTGTAGTGTAGGGTAGTGTTTTAGGGTTTTGGGTAGTGTCGGGGGGTCGTGCAGGGTAGTGTTTGAGTGTAGGGAGCGGAGTGGGGGTCGGGGGAGGGTCGTGCTGGGGGTAGTGTTTTAGGGTTTAGGGTAGTGTTGTGGTGTTTGTGTAGTGTAGGGTAGTGTTTTAGGGTTTAGGGTAGTGTTGGGGGGTCGTGCAGGGTAGTGTTTCAGTATATGGACGGGACTGGGGGCAGGGTCGTGCAGTGTCTACTTTTTAAATTTTAACATATGTACACATTTATTTTTCGTTGTAATACCATGCGGTGTTTTAAATTGCGGGGTAAATGTACTTTTAATAGTATACATTCAAATTTCGTTGTATTGGATGCATTGTAATATCTTGCGGGGTCATTGATTTTGCGTGGTGAAAAATTTGTTGTAATGGTATGCGGAGTCTTTGTTTGCGGGATAACATCATATATTCTTTTTTTACAGGAGACGCACTTGTCCCCTATTGCCCCTACAACGTTTGCCTCTAGCTGGGGGGTGCACCGCTACTTTTCGAATTACAGCACCTATTCCAGAGGAACTGCCATACTTATACACAAACGACTGCCCTTCCAACTAAATCACATTCACACCGATAGAGCAGGTCGTTTCACTTTGGTAACAGGGAAACTTATGGGTTACTGCATCGCTTTCATGTGTACTTATGCGCCGAATGTTGATGACCCTGATTTTTTCCACTCTCTGCATGCGATGTTGCTTCCCTTGGGTGCGGATTACATATGCTTAGGGGGGGATTTTAACCTTCTTCTGCAGCCTGAAATTGATAGCACGACAGATTCCACCGCCACAAAACCCCGTGCCTGTAGGGTGCTTGGTGATGTTTGCGACTCCATCGGCCTAGTGGACATATGGCGCACGCGTTGCCCCGCTGACGCGACATATACACACTATTCTGCCCCGCACGACACTTGGACACGACTGGACTTTTGGCTGATCTCACACACAATGGCCCCCTGGTTCCGGTCAATGACCCATTTGCCTAGAACGTATTCCGACCACTCACCGGTCATTATGCATATCCGTCTTCCCAGACCAGAGGGTTGTGAAAGACAGTGGAGGTTCCCGGGACAAGCTTTACACGATACAGTATTCTTTGCAGAGATTCGGGAGTCAATAACGACATACTTTGACCTGAATGTGGGCTCCGTCAATTCATGGGCGACAGTATGGGAGGCATTCAAGGTGTACATAAGGGGGGAATGCATTGCAAAACACTCTGGTGTACTTAAATCATTGAGAAGTACAATTGCTCGCATAGAGGACCATTTAAAAGCCCTGGACGAAGACCAACTTAGACACCCAGACCCGGATAAGCAGGCCAGTCGCTTGTTGCTGCTGGCGGAGTACAGGGAAGCCGCTGAAAGTGAAACAAATTTTTGGGGCAAATATGCCACAGCCAGGCGGTATGGCGAAGGGGACAGACCGGGACGTACACTGGTGCAACTCTTGAAGCCCTGCATGGGGAAAGCATACATTGCATCTATCCGCTCCGATGATGGGCGGATTCACACGGACACAGCTGAGATCAGGGATGAGTTCCATCGATACTACACAAATTTATATACCACACGCGCAATGCATGATGACGAGGACTGTAGGTCCTATTTAAATGAGATCGCTATGGTATGGGTAGAGGACTATATGCAGAAGTTTTTAGCTGAACCATTTTCTAAGGAAGACATTGTCAGCACCATAGATGCCATAAATGGTACCACAGCGCCAGGGCTTGATGGCTTTACAGGCATATTTTACAAACATTATAAATATATACTTGCCCCGTACCTTCTTGAGGTTTATAATGAACCTCTAGAAAAAAAAAACATTGCCTCCTACACTTCGCGAGGCAGTAATTGTCTTGCTTCCCAAACCAGGCAAGGACCTATTGAGCTACGGCTCTTATAGGCCGCTATCACTTTTGAATTTGGACTATAAAATCCTTGCCAAAATGATTGTGTTGAGACTGGCGTTGCTCTTGGATCGTATTATATCCCCAGTGCAGTCTGGCTTCGTTCCCCACAGGTCCACCACGCTAAACTTGCGTACATTGTTTTCGGTGCTCCATAGAATTGCGCCGGAGGTTCCGGCTGCGGCGGTCCTGCTTGATTCAGAAAAGGCGTTTGACTCTTTGGAATGGCCTTTCATATGGGCCGTGATGAGGAAATTAGGCATCCCCAAAGGTTTTATAGACCTCACGGCATTGCTTTACGCCTCCCCCACAGCAAGAGTCCGCCTGAATGGCACTTTGTCCACCCCGTTTACTCTCACATGTGGCACTAGGCAAGGTTGCCCTTTATCTCCTTTACTTTTTATATTGGCACTTGACCCTCTGGTACGTCACTTTCAGGAGAAACATCTCCATAGTGGTATACAGTTCAATACAGGCCCTCTCCTTATTTTGCTCTATGCGGACGATATTGTGTTGTATGTCCGCCAACCGCAGAACAATCTGGATCCTCTTATTAGAGAGATTCTGCATTTTGGTGGATATTTGGGACTGGGTATAAATTGGAGTAAGTCCGAGCTACTCCCTTTAACGACGGGCACCACTGAATGGGAATGTGAGTTCCCGCTGAAATGGTGTCATGACTCGGTCTGGTATTTGGGTATCCAGATCCATAGAGAGGTGGACCAGATGGTGAGACTAAACTATGGTACAGCTATACACAATCTTGAGGCGCAGGTAGAACGTTGGATAAGACTCCCGCTTTCCATGTCCGGCAGAATTTCACTTATGAAGATGGTAGTTCTTCCAAAGTTTCTATACATGTTTCATAATATTCCTATTCCGCTCCCAGACAGTTTTTTTAAGACCCTTAGGTCTCATCTTATCCGGCTCGCTTGGGGTGGCAAAAGACCTAGGATACGATGGGAAACCATGACTTTGCCATATGAAAGGGGAGGGCTGGAGGCCTCAGACCTCAGAATGTATTACCTAGTAGCACAGTGCAGCTTCGCCCATTCGTGGTACCATCCAGATGCACGCATTCCCTACAGTAAGCCTGAATCAGACCTGGCGCTCCCGACTCTGCTTCACGCTATTTTACCCCAGGGATTGCCTCGCGATCCTAGAGACATTCAGACAGTGTCCACCTCGAGCTGGCGTTGCGCAAACTATCGCGAGTGACTGGGCGTGGCTCCCTGTACTCCTCCGAAATCCCCATAGCACACAATCCATGGCTCCCTATCACTGAAGAGAAATTAGTTTTGCGAGTGCTTAAATCTCACTCCATGATAAAGTTTGGCGACCTGTTCCCGGATGGGCAGGTATTCGATAGTACTGGGGGGGTCGTGGAGCCGGACTGACCTTCATGGATCAGTTTATTTTCAGCAGGGTGCGCAGGGCTTTGCGTGCTAAAATATCGGAATATCCACTGGAGTCACAGTCATTTGAACCTTTATCCTTTTTTTTTTAAGAACAGATTTTATTTGTCAAATAACAAATATAGCGCAGAGCACTGTAACCCAGCAACTCATGCATGTAGAATGTACATTGAATTGACTTTGACGATTTCAATTAGCAAAATAGAACAACTTAAGAGCAATACATATAAAATAGTAACAAAAATGAAATTAAAACAAAAACCCCAGAACCCACCCCCCCATCGCACTCACACCTACCCCAGAGCAGCACCACAAGAGAACAGACTTGTCTACCCAGACATGATATGCCAGTATCCAGGGAGCGACATTGCCTGTCGACTAGAATGGGAGGGAAGCCAAGTCAGGGGACCTGGCTACTGAAACAGGTTCCAGCTCTAGGCCACGGTACTCCGCCCATCGCCTCCAGATTTTATAATGTTTAAGCGGGCACCCCCTGGCCACAAAGATGGGGATCTCCAGACCCATACAGAAATCCATGCCATTTTTCCACGCAGATACTGAGGGCGCCCTCGGAGCACCTTTATCCCTTTTAATACCTAACTCTGACGGGACTTGACTGATTTCTAGGTTGTACAAGGCCAGCATGACTCTGATCCCGAGCCAGGACACCAAGATTTGTGCGGCCTAGGAGCGTGATCTGGGGCATCCCATCTTGTGGGGTTTCTGTTGTTCGCAAATTAGGGAAGTCTCCCTCAATAGTAGGCATAAGCTAATACATTTTAAATATCTATGGAGGGCGTATATGACGCCGGCCAAACTTCACGCTATTGACCCGTCCCGGCCTCACAATTGCCGAAAGTGCGGCAGCCCTTATGCTGACTTTCCCCATTTGACATGGACTTGCCCCAAAATTGCGGAGTTCTGGGTTGCCATTTTTGAAATAATATCCCGGATGACATTGTTGGTAATAGACCCCTCCCCTGAGGTCGCCCTGCTGGGATATTTTTATAATATGCCCAAGAAACTACGCAAATTTATTGCACTAGCGTTGCTTTTGGCTAAACGTGAGATAGCTCTTAGATGGGGTAGCAAACTGCTTCTGACTACGGGCGCATGGCTCGCTTCTGACTACGGGCGCATGGCTTGCAATACAAACTGCAAATTATATGCCACATTGCTCCCACCCAAGTCCCGACCAAAAGATATATGGGATCCGCTCAAGACATATTTGCAAAACTTCGAACCTGTTGCCCCTGGTTATACTCCTGACGGTATAGTGCCAAGTGGCGTGGGTTGAATATGTTAGCTATTAGACTGTATTGTTTATATATTTTCAGATACACTTTGGAGATAGCCACGTTCGCACTCTGGGATGCTGTGTCACAAGCAGAATAATATGTACTGGTCAGACATTGTATAATTTTGTGTCGCTCTGTCATATGTTTTTTGAGTATAACATAGCACATTGGTACCAAATGCTTCAACTGTTAACGTGATTGTGAAACAAACTGTGGAAATGGCATTGCTTTGTATATGTCGGAAAATGATAAATAAAGTATTAAAAAAAAAAAAAACTCCAGCCACTTCCCCGGTCCTTTCCCCATTTTCTACTAAGTAGTAAACTTATGTGTGTGAGGATCTCTCCATAGAAAGATAGGAGCGGTGGAAATGTATTTTAGTAGTACTATTACATGTACTACACAATGCAATTTGTGAATAGACACCATGGTACTTAAGGTAGTGGTGTGTGTTAAGGGAAGAGTATTAGGAAAGAGTACGGTATTAGTGCTTACTACATAAATCTGGTAAATATTTGTTATATTACAGTTTTACGAAAAGATAACCTTGAATGTATGTCACCAACAGAAAATGTGTTCTCACAAATACGAAAGTAGTTCAATTATACCAAAGGTTGAATAACATTGATTACATAAATATTATTTATGTTTCAGTTTTCAGGAATACCACTGTTCTATATGTACACAGAGAGATCTAGTCATAAACTGCATTTTGTAGTATGTTTAGCAGTACTATAATAGTATTACTAACATACTACGAAACACTATACACGAACCTATGTGCGGAGACCTCTGCCTCTCCTCTCTTTTATGTGCAGATATCTGCCCTAACTTCGGACATTTCGAACACATAGGTATATGTTTTAGTAGTAAATGTTGGATGGACAGAGGTAGTGGCTGGAATATCAGGAATATTTATGATTAAATGGGAGGGGTTTAGGGAGGAGTCGGAAGGTTTAAGGGAGGGCTTAGGAGAGGTTTAGGGACGGATGAACATCCACCCAAAAAAGAGTAAGCCCATTCCTAGCCACAAACTGCACTTCTATAGTTACCACAGCCAAAAAGACCCAAAATAGTCCTAAATGTACACCGGCTTAGAGCTGGAGTAAATCCTGCACCACTCATGGCCAATCACTGTTACTGCAACACCGCTTATAAAAATAATGGAGGCAGGGACTTAAAATAAGAGTCTATCAGAACTAAAGCTAAATTAAAATAACTTATTTGAACTTTTTTGAAATATAAATAAAATTAATCGAATGTTAAAAAATATATAAATAAAACTAACATATTATTTTATAACATGTGTTAATAACCTTTTTAATGTAAACATTTATATAACTTTGATTTAAAAAGCAAGTATTTTTTAAATTAATCAATATTTTTTTACTACAGAATAAAATGATACCGTTTTTATCCTTTACAAGGCATTTTTTAATATAAATCGTAAGAAAAATAATTTCAATTGAAAATATTTAAAATAATTAATATTTAATTTTAAAAAGTTAATAATGCTGTAGCTTTGTTAGTTTTGTTCTAATTAAAAACAAATACATTTATATCTAACATCAAAATATTTTTATTAACTTTTTTTTTAAATGTAATGAACTTTTTAACTTTTCCCTATACTTTACAAAATGGAGATCTCTATCCCAGTGGTGGAGATCTCCGCCTACATGTGAAAGTTACTAGTAGTAATTTTACACTGGTAAGGTTTAGCCTTCACCCTCTGACCTTAGGGGTGGGGAATATGTATGTCTACATGTCTGAGTAATTTTACACTCATAAATGGTGAATAGCCGAAAGTAGTAAAGGTACTCAAAAGTGTAAAAGTAAACTTACACATGTGTATTTACTCACATGTCCGTTTATCTTTGTGAAAATGCCCCAGAGAGGTTGGAACACAAAGGTATTCTGTTGGTATAGCATTTCCATAGAAAGAGATAGATGATTCCATTTAGTAGTCAGATACTAAAGACATAAAGCTTGACTTTAAGTATACACTACAACCCTTAGATGCCAGTGCTTAAGTGAGTGACCAGTCAGCATGGCGATATCCAGCATCTTAGTTTTCTCTGTTATACCATGCCACTTTTCCTGGAGTTACAGTTAGCAGACATATTGTGACTATGTTGGTACAGAGAAGTGTGTAAATATTCATCACTTCCCTTGGATCCAGACCACAAAGTTAGTGCTTTCTCATAGCTGGTTGTGATGGCTTTGTAAGTTATGCAGCTGGTTTTGAAGATGGTATGGACCAGTAGGGAGAGCTAGTTGAGTTCCACCAGGATGATGGTTACACTATTGGTCATACTTCTTCAGTCCCTGCTCAATAAGAAACTTAGGGGTTCCTTTTGGGTTTGGCTGAGCAGTAGCCTCATCCTAAATTGGTGAGGCTCCCACCCTGCCAAATCTGTGGTTTCCTCATCTCGTTTAGAGGTAGATACCTATGACCTAATCCACCATATGGCTTCTGAGTCAATGTATCAGAGAACCCACCCCACCTATAGCAAGCTTTCTGAAGCAGAGTTTTCCTGCCTAGGACCACCATATGAAGCATAGTAGTCCATAAATTATGGACCATAATTAATGTTCACCACACATAGAGATGGAACTCCCTGCATATCAGGGCTATTGATATGCAGGGGGAGGTATATCTGAAAAACAAAAGTGCTTCAGGCATGCCAGCAAGAGCACCTTTGCCAACACAACTGTCATCATGGCTGAGATATTTAATTAAGGGGTGGAGTCCTCAGCAAGCAGCCGGAGGCAAAATCACCAGCCAGCTGGGGGCCACCCATCTTCTTATAAAGGAGCCTTATGGCCTTACCCTAAACATTTCTGCTTCAGGGAAGAAGGTCTCATGTTTTTCAACCAGATGCAAATCTTCTTCAAGGGACCCAGTGCTGTGTGTTTCAGGATGAGCCTTCTAAGTGGAATGGATTAGTCCTTACTCAAAAGAGTTACTGGAATAACCACTAAGTGAGTTGCCATTCTGAAATATGTGTGATCAGGTGAATCCCGAAAAACATTACCATTTGTGGAATGCTTTTAGCAATGTGCACATATCAATAATAAGAATTACACTCCAAGGGGCGTGGCTACGCGCTTGAACGTGATGGCCGCGTAGTTGATCGGCTCCCGCATCTTCGCCCAAGTTTTCGTATATCCTGGGTCACACATCCGTGCCTCAGAACTGGGACGCACACGAGGAGGCGCTCCCTGACCTAGCCGACACCGGGGGCAGATCCGAACGCTCGACCGCTACTTTGATACAGCTATCCGGAGGAGAGGCCTCACCGGACTCGGAAGCCGAGGCCTGACGTAAAACGCCAAGGCCGCACCAGAGCGTAAGACCGGGAAGCTCGCGCGGCAGACCCTACGGCCGGTGAGGGACTCCGGCAAGCTGACAGGGAGCGGTGAGTGGTGTGTGACTGCCCTCCCCCGTCTTGCCGCGTTCCATCGCCGAGTCCTGGGGACAGGCGCACACCGATCCTCCCTCCAAATCGCTGCGCAGAGCAGCCATTGCAGTTGGAGTACCCTCGCAGGGGAGCGCAAAAATCATAGTAAAGTCTGCCAGCTTGCCCGTGCACCACATACCGCTTACACCAGAATTCCACTAGCAGGGAACCAGTGCTAAATACAATGCTCAGCCCCCTACAGGGACGAAGATTTGGAGACCCACGAGACGTATAGGGTCCAGGGCGGATGAAATCCGGGGGGAGCCGCCTGTAGCAGCCTGATTAGCAGTGCAGACCGAATGGTCCCTGGAATATAGACGCTTATCTTTGCGGCAACACGCGTTCGTACACCATCGGTGGCCTGGGCGTTGGGGTGATACGTCCTGCATATTAGGGCCGCCAAGAGCCTAGCACGATGTCCAGCGCTAAAGGGACCAAGGCGCTGTCGCAGAACAAGCTGGAACGCTTCACTTATCAGAAAACAGGCACCCCCGAAGCTGCAGCCAAAGACAAGCCGAGCGCCGAAGCGGGCAGTACACCTCCTGATCACACCCTGAAAGACGTGATGGATGCCATTGCAGGAGTTCGTACATCCATGGAACAACGCACCGACGCCATAACAGTGGAAATCACCCTCATCAGAGCAGACCTATCCAAGATGAGCGACAAAGTAAAGCAACTTGAGGCAACTTCGACCAGCCTAGTGGACGATGTCTCTCGGCTCCAAAACGAACTTCAGGACCTTCAAGCCTTCAAGAAGCAAGCGGAAGACAAGCTAGATGATTTTGAGGGGCGCTCCAGAAGAAACAACGTACGAATTATTGGGGTGCCAGAAAAAGCGGAGGGGCAGGCTGCAGACCTGTTTGTTGAAGACCTTATAGTGAACCATCTACGCCCCAAAGGTCTGTCTCGTTTCTTTGTGGTCGAGAGGGCCCACAGAATACCAGGAGGAAGACCAAAACCTGGGGCTCCCCCGAGACCAATACTGGCCCGTCTACTGAATTTTAGGGACCGTGATGTCATCTTGCAGAGCGCCAGAGTTGCCCCACCAATCAAATATGACAATGCCACAATATCCTTTTTTCCAGACTTTACCCAAAACGTACAGAAACTCAGACGTTCCTTTCTAGCAGTCAAGAAGCACCTACGAGATAAAGGAGTAAAGTACTCGATGCTCTTTCCAGCTCGCCTACGAGTGGAATCCAATGGAAAAGCCTGGTTCTTCGATCACCCTGAGGAGGCGATGGACTGGCTGGAGGGCTGGCGTGATGCGAGAGACCACAACGCCAAGTGAGGTGAGAAGAGAGGCAGGTCACAGGTGGGGCTGCGCACACAGACCTGGCTAGAAACCTTCATGGCCCTCTCACTGGCTGGAGGAGAGAGACAATGATGGGTCGCTGGAGAATGACTTTTTTTTTTTTTCACCCTTGCGGTCTGGTCCGGGAGTGCTTAACCTGTGGTAAACTTGGACATCGGGGTGGCCTATCTGAGGCAATAACTTGGACCTTCCACCATGTGGTCTGGGCGGGTTGCGGGGGCGATTGTTCCCCATAGTTACCTTCTATTATGGTTCAAAAGTTGGGTGACAGGCACTCTGCACAGTTATGTTTATTGAGCAGTTTGGAGCTCAGAGTGCAGGTTAAAGGGAGGGGGGAATTGGGGTTGGGGGGATGGGAGACGATCGAAGAATTATTATTTTACAGTTTAGTTCAAAGGCAGTTGAGACAAGGAAAACGAATACGTTGCAATCTACACGTAAAGATAATGGTCACACACAGAAACGAACAGTTGAAACTACTTAGCTGGAATGTTAACGGACTCGGGGATAGGCTAAAGCGCACATTGGTCCTTCAGTACCTCAAACGCCGCTCCCCAGACCAAGAGACCCACCTGAAGGGAAACACCTGTAAAGCCCTCAACCGGTGGGGCTACAAGATGATCGCCCATTCCGGCTTTATTACTAGCTCGCGGGGGTGGGCATCCTTCTGAAAACCACATGCCCCTTTTCTCTGCAACAGACTCGATCAGATGACGGAGGGAGGTACGTGGCCGTCACGGGGCGGTGGGAGGGACGCACCCTCAATCTAATCTCAGTCTACGTCCCGCCCGGCCTTCAACATACAACATTTACTGACCTGGGAACGCTGCTATTGGGCCTTCCTGAGGGTATCCTCCTTATAGGTGGAGATTTCAACGCGGTAGTTTCCGGCTCCCTAGACCGCCACCCCCCAAGAGACTTAGCTCCCTCGAACCGCTGGATGCCTGACTTTCTTGAATCCCTGGGGCTGACAGACACGTGGAGAGCGCTACACCCCGCCAGTATCCAACACACATTCTTCTCGGGAGCCCACAAAAGCCTCTCTCGCATCGACTATGTGCTCACCCCTGCGACACAAACAACTTACATCCGGGAGGTCGAACACCTTGCCTGGGGCATATCGGACCATTCCCCCCTATGGGTGACAATAGGGTCGAGAGACGCACAAATGGGAGGGGTCGCACCGATCAATCCATGGTACTTGCGAAACCCACAGGTTAAAAAAGAACTTCTAAAAAATATACGGTGGTACTTTCAAGAAAACCAGGGGTCGGTGGCATCCCCACAGACACTCTGGGAGGCTTTCAAATCAGTTATTCGGGGCAGTGCCATATCTCTTATTGGTGGGGTTAAGAAAGAGAAGTACAAAGAACTATAAAACATTGAGGCTGACATTTTAGACCTTGAAAGACTTACTGAGGGGGATATAACACCGGACACATTACATCTCCTACACTTGAAGAGAGAGGAATATAAAAACATTGCAACAGATAAGGCCAAGGAATGGGGTACGGAAAGAGATGGTAGGATCTACGAATGGGGAGACAAAGCCGGCAAGTTGATTGCCTGGCTCGACAAAAAAGAAAGGGCCAGCAGACTGGTCTCAGAATTGATAGTAGAAGGCGGTAACGTAGTTCATGACCCCATCGCAATAGCCAACGCATTTGCAGAACACTTTAGTGAGGTATACAAATCTGCATCGGCCCTAGATGAGGAGGACTCTAGAGCCCTCCTGCAGGATATCGGACTTCCTGCGCTATTCCCAGATGAAAAATCATATTTAGAGAGCGACATCACTACCGCAGAGATAGCGCAGGCCATCCGAAGTCTTAAACCGGGGAAGGCCATGGGCCCCAATGGTCTCCCCATAGAACTATATAAGCTTTGCCCTGATTTGCTCTCCCCACACCTGAAGGCAATGTATGAGGAGAGTAGACGGTTAGGCGCTCTCCCGCCGGACCAGCGTCTGGCCTCCTTGGTAGTTATTCACAGAGACAACAAACCCAAGGACTAATGCACCGCATACAGACCCATCTCCCTGCTCAATGCGGAGCCCAAAATCCTTGCCAAGCTACTTGCTACCAGGCTAATTAAGGTCATCAGTAATTTAGTACACGCTGACCAATCGGGATTCATGCCTCAGCGAAACACAGCCCTCAACCTGCGATGAGTGCATGGTGTATTGGGAAGGGTTGACACGATCCAGGAAGACGCAATTATACTTTCCCTTGATGCCTCGATGGCCTTCGATACCCTCGAATGGCCGTATCTCATGGCGGTGCTTGAGAAGCTAGGTTTTGGGCCTACGTTTATGTCCTGGATAAGACACCACAGGCACAAGTAGTAGTTAACAACAAATGCTCTGAGGCCTTTGCACTTAGCCGAGGTACCCGTCAGGGGTGCCCACTGTCACCCTTATTGTTTGCTCTATCCCTGGAGCCCCTGGCGGCCTGGATTAGACGGGACCCCGTCATTCGAGGACTGAAATGGTCAATGGATTGGGAGGATCGCATCTCGCTATATGCAGATGACATACTCCTCTTTCTAGCCTCCCCCAGTAGGTCGCCCAGGAGAATACTGGATATTTTTGCAGCATTTGGGAGACACTCCGGTTTCTCGATTAATTGGGATAAATCCATAATGTATGTACTCAAGGGTGCTCCCCCACGTTTGCCTGACGACTGTCCCATCCAGACCGCTGAGGGTGGATTTCGATATTTGGGAATATTTGTCACTATTGACCCCAAACTACACTTTGATAGAAACCTGCGCCCACCATTACAGAGGTTGCGGCGAGATATTGCCACCTGGAGGAGGCTGCCTCTCTCGCTCCTTGGAAGGGCAGCTCTCTTTAAGATGATGTCGTTACCCCGTTTCCTATATACACTCCAAAATGCACCCAACCCAGTGCCGGCTAGTTATTTCAGGGAAATTGAGGGCATGCAGAGAGAGTTGATCTGGAACGGGCGACCCCGCATAGCGCATAAAAAATTGGTCCTCAACTGGTATGACGGCGGCATAAGCCTCCCAGACACTAAAAAGTACTACTGGGCTGCTCATCTTGCTGCCGTCAACCAAGCCACCTACCGCAGCCCACACGATCCAGGCTACGCCATGGACAAATGGCTTCTGCCGGGTGGAAACTATAATAAAGCACTATACTCCTCCCACAAAAAGATACCACTAACTGGCCCAACGAAACACACGGTACAGATCTGGCATGATGCCCAGAAGAGTCTGGGATGGAGTGGTAAATTAACCATGGCCACCCCCTTGTGGGACTCGGAACGACTAGGACACCTGAGGACCTCTAAGGATTTTGATAGATGGGATCTAATTGGCATATCACGCATAGGAGATCTCTGGTCCAAAGGGGAGGTGGTAGAATTTCAGACGCTACAACAACAATACGAATTAGCAGATACAGAATCTTTCCGATACTTGCAGATCCGCCATGCCCTATATGCGGCTATACCAAAAGGCACCTCGCTCCCGGATTCTTCCCCGCTAGAAGATAGACTCCTTGATGGATACTTGTTGCAAAAAGCGATTTCCCTCACATATAAGAAACTGATTCATAATACCCCTGACCCCCTTGAGAAACTCAAGGAAAACTGGGTAGCAGACGGCCTTGAGATGGATCAGGATGAGTAGCGGGAGGCGGTGGCATCCCCCAGAGAAGTGAGTATCTCCGCCCGACTGAGACTTGTCCAACTCAAAATCCTCCATAGGATCTATGTCACAGGGCCGCAACTGGTACGCATGGGGTGGGGAGGGGAGGGTGAATGTCGTAGACGGTGTGGGCAGGAAGGTACCTTCATGCACATCATCTGGGAATGTGACCACATTCAGCGGTTCTGGCAAGCGATACACCGAACCTTCAGGGCAGTTCTGACCAAAGACATACACCCCGAAGCGAAACGCTGCCTCCTTAACATATGGGAGCCTACTAACCTCACCGCCTCCAAGAAAACCTGGGTGACACTGGGTCTTACGGCGGCAAAAAGGGACATTGCACAAAAATGGGGGTCAGACACAACACCTACACTGCTAAACTGGAAAAAGAACCTTGATTGGTGTATGTTTAGAGATAAAGTTGTATATATTGCACGAGGGTGTCCGAAAAAGTGGTCCTCAATCTGGGGTAAATGGAATACCTATCGAGGAGATATCTGTGTAGCGCCTATTATACCAGCAAATGACGATGCATTATCCCCATAAGTCCGTGCCATGAAACTGTTTTAAAGTATAGTGTTAATTTCAACGTATGTAATTTTTTTTTTTTGCAAGTGATAGAAGCTCTGTATTTCTCTAATGCAATGCCGATGTCTCCATATTTCTTCAATAAATAGAATTTTTTTAAAAAAAAGAAAGAATTACACTCCATACAATTGTTTTCACTGATCAGGGTCTTTAATGTATAATGTCTTTTTTTTGGTAAAATGTACTGTTTCTAGTATGTATTGAGGTCTGCTTTTTGTGGCTTTTATCCATCCTGTACCCCCCAAGTTCCCTCATAATTCAGCCTTGCCCGTGAAACATGTCAGGGCTAAGAGCATTACGATGAGACAGGATCAGGTGCAACTCTTTGACATGTGGTGGGTTAAATCATGTGGGCATATGCATGATGAGGTAAAGCACCTGAATATGCAATGCCACTTGAGGATGCGAAAGTGTCATGTATAGGCAAGGTGTTTTTATTCCTATCTGCTATGTTGTTGGCATGTGATTGCATTTCCCATGCACCACTCCAGGTTAGTAGTCCTGTTATCATTTGCATTGTTAGTGCTTGCAAATAGTTTACTTAGGTGTACCAACAGAGTCCAATCCACAAATATCTTTCACTGTTGATACATAGGTGGATGAGCAGAGGTGATCAAAACACATGACCTACTGCAGTTCAGGAAAGCCTTGAAGACCTGACTACATAGGAGCTAGTTTCTTTTTTTATTTAAGTCCCTATTCAGTTCCTTCAGTGCCAGCACACCTGTATGTGTGCGCATCTAGAAAACATATAAATGACATAACATCTCATGTCACTTATTTCCAAATAGTCCCTTTTGGGAGGGGGGTGCAAATCCAAAGATGAACTTTCCAAGTGAAAAATCCTAGTCGTAACTAACAACAAACACTTACGAAGGAGGCCTTGGAGCAATTTTACATCCTAGTAGCCAATGTGTTTAGCTGTTTGCTTAAGGATTTCTGTACCAAAGATGATCCGTATATAAGCAGTGCAGGAATTTAGTGACAGGTACAGCAGTGGAATCGCCAACATGATTTGCTTCACCAACCATATGCTCCTCTTCGACCGCTGTGCATTCCTCCCTTCAACATTCCAACCTCCACGGTTCTGTCCATTCCACTCAAACAGCACAATGCATCATAGCATGTCACATACCACAAATCTCCCTTATCGTAACGCAAAGAACTAAACTATCAAAGTCACCAAAATGATCAGGAAACCACAAAAACTAGACAACAAAAGTAAAAAAACAAACAGGAAACAACATACAACTGCAAGACCAACTAACAACAGTTCACAAAGAAATCACTCAACTTAACTGGCAGAGATTTCTCCCTAGTACTCCACCTAACATATACAAGAGAAATAATGGGAATAGGTTCATTATTAGTAATGCATGGTTGCTTGTCCAATGTGGAAACTTCAACATTGATAGGACTATGACTAATACCAGCATCAAAAACATTCTGCCTCCCCACCTGGGTGGAGTCTCTTCCACAAACTAATCCGCAAATTCTGCTGCAAAAACATCTAGAAAAGTGTTAACACCATGGTCACCAAATGCCTTTACGTTAGTACTCCTTGCCATATAATCACCTTTTAGGGGTTTGGACAAAATATTGCAGAAAAAATATTGTGTGAACAAAATATCTATTGTGTGAAGAATATCAAGAAGAAAAATATGGTGTATGGTTTCTATGGGTAAGCAAATATTTACTATACTTAACTCCACATATATGCACCCTAACGATATATAGATATATCTTCAAGGTATGTAGATGCAGAGTTAAAAATAGTAAATCTACACTTACCTTTTTGCACTTACCTTCTCGATATTGTGGTCCTCGATATTTTTAGCACAATATTCTGCGCCCAATATATTTGACATCAATATTCTGTCAAACAACCCTCTGTAGATGTTTATTCAAGTTTCACATCTTCCCCTTCAACTCTCACTGAATTTCAGCAAATTGATGTAACTCTAATAGGATTAGATCATAGCACATTTCCCTTTACTACATCCCTATACCTCTTGAAAAATTATCCAACTTTATTAGATTCTGATTAGTTCCTTCCTTTTGTTTTCCTCATGTACAATTTTATCTTGTCCTTGTGTTGTCTAACTTTCTGCTTCAAGCCAACATAATCAATATGTTGCTCTTTGCCACTCCATCCCTCAACCACCGAGGGAATAATCTTATGCCCAGAACACGTACTCTTAACATTTCAAAAGATTTTCCAATAACACTGTTAGTCGTCAGCCTGTAAATTAAAATTAGATTGAAGAGCCTTCCTCCAATTTAAACCTTCTTTGATAGTTAACTGAATAGACTCTATTGACTGTGTTGGATGTTTCAACCTGCCCACTAGTCTCTGGGTGAAACAGAGATGAACATTTTTGTTTGTTTCAGGTTTTTAAAGAAATTATGCTAACAAATTGTGGATCGCTGTCGGATACAATTATCTCTGGTAAACCTTCTCTGCAAAATACAACATCAAGGAGGGACATTATATCATCCAACATGACTCTTTACACCATGTGAACCACTGGCTACATGGAACAAGCATTGGCATAGCCAATAGGTCTCGCCTTTGGGACATTATAAGTGTTTAGCCATGCAACAGTTGATGTTGCACCAAGGATATTGTGCTGCAGAATTAAATACTTATGAGGTCCCAAAGGCGAGACCTATTGGCTATGCCAATGCTTGTTTAGATAGGCAGCAGGCTGACTGTCTCCGGGTGTGGACACTCCTCATGACTTAAGGACTGGGATGAAAAAGTGATGAGAAGGTAATGGTCTAAACCTCATGGGCCACAACAGAATCCAGAAGAAGCCAGTTGTTACTGGTTAACTGGAATTCCCACCTGAGCACATCCATTTCAATACCCAGAATTGAATGGATAGATCAATTTGCCTAAGATTATTTGGCCAACCGGTCCCTCAGTCTCATGAATGAGTCAATACTGTACCAGAAAAGGTGGCTTCATTTCCAGTACAGTAAGAGGAAGTGTTGCCAGACACCTCCTCCCTGTTAGAAGCCGCAACTGGTTGTTTGGGAGCAAACTCAGACACTCATAGGCAAATAATAACAAATGATACAAGCAATATACTGTACTACACGTCCATCGCCTCTCAGCGCTGTAAGAAATCTGTGTCAACCCCTCGTGCGTGCGTGTTCGTGCTTTTTGTGTTAAATGCGAGTTGTTTTTCAAGCATAAAGTGCAGATAACTGCAATATGAAAGCAGATTCGTGAAAGCCCTGATTGGCGACGCTGTGTTCCAAAAAGGCATCTGTCAGCAATCAGGAGAGAAACATGCAGAAAGCAAAATATGTGTTTATAGCAGCATTTCCTGTATTTTGCTAAAAGTGCGCTTTGGTCCTCAGAATGTCTTCTTCTATTACTAAAGTGAAAGGCAAAAGAGTGGGCGTCTGGCTTGTAAGTTTCAAAGCACGCAAATAAATTGTTTTTTTCTAATATAATTCTGTGCAAAGGCAACCAATAAAATAATAATAATTAATGATGATGATGATGATGAAAAGAAGACGAAGAAGAAGACCTATTACCACTCGTAATAAGCGTCACCCTTTTCCTTTAATAAATCACGGTAGAATCGCAGCTGCTATATCCAACGTGTCAATCCTGGCTGTGTCACGGACCTTGTTTAAAGTTACTCGGAAAACATAAGGCATTAATGACAATGAAGGAACACACACTGTGTGAGCTAAATCACTACTAGTTATTTACTGCAGCGTTGCTGGCTATTTGTACAGTATGTTTTTATTTTTTACCTAAAAATATATTGTGTAAACTGAAATTATAATAAATTGTTTTTGTGATCCAGCACTCGCTCCTGTAAATTTTCTTCTTAGTAGTACTACAAAAATTAAGATATCATATTTATCCCAAGGTCCTCATCTAATGAATTCAGGAATCACTTCAGAATGATGAAAGGGTGAGTCAGCCCTACAGTGTTCCAGTTCGTGAGTCGCAAGCTGTACATAGAAAGCAGTTGCAGGTGCTAAATAAACTATCTGGACAATGTTACCGCTTTTGAAACGCCGGATTGCGTTTCTTGGCAAACTTTAGTTTAAAAATATTCTACCTATGTTAGGTTCCAGTTAATGTACACTGTCTCGCTACCTGTGAAGTCAAGGCGCTCGCAGTCACCAGCTTCTGTGTTTAGTTATATAAGGAGTGGGAGCCATCGGATTTTCCTGGACTCTTGCTCCCACCTCAGCTGAGGCGCTATCTGACACTGCACCCCCTGCCTCTGTAAAACCCTGCACAAGGTATTCTGTGCAAAGCCTCCGCGCGCAGTAGTGTTTCCGCAACATGCCTGTGAAAGTGGCTGTGAAAAACAGATACTGAATCAGACGGAAAGTCTGAGGGAAAAAAAAATCCCCAAACATTGCATGGTAGTCTCTAAGCAGTTCCATCTGTCAAGCAGAAATTTTAGGCTAATAGCCTGTGGCCATCTCTCTCTGCAGTCCGCTACCTGCCTTTGTCCTATTAAATCTCTTCGTTCCCCTACCAAACAAGCAGGATGGGAGAGGCAGTGGAAGGGAGAGAAAGAGGGGCAAAGCAGAAAAGAGACGTAGACACAGATGGGCAGAGTGAAAATGACAGACACGGCACGCACACTAAGTAAAACAGAAGCGGAGACACAAAAGAAAACCTAAAAACAGAAGAGACATGTGAATACACAGTCCAATGACAAACGGCGGAGAGGGGTGAGAGGAAGGGGCGGCAAAAGTGAAAGCAGCTTCAGGAGGGAAAAAGCATTGGCCGCGCGGAATGCATAGATGGGGCTGCAGCGGGAGAGAGAGGCGGAGAAAGTTGTGTGCGCGCGCGCGCTGCGCGCGAAAGCACTTAATGAGCCATGACGGCTCCTAACTGTACGAGATAAGGAAGGCAGTTGCCGGCTGCGCGCGTTCACGCGCACATGCACGCAAGCTTTAGGCCAGCCAAAAGTTGTGGTCGCATTTCTGCAAGCCCACACTACAAAATGTCTCGCCCAGAGCCAGCGCTGAAGCGCTGGCTTTCAGGGCGAGACCTAATAATAGTCAATGAAGGTAATTTCAAAAGCACAGTGGCTGGGTAACACTCAGAAGGCCCAATATATCTATACCTAGAGCCCTCCAGGGACCATTAGGCAAACTAACCAAGACCGTTTCTGAAATGCAAACCTTGGCAGTCATCACTGGACATACAATGCTTACATTCCTTGGCCCCACTACCTATAATATCATCAATTTTAGGTCATCAATAATGGAGTCTGACTCAGTTCTTAGTTGACAAGACTCCCATATGTCCTTCATGTGCCATCTGAAAGATCTATGCCATAAACTCTCTGACAGAATCGCTTTGTCACGAGGTATGACTATCCCATTCTCAAATGCTTGCTCCTCCTGTATCTTAAAGGATTTCAAATCACCATTCACAATGCGTTTTTTTCTGGCCAATCTGTGAACAATTTAGATACAATCTTCAATGTGCTGTTTTTGGCATAACTTGCAGATCATTTCTCCCAGCTGATAGCATCAAAAATGTCACTCCACACATCAGAAATTGAAAAGATGATTTATTTCCCTTCCTCATCACACTCACTCTCATCTCCCTCCACAGGTAATCTAGATATTACATCAGTATGTACATTTTGTCCTGTGCACATGTTCAACATTCTACTAAAATGACTGGTCCTTTGCATGTCTTGTTAAATTTGCAGTCATTGTTCTAAATTGATTTGTGGCTTATGTTATGTATGAAGAATAAGTCTCTTCCACAACACAAACATCTACAAACATTCATAAACATCTTGTGTCTCTCTGCTGCCCTAGTGCTGTCTAATAGCCCATGGTCAATGGCTATGTAGTTTCCTTTAAATGGTTTTAGTGTTGTGGGACGAAGATGACACAATCCTCTATTATGTTTGTCGTTCCATAATTCTGCATCTTCACCACAGGTACTTGCATCAAAAGCCTGAATACATTGGCAAAAGATTTCATACAAAGAGCACTAAAGGTTTTTGATCTCTAAGTTTTGAAAGTCTCCTCACCATTTTGAGTCTGAGAAAATGTTGCATTTTTTTAAAGAAGCTCTAAATAGTTCCACTTTATTTGCGTATCATTCCAGAAACTTTGCATACAATTCCTCCAAACCAAGAAAAGAGTAACAGATTCTTGGTTTTAGATGTAGGGTTCAATAATAATGGCATCCACATGACACTAGGCTTGTGACCCTCCTTACTAGTAGTGTGACCAAGGTAGACTACTTCATCGTACCTAAACTTTCAAATAGAAAGCCTTACAGTGAGACCTTTTTCTGACCTTGTTAGTAAAACTTTCTTTGAATTGTCATCATGATCCTCAATTTTTTTTAAAACTCTGCTGAAAATCTAAAACAGCACTTGCCAATCTGAAAGGCATCCTGTGATACTGAGAAACACCTTCTGGAGAAACATATGCAGTGAGATGCCTAGAGTTCTCATGGAGAACTAACTGCTTGAATGCATTTGCCATATCAAGTGTTGAAAACATTGGTAGCACCAGCTACCTTTGATATTGGGTAACGGGTGGGCATCTATCCAAACAACCAATCAATACACAACCTTAGATCTCCTGAGCTTTTTTGTAGAGAAACCACTACAGGGAGCACCCCTGCTGGGAATTCCATGTGCTCAATGATTTTTCTTTTGCATGGGTTCATCTAAAATGTCTTTTAACGTGTTTCTGTATGTAATTGGAAAACTCCTGACATGATATCTCACTGGCTTACCATTATCATTCAAAATAATATTATATTTAATACATTTATGTTTCCTCAATTTATCAGTAAAAATATGTATCTTTTAAGCAATTCGCGAAGCTCATATCAAAAGTAGAGCCCTCATTGTTTATAGTATAGACAGTGCGATTAGATGTCAGGTCTAGTTTAATTCCCAATCGTTTATGGTGTGGCCATCCTAACAAAGATTCCCTCTTTTCTGCAACACACATCTTATCTCTGGAATGTCTGTCTTTAAAGATTAAATCAGCTCAGAAAATGTATACTAAGTCAATGTTATGCCTCTAGGATGCACATCTAATTTATGCTGACTTGCTGACATGAACCAAATGCCCTGTTGTCATGAGTTGCCAGATTAGCACTCAAGGTTCGATCAGAATAGGTAAAAGAGCCAGACGCACATGAAAAAGAGACTTCTTAGCCAGTAGCTCTTATTTGGTGGAGAGTGGTGAACTAGGTTTGGAGTCCGTTCTTTTCCTTCTACATTTGTTGCAAATCCTAGCAACAACTGGGCAGTCCTTACTTTACCTAGATTACTACAGCACATTGTATTTTATTGTGCTGTTCTGTTCTTTATGCATGTCTCACTTTTTTGTTCACCACATTCATTTTAGAAGACACTGCATTGGTGTTGCCTTGCAATTCTTAAAGAAATTTCCCAAATGTTCAATTCCCTTTGCAGTGTTTATTACTATACTTAGGGTTAAATGGGGGCGTGACTTGGTAAGTTGTTAGAACAGCTATTATTCTTGGCTGCTCACCAATGAACCTGTTAATATCGTGCTTAAACTGCCTACTGAACCACTCATGAGACTCCAGAAAACAAGCATAAGTCTCAGACAGAAACTGAGGACACTGAGAAAGTGATATTATGTTTTTTAGCTCTGGAAACAGCAAAACCTGGTGTGGCTAGAGTTGACAAAGAAAGCAAGTCTGTACAATACCTCAGTGGAAGCGATGGAGTGAGGCAGGTGAACATGGAAAGGCCTGGTTTAGCCCCCTGTCTTGGATGAAAAAGAGTGGCCTGTTGTTGGGACAAGCTGATCTACTGCTGCTTTCTGGCACTGCCGAGGCTTAGACTGTGATGACTGGGCACAGCAGTGCAGCAGCCAAGGGGCGTGTTCTGGCAAAGATATACCAGTCACTGGTAGAAAACAGATATAAACAATTGAGCGTCGTGATATGTATTATAATTGACACAGACAACCGAAGCTCTCCCCAACAATCTAAAATGGGCAGACTTAAGTCACAGAAATTGTATATACCGCTCGAAACACAATGAATGAACAAGATGGGTGATTTGTTGGCCAATACATTAAGAAGCATGGATTGTTCTACAAATGGTCCTTTGGACAAGCTGGACATTATCCTTAAAGCACTAAATAACGCCAGGAAAATTCTAGAGAACAAAATAGACACTGAGCTACAGAGCTAACTTTAATCCATGCCGATGAACAAAAACTATTAGACAGAGTCAAAGATAACGAGCTAGCCAGCCTAGAAGCCCAACCAGCACAAAATAACTTATCTAGAGAACAAGGCAGAGAATTCTGAGGGCTGCTCTTGATGCAACAATGTAAGGATGGTGGGTCTCCGTGAGAGTATAAATGATGCCTCTGTGGACTTGCTCATGGAGAAATGGCATTTACAGTAGCCCCAGTTGTTCTCTCAAAGTTCTTCACTGTTGAAAAGGGCCCACAGGGTTCCGCCGATACCTCCAATCCCTGGGATCCCACTAAGGGCAGTTGCAGCACATTTGTTCAGCTACAAAGACAGGGACCAGGTATTACAGTAAACACAGAAAAATGGGCCTTATGATGTCAAGGTAAACAAGGTATTTATATTCCTGGACTTTACAGCTGCATCCTAGCAGCAGAGAAACACATTCCTTGAAGTTAAATGAGCCCACTGCAATCTAGGCTTAAAATATCTGCTGTTGCTCCCTGCAAATATTTGATGATAATAAAGCATGCTTCTCCACAGACCTCCCCCCCCCCCGACAATGCTCTCAGATGGACTGAGAAATTAGCAGCAGAATATCACAAACCTTTTCTGTTGCCAGAAGACCAAGATACAATAGACCATGGCGCTACTAGAAGACGGTGTCACCACACAAGCCGACAGCTGACCAGGTTAAGGCGGAGCACCCTGAGACAATTTGCAAAGTGACAGCATGAAGAAATAGGTGCCACAAACTCACTTGGGAAGTATCAGGCTCAGAAAGACAATCCCAAGACTCACCGGATGATAGCAGTGCTCCAGAGGAAGACAAAGACACCACCCTACAGGCGATAACACTGAGATCTGCTGATGACTTATTTGACAAAACAGGGAACAAAATAGGACAGGGCATAGGCTTGTCTAAGTGATCAGCTATATATTGCCATGACAAGCTTTGGTTTGATTTATCCCAGACTATACACTGGGGAAGGAACAGAAAAAGAAAAGTTTAGCAAGAAACTTAATATTGTAATGCCACAGACCAGGAATGGGATATCCATATGGGTTGAAGTTCAAATGAGCAGAGTAAAATATTACTTGACAGCATTCATTAATGGGGAGTATGATGCTTCTTAACCAAAAATCAATGCCCCGTAACAATTCCCCAACGGGAGCTACAGGTTGTGTGTATCTGAAGGGAGAACGCAGTTGCAAGAACCATGTTTGGTGGGCTCAGACATTTTTACACCGAGTACAAGGGGGATCAGTTTGGTTCATTTATGTTGGGGATACGTATTATTTAAATTAGTCAAAGTGGAATAACGATCACAATGCGTCACACCAGAAGGGCTGATCCCACTTGGAGATACAGTAAATATGTATTGAATTACCATGGTTGAAATTACATAGCATATTCACCTAGAGTACTAGACGGTTGGGCAATGTAGTCAAGAGGCATAAACTATATTCATACTTTTGTACTTGCAAAAAAGATATCACTTTTGTACAAGAAGCCAGTTAACTAAAACAGAAGGCATGAAACTGCAGAAACGTTGGAGAGAGCAAAACTTCTACACAACATATTGGAAATACGTGGGGGTTAAGCCAGGCATCCCTTTGAGCAAGGTTGTGGCACACCCAAAGGGTTTGATGTGTGGGTGTCATTGGAGTTATGAACATTGACCCAATAGCAATAGTTAATGTGTATGCACCTGCTAGTTGCACAGTTGCACTGTCTTGACTCCTTGGCCACCACAATTGGCAGAATATCAAATCCCCGGTAATAATGGGTGGTGGCTTTAATTGTTTTCAGGATGTAGCTAGGGGTAGGTCAAAACCACCGGCACATAACTAAGTAATAATGAATGCAACAGGTCTTTTTGTATGACTGAACATTTGCAAACTAACTGATACTTGGAGAGAGTTATACCCAACTGGCCCACAATCCACACACTGTTATTGCCTACATGATTTACACACAAAAATACATTTCATGGTACATTTGGGACACTGTGAGAAGGACCAGGTCGCGGGCAGGAAGTACAACCTGTATGGTGCCAATACTTCCCCCCCGCCAGGAAACACAGAGCGGTCTAGTCCTACCAGAGTAGAACAAAAGAGGCGCTGTGACGTCATCCCGAGGGACGGGCCGAAGACCCGCGAGAAAGAAAGATCGGGACAGGAGAGAGAGAACGGCGGATTGAGGAAAGAAGCAAGCTGCACGCAGGATGACGGAGGAACCAGTGGACTTCCCTGGAGCCTGAACGGAGATCCGGACCAGCCGGAAGGAGCCGACGACTTCGTGCCAAAGGAGAGTGGAGGGGGAGGAGGCGAAGTGAGCTCCCTCTGTATGGTGACAGAGCCCGGTGGCCAACGGAATAGAGAGGACGCCCCGGGTCCCGACACCACGGCCCTGGAGACGCGTCGTGGCCCAAGGCAAGTACCCTCAAGGGGGTAGTTTTGGTGAGGGTGGTGGGGAGGCACAAGGGTGTAAAGCACAAGTGCATGCAATGGGAGCATGTTTTTTCACTACACCTTATATCCTCACCCTCCCTCACACGCCGTGACTGGTGAAGGTAGCACTGGGGATTGGTGACTCCGCTCACCTATTGAATTCTAAAAACCCCGATTTTTTTTGTTTCTCTCCCAATTCCTTCTGCGTGGCCTGAGTGACGTGCCGCCTCCAGGACTCCCAAGGTGGTGTATTAGCAACCCTGAGAAACACCCCGACAGGATACAGAATCTTCATCTGGGATAAGAGTGGAGCCCAAAAGCGCTGTTCCCTAGTTACTTTTACTTTTCCCTCTGTTCAATCCAGAAAACACATTTAAAAAAACTTACGGTCACATCTGCATCTCCTCGTGTCTCCCCCCCTCGTTATTCCTACAGACACATGCTACAGGAGAATATTGTAAGGGCTGAGCTTCTCGGCCACACAATATGAGACCATAACCTGGGGGAGGCAACAGACTAACATGCCCACCGGGCAATTACAACCTGATCCCTCCTTGATGCAACATATAATTAAGAGGTTAGAACCCACATAACACAGTTCTTCCAAAATAATGCAGAGACGGCCAGTAACACCATAATTGAATGGGATGCCCTGAAGGTATTTTGTAAGAGGGATGTACATTCAAACATCATAGCAGAGATAGCAAAAGATTACAAAACAAAATAAGGGAGCTAGAAATATCAACAGTAAATTTTGTGCAAATTAGAGAACACCTGAAGTGAACAGGAGTGGACAGGAGTCATGTACAGGGAAGCAACTGATAGGTTGGCTATTCATGATTATAGAGAACAATTTGCTACTAGGCAACACAGGAAGGCAACAACACATGCAGACCATTGGACTGGCTACCAGCCACGGCCCGTGCAGGTAAGAGCATGGGGCCGGGTTGGGGGGGGGGGGGGTATTCAACAGACGACCACGAGGAAAATTTAAATAAATAATTAATTTTCCCTCGCCGTCGTTTGTCGAAATCCCCCCCACCCGGCCCTACCGCCCCACCGCTCTTACCTGCACGGGCGTGGCTGCTGGCTACTAAAAAACAATCCCTGTGGCAACTTGTTATGGCAATAGAAACTCCATTGGGTTGTCTGGTCAACACGCAACCAGGGATAAATGAAGGATTCATGGATTTTTACCGAAAATTATATACAAGCAGGGAACAAACGAAAAAAAAATCCAAGAACCTGGTAGATCTGCGGCAATTGTCGCAGGCTCAGACTGTTAAACTAGACATGCCATTGACTCTAGAAGAATTGAAGGTGGCAATCAAGACCGGATGTCAGGAAAAATGCTGGGTACAAATAGTTTTCCTTCTGACTTGTATAAGACCTATAGTGAAACTGACTCCTAAGTTAACTGTGCAGATCACTGCCACACACAAGCAGGGGAGCATTACTAGTACCCATACCAAAATTAAATCTCAAGAAATCTCATCACATCACCCCTTGCAATCTTAAATGTTGCTTGTAAATTAGGAAAAATGGTGGCTAACAGGCTAATGTCATACCTACCAAATTAAATTCACCATGACCAATCGCGATTCGTCCTGCATAGAAATACTGCGTTGAATATTAGGCACTTGTTTAATTTCCTGGGTAGCTGCGACACTAGTGATGGTACACCATCAGTGGCGGCAATCAACATAGAAAAAGTTTTTAATTCTCAAAGTTGGGATTATTTGTTTGAGGTATTGACAGCTATTGGATTTGTGCCATAAATTCAAAGTTGTATTAGACTGTTATATGCAAACCGAGTATTCAGGGTTAAGACTAGCACAGCGGTCTTGGATCCAATTAGAATGGATAGAAGCATGCATCGGGGTGTCCACTTTCACCACTTTTGTTTTCCGTTGCAATGGAGCCCCTCTCCGTTTGATTTAGAGTAACGGGTAGGACTCAGGGTATCCAGATTGGCACCTCAAACCACAATATATCCTTATACGCAGATGATATCCTGTTATATTCCAGGATATGTAAAGAGACACAGCTATGGCATTGGACATTTTGTGGGCATTTGGCAATTTATCAGGCTTGAGCGGTGATAAAACGATTCCTTCCTGTTTCCGCTAAACCTAGAACCCAAACTTAGTGCCCGGGATATCCTAGGCAAATATTGCAGTAAGAAATGATCACCTTCAGATATTTGGGAGTTAGGATATATTGCCAGACTAATGATTTGGTTGGAGGCAATCTGAGCAGGGCCAGTACAGATATCAATTGTGAGTGGCATTTTGGAATAAACTTCACCTCTCACTAATGGTGAGAATTACTATGAACAAAACGATTACTATACCCCAGCTACTGTATTTGTTTGCCACTGTGCCAGTGATCCCACAAAAGAGCTACTTTAGATAGACTGACATGGTTCTGAAAGATTTGATATGGGGTAGCCTAGGCATAGAGAGGCACTGACTAAGTTACAGAGTCATGTGATATTAGGTGGGTTGGTTGTACTCAACACTGAAAGCTATTTTTTAGGAGGCCGACGGAACCATCTCTGATAGATGGTTCTTACATACAAGAGCCATTGGGGAATGTTCCCCTGCTAAGTCATTCTCACCATTATCATCATTGGTAGAGGTGGCTGGCTGGTGCTCGCAAAGAGTGTTGGGCAAGACTAAACGTATCTGGTATAGGCCATAGCACTACAATTGTGGTGCATGCCAGAGTTCAATCTAATTGCATGCAAGTGGATGTGCGGGCTTGGGATAAGAGGCAATTTATTTGATATTGAGGCCTTACATTCATTTCAGAGTTTACAACAAGGCTGCCCAATAAGGAAAAATAGAAGGTCTCTTAAATGTCCATGCAGTATTGGAAACAATGTCAGAACTGGGTACTGCAAGAAAAGTTGTGACCAGGATCTATTTGTCTTTATAACTGATGACCATACCAAATTTGCTGCCCCTTTGAAATAGAAGGAAAATATATGCTACAGATGAGATATCTGACCTTGAATGGAAGTGAATCTTGGCATATCCTAAACTGGCATCAAGGAATACCAGATTAAAATTTATTGAGTATAACACCCTACACTGTATACATCGACACCCCCACAACAAACTAAATAAGATATACCTAGTGACGAATGCCCAGTGCCTGACAACACATGCTGACTTGATCCATATGTTCCGAACCTGCAAAGAAATTGTTCCCTTTTGGGACCAAGTTCTACAAACTACGGAGAAGATAACTAGTATTATAGTGGTGAAGGACTCTAAAACCGGTCTTTTGCGATTAATCCCCTGGACCAATAAAACATAAATAAGAAAGTAAATTAATTGACCTCTCATTTATCCAAAGTAAGATACTGAATGCTGAAACTGGAAATAACACTCCTGTTTCTTTTAAACAATGGAAGCAGGAATTAATTAAATTGGCAGAAGCTTAGGTTATGGTAATAGAACGTAAACACCAAAATAAAGTAGTAGCGTTGCGAGGAAATCCGCCTTTTCTGCATGGTCATACTGGATTTTTGCCTCTTGCTGGACCGTATAGTTTTGCTGGTTTTAGAACGCTGTGCACTTTACCCCTGCTAACCAATGGTAAGTACCCGAACTCCCCCGTAAAACATGGTTGAATAGGCATATTCCTAATTGGCATATTTAACTTACCTATAAGTCAGTAATAAATTGTTTAAGATGTATGCAGGACCTGGAAATTAAATACCACTATTGGACTGCATCACTTATTATGCTATCCACTACAGTAGCAGTGCAAACATGGCTTCAGGCCTGCTACTGTAGCCTGACTGTAGCAGTGTAACACTACAATTCAACTTGTCTTTAATAAGTCACCCCTATGTAGTACTTGTAGTCCGCAAGGCAAGGTGTATTGTATATAAAATTAGGACATGTACACATTTAATGTTAACATGTCCATACAGTGACTAGCCCCCAAAAGCTATTTTTCACCGTGGCAGGCTTAGTTGTCCTATGTAGAAAAACAGAGTACATATTAAAATCCTAATATTGTTTCTCAGTAATGGGACTAGTCAGAAAAATGATTAAACAACTATTTTAATAGTTAATAAAAATCCAATTCAATGGTGAAGGTTAAGGAAATGTAACTTATAGAAAGTTTCCTTTTCCCTGCTTGAAGATCCTGCAGGCTATATTTGCATTTTCTCTCCAACTTCCCCACAGCCAGTAATTAGTGCTTCAATAGGTGTGAAAAAGGTGTCAAATGTCTCAAGGAGCAAATAATAGGCTGACCTGAATGGGCAGAGATGACTCCTCTGAACCTCACAGAATATTTAGTTGGGGCTGTGACCATCCTTTTTGAGATGATAGTGTCAAATACTACTTGAGTGTCAAATCCTATTTGACAGGCCCGTTGAGTTTACCTATGACACCTGGGGCACACTGGAAAGGCAGAGAGCAGAATGCCAAAGACAATTCTTGTGTATCCACTGTCTGGTTGCTGGAGGTCCCTGCTCTGTCCTACCAGACATCTTTCTCTGCGTTTTACATATAAAACGGAGTGGTGGTGGAGGGTGGGAGGGGGGGGGGGGGCACTTGAAAGACAAGAACAGGATGACAAAAGAATTCTTGTGTATCCACTATCTGGTTGTTGACGACCTCTGTTTTGTTTTGCCAGACTACATTGTACCAGGGTACAATGGCTTCTTCAAACTGGATATTAGCATGAGATGTGGGAGGACACTAGGATTACCATAGTAAACTTCTCACACATACCCTCAGCCCTCAGAGCCCAACTTTAGCGTGGCAAAAGACTTTCTCCATTTGGAACTAGGAACTTTTACTCCATTGGTTAGGGCATGCACAGAAGTCATTCCCACCCACTAGCCCGTGCCGGGCATAAATGTGGCATCTCCAGGCACCCACTTTAGAACACTGTTGGACCTGAGGCAGAAGAGAAGAGGATTAGACCTACTGTCTGTCACCTGAGAAGAGCTCTGAAAGACTGAACCTGCTCCTTCTTGTACCCAAGTCAAAGAAGTGGATTCCAAGGATCATAAGGTTGACCTCTTGTTCAAGCTACAGGGACATAACAAGCTGCAAGAGGCTTTTCCTGCAACTGCCCAGCTAACCAGTGGCATCTAGGCCCTGCAGTTGGCCTCTGCTTGACACTGTGAGCCTCTAAGTGCCTTCCCTGATGTCCTGGGCCGGGTTTGCTTTAGAAGTGTACTCCTGTGGTGGATTGAGACTGAAAGGACTAAGCCAGAAGGTAAAATCTTTGACCAGAACGAGCCTGGTTGGTGTATCCTACCGATGCTCCATCGCGGTCAGCCTCAAATTGCATCTTAGTCCTGGTTTGCCGCAACCATTGACTATCATTGGCTCTTTGTGCTTCTTGGCGCTAATCCTACCTAAAAATTTACATTCCTATCCGTGGCTCCCCTTGTTGGATTTTTGTCATTTTGTTTATTACATTTTACTCTCGTTTTCTAATTCAGTTTGGGATTTTTGTTGCTTTGTATTTCGACTTTATTACTGTTTTGGTACTGCACGTTGCCCTAAATTAAGCCTGTCTGCTCTGTGCCATAGCTACCAGGGGATTTAGCTCAGGTTCATTTAGTGACTTTAAGGGTTCGCCCTAACAAGGGTTGTGATTAGTCCTTGAGATGGGTAGTCATCCATCCTAATTAATAATCCAATTTCTCACATCATGTTAGAACAACTATAATATGATATCATATCAATTTCATAGCACCAGGATGCTTCTTATGAAGCAGCAGCTGCCCTTTATAAATTCATTTTCATTCATTCATTAATTTATTCATTTCATAATGATGACAGACCTCCATGCATGCCACATACGTAAGTGATAAATAATTATGACTGGAACACATTGAACATGAAGTGATGCAAACCCAGTAAAAGGTTCTACTTTAGTTGCAACTGTGAGCGTTGATTTTCTGTTAATAAAAAGGGCACTATGATTTGAGCTTGTGCTAACATTAGCTTGTGTTTACACTGTCCTCCATCTTGCCCCACGTCACAGGATATCACGTGATGACTGTTGTTGATTCTGTTTCTAAACAAAACTTGTCTACTTTTACTTGAATATGCAAAAAATGTTCTCAGAGAAATGTCCTTGCTGCGCTGAATCAAAGACAGGTCTTACTGTCCCAGTTATGTTAACAATTTGTGTCAGCCTAATTGTACAGCTAAAACTGTGAGAATTGGTGAATCTTAATGTATCCTTATGTTGAGAGAATCTTCGAATGTATTCAATAGTAAAATGTTTCTACTAAGATGTTCCCTATTGGTCAAAACCATAAGAAACATGTATCCCCATCAAATGCATGAACCTCTTTGTCTAAAGCCCTATATAAGAGTGTGGATTTTGCTAGTAAAGGAAGACACCCTATTCCCTATCTTAGAAAACGAATCTATGCCGGATTTCATTAAGAACTGTACTGAGTTCTTTGCACTTATGACTTATATGTATGCTGCTAAATTTGCTCATGGCACCTTTTCTGTATTTTACTAATTAATACTTATATAAAAGCATTGAAACAGAACTTCTGTCTGTCATTTTTATGAGACTGTTTCACCATCATTGAATGAGTCCTTCTAACAAAAAAAACAGTTCATATCAGGGAGCACCAAAGTCCGTATCTGGACTAGACCGCCCCCAGTCCTAGACATTGGCGTGTCCTACGAGTTGGTAATTGATATAGATTTCCGCGCTGACACAACACATACCTCTGATCCTGAAATTAACTACCAGATTAAATATGCAACTACGCCTTTATGTAGATATCAGAGAACTGAATAAGGATGTATGGTAGGTGTTGAAAGCAATTGATTAATGTTGTGACCTAGGATGTACACTTGGAAGAGGTATCATTCTAATTAGCAGGATACAATGCTTCTAATGGACTGAAGTGTACACTGTACAGAAAGTGGTGTTCTCCACGGCTCTTAAGGTTAAAATGTTTTATAGTACATAATGCAAAGATATTATTGAGTGATCGTAACCAAAACTGAAATGAAAAACAACTAAAAATGTAAAATGTTTGTTTTAAAATGAAAAAAAATATAGACATTTTAACAAACCACTCAGAGTTAAATTAGTGCCTTCCCATGCTCCCTCTTTTACTTTCCTACTGTTTGTTTTCATCAGAATTTGGTCTGTAAGAACTCGGTCATGTGTTATGTGCTCAAAGTCACATGAAACTGCAAGGAATCTCGGGCAGAGACATAATGATTCCATTCTCCCCCTGCTTCCTAGAATAGAACTTCAGCCTCTCCATGTTTGTTCTTTTTCCATAGCTTAATCTCGCTTGTTTGACCCTCTACCTCAAAAACCTCAAGACCTTGACTAGCTTCCATTTCCTAAACTGTAGACTTTTATGTTATTTTATGCCAAAACCACCTAGACAATGTTCGGAAAGTGAAAGTTTCCATTGGGGAGTACATTCTTCAATTTCTAAAATGTCATCGTACATCTATCTATCTATCTATCTATCTATCTGTGCGGGAGCCGCGGTCCCGGAACCGCGGCGCGGTTTTCGGCGATTACACGCAGCAGTTACACGCTGCTTTTTCACTCAGGTGATGTAGGTGGGGAGCAATGGGCCACAGGAACCACGCAGACCCACACAGAGCCGCAAGTCAGCTCGGCGGTTTCACGCCGCGGTTACACACAACTGTTGCCGATGGGGAGGTGACGGTGAGCGAGCGAGCGATGACTGCGATGACTGCGGCTGTCCGAGGCCCCCGCAGGGGCGCCACTAAAGAGGGCAGCCCTCTAGTGCCAGCTGGGCACCCCACACCCCCGTAGGGGCAGGGACTCAGGGAGGAGTCCCCCAAGCCTGGTCGCAGCGCGATAGGCGAGAATCACGTCCGGGGCGCGAGGACAGGGGGAGGGGTATATAGGCCTCCCCCCACCATCTTGTCGTCCTCTTTCGCGCGCCCGGACACGCCGTCTGGTCTTGTGGTGGTCGGCGTGGTTGCGGTCTCCTTTGCCCCCGCTGGACACGCTGTGTCTGCAGCGCGCCTCGGGTGTTGTGTACCCGGGACCAAGTGGTGGTCGTCACGCGCGGTGAGTTTGGGGGGCAGGGAGTACCTTTTGGGCCTTCTTCCGCCACTGAGCACTTTGGCCAGGGGCGAGTCAGGCCTGCCAGTCGTACGCTGGGCTCCGAGCCTCGGGCTTGTATTGGCTGAGAAGGGGGTTTGAGGTGATGCGAAGGGCCGGCTGCTCGGCCCTCGGTCTGGCGGCGCGTGGAGTGGGCATCGAGGTTCGGCGCCATCTGGTCAGGCCTTCTAGTACCGCTCACGCGTCGGGTCAGTGGTTGCCTTCGGCGCGTTTGGCGGCGAGTTCCCCCCTCCCCTTTGTGGGTGCCATTGTCCGCTGGACACGCTGGCATGCCCCCGGTCTGGCGGGTATCTCCAGGGTTGTGGCTTTAGGCTGCACCATGTATTGGCCGCTGGTGGCGTGGTGCGAGGGACCCCGGTGGTGACCCCAAAGCGCGGGTCATAAACAGTGGTTAACATAAAGGGCTGCGCGGTAGCGTGGGGGTCGGGACACGCGCTCCCCTTTGTTTTGGGGCGGGCCAGATGGTCGATGCGTCGATGCCGAGGCATCTGCTGAACACGCTTTCAAGCATCCAAAGCGAGGTTGAGGAGCCGAGCCAGCGTCGGGCCTTCTTGTTCGTGGCCAACTACGTAGTGCCTGCACAGCATTTGTTATTTCAGCTTGCTAGGGGACCCTGCATGAAAGGGCTTTGCTCGCTCCCCTGGCTGTGAGTTTCCTAGCCGGGCTGCGGGCATTAAGGGACCTTGGGTTGGGGCAGCGCCAGGAAGTCGGGAGCTTCGGGGCACGAAGCAGATCGGACTGGGCGCTCCTGCCCTCTAGTGCCGGGTGCTGTGGTGCTGCTGCGGGGGCTGTTGTTTAAATAATATCCCGGAGCGCACTCCCTCCATCCAGGTCGATGGTAATCACCAAGGCATTACTGCCCAGCCCTGATGGGGATCCAGGCGCCCGCCCACATTGAGTAATGTCTATATATGTATTTGGGATATGGCAGGTGAGCCTGGCTAGTCCCATTGGCCAGTGAAATCATATTTGCTTACCGCCAAGGGCTCTACCGGTACGGGCAGTTGTATTAGAGGACCCCGGGAGATTTGACTCACTGGTGATGCAATCGTTTTCATTAAATTGGGCATTGTGCAGGCTCTGCCCGGACTGAGCGCATTGGCTCCAAGCATATTGGTCATTGCGGCATTCAATAATTTGGGCGCCGGTGTGCAGCACGTTGTCCGCCAGGTGCCGTAGCTCTGGGGGAAGGTTTGTTTAATTAAGCGAGTTTGCGCCCCGTTATGCCCACTTTTTCCAGGGTGATTGCATGCGTGGTCGCTCAGGTTCGCTCGTTTTCTACCATATGTATATATGGTGATTTTCCCCGAGTATTTGGCGTAGCTTGGTCTGGGGAGAGCGGGAAACAGGCTCTCTGATGTCTCCGCTTCGGGCGCGGTGCGGGAATCATGGAAACAGGGGTGGCTATTTCTTGCTGACGGTTGGAGGATGCTGCCCGGGCAACAGCTGCAGGAGTAGCGAGGTAGGAGAGTCCTCACTCCCCGCAGCCAGCCATCAAGTGTTCCGCTAGTGTGGTGTTGACGGTGTTGGTGGGGGCGGGCACCGAGGTCGTAAACACGGTGCTGGGGGGTGTTTCTCCAGTTTCAGCACAGGAGGCCAGACGCGCTGGGCCTGATTTGGTTTCGGTTTTTGGTGGTGCCTGGAGGAGTCGGTAATGTTTTTTACACTGGGTGGTGCGGGAGACACGTGGCAGAGAGGTCGCACTTTTGTGACGCCCGGGTTGGTCAGTGCCCCAGGGCTCGTACGTCTGTTGGCTGTCTGCATTGCAGCTGGTTTGTGGCCTAGGCTTGGCACCGGCACACCGGGGAGTGCTCTGCCTCTTGTAGTAGTGCTGGTGCGTGCAAATACACGCCATGGATTCTAGTTAGTCGCAGAGAGTGAGGTCTATTTGGGTGTGCCTTTCGTCAATGGCTGCAGCCATGAACGGAGGTGTACTTTCTCTACGCGTTAAGGGCTGGCGTGATCCTGTGGGGAGGCCCTAAAGTCATGGGTTATGCTGACCTATTGTGTTTGCTTACGGTATCATAAAAACTTACGGTATCATAAAAATTTTACGGTGTTTAGCTGAAAGGGCACAAGAGCAAGTCGTCCCCTGTTGTAAGGTAACGAGCGCTCATATAAGCGAGCCAAACATTTTGTCACGGCGATGCAAGAGGGGGAGGGGCGCCCAGGATGTTTTGGGAGCCCTTGGGCTGTTGTGCCCTCCGCCGTTTGCGCAGTGCGCCAGCTGAACTGAAAGAATTCGTTGTGCCTGTTACTTGCACTAAATATCATGTGTCATGGGGGGATGAGGTATTTGCAGGGTGGCCACAAACTTATCTAACTGATGTTAAATTTTCCAGGCCGCGTCTCGAACTAGTGGCAGTATATACAACAAGTGGGTCTCCAGCACAGAGCCCATGCTATGGTTTGTTGAGTCGCCTTTGTGTAGTTCGATCATTGGAGGCAGTTGCGACTGCACTATGGAGCTGTGCCTCGTGGCCCATGATCCCAGCTGGCTGGTTCGTGTATGGCATCTGCATTCCCTCTTTTGTGTGCATGGCGTCCGCTTTCGGGCAGTCTAGCGGGGGCCGGTGGTGAGTACTGACCCCGCAGGTTCATTGGTCAAATTCGTGTGGTCTCAATCCGGGGAACAATTGAGCAGCGTGGTGAGTGCATGCAGCTAATTGTTGTACTGTAAGTATAGCTCTGTCTAGTAGAGCAGTGCTTAGCCTCAACCTGTTTAGTAAGTCAAGGAAATACGATCGCAATTTGATCATAATTTCTATTTTGATTCGCATTTTGCAAATTGTTTGCTTTTACACGATTGTTGATGGAGGGGCCAACATACATGGAAATCCACCTGTATAATACGAGCACGTAGGGTTGTTAGCAATCGCTAACTTCGCTGGGCGCTTTTGCTGTCAGTGTTGACAGATGACCTCTGGTGTATTCTTGTTTATGGCCATTCCGCGCCTTTGAGTGGGCAGGGGATCTTGGCTCAATTTGGCCCATGGGCACGGTTGCCGCGTGCTCTCCATGGCACAGGGGCGGTACTGTTAGGAGAACGGCGGGATGTGGGTCCTTCCTTGTTTTGCATTGCTTGGGCAACAGGTGTTTTTTGTGCTCCGCATTGCGGTGGGCATTACATGGAAGTAAGTGTTCGGGGTAACGTGGCGTTCTTTCTCGTTTCACCAGTTTCATGTTTTCATCGTGATTTGTACTGACATTTTGGGCTAACCTGTGTTGGCATGTTGGTGGACTTAGGGTCACGCAACAACTGCAACAGGAAGGGGTCTTCCGATACATTATACATGGTTTAGTATCCAGGCCACGGAGTGGCTGCGTGACACTCTGGTGTTGGAAGGGTCAGCCGGTTGGCAGGCAGTCTAGATCGGGGTTCCTAGTTCGGGCCTGTCCAAGCATGGGTTCAAGTGCCAGATGTCGGCCCTGGGATATTTATCACAGGCCTGCAGAACAGATTGTGGCGAATCTGGTGAATACAGTGGGCTCACTCCGCAGGGTAGTAAGCAAGAGCCCAGCACTTTTCCATGGGGCTGTAGGGTGGCGCAGGCAACTATGTTGTCACAGCCAAACAACAAAGTTTCATTAACGCCGCAAGTGCAGGGGCATGGGGGCCTCATGAGAGTAACTAGCCCACTGCACCCTTACAATGTACTGTGTAACCCAACTTGAGGGGAGGGGGTACTTTACTTGGCACTTTCAACCATAAGCCAAGTTTACTTCACGGGGCTCTGCTCACACTGATGTGGGCCAAGATCACACACAGCATAGGATGAGAGTGAGGGGTCAGTCATATATGGCGATTTATGAGTATTTGCCAGTGGTAGCGAATGTGACCTCACAGACTTGATCAGTGATAATCTCATGGTTCATCTTTTGTCCCTATTGCGGACAGGCTCTGTTTTGCAAACATAGTACTTTGTCTCATTCGAGTGCCGCACTTGCCTCTTTCGCAGTATAACGAGGTCAAGTTTGTCTCCTATGCGGGATTGTGCGCCGCCAGTCCGTTTGCAATAGGGCTGCTGCTTTCTGGTTTCGGCACCTGGCATGCGCGCAGGTGGCCTGTCTGGCTGTTGCGGGAGTGCGGAGGGACTCCGGTGGTCTCTACAGTTCCCTGATAAACTGCTTCTAGTGGTTTCGTCTGGCTACAGCTGGGTTTTACACACATGTCGACATGTTTATTGGCTGGCGCAGCACTTGGTCATCAGTCCGTACCCTCGTACTGGGGATCACCCAGGGAAAAGGGCACATTAGTGCTTAGTCACCCATGAATGATATGTACAAACTGGCACGCGGTGCGTTGGGGTTCGTGCCACCCAGAGCTGGGGGCGTATGTGGGCACACGCATTGCCCGTGCATTGTGCTTTGGCCGGTTTGTTTAATCTTTTCATAGGGAAGAGATATGCAGGGTACCTAATCGCTCACAGCATGGCACATCAAGGGACGCAAACCGGGTTGTTACCCATTAAATGTTTTATAATATATGCTTTGGGGCACCTGCAGCAGTGAGGGATGCTTCCTGAGTGCCTAGGACTTGAGGTTTGGTAGCACTCCCCTCCCCCTGGGCTTTCAGCAGAATGGCCACAGGCTAGTGCCGGTCAAAGGGGGATTCCTGCGCGGTGCTGGTAGAATGTCACGTACCGTTAAGGGCATGTTACTACTAAAGTCGTCCCAAAGTTTTGGGGTCAAAATGGGTGGAGCAGTAAGACTACAGGCATTGGGAAGCTTTTAGCATTTCCTCATTTTAGTAAGGGCAGCTATCTGTACAGAATTACCAGCGAGTGGGGTAACATTCACCGGTTATTCAGCGCCACCATGTCTCCGCCCCTTGACACAGCTCAATTCCTGCATGCCCACTGTGAGGGAGGTTACTGCCAGTGCCTTAATTGGCACCAATGCTTTAGACCTCCATTCCATCCCACGAGTCCTAGTAGTGCTCCCACCAAGTCGGACGCTATAGAGAAGTTGGAAACATGGCGACTAGCATTGGCACGATCGCCGAACCTCACATGGGCCTTACAAATCCAGTTTCAGCATAGGTACTAGTGGTGAAATCCCGGCATATGGGATTTGGTTGACCACAAAGGAGAGAACTGGTTAACATGTTGGTTATGTCATTGAATTGGACGATATGTACACAGCAACAGGTGGATAGGGCATGGGTGCATGCGGCACATTTGTTAATGGTGCTGGATAATTATTGTTTTCTCTAGGTAACTGGGATCTCGTGCCCAGGTGCTGTCTTTTGGGCCGTCAGTTACCAGCCAAAATGGTGGGAGATTCAATTTTACATTTACTCTGCTGTGTTACGCTAAGTGCAGTTCCTACCGGCAGCTAACGGGGTTGTGCTAACTGAGCTGTAGGACAGTGGCCCGATTGACCTAGTGAGTTATGTAATCCCTGTGAGGTCATGATGAGGTTTGGTAGCACAGGGTAATAGTGGCAGATGAAACTAAGTTTCTCCCATATGGTCGATACAAAGGGTAATAAAAATAACCTGGTATGGAGTCTCTTCTGTAATGTGCCACTATGGGAGTGCGGTTGGCACATTAAAATTACACTGCCTCTGGGATAAGCCAAAGTCCCTGCCTGGCCACCAAGGGGTGGGCAGGTGTCCGCTTAAGTATGTACTCCCTTCTCCTGACTAGAGAGGTGGGCTCGGACATGCTTAGGTGCATACCCTAGCCAACCCGAAACTCCATTTACTACATGGTAGAGAATGCATAGGAGTTGTTTGCAGTCCATTCGCATCCCCCCCACAGGGCGAATGCTTTAGGGCACAAGGTTTGTGGAGGGCTCCTGTTTGGGAGGGTGATTAAAGGGACACAGGTGGTGTGACGGCAAAGCGAGACTGTCAGCTGATGCTGGGTAGGAGGTTCCGTATCACCTACCAGAAGGGTGCCAGGTGGAAAAACCAGTAAATAATGTTTAAGCATGATATAGATGCTGGTCAGGAGAGGTTTGTCAAAGGTATTACACTTATGCCTGGCATTCACAACCCATCCACACCAAGCCTATTGCCCAGGTCCTGGGCCGCATACACACAGCCCGGTACTAGGCACCTGCGGTTGTCAGGCCATGAGTTACTAAATTACAACTGTACAGTGGGCACACTTGCTGACCGGGCAGATTGCTACGGCCTCCAAGGGCTGAATAGTCAGACACCAGTCGCCTCAATCACAAGGAACACGACCAGCATAACTTGAATCTTTGCCTTGAGAAAGCCCTCGGCCGATGGGCCACACGGGCGAAACACGTGTCGACTGTTTTTGTCTTATGCCTGTTTTTGTCTTATGCATGTGAATAAGAATAAACACCAGGCATTTGAAACCTACCAAAGAAATATTGGAAATTATTCCGTCTACTAAACACAATTTAAGAAAGCACAACCCTCCACCCCCCTACCTAAACCAGTAGCAGTGAGTGTGGTTTGCCCACAGTGCAGTTGTTAGAAGAATTTAAATTCCATGTACAGGTTATGCTGAACTTGCTACCAGCGGGTCTAGTGTGTGAGCGGGTTAACTGAGCAGGTAATTTTCCACCGCTGGGGTTGCCCTGGGTTGGGCAGTGTGAACACCCCTGCCCCCCTATCCGGGGGCTCTCGCAGGGAGGGTTCTAGCCTGTCGACTTTTCCTGCAGTTAAGGTCAAATGCCCTGCCCGGTTAGCTATATTAGCCTCACGGGGCGGGGGTGCTGTCAGCTAACACATTGTGCTGCATCCCCAAGAAAGGGGGGAACAAGGTGCCAAGCACAAAAGGCAAGGCGAGCAGTGTGAACCCCCCCCCCTCCTATTCGGGAATATTCTGGGATGAAGGGCAAAGTAGGACTTAGCCAATCCTTAAAGTTAGGCACCATATGGCAGCCAGTGCGCACTGCATTAATCACACGGATTCTCTAGCTGGTATCCCTAGGGGGGTTCACCACGAAGGGAGCTGAGCTGGCGAAATTCCCATAAGAAATAAGGGATGCACGGCAAGGGCAGGAGGGCACCCTGGCTCATCGTCACACACGTCTAGTTATGGACATCCCTGTGCGTCATGAGTTAGAAAGCAAATGGACGGTGCAAAGGTTAAAGTATAATCCTTCTCGCCCGAATAGCCAGAAGTAGGCAGGTGGGTGTGGGAGCGGTCTCCCAACAAGCGGGCAGCTGTCCCTTAAGTGGGGACACAGGTGCGCTAGACACACCGTCCTAGTAGGACGGCAGCTAGGTGAGCTCAGCAAATCCATGGGGCAATGTGAGCCAGGGAATCTGATCTGCCCCGCCCAGAGTTGGCACGGGGCCGAGTTATGTATGTGAAGTAGTGGAACTTTCCCACAGGAGGGTGGATAGTTTTGGCACAAATTCACAGGGCAGAAGGGCCTTTGTGTTGCATTAGACACTAGCTGATCCAGGCTATCGGCAAGGGCTATTGTGATACAGATGGGGTTCATCTATCACCAGTGGGAGGGATCTCTTCCCTAGCTTTGCAGGAGGCCTGGAAATGAGAGGTTGCAGGTAAGAAAGGAGCTTTTGGTGGGGGGCTCTGGCGGCGACGGTGGCCACCTCCAGAGCTGTGGCGGAGTTACAGGGCGATCTGGAAGCAGAGGGGTACAGAAGGGTACCTCTGCGCGGCACCATGGTGGGTGCCAGAGCCAAATCCTAGGAGCCTCATGGGAGGTTCCTAGAAAACCGTGTCGGCGCCCCGTTAGTCCTTCGGGCGGTTGTGGGCCTGAACAACCGGGGGGTTTGCTATGCTACGCTCCGCCCTGAAAGGGGCGTGAGTAATAAGGAACCATGTGTCACGTGATCCGGGAAGAGGATCACCAGAAGTGGCAGCACAGATGGGGTTCGCCCCAGTGCTGCTTGGCTCATCAGGCGGCCCCAGACGGTTGCCTGCCCTTGGATCGCCCGTAAGATAACCCACCATATTACATAACGGTGTATGTAATAAACCTGCAGCAATTTTTACCCAAACAAGAAATGTGTTGTGTGATTATTTATGAGCATGCATGTTACGTTGGAGGGGTGGGGTAGGTTGCCAATGCTGGTACTATGCGGCTGTCCGAGGCCCCCGCAGGGGGCCACTAAAGAGGGCAGCCCTCTAGTGCCAGCTGGGCACCCCACACCCCCGTAGGGGCAGGGACTCAGGGAGGAGTCCCCCAAGCCTGGTCGCAGCGCGATAGGCGAGAATCATGTCCGGGGCGCGAGGACAGGGGGAGGGGTATATAGGCCTCCCCCCACCATCTTGTCGTCCTCTTTCGCGCGCCCGGACACGCCGTCTCCCACCCTACCGCTTACCCGGCGTGGTTCGTGGCAGGCAGGAGGCAGAGAATGTTGTAATGTTGTCTTTTTCGTTGCAGGCGGAGTTACAGGGCGATCTGGAAGCAGAGGGGTACAGAAGGGTACCTCTGCGCGGCACCATGGTGGGTGCCAGAGCCAAATCCTAGGAGCCTCATGGGAGGTTCCTAGAAAACCGTGTCGGCGCCCCGTTAGTCCTTCGGGCGGTTGTGGGCCTGAACAACCGGGGGTTTGCTATGCTACGCTCCGCTCTGAAAGGGGCGTGAGTAATAAGGAACCATGTGTCACGTGATCCGGGAAGAGGATCACCAGAAGTGGCAGCACAGATGGGGTTCGCCCCAGTGCTGCTTGGCTCATCAGGCGGGCAGGCGGCCCAGACGGTTGCCTGCCCTTGGATCGCCCGTAAGATAACCCACCATATTACATAACGGTGTATGTAATAAACCTGCAGCAATTTTTACCCAAACAAGAAATGTGTTGTGTGATTATTTATGAGCATGCATGTTACGTTGGAGGGGTGGGGTAGGTTGCCAATGCTGGTACTATGCCTGCTCCAGCTCAAGCTCCCTGCTCCCGACTCCCGCCGGCTGCTCCGTGAACTCCTCCTCAGATCCCTGCAACTTCCGCTCGTCCTCGCTTCCTTGCAATCAGCTATGACAAAGGACTCAATGTTCTTCTCTTGTTCTATCCATCTACCTACCTACCTGCCTACCTACCTGCCTACCTACCTGTCTCTCTCAATATTGTGAAGTAGGTAACACCATAAGCTGTGCAGAAGTGCCTCTGAGTGACATTCCTTGCTGCACAGAAGGTGTGGTCTTCAGCTCAGCTTTAGATGAAGAGGTGTGTTATTCCCTGAAGTGAAGCACCCCTAGTCCATGAGGGGACCAGTCCCAGAGGCCACAATGCAGCTGGCTGATTGGGTCAGATAATGTTGAGGGCAAGTCTGCCCCTGCACACAGATTTAAATGATGGCTTGCAGTTGTCACTCTTGCTTTATCTTTGACACCTGTGCCACTCCTGCTCCTAGCCATGGTCTCGGGCACAAGAAGAGAAAGAGCTCTTGCAGCCATGTTTACATTCTGCAGTTTTCCCTCCTTGTCCTTAGCCAGCCCCTTGGTAGGTGCTAGTGGGCGTTTTGCTGCTTGGGCATTTTCCGTATTGGGTGCACGGTAAGGGGTTCGTTCTCTTCAGAGCTGGATGGACTGACTATCCATTCTAATAGGGGCCTCCTGTAGTGCTAGGCTGGCTTGAACATTTTTGCTACAGATGATTTTAGTTTGTAGGGTGGGAGGGTGGGGTCAAGGAATCCATTAATGTCAGCAGGATCAAAGTGTGCCACGCCCACTACCCCAAACACAGAAAAGGTGATGGGAGGAATGCTTACAATTTTGTCTAACCACTGGCAGTCGCTCGGAGTCGCATACCAACTCATTATTCTTGTGCCCACCATGTCACGCAGATTAGACCCAGCCATATGCAAATCAGTCGTGACCCTGCTCCAATGGGAACAGTCCAGCATGAATTGCCAGGCCAGGTCCTCCCTCAACCGGAACACAAGCATCCTCGGAGCCGGTTTCGTCCTGTTTGGGCTCGTCAATCAGTTGCAGCTTGGTTCCAGAGGCACAGTGCGCAAGGGCCCCATATGTGACCACTACCCCAGGCATTTTAGTGAATCAACGCCCATTCCAATGTCTGCTATTCACCTGTCCTGTCTTGTAACAAAACGTGCAACATCAGCTTGCCGCCTTTACCACATAGTGAAAACGATGCATATTGAAAACTGAGGCTCCGGCCTCCAGCACAGCAGAGTCCTTTGTCTGCCTGCTGCAGCTACAGGCTCGGCTGTCTAACAAGGAGCACCGTCCTCTCTCACCACTTGACGTCATGACTTCTTGTCAAAACCCTTGTTAATTCACCCACGCGGCGGGAGCATCTGCGCAGTGACTGCTCTCTGGCACAAAGCGAGGGCCGGGGAGTGTCTGTGCACAGCCCTCAGTTCCTGCACGTGCCGGCGGGGCTGCGTAGGTGGGATGATCCCGCCAAAAGCTCCAAACGCACACATTGTGCTGAGGGCGGTAAAATGATTGGGTGCCACGCTTCCTGTCAGACGGGCACTGCTTCCAAACACTCGTGCAATGGAAATGTCGGAAGAGCCTAAGGAGCACGTTTTCATGAGGTGCTAATTTTACATTAACAGATGGCTTAATATCTCCAATTAAATGTAATTGAGCATTTAGCATATTCTATCTCTTAATTAATACATCCTGCGTTATATCCAGGCCCTCATCACGTGTGGCCCTTTAATAAATTCCGATGTGTGTGGGGTACGAGATCTGGCCTAGCGGCTCGAGCTGCTGCAGTTGGGACCTGTCCTTGGCGCTAGATGTAACATTGTGTGATTCTGGGCAAATAATTCCGTTGCTTCATAACTAGGTTTGCTCATATATACATACAGACAGACATTTTGCAGGCTTTATTGCACCTGGTACATATTGGGTGTGATAATAAAAAAACACATCTCTGTGTATAAAGTTCGACAATTCAAACCTGCCAGTATGTATCAGTAGAAAATGCCTGGTAACTACTGGGCCGTTCAGATTTTGGTGTGGTAATCCCCATATTATGGGCAATACTCATAAAAGGCAATAACTATTGCATACAATAAATTCCATATATTTCGGTTCCAGGATTTATCGTGGGCGATGATTATTGCACATAAATCCAGGCCACCCTTAATGAGGGTGTCAGTCAAAAAAAAAAGCAAGGCCTGGTGTCCTCTTTGGGAAACTCAGATGGTTTGTTCTCCCTTCACTCTGTTAAGTCATTCTTGGTGAAGCTAACAAACTGTTAGACTTGGCATCCTTGGTGTGGTTTTCCCTGACTTGTTGCCTTCTGACCTGCTGTTTTGCTGACTTTATTGTTGCTGGCTTTAGGATTCTGGGTACTTTACCACTGCTAACCAGCGATAAAGTGCACATGCTCTGTACTCAAAACATGGTAACATTGGCTTACCCACAATTGGGATATTTAATTTACTTATAAATCCCTAGTAAAGTGCACTATATGTGCCCAGGGCCTGTAAATTAACTGCTACTAGTGAACCTGCAGCACTGATTGTGCCACCCACGCAAGTAGCCCTTTAAACATGTCTCAGGCCTGCCACTGCAGAGCCTGTGTGTGCAGTTTTAAACTGCCATTTCAACCTGGCAAGTTAACCTACTTATTATTTCACAAAAAGAGGCCCGGGTCCGGAATAATATGGAGGTCCAAAACGCGGATAAAGAGATAAAAGTGACAGGGCGGGGGATATCCCTTTTAAGGACAGTTCCCCTCACACACCAACGGTGTCATGCTTCATCATAGGGGTACTCTCGCGTGAGGAACCTAGTCCTCACGCTGGCTACAACCCCTCTCTACGAGGGAGGAGCTCAGGGATGTTTTAGTTTGGGAGGTCGGGTGTACTAAAACCCTGTGAGAGCTGCGTGTGATTGCAAGGAATGCAGTGCTAGAATAAAGGTGAATTAAAACTGGCTACGGGGTTAGCTCTATTGCAAATTTAATAATGCTACCCGCTGTCAGGATTAAAAGGCAGAAAAAGCTTGTGAGCACAGGGGTCAAGATTCAAGACCGCTATGTACTTATCAGACCAACATGTTTCAGCCTATCAGACCTAGTATAGTGTCATGGCTTTCTTCAGGGTCAAAAGTGTAGCTACTGCAATACAAATGAAAGTTATATGTGCAAGTGTGATACATGAAAAGCAAAAAAGTGTAACTGTATCATACTGAACCACAGAATCGTTCTTTGTTCAGTACGTTCGACATGTACCCACTAGGGATATCTGTAGTTTACTGCTTCTGTCCTGGCTACTTAGCCATATGGTACCAAAGCCACGACCGCCAAGGGTGCGGTCCTCCGCACATGTGGCAGTGTTCTTGGACCACTGCCACATGTGCGGAGGACCGCACCCTTGGCGGTCGTGGCTTTGGTACCATATGTCGAACGTACTGAACAAAGAACGATTCTCTGGTTCAGTATGATACAGTTAAACTTTTTTGCTTTTCATGTATCACACTTGCACATATAACTTTCATTTGTATTGCAGTAGCTACACTTTTGACCCTGAAGAAAGCCATGACACTATACTAGGTCTGATAGGCTGAAACATGTTGGTCTGATAAGTACATAGCGGTCTTGAATCTTGACCCCTGTGCTCACAAGCTTTTTCTGCCTTTTTAATCCTGACAGCGGGTAGCGTTATTAAATTTGCAATAGAGCTAACCCCGTAGCCAGTTTTAATTCACCTTTATTCTAGCACTGCATTCCTTGCAATCACACGCAGCTCTCACAGGGTTTTTTGTACACCCGACCTCCCAAACTAAAACATCCCTGAGCTCCTCCCTCGTAGAGAGGGGGTTGTAGCCCGCGTGAGGACTAGGTTCCTCACGCGAGGAGGTACCCCTATGATGAAGCATGACACCGTTGGTGTGTGAGGGGAACTGTCCTTAAAAAGGGATATCCCCCGCCCTGTCACTTTTATCTCTTTATCCGCGTTTTGGACCTCCATATTATTCCGGACCCAGGGCCTCTTTTTGTGAAATATTATATTTTGGTGGGGAGTCGGTTCCCGCTGGTCCTTAAACTCCTCTAGCCCTCTGTGTGATTTATAAAGTTAACCTACTTGCCAGGCCGAAACCTTCCTTTTTATTACATATCAGTCCCCCCTATGGTATGCCCTAGGCAGCCCTATGAGCAGGGTGCAGTGTATTTAAAAGGTAGGACATGTACTTTTGAGTTTTACGTGTCCTGGTAGTGAAAAACTGCTAAATTTGTTTTTCACTACTGCTAGGTCTATCTCTCCCATAGGTTAACATCAGTATTGCCTTAAACATCTTTTAAGTGTAATGTTCAATTGGGAAAAGATAGACATTTTGAGTTTGGTGTCTTTGGACTCACAATTTAAAATCACAACTTATCGTGAAGTCAGATTTGAAATTGTAACGCTGAAAATGCCACTTTTAGAAAGTTAGTATTTTCTTACTTTATCCATTCTGTGCCTCTGCCAGCCTCTGAATACACGTCTGGGTTGGGTGACAGCTGGGCTTTGTGCATTTCCTCTAGTCAGTCACACACAAATGGAGCTGGGGTGTGACATTTGCATCCTTATGGCCCATCACCAGGCTGATGGGTCTTCCTGAGGTAAATTGGGGGAGGAGCTGACACTTGCACCTGAATAGGGCTGTGCCTGTCCCCACACAAAGAGCTGCATACCCACCTGTAGTGAGTCTGAAGCCAGGGCAGGAAAGGCAGGGAGCTTGTGATCTTTAAAGGACTTTTGGGTGTAAGTATTGGACCCCTGACACCACCAAATCAGAACTTTGCTGGAACCAAGGGCATTCTTCCTGGAAGTAGAGCTGCAGTGCTGCAGGAGGGACTGCCACTCTGCTAACTGCTTTGCTGTGCTGGCCTGCTGCCTGCTGATTGCTGTACTGTAGGAGGGACTGTCACTTTGCTACCTGCTGTGCTGTGCTGGCCTGCTGCCTGCTGCATCTTTCCTGGGAGTGAGTAGGACTGGACCTGCTCTCTGCATCCTTGAACCCAAGTTTCTCCAAGGGCTTGATGGCTTGCTTCCTGTTTTTAAAGGCTCAGGGCCATCAAAGACTTCCTTCAACTCTGCTTCAGCTGTTGGACTTTGCCATTTGTGAGTCTTCCCTTGCCTGAGGTGCCCCTCCAGTCCTTGGCCTCAGAAGTGGGTTCTTCAGCGGTGTTGCTCCAAAATCAACGCATTGTCACCTCTGTGCCAATCGGAACCGACGCAACGCCCTTCAACGACGACCCAGTGAGGATCCAAAGACATCCCTGCGCGGCTCAACGATGATGCAGGATCCAACTGTGAGGTTCAACGGTGACGCAGCTCCAATCCAAGGTCCCAACTGCACGGCTCAACGACGATGCAGCGCCTGCATCATATGTGGTTCGACGACGACGTGGGAACAGACTGAGAAGCTTGACTTCGCGCATCGGCCCGACTGCGTGAATCAGAACCAACCCATTGAGACTACAACGCAGACGCTTGCTCCATCCAAGGTAGATATTCAGCAGGCCCTGCATGGGCCCTGTATCCGGTCTGCCCTCCATCGCTGGTTGGCCTGACCTTTGGATTTACTCTGGTCTAGCGCGATCTCAAGTAACCTTTTAGCGCTATTGATTTCTAAGCACTGTTTTGGGATTTAATCTTTAAAAATTCATATCTCAAGTTCTACTACTGGAGTTTTGTCATTATGGTCTTGATTTACTCAGATAAATATTCTCTATTTTTATAAACTGGTGTGGAGTCTTTTGTTGTAGTTTCACTGTTACTGTAATTAAAGTGTGCACAAATACTTTACACACTACCTCTTAAGTTAAGCCTAACTGCTCTGTGCCAAGCTACCAAAGGGTGAGCACAGGTTAAATTAGGTTGTGTATCTGACTTATCCTGCCTAGGATTGCACTCCCTACTTGCACAGGGTGCAAACCTCTGCCAACTAGAGACCCAGGGCCAGATGTACGACCCTAAATTGCATGCGCAAACAGGTTTGCGACTCGTTTGCGCATGCAAAATGTTACAGGGCCATGTACAATTCCTAAATAGGGATTGCGAGTCGCTCTTAGGAAGGGGCGTGCCAAGGGCGTCCCTTCCTAATAGCGAGTCTCTACCCTATGTAAGAATGTTTTGTGACCGCAATTGCGGTCGCAAAACACTTGCAAATTACCGCTCTCTTCAAGAGGGTGGTAATGGAGTCGCAAATGGGAAGGAGTCCCCATGGGACCCCTTTCCCTTTGTGACTGGCTCCGAAAATATTTTTTAAGGGCAAGCAGTGGTCCCAGGGTCTAAACTGGGGTGGCGTAGTGGGCAAAAGAACGATGGATTTAACCCAGATCTTTTGACTGGGGGAGAATGTTTGCATTGTCAGCATTCCGTCCATCATTTGTTTGGTGCAATATTCTGACGGCAGTGTCTCCCGAGAGTGATTCCCAGCTTCAGGTATCGTGAATTTCGTATTTTTCTGCACTCGCTGTGGAGGAGTTCTTCCTAGTTGTTTCTTGGAGGGACTTCTGAAGAAAGTGAAGAGGCCTCGCTGAGGTGTGTTTTTGAGACATTATTTCCTCTGTAATTTCATGCAATTCTTAAGAGGAATTGAGAGACATTATTTATCAGTTCAGAATAGTCAGCAGTCAACCTTCTCCTTGACTGAATTCCTATTTGTATTTGGTTGTTGTGTAAAAGGAATTCTAGAGACATTTTCTTTCATCAATAAGTGAAGGACTTCTAGTCTTTAAGGCGGAATAACATATGTGTATATATACATGGACCTAAATGAAATATGCGCAACAACTCACAGTGTCAAGTACCTGAACCAAAACTGGATTTTCCACAGGAGCAGATGATAGTTCCACAATCCCCAGCTCCGCTACTGCGAACTAGTTCACAAGTAGCAAAGGGAGGGAAAGGGGATTGGGATGAAAAGAGAGACCGCCACAGCTACTCTTCTCCAGGACTGGAACCCTTGCTTGTCTTAGCGTTGCTTCCTGAAACAGAGAGGGTCATGTAACCACAATAAGAAATTACACCAACCCAAGTCTCTTGCTCCCCGCCTTGGAATACCTGTCCCTTCTGTGTGGCTTGCTGCTCTCTTGAAAGTTGCTACCTTTTGGCTTAAATATAAATTGTCACTACTGGTTGGTTGACTTCACGGTGTAGGACTCTGTGAATAGAAACACACTGTAACTAACTCTATGTATGAGCTAACTTCGCTATTTCTCTTTATCTCGCCTCTGCTATCTATATTCACCTCTGTTTAGTTAATAAGTTGAATTGTAACTTTCTCTCTGTATTTCTTTTCTCTTGCAGGAATTTTCTGTACTTGTCTGGAAACTGTAGTTCTCTCGAATCTCCGTAGACAAGTTGGTAAGTATACTTGTATATATATATATAACCATATCTACAGTTGACTGATCTTTCTGGAATACTGTTGTCATAACCATAAATCATAAATGATAGTCTCCGATTGTCTGGGTTCTATATATGCAAAGTCTCTATGTAATTCAGTCTCTATGACCAGGTACTCCTCTGGAATGAATGAGCGAGATACCCCACAGGAAATATTACACTGAGTTCAAACGTGGTTTGAAACGGCTGAATTCTGTAATTAGGAATTGCACTGTCCTCAATGTCTTTCAAATAGGATTGTCTCTGAAATGCTCTCTCTGGAACTGTAGGCTAGAAGAACTAACTCCCTTCAGTGAAACGTGTTCAGTTATCACTCGTTGAAGTTGACTTCAAAGATTAAGCTCACCTTATTCACAGTGTTACCTACTGTGATAAACCTGTGCGCTGGCCCAAACGAAATCTTCCAGAATCTCTTTCTGTGGAAGCGAAACGGCCGCGAATTTGAAAACGCAACCGTTTCCACAAATACTTCAGTTGAAGTGCGCAGAGCATCGCGCTAACGAGTGCGAGCACAGCTGAGGAGGGAAAACTGCCAAAAGACTAGACCGACAACCTAAGCGGTCATGGCGAGCGGCCTTCTTGGATTTCCGCCGCAAAGTGGGAAACAGACTGGAGAACCAAACGGATGCCAATCCCCAAGACATTACCCTACGACGCTTGGCAAGGCAGTACTTATACCTTTTTCTCCCTAAGAGACGTAACTTGAGAGAGCTGGGAGATTTCTCCTGAACAGTCCTGACAGTACCCCCCACCAAAACTCCTCCCTCACTCTCTTTGGGCTTATTAGGGTAAGTCTTATGAAATTCTCGAACCAATCTAGGAGCATGCACATTAATCTTAGGTTCCCAGGATCTCTCCTCTGGCCCAAAACCTTTCCAATCCACGAGGTAAAACAACTTCCCCTTCTTGAATCGTGAATCTAAAATCCGTTTTATCTCAAATTCCTCCTCTGACTGAAACTGAACAGATCTTGGGGGTTCTTTAACTCTTAGTTCTGGAGGATTCTTTTTAAGAAGAGAAACATGGAAAACGGAATGAATTCTTAACCTAGGAGGGAGTCGAATCTTAACACTCACTGGATTAACCATTCTATCCACCTGAAAAGGACCAATGAATCTGGGTTGAAACTTTTGATTCCCCTTCAGGTGCATATTTCGAGTCGAAATCCATACCTTGTCCCCAGGCTCATTTATGGGATTTGAACGTCTTTTCTTGTCTGCCTGCTTCTTGTAGGAACTCTTAGCCTTGATCAAATTGCTAGTCGCTACCTGATACGCCTTCTTTAGTTCTTGAACCTCGACTGCTGGAACATCACTCTCCTGCTTCCCCACAAAGGTATTAGGATGCCTACCAGAATTGAGATAAAAAGGGGAAAACCCAGTGGAAGAATGTTTGGCATTATTGTACGCAAATTCTGCCGCCCAAATTAAATTAGGCCATTCCCCTTCATTTTCCATCAAAAAAAGGCGCAGATATTGTCCAATTCCTGATTGACTCGTTCCGTCTGTCCATCAGTCTCAGGATGGAAGCTGGTAGACAGACGAGAATCCACATCTAATCTTTTGAGAAAAGCCCTCCAAAAGTGTGAGATAAACTGTGGACCCCGGTCTGAAATTACTATTTTGGGAATTCCATGGGCCTTGACTACATGTTGAGTGAACAGAGCGGATAACTGAGCTGGGGTAGGAATTGACTTTAAAGGGACGAAATGACTCATTTTGGTGAAATGATCTACCATAACCCAAATCGTAGTGAACCCTTGACTAGAGGGAAGTTCCACTATAAAATCCATGGAAACAGTGTGCCACGGATATGGGGCTGGGGGCAAAGGCAACAACAAACCTTGTGGAGCCATTCTAACAGCCTTTCCCTTTATGCACTGCTCACAAGAGGTCACATATTGTCCCACCTGAGTCTCCACAGCCGGCCACCAACATTCTCTTTGAATCATCTCCAAGGTTTTCTTGACACCCTTGTGACCAGCCAATAGCTCATCATGAAAATGTCGAATGACCTCCAGTTGAAGTTCTTCATTTGGCACATAAAGTTTTCCTTTGTAATAAGGCCTTCCATTTTTTACTTCTCTTCCAGTACCTTCTTTGGCCCAATCCTGGAGTTCCAAATCCGCCAAAGATTTACTCAATCTTTCTTCAAGTTCTGGAAAATTGACTACACCAACAATCTTCTCTTTAGGAATGATTAAACCCTTCTCCATAACCTTTTCAGATTCACCAGTATCGAGACGAGACAGGGCATCAGCCTTACCATTAGCAGATCCAGGCTTGTATGTTAACACAAAGTTGAAGTCTGCAAAAAATAAAGACCATCTCAGCTGCCTAGGAGTAAGGGTACGAGCCGATTTCAAAAACTGGAGATTTCTATGAACACAGTGACCTCATGTCGGGCACCTAGAAAATAATGTCTTCACTGTCCTCCATGTCTTGATATTCCATTGGAATGTCTTGGGTTTCCAAGAAACAGATTGATTTAGACTGACTGGCCATCAACAGAGGAGGAGAAACTGGAGGAAAATTGACACTCCAATCATGGCAATGCCCTTTGCAATAGTCTGAGTTCATGTCGATGGATCTCTTAGCCCAATCAATCCTGGGATTGTGCTCTGTAAGCCAAGGTAAACCCAAGATGAGCTGGAATTGTGGTGCGTCGATGAGACTGAACCTCAACATACTTAGATGACTACTGGGCCCTCTCAACCAGATGTCCTCAGTTTCATGAACTATAGGACCGGAGGATAAATTCGTTCCATCAACGGCTCGAACAGATTCCGGTCTTTCCTTCTGATAAATCGAATACCTAAGGATTGGGCGAATTTAATATCACAAAAATTGCTGGTTGCAGCCGAATCTATCATCACAGAAATATCATCCACTTCGTCATCTCCAAACTTGATCAGACCAGAAATTATCAAATGGGGTGCAGAGGATTGTAAAGTGTTGGCAATTGATTGTGAATCTGGAGTTGACTTGCCATTAGCTTCCACCAGAGCAACTCCCTCTACTGGTTGAGCCTGTCTTTTACCCAAGCATTATTTTTGGGTTTCTTGGGGCAGTCTTTTACAAAATGACCGGAATTACCACAATACATACAAAGTTTGCCAGTTCGTCTCTTCTCTTTCTTCCTTAGATAATGGCCCCCGAACAGAGCTGATTTGCATAGGTTCTTCCTCCGAGAAGACGTCTTTGATAGTCTCTGATTGTCTGGGTTCTATATATGCAAAGTCTCTATGTAATTCAGTCTCTATGACCAGGTACTCCTCTGGAATGAATGAGAGAGATACCCCACAGGAAATATTACACTGAGTTCAAACGTGGTTTGAAACGGCTGAATTCTGTAATTAGGAATTGCACTGTCCTCAATGTCTTTCAAATTGGATTGTCTCTGAAATGCTCTCTCTGGAACTGTAGGCTAGAAGAACTAACTCCCTTCAGTGAAACGTGTTCAGTTATCACTCGTTGAAGTTGACTTCAAAGATTAAGCTCACCTTATTCACAGTGTTATGTTGAAAGGTAGTTACAGACGCTTGAGTAGTTGATTGTAGAGGTTTATTCAGGAGCACAGCTAAAGGCAACACAACGCCTGCTGACCAAATCACCAACTGACGCCCATAGAACACACACACATAGAATAGAGAATACACGCAGGTATTCTGGAAGGGTGAGTGAGAGGAGACATAGAGGAAGGCATAGTAATACAGAGTGACCATGTTGTGAGAAGTAATAATATACAACACACCTTCCTCCTTTATGGGGAAAGGAAAAACAGATGCAATAAGGATGTAAAACACAATCCTGTATGTACAATTAACAACAATAATCATTGAGATAAGCTGGAGGTCTGCGACACCTTGTAATTCTGTTGTTCACAGACAAAGGAGTGACTTGAAGGTTAGGGGAGTTGTCAGGAGAGTAGTTGGAAGTACTGCCTGAATCACAAGCATCACCTCCACCTACACTCCTTCTACTAATAGGAACAGAAAACAAGGGAACATCCTCCATTGTGGACAACATGTAACCACTGTTACCTGAAGAGGCATGAGTGTCTTGACCAGTGGTATCGTTAGATGCAGGACCTTTTTTTGATATAACGCAACTCGTCGGAGATTCCATTTTTCACCATTGGTCAAAACCACGTAATGAGGAAACACCTCTTTGACACTGAACGGACCTTTAAACTTAGTTAAACCTTTTGAAATTCTACCAGGTTTTACTTTGACAAGATCACCTTTTGAAATATGAGGAGAGAATGTCCTTTCGGAACAAATGATGGGAGTGGATTCAGAATGACCACCTTTAGAAACTCCTTCTTTAATCCAGGACGGAGTAAGTTTCGTACCAGGAACTCTGCCCCGCATTAGTTCAAAAGGTGACTTTTCATTAGAGCCATGAATTGTAGTGCGATAGGCCCAGACCATATCTTGAACCATATCATGAGCAAAAACACCACTGGAGCAAGCCATCTGAATTATACCTTTGACAAGTCTGTTGGCCCTTTCACACAAACCATTACCCTGTGGGTTATACAAGGATGTGCGATGATGTGTGATACCACACTTAGATAAGAAAGAACACATATTGTGGGAGACAAGCTGTGTACCATTATCTGTGATAAGGGTATTAGGATAGCCCTCTTCTTGAAAGAGTGTTTTCAGAAAAGTAATAGTGCACTCCGTGGTAATGTCTTTGACAAAACTAACTGTAAGCCATTTTGAGAAAACATCAATGGACACAATGGCGAAACGTTGACACAAAGGCAACTCCTCCATTGGTCCAATAAAATCTAGGCAAATGCTGTGCCACGGACGAGTAGGACTTACTAGCTGACCCATAGATGAACTAACTGCAACTTTAAGTCTCTTCTCACCCTCTTTACATGCTGAACATTTCTCAATCCATGAAGACACATGAGAATCCATGCCCGGCCACCAAAAATTGGCTTTGAGCCTGCGCTGGGTCAAAGTTTGTCCCAAATGTCCTTCATGGGCAATATCAAGTAATTTTGATCTTAAGCTAGAAGGTGGAACGAATCTGTCACCTCGCATGAGAATATTATCTCCGCAAGTTGATAACTCATCTAGTACTTTCAGAAAAGGACGAGCCGAGATGTGTACACAACTCTCTCGTCTGGAACCCAATCTTATAAGAAGGATGACCTGTTTAAGAACATGGTCATTAGCCATTGCTTTACACCATTCCTCGTGTGTGAAAGTGCCTTCACTGACCGCAAGGACGTCTTGAACCGAAGCAACAGCCCACTCTTCATTCTCAACATTGAGAGATGCATCATCAAGATCCTCCCACTTGATAGACATTTAAGATAGACAATCAGCTTGAAAATTACGCCAACCCGGGACATGTGAAATGTCGTATTGATATTCTTGAAGTTTGGCAGCTAACCTAGCTAGCCTGGGAGAACCCTTGCCCGCACCACCGGGAGACAATATGCGAACTAAGGGTTTGTGATCGGTTTGGAGTAGAAATTTGGTACCCCACAGATAAGTACGGAAATACTGGACACCCCAAGCAGCAGCAAGTGCCTCCTTCTCAATAACAGAGTAGTTTTGTTCTGAAGAAGTGAGAGTGCGAGAGGCAAAAGCAATTGCTCTCTCCCCTTCAGAATATTTCTGTAATAAAACAGCACCTAATCCAGTGGCACTTGCATCAACCATGACTACAGAGGTACGCTTTGTGTCAAATGGAGCTAAAACATTGGCTTCACAAATTTCTTTTTTGATGAGGCTAAAACAAGTATTCTGATCGTTCCCCCACCCAAATTTTACACCTTTTTTGAGTAAGAGTCTCAATGGCAATGTCTTGTCAGAAAAGTTTTTCACAAATTTAGAATAGTACTCAATCAACCCCATGAAGGATCTGAGCTGATCTTTGTCAGATGGACGTGGGGCAGACTGAATTGCTTCCAACAGATTCTTCTTGGGTTTGACTCCTAGAGCTGATATTTCATAACCAAGATACTCTATCTGTTGCACAAGAAAGGAGCATTTCTCTTTTCGAAGAGTGAGGCCGGCTTCCAAAATTCTGTGCAAGACATCCTTGAGCACAAGGTTGTGGTCAGCAATAGAGTCCCCAAACACAAGAATATCATCTTGGAAGAACACTGCTTTCTGAACACCTTTGAAAATCTCCGTGACCATGCGTTGAAATACGCTGGCTGCTGAAATTAGACCAAACGGGAGCCGTGTGAACTGAAATGTTCCCTCCGTAGTTATAAATGCGGTCAGATGTTTTGAATCATCGTGGAGCCTTATCTGATGGTACGCGCTCTTAAGGTCTAATTTGGAGAAGAACTTCGCTCCCTGCAAGGTAGACACCAACTCTCCAATATTTGGTAGGGGAAAGGTGTCCGCAACAACACATTTATTCAGTGACCTTAAGTCCACACAGAACCTCAATTTTCCGTCCGATTTCTTGGTAATAACAACCGGAGACACCCATGAGGATGCCTCCACAGGCTCAATTACACCACTTTGCAGCATTTCATTCAACAAGGATTTGACCTCATCCCTAACTGATAAAGGAATTTTCCTTAATTTATGTTGGATGGGTATGCTATCTTTTTTTAATTGGATCAAATGAGAGTAACCCTTCAATTCACCCAGCTCATCTTTGAATGTGGCATTAGCTCCTTGTAATATGTCATCTAAAGAGTAGTCATCCACCACCATGACTTGAGAAGGTGCCCTTGGGTTGATAATGATATGGAGATCATATTGATGGACCCATCCAAGTATAGGGGGACCATCAACCGAGACATAGATTTTGCCTTTGATGGATCTATTTTTAAAGGAAATATGAGATTCAAAATACCCTAAAATATCGATCGTGTCCCCTTGGTACCCTGTAGGAGATATGTCGCTTTTACATAGGGGTTTGTTTTCCCAATGACTTTTAAGGAAGGATTCTGGAATAATAGTATATCTGGAGCCTGTATCAACCATGAGGGACACTTCACGACTATCAATAATGAAAAGAGCTTTTGGTCTATTTTGTCTCTTATCATCAGCAACAACGTCAATGTCACTAACAACTAGCAACCTTTCCTTCTCTGTTCTGAATCCTTCTGTGGAATCTTGGATGACCGCTACTTTCGGACGATTCTTAGTTTTGCACATCTTTGAAAAATGGCCAAGCCTCCCACATTTTAAACATTCCTTGTTTGATGCAAAACAGAATCTGGATTCAGACGTGTGTCCGTTGCTGCCACATCGTGAACAAAACTTGGATGGAAACTTATTGAGAGGATACTTTTTGTTGCTTGGCCTATTTTTACTTCTTACCAAAGCAACTGATTCATCATCGCCTAAATCACATTCATTACTTGGATTTTTGTCTGAAACTTCCGACACTTCTTGCGGAGAACTGTTTTTCCTTTGTATTTCCTTCATGCAATTCTCCGATTCCTCAATCACTTTGGCCAAATCAATGGCTACTTTCAAAGTGGGATTTTTCGCAGCCCATAATCTTTCCTGAATCTTTTTATTATTACATTGAACTATTAACTGATCCCTAATAAGTTCGTCATTCATGGGCCCAAATTTACACTTCACAGATAATTCTCTTAGTCGAGCAACAAAATCATCAATAGATTCATCACTCCGTTGGCGATGAGTATAGAATTTATAACGGTTCATAACTAAGTTCTCCTCTTTGGAAAATCTAACTTCTAGCCTGCATATTGCCTCTTTGTACTCATCTGGTACAGGCTGCCCATTGGCTTGGAGTGCCAGAGGAAGAAATCTGAAAATGCGTTGTCCTTCCTTACCGAGTGTGCTGAGAAGCAATGCTTTTTACGTTTCCCTGAAAATTCCTGACCATCTAAAGCATCAAGATAATTCTCAAAAATAATAATCCAATCCTCCCAGGGAGTGGAGGGAGTACCCGGTTCATTTAAGAATGGTGGTGGAAGGGTGACTGCTATCTGTTGAGACATTGTAATAAAATGAGATGCGCAAACTCCAATGAAGGTTTGTAAGTCTGATAGTAAGCTAACAGACAATAAATGTGTATAGATTGCGCACACCTCCACTGTTATCGCATACAGAGAAAGGATTGATAACTTTTACTTTCAGGGTCAAAGTCAGGATGTGCGTATCATCGTACGATAAGCACTGCAAACAAATGGAAGGTACCTGAAGCACGAAGGTAATGGACAGGTGTGCGTATCACCACAGGTACACCATGTGACACCCTGCAGAGTGTTGATTTTTACGATCGAAACACTTCCGAAGGCTTTCCAAGACAGATGGTTGTGGTTGCGTAGCAACGCGTTGAAGTGTACACTCTGCACTCAAAATGGCCGCTTTGCGTGGTGACGCGGTGCGCTGAGAGGAAAAAGGAACGAGGCGTGAAGCGCAGCGTTTAAATTTCTTTTGCGCTTGCGGACGCTGGTTTAGATGACGTGATTGTGCCCACTGGTTACCTGGTCTCTTAGCAACTAGGATCGATTAGCAACAGACTTGTGTTGCTTGATGACGCGGTAAGCGGTAACCCTGGAGACGCGCTGAAGTAGGGAGACGCGCTATGAGGTATACGCGCATACAGACTCACGGTTGAGCAGGATGACGTCAGCAAGCCTTCTCTTCCTTCGTTTTGGGATTATCTGTCCCGTGCAGCTCTGGTTGAGTGTCTGTCTTGTCCCGTTGGGAGCAGTTCGCTCGCTGGACAAAAATCCTTTGATTTCGTGGATTCGTTTTGGTGAAGCGTCGCCTGATAGCCGTGGCTGGAAAAAGATGGAAATCAGCACCCTCCTGCGATCTGGTCAGCTGCAGTATCCCAGGTCGTCGCCAAATTGTTGAAAGGTAGTTACAGACGCTTGAGTAGTTGATTGTAGAGGTTTATTCAGGAGCACAGCTAAAGGCAACACAACGCCTGCTGACCAAATCACCAACTGACGCCCATAGAACACACACACATAGAATAGAGAATACACGCAGGTATTCTGGAAGGGTGAGTGAGAGGAGACATAGAGGAAGGCATAGTAATACAGAGTGACCATGTTGTGAGAAGTAATAATATACAACATGTTACCTACTGTGATAAACCTGTGCGCTAGCCCAAACAAAATCTTCCCGAATCTCTTTCTGTAGAAGCGAAACGGCAGCGAATTTGAAAACGCAACCGTTTCCACAAATACTTCAGTTGAAGTGCGCAGAGCATCGCGCTAACGAGCGCGAGCACAGCTGAGGAGGGAAAACGGCCAAAAGACTAGACGGACAACCTAAGCGGTCATGGCGAGCGGCCATCTTGGATTTCTGCCGCAAAGTGGGAAACAGACTGGAGAGCCAAAAGGATGCCAATCCCCAAGACATTGCCCTACGACGCTTGGCAAGGCAGTACTTATACCTTTTTCTTCCTAAGAGGCGTAACTTGAGAGAGCTGGGAGATTTCTCCTGAACAGTCCTGACACACAGAACTATCTGGCTGAATGACTAAGAGCAGGATTCCTAGTAGATATAAATATATATATATTTGTACTTACCACCAACAGCTCCGCATCAGCAGATCTCCATTCAGTTTCCTAAAGAGAAAAGGAAAAAGAAAAGAACTTATAATCTCTACAAATTCAACTTGCGCAAAATCTATTAACATAAGAGAGCAGCTAGTCCATTGCTAAATACAGGTAACAAGAATCGCTTAGTTAGTGAGTGGGAGAAGCATCGGCGGGAGGAGGGGCTTAATGTAAAGTAGTAATCCTTTTTTGTTTGTGTTTTCAGATGCTCGTGAAGACCCTCGCTAGATAGCTGTGAGGAAGAAGCATAGCAGTGGCAGTCTCTCTCTATCTTTCCCAATCCCCTGTCCCCCTCTCTACTGAAGGTGGACTGTAGTAGTTAGCTTGCAGTGGAATTGGGGATTTGGGAATAGTTCATCTGCTCCTGTGGAAGCCAAGTTTCAGGTTCGTGGTACTTGACAGTCTGTTGTGTCATTCACATTTTGCTTAGGTCCACAGCATGGTGGAATGGCTACTTAAGCCACTGATTAACTTCACTTTGAGTGACATCATTTTTCTCTTTCACAAGGAGTGCATCCGCACACAAGGTAGTTCCCTTCAATGCCAGTGTTAATTACTTTTGTGTTGTCTTTGTGTTTAGAGCCTAATGTGATAAGAGAACGCTTTTGATGTGACCACAGGGCACATTCCAGCTTTAACAGATCCCATCTGCTGCTAATGCCGTTGTAAATTCCTTTGGAGTGGCCTTTTTTATCTGAACGCTATTTCATATCAGCTCACATGAACTCTGAATTTAAGCTAATCACTGTGTTCTATCCATCTTTACATCCCTGTCTTTCTTTTTTTCATTCTTGCTTTCTTTCTACCTTCTCTGTTTCATTCTTTCCGTCTTTTTCTTTCTTTCCTGCCTTCCTTCTTCCGTTCCTGCTTTCTATCCTTCCTTCCTTCTTTTTATTTCCCTCTTTCCTTCTTTTTTCTTTCATTTTTCATTCTTTCCTTTTTGTTTCCTTCCTTTCCCCATTCTTTCTTTCTCTTTCTTTCTTTCCTAATTTCTTTTCTTTTTGTCTTTTTCTGTCTTTCCTTTCTCCTTACTTTCCTTCTTTTTCTTCCCTCCTTACTTTTCTTTTTCAATTCAATTCAATAATCTTTATTCGGTTTGAAAAACCATAAAAGATACAAATTAATAACAGATCAAACATTCTAAAAGACCACAAGTATAATAATCATCTCCGTATACAATACTTAGACCAGATATACATATTCAATTTTCCTTTGATATGAAGGCCAAGCTCAATAAAAATAGATACAATTTACTAAAAAGAATAATAGTTTTCTGGTCTGTACATTTAAAACAGGGTTAAAACTTCTAGGCGGGAAGTCAATCCCTAATATAATGGACAGTTGCGAAACATACGGAGCACACGCGGGATACATAATTAACTGGGAGAAATCGTGTCTTTATCCAGTGGGCGGGGGTAGTGGGTGGGATGTGTGCCCAAGTAGGCTCCAACTAGCCCCAGAAGGTATAAAATACCTGGGGATCTATGTCATGACGAACACAGCGGTGGCACTGGACCGCAATCTCTACAGGGTACATAGGGATTTCCGAGCGGATGTGGACAGGTGGCGGACATTGCCGCTGACTCTGCTGGGCAGGGCTGCACTCTATAAAATGATAGTGCTCCCAAAGTTTTTGTACGTTCTGCAAAACACGTACCAATGGATCCCGGATGAGGTGTTCACCAGAATAGAAGGCACACTGAGGACGTTCCTCTGGGACGGGAAACCGCCGAGGATAGCGCTGGCGACCCTGCAACGCAATCAATATAACGGCGGTATTTCCCTGCCTGACCTGCGGGCCTATTATTGGGCGACCCACCTCATTGTGGTGAACGAATGGGGCCATGTCGATAGAGACTACCCCACATACGCGCTTGAGCATACGCAGTTTACTGGGCACCCCTACACACATTATATTTATGGCGGGAAAGGCTCTACACGTCTCCTAACAGCCACACAGATCGTAATAGCAACGTGGAAAAAGGTGGAAAGGCAGATGAAATGGGAAGGCCGGGTGACAAGGGAAACCCCACTTTGGCTAGGTAACAGACTCAAGGAAATTGCGAAACTGAGAGGTTTTCGGAAATGGGATTTGCTGGGCATCTCACAACTTAAAGACTTACTGTGTCAAGGGAAGCTGATAAACCTTCTTGTATCTTCAGACTGAGTATGCTATGGCTAAGTCCCAACACTATAAGTACCTATAGCTGACACACGCATGGCGGGCGCAACATATTGACACAACAGATATCCCTGAATATGCACCACTACAGGTTCGCCTCCTGATGGGAGAGATAGGGGACAAGGCGGTCTCCTGGATGTCAGGGGCTGTCCGGGACTATGTCGGGAACACAGTCAGGGACTTGGGCAAGGACTGGGAACGGGGTAGAAAACGTACACAGAGAGGAGTACAGCGCTGCCCAGGATCACACAGGAAGTCAGAGGAGAAAAGGGATCCAAAGGGGAAGCCTGTACAATGGAACAAGATGGCTAAGAGTCAGAAAGGAAGGGCACTCGCAAGGCAATTTAGCATTCAGACTAACTACACCCAGGACGGACGTGCAAGACATATATAATACAACATTAACAATAAAGGGAATGTGGGGTAAAGCACTCAGGCGCTCCACACGGTAAGACTGAAGCTCAGTAAGTTCCTCACCCACAATTGCTGTTACAGATACTGACTGAAAATACCCACATATAGGATATGTATGCAAAGGCAGGGTCTGTGGAGCTTATACCTATGGTGATGTTATAACAGTAACTCAACGACAATACTCACAGTGAACAAGAAACACCACCTAGGTAGTCAGCTGTGCCCACGGATCCTGGCGATCAAACAGGAACACGCAAGGCAGTAACAGCAAAGGGGTAGAACTAAACACAAGCACAATAGACAAGGAGCTAGCAAGGTGGAGTGCTTAACAGGAAAGGAAGGAAATCACAGGGCACACTTGGCATAAAGCAGGTAACAAACATACAAGGTAACAGAAGCAAGACAGCAGAAATAGAAAGACAGCAAACTAGAACTGGAACCAAGGAAATGGGAAGAAAGGCAGGGACTGGAAAAGGATATACAGAAGGGGAGACTACAAGGGTATACTAGAATAGTGCAGGTTCAGGAATCAAGAAAACAAGGTAGCATAGAAGGCAATGCTGGGGCAGGAACAAGAATTGAGCAAAAGCTCAGGAGTCAAAGTAGCACTGCAGGTAGTGCTAGTTCAGGAGAAAGGAAACTGCTGCAGGTCAGGAACAAGGAATGCTAAGGCTCAGGAGTCAAGGTAGCACTGCAGGTAGTGCTAGTTCAGGAGAAGGGAAACTGCTGCAGGTCAGGAACAAGGAATGCTAAGGCTCATGAGTCAAGGTAGCACTGCAGGCAGTGCTAGTTCAGGAGAAGGGAAACTGCTGCAGGTCAGGAACAAGGAATGCTAAGGCTCAGGAGTCAAGGTAGCACTGCAGGCAGTGCTAGTTCAGGAGAAGGGAAACTGCTGCAGGTCAGGAACAAGGAATGCTAAGGCTCAGGAGTCAAGGTAGCACTGCAGGCAGTGCTAGTTCAGGAGAAGGGAAACTGCTGCAGGTCAGGAACAAGGAATGCTAAGGCTCAGGAGTCAAGGTAGCACTGCAGGCAGTGCTAGTTCAAGGAAACCGGAAATAGCTAAAGCTCAGGAAACAAGGAGTCAAGAGCGTACTGCAAGCAGTGCAACTCAGGAACAAGAAATAGCTGAAGCCCAGGAACAGGAACAAAGAATAACTATAGCTCAGGAACTCAGGAAACAAGGTAGCACTGCAGGCAGTGCTAATTCAGGCACAAGGAATAGCTATAGCTCAGGAACTCAGGAAACAAGGTAGCACTGCAGGCAGTGCTAATTCAGGCACAAGGAATAGCTATAGCTCAGGAACTCAGGAAACAAGGTAGCACTGCAGGCAGTGCTAATTCGGGCACAAGGAATAGCTATAGCTCAGGAACTCAGGAAACAAGCTAGCACTGCAAGCAGTGCTAATTCAGGCACAAGGAATAGCTAAAGCTCAGGAATCAAGGAACAAGGATTAACTATAGCTCAGGAATCAAGGAATATCAAAGGTTTAGGAAACACTGGAAACAAGGATCGGTCTCACCAGAAAACAGCTACAATGACCAACACTGGGCTGAAGGGAGCTGGGGCTTAAAAGAGCTCACAGTACTCATGTGCATCAGGTGTGAGTAGGCTAGCAGCAGCCAGCCACAGGTGAATTGAATTCCTCCACCCATCCTTGGCCTGCAAGGGTAGAGGCAAAGCAGTGAGCAGGGGATTATAGGTAATGGAGTTTCCAGCATGAGCAGACTGGCTTCCACAAAACCCGGCATGGATTGGGAATGGATGTCAATTCCTAAATGATGTCCATATGCCTGGAAGTCAGGATATGCATACAGGGGAGTGTCTGGAAGCATATTAGAATACTGGAAAGCCCCACAATTTGGCCCCCTGGAGGTGGGAACGAGAGCACAGGGAGTGAATCGTGACAGTACACCCCTTACAACGACCGGCTCCCGGAATCTGGGACTCGATTTAAAGCCTTTGCTGCTATGAAATAAGTCCATTCCCATCAGAGATGTAGTGCAAGATACCAGAGGACTACAGGAATAATGTGATGTTCTGGAGGGTAGGATAATAGGCTGTAAATTAACAGCAGTATTGAAGGCAGAACCTGAAGAGTCCAAATCCAGTAACGGGGACTTAGAAGCCTGAATTAAAGGTGATTGAAGTCCTGATGATGGCAGGCTAGAGTAGCACTCTGAAAACAAAGGAAGATTTACTGTAGGGTCAAAAGCATATAACGGATTGGCAGGAGGCACAGAGGTCAACGGCAAACTGGCTGAAGACAAAGGAGACAACGAAAAGCAGACCTGAGGCTCTGGCCCTGGATGAAAACATACAGAAGAGACACATGCAGGAGACTCTGGAAGCAGGTATGCAGGAGACCCAGGCTCTTGAGGCTTACATGTTGAGAGTTTTGTTTCTGATGCTGGAGATTCAGTCTCTGAATGTATACGTTCTGAGACCTCTGAAGGCTGGCAAACTGGAAACACAGGGTCAAAAAGTAGGCAAGATAGAGGCTCAAGGCCAGAAGGCAGGGAGCCTGGAAGCTCTGGAGCTGAAGGCAGGGAGCCTGGAAGCTCTGGAGCTGGAGGCAGGGAGCCTGGAAGCTCTGGAGCTGGAGGCAGGGAGCCTGGAAGCTCTGGTGCTGGAGGCAGGGAGCCTGGAAGCTCTGGTGCTGGAGGCAGGGAGCCTGGAAGCTCTGGTGCTGGAGGCAGGGAGCCTGGAAGCTCTGGTGCTGGAGGCAGGGAGCCTGGAAGCTCTGGTGCCTGGAGGCAGGGAGCCTGGAAGCTCTGGTGCTGGAGGCAGGGAGCCTGGAAGCTCTGGTGCTGGAGGCAGGGAGCCTGGAAGCTCTGGTGCTGGAGGCAGGGAGCCTGGAAGCTCTGGTGCTGGAGGCAGGGAGCCTGGAAGCTCTGGCTCTGAAGTTAGACAGGCTGGAAGCTCTGGCTCAGAAGTCAGACAGGCTGAAAGTTCTGGCTCTGAAGTCAGATAGGCTGGAAGTTCTGGCTCTGAAGTCAGACAAGCTGGAGACTCTGACTTAGTAGGCAGGTGAGCTGAGGACTTGTGCTCTGAGTGCAGGCAGTCTGGAGGCTCCGGTACTAATGGCAGGCAGGCTGCAGGCTCGGGCTCACATGGCAGGCAGGCTGCAGGCTGGGGCTCACATGGCAGGCAGGCTGCAGGCTCGGGCTCACATGGCAGGCAGACTTTATGCTGAGGCTCAGATGGCAGGAAGGCTGCAGGCTCGGGCTCAGATGGCAGGAAGGCTGCAGGCTTGGGCTCAGGAGGCAGCAGGCCGGCTGAGGACTCTGGAGACTCTGAAAGCAGACAAGCTGATGGCAGAGAGGCACGAGGATGACAGACTTTAAATTCTTGGAATGGCGATAGCCCGTGAACAGTAGATTCCCTGTTGTCAATAGTGAAATCTACACAGTTCCTTGGCTCATTAAAACACACTGAAGCGCTTTCTTCGGGATGGCTAAGAGGACTGCTTATCTTAGAGTCTCTGATGACCAGACTCCCTTTACCATTTGGCAGTTCACATGTCTTAGTCAGAGGAAACAGGTAAGAGATCACTTGGTCTTTGGAACTTTTCTCATTTTCTTCTGCATTAGAAGGTGGTACAGGTGCATCAGAGCATAGAGTAATATTATGTCCTGACTTTTCAATATGTGGTGTGCTTGAAGGCGAGAGAGCAAACAAGAGGTCAGGATTTTGTTCCTTCTCAGTGAGGAGGTTGGCTTCAGTTGCAGAAGTTAGACCAAGAGCATAGACTGTGTCAGAGGGTGTTGTCACATCAGGAATTATGTTGGGCACTGGTTTAGGTTTTGTCTGTATGTCAATGGCCAGTGTATGTGATACCCCCGGGGTGGAACTGACCTCACTACCAGGAAGAGAAAGCAAACAAGTATTTAGTGTCTTTCCTGGCATCTGGAGTTCCTTAGAAGTGGAGGGACACATCTCAGATGTAATGCCTATACACAGTTTAGCACTAGAAGACAACACAGAGGAGGTAGAAACTTCAGAATTCAAACAAATACTTTCATTAACTGGACTGTGAGACAAGGTACTATGGTTTTTCTGAATGGAATCTGAGGGATCAGCCACTGTATTGTTCAGACAATCACTGGACCAGCTCTGAGGGGAACGCAAAGAGAGCGCAAGGCTTCATTCTCCATTTCTAAGGAGGCTAACATAGAGGTGGAAAAGTTGTTTTCTATAGGGGTTTTAGATTCCCACTTGAACTGTGGGTTATAATTTTTTAACAGAGTCTGAAACATTTTATTCTCTCGTTGTAATTCAAGAATCTTGGATGTAATTATATCCTGTGAAGACTGCAGATCTTGCTCTACAAGGACAGTGGTAGAATTGGCAACTTCACAACAAACAACAGAGCTATACCTTGGATTTTGTTCAAAGTGGCTATTAGCCATCTGTGTTCTAGTAGATCTTTTCTCTCTTTTGTTAAACTGATTATTGTTTACTTTGAATGTGGTATCTAACAAGGTCCCTTTAGTATCCGGGACTGTGATCTTTACTGGACTGCAAGACTGGGTAACATTATTTGAATGGAGAACAGAGGTTATGAAATGAATCTGCTCATTCTTTGGCTGCTGTGTGGTTAAACATGCTTTAACTGGGGTCATTGAACTACCAGTTTGGTAAGATGCTGATAAATACTGTGTCTGGAAATTGTCTTCAAAGAAAACATTGTCTTGACAGGGGGTCTCTGAGTTACAAACTTCAGAAAAATTTCCCCTAATAGTACCACCCTCTAAATTATTATTTTGTCTTTCTGCTTCTAACAAGGTTTGCAGAAATTCGTTTTCATCCTGTAGGTCACAGGCTGACATCAGGTGAGGATCAGGGTTACAGATGGAATGAAAATCTAACATAGAAGGATCAGCCAACCACAGGGAATAATATTCAGCACGTAAGAGTCTGTTTTGTTCCATGAATCGATCTCTAGAGTCTGAGGACTTTCTAATAGGTTTTACGGAACTGCGCTGCCTTGGCAATGGAGGTCTGCCATCATACGCAGACTTTCTGGTTCTGATGCTAAACATCTTGGCAAGAACTGACTGGGAGAGCTTTGAGAAAAAAAAAAGTCGTAGCTAACTGAATGCAAAGAAACCTCACAAGTGACCCTGGAAATGTGGGTTGGTCATTCTGTCAGGGGCTGTCCGGGACTATGTCGGGAACACAGTCAGGGACTTGGGCAAGGACTGGGAACGGGGTAGAAAACGTACACATAGAGGAGTACAGCGCTGCCCAGGATCACACAGGAAGTCAGAGGAGAAAAGGGATCCAAAGGGGAAGCCTGTACAATGGAACAAGATGGCTAAGAGTCAGAAAGGAAGGGCACTCACAAGGCAATTTAGCATTCAGACTAACTACACCCAGGACGGACGTGCAAGACATATATATAATACAACATTAACAATAAAGGGAATGTGGGGTAAAGCACTCAGGCGCTCCACACGGTAAGACTGAAGCTCAGAAAGTTCCTCACCCACAATTGCTGTTACAGATACTGACTGAAAATACCCACATATAGGATATGTATGCAAAGGCAGGGTCTGTGGAGCTTATACCTATGGTGATGTTATAACAGTAACTCAACGACAATACTCACAGTGAACAAGAAACACCACTTAGGTAGTCAGCTGTGCCCACGGATCCTGGCGATCAAACAGGAACACGCAAGGCAGTAACAGCAAAGGGGTAGAACTAAACACAAGCACAATAGACAAGGAGCTAGCGAGGAGGAGTGCTTAACAGGAAAGGAAGGAAATCACAGGGCACACTTGGCAGAAAGCAGGTAACAAACATACAAGGTAACAGAAGCAAGACAGCAGAAATAGAAAGACAGCAAACTAGAACTGGAACCAAGGAAATGGGAAGAAAGGCAGGGACTGGAAAAGGATATACAGAAGGGGAGGCTACAAGGGTATACTAGAATAGTGCAGGTTCAGGAATCAAGAAAACAAGGTAGCATAGAAGGCAATGCTGGGGCAGGAACAAGAATTGAGCAAAAGCTCAGGAGTCAAAGTAGCACTGCAGGTAGTGCTAGTTCAGGAGAAGGGAAACTGCTGCAGGTCAGGAACAAGGAATGCTAAGGCTCAGGAGTCAAGGTAGCACTGCAGGCAGTGCTAGTTCAGGAGAAGGAAACTGCTGCAGGTCAGGAACAAGGAATGCTAAGGCTCAGGAGTCAAGGTAGCACTGCAGGCAGTGCTAGTTCAGGAACAAGGGAAACTGCTGCAGTTCAGGAACAAGGAATGCTAAGGCTCAGGAGTCAAGGTAGCACTGCAGGCAGTGCTAGTTCAAGGAAACCGGAAATAGCTACAGCTCAGGAAACAAGGAGTCAAGAGAGCACTGCAAGCAGTGCAAATCAGGAACAAGAAATAGCTGAAGCCCAGGAACAGGAACAGGAACAAAGAATAACTATAGCTCAGGAACTCAAGAAACAAGGTAGCACTGCAGGCAGTGCTAATTCGGGCACAAGGAATAGCTATAGCTCAGGAACTCAGGAAACAAGGTAGCACTGCAGGCAGTGCTAATTCAGGCACAAGGAATAGCTATAGCTCAGGAATCAAGGAACAAGGATTAACTATAGCTCAGGAATCAAGGAATATCAAAGGTTCAGGAAACACTGGAAACAAGGATCGGCCTCACCGGTATACAGCTACAATGACCAACACTGGGCTGAAGGGAGCTGGGGCTTAAAAGAGCTCACAGTACTCATGTGCATCAGGTGTGAGCAGGCTAGCAGCAGCCAGCCACAGGTGAACTGAATTCCTCCACCCATCCTTGGCCTGCAGGGGTGGAGACAAAGCAGTGAGCAGGGGATTATAGGTAATGGAGTTTCCAGCATGAGCAGACTGGCTTCCACAAAACCCGGCATGGATTGGGACTGGATGTCAATTCCTAAATGATGTCCAAATGCCTGGAAGTCAGGATATGCATACAGGGGAGTGTCTGGAAGCATATTAGAATACTGGAAAGCCCCACAATTTGGCCCCCTGGTGGTGGGAACGAGAGCACAGGGAGTGAATCGTGACACTGGACGTACAGAACCATCATCAACAATAAGCCAGATTCCTTGCGGAAGTTGAGGGCAAAATGGGAGCTAGACATGGGGGAAATAGATGACCTGGACTGGGAGATGGCGCTGATGCACCCCCGTGAGGTGGCCATCAAATCACGACTACGACTGATCCAACTCAAGTATTTACACAGAGCGTACTATGATAGAGCACGATTACACCGCATAGGGAGGGCGGAAGAATCCAACTGTTTGCGATGCCAAGCGACAGAGGGTACCTTCTTCCACACGGTTTAGGAGTGTTCCCAGATTCAGAGGTATTGGGTGAACCTGCTAGATGAGCTAGGGGCCATTCTGGGGGAGACGATTCCCCTGAGTCCGCAGTTTGTTCTGCTGGGAATTTCCACGGAGGTCGATCTCCCTAGGACAAAAATACTGTTACTCCAGCTAGGACTGGTGGTGGCAAAGCATGACTTGGCCAAGGCATGGGGGGCTATACTGTGCCCATCACTGTCTGAGTGGAAAAAGAATATGGACATGTATATGCCTGGGGAGAAAACGACCTATCAGGCACGGGGCTGTCCCAAAAGGTTCTGGAGAATATGGAAGCCGTGGCTTAAACACTATGGTCTTGCGCTCACTGATTCCCAATGATGTCCTAAGGCGGGATTGGGGGTGGGACAAGGGGGGTGGGCCTGAGGGGAACTGGAGGGACATGCAACCGCTGTTTTACCGTTTACCACTGCTAAAAGAACATGATGTTGATGTATTATTACCAAAGCGTCTTCACTTTCTTGCTGAGAACTGTTTCTGTACTGCAACTATGAAAATTGCCAATAAATACATTCCAAAAAAAAAAAAAAAAAACTTCCAGGCGGGGAATAGGGTGTTACAATTGTTAGAACATTTCATTTCAAACAAGTGAAAATCAACTCACTGCATGGGTTTTAGGCAAAGTTAAAGTGCAAATACTATAAAGTGCAAAAATGCGTATAGCTCCAAGATATTTCAACATAGCCTCTATCCAAGAACTAAAAGTGCAAATGCTAAAAGGTGCAAAACAATATATAGCTCCTAGGTATTTCAACGTAGCCTCTATACAAGAAGTAAATAATTTTTCTTTTTTCCTTGCTTCTTCTCTTACCTTTCCTTCTTTTTCTTTCCTTCCTTCTTTTTCTTTCTTTCTTTCTTTCTTTCTTTCTTTCTTTCTTTCTTTCTTTCTTTCTTACCTTCTCCTTTGCTTGCCTTCAGCTCACATGAACTCTGAATATTAGCTAACCAGTGCGCTCTATCTATCTGTGCAACCATGTCCTTCTTTCTTTATTTCCTTTAGTCAAAGTTTTTTTTTTAGATTGATGAGTTCAGAGCAGCTTTTTGAACAATAATGTTTTACAAAAACCGTGACAAAACAAAACTAGATTGCCAGAAGGCTAGCAGCCCACGCCAGACCTATTAGCTTTATCAATGGGTGTTCCATTTTCACGGGGCCCGGAGCAAGGGTAGGAACCACACTAGTTGTCTGCCACCCTTCCCCTCAGAGCAACGACATGCTCTGCCTCCCCCGTAAGCTGTAGGCTTCTTTACTGGGGGTCTACACTACCCCGGTATAAGTCTACTAGGGTACCACTCTACCACGTCTGGATATCAAACCATATTTAGGGAACCAGACCCATGGTAGTGCACCACTCACTTTTCTAGGTCCTGATGAATTGCCACATGACCCGTTAGGGGCAGATTAGGCACGAAACATGTTGACCCACTACACCGCGACAGCCCTTTAGGAACATTGCATCCACTTAGGCCGCCAACACATTTCAAATTAAGCTGGAGCTACCTTAGTAAATAAATCATACCAGAATAAGGACTGCTCCAGACTTATTTTAACCCACCTACCTGTGCACTACCCAGCCCTCACACCTGCATGCACCCTACGGCTTCTTCAAAAGATCTCCGCCAAAGAGCCCCGTTTACGGGAGCCTGTCGAGCATTGCAGCGTCGGCCCGACGAGGAGCATGGCCCAATGATGAAGCATGACATCTCTCGGAGTGTGTGAGGGCATCACGAAGAAAGAACTCCCTTTCCCCGCACCTCCTGTTAGGAACTGCACACCCTCTTGATACACTGTTCCATTTTCCAGACATGACATGCAATGTAAACCCAGAGCTCTCTCAGGTTGAGGTTTTCCAATTGCCAGAGCTGTTCTAAGGCATGAGCAAAGTGAGTGATTGCCCAGGGTCCCTCCTTACACAGGCCCTCTGGTAAAGTGACCGGGACAGTCAAAAGACTTTCTCTCTTGATGATGCAGTGTCACCATCATGTATTTTCTCTTAATGAAATGTTAGCCTGTAACATGCATAACCGTTACTTGCGCACACATAATTTTACACTTAGATTGTGTGTTATGTTTTCTATTAACTATAGTTAAAATATGTACATCTTAACATTGATGTGAGTGGGCCTACGTGCTGACTCCATCTTGGAAAGTAAATATTGCATTTCTGCTTGCTGTGCAAACTTTCTTTTCGGTTCATGGCACCAGAGTCACAGCGCTTCAATTAAATGTATTATTTTCTGTTATTATACTGTTTGAAGGTCATGTGGGTTACTAATGATTGATTTGACGATTATTCTCAGCACCTGCATGAGATGGGAAGTAGAGGAGGTAAATAATCCTTTGTGAGATATCATGATGCCCGTGATGAAGGAAGAATCTGGTATTGTATTATCCGTGAGAAGGAGGCCGACACCAAGTACAGCGGGAACATTGATTTTTGATTGCCTCTTACTCGGCGGAAACCCTTGCAATGTATCACTTTGAATTAATTTCATGTTTTAACTGTCTGACACTGAGTCACTGAGTCACTTTGTTTGAAGACTTGCCCTGTCCACCTTTGCAGGTGGACACACTTTCCCCTTCTCCTGAGACCCAATCCTCCTTATATTTCTGCTCATAGACTTACTCTCTAGAGCAAGTACATTTCTCATTTTCTTCCTTAGGACCTCCATTTGGTTCTATTTTCAGTGCTACATTCATTGACACCAGCTGCTTTAAAATTTTCCGACTTACCCAAAACCTTAGCGTAGTATTAGGAAGTTTCCCTTCACGGGAACAAAATGTTGTCTAACTTTGCATATGCTGTGTTTAATAATGTGTACTTGCTTTTGCCAATGTGAATTACCTTGATTAAATTGTTACATGCTGTATTCAGGTGACTATTAATTTATTCTTAATTAATTCGATTTGAGATTTTAAATTTAATAGTTTGTTAATAAACCTTCATGTTTTGCAGAATTACTGTTCTCTGTAATTCCTGCGGGGCAAATTCTGCCCACTGTCGTTGATATATTGCTAAATGTATGATTTTCGCCTCAGTTCAAAATAAAGAACCTTCGCCGGGGACATAGCAGAGATTCGTGTTTGCGCTGTACAAACACCATCCTTGTCTCTCAAGCCATCAGATGGTAGCAGATGATGGTTCTCAATGAGGCGTAGGTAGTTAGGATTTGCCCCAAAATCTGTCAGAATCTGCCCCAGACCTATCCGCGTCCCCAAGTTCCTATAGTTCAGGCTGGAAAGTTGGCGATGTTCCGGTATTCCTGAGCAGTTGTCCTAGGAGCATGAGTATAGTAGGGTTATGCATCTTTGATTGTGTTGACGAGCGTTGCTGTAATTGTGAGTTTTGATGAGTTAGTGTGTTGCGTGGTGTGGTGTCCATTTTGGGTCCATGAGGGCTCCGTGTTGTTGTGCAGTTTATGATGCTGCCTTATGTATATTTCTTGTGCTTATGAAGAGAAACACGCTTGTTGCAAGACCTGAAGTTTGGTTAATGGACTCGTCGAAGTCTAAGATCCTAGGACAAACATAAAAATATGAAGTTGTAACTTGTCTGCAAGGTTTGTGGTGTCAGACAGTAAAGCACTATCACTCACATAAGACAGGGACTTATGAATTTTTTTGGTGGGGGTGCATTATTTGAGATATGTGTTTGGTTAGTCCTTTTGCTCAGAGGACCAGACCACACTAGTCAGGGTGATTTCGCCCTGATCGAGATTTCACTTAGTGTGTATGATAACACCCTCCTGGGTATTATTCCCTGATTCCGGTAGAGTGATTGTATACATCGAACTTTCTTTTAGTGAAACAGACAACAGCTTTGTTTTGTTTTTAGTTTTCAATAATTTGATTTTGCAAAGCTGATTGTTGTTGAGTGAGAGCTGCTGTGAGGTGCTGCGAGTTTCATCATTTGCTATCGCACTGGTATTGGTCGGTCGGTGTGAGTGCCATGCTGTGATTGATTGTTACATCAGAGAGTGCCGTGCTGTGAGTAGTCGGTTTCATGATGTCACACTGAGATTGGGAGTTAGTGCCGTTGCATGTAGCTTTGTGATGTGATCAGAACTGCTGGTTATTACAAGGAACAATCAATGAATTTATACTGTGTTATCGATAGAGAAAAGATGACATTTTTGAAGAAATGAAAGGCTCTATTTATTAAGGGTGTGAGAATACCTGTCCATGAAGGTGATAGGTCCCCTCCCGAGGGTGCGCCTGCTACTTACACCAACGTCAGGTTACACACGTGTAGTTCGCTTAAACAATGGAATAAAATCAGTGTGAATGAATGGTCCCTGAAGTTTCCTCCCTGTGTTACTTTCAACCTGAGAATAATTGATCATTTGAGGCAGGTGCTTTATGAAATGAAGCCCCCACCTAGAGCAGCCCAATATGAAGCCTTGAATGCCTGGGAGTATGCAGCACATGCGAAACAGAAGGACAAATATCAGAATGAGGCCTAAAGGACGTTAAGGGTTGGAGAAGCAAAGCGAGATGCAGAACAAGCAAGCATGGAGGAAAGATATGATTGAGGAAGTTAGGATGTATCCTGTCTTAACTAGTGGAAAAACTGGGTAAAAGAAAGCACGAGAGAGCCCATCCCCATACAACATAGTTCAACAAGCTGGAGGAGATCAACTATCTACAGGACTCCCGCCACCTGAGGGTGCAAACGCCAGTGTGTCTGCTGATCAGAGCCTCCTTGATGGGGGAGTGCATGGTAGTCTTTCAGCTCCACAATTGACACCTGTCCTATTCCCAAATCCACCATTAGAGCCTATTCCACTACCAGCTCCAAAGATAATGCCGCTGATTCCCCTTTCAGCTCCAAAGATAATGCTGCTGATTCCCCTTTCAGCTCCATAGATAACGCCACTAATTCCTTTACCCACTCAACCGACAATGTCCCAGAATAATGCTGCTGTTGTTGCAACCCTAGTCACACCTACAATTACCAGAACTACTGTTGTGCCTGGCATTGATATATTTGCAAAGATGCAAGCAAAACCCCAAACACGAGCAATTCCTGTTGTGAGTGTGCCAACTATAGAGATTGATAGCCCAGAGTAACAGTCATAAGGGACTGACCCCCCTCCAAGAATGCTCGATGTGGTCATGGTGAAGGTAGAGTTAGAGGAAATCATTAAATGAACCCTTGAGTTGCGGTTTATAGATGTACAATGAAGAAGAACTTTTGTTTCTGTGTAAGTAAGCCGCTAGGTTTGTTTGGGTAACATTCACGGCTCCTGAGGGGATAGCCACAGAAATTGGGATTGACCTTTCCAAAAGTACAACTCTAAGGGAGAATTTAGTATTTTTATCAGTGAAGATGTACTTAAGACCATGCGAACCCTTGGGTTGAAACTGCAACTAAGGGAACTAATCAGTAACGTTTAGTTATGGAGCAACACAAAGACATTTAGCGATAGATGGTCTCAGAAAAAGAAAAGGAAAGATGACGAGGAAGGAAGAGAGGGGACTGAGAGTTGGACTGATTCCAACGTCAAAGCTTACCCACTGAGAGAGGTGCATGGAGGAGCATATGTGCATGTGCCTTGGGTCCGCGGTGATCGTTTCACATTTATAAACCAATTTCCAAAGTTGAGAGAGAGCCCTGATCATCAATTATCTTCTGCCCCACTTCCTGGTTGATGCATTAACTGCCTTTTTGGGCAGTTAGCGCTCCATTTGTTCTGCTTTATTGAGGGAAGCCTATTTATTTTTAGCTCTAGTACTCACCAAACTAAACAGGCACGCAAAATCCAGCCTCCGCAACCCAGACCCTAGTCCTTACTCTTCATAATTAGGCTTTCTTTACCACGGAAAGGCCCGTCAGCAGGGGAGGGGGGTGGGGAGTTTAAAAAAAAGTTGCCAACTGGTTCTACTTTCATCCAGGAGAATAGTACTATTGATGTATTAGCAAGGCAGACAGATAAGACACATTAGGACACAGGCAGAATAGCCAGGTCCCAAACAATAAGCGATTGTAAACACGGCGAAAGGTCGAAATGTGATGTAACAGAAAACAATTCATATCGCTACTATGTGTACATACGTGATCCTGCTATACAGAAATCTTTTTTTTTTTTTATGTGCTGTAAATGGAGAATTTTTTATTTTTTTTTAAATTGAGGGAAGCCTATTCAGGTTGATGCAAGTGCGGATGCGCCGCAGGCGCTCCGATTGCGCAGTGAAATATGCGCTCCTCGGCAGCCGGACTGCGCCATGCGCTAGAACCCCTGGCCAATTCGCACCAGAATAGGCCCCATGGTTAACATACTCTCGGGTGCATCTCTGGAGCTTAAGAAATTATGGTAAGATACTAGGGGCCAGATGTATGACCAGCAAAATTGCGCCTCGTAAATTGCGACTCATTTGCGAGTCGCAATTTGCGAGGTGCAATTTGCCATGTAAAACAGTGTGTTTAACACTGTTTGCGATTCCCAATGGGGTCGCAAATTGCAAGGCTCATTAATATTAATGAGCCTCTCGCAATTTGCGAGCCCATTGGGAATGACAGGCCCTCCCAGGGATGGTGGCCTGCTGGGCTCAGCAGACCACCATGTCTGGGACTGCTTTTAAATAAAGCAGTTTTTTTATTTAAATGCAGCCCATTTTCCTTAAAGGAAAACGGGATGCATTTAAAAAAAAAAAAAAATGAAACGTTTTCGCTTCACTTTTTAAGGGCAGGCAGTGGTCCCTGGGACCACTGCTTGCCCTTAAAAAATATTTTCGCATGCATTTGGGAAGGGGTCCGTGGGGACCCCTTCCCTTTTGCCAATGCATTACCACCTACTTGAAGTAGGTCGTAATTGCGAGTGTTTTGCGACCGCAATTGCGGTCGCAAAACATTAGTACATGGTTTTGAGACTCGCTATTTGGAAGGGAACGCCCCTTCCAAATAGCAAGTCGCAAAACCTATTTAGCGAGTCGCAAATAAATTGCGACTCGCTAAATAGGCTTTGTACATGGCCCATGATGTTTTTGCATGTGCAAACGGGTTCACAAACCCGTTTGCGCATGCAAAAACGGGTCGTACACCCGGCCCCTGTTCTCCATTTTACTTCAACAGGCTTTATCGGAGAGAGGGAAGGACCTGCATATCATGCGGGTTGGCAACTGGGATTGCTCTTCCCTTACCTAGCATGCCTAATAAACTAGAGACTGAGCGTCTAAAGAAGGAGAGTAGCTTCACAGAAGAGAAGTATAGAGGGTTCCAGATCAAACCTAGGTCATTAATAAAAAACAAAATAGAATTTACTGAATTGGCATACGACCCTGGTTGTGTCCCAGTTATGGAAACATGGGCTTGTGACTCTTCTGGCCCCAACTTGGTGAATGCCATTTCCCCAGGGTACACAATACTCAGACATGACAGAGAAAATAGACTAGGAGGAGGTCTTGCAATTGTGCATAAAGTAAGGTATCTGCCTCATGGAACCCATATGGGGTTTGATTCCCTGTGAGGCCTTACACTTCACATTCTAAATACAGCCCACAAAATCCTTTTCTGGCATTCTAGTCTATAGACCGCCAGGCCCTAGATTGGTCTTCACCCTAGAAATTGGCCAATTGATTGAACCATACCTACCGAAAGTTAATTTCACAATATTGGGAGATTTTAACTTACATTTAGAGGATGCCACATGCAAAGAATCTGTGTCATTTATTGACACTATGTCTTGTTTCAGTCTTTCCCTACTTGTCGATGCCTTTACACATAGTGCAGGCCACACACTGAACGGAATCTTTTCCAATAATTCCCAGCTGCAACTTAGTGAAGTGCTCCCTCTTAGCTGGTCGGACCACTATGCAGTTGGCTTTACACTCTCTTGGAAGCCTATGCACGAGGACACGAGCAAGGCCAACAACAGAGTAGTAAAGCGAGACTGGAAGGGTTTTTAAGAGGACACCTTCTCTACTGCCCTTAGAACCAGTAACAGGACTGACCCTGAGGTTATTAATGTGGCCGCACTAGAGTTCTCATTCTGGCTCAGTTCTGCCTTAGAATTCGTAGCCCCTTTTAAGGAAACTCAGAGGCATAGGGAGCTGCAAACAGCCCTATGGTTCTCTTACCGGCTCAGACAGTTTAGACAAGCATGTTGACAGTAAGAACGAACCTGGCGAAAAAATGATGATGCCCAGGAAAAAAGCGCACATAAAACCCTTATTAGAGATTACAAATTAGCAATCAGAGTAGATAAATCAAACTTTATCACCAACAAAATTAATACCGCCAATTCCACTAAAGAATTACTCAAAGTGGGAAACCTTATGTCCTCACCTAAAGATCCTACCAACCTAGATGGATCCCAGGAGTTCTGCGATAAATTGGCAAACTATTTTTAATCAAAGATCCTTGCCATCTATTTAGAATTTTATTCTTCTACTCATGATATATAGAGTTCTGCAACCTCTGATTCACAGGTGAATTTAAACCTTAGAGAAAGCAGAGATGGAACTACAGAGAATGAAGCGGTCCTCTCTTCCTTCACACAAATATCAGAAGTTCAAACAGAGTCCCATCTTCTTAATGTTACTCGAGGGGACTTTTGAGCTGTGCCTTTCTAAAGCTATCCAACTAGTAGTCAGCACAATTGCCGCCCTTTTGACCTCAATCATGAACAGGGCCATCATCACAGGATGCTACCCCCGCTTCTTGAAGGAGGAAGCATCAGTTAGGACCGTGTTAAAAAAAAACAAATTTAGATCCTAATAATTTAAAAAACTATTGTCTCATATCTTTGCTCTTGACACCTGCAAAACATGGCACAGAAACTGCCTTGGTCTTAGTTGTGGATAGCATTAGAACATTATTCAATGCAGGTCAGGCTGCAGCATTGATTATATTGGATCTGTCCGCAGCCTTTGATACTATCTTCCTGACCCTTTTGACAGATCAACTACTATAACTAGGTATAAAAGATTCGGCCTTGAAACTTCTAAAATCTTTCCTAATCGAAAAATCTCAAAATGTAACCAATAATCAATTTAAATCGAGCTCCTATGCTCTGCCATGTGGGGTGCCTCATTGATCATCCCTGAGCCCAACATTGTTTAATCTATATGTATCCTTGCTGGCTAAATCAATTCGATCTTTTGGGTTACAGGCACTCTCATACACAGATGACACACAAATAATTATGTCCATCACAGATGACATAAATTCTACATCCGTGAATTATAACAACTGCATGAAGGAAGTTGCCAATTGGATGAGAGCAAATTGCATAAAATTAAATGCAGACAAAACAGAAGTCATCATTTTAGAGGCCAACGCTCTTTATTGAATATTAACTGGTGGCCAGATACGCTGGGATCACTGCCTGTACCCACCATTTGGCAAAAAAACTGGGTGTTCTTGTGGACCAACAGCTTGCTTTTCATTTGCAGTTAATCGAACCGTATCTACATGCTTTAATATCTTCAGGATTCTCTGCAAAGTTGTCCCCTACATCCCAGTGTCAACGGGCACAGTAGTTGTTCTTGCACTGATTTCTTCATAACTTGACTATTGTAATGTGCTTTATTTAAATATCAATAAGTCATCTTTGACTAAGCTGGAAACTGTTCAGAATGCAGCAGCGAGACTGAAATTGGGTATCCCCAAATTTCAGTCAATCTCAGCGGAATTAATTAAGCTTAATTGGCTCCCAGTAAAAAAACGCATCATATTTAAGGCCCTGTGCAAAGCACACAAATCCTTACATAACTCATGGCCTAGAGCAATCAGAGCAATGGTTCACTGGTATGTGTCAAATAGATCTCTTCACTCGGCTACTCATAAACCTGGTGATGGTCCCCAAATTTTGCAACGTGAGATGGGGAGGCAGATCCTTCTTGGTGGCCACTGCTAAGTTATGCAACACCCTCCCTCGTCACCTTATGAGTCTGAAAGCCATATGGCCTTTAGGAAAGCCCTTAAAACTTGGCTCTTCACTTTATAAGCCTCAGGCCCTTTTGGGGTCCTGGGACGATTGTCTGCTACTATTAACTGGTCTAGCGCTGTCTTTAGCACCTTGACGCCTTTGGGTATTCACGCGCTTTTATAAATTTACTTCATTTCATTCCATAGCTCAATTAGTCTGTTAGGAAGGGATCTTTTATGCAAGCTTAACTGTGTGAATTAATGTACACTGGTTGGTGTCGAGCTTCAAACACATGATAAAGATGCCTATATTGAACTGAGCACTCAGACGCCCGTTATTGGGCTAGTCTCTGTTTTGACAAAAGAGGTCTTGCCACTCAACTTAAAGGACTCTGTAAAGGAGGTTGCCTGGGATTACTTTGGTAAGGATACTGGTCTGATTAAAGGTGTTGAACCTGTAATGATCACGATTAAGCCGAATGCCGAATTTCCTCGAATGCCCCAATATGACCTCTCACCAGAGGCGGTGGCCGGAATTACCCCCGTAGTTAAATCCATGTTAGAGCAAGGTATTTTAAGAGATTTTAGGAAGTCCCTGTAATTCTCTGATTATGAAGATACGAAAGTGGAACAACAAGTGGCAGGTCATGCAAGACCTACGAAAGATTAATAATATTGTTGTCTCATGTTGTCCTGTAATACCAAATCCAGTTGTAATACCATTCTAGATACCCCATAACACTGAGTGATTCACAGTCATAGACCTGTGGCAAGAGTTCTTTTCCATTATATTGCATGAAGACAGACAGTTTATTTTCGCATTCGGGTTCCCAAATAAAGTTCTGGCTTGTTGCCGAGTCCCTCAAGAGTATACAGCGAGCCCCTCAATCTTCAACCAGATCTTGAAAAAGAATCTGGAGACCCTAAAGCTGCCATATCACCAAGTCCTGTTTCAATATATCAATGACCTATTGGGGGTGTCGAAAATGCAAGAGGCATGCAGGCAAGATACCATAGCCCTGTTGAATCATTTTGCTGGGAATGGACATATGGTGTCCTCTGCCAAACTACAGTACCATCAGAAAGAAGTTCTGTCGCTAGGACATCACAATGAAAAAGGAGCAAAACAATTGTCCAAAAAGAGAATATCTGCCATATAACAAATTAACCCTCCCAAAATGCAGAGAGCAGTCAGGATGTTTGTCATCAGTGGATTCCCAACTTTTCCATAGTGGCCAAGCCTCTACAGAGGTTTACACACAAAGATGTGTCAGATCCACCACCATGAGGCAACAATGTTAGAAAGCCTTCCTCAAGCTGAGAGAAAGCCTCTGCCCCCTCCCCCTGTTCTAGGAATGACCGACTACGAGAAGCCTCTCATTCTGTACAGCTCTAAGAGGGAAGTGTACTCCCTATCAGTGCTAACTCAAACCTATTGAAACTCCAAATACCCAGTCACTTATTTTTCTGCCACTCATGACCCAGTAGCCACAGATTTACTGGGCTGCCTTAAGGTGGGGGCCGCAGCTGGTGTCAGCATTCAGCAATTTAAGGGAATTGTTATAGGATAACCTCTCACAGTCATGATTCCCCATTCAGTAGACATCTTAATTACCCGCACTCGAACCAACACAAGACCAATAGTCAGCTTACAAAGTATGAACAGGTTATTCTTGCTGCTGAAAACATGAAATTGCGGAGATGTTCTTGTCTCAATCCTGTCACACTGTTACCATTGCCTGTTGTGGATGAAGATGATGATGGGGTAGATCATGATGGCCTAGATTGGACAGAATTGTGTACCAAGCCAATACCCAATATTCAAAATGTCCCTTCTGGAAGAGCATGATCATATGTTGCTTAAGGACAACTCTTTTTAAAGAGACGAACAAGGGATTTTGAAGCAGTGTATGCTGTTGGCACCTTAGAGGGTGTCGTGAAAGCCTCCTGTTTGTGTAATGTAGCCTCTACACTGGTGACCAAACTGATTGCTGAGCATGTTGCATCTCTGAAAATGTAAGAGTCACCATCCATATTGATAGCCAGTACAGGTTTGGTATGTTCCACGATTTTGGGCAATTGTGGCCCAGAGGGGTTATGTGACTTCATCTGGCTCCCCTATCCAAAATGGGCTTTATGTTTGGAACTTCTTGATGCATTGCAGATGCCTGCTAAAGTGGCCATTGTAAGGTGTGCAGCACACAAGAGCGTAAATGATTTTGTAACAGCAAGCTACCAGCTGGCAACCGCTACGTGGATGAGATGGCTGGATATTGCACTCATGGGTCTTGCACACTTAATGGAGATTTTTCAAATTAATCTGAGTATCACATGTCTCTGAGCCTTCAACAAACTGTTGCTGATATGTGAGAAAAAGTGAAGAGATAGCAGGAAGACACCAGAATGAAAACAGGAGAGGAGGGTCAAAGCCGGCTGTACTAAGAATGAAGTGGACGTTTGGGTCTCTGTGGATGGTCGCACTGTGCTGCCAGACTCAACGTTATCTCCTATGTTACCTCCTATGGCACACACAAAGGAATGCCCAATGACCCACACAACCAAGCCCTACATCGCTACTAAGAGGAAATGAAAAGTTGAGATACAATGAAGAAATCTGCTTCACAACTCTGGGAAGACATAGCGCTTAAAGCAGGAGGAAGATCAATACCCCATATTCTTGACCTCTTCTTAAGTGAGCCCTACCCCTTCAGCCAGGGTGGCCACTCCTTTCCTGAAGGAATGCGATGTGTAGTGTAGTTTCGGGCAGATGCCAGCAACTTTAAATGCCACAATCATCACCGCCAAAAACTGGTAACATGACAAATGTGGAAAAATGCGTGAACCCCAATTTTAGGGTGTAAGGCCAGATAAGACTGCATGTGGGAGTTGGGGCATGTCAGGTTCAAGGAGGATAATACTAAATTGATATTGGCTCCTTTTCCCATCTGGTCAGCTTTTGAGCATGCCAGATGAATAACATGTTTCCTATCATGAATGGGGACATCTTGGAGGTGTAACCCCTTTAATTGTTCCTGTTTAGATTTTGCCACTAATTCACTGTCCCTGAAAGCCCTGTAGAATGCTATCAGAAAGGCACCTGATAACAGCTCCACCTCATACAGTGTGCTGCATACCTTGTCTATGTAAGATAACCCTGCCGAAAATGATCAGGTCAAGAGGCTGAGTGTCCTACTGTCTTTTGTCCTTAGAGACAGTCTTGCCCAACCAGCCTGTGTTTTCTTAACCAAAAAACGATTTGCCATATCACGGTCCCCAGACAACTTTGCATAGAAACCAATGGCTGTGACGTGAACTCTGGCAAATGACGCTGTCTTCTGTTGTGTACATAATTCGCCTAAAAACAGGCATAGAGACTGGACTGAAAATGGGTTATCAACATGCCGTCCCTGCAAAGACGTCCTGTAGTTATGGAAGGTGCACCCATATGCAGAACTTGTTTGCTTTGTAAGCAAAGCTACCACTAAATCTGACAAGACAGGACACCAATCTTCCATAGATCTTCCAGACACTTGGTTATCTGTTCGGCCGCTTTGGGGTGATAGATCCGAAAATCCTTTAACTTGGAGCGAGATAGGTCATCAGCAGCATTAATAAACATGCCTGGTACATTTTTCACCTTAAGGAGCACATTACGTTTCAAGCACAGAAGGACCAAATGTTTCAGCAACCTTACAAGATAACGACAAGAAACTCTCTGCTGTTTTATTGCCTCAACCACTGACATGTTGTCTTACCAGAAATGACCATCCTATTTTTGAAATTGTCTGCCCAAAAAGAAATTGCCACAATTATGGGGAAAAATGCCAAAAAGGCAATGTTGTTGGTGTGGCCAGTCTCTTGCAATGATAAAGGCCAGTTTCCCCTACACCACTGGTTTCCCAATATCACCCCAAAAACAATGCTGCCTGCCTCATCATTGAACAGGCCGAGCACTTGACTGGATACTGGGGGGAGGGTCAAATCCCTGAGCCATTAAACTGCACTAGGAAACTATGCCAAATATTACATCTTCCCTTACTTCCACTGACAACCTTGTGTGATGATGTTTCTATGTCAAACCAGTCTTGAACCTGGATATTGAAAGAGAAACAGAAACAGGCTGGGCCATTGGGATAATCCACAAGGTGAAATTTAACTGTACGAGTAGTACCTGCAATTGGTGCAGTTTGACTTTTTTGAGTGACAGGGCAAGCTCAATTGATTGTATGAAGGCTGTCACTTTCTCTTGTGGCAGCCTGCATTTGCTCAACCTGGAATCAATCACTTTCTCTTGTGGCAGCCTGCCTTCCCCCAACCTGGAATCAATCACTTTCTCTTGTGGCAGCCTGCCTTCCCCCAACCTGGAATCAATCACTTTCTCTTGTGGCAGCCTGCATTCGCCCAACCTGGAATCAATCCCAATCCCTAAAAATGTGACACATGTAGAAGGGCCTTCAGTTTTCCCCCTTGCTAATGGGTCAAGCTCTTGCAAAATGGTGACAAAGGTATTGAGGGCCTGCCCGCATTCAGCAGAACCAGAAGGCCTAGGAAAAGGAAATCATCAAGGTAATGTATCATATTGGTGGATCAAAAACCTTACTAAGAAAATCCACGGCAGGCAAGGACTGAACTGCTGAAAATAAGCATATGAGACAACACAGCCCATTGACAAACACTTGTCATAGTAAAACATGTAATTAAACTGAAAACCCACGAAGGTATAATCATCAGGGTGCAACGGTAACAATCTGAAAGTAGACTCGGTCTGCCTTTGCAAAGAGTCCCCCGCGACCCAGTTTCCTCAATTTACTTAGAGCCTGGTCAACTGAGGCATACCTGACCGTGCAAATGTGTGGATTGATGGCATCATTGAGTGAAGATCCCTTCTGGAGATGACAAATTGTAAATTAGCCGGAACTGGCCAGGCTCTGTTTTTTAGGTACTATTTCCAGAGGAGAACAGAAAAACATCTTAAAACGAAGGCGATGCAAACGGGCCTGCAATCCTCCCTACAGTATCTTCTTTTTGCAATTTTTTAGCTACCACACTTGTGTGATGCCAAACTGATAACTGGTTCTTGCGATGAGGATTGGAGGAGAGTATTATGACAGGTATTCTTAAACCCTGAGAAAAAGTAAAGCGCCTGGGCCGTATTTTGTTAGCATACATGTTGAGCCAGTGCAACAACCTGTCTAACCTTACCGGTAGTGGGGAGTGGTGTTTTAGTTGGCAGGCTTTGCAAGGCCCTTCCCTCGCACTTGCCTTTTTAACACATTTGAACTCTGGATGGGAATGATCTCACCATGCTTAAACTCACAGGACCCTGAGGGGCGTGTACAACCCTTCTTGCTGAAAGCCCAGCAGACCCCTTTTTGTTCCCACCAGTTTGGTGCTGGCGAAAGGAATGTTGCCGAATGATCTCCGATAGAGCACCGAGTCCAGCCAAGCATTTACTTCGGTCTGATCCCGCCTGATGTCAGGATCATCGACTCTTGCTCACCTGAAATAACAGTTGTAGTCTAACAACACTGTACCACCATATTCATGATGCACCATAAAAATTTTGTTAGCGTAAAAATCATTGGGCCAGCAAGTTTTTTTTTCTCTCTATCATTGCTGTCACACTGTTGCATAAACATTAAACTCAAAGAGCCAGTTCTTGATGGTCTCTTCAACTTTTGTCTTTTTTTAACCTTTGCAGCATCTTTGCGCTCCCTTTCCTTTGCCTCAAGATCCCTTCTCTTTGCCTGGATCATATAACAAAACCTCCACAAAGTTCCCCCTCCAAATATTTTCCTACACATCAGCTGATACATGGGACGCACGCCTAACCAGTTTAGAGAGCATTGTTTCTTGCCCCTTGGAGTCCTTCGTTTTTTTGCTCTCGTACCGTTCTGACAAACCCTCACCCTTCTTATCTTTTGCCTCCACAGTCTTGTTTTCCTTTGTCTTCCTCAACTGTTCCGCTAGACCCTCCCTTCTTGTCCTTTTCTCTTTCCACTGCAATAAGTAAGACCTGTTTTTGAAGGTCCACAAGCCCAGCGTTAACACTCCCAGGTGCTGGCAAGGGGCTAGTGTCCACACTAGGACTGAATGGCTTGTCAGGCCCACTAACAATCTAGGAGAGCAACTTTGCTACTCACTTTAACACTGACGCTGTGCTCTTTGAAGTACCTTCACCTGAGTTCAGATGGCAGGCACCACCACTGGGCCTGCAGGCTGCAAGGTCACTTGTGTGACAGAAGGAACAGAGGCAGAGGCAAGCAGTCAGTCCCAATGACACCCAGGCTGCAAGGTCACTTGTGTGGCTGAAGGAACAGAGGCAGAGGCAAGCAGTCAGTCCCAATGACACCCATTGGTGCGAGGGGTGTCATTGGGACTGACTGCTTGCATTTGGTGTCCTGGGAAATTCCCTTTAATATGTGGCTAATTTCCCCCAATACCCTCAGAACCTTCGAATTGTCCTGTTCATTGCCCCCACAATCCTGTCTCTGGCTATCTACAGGGTGCCAAATGGCTCCTCTGCTGCGGGGGAGCCTTGGTTCTGAGGGGGCTTTGAACCCTGTTGTGGGCTGCACAATGACCAGTGAGATCCCAGGCTCTCTCTGCTCAACTGCAATAGTATTCCCTACTGGCCCAGTGGAAGTACCACATGAGCCGGAAGGCTCTAGCTGAGCACTACTCCTACTATCACTCTTTCACCTGCGGCAATAGGTTCCACCGGCTTAACTCACTGCTTCCTGGAGCTCTTTTTTTCTGGTGGAAAGAATGCACAACGGATAGACCCACCCTCCTCGGTGCACAATTATTTCTAAATCTGGCCTAGTATCGGAGCTGACTGGGGACTCAGAGTCATCCCCTAACTTAGCCAAGACCAGCTCCCTCTTCCCTGCTTGTTTATTATTTGCCATCTTATTATATATTTATGTATGCAGCAAACAAGACACTTGGTAATAAGACATTGGCAACCATCCAATGATTAAGCCATTCAATCTGCTACAATTACGCTTTAAAACACAAAAGATTCTCTGTAATGCAAAAAGCTTTTAGCCCTCAATTGAGAGTCTAGGCACTTAATCACTCAACCACCAGTAACCCCTTGGCCAGTCACCCATATTCTCTATTGTGGGCAACTATCCGTTCCCTATCCCAGCAACCTCAATCTATTGTTGCCCCTCCTCTCATTCAGCCTAGTAAAGGCACTTTCAGCCCCTCTACCTCCTCTACCTCCGTAATCATCAGGAGCAGGCTAGATACCAGGGTGCATGGCCTTAATATGGGGGAAAACGTGCTGCCCATTCAAAATGCAGTGGGCGCGCTCCGAGCCATTCACAACATAGTAAGCCTGTTTTCTAACGAAAATCGTCCACCTTGTGATAGAGAGCTGAAAGTTGTTACAGACATTGTCTTTGTAATAGTAAGCTTTGCAGAGAGAAAGACCCCAACTGGATCTTGCCTATATTGTCATATTATCTAATCGAACTTCCAAGATGGCCGACAAATATAAAAAAATAATTTAAAATCTTCCAATTTGCATCAAATTTGGCACAAAAGTTCATGTGTACATGTCAGTGTGTGCCATGTGTATACCCAAGTTGGGTCTAAAGTGTGACGTCATAAATATACAACCAAAAAGGCCACCAAAATCATGTAAATTTGATGTAAATATTCATACTTATTGACAAGTATCAACATTTATTAATATGTATTATATATTCATTTGTACCTTTTTTTTTTTCAGCTTCAACGCGTCTTGTGTAATGCCTGAAAATGAGTAGCATGTCAAAACAATACCTTATTGCAACACCCACAACCAGTGGTCAAGCTGTCCAGCATTATGATGTTGTTGAAACAAATTGGTCCATCTTTGTTCTTTGTCAGGAAAGCACTTCAGAAAGACTTATTAGCCCAGCAAATGCTACACACAGACATTATGGGTCTGGATATAGTGTTTTAGACCATAACCTGAAGAAATGTAAAGAATTGGAATGCGTACCTATGAATATCGAACTAGAACGGCTTAATGATGGTTCTAATATTGAGCAGACATTAAGGACTAACAATGCAGTGTGGCATAAATTGTGTTTTAACAAGTGCTGCAATCTAAAGCGGCAAGGGGCTCAGAAAAGAAAACATAGTGATGCCGATCTATAAGTTAAAACACGTTCGGCAATTCCAGTTCCAAATAAAATTCAACAGTTTTTATACCATACTTAGCAACTCAAGCAAGGAACTTGAAACAATTCAATCTTGTGGGGGATATATATATTACTGGAAGTATCAAGCAAAGTGTTGGAGAAAAAAGAGGTGAGGGTCTTCGCAAGTGAGTTGAATCTAACACTCCTGTACCCAAAGATTGGCATAGTTTCCTTAGATGAGACGAAAACAAGACAGAGTTGTTTGGTTTACTGAATAGGCGTGTGCAACTTATTAACATAGAAGGGAAGATAATTGTCACCTGTGAGGATAAAGATGCAAGTTACACACCAATTACAAATTTCGAAATTATATCGCCTTATAATTATGAGGAAGTGGACACACGAGTTATGCTTCATTCTTTCCATGCAGCAACTGAAGTTCATTCCAAAATAATGATTTGTACAGTAGATACCGATCTAGTCGTTCTTGCGACTGCTAATTTAAAAAACATTGGATGTCAAGAATTGTAGTTAGCATTTGGTACAGGAAAAACGTTCCGCTACATACCAACTCACATTATTGCAGCAAGCTTAGAGATTGATATATGTGAATCTCTGCCTTTTTTCCATGCTGTTACAGTTTGCGACACCACGTTGGCTTTTCACGGGAGAGGCAAGAAAGCAGCTTATGACAACTGGATGGCACCATCTTCTGCTACTCCCGCATTTACATTTCTGTCAGATCGACCATTTCTGTTCACTTGGGAAAAAATATTGAGAGATTCATTGTACTAAAGTATAGCTGCACTTGTCCGTTGCATGAAATAAATGGTGCTCACCAATTCATGTTTGCAAGTGGTATCAGGACTATTGAACACATCCCACCTACACAAGACTCTCTTCTTCACCATGTAAAACGATCTGCGTACTAAGGGGGCCATATTTGGGGGTCAGACTTTAGTGCCCATGCAAGAATTGCCAAATTTAAATGATTGGAGCTGAAAGCAGATTGATGGAGTAATGTACCACATTGGACAACCATTTCGGAGCCATCTAAGGCATGCAAAGATTAAGAACTTATTTGTAGTGGGTTCAAAAAGTCGTGCCGAAATCAATGCAAATGTTCAACGGCGAGCCTCCCATGCACCGACCTTTGCTTTTGCATTGGAAACTGTTATCAAGATTAAGACAGTTTACAAACTTGAATCATCATTGTTTCATATTATAGAAATTTTATCAGGGTTTAATATAGTCTTGTATTGTTTAATTACAAAGGAAACCTTATCCACGTGTTCATAGTATGTGTTGTAAGAATACAAATGATGCAAATTATAAGTTTACTTTCGCTACAGTGTGTGCTACTTATTCCTGGTGTCCTTATTGGTGGCTATTTGGTTTTATATTTATGACGTCACAGTCTAGATCCAACGTGGGTATGCACATGACATGCACTGACATGTACATATGAACGTTTGAGCCAAATTTGATGCAAATCAGAAGATTTTAAATAATTTTTTGATATTTGTCTGCCATCTTGGAATTCAATTAGAGTATAAGACGTCATAGGCAAGATCCACTTGGGTTCTTGCGCTTATATGATTACTATTACGAAGATAAGTGTTTGTACCAACTTTCAGCTTTCTATCACAAAGTGAACAATTTTTCAGTCTAACAGCTATACTAATATAAAAAATAGGCAGGGGGCCACCCTGCTCAGGAAGTTTGTCCTGCCCAGAACGACTGGTCTGGAAGAATATCGGGGGTGGGCAATGGCCTTGTGAGAGAGATGCTGAGTGTGTGATGCACTTATCCTTGCTGTTCCGGGTCCTAGTGTTGTGGGGGCGAAGAGGATGTGCCAAAAATGGTGCTGCCAAAATGGCCTCTCAATTCTCTCGACAGGAGGACCCACAATGACGTGCACTTCGCATCCTATACTTCCTTCTTCTGCTTGCTGGTGCCATCTGCCGCAAGCTGGTAGGCAGAAGTGTGTGGGAATGAGGTCCCAACTCCCTATGTGCCTGCATACTGTCCCCTGCTCTAGGCCAAAGTGTTGCAAGAGCAGGGGAGGGGTAGGGACCCGGGCCTAATGCCACTTCTCCTTATTGAGGTGTGCTTTGTTTATTTTCCGCCTGCTTAAAGCAGGCAGAAAATGGCAGTGTATTGTTTTGCTGAATGATTAAAAAACTGCTCGGAAATGTACCCAGTGAATCTGGGTGTGAGCAGTTAGTCCCAATTTTCGGGGAAAAGACTTAATAGCCAGTTTGCAGTGGAGATAACGGCCGGTAAATTTCATTTAGGGGCTCTAGTATCTTCCCTACAAAGTCCGGCCAACTTGTAATGAGGGCTTCTGTCTTTCTATATACACCTCTCCACTTCATCTCTCTGTTTCTATCCCACCACTGTCTCTACCACACTCTCTTCTCCTGTATCAGCCTCACCTATCTTTCTCTACATCACATCTGTTTCTCTTATTCATGTTTTTTCTCTCTAGATCACATCTCTTTCAACCATTCACCCCTCTCTCTTCCTTTATCTCTGCTTCACTACTCTCTTTACGTGACCTGTTTTTCTATGCCTCACATCTCATTTTGCCTTTCTAGCAGCCTCACCACTCTCTAGCTATCTTGCATCTTTCTATACCTCTCTTATTACATCCCCACTGTACCTATCTACCTCTCTCTACTTTTACCTCTCTTTAATTCACATCTCTTTCTACCTCTTTCTGTCTACCTCACCTCTCTGTGTACCCCACACCTCTCTCTACATTGCCTTCTCACTCTTTCTAGCTCTCTTCACCTCGCTCTAAAACCTCTTTTCTCTAACTTCCTCTTTTTCTTTTGATCTCTCTGTATCTCATCATACTTTCTTTACCTTACATCTCTTTCTACCAAACCTATCTCTCTCTTTCTAGCTTTGTCTTTCTTTTTCTTCTCCTTTACCTCTCTAGCTATGCCAACACTTTTACTTCTCTGCACTTCTATTTTATGCTGCCCACTCCATTTCTCTTACTCAACAGAACCAAAGGTCACCTACTAAGCAGCTAAGTGTGCACGTAGAAAGAGGAGAGGAGGGATAAAGCAGGGGAAGAGAAATACAGAGAAAAATAACAGAATTCACCCAATGAAGGTGTTGGATGCCAACCACAAATGCATATGTCTCTCACATGCCTCACTAATGCATGTATTGTGTCATTTCTCTTCAAGTGACCCATTACCCATTGTTGTAAGGTGCTGTGTCACTCTTCAGGGTATAGCAGCGTTATATATAAAATAAAAATAAATGCATAAAAAACAAAATGTAAATTCCCAGCTTAGCAAAATTACACCTGTCCCTTCTGTTCCCTCCTACCCTCTGCCTGTGTCACACAGTTATGGAAGGTTTTGCATACATGTGTCAACGAGAATGTTCGGGCTCTGCATCTGACCCTTGCACCACCACACCTTCACCAAAGGACTCCTACCAATCACTGAAGCACTAACACCCATCCTCAATGCCTCCATTGACTCAGCCACATTCCTCGACTCCTGGGAACATGTGACTGTCATGCCCCTGCACAAGAAATCATCTGCTGACCCAGCCACACTTTCCAACTACAGACCCATATCCCTTCCACTATACCAGGCAAAGGTCTTAGGGAAACTAATCAACCAATGCTGCATCCACCATCTCAGCAACCACCAGCTCCTGGATACTAGGCAGTCCGGATTCAGACCCAACCACAGTACAGAAACAGCCCTCATTACTGCCTCATATGACATCCGCATGATACTTTACAGAGGAGATACAGCAGCCCTCATTCTCCTGGCCCTCTCTGCAGCGTTTGACAAAGTCCCACACCCCATCCTTATCAGGTGCCTGCACAAGATTGGCATCCAAGGACCTGCTCCCTGCTGGATTTGCCCCTTCTTAATGGATAGAATACAAGCTGTCAGCCTGGCACCTTGCTCCTCGGAAGCCCGCAAACTCATCCGCGGAGTCCCTCAAGGCTCATCATTCAGCCACGCCCTCTTCATGCATACATGATGCCTCTTGCCAATGTCACATGATATCAACATCCTCTCCTATGCAGATGCCATGCAACTCATACTCTCCCTATCGGACGTGACCCCCAACACAAGAAACAAATTCACCACCTGCATGACAGAAGTTGCTAACTGGATGAAAGCCAACTGTCCCAAACTCAACACGGACAAGACCGAAGTAGTAATCTTCAGCAAGAACACTTCACCATGGGGCTCCAACTGGTGGCTGGCCGCACTCAGACCCACACCCAGAACCCATGCCAGGAACCTCAGAATAATCATGGACAGCAAACTAGACACGACTGCACAAGTTAACACCATCATTGCATCCTTTTCCCACACCCTGAAGACGCTGAGGAAGATTTTCGAATCACTTCCAAGCAGCACAAGAAAAACTGCCACTCGCCCTAGTCACCAACAAGTTGGAATATGGGAACACCTACTACTCTGGGATAACCAAGCAACTCACTAGAAGTCTACACACCATCCAGAACTCGGCAGCCAGACTCATCCTCAACATCCCACACAGAACTCGCATCACACTACACCTCAGGGAACTCTACTGGTTCCCGAAACACAAATGTGCTCATTTCAAACTCCTCACACACACATTCAAGGCACTACACAGCTCAACTCCACCTACCTAAACAGTTGCATCTCCTTCCAATAACCATCCAGAAACCTCTGTTCCGCAGGACGCCCACTCGCCAACATCCCACGCATACACAGAACCAAGTCAGGAAGACAAACTTTCTCTTACGCCACTCCTAAAGCAAGGAATAACCTCTCCCTCCACATCAGAGCCTCCTCTTCTCTTTTTGAATTTTGCAAGAAGCCGAAGACCTAGCTTTTCATAGGCAGTACTAGGCACACACACCTGCTCAGCACCAGGATACCCTTGCGGGCGATAGTGTGCTTTACAAATACACATACCAATGTTGCAGGTGTGCTAATATCCCATCGAGGGATAAAGTATTACATGCATTCTCAATGTCATCGTTAGCTGCTATTCAGAATCATAAATATATTACGCTCTTCAGCAGGTCCTGCCTTGGGCATGGACAAGCTGGGCTCAAGCCCAGGGTGCCTAGGCTTAAGGGGGCTGCCCAATTAGCTGACCTAACTGCCTGCTTTTTAAAAAAAAAAAAATTATTTCAGCCTGCACCTGTTCATTTTCTCTATAAATCTTTCCATCCTCTTCGTTTGTTTCCTTCTCTTTCTCTTTCTCCAGCCTACCCATCTGTCTCACTCTCATCCCCCATGGCCTCTCACATCTAATTTAGCATGAATATGTGATTCGGGTTTGGGAAATCAGGGGAAATGTGTGTTTACAGGCTGGTCACTGCTAGGGTAATCACCCAGGACATGACTGACCTGTGAACACAACCCCCCTCGGCCCCCTGCCCACAGCAAGACCATGTGCAGTAGCAAAGGGAAGACAAGTCAGCTGGAGTGACGGTGGCAGGGCACAGACCTTCCATAACTCAGTATTGCCCTGTTTCACCCCCAGCAGAGGCATAACGCAGTCCCTTGCTGCCCCTGCGGTGCAGTGTGGGCTCCAACCCCTCATGGGGCCCCCAGACCTTCAGGGGGCCCCTATAAGCCCAAGGCCAATGAATATCAGTGAGATATGGGAGACTCAGGGGCCCCTCGTCACATTCTGCAGGGGGGGCTGCTTCATTTAGCGTTACACCAATGGCCCCTAGCATCGTTTCACAATATCCACTGCACCAGCAGTATCGACAAATGAAAAATGCTTGAAAAACATTTGACTTGTATTTTAAGATTGTATATATGACTATAAATTGTAATGGCATATGGTTAAATGTAAAAATGCTTTGAAAGCAATCTGCTTTGGAATTTATATATTGTTAATTCTAATGCTTTAAGTAACCAAACAACAAACGTATTATTATTATTTTTTTTTTATATAAATCTTTTTTTATTGAGAAAACATAAACCAACATTACAGCAAAGAAAACAAACTAAAAAGGAGCAATCTCCAGGATTAGCACATCATCTAGGATAAACATATCACATATACGACTAAAAAATGAAAATAAATTACAACAGTGACAATACGAGCACACAATGACAATAATCTTTAAGGTGACTCCCTGTCCACATTGTATGTGGCGTCAGCAGTAAAGGGGGTACATAGAAATCCTCTATCTTCGTTCCAAGGGCCCCACATCTTTGTCCATTTGCCTGGGCAGCCTCTACTTTCATCACCCTTTCGGCCTGCATGCACCAGTCCATGTCCCCAGCCCAGTCTGAGCGTTTTGGTATTACTCCCCCCTTCCATGTTCTGGCAATATTTCGTTTTGCAACAATACAGCCTAAGGAGACCCACAGTTGTTCGATACGGTTAAGATCGGTGGCATCCCAAATGTTCAGGAGACAGAGCCTAGGGGAGGGAACTATCAATTTCTGACATATTCGGGACATGGTAGATAGAACCTCAGTCCAATAGTGTTGGAGAATCGGACAGTCCCACCACTGATGTAGGAAGGTACCCAAGGAGCCGCAGTCACGAGGACAGAGTGGGGAGGTAATTAAACCCATTTTGACTAGAGCCGTGGAGGTGTAATATGCCCTATGAAGGACTTTAAGTTGTATAAGCTTAAAGCGGCAAACGTATTATTTTTACTGTCACTGCTAGGAATCTTCAGCTAAATGCAGTAGCTACAATATTTTACTCATGAATTAATTACTGAATGCTATTTATAAAGCACACAGTTGCTCTCTGGAGGGTTTCCTGGCGCTATACATCATAATGAGTGAAACATGCAGCGGTGTCAGACAGCAGAGCAGGTTTTTCAATTCCCACAGGAATTATGGCACCAAAGCAGCACTATCAAGTTGTGTTACACATTAACAGCTATTATAAACAGCACTTAGAAAAGGTATAAGTATAAAGGCGAGAGAGGGGTAATTGAGGTGGAAGGATTGGATGGGGGCTGAGGCGCCAAACTTGGTTTTGCCCAGGCTGCTGTTTGAGCAAAGGCCAGCCCTGCGCCCTTGTGTGCTCTTGTGTCTGCTTTTTAATCCGAGCAGAAGAGCACTTAATTTGGCCTCCAAGGAAACTTCTGTTGTTCCATTCATACTGATGACTCAATTCCCAGTATACACAAAAATGGTTTTTGGTTATTAGGAGCCTCTTGGGGTTCCCTTTTCACTGGCAGTGTAGGTGATAATGTTTACAGGACCCACTTTTGCTTAAGGGGTCACATAATGCTATGTGACCCATAATGCTATGTGAGCCTTACACGTAGTATCCAGCCACCACCACATCGGTGCAGTGACATTACACCATACATTAGGGTGACCGCCTCACTCCATGTGTCACGGGCACAGTTTCCAGTCCTGGGTTTATAACCTACAAATCATTGCTGTCAGGTGTTTTACTATAATTAGCAGAATCGAAGCAAGCAAAGACTACAACACCCAGAATTCATTAGGTTTCACATGAAAGAGGAAATAGTGAGGAGATAGTGAAGAAAAGAAAGGCGGTCCTATGTAAAGTACCTCAGTTTGGAGCAAACAGGTGACCCTGGGTCATCTTTGTCTCACAGAAGCCTCCCAAGCGGATCCTGGCCATGTGCAGAAATGTGCTTGTCCAGGAGGAAGGTCTGATGTGAGTGGCCATATATACAATGAGCATCAGATACGAGGGTATAAGATGGAGGTTTGTGACTCAATCATTTTTTACTCACAGATTTAGATACTTGTAAAATTAATTTGGACATCTCTGGGGTATCCCCCGGGCCACTGGAATTATGCAATATGGCAGCCGCAGCATTTTCCGTATAATTATGGATTTGCCGCATTTGCCACATAATACATTATTTGCTGCATAATCTGCAGATTTTAACAACATTTTTTATAGCTCAAATGGATCAAAAGTTACTAAAAACGCAACTACACATGTTACTAGAAAGCAGAGGACCCTTCGCAAAGGTTTACTGGTTACCTTTCTGTGACTTAATGCTGTATTTAAGTGTTAATTTGGCACTTATGACGTGAAACATTTGCCCAGAAGTGTTAACATGTACAAAAATGATAAAATAATAAAGTAAAACTATCACAAAATGTGCAACGTTAAGCCGAAAAATTTGACTTTTCTTGTCACATAATCTAGTCAACCCTGCTGTATACTTTTGTCGTCCTCTGACGCATAATTGCAATGGCCCTGGGTATCAGTGATGGAAGCAATGCGGGCCATTGTCTTTAGAAACCTACTGTAATCAAATTGTTTGATCTTTGGTAAATCATATTCTCCCTGTGCCTCCATAGAGGAAATGGGCATCATGGACGTGCTACCAGAGCACCCTCCAGTATTCCAGTGTGGTTTTCTATCATATATAATTTTATCACACTCCATAAGCTCAATTCCTGTTTAGATCGATGCATTTTAAAGTGACTAGGGGCCTGATTTAGAGGGGTACGGTATGGAATTAAATCCCAAAAAGTCCTCTGCAACTCATAATCCCCCAAATAAACATCTTTGATGCCTTTGAGTGCACGTAGCGCCTCGTGTGCAGAGTGCTGGATCGCATTGCCTTGCGAGGAGGCAGATCTGGCTGTGGTGGTTCAGTGGACTGATGCATCCACCCCCAGACACCTGTGTTTGGCCTCATGGTTGTAGGTGACAATCACAGAGCCTTTCATCCGTCCAATGTGACGGTGTGGATGTTGGACTTCAGGCAGAAATAATCAAGAACATAGGTGCGTATGCGAGTTGTGTCATTCTGCAAGGGTAGCTGGTGTGATACCTTCAGGCACAACCCTCTGGCTTCAGGTGGTTCGTAGACCTTAGATTGACTTACCTCCTGTTGGATGGTGAGATCCTCCAGACTTTCAGACTCCTTTAGACTAGCTCCCAGTAGCAGCTGGTCTGCGGGTGGAGTGGCGGGGCGGGGAGAGAGGGGGACGGACGGACAACGGGGAGGCGGGGGGCAAATGGACAACAAAGAAAACATTTTTTTAAATATGGAAAAAATAACTTACCTGCCGCCCGACGTTCTGCTCTGTGTCCTCGCTGCAGCACACAGGCTCCCAGTGTCCCCTGTGGCCAATCCTGACGCTGCTCTCATGCTTGAAAGCAGCATCAGGATTGGCCTGAGTGCCGTGAATTTGCGCTCCCAGAGAGACTGGGAGCCTGTGCTTGCTGTCTCCAACCCGGCAACGCAGCTGGGTTGGAGACAGCTCAGTGCGCATGTCGGTTTAGGCGTCCTGACATGGCCGGCCAAACCCACATATGCACTGATAGCAGTACCCACCACTCCCTCTGGTCACTGCCCTTGCGATGGCCCTGCCCCCAAGACTTGCTGGCCCTTAGCACCTGGAAAATAAAACGATAATATAACCGTTTTTTTTAATTATCATTTTATTTTACAAGTTTTGAGGCTCGCGGAGGTGACACTCCACCGCTATAGCGAAGGAGCTGCCACTGCTAGCTCCACAACTGTTGTTAGCCTATTGCAGATAAGACACAGCTCAGAAGAGATGGACATGACCCTCCAGGGTCTCTCAGCAGCCTTTCTGACAAGGTACCTCTATGCGTTACATGCTGAATGTCAATAACTGTCCACCTCTCTGATGGAGTGCCATCCAGTCATCAGCAGGCATGTTGTCATTCGTCACAGAATCACAAAGTCTTGATATATTCACAGCCGCTGCTTGCAGCACAGGAGACAGAGCAGGTGTCTGTATTTTCCCGACATTTTGTCTTTCCTCTTCCGCGACAATAAGGTCAGATTTGCTATTTATACTCATACACCAAATTCCCAGGATAAACATGCATTATCAGGGAAGGGGAGACAGAAAAGTTTAGGGGGATTGGATGCAGGACACTTTCTCGCTAACTAATTTAGAGCACAAATTCTATAACTCTATTTGGTTACTCCATATCTCACTGTCTAGGAGTTACATTCTTTTAGTGTCATGCTTCATCATCAGATCTCATCCTGGTCTCTATAAACCAGGAGGGGCTCTACCATATTCCAGGTAGCTGTTACGATAGTTATCGGACGAGGTCCTATGGTCCCGTCCCACTGAACTCGGCATCTCCACCATAGGACCCAATCGGATAACGATCATAAGTGCTCCCAGGGGCGTAGCTTGGTAAGTAAGATTGGGGGAGTGAGCTTCAGATTTCCTAACAATCACATATACATTATACGAGAAGGGGGGCAGGAGGGAGGCCTTGACAAGCAATAGGTAGGGAGAGGAGTGTGGATTGTGTGGGGTACTTAGAACTCAATATTTTGTAAAATAAGCATTTTTAAGCCCTTTAAAACTGAGACGAGTGTGTGTTTTTGCCTGCATGTGTAGGTAAAAATCCCAAGTGAAATCCAACAAACACCTCACCATACCCAACTTAAAACACCTGAACCCAACTATTTACTATAGAATGCATTTATTAGGGGAGTATAACCCCCCTCCCCCAATGCTACGCACCTGAGTGCTCCCTGGAATATGGTTGAGCCCATCCTGGTTTACATAGACCAGGATGAGACTCAATGAGAAGCATGCCACTAAAAGAGTGGGTGAGGCGCAGTGTCCTGCAGGACGCAGCTAGCACCTCCACCAATGGAAATGCACATAAGAAGGAATGTGAAAAACTGCAGTGAAGAAGCTGTGAACCAGCAGGGGAGCACCGCACATGCTTTCATGGGGTATTCGAACAAGTGCTTTTTAGGATGTTAACTTTCTGATAAACAGAACACCTTTAACCTTTTAAAACTTAAGGCACTAAACAAGAATGTATGTCAATGTGATTAATGGCCAGTCAACCCCACAACACACATCGGATATTACCCTGGGAGAGACAGCGTTAATTTTCTTGGTCTGTTCACCAAATTGTTATGGACTGTGAAAGCTGATAGCCTTGGATCAAGCTGTCTTGTATTTCAATCATGATGTTAAGTAAATCAGAATGCCGCCAGGGCAGCCTCCGGTGTGGGTCTCTATCCTATATAACGTTTTCACACTCAAGAAGCTCAATTTCTGTTCAGAGAGAGAGATATATATATATATATGTGACTAGGGGCCTGATTTAGAGGCGTATGGTATGGAACTACATCCCTAAAAGTGCTCTGCCACTCTTAATCCTCCAAATATACAATTTCTGATGGGTTTGTGAGCACATTTGCAGAATCCTGTGAAGTGATAATGGAAAGTTGACCATTCTATTACCCCCTCATACTCGGCTGCAGCCTATTGCCTTGCTTAAGAGTGTCTGACAGCAAAAAACAGCGGGGCATATTAGCAAGGGCACTATCGCCGCTTTAGCGGCACTTTTTGCCGCTAAAGTGGCGATATTTATATCGCCCTATCAGCAAACTGTCTCTAACAGCAGTTAGCGACAGTTTGCGGGCATTAGCGCCCGTTTTTACCGCTTTGCATGTCAGCGATATTTATCGCTAATGACATGCAAAGTGGGCGTTCCGACGAACAAACCTGGGAAACACTCGCTAAAAGGCCTATCGCCTATTAGCAAGGTGGCCATGGCCCCAGTTAGCGACGTGAAAAGTCGCGCTAACCGAGGTCATAGCCATTTATTTAACACCTGCAATTAGCAGGTGTTAGCCATACCTAACATGGGGGGTGGATTATGCTGATACGACCACAGGGTCGTATCAGCAAGGTGTTCTCCCTTCTCCATGCAACATCGCTGGTTTTTCAGCGATGTTGGCTCATTCTCCGCTATCGCTGGAATATTCATCGCCATAGCGCTAATCGTTGCTAATACAGCGTTAGCGTGGCGATATATTCCAGCGATAGCCGGCGATAAAAAAAATCACGCTAAGCAGGGTTAGCGATGATTATCGCCTCTTCTTGCTAATATGCCCCAGAGTTGGGTCAGGTTGCTCCGTGGGCTAATGCATCCACGCGGCCATGCCAGACACCTGTGCCTGAGCTCATTGTCATAGGTTCAAATGCAATGCAGGGTCCACTCAGCCTTTCATCTATCTCATGTGCAGGGCTAGACTGAGAACCAAAAGCAGCCCTGGCAAATTTTCGCAGACCTGCCCTCATACTGTACATAGCTAGAGAACCTGGCCACAATAAAAGTAGTGTGGGGGGTCTTCTCCCCTATAAATGTTTGAAAAACTTACAAACATGGTGGATTTTACAACACGTTTTAATATTGAACATCGTCCAGTCATTGAATTGATGTACGGAGATTGATGACATGGCTGTATGGCTCAATGAGTAGATGAATATTTGGATGGGTGAGGAGTGGGTGGATGAATTAATTCAAGAATGGATGATAATCAATAAGGACTTTTAACTATGTTGGGTGCTCTATTTTAGCTTTTGCATTAAAACATCTTCCTCCCCAAACACAATCACCACCACTCCTTATGAAACATGCGTAGCCCAGATGTATTTAACACAGCGCACTGACAGAACGCCTCAAACAATTAAACACAAAACATTAAGCTATGATCGAAAATGGAAGAGAGAAAAAGATAACCATTTTTGTGGCCGACTTGCACATTTGGAAACCTTACACCAGTTCAGACTTCCTCTTGACCACATTGTGTGATCCCAGACAATTACTTTTTTCTCACAGTGTCGCCTTTTCCTTCATCATCTCATGACTGCACCTTTTAATATATATCAGTTCAGGGTTTTCACTGCACAAAAACAAAAGACTGTAATGTTACTCCATCTAGAGTAACACCCCAGAAGGGACAAAAGACAGCTGACTACCCTCTTGATTGGTTGTGAGGGCAGTGGGGGGAGTGGGGGGCATGAATGTTTCTAAGTTCATGAATACAATCACTTCTAACACTTTTTACTCAATGCAATGGTATCATTTAATACACAAAACTAAAATGAATTTGCAATGGCCACATTATGCAGAATGACACCATTTTTTATTTTTAAGTGTCTTAATGAGTGCTTAATTTGAACCGGTGGTTTCCAGTGCTCGGCATCGACACTTAATTGTCAACACCGGAGCTTGTGACAGTCTGCCAAAAGGTGGCACTGTCTGGCAAATTTAGAGATGACCACAACAACAGTTAATTAGTAATTCAATATACATTCAAATTTACAATTACCTGCCACCCAAGCTATTCTTATAGCTTTGGCGGCCTGGGATAGTCCAAATTCTAACACTTGAAGGAATGTGATGGTTAGGAGTTGCGTTGTTACTATCATTGGCAGCGGCAGTGTGTGACGCAAGCTGCAGTGGCCTCCTGATGGGAGCCCTGGCACTTATTCTCTTACAAATTAAGCACTGGTCCTAATCATATATGTACTTAATTCTGTGAGCCAAGCGACAGTAAACCCACCACCTCCCTTCTCCCTGAATTTCAGCGCTGCTCGTGGTGGCCATGCAGAAGAAAAAAAAAAAATGTAAAAAACAAATGGTTTTGAAGCGAGTGAGGTCTGACCAGCACACTTTAAAACCATTTGTTATGCATTATTTTGTAAAGCGCCGAGGCACTACTGGCAGGAAACATGGCCAGCCTGCCCCAGCAACAAAACTGGCCACCACCATCAGTAAACAAGCATAGCCAATAGGTCTCGCTTTTGGGACCTTATAAGTATTTAGTTATGCAGCACAATATCCTTGGTGCAACAACATCAACTGTTGCATGGCTAAACACTTATAAGGTCCCAAAGGCGAGACCTATTGGCTATGCCAATGCTTGTTTTATATAGCGCGAGCTCGACCCGACGGAATTGAAGCGCTTTACATGAGCACTAGTTACGTTTCCCGCCTACTTGCCCAGCCTGGTGGGTTGGAGAGGACTGCTTGAGCATCTGTTACAACCTCCCAGGCCGGCCATAAAACCCCTCACTGTGTCTCTCTGTACAGTCACCCTGGGTTTCCTCCGTGAAACTTTCACCTTGATCCCATGTGTCTATAACCTCCAGTCCTGTTTCCATAGCTTCCAGGGAGCCACTAGAACTTTCCTTGAATATTTCTGAATATACTTACCCACTGCGTTGCTAGTATTTCTTCTTTGTGCCTTTACGTTGGCCAAGGTATTGTCAACGCTGTCTCTGTCACGTACGTACGTGCGTGCGTGCGTGCGTGCGTGCGTGTCAAATATATGAGAGAGCGAGAGAGAGATTTGCTTTTACCCAATGTTTATTTTGTTATATTGGCAAACAGGTGGCTGCTATCCAGTGATAACGTTTTATAACAAGTCCAAGACTGGGGAAAAACACAACACTGGAGAGGATGAGCTGAAATACTTGTGCCTTTTGGGGCCTTAACACGATAAGTTTCAGAAATGAGTTTGTTGAGGCTGCGCTGGAATGAAGTCACCTCGGACGACTGTCGGTGCAAACGTTACGTGCTTAAACCACTTTACTATTGTTCCCTACCCCCCTCGCACCCCCTCGGCTGACTGTGAAGCTGGGAACCCAGGTTCGAGCTTGGCAGGAGGCTCTCAAACACCGCGTGTTTCTGCACAAATCACTTAATCTCCCCCCTCCCCCCCTCCCCCTCCCGGTGCCTAAAGAAAGAAGGAAATGCACCCGGAGTGACAGGGGTCACGGGGTCACTTTCCATTTTAGGAAGACAGGGGGTACAGAGGGTCTTCTTTCATTTTAAATATACAAATGGAACTGCAGCCCTCACGCCAGCTCGCGAGGAAACAGACAGTGGCAGACACGAGAGGCAGGAATGTAAGGAAGAGGAGGTTTAAAGCAGAGAAACTCGCACTGTAGAAGCTGCAAATAATCGCTTCATAGATGAGGGGCCTCGGCAGCGCCAGGCAGGCTGCAGGGCAGACAAGTGCTCACCATTGTCTATATTTGCATCGCGCTTTCACTTTCAGTTTAAGTGAAAGCTGGATGCAAAAATAAACATGGCTGAGTGAAACCAGATGGCTCCCATCACAAGACAGCAATGTGAGCGTGGCACCATGGCCTATTGCTTGTGGTTACCCGCACGGCCGCCGGGCGCGATAATTGAAAACACATGGCGGCCGTGCGGGTAACCGCACGGAAAAGGCCATTGTGCATGAGCGTGTGGTCAGCTTTTGGAAGCCCCTTACATAAAGTCTCGCAGAGCAGCGCATGCGTGCTACTCTAGGCTCGACCTAAAAAGGCCCCCAACCTCCCAGCCCACTCGGAACACACCTCGTGCCCGGTAGGGCCAGTCTTAGCCTTTCGATGTGGATAAAATGAATACTGTTGAGTTGGGTTTCAATAAAGACCTGTTTCCAAGATACCCCAATGGGTGAACATGCGTTTTACTAATACACGTTTTGTTTACCACGTCTGTTAAAATTAACTACTTGGGGGCATTAAAGTAGAGTGGAAATTAAGCCCTTGGGGTCAGACAAGTTAAAGTGGTGCTCAAGGCCCATGGTTCATGCAGAGGCACTTTCTGGCTGATATGATGAAAGTCAAGCATCTCAGTGCAGAGGAAGGCCCTGGTGTGTGCCACATATGAGGGTAATGGACTTTGCGGACATGGTGATGCCAGCAAAGAGAATACATACATATGTTAGATATGGAACCGCATCAAACATGCAGCTCAACTCCATCCTTTCCCAGAAGCTCAGAAACAGTTTGCACTGCAGTCAGCGATGCACACTCTGTTCACCAGACAGTGCTTCCAGGTTTCCTCCATTTTTGGAAGCCTCGTCTGTTCCCTTGGCAGAGAAGAGCCTTCATCATTAGACTCCCACAGCCGCCTTGAAGCAGCAGATGTCACCTTCATGAACTTTCTCCTCTTTCCAAGGATTTATGCATTTAGCCATGTGTCTTTTTTCTGCCGAGCCCTCCCAGACTGTTTCTGGATTAATTTAGATTGTAGGGTGTGTTGCTGCGCAGTGCCGCATGTCTTCTCCTTCAGCTCTCCACCTAATTTCGAAAGCCTGTGGAATGCCCTTATCTTGCTGGTTGGCACACAGTAGCCATATTACAGCTCCATTCTCACTTATCTCAGAACTTAAGATAGTGCTGAGTGCAGCAGGGCGTTAGGCGCTAGGAGGTGCTTGACTTTCCAAGCTGACAATTAGGGCTGGCATGCAGGGCTGAGTGGTTAGTACAGTTTACGAGCCACTGCACGGCTAGGGTCTGTTTTACTTGTACACTCTGCAGGCTGGCCAGATCCCTCACTTGGAGAAAGGCCCACTTTTTTATTGAAGGAGACCCCTGCACACTCACTACAGAGCTCTTGGCAGCAGTGCTTAATTTGTAAAAAAACGTATGTGCCACGGCTCTCGTCAGGAGGCCACTGGAGCTTGCACCACACATTGATCCTACCAGCACTGCCAATGAAAGTAACACCACAACTACTCGCCATCACACTCCTACAAGTGTGATAATTCCGACTTTTTCAGGCCTCCACAGCTTTAAGAATGGCTTGGGCGGCAGGCGATAGTCATTTTTAATGTATATTGAATTAATAATTAACTGTTGTTGTGGTCATCTCTAAATTAGCCAGACGGCACCACCTTGTGGCAGACTGTCGCAAGTTTGGTGTTGACAATCAAGTGCCGGTGCCGAACACCAGAAACCAGCGGCTCAAATTAAGCACTGCTTGGCTGCCATCCTCCCATAGCACTCTTGTCTCAAAGCACTTCTAAAGCACTTTAAAACAGTTGCTCGCATTTTAAAGAAAATTTGCCATTTGGTTGCTTTCAAACATCAGACTGTATTACATCACTGTTGTGGGTGTGCTGTGGTGTAATTGCCTGCGCCACCAACTCCACATCCTGCAGCCAAACACCAAAGGCCCTCAGTACTAGTTGACCAGAATTCCTGTTACGGCTGAAACTTACATTTTTGGCAGAAACGGTAAATGCACATTTCTGAAGGTAATTCTGGCTACTTTTAGCACGTGTGTATGTGGTGGAAAAATATGCGAAAATCAGAGCGGAGTCTTTCAGGTTCCTTTTCATATCCGCTGTTTCCCTTTGTCACTGTTTTATTATCTTTCTTGTCCTTCAGTTCTTTCTCCCTTCTCTGCCTTTGTCTCTTGTTCTGAGTCTAAGTCTGAGGATGAAGAATACGTCCTCCTGGCGCCCATACATGACTGTCAGTGCCCGCGGTAGTGCACCTCTGGCTACCACAGAGGAGACAGACTACCTCGCACGACCCTGGATACCGGGCTCGGTGGAAGGTTTAAATAAAGAGCCATAAAGAGCACGTGCCCCAACCAGCAATTCCCCATAGAGGACGTCCGGAGGCCCGCTACTCCACCTGGCTACTGCTGAGTGAGGAGACACCGGTGCCCCCTCCACGCCCCCAAACTGTGTTGCCGGGAGTAGCAGCCATTGATGGAGAAGCCGCAGAGAGTCGGTGAGGCATTCTGCTCTATCGCTTTGGCGCCACCTAGCGATGGCCACATGAAACCGCGCCCTGCAGGGTGCAGAAGTGCTAGGCAGTAAAACACATCAGCCCAAAGAGGGCTGCAAAGTGATTGGTGGCCATGGCAGCTAAATACCCGCAGCTCGGTCTGAGAAACAATCTTCCCTCACCTATGCTGCAAAGCCCGTAGCACAAAACAGACTTTATGGCTTTTGCTGCATGCACGCGCTCAGAAGACTGGGTGAAGGGCATGTAAAGGCAACACCGGTGGAGCGCCCACCAGGAATCCAGCCCTACAGCCGCATCAGCACCAGTTTTGACTATAGAAGCACATTCATATGTTGACAGATGACCAACTGCATGTCAATATCCTTGCACCTGACCCGATGGGGTGTGGCAGATAGACCTCCAGCGGCTCCACAGGGCCACGGAGATGCATCTGCACACTCCTTAATGGGAGTCCTACCTCAGGGGTTTAAGTGGGATGAAAAAACTGGGGGGGGGTCTCTCAAAGGGGTGTGGCCATTGTAATTAAGGGCTGTGGCTTAAAAACACGTAAGCTAAAAATCTGTTCTTCACATAGTGTGCCGACCGGATGGTATTTTCCTGCTTCTGTCATTGAATCCAGATACATAATACAACACGTAACATTACACTTACAACAAACCAGGACTATTGGCTTTGTCAATGGTTGTTAGTTGCATAAGATAAATAAGCAACAACTACAGCTTCGTGGTATATAATATTGAAAAGGCTTCAGTCCTGAAATGATGAGACCGTGAAAGAACTATAACGAGTCTCTTTGAAGTTACATCACAGGCAGTGAAGGGTGGCACTGCTGCAGAGTTAAGATTTTTATTCACCCTGATGGTGAGGGCAAAAATGGAGAGCCCGATAGGGACCCGTCTCAGCACTTGCTATTTAGAATTGACGGAGCTGAGCACCGGCAGGACCCGGCCCACTTAAAGCCAACTCATACCTCCATTCAGTGAGCTGGCAGACCCAGCCAGAGGCCCTTGATGGAAAGCGTGGCTCAGCAGGCTGAATAATGATCTTCGAGCAGCACACTCAGTCACTGTGAAAAGATTGTTATTGCTGCACTTTGCAGAGAGGAGGTCCTCAACCCTTCAAAAACCTCCACAACACTGGAAATGACGAAAACTCTGAAGCCGCAGTCGCTGCTCTGACTGCATTTCGATCTGCAGATTAACCCTGACTATGAATGCTTCAAGCTATGAAAAGCAAGGCAGCAAAATGGGAATACCATTGACTGCCTTTAAAAGGCCTGCGTGACATGGCCAGCACATGCACTAATGACGACCTACAAAAAGAAGTTCGACCACAGATAATCCAGGAGTGCAGGCCATCAGTGCGGTGCCGGCTCATCCGTCAAAAACCTGGCATGACATGCTAGTGCTTGCTCGCTCTCACAAACTTTTAACAGCAAAGCCGACCAGATGAAAGTGGCGCTCTCAAGAGTATCCCTGAAACCAGATCCTCTATTGAGGATCAAAGATGAAATAGTGGACGCAATGCAGAACAGAGGGCCGCCTCGAACAACAACTGCACTGGACACCCCACAAAACACCTGTGTGAACTGCGTGCTGGAATGACACTCGTCATCAAGGTCGCCCTGCGCAAGGGACAACCTGCTCCAAATGCAACAAACTAAACCACTTTGCACAGGTGTGCTGGAGTGGAGGGCAAGATCGAAGAACCCCCAGACCTTCCAATGCCTTTTCACTGGTGCATGCCATAATGACCAGCACTAGCCAGCAAGTAAGACCTCAGCCTGATGGTACTACAGAGTCTGAAACAGATGAAGAAAAAAAACAGGACTTCTAAATATTCTACGTTGGGAAAGGAGCAAGTTTGAAGAGGTCCTAATCAGTATGTGAGATAGAGGTGCTAGGAGCACATATCCCAACTTTGATAGATACGGGGCATCTGTCAACGTCATGGACTACGATCTGTTGGGAACTCTCAAAGTCAGACTCAGTTTTGAGAGTTTTAAGTTAGCCTCTCGGCCTTTGTCCCACATTCAGCATGTCATCATCTTTCGAAGAACTTGTGAAAGTGTCAGTTCATCTAAAGAATGCCTTTGGTATACCATCAGACGACACAAGTCTGCCACAACCTACATGATATCTACAATTCAGGATTTGACAACTGACGTGTAAGGTAAAAATGTAGTCCGAATTGACATATTTTCATCCAGCTTGTTTAGACCGGTTACAGCTCGGATTGTTGGAAAGTCCCCACTAGACTAGATAATGTAGAATAAAAGTCAAAGGCAACTCTATATAAACCCCTTAAAATGTCCACTGAATTCAAGACGCCCTTTACACCAGGTTATCACAAGAGGTGCTGCTAGACTGCCGGAATATCCACTCTTATGGTAAGAGTCGATCCAGTGATGAGAGGAGCTGAGCCCAGAAGATTGTGCGTTTTCCTTCCGAGGTAACACTCTCTCCCGGTCGAAGTCTGACAACCATATCTAAACTTTGAAATACATGTTGTCTTTTTTTAGTGCAATGCTTGAGTGTGTTATTCTAAGAACAAAATTCCCTGAGCCCTTTAAGGGACTGTTAGTAGCCCCGAAAGCACAGGCACCCCACTAGCAGATATGCTCAGTAGGTTGTGTGGGGCTATAGTAACCTGGACTTCCCTGCTCAGCGATGGTGCACTGAACTAATTCCCTGCACTCATGGGTTAGAAATCCAATCCTTGTAGACCTGGGCACTAGACCCCAGGTTATACAACAGATCAAGCTCTGAGGCCCAACTTCAAGCCCCAAGCCCCAAGCTGCGCCCCACCAGAACCAAGATCTATGCATATGGAGACCAATCACCATTATTATGAGAATTTAGGCTGTTGGTTGAGTGGGGTGTAACCCTGCTCAAGCAACAGCCACAATCCCTGTCAGGGTGAACCACTGAAGTGACTAAACTAATCTGTGCTTAACCCTCTGGTAGCTTAACACAAAATAAGTCAGACTGAAATTAGAGGCATTGAGAAGAGTATTTATGCAGCACATAAACAGTAATAAAGTAAAAACACAGTACAAGAAAAATTCCTCACCAATTTAGAAAAATAGGGTAGATTGTAATAAATTATTTTACACCAAAATGACCAAAATCCACAATCAGTAGAACAGGAGTTATGAATTTTTAATGTTTAAACAAGATCATCTGCGGCGTACCCCAAGGCTCCTCCCTCAGCCCAACGCTGTTCAACATCTACATGGCACCCCTCGCCCACGTCGCCCTACAGCACAACCTCAACATCATCTCCTACGCCGACGACACCCAGCTGATCCTCTCCCTCACCAAAGACCCTCACACCGCCAAAGCCCACCTCCACGAAGGAATGAAGGCCGTCGCCGAATGGATGAGGACCAGCCGCCTGAAGCTGAACTCGGACAAGACGGAGGTCCTCATCCTTGGTTCCAACCCTTCAGCCTGGGACGACTCCTGGTGGCCAACATCACTGGGAACAGCCCCGCCACCCACCGACCACGTACGCAACCTAGGGGTCATCCTCGACCCCACCCTCTCCATGACTAAGCAGGTCAACGCCGTTTCCTCATCCTGCTTCAACATCCTCCGAATGCTCCGCAGGATCTTCAAGTGGATCCCCACCGAAACAAGAAAAACAGTCACCCAGGCCCTCGTCACCAGCAGGCTGGACTACGGAAACGCCCTCTACGCAGGAACGACGGCTAAGCTCCTGAGACGGCTGCAACGCATCCAGAACGCCTCTGCACGTCTTATCCTCGACATCCCCCGACGCAGCCACATCACACCCCACCTGAGAGACCTGCACTGGCTCCCTGTCAACAAGAGGATAACCTTCAAGCTCCTCACCCATGCACACAAAGCACTCCACAACTCCGGACCAGCCTACCTCAACAGACGACTCAGCTTCTACACCCCCACCCGCCAGCTCCGCTCGACCAGCCTCGCCCTCGCCACAGTCCCCCGCATCCGGAAAACGACCGCCGGCGGCAGATCCTTCTCCCACCTCGCCGCCAAGACCTGGAACACCCTCCCCACCAACCTCCGACAGACCCAAGACCTACTGGCCTTCAGAAGACTCCTCAAGACCTGGCTCTTCGATCAGTAGCAGCACCACCCCCCTCTTCCCCCAGCGCCTTGAGACCCTCGCGGGTATGTAGTGCGCTTTATAAGTGACATGATTGATTGATTGATTGATTGATTGAAACTAAATTCTAGCGCTTAAAGGATCAAAAGCACCAACCGTGGACATCTAATCAGACGAGATCGGGGCAAAGTTGAAAGTTATGGCTGAATGCGATGGAGCACGGGTCAGATACAAGAAGTGGATTGGGCCCAGCCTACGGTTACCCTTGGACTTCGAAGAATTTTCAAGAAAAAATGTCTGAGAATGTAAAGTTCAGTGGGTCAAGGCTGGAGGCGGTGTCCAAGGATGAGGCATCATTGTCGGGGAGCCGCTGGACAAAGTTGCAGTGAAGATTCCTATGTTGGGACAGAGTCTCATTTTTGGAAATCGAAAATCTCCAGCAGGACAAAGCTGTAGGCTGTAGCCGACGAGGGGTCCACAAGGCCAGATACCCCTTCTCAGAAGAGCCACTGAACAGGATTTGCTGTTGTGGAGAAGAACGTAGCAGGAGCTGCCAGGAAGTCAGGCTAACCGGCAACGCACATTGGCTGATCAATGAGCAGATGGGTCCCGGTCTCTTCTCGGTTCTCAGAGCAGTTTGTAGCCAAAAAGTTCCCACATTTAGAATTTTGGCTGTCTGGGCACCTTCAGCACCACTTCCAAGGGTCCAGGGCTTGATAGCCACTACTTGGAGGGTCAGGAACCACTCAGGATGGGTCCAGCTGCAGTTTAAAGGTGGCTGGAGCATTTTCAATCCCTGAGGCTCTAATCAGGAGGCCTTACAACTAGCCCTTGGAGTCAGTCTGATAGTCCCGGGTTCAACAGTGGAACAGGGCTCAAGCAGTAGTTAAGGCCTCTGAGGGTTCAAGGCAGGCTTCAGGCAGCAGAGCAGTCCTTTCCGGTGCAGCAAAGCAGTCTTCTGAAGTACACAGCTGGCTACAGCAGCAGGTAGTCAAAGACCACGTCATACCAGGTTCTAATGCTTGGTGATTTTACTGTGCATCTGTATCAGCAAGGTTGTGCCCTAGATGAAGGGTCCTTTGATGTTAACCCCCATGCAGTGCATTTTGAACGTATAGCACAGGCTGATTTGTTGGAGGACATCATGGTGAGTAATAATTTATACTGTATTGAGCACACGAGAGAGGGTAAAGTAACTCCATCATTCACGGGTAGGGGCTGTCAATCTACTATTGATTTAATTATTGTGTTGGCCCCCCTTGCCTCTTTAGTCAAGTGCATGAAGGCCAAATGGAACAACTTTAGTGACCATAACCCCATATTGATAGATATGGTCTGGGGGCTAGACCTAGAAGGAAATGTAAGGAAAGTTCTCCCCAAGCATGATATTAGCGCCAAAGATTCGGCATGGAGACTTAAGTGGGATAGGGTGATCCCCGAGGCCTTCTTAGAGAATCTCTATATAGCAAAAAGGGAGGATATTGCTTTGTGCTTAGAGAATGTCACACAGGAAGCTGTGAGTTTGAATGCCTTTAAGAGGCTATGTGGGCAGATTTGACCTGGGAAAGAAAGGGCAAAACTGGGGAGGACAAATGGTTTGATGGTAATAGCACCAGGGCACATAGAAGTCTGTTGGCTGCCCTGAAACAAAAGCCAAGAGATGAGAACATAAGGGCATGTGGGAAAGTGTATAAATCAGCGACTGTATTGCATAAAAAAGAAATTACGGAACAAGCCTGGCAGGAGATATTGGAACCCACTGTCCTACATACCAGCACCAAATTTTGGGAAATTGTAAATAGACCATTTTATTTTCTAGACTGGGAAATTCAGGTTGGACTGTAAAATCACCCCTGATAGATGGGTTTCAAACTTTCAGGGGTTGTACATACAATAGGGTGATGGGGGGGGGGGGGGGGTAGGAGGGGTGGAGGGGAGTGTGATACTACCTGAGAGCCGGGTAAAGATATTTCTCCTTTGACCTTTAGCGAGGGGGAGATGTGTGACTCCATTCTAGCTATGGTAGGAGGGAAAGTCTTGGGCACGGATAGGGTCCCCACAGATCTTTATAAGACTGACCCCAAAACCTGTGCCAGAATTTTGGCACATATATTTAATGCAGCATGTAAGGATGGCCTCCCCCTATCTTGGTCTAAATCGATCATCATACCCATATTCAAGAAGACATCAAAGGATGACCCACAATGCTATTGTCCCAGCTCCCTTATTGATTCTGCGGCAAAAACCATGGTGAGGGTAGTGCTGGATAGACTAACAACTTGGCTAGACAGCACTAATGTAATCTCGGACCTCCAATATGGCTTCTGGCAGGGGAGAGGGACATTGGACCAGTGTATCAATCAGCAGATGATTGTTGGTAAATACACCATAACCAAGGGGGGATGCCTTTATTTGGCCTTTATGGACCTTACTTCATCATTTTACCAGGTAAATAGATCCAAGCTCTGGCCCTTACTCATTGAGATGGGGTAGAGGTTAACTCAGTGGCTTTTTTGCACAACCTTCTCTCTAATCTTTCGGCCTCTGCTAGGTATAATGAGGATTGTAACTTGTCCACCTCTTGGACAGGCCAAAGGGAGGGTCAGGCAAGGCTGTAGGTGAGCCCCTCTGCTATTCACCCTTTACATTAACCAGCTGGGAGTCATTTTAACAGCAGCCTCGAGGGATATTCCTAGGGCGGGACCAAAACTAATTCCCGCAATGTTGTATGCAGACGATCGGTTTTGATTGCAAGGACTTCGGTTGGTCTTCAATGTCTTAGGCGCTTTTATCGACTTTATGGACTCACTGGACCCTTCAACAAATTATGCTAAATCACATATAATGTTGGTTGGGTCTTGCAAGATAGGCATAAATACATTTTTTGGCAATGGGGTGGAATTAACCAAAGTAGCCTCCTTCCCGTATTTGGGTGTTCTTTTTAATGATAGAGGGACATGGACTCCGCAAAAGATCTTGAAAAAGAACATTCTATTGAGAGCAGTGGCTGGGACGATGGATTTTGCAAAGCGTTTAGGTGCTAAACCAGTGCAGGCGCGGGTCAAGGTCTATTGAGAAAAGTGCATCCTGATGGCAAGCTATGGGTGCGAAGTGTGGTGGTATTAGGAGGCCAGGGAGCTCCAAGTAATAGAAAATACATTTTTGCAAAGGCTGCTGGCTGTTTCCGCAAGCACCTCATCTTTTGTGGTGCATGAAAGAATAGGGCTAGGGTACCTCTCAGATCTTATTGCACTGGCTCCTGTAATGCGCTGACGTAGAATCTGGGTTAATCCAGCACTTGTATTTAACCAGCTAGTGTTCGATGACTCTAGAGCACTTGAGGGTGGGCTCTCTATCCCTTGGTTGAGGTACGTTAGAAACATGTTGGAGAGGGTGGGTCATCTAGAGTTATTTGATCATCTTAAAAACTTGAGGCAAAGGGACCTGCCAGCGATAAAGAATTTGCTACTCTTATTCAGGAAAGAGGAAATAGAGGGGAGGGAGCTCTCTAAACCATCGGTGATGTCATATATTCTGCTGACGACGGACTCACTCTGTAAACCATATTTGGCGACAGTCAATAATCCCCCATCATCGCTTCCTCCTGACACGGTTTATGCTTAACCTACTACCCTGGCTTCTAGCTGTCCCAAAAGGCTTTCACAAAATTGGGGAGTTAAAACCCTGTCCTTGTGACAATTTCTCCCAACAAGATACTATGCATTTCATATTTTTTGTGATTATTACCAGCCTTTGAGGCAGCGCTTCATTTTCCCCTTGGTAAAAGGAAAACAATTTGCGCAAGTCAAACCAGCACTGATGTATCTGCAAATTCTTTCGTCCCCCTTGGTCTGTTTTGGGGGTTGCAAGTTTTTTGACTGATGCCCTCAGAGTCAGGAAAAGGCAATTTAGTTATCAGGGTGTTCCCATACACAGAGTTGCCAACTCTTATCCCTGACTCGAAGGATGTTAAAATTGGTTTTATTTCTATTTTTGTGTAAATATTCTGTGTTTTTAAATATTTTCGATTGTATGTATTTTTATTTATTATTCTTGTATATTTATAATGTACATGTTTTTAAAGGTATTATTGACTTTGTATGGTTTTAAATTACCGAATAAAGTATATATGACTGACTGACTGCGTTTCTTTCTAAAAAATGCCACAATCAATGTGCGACCCTGCCCGACACCTACAGATTGCCACTGCGAGGTAAGAGATGACACACATTGTGTAAGGTTTAAACAGAGACAGTAATGCATTTCCTGTTTAAACCCCACTCGTTTTTATTGCACAAAAAGCATGTAACCTATTATCCTGACTACAATGGAGGTGGGGGTAGAGATGTGGGTAAATACAACAAATTATTTAATCATTTTGCTGACCTTTGACTTACAGATAACTCATGAATACAGTTTTATTTATAGAACCAGCAGACTTTTTGCCCCAATGACAAGGTTCTGTCGTTTTCTGTTTTATGAAACATTTAATAAAGATATTCTGATTTAAAAATTGAGGAGCCCAAGTAAAAAAACATCAAATCCTTGAATTAATCATGTTAATTCTTAATTTAAATTCAGCATGGTTCTTTTTTTCGAGAAGATGCTGCGAGAGCCTCCTAACCAAGAACCTTGGTATCTGCACTACTCATTCTTATGCCAGGACCAGTCTTTAAAACACTCCCTGAAACAGAACACGTTTGCAGGTCTGGTGGTAGGATTTGCAGGGCTTCTGTCTTGAAACTTTTCTGATTTGTTACCTTTCACCAGCTGTTTTTCCCGTTCTCCATTTTCTTACATTTACTGTTCAAAGAATTCATTTGCTGCTTTTGGAATTCATGATGGGTCACCTAGTAGTGACTGCATTTCACATTAGACTGAGCACAGCTAGTCTTGACACGTGTTATCATAGAGTGTTGCGCAAATCTTTTGTACATGTGTGCATGGCCCAACTTGCAACTTTTACTTATACCCTGTTCAGCAGTTCATCATGAGCAGAGCCACTGGCATAATGAGATTCTGTGGCTGCTGCATTTTCTGCATAATTATATATTTGCTGCATTTGTCACGTAATCCATTACCTGCTACATAATCTTCCGATGTTAACAAAAAGATACTTTCTATCTTAAACAGATCAAAAGTTATTAAAACTGAGACAGTACAAGTCGCTGCACAGTGGAAAGCCAGTCAGTCAAAGCAATGTTTATTTAGACCTTGGTCTCTAAACAATTCTACAACCAATAATAAATTGAAGCAATTAAAAGGCAATATTTATACTTTCCCAATTTAACAATAATTAAAACAACATACTTTATACAATCTCATATCAAAATAGATAGATTATCAAAAATGGAGTAAAAAAAGTAACTTTCTGCAATGAGGGGCATGACTCTTTATAAAAATTATATATATGTTAAAAACTCCCTTAAAAATACTATACAATCAGTTTCTAAGAAGGAAAAATGTTTAACCTTATAAAAATTTTAGACCGGTTAAAATCTCTAAAATACGGCTACTTCTCACTGAGGAAATTTTTAATTGCCCTCAAATATTTCCCCAATGCAATCGCAATCTCGAGGTTTGGCATTTCTGTAAATAACTCTACTGCCTGTATCCGTCGCCTTATATAATATTTTAGCAAGGTTGGGCGAAGATATCGTTTACGCTGCTCTAATACAGTTACACAGTCTAACAAAATGTGCAATATGTCACCTTTAGTTCCTAGTGTGCACTTACAATGACCATCGTTAAGCAACATTTTTATTTTTAGTTCTTCATTTACCAGCCAAGGATTTATACCAATTCTTAATCTTAAAATCTCCTGTCTGTACCAGCGATTTGGTAAAATATCCAAATAGGGAAACCAATTTTCATTTGACCATGAGACCCTCATAAATTGCACAGATTTTTTCTTAGCCAGATATTCCATATCTGCTTGTCTAGATGCTTCTTGGCTATATTTTCTAAGCTCACTTTTTGTAAAATCTGCATGCAGGGATTCTTGGCTGATTTCCACCTTTATATTTTCACAGGCCAATAATATTTTCTTCCTTGACCTCTTAGCCCATTTCAAACTGCTATTTTGGATCTCTTTCCTACACCATTGGGATACCTTCTGGCTTGTCTCTATATCCAGATGTTTCCAAAATCTAATTAAAGACATTTGTGACTGCACACTCCAAGCAATCGTACCTATCTCGGTTCTTATAGCTTGGACCATCGACGAATGTGGCAGAGACAGCAATGTTTTCAGGCACTTCCCTTCCTCTAGGTCCCAATCCCCTTTACCATTTAAATAAAGGACTTCTGCTCCATAGAGCACTTGTGGAGGCACCATTGCATTAAAGGCTTTCAACAGCGGTCTGTGGGACATATCCCCATATTCCCTATTACATTTTTTCAATCCACAGATCGATGTGAAAGCCTTCGCTTTCTGGGCTTTTAAATGAGTATACCACTTTAAGGACCTATCGAACCACATCCCGAGGTAGCGATATACGTTCACCATTTCCAGTTTCAAATCACCTAAAAACCAATTAAATTTGATATCTTTTTTCCCAAAACATAACATTTTTGTCTTGTCCATATTTACAGTTAAAAATTTTCCTTCACAATATTCTCTAAAAACATTAATTTTTCTTTGGAGGCCTATTTCGGTTTGGTCCAAAATTACCAAATCATCTGCATACAGTAAGCAGGGCACTTTATTTCCATCCATTCTCGGGCTTGCACTTCTTTTGATTTCTAAGGCGGCTGGTAGATCTGCTAAAAATAAGGCAAATAACAACGGGGCCAACACACATCCCTGCCTCAGCACGTTCTTTATTGTTATTTTGGGCGTCAATGACCCTTCTGTATCTTTAATTATTTGTGCCCAATTACCGCTATGCAGCTCCTTTATTATAGCCAATAGACCTTCGGGTATATTTTTGTTTACAAGGGTTTGCCACAAGGAGTTCCGGTCAACTGAATCGAATGCTGCTTTAAAATCAACAAAGCAACAACATAGTTTACCATTTTGTTCTATTGACTTACATGCTATTGCCCACAAGGCAAAGCAGTGATCAACCGTGGAGTGGCCTTCTTTAAAGCCCCTTGTTCAACTGGCACAATCGATAACTCTTCCGCCCAGTCCTTTAGTCTATTTAAAATAATTTTCAAAAAGACTTTTCCCCGATGTCTAGCAAATTAATCAACCTATAATTTTGTGGTTCGTTCATGTTACCTTTTTATGAACTGGTCTTATTACAGCCCCCTTCCAATTCTTAGGTGTTTTCCCTACCTCTAAAATGACTAAAAACATACAAGAGAAAAATCTCGCCCACCACTTCATCTGGGACTTTATTATAATTGCTGGGAGGTTATCTGGTCCTGCTGCACGTGTTAATTTCAATTTGATTATTATATTTTTTACATTCTCTTCCGTAAAGTCTGGTCTAAATTCTTCCATTAACTCATGCCAAGGCTGGGGCTCATCTATTTCTAAATCGCTCCGGGAACCATACAGATCCTTCAAATACTTTTCCCACACTGCCTCTTCCACCACACAGTTCATCTCCCCCACTTGGTGGTCAGCTGCGGCTTTACCAGCTTCCAGAACTGTCTTATATTTTTTGATTCTATAGAGTCCAACAAATTTTCCCAGCATTTATCCTTGTACGCCCTTTTTGTACTTATAATTAACTTTTTATACTCTCTTTTCAATTTTTAAGATAGCTTTGCCTCTTCAGTTCATGATTTTTACCAATTCTTCTTATTACGTTCCTTATTTCTCTTTTTTCATTAAACACTCCACCAAAAACCATTTTGGTTGTCCAGCGAGGATTAAATGTTGATTTATTTTATCTTTTTTCAGTTCCTTTCGGAGGCATTGCACTACTTGAGCTATTTTTCGTTCATACCATTCCAAAGTCTGGCCCCTATATCTCCAAGAACTATCTTCTGTTGGAGTTTCTCTAATTTTTCCATATATTCTTCTGTTAATCTAGTTGTCACTCTTTTAGGGTATTCAACTTGTTGAGCAATTACTGTTTCTCGGGTTTTCGGAATACCCCTATGGATCTTCACTTGCAAGGGATTATGATCACTGCCTTCTTTCCAATTTATTTTAAATTCCCTTATAAAGGGAAGTTCCAAGCGAACATAAAAATATAATCTATAGGGCAGTTTTGTGTACCTATTTTAAATGTTTTCTTTGCTGGACAGTCTGACTCAGTTCTGCCGTTCAGGCAGAATAGACCCTTTGTCCCTAAATAGTTCCCCAGGTCCTGATCCTGTCTCGTGGATTCACAGCTTGGAAAAGATGCTTGTTTAATCCCATATGCCTCCAGAATTTCCCTATGCCAAAGATCCACCGTCTTCGGATGCAATTTATGATTAAAATCACCCATAATAAAAAATATATCCGACTCATACTTCCCACATAGAGAGTCTACATCCTCTTTAAAATGCCCCAACTCAGTTCCATACTCTGCAGCATTCTCCCATTGCATGTATACATTTATAATAATTACATTTTCATGCTTTTTGTCCATTATCGGCAACAATAGTCTACATACCAAGAGCCATTTACATTTTACTTTTAGCACGACCACATTCTTTGCTACTTTTGTGGAAAGTAGCGTCATTATCCCCCCAGCCGGGCGTCCAAACCTTTTTTTCCTTGCTGGTCGGTGGAGTTGGAGGAAACCATCAAATATCGGGGTCTCGTCGCATAGCCAAGTTTCTTGTAAGCAAATAATTTCCACATTATTTGTTAACCTAATTATACATTCTTGTTTTGTTATATCTCCAAGGCCATTTATATTCCAAGATAGGAAATTAAGGCTATGCGACTCCCCTCCATCCTATTCCACCTCACTCAGGCCCCCCTCTTCATCCGTATCAACCTTATACCACTGGGAATGGCCTGCGGGGCTACTTCTTTGGCTCCAATTACCCCAGGAATTCTCGATTGCCGAGTTATAAACTACTACCTTCAGATTACTTCCCCCTTCTTCTTTTTACTCCTGTAACCTCACCTGTCGCTTTCCAAGGCCTGCATGACAATCTAAAAAGTTACTGCCTAAATAACCATTTCCCTTTAATTCTCTCTCTGGGATTAGGCGAATGCCCTCCTGCTCTATCTCCCTCGCCGCTTTCCCGATTGCCGATTTTACCAGGTCGGAATAAAATAAAACTCTTGTGATCTCCTTTCCGTTTTTATTTTCTATAAAGCCCACCTGTCTCAAGTCTTTTGTTCCTATTCCCCTCAGACTTGGGCACTTAGAGAATGAAAATAGGATTTGAGACCTATTTAAGGGTTTAATCTTCCTTATTTTCTTTCCCTTTTTTCTGATTGGTCTGGTTCAAAATGTAGCCATTTGTTACTTCCTCCCTCTGACTCTATCTTAGGGAATTCCATTCCTACCTGCCCGATGTTTTCCCACTTACCAATCCCCTGTTTAGTTTTTACTTCTATTTTACCTCGTTGCGGGGTTCCTATTTCTTGCTTTTTATTCTTCTGGAAATGTATTTTATAACCCGCATTATTTATTTTTAAATCAGGTTTTTTTATTTTTAGTTTCATCTTACTTGGGCCTTTACTACTTTGTTCCTTTCCTTGACTTTTGAAGACCTTTCTCTTACCCTCGACTCTTGGGGTCTTCACTGGTAACATTTTTTCTAAAGGGAATTTTGCGATAGTCTCTTCCTCCTTTTTATTTGTTTCCTCCCTTATTTCTACCTTGGTTTTCCTCTTTTTATCTATCTTTCTCTTAAGTTGACCTCTATTATTCCAGAAGCTATATCTCAAATTTTCCCCTCTTCTTTTTATCAACATAGGTCGTTTCGATATATATACACTGTGTGGGGTATCTACTGACTCTACACATTCTCTCTGTACCATAGACTGAGGGACTGCTACTGGTCTCATCATATGTGGCATTTGACCTCTTATGCCTTGCAGTTCCTCCTCAATCTTTTTTAAATATAACTTTTGCGTTTTCTGGACCTCATTATTTAACAATGTAACTTCTAGTATTCCCTGGAGGGTTTTCTGTACCATCAACAGTAAATCCATCATTGTGGAGGATGGAGTTGCGGAAAAGTCTAGATCCTGTCGGCTATTTCTCTCGGGGTCCTCTGTTCTTTCCACACTCGATGCTTCCTGTTGAGTTTGAATTCTTTTTACTTTTAGTGGTGGACCTGATATATTGAGTACCTCCCCCAATCCGCTCTTGATCCTTGGCTAGTGTTCTCCACTTGACCTGAAGTCTCTAATTCTTGTACTTGCGTCGAGAACAATTTAGGGGATGAAGACAATCGTGGTGCTATTATTAGGTCCTCCTCATTTAAAAGGAAATGATTTATTGAAAGTGATGCCTCCAGTATTTCTTCAGGGGTTCTACCATATCAATCTCATTATATTGCACTGCTTCCATTGACTTTGTTACTAGGTCTAGCTGTTTATAATGTTTACCTACAAAGTCCTTTATGGATTTAGAAGCCGACACATTTCCATTAGTTTTTGCAGGATCCTTTTAGTTACTTTCTTACTTTTTCTCTTTTGAGGCACAGCTCCAAGACCTTCTTTTAGGCTAGCCTGGCTCTCCTGGCTCTCTTCCGAGACCATAATCTCCCCGGAGCACTCTTTCCTTCCCAAGTTTTGCTCTGTAATCTCCTTACGGGTTTTTTGTTTCCTTTTTGGTGCCATTGTCCTTTAAAGGTAGGGAAAGTATCGAATATGTCCCTTTTTTGCTATGGATTTATATACTCCAATTTTGCGGAACTTTCCACATTCAGCTGAACTTCCTGCTTCCTCCTTTTTAACTTGCCCCCTAACCACCCAAACTTTGCACTTATAGGTTACTTAGAGGGGCAAATTGGGTACTGTAAAACTGTTCACAAAACTTACTTGCGTCTCCTGCGCAGGTAGGCCGTGCTCTGCAAAGTTTTTTGGCCCCTGCTACTTGGTCACACGGTCTCTGCTGCGCCAGGCAAGCGGTCCGCAGCTCACAGGGAGGCACAGGTAGGCAGCTCACTGCTCCCGCCGCACTAAAGAACCACTCACGGCTCCCGCTGTACAGGATAACGACAGGATACTGACTCGCGGCTAATCAATCCCCTGCGGCTCCTGTGATGAAAGGCACTTTACAGCCGCTTGAGAAGCACTTGAGGACCCACAGCTCGTGGGAGAAATCACTCAGCCCGCTCCTGCCGCGCAGGAGGACAGTCCGCGGCTCCTGTGATGAAGGGCGCGATGAGGGCACACGCGGCTCGCGGGATAAATCACCTGACCGCCACTCGCGGCTCCCACCGCACTGGAAACAAACCGCGGCGCACCAACCGCTACGAGAGGCGCCCGCGGCTTCAGAGCTTTTTGCGGCTTCTGCTTCAGGTGTGTCTACTGGGGGAGGCACCGAGGCGCCCGCTCTCACTAATGACCCTCCTAGTTGGGCCGCTTCTGCAGGTCTCGCAGGGCTCTCACTCTCCCTCTCAGTCTCTGGGTCCGCCCCACTCCGCCACGATTCGTTTCCCATCCATTGGTCCCCTGTGTGTCATCTATGTCATGTGGCCTGTACTGAGTGAAAGCCATTCGCAAAGGTTGACAGGTCACCTTTCAATTGCTTATTCCTATATTTGACTGTTAAACTGGGACTAATTAGGTGAAACCTTTGCCCAGTGTTAACATTGGTAAAAATGTCAAAATAATGAAATTATACCATCACAAAATGTATCGTATTATGCGGCATGATTTACCTTTTATTGCCGCATAATTTCCATCAACCCAGCCACATAAGTTCGTCCTCCCCAAGTCATAAGTCAAGTGGCCCTGACCGTGGGCGATAACTGCATGTAAAATATAGTGCAGACACCTTAAATGAAAAATAACTGCAAGATAAACTTATCTATAGGAAGTGAATTGTTCTGATAGGAAAGCTAAGTTGTTAACAGTTATTACTTCAGATATCTGTGTGTGTAACCGGTTGGTGCACTGGGGACTAATGGCTTGTGTGGTTATAGACCTATGAGTTCCCAGCCTAGGAGAGAAAGCATTGTGAATACGTAGGTCACTTTAAAAAATGTATTACACACAGTATCTAATGGGCTGTACACAGATAGGCTGTCACAAAATGCGCAAAAACCACTCAAGGGGAAACTTACTAACACTTTTCACCAAGTTTGCAACACAAAAGTGACGCAAAGCCAGGGCAAAGTATTGTGTTGGGATTTAACTTCCAACACAAATTCTGATTTTCTTTGGAAGGTTTTCTAACCTCACACAAAGTAGAACTACGAGCTACTTTGCTGCAAGGCGACATTCCGTGGGTTGTACATGGGTATTCCAATGCAACTACCCATTGTTTTTGATGCAAAGCCCTATCTACTAATAGAGTAGACAGGACTTTGTGCCAAAAATGTACGCCTCCTCAAGGCAGGTATAAAGTTTGAGAAAAGTTGTCTTTTCTCTTAACTTTTCAAACTTTGTATGTGTACTTCACTTCACAGCATACATACAATACTGTGGCAAAAGTATTAAACTACGTTAAGCATAGTTTTTGTACTGCAAAGGTACACTTCCACTTCAAAAGCTATGCTTGGAAACCCACACCCACCCATGCATTATTGTGGGATGTAATTAACATTAAAGCATATTTGCAAACTGGGACTACATTCCTGCCTTTCTATTTCACTTCAGAACTATGCGATTGTACAGTTTATCTGAGCCTGCTGCTTGCAGACCCTGGGCACAGTGCTTAATTTGAGCCGAGGCTTTCCGGTGCTAAGCACCTGCACTTAATTGGTTTCCGGTGCTCGGCACCGGCACTTAATTGTCAACACCATACTTAGAACAGTCCACCACATGGTGGCGCTGCTCATCTAATTTAGAGATGAGCAGAACAACGGTAGTTTAGGAATACAATATACATTAAAATTGCTAATACCTGCCTCCCCAGCCATTCCTTTAGCTTTGGGGCCTGGAATAACCTGAACAGTCGCATTTACATGCGATAGAGATGGTTAGTAGTTGCTTTGGCAGCGATGACAAGGGCGATGGGTGGTGCAAGCTGCAGTGGCCTCCTGGTCAGAGCCCTGGCACTTAATATTCTACAAATTAAGCACTGCCTGGGCACTTTGTATAGAGTTAATGGAAAGTCCCCAAGGGTGTCCCTGTCCCCTCAGAAATGAAGTGTCTCCTACGACCCTGGCTTGCAGGAAGGATCCAACACCATCCACGGGACGCAGCCAACGGAAACAGGAAGGAGGGCTTCCCTGCGACCCCAGGGCTAGCGAGATGCTTACACAGAGGTCGTAGTCGCCTCTCAGGGAAGACGATACTGTGGTCACCCCAGGCAAGGAGCCATGGACAGAGGAGTGGTGGTTTCCCCGCATCACCAGTGACGTGCCAGGTCTCACTACGTCCTTAGGACAGGTTATGGCTTGCTCAGATGGGTCTTAGGGCAAGACCCACTGTGGTCAGGAAAGGTGGGGTGGAGCGGGGACCACAGGGAAGGAGTCCTGGGAAGGGAAGTACTTGTGACAAACTTATCACCCAGATAAATTGCTGAAAGGAGCACCGGGCACAGCTTTGTTGTGTTTTTTTCTTTCTTTTTCTTCTTGATATGAAGCAGGAAAGTAAGAAACTGCACATGGCATTTTAGTAAGGGGCAAGCGGAGAAGAAATCCACCAGGAGACACCCTCTGTGTGTTTCTGTTTTGTTATTGCAATTTATTTTCCTCATTGTTTTTCTTTTTCTCTTTTCTATGACTACTTACCTGATATTCCTCCAAGGCCACTGGGATTGATCAGTGGTCAGGGACCAGGAGACAACTCTACAGTGAAGGAGAAGTTCTTGGTTCTGCAGTCGCGCAGGAGAACGGCGGGCTAGGTACCAGACAGAAAACAGAAGAAGAACGGACACACAATGGTAAGACTGTGAACATTTGAGTTCCTTGATAGCATAATAACCAAGACTTCTACAAGCCAAAATAGCTTTTGTATAGCCCCTTGAGAAGTGCCTTGTCCGCTTTTTGGTGGGCCAGCGCGTCACTCCACCACATGTCGATACCATAGTTCAAACATTTGACCCACAGGTCCTGGATGACAGCAGTGAACACTGAACTCACTGATCCATCTTGCCAGTCCTTTTAGGAGATCTTAGGCTTGAGGGATGCGTGCCAGTTTGGACTTCTACTAAGTAGAGCTCCTCGCATTTAGGATCTCCTCGTCTATGGTCAGGGACAAATAAAGGACCAATTAAAAAATTATCTCACAAATCTTTGCACTGCACCCAAGTTAGAATACTGTACCTCTCTTGATTCTGCATGGTGTCTAATTAAAAACCGCTCTTAGAGAAACAAATATGCCTACAATAATATCGACAAGGTTTGCCAAAGCCAATAGGTCTGGGCTTTGAGACCTATTAGCTTTGCCAATGGCTTTTGTTCATGCTGTACATCGGCTAATGGTGTACAGCATGAACCAAAGAAAAAAAGAAGTAATCACAGAGCCGCTGGAGGTGTAGACGCATGCATGTGTCATGACATATGTGTGTGATGCAGATGACATTTTCTATTCTATTTACCAATCTGAAAGGGATCGATAAATAAATTATCAAAATGAAGTAAAAAGAAAGCACTCCTATTTTAAAAGGGAAAGGCTGGTAGCAATTTGCTGCCTGAGTATCTCTAAAAAAAAAAAGTTAAATTAGAAAGAAAATATAGGACAGCTTAGGGAGCCAACAGAGGTGTGGGTCGTGGTAGGAGGAGGGGGGAGCAAAGGAAAAGGACCCAAGACAGAGAGCAACAAGGAGGGTGGGGGAGACGTGCAGGTGAGAGAGAACAACACAAGGGAGAAGCACATGGGCAAGAGAAACAGGGAGTGCAGGGTAGAGAGAAGCACAGGGGCAAGAGACAGCAACACAGAGTGCAAGGAAGAAAATCACATGGACAAAGGAGCAATAGAGCAACACGGAGAAGTGGGGGGGAGAGAAGCTCACATCAAGAGACATGTGTAAAATGCATATACTCTGTTGAAGTGCTTAAGCAAAAAGAAAAATGTAATTTCCTAAAAGTGAGCATAAGAAGAACACAAGTAAAGAGGCTATACTCCAGGGGCGGGACAAACTCAAGATGGACAAGGAAAGCTTTTGAATAGGAAGCAAGCAAATGGGAGTGACAATAAAGCCAACCAATCGTATGCAATGTGCTGGCTTTAAGCCCAGTGTAGGTGACGATAGGTCTCAATGTTCTCACTTTTAATGAGCGCTTGCTTTCTGTTCTCCTAAACCCTTATTTCTGGATTTTTTCATTTTTTTATGAATCCATTTTGATATTCATTTTTTATTTGGACCATGGCTTTTTAAAATTTACTAGGCATTGGTAACTGGTCCAGCATTTTCCAAGAACTGGTCTGTATCACTTCCAGGGTGGGCATGCAGTAGTGAGAATTGCAGAACACTTTACCTCCATAACCACACAAATATTCAGAAATACGGGGCTATTGATAAAAGTAACAGCGCCACCAACCCCTTCTCAGCAGCCTGCCTGTGAGCCGAATGCTAGCCGGCTGACAGGTTAGAATCTTCATCACCTCAACATTCCAAAAGGGGAAAGGCCTGGAAGGCTAGGATTAGGAACAAGGGAAAGGACAGGGAAGAAGGGGGAACAAGTAGGACTGTACCACTAAGTAATAGTAGGCATAACGAGAACAACCCTTTTAAAATTTATAATAACGAATTACTTCAGCCTTTGAGTTAACATCAACAATTGCATTTAATTTTGTCGAGTAGCTGGGGAGCAAAGGTTGACTGAGGTCAGCCACGGCGACAGTGACAGAGAAATATCCACGGCCACTTCCTGCTTCCACGGCGAATCAAAGCAAGGGTTTCCCCGTCCCTGAAGGTAATTTGGAACTCCCTTTGCTATAAAAGGAACGCTTAATTTACTAAAAAAGGAGACACCACAGAACTGGAGAGGTGAGGAACAAAGACCCGTTGTATCCCGTGTGGACTCCTGCCTAAACTGCTGCGGCCTTGTACCGAAATACCTTACAGATGCCAGAACAAGGAATGCAAATGGGCGATTCGAACAGAGATTAAAAACAGACATGGGGTCGGAGCCAGTTACATGCACTTTCCTCATCCGCCATTAAAGATAGGCTTTTTCAACAAAGTTTATTGGTTGTTTTTCATAGTCAGAGGGCTTTTTCATGTTTAGAAGACAAAGTAAGGACAATCCGTGTCATGGTAGATCTATTACTCACACATATACTCTTAGCAAGGGGACAGATATGTTTGCCCTGGTGTCAAGCCAATGTACTTGCATTTTAAACTGACGTTGACACACGCTAATAAAAACAACATGTTTTGCACGGTTAAGTTAGTGGAAATGTTTCTGTGTTGGGTATAAGTGCAAATGTTGCCTCAAAAACTTACAGCCAATGCACAAAATTGCCCAGAACCAGTGCAAACCTTCCCATCACTAGTGCAATTTACATGCTCCAGTGAAAGGACGTGGAATTTAGAACTGGGATTCCATTGTGCTCTTAGGCAAATGTGTTGATGAAGACATAGGGACCTATTCACAGGAATAATAAGGCTATTGTCGCAGGAAAAGCCCTGGACTGGCTTGACTCCTTCTTGGTGGACAGATCCTTTCAGGTTTTCGATAAGGCTTGTGTTTCCGCCACTCTCCAGTTACCTGTGGAGTCCCACAAAGGTCTTCTCTTAGTCCTACGTTGTTTAACATGTACCTTCAACCCTTGGCGGATATTATAACTCCCTTTGGGATTTCTATTGTCTCTTATGCGGATGATACCTGTTTTTTCCACTTGCACCAGGCATGGATCCCTCTGTGTCCATCTTGGAACCTTGTCTGGAGCAGGTAGCCAGCTGGGTGAACAAATCCTGTCTTAAGTTGAACGGCACCAAAACAGAACTCATGATCTTTGGGAGTAATTCCCATCCCCAAAGGACCCTTGATTGGCCCGTCTGCCTCGGCTGTCCACCGGCTCCCAAATCAGCTATAAAAATTCTGAGGGCGGGTGGAAACACCTCTTACTATGGCAACCCAGGCTACTAAACTGTCTGCTATCTGCTTTGGAATCATGCATATGTTGCGTAAGATTATGCCTTTACTCCCTTAGCCCGCAAGGAGGCTGGTAGTCCAGGCCTTGATTCTCTTGTGCCTGGACTACAGCAACTTGCTTTACCTAGGTGCTCCCATGGCAGTTATTCGGAAACTACAAGTCGTGCAAAAAGCTGCTGCACGCTTGCTGTTAGGGCTACCTAGGTATAAGTCGGCTAGACATGGTTTGATTAATCTTCGTTGGTTACCTGTCGCCCAAAGGATTGAATTTAAATCCTTGTGCACAGTATACAGAGCCTTCTATGCGCACGGCCCTCACATTGTTCGCCAACTGGTTACCCCCTACTCCCCAAAAGGCTTCTTAGATCAGCCAATGCATACCTAGTCACCGTCCCCACTACCAAAAGAGCTAGACATGGAGGAAGGTCTTTTTGCCTTAATGCAGCCAAACTCTGGAATGCCCTCCCCATGGCCATTCGGTCCATGAACAATGAGCTGAGTTTTCAAAAATCTCTTAAGACCTGGTTTTTCAAGAATTGATCTTCCCTATCTCTGACCTTGGTGGAGCAGTGCTCTTTCTCCATCAGCTATGGGATGACTTCGGCTCACCATGCGCTCTATAAATCCCCTATCATAGCATAGCGTATTCACAAAGGTAAGATTTCACACAAAATTTCCGTGTAGGAAGTTATAGTTAGGTGGAGATTTCTGGATGGAATTCTCCAAATCTGGGTGTAAAATCTCCATTTAAATATAGATTTTAGAGTCTTTACCCTCTCCAATGAGGGAGTGGAGTCTCTTACAGCTGAATTTAGGTACTCAGAGTTACTACTATTAAATCTTCACTTGTATTTCTACTTTCCGACTGTTTGGAGAGATCTCTGCCACTGAGGCATTTCCACTATTGGGCTGGACATCTCCAAATGGAAGAGAATTGGAAATGGTCTAATTCAGCGGCTCTTAAACTGTGGTCTGGGGACCCCTGGGGTCTGCAACACCTACTCAGGGGATCAGCGACGTCTTAGAAAATAAAATAATATTGACAGATTATTAATGTGTATATAAATAAAGAAGCAAAATCTGTAAAAAAAAAAGGTTTTCAAACGTTTTGTAAATATGAAGGAATTTGCAATTGGAGGCTTAAAACTATGACAGATCCGTGGGAGCAGTGTAAGTGCATCAAACAGAAAATAGTATGGACTATGAGTGGCCTCAATTGAATTTAAAAAAGCTCCACCCTTCCCATTAAAAGTAGAGTAAGAGGAACTTCACAGAGGAGGAAACAGCCTTATAGTTGATTTTGCATGAATCTCTACCGACATTCATATGGTCTGCCTTCATACAATCTGGGTGGAGTGCTGAAGGCAGTCTTGCAACAGGAAGATACAGAATCAGTTAATGCATTGGGTGCGGAGGTATGCTTTGTGGGAGACAATCAAAAGAAATGGCAGGATTAGAGGAAGTGGGTGAAGGAGAAGGAAAAGTTCTCCAGGATATAGGTGGCTATTCCTGGAAGCAGTCATGCAGACCTTCTCTGTCTCACCCCCTGGAGGAGCATAACCATTACTATGCACCCTGTCCTGCTTAATGGCCTGCCTGTTCCTCAGAACCCCCAAATCAGGCAAGGTAAGAAATCTACACATCTCTATCCCAACTAGCTCTCATTTAACCACACATGCTACTTTGTCCCACCCCTGCCTACACAGACGAGCACATATCACACACATATGGCTCATACACACTCTTCAGATAGTAAACGTTTGATTTTCATCTTCACACATTCTCTCTTTCTCTTATATAGCCCTTGTTACAAGTGTTTTTGGTTGTTTCAGCAGGGGAACGAGTAGTTCCATCTACAGCAGGGCATCACACAGGGCCTGTTTTCAAACCGCGTCCATCCAACACATGCATGTATGTATTATGTTACATGGTACTACAAAAATATGTTTGCATTTTACTTTATCGTTATTTGTGTAAAAAAATGCAGATAATCTCTTGGATGTTATTAAGCTTTGAAAATGTATTCAATTGTAACTTAGATTGTCAAGTAATGGAACTGATAATTAGGTTTCAATTACCTTGCTCACTCGACTTTCAGAGTCCTGAGCTGTCCTGCCATCTGCGTGTGTGTGTAGATATGTATTTATCATAATAATATAAACACAACGTGGACAATAAGTTATTCATGATTTAATATACTGGTCTAACAAATAAACTCATAGGCCACATGTTTGTCTAATAATGCCAATATATGTACCCATACTTCAACTTCATGCGCAAGCATATATTGATGTTTCTTATCACACATCTGTCTAACCACTCATGTCTTCATTGTGTTCAAACATTCAATGTGTTATCCTTTGTCTCTGTACCTAATCCTTTAACATGTTATTTCAATGGCAGCACAATAATGTCATCTGAATCTAAACTGGTAACACTTAGGATGGGTTGCTCTGTTGTTGATGTTCTGTGTATGGAACAAGTCACTGTACCTTCATAATGTTAGTGTTTGTTTGTCTCTTTACTCTGTATATGTTTCTCTTGTCAGCTACAGTGAGACAAAAACCGCTGGTGTCCATACTGCGACTAACACCACAAGGGACATCCTAACAGCAGCAATTTGTCCTTAAGTAAGTTTTTGATCAACTTGCTTCCACTACCCTGTGTTATCATTTCCACTTTCTTGGCATCATTTTACATTTCCTACCGATGTATGTTGTTTGACTGTGTAATAATTGTAAATGGAATGTGGCACATGTCTCATGTACATCTATCTGCATTGTGTCAACTATCGATGTTCTCTGTCTGTTGTACGGTAACCACTAAAAAGGTAGGATTGTGTATTAAGACGACAGAACTTCAGAATGTAGGGACTGAGTCAATCTACACCATCAGAGAATGTCGGGCCAATTCCTAGCTAGCTCACAGTGCCTCACCCTAACCCCTAACCTTCCTGGAGTGGCAGGTGATTTTGGCAACCTCAGACATGACACTCTGCCCTCCAATGGAATCGTGGAAACAGATCTTCCCCTTTCGTTGTTTACATATGCATGACCATGGTAAACACAAGAAAGATACAAATAAAGTTTTCAATACATTTATTGAATCAGTCGAAGTCTTGCTTAGAAAGAATGAGCTACAATTATTAGGCAGATAAAACAAAGCAATGTAACCAGCATTACGAACATGGTGAAAAGAATAAATAGTCCAACCATGGCAGTCTGATTTCTATATATTGTATTTCTAGAATTTTTTCTTTAATGGTTTTTATTAACTATACAATAAACGTATTCACTATATATTTCTACCTATCACTACTCATACTCTGAAAGCATAGTGGATGTACCCTCTGCCCAATTTCTAAGGTTAGCCTGAGCCCCCATACCTGGATAACTGAGCCAGGGAATGAGCCTGAAGTGGAATTGGCAATCCTTCTCTGCAGGATAGCTGCATGTCAAACACAGGATTCGTTCCAGGACAATCATGAGCGGAGTGCTCCTCTGCCCCGTAAAGGACATTGCACCATTTAAATAATAAAAACCCCACTGTGTTAGAGGAACTGCTATGATGTAATGATGTGTCTCAATGTTAGAAGCTGCCTCTGAATGGGCAACTCAAACACTAGGATATCTTGTTCTGTTCCTACCCTTGAACAGAGTGCACAGATTACATAGCGAGAAAGGCTTTCTGAAAACAAGCAACATGTACAGCATCTTCTCAGAACAATATCGTACAAGCATAAACATGTAAAACAACATTGCTACGCGATGGCAACCTAAAACGTAAACAATGTAAAACTAAAACGGAGAACCAAAGTGGGCCTACGAAGGCCTCACAACATGTTCAATACTTATACATCTATAACTAAACTTTCATATTACTCCCTTCTGCAGCTGCTGGATCATGGGGAACATTACCACCACCAACTTCAAGGGCACTTGTTCAGCAGCTGACATCAAGGGGTCCATGCACATAGCAAGTATCTATGGCAGATTCAGATAAGGTGCCATTGCATTTAACTATTAATTCCAAGTATGGATCAACCATTACCTTCGTATATTTACATATGCTGGCATGTGACTAGATCTGTTTTGATATTTAAAAAAAAACAAGAGCGACCCTAATGTCCATGTGTACATGAGTATTAAGTATGAACTTATAACAGGCGTTCACATGGAACTCATTTATATAAACGGTAAGATACCACAGAAAAATCCTGTGCTGAATTAGTCAATATTAGACAATCCTTAATCTTGACAAAAACATTCTGTCATTAGTGAATCTCTGCATGGAATCGCTGGAACAGTCAACCCGAATTTTAATCACTTCATCCACATTGACTTTAATTTTTAGAACGCAATTAGAAATATATACAACAATTAAGTCACACATGATCAAGTGAGGAGTGAGAAAGAGTTTTTTCAACAGAACCACAAATGCAAAGAATCATAGCAAAACCAGGTAAAGGAAGTGCAATGTGACAATAGAAAAGCATATTGGTATAAAACAAAAGACAGCTGACGGTATTGCATACAAATAAGGACACCAGAGGAGATAACAGGTGTGATTATAATATCTTAGGTCTGTCTTTAGATGGTGTCGACGGCGTTTCGACCCTCTGTTGGATATAAGGGGTCTCATCAGGACTAGAAATGACCTGGGGAGCTGAAGAATATGTGACATTAGTAACACTAATTGAAAATAAATTAATCAACTTATGAGAATGTAAGGAAGATACATACTGGTTGAATAGTTTGAGGGGCCAAGGGGCTGGATGAGCCAGGCCAACTGTAAGGCTGCAATGGAAGTAGTCGTGGGAGACCCGAACAATTTGTCTTTGTAGAGGCACAAACTGGGCTCACTGAAGGTGAGACAGCAGGGTGCAATTGTATTCACGAGATGTGACCTATATTAAATGTAAGGCCAAAAGTTACTTTGGTGTTACCAAATAGACAGATAGTGGAAGCTCCAAGTGTTGTCTTGAGCGCTTACACGTGAGTTCAGATTTACAAAAAACACAATTGATGGACAGAATGTTGAACAATGTCAAACATTCACCCCAGTACAGAGATCTGGGCTAAAATCCATCGTTTCTTTTGCTCCCCATGCCATTCCAGTTTAAACCCAGCCATGTGCAAATCAGTCTAGACCCTGTTCCCTGTGGTAACATTCCAGCCCGAACTGCCAGGCCAGGTCCTCCCTGGACTGGAAACATGGGACCGGTTTCGGGTATTAACCCTCATCAGCTACCCTCATCAGCTTGACTCCACGTCTGGACATACCCCACCCCACTCCCCCACCCCACTCGGGGTGACAAATGCAAAAAGAACAATTGATGGACAGAATGTTGAACAATGTCAAATATTCACCCCAGTACAGAGATCTGGGACTAAATCCATTATTGGTTTGCTCTCCATGCCACTCCAGTTTAAACCCAGCCATAATCAAATCAGTCTTGACCCTGTTCCCCATGGGAACTGTACAGCCCGAACTGCATCCTGGGATTGATTTCAGAGTATTACCCCTCATCAACCAAGCTAGCTTGTCTCCAGTGGCATGGAGAGCACGGGACCCACGTCTGGGCATACCCGTCCCACTCGGGGTGACAAATGCAACAAGCATTGGCATAGCCAATAGGTCTCGCCTTTGGGGCCTTATAAGTGTTTAGCCAGAGCTATTGACTTTGCCAATGTCTTCAAGCTGTGCTGTAGAGAAGTGTGGCTGCCGTGCAGCAGGCTGAAAAAGTTATAATAAAAAAGTGTCAGAAGCATTTTTGTTACTTTATATATGACCAAGAAGGCATTATGTAAAACTGAACAACCATATTAAAAAAGTATTTACAATAAAAAATGTCCTCAGTTTTCTTTTGTTCTTGCAATGCTGGCAACTTGTTTCTGCCTATTGCAATGGTTGTTTGTTAAAGCTTTTTCTTTGAGGGGGCATAAACAATCGGAGGGTGAAGGGTGGGAACTAGTACCTGTATTATAACACTAGCAGCGGCCAGACGCTAGGGGAGAATCAACAGATGCCAGATTCCGAGGGCAAGCTGAGGTGGTGCTGAGTGATGCTGAGGTGGTAGTGGTGGTGGTGGTGGTGGTGACTGGTGCGGAGACGATGCTGAGGTGATGCTGAATGATACTCAGGTCTTGCTGAGTGATACTGCTGTGGTGCTGAGTGATGCTGTGGTGGTGCTGAGTGATATTGTCTTGGCGCTGAGTGATGGTGTGGTTGTGCTGAGTGATATTGTCTTGGTGCTGAGTGATGCTGTGGTGGTGCTGACTGATGCTGTGGTGGCCCTGAGTGATGCTGTGGTGGTGCTGAATGATGCTGTGGTGGTGCTGAGCGGTGCTGTGGTGGTGCTGAGCGATGCTGTGGTGGCCCTGAATGATGCTGTGGTGGTGCTGAGTGATGCGGTGGCAGTGCTGAGTGATGCTGTGGTGGCGCTGAGTGATGCTGTGGTGGTGCTGAGCGATGCTGTGGTGGTGCTGAGCGATGCTGTGGTGGTGCTGAGCGATGCTGTGGTGGTGCTGAGCGATGCTGTGGTGGTGCTGAGTGATGCTGTGGTGGTGCTGAGTGATCCTGTGGTGGTGCTGAGTGATCCTGTGGTGGTGCTGAGTGATGCTGTGGTGGCGCGGAGTGATGTTGTGGTGCTGCTGAGTAATGCTGTGGTGGCGCTGAGTGATGCTGTTGTGGCGCTAAGTGATGCTGTGGTTGTGCTGAGTAATGCTGTGGTTGCACTGAGTGATGCTTTGATGGCGTTGAGTGATGCTGTGATGGCGTTGAGAGATGTTGTGTTGGTTCTGAGTGATGCTGTGCTGGCTCTGATTGATGCTGTGCTGGCTCTGATTGATGCTGTGGTTGCGCTGAGTGATGCTGTGGTGATGCTGAGTGATGCTGTGGTGTTGCCGAGTGAGAGATAGAGTGAAGATATAGTGCCCAATTAGAGAGGGTGGTGAGAGAGAAAGAGAGAGAAAGGGTGTACATAGAATAAAGGGTGGAGCGGGATAGAGAGAGAGAGAAAGAAGGGAGAGAGAGTGAATGAAGGAGTTTGAAAGAGAAACAGATAAAGGGGTGAGAGAGAGAATGAAAGGCTAAAAAAGATAGAGAGGGGAGAGTTAATTAAGTAGAGAGAGAATTAGAGAGGGAGAGAGAGAGAAGGAGAGAGACAATAAGAGAGTGGGGGTGTGGAGTTTAAATAGAGTGAAGAAGTAACGCGGAAAAAGTAACCTTAAATATTGCTTTGTGCTGTGCACGAATAAATATTTTAAAAAAAAACAGAGTGAGAAAAAAATACTGGTAATTAGGCTGTGACTCCTAATATAAAACAAATAGCGATATAAGGTGAAATCAACCCACCGAAGCAATATTTCTAACTAGACAAAAAAAAGCTTGCATTTCAATGCTAATCGCTGTTGTTTTTCATGTGACTGTAGTCCAGGGCCGTCAGTTGGTAATGTGAGCTGCTGCTGCGATTGAAACATCAGAGTCCAGAGAGTTAATGAGCCATGACGAGGAAATGAGGAAGAGATAGGAAACCCAGATGGCAGCTGCGCGCGTGCACGCCATCATGAACGCAAGCTGGGAGCCTCTCTGGTAGCACTTCCAAAAGCCCCTTACTAAATGTCTCGCAGAGCAGCGCATGCGCGCTGGCTCAGCGAGACCTAAAAAGAACAATTGATGGACAGAATGCAGAACAATGTCAAACATTCACCCCAGTACAGAGATCTGGGCCTAAATCCATCATTTGTTTGCTCCCCATGCCATTCCAGTTTAAACCCAGCCATAATGAAATCAGTCTTGACCCTGGACCAGAAACAAGCATCCTAGGACCGGTTTCGTGAGTTCAGAGCTAATAGACACTATCAGTGAGCAGAGGCGATACTCAATGAGGAAAGCCGCCAATATCCACAGTCAGAGTTACCATGGAAAAGGTGTGCTCTAAATAGAGCTGATGAATCTATAAAAAGGAGGTCGATGAGCACACTAGTAGCATTAAGACATGGAGCACTGTTGCTCTAGTCAAAGTATTCACATAGTCAGCATTAGTGAGAATAGGCCAGTGGTGAGACAACCGCTGAATTAGCTCTTATTAATAAAAGTATTCACATATTCAGCATTAGTGCATTAGTAAGTCTGTCAAAATAAAAGGCAGTGCTAGTGTGTTAGTTACAATTTTGAGATAACCGGGAAGCAGAGGGTGAACTAAAGTGCTTCCACCCGACCCTAAGTAGAGTTAACTCTTATAAGGACAGAGGTGCGCTATGGTGAGCAGAACGGTTATGGTGATTGGAGGCAGTTGGAACAGCGTGGCTGATAAAGCATGCTTATCCACTCACAAGTAGATCACGGAAGTAGCGCGACTTCTATGGGGAAAAGGAAACACAGCCAGTGATTACCCATATAGAGCCGCCGCCTAATGGTGCTCCCGTTTGCTCTCTTCTGGTTGAAACGTGCACCCGATGGGGATGATCCATGGAGCGCCGTGGTGTCTTCCTCAAGATAAGGACAACGCATCTCTTGCATGGTTGTAGGACGTTACAACGCATGCTTTTACCCCGCATGCCGTTACAACGCAATTTTTTACCCCGACTTGCTGTCGGGGCTGCGCTGGACGTTGGAATAGTATAATTTACTATTCCAACTCCAGTCTGTGCAACAGTAGGGAAGGTGTTGGAGTTCAATCCAACACCTTATACCCCCTTCAGCAAGCCATTTTCGTTGTAATGGCATGCGGGGTAAAAGCATGCGTTGTAATGCATGCGTTGTAACGGTTGTTTCCCCTCTTGCATAGCGTCCTCGTGTGTGGAGCCTGATTATGCCGATGGGTGTGTCGGGGCGTGGCAGCAGGGAGCGTCTGTCTACCCGGGGTCGAGCGGATCACGTAAGATTATGCAGAGGGAAACAGCGTGTGAAAGGCGAGTAACTGTGTACTGTAAGGCACACAGCAACCAAAAGAACCATTGCTAAAAGCCAAGCTTGAGCATATGGCCCTTTATATGGATGTTGCACAAGGAGGGAAAATACATTGAAAAATTGTCTCGTATTGGTTAAACAAGACAAACAAGGACCTAAACATAACGAATAAACAAATTATATGCAAAGAAATGATAAGTAACTTAAAGAATCAGATCAACATTCCAATAGGACCCACGTAAAGAAAATATAATAATAATAATACATTGCAATGTGCCTACACCAAACCTAGGAGAGCGTTGAGGTATTTATCGCTGCCAAAAGAAAGAGGAGGGTGGGCGCTCCCAAATCTTAAACTATATTACTGGGCCACGATGTTACAATATAGCCGTATCTTATTGATGGAATTTCCATCGAACGATTCCCCACAAACCACTCCTACTATTTATGAACTGTTAATAGGACAAGAAGCGTGGGGATACCTTTTGAGGCAAGTAGAACCAAGTTACTATAAAAAAGTACAGTTTAAGTGCCTCCTGGGAGCTTTTAAGGTATGGTCAGCGCTGCGGAAGCTGCTGGGCCTGGGGAGATTGAATTATTATACCCCGATTCAGAACAATTCGACTCTACCTGATATCTTTAGGGATGGTTATATACAAAATTGGGTAGCAGCCGGTATAGACAAATTGGATCTCTTTTTTTCTCCCCATGGTCTGAGTTACGTTTGATGAGCTGAAAGCAGAGTTCCGTATTGACAATAAGGAATTTTTTAAGTACCTACAAATAAGGGACTTTCTACAGTGCAAAGGGGGCATACTTATTGGTTTTGATAAGAAAGAGCTGGTGGGAATTTTACGGGCACAGACCCATATACGTACCGGGACATTATATCAACTATTAAATAATGACATGAAGGATGACCTTGATAAAATCTCTCGAAAATGGCATGAAAAGATGGTAATATCAAAAGCCGATTTCTTAAAAGCTCTTAGTATTTCCTATACTGTTTTAATGTCTTCTAACCTACAGGTGCAGTTTTATAAGACGTATTTTTTGTTATATTATACGCCCGCGAGAATTGCGAAATGGGGCACGGGCCGTGGGATAAGTTGTCCGCGTTGTGCATCGTCCTGTGCTGATATAGTCCATATGTTCGCCAGTTGCACTTTATTAAGTCCTCTCAAAAATGAAATTCAAGGTTTTTTTTTAGCAAATTAAATATAGAAGTTTTACTGACCCCAAAATTGATTCTATTTGGATGACCTGAGGAGGGACAAGCGCAGGATGCAGAACCGTTCCTTGCGGTTGCAATGGCAATTTTAAGACTGGCAATTGCATCGGCTAGGCTCGATCCACAACCTCCACGATTTCAGTTGTGGCTGGCTCGCCTACTTGCAGTTTTTAACCTTGAGAGAGCGATTTATGCTAGAAAAGGTCATAAAGCAAGGAAAAATGGGCTGTCAATCTGGGCCCCTTTAGCAAAGTGGGGACCCTGAGCTAATATCTTTTTCCGATTGTATTGTCAGGTTAGGCTTTTAACAATTTTCTTGTCTTAGTACCTGCACTTTTAAAAAAACAGTTAGCTTCCAGTATCTATGAATTTCTTAACATATGTGGTATATTTAATCGCAACTCAACAGTTATGAAGTGTATTATCTTTGGTTTTATGATAGTATCTCCGAGCGTGGGGGGTGGGGAGGGAAGGAGTAAAAGATGATGTGTTTTGTATTGGTTGAATATGTGCAATAAAATAAAAATATTTTTAAAAGAAAAAAAAATCAATGGGAATGTAAATAGCAACATCATTAGGTAGTACATTCTTTGCTGTAGAAGGGTGGGCCCACAGTTAGGTGAAGCTAGGAAGAAGCTTCAAGGGTAAAACTGAACATTTTGTGAGTGGTATGGGCCTAAATAGATACTGGTCTGGTACGCTATGGAGACACAAGGATTGTGTCAATTGTTGCAAGATCAGTTCATAAGAGCAATTAATTACGCCATTCTTCCATAGTGTTAAGTCCCTGTTTTATTGAATTGCATTTATCAATCCATTTGAACTCAAGTCTTTGAAGGGTGTATGATGTGTCTCCACAACTTGGAGACGGGAGCGCTTTTTCTATCACTTGCCGTCTCAGGTCATCCGCTGTGAGCTTCTTTTCTGCATAGTGTTGTACCAAAGGGGCTGTTATAATCAATCAGCGAATTCGGCTCCTGTGCTGGCTTATCCTGATTTTCACTGGTTGTGATATTTTACCAATGTAAATCATGTACACGGACACCATATGAAATAAATGACATTAGTAGATGCACAGTTTGTGTGGTGTTGTAGAGTGGTCTGGATGTTGCCATGCACAAATGTTTTCGTGTTCTGCGTGTATTGACATGAGATACGATTTCTGCATTTATAGTGCGGATAGAATGCTCTTGGTAGGCTCGGGAACACTTGTATTGGCATGTACTAAGTGAATGAGAACAAAGGAAGTTCTTTAAAGCTGTCCATAGTGTTGAGAGTGGACCAGTGTCTCTTTATGATCTTCACCATCTTGTTAGTCTCAGGGCAAAATGCAGTGATGCATGCCATCTTGTCGGAAGAGAATCTAATCCTGGACTGTAATCTCTCCTCTCTTGGACTGTACCATCCTGTTTTCAAGGAGGTCTTTACCAAGCATTTAGGGTACCCCGTTTCCTGAAGTTTGTTGCTAAGGATGGTGTCCTCTTTGAAAAAGTCCTCCTTAAGTGTGCAATTTCTGCAGAGCCTAAGAAATTGTCCAAATGGCAAACTGTCTTTAAGAGCTTGTGGGTGAAAGCTCCTATACTGCAATAGTGTGTTGCGTTCAGTTGGCTTTCTGTACAGAGATACAATGAGGTGATTGTCGTTGTTTTTGATTTCTAGGTCTAGGAAGGGGAGACTATGGTGATACATGTTGTGCGTGAATTTGAGGTATGGTTGACACTGGTTCAGGTATTGAAAAAATAGTGCCAGAGTGTCTTGTGGGCCATTCGAAATCAAAAAGATATTGTCAATATACCTCTTCCAGCAACGAATGTTGCTGAGGTATGGATTGACGTCAGTGTGGACATGGTCATTGTCAAATTGGCCAACGTAGAGGCTCACCAAGTTAGGTGCGAAAATTGCTCCTACCAATATCCCAGAGTACTGTTGGTAATAGTTCCTACCCAACAAAAAATAGTTGGTGGTCAAAGCAATCTCCAGGAGTATGACAATAAATGAAGTAGGCACTTGGCAGGGGGCGTCAGTTGGTCGAGGATCAGTCTGATAACATCAATGAGCTGTTGCTGGGGGATGTTCATATACAGTGACTCAATATCGAGAGTCACTAGTATTTCTTCTGAGGGGTTAAAGTCAAGGCCCTCAATGAGATTAATCATAAAGGTGCTGTCACAAACATACGTGTCAAGTAGCGGGACATATTCTCCTCTGGTGTCCTTATTTGTATGCAGTACCATTGGCTCTCTTTTGTTTTATACCAATATGCTTTTCTATTGTCACATTGTAAATTCCTTTACCGTGTTTTGCTATGGCTCTTTGCACTTGGGGTTCTGTTGAAAAAAATCTCTTTCTCACTCCTCTCTTGATCATGTGTGACTTCATAGTCGTATATATTTCTAATTGCTCACTAAAAATAAAGCGGATGAATTGATTAATATACTGGTTGACTCTTCCAGTGATTCCAAGCAGAGATTCACTCATGACAGAATGTTTTTGTCAAGATTAAGGACTGTCTAATATTGATTAATTCAGCACACCACAGGGTTTTTCTGTGGGATCTTATTTTATATATAAATAAATCTGTTTTGAAACAATAATCCTGCACCATGCACATGCGGAAAATGAGGAGAAATTCCAGGAGCAAACCCTGTCCTACTCCTGACTGTTATCTCGGCTTCCACCACTTCAGGAAAAAAGGAGAAGCAGGGAGAGGAGGACATTGTTGGCTCTATTCAGAAACAGTCATCAAAGACTGACTCACAGCCAGGCAGCAATTTTTCTAAAGGTCTCTCCTGAGGATTGCTAGTCTGCCACCAGCTAAGCAGCCATGGATGCCTGCCCCGGCTACACTAGACAGTACTTAACCCCTTAAATTACAGGTACCTCAGTTGACCCTACACACTCCTTCCATGCAGGTGCAACCTCCGTCTTCTATCAGTGATCATCGGAGAGAACACCTCTGTTTTCTAAATGTCCCCCCACATCCTCCCAGTTGCAAACCCCCTCTGTGATGGGCAAACTGCTGTCCATGTCATGCAGCCAGACTTTCGGGGGGAGGTTGGCATGGCTGAATCCTGTCTCTTGAAAGGATCATGTTTTCAGACAGCAGTCTGAAAAAAAGGGGGTGGACCTGTGTGAGATTGCGGATCACCTCAACGGAATGTCTCCAATTGGAGAACATTGAAAATGTTACCACAACATGGCAAAGTTGCACTGTCAATATCTTCATTGTTTGAAGGCGAAGGGTGCAAAAGGCAATAGCAAACAAGTGTCAGTGTCAATCTGCAGTGCAAAGGCATGCACAGGACTAAACAGAGGCACTGCAAACCTGTTAGGTTCACACGGCTATCCTGATATTCATCCACCTGCACTATCCGCAAACCCCCCACACCCACCCCCAACTCCACCTCCACAGCCACAAGCTCCAATGCAACCAGTTTTGTATAGCTGGAAATGTTTACAGACATCCCTCCTCCCCACAAACTTTAATACTATTCTATTAATTGCCTTACTTCTCTCACAACCCCTCAGACACTCAAACATGCTTTGTAGTAATTCTCTAAGCACCATTCACTTATCACTTATTCTAAAACTCTTTCTTGTGAGCAAACTTGAAACTTGATAGCATCTAACTTCCCACTTGTGTGTGCTTTAATGTGTGTTGCTATGTAAGTGCTAGTGTAAGTTATATGTATGATGGTATTGTAGGTCATACACAAGGTGAGAGAAAGAGGGAAAAACACCCGATCATATCCTCCCTAGGCTAAACTCAAAACACATAAAGACGACCAGGTGGGGTTACAATGTGGTGGTCCTGTGAGGAAAGCCCACACCTTGGGCTTTCGAAGGAAGGCCGAAACATGTTGGAACTACCATAAGGGTGGATGAGTCATTACCACTCATCAGATACCCTGGGCATTTTATTTTTGACCATGTCTAGGGTACATGATAACTAAAAGGGAATTCCTCGAGGATACTTTAAGATATTTTTATTTATCTGGATCCCTGCTATAATCCAGTTGTAATTTATCTAAGAACTCGCAGAAATGGTAAAATCCGCCACATGGTATTCACCTATCGTGGTGTGGATATTCCCCTATGATGAAGCATGCCACAATAAATTGTGCGTGAGGCGTTTATTCCAAAATCGTTTTGATATTCCTCTCGAGACCACCACATTGTAACCCCCCACCTGGTCATCTTCATGGGTTTTGATAGTATTGTATAACATCTATTTACCTTACCTCTTCACACTAATGTCATGAAACTGCATTCAACTATATGCATATGTATTAGTTATTTTTTTTTAAATGTTTCTTTAAAATTGTGGGTCTTGTGGACAGCCCTTGACAATGGGTAAAATGAGCTAAAATACCATCTTTGTTCAGGTGGGAAATTTGAATTTGTAGGGGTGGGGGATCATTTAAATATATCAGGAACAAAACCTATTTATAATGGGAAAATAAAGTCAAAACATTATTACAAACTTAAGTCCAGGTTTAACACATAATAAAAATGTCCTAAAACGAAGTCAAATGTGGAAATGAAAGCACATGAAGAATGAAATTGCGTTGCATCCGCTGTGGTTTGCAGGATGTGGTAAGACACGCCAGAGCCGTCCGCATCTTCGGGCGTGTGAGCAGAACCGCAGCGAACTATATTCTTTGCGTGCTTCTTATCCTTGTCCTGCCCCCGGCTCGTGCTCTGTACTGGTCTGGACTCTTGACCAAGATGTATATCCCCCGGCCACTTGGGTTAGTGTCTTATACTGAGCACACTGTGGATCACATGACCTTTCTATTTTCGGGAAATTGCCACATAGCAGGCTTTGGCGGTATCTTACCCATGGTGGGATTGGTACGAGTGTACTCCCCTAGGACATCGGTTACCATCAACTTTTGTGACGGCTGTAGGTACCACACCCTTAACAGCATTCTCTCTCAGGCATCATATTGTAATGTCCGAATGATGATCCTTGCATTACTAAAAGATCAAAACGTCATCGACTTTGGCACACTGAACCTTCACTGTATATATAATCCTGTATCTGGCTGATGTGTTGATATATGCTCATTGTGACAAAGATTATAATTCTAAGTTACATCACATATAACTGCCTGAGTTTCTTTATATGATTCTTATGTTTTCTGTCTCCCTTGACTCCGCCAACCACGTGCTCTATTTGTTAATGAATGTGGTTTTACTTGCTTTCATATACATTGTGTAGTAATACCAGCATTTGTAAAGCACACAGCTACCTCCGGAGAGGTGTCCCGGCGCTGGGGGCCGTCGGGAAGATTAAGCGAACTATTGCCCAGAGTCACATGGTGCTGGGCTAACCTGCCGCCGGCACCGGGGATCGAACCGTGAACCCCGTGGTCCGGAGTCAGACACCCTGGCCGCTGCGCCACACCTCTTCCACTGAAACTTACTGAATTATTGAATGTGTGACTGGTTGTAGGGACTCCTGGTCCCTATATATACTCAGGTTTTCCTTGTTTTTTGTAGAATTAATTTCTTATTTGGTCAGCCTGTATGTAGTTGGTTTCTGTTGTAATGAGTTACACCTTTGGATGGTGTGGAGTCCTGACTTTTTACTCCCAGCCCATTGTACAAGCAGGTGTGTTGCATGTCCCATCAGCCTTGTTGCAATATCTATTTAAGAAAATTGTTTTAAAAAAAATCTGAAAAACAAATTCAGGAAAAAATATACAATTTGCAAACATATTACAAAAAACTGTAATGCCATTCTAAAATATTTTCCCTTTACTTGTCTATTTTCCCTTTCTATTCCTTGGCTCCTTTGATTTCTTTGAGTGTGTTGCAATATCACTGATCAGCCATGTGTGATGCTTGATTTACACCAGAGCTTGGTTGGAGTACATTTGAGCCTGTTATTTCAGTAGTAGAGCTGTAGTAGAATTAAAAGTGTATTTTTGATTAGCAATTGTCATGTTCTTTGTGGATGTATTTACATGTTCCGCCTAAACGCCCTCCTTAAATTTCTCTAACCCCCACCCATTTAATAATAGATATTCCTCATTTTCTACTCACACCTCCTTGTGAATTTCTACAAATCGCTTTCCTTGAGGGGTGACTGTGCCCGGTTCCAAGGAGCACAGATACCCACATTGCTAAATTAGGTCCATCTATATGGTGAAAGTTTAAAGTCTCCAAGTAGCGTTCTGGAGTCTGTCGTCTCACAGGTTATGGGCCTAGACAGAGAAGTAGGGTTCCATTTCTATCAGCACAAGTGTGGAAATGCTGGGTGCTAGGAATTTTGTGGCTCCCCATAGATTCTCGATCTTTCCCTGCAGAAATATGAGGAAAATGTGTGATTCTAGTTAAAGTTTGTGGTTTACGGGGCAATCAAACTGTGACTACAATCAAGCAAGAACATATTCATGGGATCCACACAAGTCACACCACCACGGACTCACCTTAGTATCTAGTTTTCAGAAATGTCTAGGCTTGGTAGGTTTACCTGGGTGGCAGCCGAACCACGGCCCAAATACGGCAGCTACCCACATCGCCAAAATGAGTCAATTTGCAAGGCAAACATGTTGATGTCTTCATGTTGCATTTTGGGATTTTACTGTTGCAGCAATAGGCCCAACCACAAAAGCGTGTTACCGTTCTTTGGGGAGAAAAATGCGAATATGGAATAGCAGAATATTTGTTATTATCTATTGAATATACCTCGATTTTTTGCTTGTAAATGTGTGGAAAAAAAGAACTCATTTTGAAAAATCCTCCCAGAATCACATGAAAGTATGGGTAACATAAAATTAGAGTGGTACAAATATCGATTATTCCTAAACTCAGTATCGTGGGCACATTCCAAAAATGCATAGTTTCCTTCATACATAATTTTCAATTATTAGATTTGTTTATATGAATTGCTGCATGGTCAGTACAGAATGAAATATCATAATAAGCTACTCATTTTTTAGGTCTGGGTATCACCTATTTTTTGACAGCCACAAATACTATATATCCATCTAACCAGAAGGTTCTGGCAGACATATATATCTCTTTGGGGCATATTAGCAAGACCGGCGATAAAATTATCGCCGTTTTAGCGGCAGGAAACTGCCGCTAAAACGGCGATAATGTGCTTGCTAATATGCGTTATAGATTTCAATAGAAGCCCAGGTTAGATGTCCTGCACATCTAACCTGGGCTTCTATTGAATTCTATAACGCATATTAGCAAGCCCATTATCGCCGTTTTAGCGGCAGTTTCCTGCCGCTAAAACGGCGATAATTTTATCGCCGGTCTTGCTAATATGCCCCTCTTTTTTGTATTTCGGCCATTAGGGCAAAATATTATAGATGTAAATGTTTCCACCTATTTCTATTTTTTCTGATTTATTTCATTATTTTTCATTTCAACAGTTAGTTTTTTTGGGAAAACCAGGTGTGATATACATAAATTACCCCTTACTGAATTCAGCATTTTGGCTAGTTATTTGAAATGTGTATCTTTCCAAGTTCACTATTGGGTTTTACACCTGTTTACAAAAAAAACTTCAGATAGGTGGAAACCACAAAAATTGGAAAATGATCAACCACTTAGAGAAATGCAAAAACTATGGTAAAAAAACATTGTTTCCACAACTGCATTTTCCTGAAAGTCTGGAAGATGGTGATCTTAGCATAGCAAACCTTTTGTTGATGCAATTTTTAGAAAAAAATGTTTTCTTGCACAGCACTTTTTCTGATTTTCCAAACAGCCCTGCAAATTTTGCTGTATTTTGGCTATTTTCTCAGTTCCCTCCAGGGGGATCTACAAAATCTGGGCACCTTTGGAAACCCCAACTTGTGGGGAAAGGACACACATTTGGCCTGGATACCATTAGGACAAAAACGTTATGAAGGCTTAAGTGTGAAGTTCCCCAAACATCAAAAGGGCTTGAAATGGAACAGCCTCAGCAGCTAAGGGGTAAAAGGAGGTGTGGGAGATAAAGGCTGGTGTGCCAAGAATTTTGGTGGAAATTTGGTGAAATTTTGGTGACATTTGAGTGGATGGGGAAAATGGGGGGAGGGGACTTGATTTCCCAACTAAAATAGTAAGAGGCAGAAGGACTGGGGACAGCTATTGGATGGTTTTATTGAAGCTTTGGATTGTTGCTGTGCAATCAACCATAACAGATTTCCTTTGTGGGTGTTTCCATTTCATTGTGCGGATTGACCACAAAGTGTTGGTGCACCATATCACCTGCTAAGACTCAAGAAGGGGAAGTCCGGCAAGTGCTCAGTAGTTTCTATGCCTCAGGAGTGAAAACTATGAGGTGTATCTGCAACAAAATAGCTGACTGCTTGTCTAGATTGAGACTTTATGGCTAGCATGGCATTGGAGGTGAGGTAAAACAAGCATTGGCAGATCCAATAGGAGGAGCCAATTAGTGTTGATGACTGGATGGAGTCAATAGAGAATGAGACTACCCTATTTAATGTTTGTGACAATGTATCAAAGGTTGGTCAAACAAACAGCATATGGAGTAGGATTTTTTGAATTTCTGTTGAGTGTGGGAGGGTTGTTATTTGGGAGATTGATAGTTGATTCAAGATTGTGTCACTGATTTGAGAGAAAGCATTACTGGCTATGTGGACATTATAGACAGGTAGAATGAAGTATAGCCAAGATGTATATTGAACAGGTCTATTGGTGGCCAGATTTGGATGGCCAAGTAGAACAAACGGCAAGGGACAACATGCAGGGGACAAGCAATAACAAAGTTAAAGTTGTGCAGAAACCATAGTTTTGATGGGAAGCATTTATTTAAGGTATTTTTGTAACAAGGACTTAACCACAAGTTCAATGGCGCTCTTCTCAGAAAACTAGAAGAGTAAATACAGAAAATAACTTAAAAGGTGAGTAGGGAAGGAGAAGAGGGAATGGTTAGATGTATTCTTAAGTCTTTCCTCTAGACAAGGACTGGTGTGTATGTAGTCTTTTCCAGGAGTAGGCTGCACTTACTTCTAGTGTCTCTTTGTCCTATTGTCAGAAATAGTTTGTCCTTCATTGTCAAGGACGAGGGGCTATGAAGGTCTCTCTAGTTGACTGTCTCGGAAAAGGGCTACTCCTTCCAGTTGCCACAGTTCCACTTTATACTTGTATGCGCAAGAAAGGTGTCATGTGTCTCCTTAATAGGGTTGCACTTTGGAAAAAAGTCACAAAGGACAGAACAATGGCCTTGGCAATATTGCTCGTTCTTGATTTAAGATAATGAATGATACAAGTGTTAAAAAGGAAGCCACCATAATTATCTTGAGACAAGGTAAAAAGAAAGTCCAGCATAAAGTTTTCCAGGAGATATAGCCAGCTAGCAATGCTGCTGCAGAAACTTGAAGCAAAAACCAGTGACAAAAATTGAAACCAAGTGGCCGATGAATGTGAAGAAAATTATGCGTACAAGAGCTTAGTGACACACCCTTCTCTGACCAAGTCTTCCTTACATATGGTCGAGAAATGACCTGACAGGAGAAAGGGTTTGCACCAGTTTGGTTTGGAAATCTCTGCTTACAAGCACTGAGTATAAAACTACCTTGAATAAGAACAGATTTAAGGCTACCCACATCATATTCTTCAGGAAAATGGTGTTTCCTTAAGGCATCTGGTGTAAGATGATGGACCATTTGTTTAACACCCTTCTTCACCTCCATGCTTCCATGTTCCAAAAGCTGATCTGATCCTGGTCTCTGCACTGCTTGCAGAGGAGCCCAGCAAAGAGCTTCACATATTGGTAGAGCTGCGGAAGCACCGAATCTGGTTGGGCAGAGCTGCATCAAAATACTTAGCGCATGCTGAGCTCCAGAGCCAAGGATGATTTATTAATTTATTGTGTTTTATAGAGCACGAACATGACCATCACGGTATCAGAGCGCTGTACAACAAGAGAGCTGATGGGGTTGCGGTACAGTAAGAACATCTGTCACTTAATCTATGATGTACATAGAATTTGAGTAGCACGGTATAACACAATAGGGTACAGTATCAAATAGGGTCCTTATAAGGAAGCATTTTGCATGATATGTCTGTAAACAGACATGTTACAAGTGATGGGAAGCTAATCGCTCACATGTGCTCTGACACTTTCTCTTTAGCAAACACCAGGCCAAGTGACTAAGCCACTGTCTCTGTTGAGTTCCATTCCTGAATGTAACACTCATGTAGTTTAAAGGGGCATGCTGGAGGGCTTTGTGGAGGATGTATGCAATCATGAAATGTATTTGTGCTCAAATGCTAGCGACTGACTGGCATTGAACCTAGTGATTCCATATAAAGGTTGAAAAGGGAGGGTGAAACGATCGACCAGCGATTTGTCAATAGTTTGTTAGTTAATTTCTCACACCTTTTTTATAAATAGACAGTAATATAGTAGCTTCAAATAATATTGGTATGGCACCAGTCATTATATATACTTTTAACAATGGGAAAATTATTCTTCCCCATCTTTGTGCATTCTCTTTAGTGAAATGGGTAGTTCATAAGGACATTGAGTTTTGAAGTATATACTGTCAGGTTCTCACCTGTGTTTCTGCAGGAACGCCACGGATGATGATAAGGTCCGCAACCTCCCCTAGTCACCCAAGGCACCCGGTATAAACAAGGTATCAAAGGTAACCCGGGGAAGAAGGGAAACAAAACAAGGAAAGAAGGGGAAAACACAGCTTCGAAACTCTGGGCACCTCAGGGACATCCGGATACGCCAAGAAGCTGTGAGGGTGCAGAAAAAGGGTTAATAACACTTTCCAATAAAGACAATCTGTAATTCTCTGTGCGATTATTCCTACCTTCACTTTTTGCTATGATTGAATTCCTTTCTGTGATAAATTGGTGACCACTATATACAGTGTGTTTGAAAACGGGACTACCGCCATGTACTTAGGGGGAAAGAAAAGAAAGTGATACGAGTTTTCTACTTCCTATACCACTGACCACAGAATGCACCTGGAACCACTCTTGCCCCTACCTCCTTAGTATGTAGTGTGTAGATCCTTCTCCCCTTCTAGTGAACGAGGGGCAAATAAAGGTAAAAAGAATATCGTGCTCTGCATAGGGACATAATAACCCCTCCTTTATCTCTGTCTAAATAGGTAGCCCTGTTCAGGCGGGGAGAACCCCCACACAACGCCCAGAGCACAGGACCACGTAAATAATAGCAAGTGAGAAAATAATATAAAGCAGCGCAAGTGCGCCGTTACCGCCACCGAGCAATTCTAACTGCTTCTCTTCATACGTTCTTCTATACTGCAGGAACACGCAACGCAACACCAAAGAGCCAGGACCGCCGGGAGACGACCAACGAGGGAAGAACGCCGCCGCGCACTGGAACCACCCGTCGGAACAACAACCCGGAAGTGAACAGGTGAGTGCAAAACCGGAACTCAGGAAACACTAGAACGTGAAGCGCTGCGTAGTGAGGACGGACGGATTTTGATGTGCCCGGCCCTTCTCTGCGCACGCGTAAAGTGTACCGATCCTTCAGGTGAGTAGCTGCCGTCTGTCTGCCCGCACGCAATCCTGACAGTACACTCCCCCTACGGACCCCCCTACCGGTTTAGGCTTCTCAGGGTATCGCCTGTGAAAGGAACGCAATAAGCGAGGGGCATGCACTTGGCTGGCTGGCTCCCAGGTCCGGACCTCCACACCATAACCCTTCCAGTGAATCAAGTACTGAAGCCTACGTCGCAACCTCCGAGAATCCACAATCGACTCCACCTCAAATTCCAAATCACCGTCAACATTGGTCGGCGCTGGGGTCGCAGGGAGACGTGTGCCGGGTTCTAGTGGTTTCAATAGAGAGACGTGAAAGACCGGATGGATCTTCATCGAGGTGGGTAGATCCAATTTCATAGCAACAGGGTTCACCACCTTACATATCTCGTAAGGGCCAATGTACTTAGGCTTGAACTTGCAAGCCCCTCTCAATGTCAGGTTCCTGGACGAGAGCCAGACTTTATCTCCTTGCTTATAGTCGGGCTCTGAGCGTCGGTGAGCGTCCGCCCCCTCTTGTAACTAGCCTTTGCTTTGTCTAGATTCACCCGTGTAGCCTTATGCACTTCCTGTAATTCTCTTACAAAATCGACTACTGCAGGGACAAGACAAGTGGAGGAAAGAGAAGGCAACAGGGTACGAGGGTGGAAACCATAAGTGCAATAGAAAGGAGAGTAAGCGGTGGAGGAGTGTTGACTGTTGTTATAAGAGAATTCCGCTAACCATACCATCTCATCCCAATCAGTGACAGTGTGTAAAACTTGGCAACGGATGTACTGCTCAAAACAATGATTCACTCTCTCTGTTTGGCCATCTGTCTGAGGGTGATGACTAGAGGATAGCCTTACATCTATCTGCAGTAAGTTACCCATCCCTCTCCAGAACCTAGAGATAAACTGGGCACCTCTATCGGATATCAATACCGAGGGGAGACCATGTAAACGCACCACATGTTGCACAAATACAGAAGCCAATGTTCTAGAGGAGGGGAGGCCTGTTAAAGGAATAAAATGTGCCATCTTAGTCAATTGGTCCACTACTACAAGAAGGGTTGTATTCCCCTTCAGGGTTCTGGGTAACTCCACAATAAAATCCAGAGAAACAGTGTGCCAGGGACTAGGAGGAGTGGGCAATGGCTGTAACAACCCTACAGGTTTCTGATGCGAGGCCTTTCCCTGGGCACACACATGACAGGTCTGGATATGGCGTTTAGTGTCCCCTCCCATATCAGGCCACCAGAACTGTCTCTGCACTAGTTCAAATGTCTTCCTAAATCCTGGATGTCCTGCAAGGGGGTGTGAATGACACCATTCTAATGCCTGCAGCTGCAAACCCTGAGTGGGAAGAACCAGCCCCCCCCCTTACGTAGGACAAGCCTTTCTCCATAGTGACCTCTTGTTCTCCTGTAATCTCCCCCATCTCCACGGACGCTTGTGCTTCCTTAACTGATTGGATAAAGTCTCCTTCTGAACACAAGACCCCAATGATTCGCTCTCTGTCTATGATTAAGGGGGGATCACCTTCTATGGGTTCATCATCATAGCCTAATCGTGATAAGGCGTCTGCCTTTCCGTGTTTCTTTCCTGCTTGAAATTGTATAACAAAGTCAAACTCACTAAAGAATTGTGTCCAACGTAGTTGTCGCATGTACAATGCCCTTGCAGATTGAAGGAACTTCAGGTTGCGATGGTCAGTAAGGATCGTTATCTTATGATTGGCCCCTAACAGGTACTGTCTCCATTCCTCGAGTACTCTTTTTATAGGTAATAGCTCCTTGTCCCCTATAGAGTAGTTCACCTCCGCTGGAGCTAATTTCCGAGAGTAATAAGCCACTGGATGCAGGGTTCCCATACCGGGGTCCACCTGTGAAAGTACCCCCTCTACCACCACCTGAGATGCGTCATTCTCCACCACAAAGGGACGTGTCGGATCGGGATGAGCCAATACCGGTGCCTGTGTGAATGCCCTTTTTAATGTACCAAAGGCTGCCTCTGCCTCAGAAGTCCACTGGAATTTTCTACCCTTCCTCAACAGTGTGGTTATCGGGGAGGTTAGGTCAGAGAACCCATCAATAAAGCGCCTGTAAAAATTGGCATAACCAAGAAAGCTCTGTGTCTCCTTAACCGTTTGTGGTGCCTGCCAACGGTGAATAGCTTCCACCTTCTGTGGGTCCATGCTAAGTCCTTGTGGGGTGATTACAAAACCCAGGAAGCTAACCTGCTGTGTATGGAACTGACATTTTTCTAATTTACAATACAGATGATTGTCTCGCAGCCTTTGCAATACCCCTGTCACGTGAATCACGTGTTCCTGTGTCGAGGGGGAGTAGATCAGTAGGTCATCAATATAAGCTACAACACACACCCCCAGAAGGTCTTTCAGTGCCTCGTTAATAAAAAACTGAAACGCCGCGGGGGCGTTGCATAGCCCAAAAGGCATCACCAGGTACTCATAGAGCCCGTGCTTGGTACAAAAGGCGGTCTTCCATTCGTCCCCCTCCTTAATCCGCACCAGATGGTATGCCCCTCGCAGGTCTAACTTGGTAAATACTTGGGCATCCTTTATTTGATCCAGGAGGGAGGAAATCAGGGGCAAGGGATACCTATTCTTGATAGTGATGGTGTTTAGTGCTCGATAGTCGATACAGCATCGAAGACCCCCTTCTCTCTTCGGTATGAAAAAAAGAGAAGATGAAGCAGGCGATCTGGAGGGACGAATAAACCCTATTCTCAGCATCTCATCCAGATATTCACGTAAATATACGTTTTCCTTTTCTGTTAGGGCATATATTCTGCTGTAAGGAATGCGAGCCTCCGGCTGCAGGTCTATCCTACAGTCGTATACCCTATGGGGTGGGAGGCTAGAGGCCTGTTCCTTGTCAAATATATCTTGAAAAACCTGGTACATAGTGGGCAAAGCCCCTTCATTAGGAGTAAGGCACAACACGACCTTCTTATGGTCCACAGTGTCGGACACAACGTGCTCCCTACAAAACTCTTGATTAAAGACCACCGTCTTCTCCCTCCAATCAATAAAGGGGTTATGTTGAATCAACCAGGGTAACCCCACTATGACTTGGAATTGGGGGGACTGTATCAAATCAAACGAAAGAAGCTCTTGGTGTCTTTCCTCGATCACGAGCTTCAAGGCAATAGTAGTACGCTTAATGGGACCAGACTTCAGTGTGCTACCGTCTATCGTTGTGACTTCTTACCATGAGGATTTAGATACCCAAGGGATCTGGTGCTTCTGTGCCCATTGCGCATCCATAAAATTACCTGATGCACCTGAATCAACCATTACGTACACCTGTACTGTCTCCTGCCCCCTTTGCAAGCAAGAGGAGAGGAAGAAGTGGCGAGGATGTGATACTGCTACCTCTCTGGATGAGACAATCAAACCTGAAATACCCGAAATCCCTGTCTCTTGTGACCTCGGGCTTGCTAGTTTTCTGAATGCCTTGTCGAACTTGGCTTGACAGGACACTCTCTTAGGAAATGACCCTGCTTTCCACAATACAGGCAGAGCTTCTTATCCCGTCGCCTTTGTCTTTCGTCCTCACTCAGGGGACCTCTGATGCTCCCTATTTGCATTGGCTCTGGTTCTTCGGCTCCCTTTTCTGGCTCAGGTTTCTTTTCCTTATACACCAGACTCCTTGCCTCTGCTCTCCCTCTCTCTCTCCTACGCTCACTGATTCTATGGTCTAATTTAACCACCAAGTCCACCAGAGCTGTACATGACTCTGGTGGGTCTACTACTTGGGCCAATGCGTCCTTTAATTCCTCTCGCAACCCTTTATAAAACAACGCACTACGCTTCTCCTCAGGCCACCCTGCTTCAGCGACGAGTCTGTAAAACGTAGATATATAAGAAGTCAAGTCCTTGGAGCCCTGTCGTAAGGTTAAGAGCTCTGTGTCTGCAGAATGTGTAAAGGTGTGTCTATCAAACAGCTTTTTTAGTTCTCTCCTAAATGCTGTATAGTCTTGCAATAATGGGTCGTTCCTCTCTATCATTGGTATGGTCCAGTTGGCTACAGACCCCCCTAAATAGGAGATAACGAATGCCACTTTGGCTTGATCTGAAGGAAAACAGGAGGCTTTACACATAAAATGGAGCTGACACTGACTGATAAAGGCTGCAAATTTGGTGGTATCACCGAAGAAACGCTCAGGGGGTGCTAAAGGAATGGATGGAGGAGTGGTAACATGAATTACCGGCACATTAGACCCTGAACTCTGGGATCCCCTGCCAACATCCACTCTCATTTCTCTCTGTATCGTGTCTACTCTATTGGACAAGGATTGGGTTTCAGCCTGAAGGTTGCCCAACATGTGAGCCAAACCGCAAGGGATACCTGACTAACATCCATGACGTCCGGGCAGAAAGAATTACTATTCTTTTTGGGCTTCGCGTTCTGTCAGGTTCTCACCTGTGTTTCTGCAGGAACGCCACGGATGATGATAAGGTCCGCAACCTCCCTAGTCACCCAAGGCACCCGGTATAAACAAGGTATCAAAGGTAACCCGGGGAAGAAGGGAAACAAAACAAGGAAAGAAGGGGAAAACACGGCTTCGAAACTCTGGGCACCTCAGGGACATCCGGATACGCCAAGAAGCTGTGAGGGTGCAGAAAAAGGGTTAATAACACTTTCCAATAAAGACAATCTGTAATTCTCTGTGCGATTATTCCTACCTTCACTTTTTGCTATGATTGAATTCCTTTCTGTGATAAATTGGTGACCACTATATACAGTGTGTTTGAAAACGGGACTACCGCCATGTACTTAGGGGGAAAGAAAAGAAAGTGATACGAGTTTTCTACTTCCTATACCACTGACCACAGAATGCACCTGGAACCACTCTTGCCCCTACCTCCTTAGTATGTAGTGTGTAGATCCTTCTCCCTTCTAGTGAACGAGGGGCAAATAAAGGTAAAAAGAATATCGTGCTCTGCATAGGGACATAATAACCCCTCCTTTATCTCTGTCTAAATAGGTGGCCCTGTTCAGGCGGGGAGAACCCCCACACAACACCCAGAGCACAGGACCACGTAAATAATAGCAAGTGAGAAAATAACATAAAGCAGCGCAAGTGCGCCGTTACCGCCACCGAGCAATTCTAACTGCTTCTCTTCATACGTTCTTCTATACTGCAGGAACACGCAACGCAACACCAAAGAGCCAGGACCGCCGGGAGACGACCAACGAGGGAAGAACGCCGCCGCGCACTGGAACCACCCGTCGGAACAACAACCCGGAAGTGAACAGGTGAGTGCAAAACCGGAACTCAGGAAACACTAGAACGCGAAGCGCTGCGTAGTGAGGACGGCCGGATTTTGATGTGCCCGGCCCTTCTCTGCGCACGCGCAAAGTGTACCGATCCTTCAGGTGAGTAGCTGCCGTCTGTCTGCCCGCACGCAATCCTGACATATACATTTCTTGATACAAAATGTGGCTCATCGTGGCCTTGGATGTTGAAGTATATAAAGTTCTTATTACAACTGGTAGCTCATCGTGGACTTGGGTGTTGAAGTATTTAGAGTTCTTAATACAACTGGTAGCTCATCATGGCCTTGTGTTTTGAAGTATATACAGCTCTTAATACAAATGGTAGCTCATCAGGGCCTTGGGTGTTGAAATATATATAGTTCTTAATACAACTGGTAGCTCATCAGTGCCTCAGGTGTTGAAGTATATACATCTCTTAATACAACTGGTAGCTCATCGTGGCCTCGGGTGTTAAAGTATATACAGATCTTAATACAACTGGTAGCTCATCGTGGCCTCGGGTGTTGAAGTATATACAGATCTTAATACAACTGGTAGCTCATCATGGCCTTGTGTTTTGAAGTATATACAGCTCTTAATACAAATGGTAGCTCATCAGGGCCTTGGATGTTGAAATATATATAGTTCTTAATACAACTGGTAGCTCATCAGGGCCTCAGGTGTTGAAGTATATACATCTCTTAATACAACTGGTAGCTTATCGTGGCCTCGGGTGTTGAAGTATATACAGATCTTAATACAACTGGTAGCTCATCATGGCCTTGTGTTTTGAAGTTTATACAGCTCTTAATACAAATGGTAGCTCATCAGGGCCTTGGGTGTTGAAATATATATAGTTCTTAATACAACTGGTAGCTCATCAGGGCCTCTGGTGTTGAAGTATATACATCTCTTAATACAACTGGTAGATCATCGTGGCCTCGGGTGTTGAAGTATATACAGATCTTAATACAACTGGTAGCTCATCGTGGCCTCGGGTGTTGAAGTATATACAGATCTTAATACAACTGGTAGCTCATTGGGCATTTGGGTGTTGAAGTATATACATCCCTTAATACAACTGGTAGCTCATCGTGGCCTTGGGTGTTGAAGTATATAGAGTTCTTAATACAACTGGTAGCTCATTAGGCATTTGGCTGTTGAAGTATATACAGCTCTTAATACAACTGATAGCTCATCGTCCCCTCGTGTGTTGAAGTATATACATCTCTTAATGCAACTGGTAGCTCATCGTGGCCTTGGGTGTTGAAGTATATAGAGTTCTTAATACAACTGGTAGCTCATCGTGGCCTTGGGTGTTGAAGTATATAGAGTTCTTAATACAACTGGTAGCTCATTGTGGCCTCGGGTGTTGAAGTTTATAGAGTTCTTAATACAACTGGTAGCTCATCGTGGCCTCATGTGTTGAGGTATATAGAGTTCTTAATACAACTGGTAGCTCACCGTGGCCTCAGGTGTTGAAGTATACAGAGTTCTTAATACAACTGGTAGCTCATCGTGGCCTCAGGTGTTGAGGTATATAGAGTTCTTAATACAACTGGTAGCTCACCGTGGCCTCGGGTGTTGAAGTATATAGAGTTCTTAATACCACTGGTAGCTCATCGTGGCCTTGGGTGTTGAAGTATATAGAGTTCTTAATACAACTGGTAGCTCACCGTGGCCTCGGGTGTTGAAGTATATAGAGTTCTTAATACAACTGGTAACTCATTGTGGCCTCGGTGTTGAAGTATATAGAGTTCTTAATACAACTGGTAACTCATTGTGGCATCGGGTGTTGAAGTATATAGAGTTCTTAATACAACTGGTAGCTCATTGTGGCCTTGGGTGTTGAAGTATATAGAGTTCTTAATACAACTGGTAGCTCATCGTGGCCTTGGGTGTTGAAGTATATAGAGTTCTTAATACAACTAGTAGCTCATCGTGGCCTCGGGTGTTGAAGTATATAGAGTTCTTAATACAACTGGTAGCTCATCGTGGCCTTGGGTGTGGATGTATATAGAGTTCTTAATACACTTTAGAGTTTTGGCAAGTGATGATAAAGTCATCAAAGCTACACTCATGTTGCTGAGGAAAAATAGCCATAACTATTTAATGGCATTGGAAAGATAACATACAATTAGATCACCTCACATACATTAAGACGTAATGCCAGTTGCACAAGAAAATGCAAGGCTTTTCAGCTTACTTGTTAAAATCACATGTTGGCGCATCCTGTGCTGCAAATGTTGTAGGATTTGATGCTTCTGTTGGCTATCTGGCAGCATTTTACCGTTGTTGCTCTAGGCAGCTCCTAGTGTTGACGTAATGTACCACTGCGTGCAGAACAGCACTGGAAAGCAGATCAGAGGTGAGACTGAATGACATCAGAGGGGCTAGGCGGAGCTTCAACTGTCAAGTAAACATGACTGTCATCCTGTAGCCATATGCATTCTACATTTCAAAAAATGTTTATGTATGAATCCATTAGGGTAAAGACAGGTATCAAAACCTCGTTATTCAAAGCTTTGACGTCAAAGCAGTAAAAAAATGAGGTTTGTTTTTTCACTGCTCCCACGCCAGGCTCTGAAACTTTTCTTCTCTCTGATTGTGAACCAAGGGAAATGCGGGAATGCGAGTGGCACTCCGCAGTAGCGGCCGGTTCTCATAAAGCCACTGTCAGTGCAACACTAGTTCTCCTCTTTCAATGTGAAAGTGGGGCTTTTGGCCCTAGGGGGGAGTGAATGCACAGATGGTGGCTTTGGAGGGTTGGCAGAACCCCAAGTAGTTGGACAATGATGAGGTTGGGGGTGGTGGGTGGCAGGACACCGGGTATTTGTTTTATATTTGGGCAGGGAAAGGAAGGGCGATGCCAAAGGTGATGTCAAGCGCGTAGTTTAAGGAGAGGCGTTTGGGGTGTTATACCCCCCCTAAAGAATGTATTCTGTGGCAAATAATTGGGTACAGGTGCTTTCAGTCGGTATAGTGAGACGTCTGCCAGATTTCACCCTGATTTTTACATGCCCACACTGACACAAACACACACTCTCTCTCGTCTCTGCCTTAAAACTTGGTTAGTTTGAAAACTATTATGTTTTAAGTACCGCCAGCAATCTGCACTCCTCTCTCTTCCCACTGCCTCTGAAGCCCCCCTCGTGTCCTGCTTCTCATAATGTATTTTAACAAGATATGCCTATGTGATTGTTGGGAAATCTGAAGCTTACACCCCCCCAACCTTTCTGACCAACCTACGCCCCTGGCTGATGTGGGTGTTAGGACACCAGGGGGCATATGTACAAGCCCCTATCGCCACGGGAACGTCGCTTTTTGTGACGTTTCCGTGGCGATAGGGGCTTTGCCTTATTTACTAGGCAGCGTTAAGCCACTTAATGAGGCTTAACGCTGCCTTGTAAATAAGACCCCATTTCACGCTATGCTTAGCGTGAAAGGGGTGGGCAGTGGGTGTTGCCGTTGGCGTTCCACCGCAACACCCATTGATTTTGACACTACCCCCTATTTACAAGGGCAGCATAAATAGGAGACAGTGCCAAAATTAAGACCAGGGAAAACCTGGTCTTAACTTGGCGAAACGAGGAGAAATGCTTTATTTCTCCTTGTTTTTGCTTTTTCCATGTGCAGCACACATGGAAAAAGCAAAATGCCTTGGATTGTTTATGTGTAGGAAGGTGACCCTTCCAGCACATAAACAATCCTTAAAAAAATTTGCATTTTGTAACTTCCATGTGTGCTGCATTAAGTAGCACACATAGAAGTGACAAACCAGCATTAAAAGATTGTTTATGTGCAGGAAGGGACACCTTCCTACACATAAACAATCTTCCTCCGCACGCAGACACCCTTGCACTATGGTACAAGGGTGCCTGTGTTGGCGCTACACTGCTAAGTGTAGCGCCAGTGCAGGGGGAAACGCAAGGCTGCACCATATCCTTGTAAATATGGCGCAGCCCTGCGTTTCTGAAGTGGCTGAGTGAGGCGTTAAGCCATGACGGCTAACGCCTCACTCCGCCACTTCTTTGTAAATATCCCCCCAGGTATTTAAATCTTTGGGGAGCAGAGGGTGGCAGGTTGTTGGCACAACACTGGGTATTTTCTTTTTATATTCGAGGAAGAGGAGGCCAATGCAGCTTGTGGTGCGGTAGGCAGGCTAATGTGGAGGATGGTCGGGTGGGCGGCAGTACATGGCTCCCCAAATAGCTCATACCTCGGAGTTCTGAGTGACATGATAAACAATGACAAAGAAACCTGGGTTTTCTATACTATTACTGAGAACTTCTCAGTGGAAAAATATTGCCGTTATTCACAGTTACCCACCTGTAATTCTATATGTTTCTCCTTCCTAAGACCTCTCGTAACGAAGGGTATAGGTTGGTTGGGGATTTGAGAATTCTTTTTCTTTTACATAAGAGTTATTTTTCAATTACTAGAGTACATGTCTTTCTCTCCAGCACTCTTCCTTTTATCTGTATGTAAGGACGCTCATTTTAACCTAATGTTAGCTACTTTATAATTTTGCATTCTAGTTCATGGTAGTATCATTTAAACAAAAAGTCCTAATTCCAAGTTATTTAACCACAAGGAAGCCTTAACTGGGAAGAGATCTGTGTCCCAGGGATGCCAACATATAATATTTTTCATGATGGCGTGTGTTGCCACCACCCTGAAGCATGGGTTGTTCAGCGCCTTACAAATGTCTAATAAAGAAATAGTTTACCGCCTGTGAGATGGGAGCAGGCGGGGCTAACCTGATGTGATATAGGCTCGTTCTGCCATCTAGTGTAAAAAAGGGGGAAGTGCAATTAAATTTCTTCCCAAAAACTTAAAGCTGCCTGTCTGTCTGTTAAAGCAGGCCTTTGGCAGCAGCACGTGTTTTATCTTAGACGTCACCACCGCGTATTATGATTATTATTGCTTTAGTGGGGTGCTAGTGGTATATTGCTAGGTAGAATGTGCTGTTGGTGGGGACTGAGAGGCCTGTTCAGACCCGTCTTAAGGATTTTTGATGCTCCCTACAACAAGACATATTTTGGGGTCCCACCTTTCGGAACAACAATAAATGCGTTGCTCGTTTTCAGCTAATTCAAGCCCTTGTGAGTGGGGGGTTTGAGATTTGAGGTAATGAAAGGAGGTAGAGAGGACTGCGAGGATTTTGTGATTCGTGATGTAGAGAGAGATGAGGTATGACAATGCAGAGGCACAGAGAGATAAGGCAGGCAAAGGTGAGGTACAAAGAGGGGGAGAGGCAGAGAGGCACAGAAGACAGCAGGATGGAAGATAAGTTACAGGGAGGTAGACAGAGAAGTAAAGAGGGGCAAAGATGGCGAGCAATGTAGGAAGAGATGTTAGCTCCAATGATCGTCCATTTGTTGCCTTGAAGCCTCCGGGGCCAGGCGGAATTACCGAACGCACTGAAATACAATTAGCTAATTACAAATGTTCCGGCTTCCTGAGAGCCACCATGGGAAACTAGCTGATTGGTGTATAGGAATATCCCGCCCTTCTACTCACAAATATCAGCAATTTTTTATTCTCAAACCACCTGCAGGAGAACTTAACAGTGAGTGCTGCCAACAATGTGGGTAGACAACTCCACGCCCCTCTCAAAGCCTCGAGGCCAGTCTTGATTAATGCCATGGGCCCAACAGATCCCTCCAACTGCGATCCCTCAAACTTAATTATAAAGGGCGCTGACCTCGGGTGGGGGCGCCTTTTTATGAGCACATTAGGGGTTAAAGCCCCTGCTGCCGCATTCTTGGCCTCCAGCAATTTTCAGGCAACAATAAAGTCAAGATATTTCCGGTGATAAATGTTGAACCTGGAGAGAGATCGGAGTTTTGTCTAGTGCAAGTTTTGACTCATTGTAAGATAGCGCAGAGGGTAAATATGCCTGCTGCAAAGAACATGCAGCATTCGGATCACAAAGTGCATATAGTGTAAATAGGTCAGTGGGTTGCTGCTTTTGTCAGAGAGATCCTTTAGTTACTTGCAGTTTATTAATTAAAATCCTAATATAAAACAGTGAGCTATTAACTGTCATCAAAGAGCTGCATAAAAACTAAAAGGTATAGATTAGAGCGTTATGATTTTTACCTTGTCTTTCATTATCCTAATGTTGCAAAAAAGGGTTCATTTGGGTAGAAATCAATTCTTATTATTAAAGAGAACCCCTAACCATGCTGTTATTTTTTAAATTCTGAGTTTGTGCTTTTCCAGATCAAGCTCTCTTAAAGTATACTGCCTACCATTATGGATGACATGTGACTCCTACACCTTGTAGTCCTCTGTCTTATGTAACATTTCCTATACACCGATTGACACACGTATGATTGATTGTCTCTGTGTAATGTGTGTTTGATATAAAGTGCTCTGACATCCTGCACTGGTATAAGTGGCGCTATAAAACTAATTAAATGCATCTGAGAGAGAGTGGTTATGGAGATTTGAGGGGCACTGTTAAAGGGTGGTAGTGAGAGAATCCATGGCGGAGGTGGAAATTGGGGGGCACCGACAAACATTGTCGCACCGGGTGCCACCAGAGCTAAAGCCATCCCTGGCCGAGATGCGCCCATAGGAAAAACACACTTTAAGACTGGACATGGTTGCCGGGTGCTCTTCAGTGGTGCTCCTCGCCGCGTTCCTTTAAAGACTCACCCAACTAGCAGTAAGCAAACCCATCAATACCATGTAGCGGAACATTCTATAAGGATTTGCTCATGGAATATAAGAGGCATGAAAGAGTCTGATGACAAAAAAGTGGCCACCAGACGTCTGACGGAATTTGACACAGTGTGTTTACAGGAAACATGGGCCGGGGCCTCCATTCCATAGCCTAATTATTTAGAGTTTTCCTCCCCGGCCACTCCCGCTACTCGCGAAGTTCATCCTTCTGGAGGGACAACAATTTACATCAATAGCTGCTTAGGAGCAAACCCAATCTCAATAGGAAAAGGGGAAGGAGACTTTCTTTTTGTCAAAGTCCAACCTGCTAAAACTAAAAGCCATGGTCAAGCCACGCACTTAATAATTGGCAGCATCAATATTCAGCCCAACCCATCATTCCGGAAGAGAACCATAGACGCTCTTCTCCCAATGGTAAGAGTTTTAAGGTTGGAATATAGTGATGGAGCAAGGACTCACAAATGAGACTTGCTCGGATGCAATCCTCTTAAAGTATTAATGTATTAAATTGTATTGTTTATACTAACTATTGCACACACGAATACAAATAGCAAGGAAGCTTGTTTATGTGTTTTTACTAACAAGTAACGCTTGTCTATTCTAAAATGGCTGCTAAAACGCGGGAACTTTACTGCGCATGTCTCAACCATATCACGTGGTGTGACGTCTTTCTTTGCTTGGTGGGAAAATTCTTGCTTCTGTGCAGTGTGATTTAAAATGGCTGCTATATGTTCTCACATGCTACAGCTTGCTCTTATGTTTTGTTTAAACTGTAATATTCTAACGCTATTAATGCGGGGATAAGTTTATAAGTAAATGGGAATAGAATAGACAGAGTGGGTATACAGTGAAACATTTTATTTGTGATTTTAAAATTTTCTTCTTTGATTTTATTAGTTCGTAAATGTTGGGCCTGGGGTTGGTGAACTGAAAACTCGAATGACGTGGGTTCTGCGCATGCTCCTTGAAAGACTGCCCAGAGCGGAAAGGGATGAAGTCAACCTGGACGTCGTCCAAGGCCATGACCTGATGGCCAATATTGTCATATTCATGAATGTCCTTATAAAATTGTAACAATATACATGAAAAGGCACAAACTTTGTCATGAGACGGGTGGGAAATAAAGCAAATGTATTAAATTTGAGGGGCGGTATTCTAAAACAAAGAGCTTTAAGAAAAGGAATTAAATCAATATGGTGTGAGGATCAACCCCCTGTCCCCGTCCAATCAGAAGTAGTGGTACACAAAAGATAGTCACTGTGACTATCTTTTGTGTACCACTATTTACCCGAGTCCAGTGGTCTTTCGGGTTACCCCATTGATACGAAACTCAATCAGAAGTAGTGGCCCCATAAGTTAGCAACATTAAGGGGAGGTACATGGGCGTAGAAGGGTATAATAGATATAGAATTAGCTAATTAGTAGGCAGATGCTGCTCAGCATTAGGAAGAACAGGGCGAGCTGATCGATTGCAGACTCAACCGTTGTCCAGAGAGGTCCTGAGGTGGGGGCGGCGGAATCCATTAGAAGGAAGAAACGGGAGAATCGAGGAGAAGCGAAGTACCAGAGAAGGGAACGACGCAGGCGTCGTGGGTAGAGAGGTCACCGGTCCTGTCCTGATCCGGGAGGAGTCTTTTTGTTCTTCATCCTTCCAGGGTCCTATCTTTCCAACTCCTTGGCCAAGGGGTTTGGTTCTCGCACTTAGGTAAATATAAATGCAAACCTTAGTTGCGCTGCTGTCTCTATCTTCTCTTTTTCCTAAGGGACCGTCATTAATCGATAGTCATTGTTGTGCTCCCTCCTTGAGATTTGATTCAAGTTCTATGTGGCTTTGTATTTTACTCTGCTAAATCTTTAGATAAACATTTTAAAACTTCTTGACTTTGTGATTATTTAGAAATTATGAATTGTATGGAATGTCACTCATTTTAAATTTCCCAATTAGCAAAGGATTCATTGGTAAGTCATTACTCTTCAATCAGAAGGTAATTGGTAGCAGGGATTTGATAAAGAGTACCAACTGACCCACCAGCGGAAATTGCTAGCGTAGTATGAATGTATGGGCCCAAGTGAGTATTTTGTGTATGAATGCTTGTTGCTAGTAACCCGCTGGATCAGTTTTCTGGTTATCAGAGGATGGTTGTGCTTTGTTAATTGGGTAATGAGAATTTTATTTTTATGAACTAACATCCGCTTTTTGTTTAAAGTTTGTTTTATGTTGTCTAGAATCCCCGGGGAAAATTGAGAAGCGGTTGGTAAGTGGAAGCCATACTGCAGTGAGGTTATCTGTCAGGCAGAAATAGTTCTGAAAAGTTAAGTAGGACTATCAGTACTGGTTAGGGACTCTATGTGTGTGAGTAATAGCAAGGGAATATGCTAGTGAAAGTTTGATGTTATATCACCTAGAAAGGGTAACATTGAAGAAGTAACAGGTATTTCTGAAGCATGCGTGAAGAGTAGACGGAAATGTTTTACTCGTAGTGTATGATTAGTAAACGGAAGAGTTTTACTAAGAAGTGAGAGAATCTATCTTTTCAAGTTAGCGAAACTGACACAATAGCGAATGTTTTATGTTGTTATTGAATTTAATTAGAAAATAGGGAGAATAAAACTTTGCGTACGTTTTTGTAAAGGGAGGGTCAGCTGCCGGAGAGGAAGCTGACGTTACAAACGCCGCGCTGGGATTGGTTAAAACCGCGGGCGTGAAAAGACTCTTGTAAAGGAGGGGTCAGTAGTCAGGAGTAACCCTGACGTCACAGGTGTCGCGCTGGGATTGGTTGAAACAGCGAAGGACAGAAAGGCGCAGATTGTAAAGGAGGGGTCGTCAGAAAAGACGTCACTGAAAAGCCGCGCTAGGATTGGTCCAGAAGCATAAGTTAGCTGGAACTTAATTGGTTGTCAACATAGAAGTCGAAATCTTAGTGGACAGTGGAAATTGTATGTTTAAACGCGATCCGACTTTAATAGGAACTCGTCCAGACAGGAGATTCCTAGGTTTTGCAGAATATAATTCAATAAACAGATATTTACCCAGAATGTACGGAGAAAAGAGGAAAATGTCAGTTCTACAGAAGATTAAGAATTATTTTAAAAAGGACAAACCAATCAAGACTAGAGAAGGTATTATCATTCCACCAGCTAAAACGCCCGCTTCATTCATGATGATGGAGAGAGGTTATCATACTTGTGTATGGTTAGAAAATTGGATAGAATATACCAAAAATGATGGAATATTAGCCTTTCCCGATATTGGTACTTTCAATGGGAGAATTCTTCAAAATTTGAGATTAAGAATGAATGATTTAGAACCCAGACCTAGATTAACTCAATACGAAGCCTTAGAAGAATGGGAAACTGAGGCATTTGAACGTGACCGATCCAGAAGTAATAGGAGTTATCGGGGATTCTTTCCCAGATACCAAAACGAGTCAAGGGACGGTCAGATGAAACAGTGGAGAAGAGCAATGCTTACAGAGGGTCTGTATCCCATATTAATGGCAGAAGAATCGTCAGGGAGTAAATGCACAGAAAAGACCAAACATTTGGCTAGATTTGGAGATTCTGAAGACGAATTTATGGAAGATTTATTAAAGAATCCACCACCATATCAAGAAGGGACAAGTGGATGCACCGCAAGTGCACCCTTGTTACGGACACCCTTGGTGCCTGAAGTATTACATGATTCACCAGTTAGTAGAGTGCTTCACGATAAAGAAAAGGAAGCGATAGATAGAAACAGAGCAGAATTAATTCAAAAAGTAACGCAATTGAGTGTTCACCCTGATTCATTGACCATACCTGTAACGATTGGTCCAGTGGTTCCCTTATATGGTGACAAAGTAATTTATCCCAAACCTCTAGTTGTACCTACACCTGTGAATGTTCCTAAACCGGAAGCAGTAGTAATGGTTGAGGATCACTTTAGTGATTGTGAGTCTATGATTTCATTAATGGACTTGCCCATTCGAGATTCTGTAAATAATACTCCAAGAAGAGTAACACCTAGTTGCTCCAAAGATGTAAACATAGTAACCTCATCAGGAACTAAAAGTGCCACAGTAGTTACACCTGAAGATTTAGAAAGGTGGGCACAAGGATCAGACAAACAGAATTCACCCCCAAAGATCATGGACATTTATAAATTAAAAGTTGAATTAGAAGAAATGATAGCAGGAAATGTAGGAGTAGATCGCCTAAATACTTACAATGAAGAAGAATTATTGTTCGTATGCAGAAGCATCACAAGAAATGCAAAAATATTTCATGAGAAATTATCAGATTTAGCTCAACAGATGGGAATTGAAATAGGGAAGTCAAAGGTACTGCAAAAACCCTATAGAGCAGATTTTTCAGACAAAGATTTAGAGAATATGAATGCCTCAGGAAGGAAATTAAAGTAAAGGAATTAATGACAGTTTTGCAGAAATGGGGAGAGCTAGATAAATGGAAAGCTAGATGGACAAAGAAAAAGGAAGAGGCACGATATAGTAAAACCACTTCAGAATATTTAATGAAGGAAGCAGGGAAAGGAGATCAAATGTACCCGATGCGAGAAGTTCCAGGAGGGGGATATGTACATGTCCCATGGAGCAGACAGGATATTTTATCATTTACGAACAATTTTCCAAAATTAAGAGAAAAGCCAATTGAATGGTACAAGCAGGTTGAGAGGTTTGTGAAGGTGTCAAAGGTGTTGTTGAAAGACTTGGATGGTTTGTTTGACATAGTGGTACCTGCAGATTTGTGGACAGATTGCAAAATCACAATTGATTGGCCTAGTGAGGAGTATCCTAGAGATCCAAAGACAGGTGCCCCGTCAAATGATGTAATGAAAAAGTATCAGCAGGTAATAACTTATTTGAAAGGGAAAATACCACCAAAAGAAACAGATTGGGTGAAAATAGACAGAACTACCCAAGAAGCCAGTGAATCGGTACATGCCTACTATGAGCGTTTATTGCAGGTATTTAAGCAGTATAGTGGATTTGAGGACATTGGAGATAAAAACATGAGTCAGTTTGTTTACCGATTTGTTTACGGTCTGAAGCCAGAGATTTGTCAGATGATTAAGCAGCACATGTTGTGCTGGCAGGGAAAGCCGATAGATGAAATTTTGAAATACGCGAAATATTGTGGAGATGACATTGAAGATAGACACAAGAAATTGCAAGAGAAGGTGATGTGGGCTCAGGTGAAAATGGCTGAGCGACAGGGAATTAATTTGGATAATCCAAATGATAATCAAGGAAAAGATTCTGGAACGAATGGTGACACTGGGAACGGAGGAAAAGTGAGAGGACGAATGAGCAGAGAAGAGGCTAAAAAGAAGTTTCCTTGTCATGGATGCGGAAAATTAGGGCATTGGAAGGATGAATGTAAAAAGATTCGGAATAATAATGGCCCAAATCAAAATTTAAATCCACAGATGCAGAATGACTCACAGCAGGGTGTAAATCCTCAGAGTCAGTTGCCACCTGCACCTATACAGGGTAATGTAAGCAGAGCAAAGCACGGTACAGACGTCGGATATCAAGGAGGAAGTGGTAAGAATGATTATGTAACATCACAATTTCTTTTACAGGACGATTTTGATACCTATAATTTATGACGGTGCCTGGGAGAGGGGAAGAAGGAGTGCGTACTTGGTGCATCCTTACCGGTAGATCAGTCAGGTCCATATGTTGAAGGAAATGTGAAAGGTAATGATATTACTTTTCTTTTGGACACTGGTGCTACTAGGTCTACTGTGAGAACAGCAGACATCCCAGACCTTCCTCTCTCTGGAGAAGCTATCCAAGTTGTGGGAGTGGCTAATCAGAAGATTAGAACACCTCTTACCGAACCAATGGAAGTAAAAATCGGAAACTTTAGAGAAATGCATCAATTTGTAGTATGTGATTCCAGTCCAGTAAATTTATTGGGCAGGGATTTGCTTTGTAAGATGAACTGTACAATTTTCTGCACACCGGATGGTGTGGCAATTCAGACCCCAGATGAAGACCATGTATATAAATTTATGATTGCAAAACAAGGTACGGAAGTGGATGAGATGTTTTCCCTGATAACAAAAGACGAGTTACCAGAAGAACTGAAAACTACGGTGAATCCCATGGTATGGGATTTCACGGGAAAGGAAGTAGGACTTATGGCCAAAATAGACCCAGTGAAAATTACTGTAAAGGAAGGTGAGGTTTACCCAAACACCAGACAGTATAAAATGAGTGCAGAAGTAAAGGCAGGAGTCATTGAAGAAATTGACAGAATGGTAAAACAAGACATATTAAAGAAAGTAATGAGTAGCCCTTGTAACTCACCAATCATGGGTCTAAAGAAACCCAGTGGAAAATATAGGATCGTTCAAGACCTGCGCAAAGTAAATAAGATTGTGGAACCTTGTTGTCCTATAGTACCAAATCCTGCAGTAATCCTATACCAGATTCCTTGGAGTGCAGGATGGTTTACTGTGATCGATTTATGCCAAGCATTCTTCTCGATACCCTTGCATCCAGATAGTCAGTATCTATTTTCATTTAAATTTGAGAACAAGGTCTATGTATGGAATCGTGTCCCTCAGGGGTACACAGAAAGTCCTTCCATCTTTAACCAAATATTGAAAAAGTGTCTAGAAAAACTGGTGATGCCAGGAAGCTCAGTCTTAGTGCAGTACATAGACGACTTACTAGTGGCATCTAACACCAGAGAGGATTGTGTTGTTGACACCATAGCATTACTAAATCATTTAGCAGAAGAAGGTCATAAGGTGTCACCTGAAAAATTACAGTTCTGTACTACAGCAGTAAAGTACCTAGGACACCAAATTGAGAGGGGCAGAAGGAGAATAACAGATGAAAGAATAAAACTAATAAAGAAAATGCAGATGCCTGTCTCTCAACGAGAAGTAAGAATGTTCCTTGGAATAGTAGGGTACTGTAGACAATGGATATTAGGATTTTCTCTACTAGCAAAACCATTGATTCAGATGACGAAAAAGAAGGCAAAAGACCCAGTTGAATGGGATGATGAAAGTGTAGGTGCATTTGTAAAACTAAGAAATGCTTTGTGTGCAGCACCTGCCCTAGGCATGCCTGATTATAAGAGAAAATTTGCATTATTTTGCCATGAAAGAGAAAATTGTGCACTTTCAGTCCTAACCCAAAGACATGGTTTGACCAGACGTCCTATAGCATATTTTTCTGCTACATTGGACCCAGTGGCAGCTGCGTTGCCTGGTTGCTTAAAAGCAGTAGCTGCAACTTGTTTGAGCATTGAACACAGTGAGTCAATTGTAATGGGACACCCTGTAAAAGTGTTTGTCCCACATGCGGTTGTGATTTTGCTGACAAGAACCCGAACTCAGCATCTTACCCCTAGTCGACTGACTAAGTATGAAAGAATAATACTGGGTGCTGAAAATGTGACCATTGTAAGGTGCACAATAGTAAATCCAGCTACCTTACTACCAGACCCATATCATGAGGAAGTTAAAGATGACGAAGAAGAGCATGATTGTTTACAAGTCACAGAATTGTGCACAAAACCGCGTCCTGATATTCAGGAACTACCTCTCAGGGAGCCAGACAGGGAGCTGTTTGTTGATGGCTCATGCCAAAGGCATGAAGATGGAAAACTAACTGCAGCATATGCAGTATGTGAACTAACTGGAATAGTCGAAGCATCCTATTTACCAGGGGTAAAATCTGCACAAATAGCTGAATTGATTGCTTTAATAAAAGCTTGCAAAATTGGGAGGAACCAAAAGGTAACTATATTCACTGATAGTCAATATGGTTACGGGGTTGTGCATGATTTTGGCCAATTATGGATGCAGAGGGATTTCATGACTTCTTCAGGATCCCCCATTAAAAATGGACAGTTCGTAAAAGAACTATTGGAAGCAATACAATCACCAAAAGAATTGGCTGTGGTGAAATGTGCCGCACATCAGTCAGGAGATGACTGGGTGGTAGTCGGCAATAGATACGAAGATCTGGTGGCTCAACATTGTGCCAAAAACAGATTAGCAGTAAACAAAAGGGTGGAAAGAATGGGAATCAGCTGCCAACTTATGCTGTTTGCACCTCCTGAAACATGGAATGATGTAAAAAGATTGCAAGATGATGCTGATGAGAGCGAAAAGAGTATATGGATTAAAACAGGATGTACCCAAAAAACAGAGGATGATGTATGGACTTGTGCTGACGGCAGACCAGTCATGCCTGATTGTCTGCTTTCACAAATGGCTAGGATGTATCATGGAGACACACATGTAGGGAGAGATGCAATGATCAGGCTCTTTAGACAAAATTGGTTCAATCCAAAGTTTAGGGCAGTTGCAGAGAGTCTTTGCCAGAGATGTCTAACTTGCCAAATGCATAACCCAGGAAGAAAAACAGTAATTGGGTTTGGGAAAATTGGAAAGGCAGAGGGTCCATTCATGAGACTGCAACTTGATTTCATTCAGTTACCACCATGTAGAGGGCTGAAATATGCACTAGTCATAGTGTGTCTATTTTCCAAGTGGGTGGAGGCATACCCTACCAGAAGGAATGATAGTCTTACAGTTGCAAAGTTGTTACTACGCGAACTAGTACCTAGATTTGGTTTTCCAGTAACTTTGGAATCAGATAGAGGAAAACACTTTAACAGTGAAGTGGTTAAAATACTCTGTGAAGCATTCCACATTGAACAAAAGTTACACTGTGCATATCGTCCAGAAGCTTCTGGAGTGGTGGAACAATTGAATGGCACGATAAAATCCAGACTGGGAAAAATGTGTGCTTCAACATCATTAGATTGGCCAGACGCATTGCCTCTTGTTTTAATGGGACTCAGAAGCATTCCTGATAGAAACACCGGATTGAGTCCGCATGAGATAATAATGGGAAGAGCAATGAGACAATCACATGTACCCACGAATAAACTGCTGAATATATCAGATGATATGGTTCTGGATTATTGCAAAGGACTGGCTGACTTAGTGCGTTCTGTCTCTCACCAGGTTGGAGAAGACGCAGTTTCCAGACAGCCTGAACAAGAACATGATCTGAGTCCCGGAGACTGGGTGGTAGTGAAGAATCACACCAGAGAAACGTGTCTATCACCCAGGTGGGGCGAACCATGTCAGGTCATACTGATTACGAACACAGCAGTGAAGTGTGCAGGATTTCCTAATTGGATTCATGTAAGCCACACCAAAAGAGTACCAGATCCTGAAGAAGAAAATACTCAGATAATATCTATTACTGAGGAAGCTGAAGGTTGCCCAGCTGAAGAATCTCGGGCCCGAGATTCAAGGGAAGCTGACGAAGAACAACCGAGCACAAGTCAGGACTGGATACCAGTGGTAGAAATACCTGAGATCTACTACAGAACAAGAAGTGAAGTAAATCTAGAAGAAATTGAAGAAGATCAGATAGGTGAAGAAGAAGCAGCTCAGGAAGAAGAAGAAGAACAAACACAAGAACCTGAGCAGGAACAGATAGGGAGAGGAAACTGGGCTCAAATTAAAGAAGAACAATCAGACTTTGAGCAGGGACAGACAGGTTTAGAAGAATCCGGTCAGGCTGCAGAAGTTCAAAGTGCAATAAGCCCTGATCAGAACCAGTTAGATCAAGAAAAATACACAGAAGAAGAAGATCTTGAGAATTTCGAGAATGAAATCGTAAATCAAGAACAAGATCAGTTACAAGAGATCCACAGTGAAATAGAAGAAGAAATAACAGTAAGACCTGGAAAAGAACAAGGAGAAGAAACTGAAATAAAAGAAAACGAGAGTGTGCCACAACTAGAAAACAAAAGAATTTCTGAAGAAGGAAATAAAGAGACAGTACAAACAGAGAAAACAAGAAAAGGTGATCATTGGCCTAGCGTCATCAAAAGAGTAAAATACCACATAACAACCAGAAGTGGAGATCCAGAACAAGTGAATGAAGTAACAAGTCAAACAGAACAAAGAAATAAAAGTGAAAAACGAAGAAGCAAAAGACTGAAACTGGTGAATAACAAATTTAAAGGTCCTGATTGGACTTATATTATTCTCGAAGATTACGAAAGCTCAGAATCAAGTGAAAGTGGTGACGAAGGAACCAGTGCAGAACTGACTTATGAAAAAGAAATAGAACCACCTTGAGAACGTGAAAAGACTGAAGAATACGATAAGAAGAATAATATTCCTTGTCAAAAATGACTGACGATAGAGTTACTGGGAGACCAAAGCAGAAAGGTTGTAAAAGATGTTGTGCTATATGCATATGCAACCTGGTAGTGATGCTTATAGTGTGGTTAGTTGTGATCGTAGCAATTCCTTATCTTATGATAATAGATAGAAAGATTAACAACGAAACTAAGGAAAGAATAGGTAACTTAAAGGGTAATAGAGTAGAACTAAAGGCAGAAGACGAACCAGAATTACATCATGAAGTAACAGATAACGACACTAGTTTAAATGTTTTCACAAAGTTATTATTTCAATATGTAGATACTATGGAAGTTAGTAATTGTTATGTTTGTATGAAATTACCTGAATCAGTAGCAGAAGGGTTAACGTATCATCACTTACCATTAACCTATGGCATATCATGTAGTGTAGTAACTAGTTTATTTTATAGAACAGGGCGACTTCAGTATTATTATTCAAATATAGATGTGATATTTTCTGAGGTTCCGATTCGAAAGAATATGAATCCAGTGCTTACTAGCAAAGATGCATAGTTTATGGGAGAATTTTTCTTAACAATGAAATCAATAGACATAACACATGCACATAGAAGCAATCTAACATGTTCTTTACATGAAGAAGCAAAGGTGTTTTTGAATTTAGTGGAGAGTAGAAGACAAGATTTCCAAAAGAAAGCGTCTGAGCATAAGGCTCATTTACCACCTTGGGCTGAGAAAGAGGGTAGTTACACACCTGGCAAGGCTCAAGCTGCTATGGCTCTGGATTTTGAAAAGACAGGGAAAATTTGTCTACATAGGTTAAAGACAGAGTATAACAATGTTTTCATCGGTACCAGTGAATGTGAACACAATTTCTTAATTCTTGGAGGTTGGGGACTAAAAGGAGGAACAGATTCAGTTTTTCCTGGAATCTATTATGTATGTGGGAATAAGGCTTACTTTAGGCTTCCTGCACGGTGGTATGGAAGTTGCTATTTTGGAATAGTATTTCCAAAAATATACCACGTAAAAAGAAACACTGGCAGCAATGAAAATATTAGTAAATTAACACGTAGAAAAAGAGCTAGTTTTTCAGAAATTTTAGGTGATATATTTGGTGCATTGATACCTTCAGTGGGAATAATTCTGAATTCAAGGAAAATATGTAAATTATCTACAGTGGTTGATCGTTTATCAACTGACACTGCTGGAGGATTTCTAATGAATGATTAATTCAGAAATGGTTGCGATTAGGTCTATGGTTATGCAAAATCGTCTTGCTCTTGACATTATTTTGGCAAAAGAGGGCGGAGTCTGTAAATTATTGAAGACAAAACACTGTTGCACTTACATACCTGATAAAAGTGCAGAAATTGGAACATATATACAGAATATAACAAAACTTGAGAAGGAACTAAAACCACTGGAAGTTGATAGTGTATGGGAAAGATTGACCAGTAGTATTAGGTCAATTGGTACCTGGTTTGCTAATATAGGGAAAGGACTTATAGGTAAAATATTAGTACCCTTAGCAGGGTTAGCAATAATAGTACTTTCAATAATAATATGGTGCAAATGTTGTAGAAGGAAGGAATCATATAATGTGACAGAAAAAGGAAAGAAGAGAAAGTTTGATGAGATTGAACTTGAAGATTTAAGAAGTGAATTATACAAGAAACTGAAAGGAGATGTGAAAAGTAGAAAGTGTAAAAATGAAAATGAAATTATAATATGCTAAAAGTTGGCATCTGGTTGTGGGTAGTATTTTGATGGCTCAGAAACGCCATCAGAGAGGGGATTGATGGAGCAAGGACTCACAAATGAGACTTGCTCGGATGCAATCCTCTTAAAGTTTTAATGTATTAAATTGTATTGTTTATACTAACTATTGCACACACAAATACAAATAGCAAGGAAGCTTGCTTATGTGTTTTTACTAACAAGTAACGCTTGTCTATTCTAAAATGGCCGCTAAAACGCGGGAACTTTACTGCGCATGTCTCAACCATATCACGTGGTGTGACGTCTTTCTTTGCTTGGTGGGAAAATTCTTGCTTCTGCGCAGTGTGATTTAAAATGGCTGCTATATGTTCTCACATGCTACAGCTTGCTCTTATGTTTTGTTTAAACTGTAATATTCTAACGCTATTAATGCGGGGATAAGTTTATAAGTAAATGGGAATAGAATAGACAGAGTGGGTATACAGTGAAACATTTTATTTGTGATTTTAATATTTTCTTCTTTGATTTTATTAGTTCGTAAATGTTGGGCCTGGGGTTGGTGAACTGAAAACTCGAATGACGTGGGTTCTGCGCATGCTCCTTGAAAGACTGCCCAGGGCGGAAAGGGATGAAGTCAACCTGGACGTCGTCCAAGGCCATGACCTGATGGCCAATATTGTCATATTCATGAATGTCCTTATAAAATTGTAACAATGTACATGAAAAGGCACAAACTTTGTCATGAGACGGGTGGGAAATAAAGCAAATGTATTAAATTTGAGGGGCGGTATTCTAAAACAAAGAGCTTTAAGAAAAGGAATTAAATCACTATGGTGTGAGGATCAACCCCCTGTCCCCGTCCAATCAGAAGTAGTGGCCCCATAAGTTAGCAACATTAAGGGGAGGTACATGGGCGTAGAAGGGTATAATAGATATAGAATTAGCTAATTAGTAGGCAGATGCTGCTCAGCATTAGGAAGAACAGGGCGAGCTGATCGATTGCAGACTGAACCGTTGTCCAGAGAGGTCCTGAGGTGGGGGCGGCGGAATCCATTAGAAGGAAGAAACGGGAGAATCGAGGAGAAGCGAAGTACCAGAGAGGGGAACGACGCAGGCGTCGTGGGTAGAGAGGTCACCGGTCCTGTCCTGATCCGGGAGGAGTCTTTTTGTTCTTCATCCTTCCAGGGTCCTATCTTTCCAACTCCTTGGCCAAGGGGTTTGGTTCTCGCACTTAGGTAAATATAAATGCAAACCTTAGTTGCGCTGCTGTCTCTATCTTCTCTTTTTCCTAAGGGACCGTCATTAATCGATAAGTCATTGTTGTGCTCCCTCCTTGAGATTTGATTCAAGTTCTATGTGGCTTTGTATTTTACTCTGCTAAATCTTTAGATAAACATTTTAAAACTTCTTGACTTGTGATTATTTAGAAACTATGAATTGTATGGAATGTCACTCATTTTAAATTTCCCAATTAGCAAAGGATTCATTGGTAAGTCATTACTCTTCAATCAGAAGGTAATTGGTAGCAGATATTTGATAAAGAGTACCAACTGACCCACCAGCGGAAATTGCTAGCGTAGTATGAATGTATGGGCCCAAGTGAGTATTTTGTGTATGAATGCTTGTTGCTAGTAACCCGCTGGATCAATAGGAATGAAATAGGGTTTATTGCCGGCGATTTTAATGGGAATTTATTTAACATCAGCCCTGACCCACACTTGCTGAACGGTGATAACTATTATTGGAAAATTCTGTCAAAATCTATGCAATTTCAAAGGAAGGATGCACACAGCTCTCACGTGGAAACTTCTCTCAAGGTTCTGGGTTTCCGAATGCTTCATGGGAGAAGCCCAGTGATCATCCTGCGGCCTACACGCACCTTTCTTCAGGTACACTTGCAACGTAAGATTACATGTGGGTCTCAATGATGCATTTCCACCAGGTCAGAGGTTTCAAAGTATCCCCATTGTTAGTAAGTGACCATGCATGGCTGGAATGCATCCTAGACTTACAAATCTGTAAATCTCTTCCCACAAGTATTATTGAACATTCAGATTCCCTCGAAGCAGTTTGCTAAATTAAATGGCACTTGGATACCTGGCTGGAGCACAGTTTGATCCTGTTGGCCTCTGACAACCAACTGGAGATTATGCATCCTTAAAGAGGGTCGGAGGTGGCAACAATCCTACATGAGCTGGCTGAATTCTTGGCAACTGCTCCTTTAGTTACCCTAGAGGGTGAAGCTTCAGAAGATGCTGCAAAAGGATTCAAACAATTGAAAAAACTGTTAAATAAGGCCTTAAAAGTCAGGAATTAAAACAGTGTTGAACTTGCCTCCAAAAAGGAATCTATTAAGTACCTAAGGACTAAATATAACGAAATAACTGTAGGAAAAGAAGAGGTACGATGATAAGAAAAAATTAGTAAAGATTCTCATGGCCATTAAATCAAAAGACCCAGCCAGGTTTTGGTGTATAATTAACGAGTCCCTAACCAGGAGGCAGAGCCATATCCTAAGTAATATCTTGGCCACAGGATGGGTGAAGCACATTGAGTGCCTTTACGTTGACAAGGCCTCAAGCAATGGTCAGGACTCAATCTTTGGCAAGCATCCTAACCACGAGTCTATGAACTGCTTAAAGCCGCTGAATAATGATAGAGTGGAATAAATGATTCTTTCAATAAAAAGGACAGGTGCCATTAGTCCTAACAGACTGCCGGCAGCCATTTTTAAACTACACCCCACCAAATGGGCAGCCATTTCAACCCCTTGTTCAATCAATGCCTGGAGAGGGTCCATGTTGGTCCCCAACCATAAATAGGGGGACCACAATCTCCCAGCGAATTTTAGGCTCATTGCACTCTTGGAAGTAGAAGGGAAACGCTTTGCTAAAATTCTCAATAAAGAGCTGTAAATTTGGGCCTAGGAGAAGCAACTAATTCCATTTTTCCAGACAGGGTTTCAAAAAGGCTGCAGCATTGAGGACAATATCTTTTGCTTCACCACATTGATTGGAGATTCAATGGAAAAAAAGGGGAAGCAACTGTACGCAGCATTCATCGACTTTGCCACTGCCTTCGACAGTGTTGCGAGAAATATCTTATGCAAATATTACCAAAATCCAAATTCCTGCCCAATTGAGAGTCATTAACAAATATTGGCACCGTAAACGGTGCCAATATTTATATTTGTAAATTAACAAATATTGGCACCGTAAACGGTGCCAATATTCATATTTGTTAATGGCTCTCAATTGGGCAGGAATTAGGATTTTAGTAATATTTGTTTAATGATTATTAAAAATCCAAATAATATATGTATTCTGTTTTGTAATAACACATATTATGTACCCATATATCCATTCCGGAGGCATCAATTCTCAATAACCATGACTTCCCATGATGGCCGACACGTGTGTTCTCAATTATGATATGTATTGAAGTCCTTCATTTATTTCAAAACTCTGTATTTATGTCATTCACTGCGTTTGGGTTTCTACGTGTGAGCAAGGCTGCAGGTCAGCCGAAACACGTTACGAGGAGCCATTAAATCCTAATTCTTGAGCAAATCATGTTGTGGTGTGTCCTGACGGTGCCTTATTCCCGCTGAGGGATATGGACTTTTAATGAGATATTTGCTGGCCTGCTTTCACATATATATATATATATATATATATATATTCACTGAAAAAACGGTAGGTTTCAGGCACGTTATAGTTACAAATTAGCATTTTAAAAACCTTTGAAATTCACTGAAAAAGCGATAGGTTTCAGACACGTTATAGTTAGAAATTAGCATTTAAAAACCTTTGAAATTCACTGAAAAAACCATAGGTTTTAGGGACAGTTATAGTTAGTTGGACATTGCACTCGTACAAAACCCGTGAAATTCCCCCGTTATAGTTAGTTCAGCTAACTATAACTCGCGCCCCGCAATGCACTGCTGATGACGTCACATATTACATCACTCATGACATGGTCAGTGACATCACTGATGACATCACTGATGACATCTCAAATGACATCACTGATGACATCATCCAGTGACTGTGTGTTTCTGTAAAGTTTAAATATGTTTAATATATATAGGGAAAGGCGTATTGAAGAATGAGTGGGTGTATAAGTGTCTGAATGGATGATTTAGTACGTGCGTGACTGACTCTACAAGTGAGTGATTAAACGTATCTTACTGAATGCATGGGTTAGTGACTAAACTGTGTGAATGTCTGTATCCGTCTGTTGGTGTGTAAGTGGATGCATGGATTTGCGAATAGCTACATGAATGTCTATATGGGTTATTGATTGGTTCTATGAGTATCTGTATGGGTGCCTGAGTGTTTGTGTGGATGGGGTGTGTGCGACTGTGCATAGATGTGTGAGTGGGTGATTCACTGGGTGGATGGTTTCAAGAGTGCATCTGTGATAGACTGTATGGGTGGGTAAGTGTGTGTAAGAGTGTGTTAGTGAGTGAATGTATGTCCCAGTGGTACATGTGTGAGTAACTACATATGTGAAAGGCAGTATATATGTGTATTGGAGTATATAAATAGCTATAAGCGAGAGTGAGTGATTGTGATAGTGGCTGTATGGATGAGTGTGTGCTTGTATCAGTGATTGTATAAGAGCGTAACAATGTGCTAGTATTTGTATGATTAAGTGAGCTGGTGTGTGTATAACTGTATAGGTGAGTAAATGGCAGTGTGTTTAATTATTTGCATGACTGACTAGGTGTGTGAGTACCTCTATGGATGAGTGGCGGTGTTTGAGTGTCTATATAGGAGTAAGAGTGCATATGATAGTCCTCTACTGAGTGACCATAAGTATGAGTGACTGTACGGGTGAGTGAGTGGATGTGTGTGTGTAGACCTAAGAATCAGTGAGTGGGTATGTAGTTATTGGTGTTGGAGTGTCTATGGTTTTGCGAATGGCACTCTGTAATTTAGATTGGGTGTATCAAAGGTTATATTAGGGTGTGAGGAGCTGCATCAGATTATCACGTGGATGATGTCATCAGTGATGTCATTTGAGATGTCATCAGTGATGTCATCAGTGATGTCACTGACCATGTCATGAGTGATGTAATATGTGACGTCATCAGCAGTGCATTGCGGGCGCGAGTTATAGTTAGCTGAACTAACTATAACGGGGAATTTCACGGGTTTTGTACGAGTGCAATGTCCAACTAACTATAACTGTCCCTAAAACCTATGGTTTTTTCAGTGAATTTCAAAGGTTTTTGAAATGCTAATTTCTAACTATAACGTGTCTGAAACCTATGGTTTTTTCAGTGAATTTCAAAGGTTTTTAAAATGCTAATTTGTAACTATAACGTGCCTGAAACGTACGTTTTTTTCAGTGAATTTCAAAAGTTTTTTAAATGACAATTTTTAAATGTATTAATTTTTATATTAATTTTTTTCACACTGATTTACTACATTTTTAGAAACAATTTCTTTTACATATTTTATTTTTTAAATTACATTGTAATTACATTATACATTACATTACAAAAAATACTTTCTCAGAATGAATTACTTTAGTTTAAATACTTTGCACATAGGCAATAGACATTTAAGTACAGTAGTTACAGTTGTTGCAATGGGCAACACATTTTCATACACAATGCAACATTCAGCTCAATGTGAATTTCTAGTTAAATGCAATTAGTTACTTTATGGATTACTTTTTCTAACCACAGGACTGGATCCTAGATTCAGTCCTGGTACATCTCCTGTAAACAGTTGAGTAAAAGCGTTTTGGTTACAGTCGTGATTTTTAAGGAATATTATTGTATTTTAAAAGTTGACACTTAGAAACTTTTTCTCATAGAATCACCAATGTTATCCTATGGAAGGAAATTCACTTAGCAGGTAAAAACTGTTATCGTTACTTTTTCTTACTCAGTGTTGGATCCTGGATCCAGCACTGGTGCATCTCCTGTAAACAGTTGAAAGAATGCGTTTAAGTCATACAGGCGATTTTTAAGGAATATTTGTAGTTTGTGAAAATCGACACTTTGAAACTTTTCTGCTGAAAACCAGACAATGGATTCCTATGGAAGAAAATATAAGTTACTGGTAAGTACGGTTAAAATTACTTTTCAGGACCAGTACTGGGCTGAAAGATACAGCACTGAGGTCTCTCCTTATAACAGGTGAGTAAATCGGAATTCGTATTTCGGCTGATTTTAGAGGAATATTTGTATGTTTCAAAAATCAACACTTAGAAACTTTTTCAGCAAAAAGCAGGCAATGATATCCTATGGAAGGAAATTCAAGTTACTGGTAAGTACGGTTAAAATTACTTTTGAGGATCAGTACTGGGCTGAAAGATGCAGCACTGAGGTCTCTCCTGATAACAGATGAGTAAATCGGAATTCGTATTTCGGCTGATTTTAGATGAATATTTTAAAGTTCCAAAACTCCACACTTAGAAGAATTTCCAAGTGAAACCAGTCAATGTTAGCCTATGGAAGGAAATTCAAGTTACCGGTAAGTACGGTTAAAATTACTTTTAGGACCAGTACTGGGCTGAAAGATACAGCACTGAGGTCTCTCCTGATAACAGGTGAGTAAATCGGAATTCGTATTTCGGCTGATTTTAGAGGAATATTTGTATGTTTCAAAAATCAACACTTAGAAACTTTTTCAGCAAAAAGCAGGCAATGATATCCTATGGAAGGAAATTCAAGTTACTGGTAAGTACGGTTAAAATTAGTTTTGAGGATCAGTACTGGGCTGAAAGATGCAGCACTGAGGTCTCTCCTGATAACAGGTGAGTAAATCGGAATTCGTATTTCGGCTGATTTTAGAGGAATATTTTAAAGTTCCAAAACTCCACACTTAGAAGAATTTCCAAGTGAAACCAGTCAATGTTAGCCTATGAAGGAAATTCAAGTTACCGGTAAGTACGGTTAAAATTACTTTTGAGGATCAGTACTGGGCTGAAAGATGCAGCACTGAGGTCTCTCCTGATAACAGGTGAGTAAATCGGAATTCGTATTTCGGCTGATTTTAGAGGAATATTTTAAAGTTCCAAAACTCCACACTTAGAAGAATTTCCAAGTGAAACCAGTCAATGTTAGCCTATGGAAGGAAATTCAAGTTACTGGTAAGTACGGTTAAAATTACTTTTCAGGATTAGTACTGGGCTGAAAGATGCAGCACTGAGGTCTCTCCTGATAACAGGTGAGTAAATCAGAATTCGTATTTCGGCTGATTTTAGAGGAATATTTGCACAATGGTGAAGGGAGGGGGCGGGGCCTGAGGTGACATCTGTGCAAACGCGCCCGTGGCGCGTTTTAAGTTGGGGGATTAAGTCCCCTTGAATCATGAGGGTCCCTACGGGCCAACTAGCCCACCAGGAACCTCCAGTATGCGCCAGGGGCTGCGTTGCAGAGACATGTACAGAGGCCACACCCCTTTTACACCTCTCTGCAACGCAGCTCTGTGGCGCTTTCTGGACGTACCTGTTGGGCTAGTTGGCCCCCAGGGACCCTCAGGATTGAAGAGGATTTAATTCCCCATCTTAAAACACGCCACGGGGCCTGTTTGCACACATGTCACCTGAAGCCCCACCCCTCCCTTCACCACTGTGCAAACGCGCCCCGTGGCGCGTTTTAAGTTGGGGGATTAACTCCCTTGAATCCTGAGGGTCCCTGGGGTGCAACTAGCCCACCATATACCTCCAAAAGCGCCATAGAGCTGCGTTGCAGAGAAGTGTAAAAAGGGGCGTGGCCTCTGTACACCTCTCTACAAGGCAGCCCCCTGGCGCATACTGGAGGTTCCTGGTGGGCTAGTTGGCCTCCAGGGACCCCCAGTATTCAAGGGGAATTGCCTCCTCTGCAAATGCGCCAGGGGGCGCGCTTGCAGAGTGGTGAAGGAAGGGGCGGGGCCTACGGGCCCGATCGTTTTTTTTTCCTCTGAAGGGGGCTGTGTGGCCCCCTTCCTTTTTCCTATTTTTAGGCCCTGGGGACCCCATCCCCCAGGGCCTTACCCCTTTTTAAAATTAAAATAAAAAAAAACGGGAAGGGGGCCGCGTGGCCCCCTTCCCTGGGCTTGTATTGGCCCCGGGGACCCCATCCCCGGGGCATGGCCTCTTTTTTTTTATTTGGAGGGGGCTGCGTGGCCCCCTCCTCAGGCCATTTAAGGCCCCGGGGACCCCATCTCCCGGGGCGGCCTTGCACTTTTTTTAAATTTTTTTACTTTGGGGAGGGGGCTGCGTGGCCCCCTTCCGGGCCACTTATGGCCCCGGGACCCCATCCCCCGGGGCCTGGACTCTCGCTGGGGACTGTGGGGGTCCCCAAACCCCCACAGTCCCGCCGGCTCCCCGTGTCCTACGGGAGCCGGCATTGCTTTTACACATGGGGAGCAGCTAACATGCTGCTCCCCATGTGGAAAGCATCGGCTTTGGATATTGGAAGAGAGAGCAGGTTTCCTGCTCTCTCTTCCAATATCCAAAGCAGTTTGTAATGACAGGACGGAGCCGCGAGGCTCCCGTCCTGTCATTGCAACAGCAGTGTCCCGGGGGTAGGCACCCCGGGACACTGCAGGAGCCGGCTCTTGGGGGTGGCGGTCCCCAGGGCCACCACAGGCTCCAGGAGGGGGCCGCGCGGCCCCTCCCCTACATTTTGAAAGCCCCGGGAGGTGGTGGTCCCCGGGGCTTGGGGTCCAAAACGGATCCCCATTTTAATTTTTCTTAGTGCCCCGGGAGGTGGTGGTCTCGGGCGTGTGGGGCTGGAGCCCCCCACACAGGTTTTTAATTTAAAAAAGAAGCCCCGGGAGGTGGTGGTCCTCGGGGCTGCGGGAGGGCTCAGAGCCCTCCCGCACCATTATACATAAAGCCCCGGGGGTGGTGGTCCTCGGGCTTGGGGGCCCTTAGAGGCCCCCACACATAAAATTAACCCCCCAGCATGCCCCCGGGACTTGGCCCACCCGGGGGCCAATTGACATCGAGCGCGGGAGACCGCGCTCGATTTTTTTTTCGGCAGGATTCGCGCACCCCTCCTTGTGGGACCCCTGAGCAAACCTAGGGGTCAGGGTGTTTCTACCCTGCTCCCTTTGTGCGCTTTGCGCACTTGTTTCTGTCCCTCGGTTCTACCGAGGATAAAATGGCTGCCAACATTTCCTGAATCGGAATGTTGACAGCCAGCTGACAGCCAATTAACATGCAGCTCGTGATCGGGAGGGTACGCGGACCCTACTCGGCCATAGATATCACTATCTTTTTACTTTTGATTTTCTCAGCAACTACTGAACGGATTTACACCATTTAACAAAAAGGGTTCTTTCTGAACCAAGAACTACCTCTTTGCCAAATTTGGTGTAATTCCGTTCAGCAGTTCGGGCTGTAGCCGTGTCTAAAGTTTCCTATGGAAAATTGCATGGGGAAAACGCGTTTTGGGACCCCCTTTTTCTCGGCCCCCGCTTGACGAATCCCCCGAGACTTTCAGGGTAGGAGCGGACCGGAGCGGGCCACAAAGTTTGAAAATTTTGCGAAGATACGTCAACCGGCAAGAGAGTTATTTCAAATAGAATGTCGCGATTTCCTATGGATAATAGGTTGTAACTATAACTATCTACTGGCGACCGCCAGTAGATAATATATATATATATATATATATATATATATATATATATATATATATATATATATATATATATATATATTAAAACCAGATTGTAACTGGGAGTCCAGTATTGCTCCTGAAAATAGTATCCAGGTAAAAGGAAAAAACAGGAGACCAGAAAAACCTTCCAACTGTCCAGGCCAAGCAGCAAGGCGAAAAGCACGGAGTAACAAGGCAGAAACTGGAGAAGGCAGAGATTCCACGAGTCCAGTGAGCGAACAATCAAGGAAGCACAGTTGCGACGTAACTGGACTCAAAATGGACTCTATTTTCATAATGAAGAACAGGAAGTTACAAAATTCAAAATTGATTCAGGTGTAAACTAAAGAGTTTAACATAATATAACTGTAATTATATACAATATATGTTTCCCAGATAGAATACTTGAAATGGCACAAATAGAAATAGTTAATGGAGAATTAAATCGTTAATGTATTTTCCAAGCTCTCCCTACATGCGGCATTTTAGAGACACCAGCATGTAGGGAGGACGTTGGACAATAATGCCAAGCGCATCTCAATCAAGCCACGCAAAGGCAAGTAAACACACCAGTAACACTGTCTGGCCCTGCGGAGCTGAACAGAAGAGGTGTAGCCACTGCTCAGAGGAGGCAGGAGCAGGAGCCGCTGGGCCTCGAGTTGCCACTTCTGCGCCCAAGAGCGGTGCCAAGAAGGTAAGGGAAAAACCTCTGCAATCGAGCTTTATGCAGAGATTTGGAATAGAAGGTTTTACCATAGGGAGGGCATGAGCTTGTTCGGGTAGTTCCCATAAATAATCGTAGCCCTTCCAATCAATAAGGTATTGAAGCTTCCCTTTAACATATCAGGAGCCACAGATTTCCTGAAATTTGTACTTAGGTTGCCCATCAACAAGTATGGGAGCAGCTTCTTTTAACCTGATGACTTCTCCTGCAAAGACTACGGTTTTTAATATGAAACATGAAAGGAAGGATGAACCCTCCAGTAAAGGGAAAGTTTGAGGGTACTGTGACAGCGTTAATGATCTTAGACATTTCAAAAGGGCCAAAATATCTAGGAGAAACATTTGACCTAGAAATACAGTAAGGCAAATTTATGGAGGGCAAATAAACTGTCTCCTAGTTTATAAGCTAGTCATCTATGCCGATTGACCTGTAATCTCTGTTTGGTTTAGTGGTCTGAAAATGGTGAATTAATTTATTTTGAATCTACTTCAATCTTTCCAATGAATCTTGAACTGCAGGTTTTGGATCTTCTGTGTCCAATAAATCTTTAAAAGTTTGAGGATGGATTCCTGTCAAGGTGAAGAAGGGAGAGAAGCTTGTGGAAGTATAGATTGAGTTATTTTAAGCAAACTCTGCTGCAGGTAGAGATTTACAGTTGTCTTGGGTAGCAGAAACAAAGCACCTTAGGAACACTTCAAGAGTTCAATTTAACCTTTCAGTTTGTCCTATAGTTTGAGGGTGGAAGCCAGAAGATAATGTCCTTTGGATGCTAAGGGATTTCCAAACTTTCTGAGACATATTGGGGTCGCCATCAGAAATGATTTAGAAAGGGAATCCATAGAGTTGAAATATGTCAGAATAGAAAATCTTGGCCATTTCTGACGCAGTCGGAAATTTGGGAAGAGTAGAAAAGTGAGCCACATTAGTATATACATTACTGTAACCATTATTCTGGTGCAGTTCTCAGATGAAGACAATTTCACTAAAAAAGCAGTAGAAATGATTTCTCAGGGGGTCTGGAGGGAATTTCTAGTGTAAATAATAATGCTGCTTTTCTCTTTGTGTGTCAGATTTACTCTGGGCACAGACCTCACAAGAGTCAACAAACCGTGAAACAGCATTGTGAAGAGAAGGCTACCAGAACTTCCTTCTAATTAGATCTTCAGTGACTATTTTTTTTCAATGTACAGAAATTAAGGATTCATCACACAGTTATAGAAATAAACTTTGTGAATGTTTTGAAGGAATAAAGAGTTTGTTCCTAACAGAAATCAGACCATTTGTATGTAATATCAAAAATCAATAAAAATATTTTCCCAAGTGATGGAAACTAATGTCTTTGATTTCTTGATGCATAACCTAAAAAGGAAATGAACGCTTGAGGAGTAATGATTTTCTCAATGGTCCTGAAATTCTCTGATTCAGGATATTGCCTAGACAAGGAATCAGCGATAACATTTTCTGAGCTGGAATATAGGTAAGGAAAAAAATTGAATTGTTGAAAAAAAGAATACCCTGCGGGCTTCCTACTATTCTGACATTCAGCTTGTTGGAGAGCTTGAAGATTTCTAAAGTCGATGCGGACAGTTATTCGAAAATGGTCTAGTAAGTAAAAACATCTCCATTCTATAAAAGCTGATTTAATAGCAAAAAGTTCCTTTTACAGGGAGGAAAAATTTCTTTCTGCTGGAGACAAAAATGCAATGGGATTCTTTTCACCATCTTGTCCGAGCCGAAATCAAGACAGCTCCGATAGCTTTGTCTGAGGTACCAGTTGAAGAGGGCTTCAAAGCATTGGGTTTCTGCAAGATGGGAGCTTGAATGAACTCTTTGTTAAGCCTTTCAAAGGCTACGTAGGCACTATGATTTCACTGAAATGTCCTGTTCTTTTTAATTAAATCGGTGATCGGAGAGACTAGTTTAGAGAGGTTCTTGTAATTTGCCAGGCCTAAAAAGCTTTGTGTTTCCTTTGAAGAAGAAAGAATGGACCAACTCAGGGTGGCTTAAATTTTTGAGAGTCCATAGCTATAGTCTCAGACAAACGAATATAGCCCAGATAAACTACAGACTCCTTCTCAAATAGATATTTCTCTGGTTTGTCCAACAAGTTATTCTCCCTCAGACACTGTAGGACTAGTTTGATATGAGAAGGATGGTCTGCTGGATTTATAGAGAAATTAGGATGTCATATAGATAGGTGACCATCCTCTGTTGGGTTAGGTCTGAAAATATTACATTAATAAAGTGCTGGAAGACAGCAGGGGCATTACAAAGACTGAATGTCATCTCACTATATTCGTAATGCCTAAAAGGTGTTCTGATTGCTATCTTCCACTAATCATCTGTTCGAATCCAGACCAGGTGATAGGCTCCTCTCAGATCCAATTTAGTGAACACATTAGCCCTTTGGACAACTTCCAGACTATCGGATATGAAAGGCAAGGAATAACGATCATTGATAGTTACTAAATTTAACCCCTGCAATCTATACATTGCCAAATTTCTGAAGAACCTTTCTTCACTGAGAAAAATAAAGAGGCTCCATCAGGTAATTTGGATAATGCAACCAGACCATTCTCAAGATTAGCATCAAGCTACTCTCTTAGAACCTATCATTCCAAAGGAGACAGAGGAAACATGCACCCATAGGGAAGTATAGCCCAAAGAGGATTTCGAATGCATAATCAAAAGGTCAGTGAGGAGTTAATTAGTTAGTAGATGACTCTTGGAATACATTGAGGTATTCATAGTAGATCTCAGAAATTTCAGATAACTGTGCAATGGCTATTGATGGGCTGTCTTGCACTAAGCACCAGATTTAAGGAATGGGGGTCTTTCTGGCCCTTGACGCCAAGAAGGCCTTTGACTCACTGGAGTGGCTATATATGCTGGTGGTGCTAACTAAAATGGGCTTTAGTGCTTCTTTTCTCTCGTGGGTGAGATTGTTATACAAAGAAGTCTGTGGCTTTATTCCAGATCAATGGGGCACGATCATGGTTTTTCCCACTCTCCAGGGGCACCAGGCAGGGATGCCCACTATCACAGCTCTTTTTCAAGGTCGCCTTGGAGCAGCTCGCAGCTTGGGTCTACAAGGATGCGTAGATCAGGGGCCTCCGATGGGTCCTGAAGTGGGAGGACGTCATTTCCCTGTATACAGATGATATCCGGTAATATCTGGCAGACCCTCCAAACTCTGTGCCAAGGATCCTGTGTATTTTGGAAACTTTTGGTTCCTACTTGGGACTCCGGATTAATTGGCGCAAATATGTGGCGTTTTCCAGGAGGAGGGAGGCTCGGGACCAGAATCGGGAGAACCCGTTCCTGGGAATCTTTGTGACCCCCGACTGTGATCTGTTCCATGAGAAGAACTTGGAAAGAGTCCTCTAAGTGTACCACCACGACGTAGGGAGATGGCAGAAGCTTCCCCTGTCCATACTGGGTTGGGCGGCCCTGTACAAAATGATTTACCTGCCCAATTTTTTATTTGTATTGCAGAGCACCCCCTTCCAGTCTCCAATAAATTCTTTCAGGCTGTGGACTGGACCACTAGAGGACTGCTGTAGGGTGGAGGTATCCCCTGAATAGCTTTCCTCCTGCTGACTAGACGCCAGGCGGATGGGGCATTGCTCCTCCGAACCTTCGGATCTACTAGTGGGCCACCCAGCTACAGGTGGTCAACAACTGGGCTTTTTCGGATCAGTAGAAAACGTAGCTATAGACAGATAGGGTGGCGATGGCCTCAGAGGACTATCTGAGGAGACTCTACAGTGGGAAGGGGCTTTCTGCCCTGCCTTACCCCAGGGAAACCGTGGCTACAATATGGAAGCGGGTCACCCGGAAGCTGGGATGGTGGGGCAAATTGACGCTGGAGACTCCTCTGTGGGGCTCAGATCTTCTCAGTGGTTTACGTAAGAATGAGGGACACGGGAAATGACATTTCCTTGGTATATCCAAGCTGGGGGATGTTTGGAAGGACGGGGCACTGGTATCATTTGCTGAATTATAGGCAGACTTTGAACTTGCAGCGAGTCAGGTCCTACGCTATCGGCAAATTAAATACCTCCTAGAGAAGGGTGGGGCCCTCCGGGATACCATAGAAGAGGAATCCCCACTGGAATATAGAGTGCTTGGGGTCCCGTTGACAGAACACGCAGTGTCCCGCATTTATTCTACCCTATTGAGTAATATCCTCCCACCGCTGGACTCCCTGAGGGAGAAATGGGAGAGAGACTTGGGGAGGCTTGAGGACGATGATTGGTGTCAGGCGTGCAGATACCCTGGTGAAGTAGTTATTAGGGCGGGACTCTGGCTGATTCAGCTGAAGATTCTGCATAGAGCATATTTCACTAGAATTCCATTGATTAGAATGGGCAGGGCAACTGACGATCTTTGCCTGCGTTGCCTGCATATGAGGGGCACCCTGCTTCACACCTTGTGGAAATGTCTGAAGATCAGAGCATTCTGGGAATGGACTAGTGAGCAATTGTCAGAGATACTGGGGCATGAGATACGTCCTACGCAGCAGCTGGTTGTGCTGGGAATTTGAGGGGAGCAGTCACTGGACAGGTATGCCCAGCTCTTTTGTAACCTGGCCCTGTTGGTGGCCCGGAGAGACCTTCTCAAACATTGGAGTGACAAGACTTTGCAGACAAGGCTGGAATGGGAGGAAGGAATGGATTAGTGCATGGCTGCTGATAGACGGATATATCGGGCCCCGGAGCTTTGACAAGGTGTGGGGCCCATGGCTGGAATCGAGGGAAGGCATTGGGTAAAATGGGGAGGGTGGAGCTATACAGGGAGGGGTGCCTACCAGGAACCTGGCTCAGAAGACCAAGGGGGTAGAGTCCACCGGAGAGGCTCTGGGGCTATGGCTGCGAACAGGAACCCAATGTGGTCATTTCAGGCTGTATCTGTACATAGTTGCACAAAATACTGTCCACATGCCTTCAGTGATAGGGGGAGTTGCTATTGTTTTTTGTTTTGTCAAAATACAATAAAAAGATTCATTAAAAAAAAAAAAACTGTGCAATGGGTGGTTGGCACTGCTATGAAGAATTTCAGGGCCTTTGATAGAAGAAAGGCTATCAGCTGTAGAGAGACACAAAACTCCAAGCCCAGGAACATGGTTTTTGAAGAACTGTTTACATAAGGATTATGTTTAGCAAGCCAGTTGATACCCAAAATAATAGGATAACAAGGAGAGGAAATGAAATTAAAGGTAAGTTTCTCATAATGTGCAGCAATCCGAAGACACAAACACTGAGTTTCCTCAGTGACTAGGCCAGAGCCACTAAAGTCCCTTCAACAGCTTCTACTGTATCTAGAATGCCTTTCTTTTGGACTGGGATCTGGTGGTTCGAAGCCCACTGAATATCCATGAAGACATTGGAGGCCCTACATTACACAATAACAGGTGCCAAGATTTGTTGAGACTGAATCAGTAGCTCTGCTTGTAGCAGTAAGAAGCTAGAAGCTTTTAGAGGAGAAGGCAGGGTGGTCTAATTAACACTTGTTTCTATTCCCTGCACTAGTGACGAGCTTTCTAGTTTTCTGATCCTTAAATTGATGAATAGGGCAGTCAGGAAAAGAACTTAGAAGATGCCCTCCCTGTCCACAGTATAAACATAGACCTTGTTTATGCCATCTAGTACTTTCTTCCTCAGTCAAAGGACCTCTAGTGAAAACCACTTTCATGGTTCATCTTCTGGGTCAGAGGTCTAAGATGATGGTATTTTGAATGCAGGTCTTGAAGGGTGTTTTTGACTGAGATTGTTTACGAGATTCCATCTATCTTTCATTAAGATGACTGTCAATATGGATGGTCAGTTGAATAAGATCTTGTAGGGGCACTGCCTAGCAATTCTAGCAAGTTAATCCTTCAACCCATCATTCAACCCTTTTTAAAATAAAGTGAACAGAACTAAATCAGACTAGTCAATCTTTCTAGCTAGGCCTTTGAACTTTGAGATGAAAGTATGCAGGTCCATGGAACCTTGGTTGAGTTCCATAATCTCCTCTTGGACAGGGTACTTTATATCTTGACAATCAAACATCTTTTTAATTCCTTAAGAAAGACAGAGAATTTATCCAGAAGTGAACTGGCATCTGAAACTAAAGGCATGGCCCACGCCAAGGCAATTCAAGTGGTATTTCTGACAATTAAGTCCACCTTGGATCTATTGCTGGCATAAATGTGGGACTTAAAGGTTAAATGCATCTTACAACTGCCCAGAAAGGCCTTAGTTTCCTAGGATTCCCATCAAATTTTAATTGCATCAAGCCTGCCAGAAGAGGATCTAAAGAACCTTGTTGCAGTACATCAAGAGATTGACATAACAAGGCATTTTCTGTGGTCAGAATTTGGGCTTGCAGAGTCAAGGTGTTTACTCCTGACAATAATTCATGAACCTGATCCATCTTTAGATTCTATTACAATTGCAACCTGTCAAGAGCAGGACTTCTTGGCGTCTGGTGGAGAGGCTTCTTCATGCAAATGAATGGCCTATAATCTCCAGAAACAACCCTAGACACCAGATTCTAACTGGGAATCTAGCTTTGCCCAAGAAAATACTATCAACCAGGAAGGAAAAGAAACTGGAGCTCAGAAAAACCTTCCAACTACCCATGCCAAGCAAGAATGCGAAGAGCAAGGAGTAACATGGCAGGAACTGAAGATGGTGGAGATTCCACAGTGAGCGAGCAATCAAGCAAGCACAATTGTGATGCAAATGGACTCTCTTTTTATAGCAAAGAACAGGAAGTGACAAAATCCAAGAGAGATTTGGCCACTTTAGATTGGGAAAAAACTAAAGAGTTAAAAATAATATAATTGTAATTGTATGCAATACATATTTCTCAGATATCACAGAAGAATACTTTAAATTGCATAAATAAAAATATTTAATGGCACATTAAATGACCAATGTATTTTCAAAGGTCACCCTAAATGTGGTGTTTTAGCCGCATGCATGGAGGACATCTCCCCATAATGCCTATTGTTTCTTGATTGAAACGTGCAACAGGAAGTAATGGTGCCGGGGACGCTGTCCCTCTGTCACGGAGCTGAACAGAGGAGGTGAGACCACGAGCCGTAGGACCACGGAGTCGTTGCACAGAGGAGGTGTGAGAGGAGTCGCTGCATTTGTGCCAAGTATTTGAGGGGAAAAGCCTTACATTTAATTTATATATTTAGTTCACAGTACTAATTTAAAAAAAATGATATTAATTTTAATATTAATTTAATATTTATTTGGTTATGCATGTTTGCTCATTTTTACTTTAATGTTTTTTTCAAAAGTTTAAATATTGTTTTTATATTTCTTAAAGTATATATATATATATGTATTCACTGAAAAAACCATAGGTTTCAGATATGTTATAGTTACAAATTAGCATTTAAAAACCTTTGAAATTCACTGAAAAAACCATAGGTTTTAGGGACAGTTATAGTTAGTTGGACATTTCACTCATACAAAACCCGTGAAATTCCCCGTTATAGTTAGTTCAGCTAACTATAACTCGCGCCCCGCAATGCACTGCTGATGACGTCACATATTACATCACTCATGACATGGTCAGTGACATCACTGATGACATCACTGATGACATCTCAAATGACATCACTGATGACATCATCCAGTGACTGTGTGTTTCTGTAAAGTTTAAATATTTTTAATATATATAGGAAAAGACGTATTGAAGAATGAGTGGGTGTGTAAGTGTCTGTATGGATGATTTAGTAGGTGCGTGACTGACTCTATAAGTGAGTGATTTAACGTATCTTACTGAATGCATGGGTTAGTGACTAAACTGGGTGAATGTCTGTATCCATCTGTCTGTTGCTGTGTAAGTGGCTGCATGGGTTTGTGAATAGCTACATGAGTGTCTATATGAGTTATTGATTGGTTGTCAGAGTATCTGTATGGGTGCCTGAGTGTTTGTGTGGGTGGGGTGTGTGCGACTCTGTGCATAGATGTGTGAGTGGGTGATTCACTGGGTGGATGGTTTCAAGAGTGCATCTGTGATAGACTGTATGGGTGGGTAAGTGTGTGTAAGAGTGTGTTAGTGAGTGAATGTATGTCCCAGTGGTACATGTGTGAGTAACTACATATGTGAAAGCCAGTATATATGTGTGTTGGAGTATATAAATAGCTATAAGCGAGAGTGAGTGATTGTGATAGTGGCTGTATGGATGAGTGTGTGCTTGTATCAGTGATTGTATAAGAGCGTAACAATGTGCTAGTATTTGTATGATTAAGTGAGCTGGTGTGTGTATAACTGTATAGGTGAGTAAATGGCAGTGTGTTTAATTATTTGCATGACTGACTAGGTGTGTGAGTACCTCTTTGGATGAGTGGCGGTGTTTGAGTGTCTATATAGGAGTAAGAGTGCATATGATAGTCCTGTACTGAGTGACCATAAGTATGAGTGACTGTACGGGTGAGTGAGTGGATGTGTGTGTGTAGACCTAAGAATCAGTGGGTGGGTATGTAGTTATTGGTGTTGGAGTGTCTATAGTTTTGCGAATGGCAGTCTGTAATTTAGATTGGGTGTATCAAAGGTTATATTAGGGTGTGAGGAGCTGCATCAGATTATCACGTGGATGATGTCATCAGTGATGTCATTTGAGATGTCATCAGTGATGTCATCAGTGATGTCACTGACCATGTCATGAGTGATGTAATATGTGACGTCATCAGCAGTGCATTGCGGGGCGCGAGTTATAGTTAGCTGAACTAACTATAACGGGGAATTTCACGAGTTTTGTACGAGTGAAATGTCCAACTAACTATAACTGTCCCTAAAACCTATGGTTTTTTCAGTGAATTTCAAAGGTTTTTTAAATGCTAATTTGTAACTATAACATATCTGAAACCTATGGTTTTTTCAGTGAATTTCAAAGGTTTTTTAAATGCTAATTTGTAACTATAACGTGCCTGAAACCTACGGTTTTTTCAGTAAATTTCAAAGGTTTTTTAAATGTATTAATTTTTATATTATTTTTTTTCATACTGATTTACTAAATTTTTAGAAACAATTTCTTTTACATATTTTATTTTTTAAATTACATTGTAATTACATTATACATTACATTACAAAAAATACTTTCTCAGAATGAATTACTTTAGTTTAAATACTTAGCACATATGCAATAGACTTTTAAGTACAGTAGTTACAGTTGTTGCAATGGGCAACACATTTTCAAACACAATGCAACATTCAGCTCAATGTGAATTTCTAGTTAAATGCAATTAGTTACTTTATGGATTACTTTTCTAACCACAGGACTGGATCCTAGATTCAGTCCTGGGACATCTCCTGTAAACAGTTGAGTAAAAGCGTTTTGGTTACAGTCGTGATTTTTAAGGAATATTATTGTATTTTAAAAGTTGACACTTAGAAACTTTTCCTCATAGAATCACCAATGTTATCCTATGGAGGGAAATTCACTTAGCAGGTAAAAACTATTATCGTTACTTTTTCTTACTCAGTGTTGGATCCTGGATCCAGCACTGGTGCATCTCCTGTAAACAGTTGAAAAAAATGTGTTTAAGTCATACAGGCGATTTTTAAGGAATATTTGTAGTTTGTGAAAATCGACACTTTGAAACTTTTCTGCTGAAAACCAGACAATGGATTCCTATGGAAGAAAAGATAAGTTACTGGTAAGTACGGTTAAAATTACTTTTCAGGGTCAGTGCTGGGCTAAAAGATGCAGCACTGGGTTCTCTCCTGATAACAGGTGAGTAAATCGGAATTCGTATTTCGGCTGATTTTAGAGGAATATTTGTATGTTTCAAAAATCAACACTTAGAAACTTTTTCAGCAAAAAGCAGGCAATGATATCCTATGGAAGGAAATTCAAGTTACTGGTAAGTACGGTTAAAATTACTTTTGAGGATCAGTACTGGGCTGAAAGATGCAGCACTGAGGTCTCTCCTGATAACAGGTGAGTAAATCGGAATTCGTATTTCGGCTGATTTTAGAGGAATATTTTAAAGTTCCAAAACTCCACACTTAGAAGAATTTCCAAGTGAAACCAGTCAATGTTAGCCTATGGAAGGAAATTCAAGTTACTGGTAAGTACGGTTAAAATTACTTTTCAGGACCAGTACTGGGCTGAAAGATACAGCACTGAGGTCTCTCCTGATAACAGGTGAGTAAATCGGAATTCGTATTTCGGCTGATTTTAGAGGAATATTTTAAAGTTCCAAAACTCCACACTTAGAAGAATTTCCAAGTGAAACCAGTCAATGTTAGCCTAAGGAAGGAAATTCAAGTTACTGGTAAGTACGGTTAAAATTACTTTTCAGGATTAGTACTGGGCTGAAAGATGCAGCACTGAGGTCTCTCCTGATAACAGGTGAGTAAATCAGAATTCGTATTTCGGCTGATTTTAGAGGAATATTTGCACAATGGTGAAGGGAGGGGCGGGGCCTGAGGTGACATCTGTGCAAACGCGCCCCGTGGCGCGTTTTAAGTAGGGGGATTAAGTCCCCTTGAATCATGAGGGTCCCTACGGGCCAACTAGCCCACCAGGAACCTCCAGTATGCGCCAGGGGCTGCGTTGCAGAGACATGTACAGAGGCCACACCCCTTTTACACCTCTCTGCAACGCAGCTCTGTGGCGCTTTCTGGACGTACCTGTTGGGCTAGTTGGCCCCAGGGTCCCTCAGGATTGAAGGGGATTTAATTCCCCATCTTAAAACGCGCCACGGGGCCTGTTTGCACACATGTCACCTGAAGCCCCGCCCCTCCCTTCACCACTGTGCAAACGCGCCCGTGGCGCGTTTTAAGTTGGGGATTAACTCCCCTTGAATCCTGAGGGTCCCTGGGGTGCAACTAGCCCACCATATACCTCCAAAAGCGCCTCAGAGCTGCGTTGCAGAGAGGTGTAAAAGGGGCGTGGCCTCTGTACACCTCTCTGCAAGGCAGCCCCTGGCGCATACTGGAGGTTCCTGGTGGGCTAGTTGGCCCCCAGGGACCCCCAGTATTCAAGGGGACTCTCCTTCTGCAAACGCGCCAGGGGCGCGTTTGCAGAGTGGTGAAAGAAGGGGCGGGGCCTGCGGGCCGATCGTTTTTTTATTTTTTGTCCCCTGAAGGGGGGCTGTGTGGCCCCCCTTCCTTTTTTCTGTTTTTGGGCCCTGGGGACCCCATCCCCCAGGGCCTTACCCCTTTTTTTTAATTACAAATTTAAAAAAAAAAACGGGAAGGGGGCCGCGTGGCCCCCCTTCCCTGGGCCTGTATTTGCCCCGGGACCCCATCCCCCGGGGCATGGCCTAGATTTTTTTTTTTCAATGGAGGGTGGCTGCGTGGCCCCCTCCTCAGGCCATTAAGGCCCCGGGGACCCCATCCCCGGGGCCGGCCTTTCCTTTTTTTTTTTTTCATTTTTTAACTTTGGGGAGGGGGCTGCGTGGACCCCCTCCCGGGCCACTTATGGCCCAGGGGACCCCATCCCCGGGGCCTGGCCTCACGTTGGAGACTGTGGGGGTCCCCAATCCCCCACAGTCCCGCCGGCTCCCCGTGTCCTACGGGAGCCGGCATTGCTTTACACATGGGGAGCAGCTAACATGCTGCTCCCCATGTGGAAAGCAATCAGCTTTGGATATTGGAAGAGAGAGCAGGTTTCCTGCTCTCTCTTCCAATATCCAAAGCAGTTTGCAATGACAGGACGGGAGCCGCGAGGCTCCCGTCCTGTCATTGCAAACAGCAGTGTCCCGGGGGTAGGCACCCGGGACACTGCAGGAGCCGGCCCTGGGGGTTGGCGGTCCCCAGGGCCACCACAGGCTCCAGGAGGGGGCCGCGCGGCCCCCTCCTTACATTTTGAAAGCCCCGGGGAGGTGGTGGTCCTCGGGGCTTGGGGTCCAAAACGGACCCCCATTGTAATTCTTCTTAGTGCCCCGGGAGGTGGTGGTCCCGGGCGTGTGGGGGCTGGAGCCCCCACACAGGTTTTTCATAAATAAAAAAGAAGCCCCGGGGAGGTGGCGGTCCCGGGGCTGCGGGAGGGCTCAGAGCCCTCCCGCACCATTCTACATAAAGCCCCGGGGGTGGTGGTCCCCGGGCTTGGGAGCCCTTAGAGGCCCCCCACACATAAAACTAACCCCCCAGCATGCCCCCGGGACTTGGCCCACCCGGGGCCAGTACATCGAGCGCGGAGACCGCGCTTCGATTTTTTTTTCGGCAGGATTCGCGCACCCTGAGCGCATCCTGTCGATTTTTAAAAATTTTTTTGCCCAGGGGCTCCTTGTGGGACCCCTGAGCAGACCTAGGGGGTCAGGGTGTTTCTACCCTGCCCCCTTTGTGCGCTTTGCGCACTTGTTTCTGTCCCTCGGTTCTACCGAGGGACAAAATGGCTGCCAACACTTCCTGATTTGGAGTGTTGACAGCCAATTAGCATGCAGCTCGTGATCGGGAGGGTGCGCGAATCCGACGCGGCCATAGATATCACTATCTTTTTACTTTTGATTTTCTCAGCAACTACTGAACGGATTTACACCATTTAACAAAAGGGTTCTTTCTGAACCAAGAACTACCTCTTTGCCAAATTTGGTGTAATTCCGTTCAGCAGTTCAGGCTGTAGCCGTGTCTAAAGTTTCCTATGGAAAATTGCATGGGGAAAACGCGTTTTGGGACCCCCTTTTTCTCGGTCCCCGCTTGACGAATCCCCCGAGACTTTCAGGGTAGGAGCGGACCGGAGCGGGCCACAAAGTTTGAAAATTTTGCGAAGATACGTCAACCGGCAAGAGAGTTATTTCAAATAGAATGTCGCGGATTTCCTATGGATAATAGGTTGTAACTATAACTATCTACTGGCGACCGCCAGTAGATAATATATATATATAAAACTATATATATAAATATATAGTTATAGATATAACTATATATAGTTCTATATAAAAAATATATATCATTCACATTACTTATTAAACCTATTTTATTTTATTTATATTATTCGGCATTTTAATATTTTAAGTAAATGGCATAAATATTAATTTCTTTATATACTTGCCTTATATTTGTCAATATTCTGTTCCACGATATTTTTGACTTGATATTTTGGTAGTTTACAGACAAAGTATGTAACCTCTACATTTTTGTAGACAATATGCATGACATGATATTCTGGTACGTAAATATTGTTTTTCTCGATATTCTGTCATACAACGTATGTGGGGGCATATTCACAAGAACGTGTGCTAACCACCGCAAGTGCAGCCTAACGCAACTCTGCATATCGCAGTCCATCGTGGGAAAATAACTCCGTGTTAACGTGGTATTCCCAACACGGCGGCACCATGCGATAGACACACGAGAACGCGACAAACGAACGCGTTGAAAGCAACGCGACGCCGCAAAAACGCGAAACCCCAACGCGAAAATAGTAGCGATGACGCCAATAGCGATACAAAAATCTGCAAAAAGCAGCCACAGGCCTGCAATTCCCACGCGTCATGCGGGGAAATGCACAATAAAAATAGAAAAAACAAACAAACAAAAGCGAAGCACAATGGAGGCACCCGGAGCAAGCACAGAGGACAACCAGAACCCCACAAGCCCCACGGAGGACCAGCCTGGGACCTCGGGGTCAGGGAAGGGCAAGGACAAGAAGAGTCGGAAGAAGCGGTTCAGTCCGCAGGAAAACAGGATCCTGATAACGGAGGTGATAGAACACCATCAACTACTGTTCGTCACCTCCACCGTGTCACTGGCAACTAAAATGGAATATGGCAGACCATCGTGGACAAGGTGAATGCAGTCGGAGTGCTGAAGAGGACAATTGACGAGGTCAAGAGGCGCTGGAATGATGTGAAGCGCAAAACCAAGCTGAAACTCGCAAACAACCTGAAGGCAGCAATGCAGACTGGAGGTGGGAGTCCAGCGACACAGGAGGAGCTGGACGAGATAGAGGAAATGGTCTCCACAGTCAACAGTGGGGAGACGGTGGCAGGAGTGGGTGGGCTGGACACTGCTCAACATGACCGGACACAACAGCAACAGGGTGAGTAACCACCAGGGACTGGGGGGATGGGGGAGATGGGCACATCTGCGTACAACCATGCCCCAGACCCCCAACTCCCACCAAGAGACCAATGCACACAGGTATGCAACATCTCAGCACCGCATAAGCACAGAAGCCAGAGGCACACCGCATGTAAGGGATAAGGGGCAGCGAAATCAGACCAGCAGGGGCGACTCCCCCAAAATGCGGCACAAACACATTACATGCAGAGCACATCCACATTGACAACGATGTGGTACAAACCGCAACACGTCCACAACAGAACAGAGGACACAACTGCTGCCGCATGTGCGTAGAAACTGGCCAATCACATTTGGCACTGCATGGAAATGTGAGTTGACAATGTACAAGTACAAACACATCCGTGATGTAGTCGGAATGTCCACAGTCCTGCATCAAATAGGCAGCCCCCCCCAAACAGTCACAATGTACACTGTCATGCAGTCTGAATGTGAACCTGTACAATGCGTCAACATACATGTGAACATGATGTTAAACTGCATCTCCCCTCCACATTGCAGGGGGAAATCCAACACCTCCTGCAGTGCAGTCCGAACATCTCTTCTCTGATGACGAAGAGGACCACCACACCTTTGACTCCGACGCCCTCCAACAGCTCGTGGAGAGCCTACGCAGCCCACTTCCAGGAGCAGGGCAGCCCAGCTGCCACGAGGAGAACCCACCCCCTGCACAGTACACACAGCAGGCAGCACCCAACACCACGGCCGCCTCCCAGGACCCCCACGACGAACACATGGCCTTCCAACGCTGTGTGTTGGGGTGCCAGGAGAAGCTGGCTGAACAGTTGCAGGTGGGCTTCGACCGCATGGCAGCCAAACTAGATGCCATACGTGGGTGTCTAAGTCCCATCAGGGACCACTCACAGTCCCTAACGGACACCCACAGTCCGCTCCATGCTCTCCAACGAACCATGGCTGACATTGCTAGAGTCCTGACTCTGCGACAGGAACGACTGTCAAGTCAGAGTGCCTCCAGCGAGCTCGCCCGGGACTTGGGACACATGCGGAGGATTATGGAGAACATGGAGCGGACGCAGGCGGAAAAAGCGGCTGCCACGGCTGCACACCAGCGAGATCTAGCTGGGTCCCTCCATGCCATTAAGACCCTCCTCATGGCTTTGCTGCCACAAGGCCTTGCGCTGATGCATGCTGCTGCTACCACCCCATCCACATCTCCGGCCCCTGATGTGTCAGTGCCACACAGTGCTGGAGACATAACACCACCACCCACATGTGAGGGACAGGCAACAGCAGTGGACGAAGATGCGGATGAATCTGCCTTCGTGGTCAGAAGGACGCAGTAGCATACATCTCTGCCATGTGGCCTGTTTCCGCTTGGTTCTGCCCTCTGCATCATCACCTTCAACTGTCCCCCGATGCACTCTGCGACACTCACCTCGGACCCCGACATGGACTGCCATATTCTGTTTGCTCACCAATGACACAGCTATCAGACTGCGGACTGAACTCCTCCTTTCCTGATGTACCGGTCACTCCCTGAAGGACTCAGGCTGGCCCTACACGGGCCGACAATGTGAAGTGGTGTTGGCATGGCCCTGTACTGCTCCAGTTGCAACACTCCCTTGAATGTGCAATAAACATTCATATTCACACAGATGTGTCATGTCTATGATCTTTCAAGTGTGGAAGTATGGATGAATGTAGGGTCAGTGATTCCCCCTTACGTCCATGTTGCCCATGTTGTGGGACTTTTGTCACTGGGTGGCACATCTCCGTTGCGGGCCGGGGGTTGCCAACACTTCAACAGAGACACATCCATTTGTCACTTCCTTGTCCAGCCCAGGACGGAACCAAGCCCAGAGCCCCGGGGTCATTGTTCACACCCTTACGCTGGACTGGCATACGCCAGGGCAGCCCATTCCGCTTACGCACACAGGGGGGGACGACAACGCTACATGTCCCAGCTCTGCACTGCAGGGATCTGCAGCTCACAGGTCTAGTTGTCAGCATGCCACAGCCACTCCCTCACGGCTGCTGTACACCCACACCACACCCATCCAGCACAGGCGTCACAGGACATGTGACCCTGCCAATAAAAAGGGCCTGGCCCATGTGCTGGACGCCATTTCAACTCTACAACTGGGTGTCTCCGTGTAGTTCCCATCTACGCATGAGGGCCTAGGGCCCTGACACCTCACATTGCCCAGTGCCGGGGGTGACATGATGGCGTCCGCACAATGGGACTCAATCATTAAGGGTCCATGGCTAGCGGGGCACAGACTTGGTGGCACCGGATACATTGCGGCAGGCACAGGCACCCCGCCACGGGACGGTGTCTTGCGGTGCAGTGAGATAGGGGCACCTGAAATGCTGAGCAGGTGTGCAGCCTGCGATGATGCACTGTCCTGGCGGTCCAGACTGGCATGGGTTTGTGTGAGACCTGCTGGCCCGTAGTGTGGGCCTGGGCAAGGGCAGGGCGGGCCTCCCGCCACGTGGCGTGGCGTTGCGGTTCACAGAGTTAGTGGCACCTCAAGCGCTGAGCGGGTGTGCAGCCTGCAATGATGCCGTGTCCACAGATGTGGTCTCTGCCATTGCGATATCAAGACCCAGCAACATGTGTGTGACCTGGTGGCCGGCGGCGCGCGGCTGCATGATGTGGAGGGTGCCATGGTCGCGGGCCCCGGGCTTGGAGATCCCTCCGGAACGTGGTGGGCCCTCTTGGAGACACGCCGATGGCGGAAGGTGAGCAGTGAGGCCTGGTTGCGCAGGGGCGGGCATTCACCGCTGGGCGGCGGGAGGGGCTGGGGTGCAGCAGCCTGTGTGCGCAGGGGCGGGCTGTGTGCGCAGGGGAGGGCAAGCGATGGTGGCGTGTGCAACTGTATGGGCTCTGACATTCATGTCTCTGGAAACTGTTTCAGATGAGGGACCTGGGGGACTGCTGTGAATCCGGGCACATGGTTGGAGACACACCGGTGGCAGCAGGTGAGCAGTGGGGCATAGGTCCGCAGTGTCTGCACTCTCTCTCCCTCTCTTTCTCTCTCCCTCTCTCTCCCTCTCTCTCCCTCTCTCTTTCTCTCACTCTCTCTTTCTCTCCCTCCCTCTCTCCCTCTCTCTCCCTCTCTCTTTCTCTCTCTTTCTCCCTCCCTCTCTCCCTCTCTCTCCCTCTCTCCCTCTCTCCCTCTCTCTCTCTCTCTCTCTCTCTCTTTCTCCCTCCCTCTCTCCCTCCCTCTCCCTCTCTCCCTCTCTCTCCCTCTCTCTCCTTCTCTCTTTCGCTCTCTCTCTCTGTGATTTGATGTGCGCATGGCACTCCTTCTTAAACAGATTTCTGTTTTGCAGGCTGTGACTTGCAGGATGTCGTGGGACGACCCGCCATGCCTCTTCTGATTTTCTGTTTTTGTTTTGTTCTGTAATAAACGTATTATTTGGATGTTATGATTTCCCTCTTTTCCGACCACACATGTATGTTGAGTGTTGTGATTGTGCGACTTTAGGCGATTTGTTTGGTTCATGGTTTCGTGGAGTTGATGTGCAATATCTTTGTCCTGGGGGGGATGCGGGGGGTGCCCGGGGTAGGGCCGGGGGGGGGTGGTGGGGTCCTGGGGGTGGTGGCGGTGGGTGTTGTTGACCTATTGGGGCTCCGGGCTGCATGGGCGTTTGCTCCAGGGCATCTGTTGTTCTTCAGGTGTGGCTATGGGCTGTGCTCCCTTGTCTGGTGCCGGTTGTCGTCCGACTTTGCACCAGGTAGGAGCAGGTGTTAATTTCCTGCTGCTAATGCCCCTTATCGCATGTTTTGTGGTCTTATTGCCGATCGGGCTGGTCGTTGAGAATGTTGTGGAGTGGTGTTGTCGCGGATTTTTGCACAGGAATGCCTACTCTGCATCTCAATAGCATTAGTTGCCGGGGACATCTGTGGCGATGTTTTCTGCGACTGCTTTCACAGGTAAACTGGTGTTATGGGCTGTTAGCACCTGCTTGGGAATGGGGCGTTAGATTTATCGCGAATTTGGCTGCGATAAAGTGCCGATAACTCGGCGATGTGTCCTTGAGAATATGCCCCGTGGAGTAGTCCATGTTGAATGTACTTGCCTAAAATGGTCAACCAAGCTGCCACACCAAAGCTTAAGGCAAGGAAAGGCAGTGTACGGTGACAACACACACTAATTGTAAGTAAGGTGTGTTGTATACATGACTGTTAGTTGTTGTGTTTTTTAGGGGAATTATAATATGCTGTGTGCACCCTTCAGTTACTGCAGAGCTCTGTATAGTATCTTAAAGTTAGACTGTAACACTGTGATGATGTTCTAGAACAGTGTTTCCCAAACTGCGGGTCGCACCACACTGGTGGGTCACAAGCAGATTTTTGGTTGGTCGCAAAAGTCCAAGCATAAAGGTGCCGTGTTTTCTGAAAATGTATTGCTTATTTTTAATACGGGGATTGATGTTTGTAAATTTCTCTCACTTTACAGTAAGAGAAAGAAAAGTAAAGTGAATTATGTGACAACTTTGCAGAGCAAGAATGAATATAAAGGCTGTAGGATGTCATTTTTTTGTAACACACAACTAAATGTAAATACTTGCAAATAAACTGTACACATTCAGTAGTTAGGTAAGAAAAATTAATCACTTTTTTGAAAATTCTGAAGTGTGATGAAAACAAAGATTTTGATAGGATCAAAACAATTCAAGAAGCTTTATTAAGTGATGCACAAATAATAAATATTCACTGAAACACTTTTCCACACATTATTATTTGTGTACAATATAGTTTTATCAGTAAAACTGTGGGGCATATTAGCAAGGGCAGTATCGCCACTTTAGCGGCACTTTTTGCCGATAAAGCGGCGATATTTTTATCGCCCTATTAGCAAGCTGTCGCTAACAGCTGTTAGCGACAGCGTAATGGCGATAGCGGCCGTTTTGTTGCCGCTTGGCATGTCAGCAATAATTATCGCTAATGACATGCAAAGTAGGCGTTCCCAACTAAAAGCAACTGCAAACAGTCGCAAACACAACTTCCCCCGATTACCAATGCCCGCGAAGCGATAAAAAAAGTCGCGCTAACCGCGATTATCGCTGGAATTTAACACCTGCTAAAAACTTGACTTAACCATCTTGTCAATGGGAGGTGGATTGTAAGGTTAAGTCCTCACCTGCCTATTAGCAAGCTTTTCATTAGCGCAGTGAATTTATCGCTGGATTCCTCGCGCTATTGCTGAGTTTCGCCGCTATCGCTGGATTTTTTATCGCCTTGGAGATAAGCGTTGATAATAACGCGTTATCTCCGCGATGAAATCCAGCGATAGCCGGCGATAAAAAAAACAGCGCTAAGGGCGCTTTGCGATAATTATCGCAAATCCTTGGTAATATGCCCCTGTATGTCTGTGCAAACTTAGTGGCCATTTCAATGAAAAATGTGTTGTCTGTAAATGACAGTACGTAACCCCACAATGCTTTAGTTGCAATAAAAAATCACCTGCCTCATGTCCATTAAAACTAGATGAGTAGTTAAAGTTTGATGTTCTAAAAATTGGGTCATGGTTCTAAAAAGGTTTGTGAATCACTGTTCTAGAAAATATAGAGAGAGAATGCTTGAAGGAGTAAATGTAGAAGAGAGAGAGAGTGAACTGAGAGGACTCAGTGGTTTGCTCTTCTGAGAAGGTTTGGTTGATGAGGCAAAATATATATGTGGTTAACTTGATATATTCTCAAAATTTACTGGCTCCTAGAAAGCATAAATTCTATAATGGCGATGAGCTTCCACCCGTTGTTCGGATCAACCGGTCAAGTTTAATGCCTCAACACCTCAAGCAACTAGAAGGCGATTTCTCTGAGCATAGCCTGGATTAATTGTTTGAAGGTCTTACTAGTAAAGGAGGTGCTTTACTGAATTTTGCTTGTTACTCAAGCTATCAAACTACAGTAAGTACTGAAGGACATAACGTTTATTAGACGCTGTATTTCACTTAACTACATGATTAATTTTAAATATACACTTTGTGACATGCCTAGCAATGGTAGCTCAGGTAGCCCTCTCTGAATCTTGCTCGAGGCTAGCGAAACCAGTTTGCATAATTCACGCTCAGTGTGACATGCCAAGCAAGGGTGTCTCGCATAGCCCCTCATGATCTACCTTGAGACCAGTGAAGCTGCTTTCCATACTTCACGTGCAGAAGTCCACAAACAGAGAAGAGGAGCAATGTAACCACATATTGACATGTCTGTCCCATTGCATATGGTCCAACTATTGGATCTCAATCTTCAGGTCCCACACATATGATTAGATGACAACGGTAATGCTAATCAACTATGCTTAATAAGTCCACCTGGTGCACACACATCAACATCATCTCTGTGATCACAGAGCCACCGTGTGTGGTAAAGAATGTTGACACACACCTGAATACAGTCAGTCAAATGATCAGACTGGCCTCACAGTGCCAGGATTCAACGGTAACACACACACACCTGATACTGAGTGTCAGACTAAAGTACAGCACAATCTGGTCATGAGAATGTAAGTTAAACTAAGGAGACAAGAATTTTAGACTGACCAAGACGTGCACATCATAACATTGCATGTCAACAGTTTCTATTGAAAAAAGTGTAATAAGGTTTTTGGACACTATGCCCAAGTGTGCTGCACATCACCAACCGCATTGGTTGCTACATTGTTTGGGGTCAAAAGAAAAGGAGGTTTTTGATTACCTACCAGAACTTAGTAGTGAAGATTCAGCTGGGCTTAACAAATTCGAAATATGTTATTAGATTTGCATTATCTTCTTATGGTGAGCACTATTTTAGAAAGGTATAACTTTTGGAAGAAAGTACTGAGACAGGTTGAGACAGTGGACAATTATATTACTGCTCTAAGCAAACTTATGTTGTCATGTAAGTTTGGTAACATAAGAGAAGAGAGGTTAAGAGACCAATTTATATTGGGGTGCAAACTTGAGAAGGGCAGAGGGAATTTGTGGTAAAATCTCTCCGCAAAGAAAATCGAGTATTCTATAGGTTGTGTGGAGGTGATTAGACCACACAATGAGAGAGATAATGCTGCACAAGATGTAAAACACAAAATGTCGGGAGGAATGAAGCTTCAAGGTAAGAGTGAAGGGAAGAATAAATTAAAAAAACTTAAAGGAAGATACTTCCAATGTGAAAATGTTGGACATTTGGCTAAGGTTAAAAAATGTCTAGTTTGGAGCGTGATTTGTAGTACATAAAATTGAGATGAAAGAGAATGTTCAACCAAAGGTTTGTAGAGTAACAGGTGTACCCATTATGGTATGAAAAGCCATGGAGAAAGAGCTGAAAAGACTTCAAATGGGGGACATTAATGAAGAGGTTGGCTCCTGTTGTAGTGGTACACTAGTAAAGACAAAAAGAGGAGTTAGTGAGTCCTATAGAAAGAATGGCCGTGCTGGTGAATAGAGAAAAACTGGTGACATTTCTGGGGATTAAGGAATATTTAAATTATCTGAAGTAGATGGTTTGATATTAAGAGATACCAGGTTGATTCCTCCTAGTATGTTGAGGAAAACGTAGTGGAAGTGGCACATCAGGGTCATAAATGGAATATTTAAAACTACAGAAATTTTGATGTACAGTTGTTGGTTGCCGGGGTTGGATTTACAAACAGGATTTACAAACCAGGAGGACTGGTCAGAGATGGCTCTCAATGTGTAAATACTGACATAACACATAAACACAAAAAACAACCGATGATGTTGTGAAGATTAACTATTCGGCAATAGGAGGATGTTGCATTAGACATAATTGAGCCAATACATGGGAAGGGCAGTTAAGGCTATTAAATTTCCCTTATTGACATGTACTCCAAGTGCCCAGATATATGCATACCTAGTGGTTTAGAAACTGAAGATGTTTTTACGTTTCTAAGAGAGGTTCTTAGTAGAGAGGGAAAACCTAAGACATTATTGTCTGATAATATCTCTCCGGCTACTGTCTTTACTCTCCTAGCTCTCAGTGGCTCTCTAACCCCTGCCACTGTGTCCAGGTTAAATGCTTCTAAGGTAAGGCATGGAAGCTATTAATCAACACGCAGAATTTTCTTTCAAGAGTGTAGTGAACCTTAGAGCTACATCTCACTGGAAATGGAACGTCTGCTCGGTGTCCTACCAAAGCTTTGGCATATTGTCAGTACCCAGATGTCTAGTCTCCACAGAGTTCTGGGGATGCTTCAGAGCATATTAAGAACACTGGGCCAAATGTACAAAGGGTTTTAGCATTCACAAACCCTCTGATTCTGTAAATCGGAGTGTTTCTGAAAGCTAAAACCCTTTTTCCTATGTACTAAATGCACTAATGTATTTAGCGATTAGAAAAAGTATTTCCAAATCATTAGATGTGTTTAGAAATGGATATCAATTTGGCATTTAGAAGGTGCGTGTTGTAGGTGCCCCGTCCAAATATCCAAACACAGAATTGGTATGCTATGTGTCAATGTTTTGTGACCAAAATCCTCCTCAAAGGAGATTTAAACATCCCTGTGCTGCTCACCCACTTAGCAAGTAGCCCTTTTGGCATACAAGTCTCTGAGATACATCAGGTTGTCATAGGGGGCTCCATACTTCCAAATTCTTATAACTTTTCACTTTATTCAATTATTTGATATAAACCAAATATATAATTTCATAAACCATTTCTCATATCACACATTCATAAAATGATCTTGTTTTTTCTATGGTTGACATGTTGTTGAGTCCTTTAGATATTTACGTGTATGTACACTTCTTAGATTGAAATGCCCATTGCATCTTATATTTGATACTCCAGCATTAATCCTGGCCCCCTGATATACATCCGTAACAAAATTGTTGTCCAGAGATTTTCATTTTTGATTTGTGTTTTTGGATCATTAGAGAAGTAATTTTGCTTGGGTAGACATTGCTGATCCGGGCCGAATTTCTTCTGGATGACAGATGTGTTGCAGTGATGATGTAATATTTCAGGAACCATGAGACCTATATACTTCTTTTTGGTGTCAAAACATAGGTTTTGAGGGTCAAGTAGTCTTATAGAGACAGAAAAAACCTCATCAGAGCAACCCTTCCGCCATTTTCCAAAATGGCAGCTATAATAGAGGAAGAAGAGACATATATAGAAATTAAACAAATAATAATGTTTTTTAATCCTTTTATGTATACACCAAACAATGCTTTATGATCTGAATATGAAAAAAATTATGTTTATCACTCCTGTTTTAGACACATTTTCATAGTTCACTTTATTTATTTGTTTCGACAATCACTCGTGGTATATTTGTAGAATGTTGAATATTTGAGAAGAGCATATTGACAGGGACATCTTTTTGTAGCACAGGTTTTGCAAGTACATGTACGTGTAAGTTCTATGGGTAGAGGCTTTTGAAATTTCATAGGTTTTACCACCCCATCAATGTCTTCCCAACCAAATTCCCACAGATCTTTCTCTACATATGCATGATCCAAAACATTTTCACATCTTCTGATCAAGTAGAACGCTCTTTTAATGTGTCCACGCACAGATTATGATGTCGGTGGAAAGCCACTTAGCGGGACTGATCTCTTGAACTCACTGTACCAAATATCGTCAAATGTGTGACAATTAGAACACGCTTTCCACACATGCACAAGGTATTTTTATACGCCTTTAAAGTCATATTCTTCTTCTGTCTCAGCAAATCCTTTTAGAAACTTCACAGGTTCATCAGTGAAAGCTCCAAGCTCTGTTCCAATTTCGCTCATTGTGTCATCACCCCTAATATTATGTACCTCGATAAAAACACTGGGCATCTCTGGGTCAAGTTTCTTGTACAGAATATGAAGCGAGATTAAGTGTCTTTTCTCTCCTGTTCCATAAAGTATCCATAACTCTGACAATCCTTGACTTATGAACATTGCAACAAATCTAAGTAGCACAATAATAACATCTGTGTCATTTGACAGTACAATGAATCGATTGGAACCATTTCGAACAGCCCACTCAACATATGGCACACCATGAAGTTCAGCTTCCTCCAATTTACTGTTAAGTTCTTGAACAATATGGCCTGTACCTTTTGAATATATCTCTGCAGGCACCAACTTCTCAATGACAATCATTCCACTTGCAATAATTGGAAATTCAGTCTTCACTGAAGCATCAGCAATGTTTTGGTGAGTTAACATCTCCGGGGCCGATTCACAGAACTAATCTGAGACAAAATCCTAAACTTACTACTTATGGTATTCACAGAATGCACTTACGACTGAACTTACGACCACTAACTTTACGTCCGCACTCGGGCTGGAATTTCCACACCCGGAGTGGAATTTCCACACCCGGAGCGGAATTTCCGCACCCGGAGCGGAAATCCCGCACTTGTGCTGGAATCTCCGCTCCCGGGCCGGAATACCCGCATTCTGGCCGGTTGAGCATTTTCCTCAATGCTAATCACCTGTCCAAGTGCCTACCATCCCCGCCATGCATCAGATATAGTCAATTAACACCAGATTGTGGGTATTCCTGCCTGGAAGCAGAGATTCCGGCCCGAGTGCGGAAATTCCGGCACAATTGCAGGATTTCCGCTCCGGGTGCGGAAATTCCAGCCCAAGTGCGGACGTAAAGTTAGTAGTCGTAAGTGCATTCTGTGAATACCATAAGTAGTAAGTTTAGGATTTTGTCTCATATTAGTTTTGTGAATCGGCCCCTCCAAGTTCATCTTGCTCGATGTTGATGACCAAAATTTATCAAGTTGCACAGGTATAGGTATCGAATTTCTGATGCAAGCAAGGTCAATTGTTCCACTTGTTTGACAGATAGTTTAAGATAACTGTCACATTGACTTTGATATCTGTAGAACAGTTCTGAATGACCTCTCCGAAGTTTTGCAAAGATGAAATCTTGACCATTTGCAATTGTGGCATGTAGTCCACAACAACAGCAGTTTTCAATGAGGACAACTTTCCAAATTGAAATTCTTCAGGTGAAATCTTTTTTCGAGCTCTTGTATGAGGTTGTACTTCCCTGGTTTGATTGCAGTATCTTCATAAAATAATGCGTTTGTTGGAAGAAGATCATACGACAGAATGTCCTTGATAAATTCACTCCTTTCTTTTGCTACATCCATCTCTCTATGTGCTTGCGAAAGTTGTTTTCTTGTAACTTGCTTTGTAGGGGCTGGTTGGTCAAAATTCTTACTATTGCAATTAAAGCGTGGAAGTTTAGCTTTAGTAATTATGTCAAACAGCCTCTTCTCTTTCAGTACAAATCTCTCTTGCTTCAGTTCTAAATATAGTTTTGATCCATGTTCCAGGACATCTACTAGACGTGTCTTTATATCGTTATCCACATATTGTTTGGTCATGAAGTTGTGTAGTGACTCAGGCTCTGTCATTTCAAAGGGGTTTCCTTGCTGCTGCGTAAAATGAAGAACATTGTCAACATGGTTATTAAAAGTTTCCCCTCTTATTCCAACAAGATCGTGGTGAGGAACAGTTTCACGACGGTTCATTAATTTTGAATTTGTCAGCTCTCTGAAAACATACAAAATAGAAAGGACTTTAGTGTAAACTAGCTGCCATTGAGCAACATATTCACTTTTACATGTCTGACCAACAATTCCCTTGGAGCTTTTCTGTGATCTCTGGATCGTCTGTTACAGTTTCACATTTGGAGCCACAGCACTGAACATTCCTTCTCTGTCTTTCACCACAAAATATCCTTGGATGAATTTTCTGCAGAGGTATGGGTTTTCCACCTCTAGCTTCTTCACTCTTTCCAAATACCAGGACCCATACCTCAGGTAGTTTATGCAATCGAATTTGCAAAACACAGTAATCAGTGACTCGACAGTCTTCACGTGCAGCTCCCAATCACCTTCCTAATCAGTATGTGCCAAGTTTTTCACTAGAGCTATCATATGTAATACATTTCCCCAGTACTTGCAAAGTTCTGATTTTTCTTCACATTCTATGACAAACTCTATGACTTGGTTTTCAGGTTTTCTGATTTTAAACTGAGGTATTGAAAATTGTCTGTCTTTGCATTATAACTTTTGAATGAATTGCACCCTGTGCCTTGTTCAATTCTTAGATAAGATATGCAAAACTTAATTTGTGATTTTTGTTCCATAAAGCTTTCCAACACAAAGTTTCTTTAGCTTCAGATTTGATGAGCATACCTTGTAACGAACATAATAAGTTCCACTCAATACTGACTTGGCAATTTTGCTCCCAAAGAGTTCAACCTCAATAAGTGCATCATCGATGCCACATCCATTGAGATAACTTCCTGCACACCACAACGCAACTTTTGTGGAAAATGTCCATCATTGGATAAGATCATCAAATTCTACTGGACTGCTCATAAAAATGTCAGCTGCAATACAGAAAACACCTTCATTGCAGAAAATTGGCAGAATAGGCTGGACTTCAAGCAGAGCATGTGCATTTTTTTAATGTTTTAGAGCTGTGAATACTGTTGCGTAGTTTGCGACTGGAGATGGTAATATTGGTAAAAACCCAACCTTCGTCAGTGGGACGGTATTCTGGGAGAACAGAGCATGAATTCCAGACCACAGAGGAACTGGCTTTTCTTCATCCTTCAGTCCGCACCGAATAAGCAATATGATAAATTCAGTTAAATCAGCTTTGCAGACCGTAGCATCAGGTAGAAGAAGATCCATGTCCTCAGCCACTTTGAAACTTTCTGGTAGACTGGGACGTGTTGATGGCTTGCAGTGATTTTGCACACCTTGGCAAGGCATTTGGGTTTTAAGTTTGCAGCTTTCTTTGTTTATGCCTACAGCTGACACAGATTGTTTTCCAGCAGCTACTTCATTGGTACAGTCTTGAAAAAGCATCATGGAAGCATCATGTGTGTTGGATGTTCCAGACAAAGAAGAGCTGTCTTCAAAATCAAAATTATCAAGAGCAGCAATTGTAAATCCTTTCCTGATTAAGTGAATTGGAGGTGATGTGCTGTCAAAGTCACAAGATTATACAGCATGAGCTGCTAACAAGTTCATGCTCCGTACTATGTCATTATAAATTGTTGATACACCAATCCTATTCATTGAAGCGATTAGCTCTCTAATTTTGCTCTTGTCATAGATTGTGTGGCCAGTCATCATGTGTAGCGGAGTTTTCTTTTTGACGAGATGTTATTCATAAAACATGATTTGGAAAAGAAAGTACATTTGCACACCATAAACCTGTCAGTTCATGGGATTGTCTTCCACTTCTTCGCTTATATCTTCAAAGCCATCATCATTTTATCAGCTTCTGATCTGAACTCAAGAACTTTAGTTTTTTTTTTGTCCTCATATCACCAAAGCGTCTGCAACTCTCGGGCCACTCTATCTGTGCACCTTGCGATCCAATGCATTCGCTCTTGCCCCTTCCACTCAGGCCGACCAGGGGGCCTCTACCTAGGGCGGTACCTTGGTGTAATCATAGGAGCAACCTTCATTCAGGCCAGACCTTTCCCTAAAGCCCGCTCCACCTGGAGAAGGTGGCCCATAATCCATCTGCACTTCCTGTTGTACATTCCAGATCCGAACCCAAGTTACCATTTTAAACCACTCTACAACTTCCGGGGGCGATGGATCTGCCCACTTCTTGCAGATTTCCCTCCGTGCAATAAGCATCAAATAGAACAAAAGGCCTCGCTGCTCCCTACTCAATGAACGGATGTGATAACACGAACGTTATCACATCCGCACCCAAGAGAACTGTGAATTTATAATTATTACTTCCCCAAATATATCCTTTAGAGTGGCCTCTATGCCAGACCCAAACGCTTTTATCCTGGGGCACTGAAAAAAAATGTGATCATCATTGGCCTTTAGAAAGCCACACCTTCTACATCTTGGGGTGGGTGATGGGGCAAATTTAGCTATTTTTGAAGGTGTCCAATATAAGCTATTAATAGTGAAAAAATGGTTCCACCTCAGGTTTGCTGGTTTGACAACTGAATATAATAATTTCAAAGCGCCACACCAGATTGACTGAAAGTCCGCCTCTTGGAAGGTGTCTCGCCACACCGTATGTGCTGATTCTGATTTTTTATCGTCTGCTTCCAGGAATCTCCAATACCAAAGAGCGACCTCCTTCTTTTTAGATCTAATGTCCTGGAGGGAGGACTCGAATTCCCAATTTCCCCCGATCTCCACCTTCGAGGCTGAAAACCAGGAGGATAGTTGGACATACTTAAACCTAGACAACCCGTCCCCCACTTTCGCTCTGAGGGCTTCCCAGGGTAACAACCCATGCATTACCATCAAATCCCCCCAGGTAAAAATCCCGGTACGGCATAGTGGGAGACTGAGCTAGTCCTTCATACAGTCTGGAGTACCTGGGGAATCCCATGTTGGTGCGAAATCCGAATAGTAACCTACACCAACCAGTTTTCTTACCCTACACCAGAGAAAAAGTGCAGAATTTAGAAACTTCAATCGCACCTTTATAAAATATTTCTGTGCACCAAACTTATATAGAAACCCATCGACAGCAGCCTCACCCGTGATCTCCTAGTACCTTCCCCCAGGTAGAATTATCAGGTTTCCCCAACAGCATTTGGATATTTTTAAACTGGAATGCTATAGAGTACAGGTATAGATCCGGGAAAGCTAAGCCGCCCTTGACCAGCTTACGTCTAAGCTTTTTCCACGCCAATGTGGCCCCTCTGGAGGCCCAAATAAAACTCACTATTTTCCCCTGGATTGTAACTATAATTAACCTCAGGAATGTAAGGAGAATACTATTAAAGAGATATGTAAACTTAGGAAAGATTGTCATCTTTACCAAGTTAATCCGTAAATTGTTAGGGGCAAGTTCTTCCACCTAGCGAGCAATATATCAACTTCCTTGGCTACCCTTTTTAAATTTCAGAGAGAAATTTTGTCTGACCCTATCACGCCACCCTTCTACATTCCAACACATTATTTTCGTTTTGGACTTATTTACCAGGTACCCCGACAGAGCCCCAAAATCACCTACCAACTGTTCCGCTCTCTGCATAGTTGTATCAGGGTCAGAAGTATAAATTAACAAATCGTCAGCGTATACCGCTATCTTACTGTTATACGCTGATGGATAGAAGGGGACAACCAGCCCATCTGCCCTTAATTGTTGTGCCAGAGGTTCGATGTAGATATTAAACAACAAAGGTGACAAGGGGCAACCCTGCCGCGTACCCCTTTGTATATTAAAACTCCTTGTCAGGGAGCCATTAAGAAGAATCTTAGCCAATGAATTTTTATACAGCTTTTAAAGGGTATGTATAAAACCAGAACCAAACCCCATAGCGCCCAGGACCTTCCACAGATATAACCAGCACACCAGATCAAATGCCTTAGCTGCGTCTATCGTTTCCATGGCCAAGGGGATCGAGCGAGTCATGGTGAGGCCAATTACTCATATCAGTTGTTGCGTTAGCTCCTGGATTTGCCTCCTTGGGATAAACCGTTACTGATCCACATGGATCAGCTGAGGAGCTAGCTTAGCCAGCCTCCCGCAAAATACTCATAAAAACCTTATAGTCTGCATTCAACAGGGATATCGGTCGATAGGAGTCTACTTTCCTGGGGTCCTTGGTAGGTTTTAAAATCAAGACTATTGTGGCTTCTTTCCACGTTATTGGAATCTGCCCACCCATTCGGTATATTGAATTTAAAAAAAACTCCCACACTGGAATCAGTTCTTCTTTTAGAAGCTTATACACCTCAGCGGGTAGAGGGTCCAGGCCCTGCTGCTTTACCATTCTTATTCTGAAGCAGACATTCCCTCATCTCGTCTTTTGCTATAGGGGCATCCATAACTTCACTACCTTCCAGTGCGAGTTTTGGAGTTTGCGCTTTATCTAACCAGACTTGGAGCTGCTCTAAGTCCGGGTAGACCTCCTCCGTATATAGCTCTGTAAATTGAGACATAAGGCAGGCTTGCATTTCCACTGCCTTATCTGAGATTTCACCCGCGGGCTTGATGACAAGTTCCTTATTGTGATTTTTTGACCTATCCGCCCTTGCCTTCCAAGCCAATAGTGCACCCGCTTTCTCTCCATACTCAAAATCCCTCATGCGCCCGGATTGCCAGCGTTCCATGCACTTCATATCCAATTTGATCTTATAATTTAATCTCGCCTCTTCCAATTGGCTTAACAATCCCTCCCTTTCTGAACTCATTTTAAGGCCTGGTTGTTGGAGATCCACCTCTAGGGCACTGACTCTATCTTCCAAATTTTTAAGATCTTGTCTCTCAGTCTTATTCTTTTGGTACGCTGATTTTTGTAAGACCCCTCTTATGAATGCCTTAAAAGTGTCCCAGGCAACGTCTAAAGAGGCAGAACCTATGTTATCGATAAAGAACCCCACAGTGGCTTGTTTTACAGCCTCAATTACAGCGGGTCCTAAGACAATGGCCCTTTTCAATGTCCACCTTGAGGTTGGTCGGCCCCCCCAGCATTCTAGAGACATACTAACCCCTGCATGGTCCGAAATGTGAGCAGGTAGAATAGAAACCGCTTTTACATTTTCTACCAAAGCTCTATCCACAAGGATATAATCTAACCTTGAAAAGTGTCCATACTTCTTACTATGGAACATAAAGCCCTGCCTTGCACCTTTAGTATATCTCCATATATCTGCCAGAGCTAAATTCTGCAGCATATTCTTAAGGGCCTGTCTTACCCGGGGGGCTTGGGCGTGGCTCTTTAGAGCAGATCTATCCAAATTAGGATCGAGGAGGACATTAAAATCCCCTGTGATAATTATGGGGAACGTTCCTCTACTAGCTAAATTGGATAGGTGCCGGGGGCCATTGATGTTCGGGCCATTAAAGACGGCGCACACAAACTGAAAATCTCCATATCTCAAGGTTGCAATGGCCCATCTCCCAGAGCTATCGATTTTCAAAGATTTTATCTCGACCCGACTCCCCTCCTAATCAAAATAGCCACAACCTTACAATGTTCTGCTCGGTCAGACGCTACATAACTTTCTACCCAATTCATTTAGAAAAAAGAATTTTGCTCTCACTGGCCATTAAGTGGGTTTCTTGCAAAAGAATAAGCTGGGCCCAACTTTCTTCTAAATACCTCATTACCAACCTATGCCTCCCATTCGATCTAAGACCATTCACTTTCCATGACAGCAAGGACAGCTTATTGCTCCCCCCCGTTACCATATTTTCCTATGGGCATCATATCCACACCTTCGCCTAACCATCTGAACTGACAGGGCACATACACTTAGCTAGGAGATATTGAGGACTTATTTTTTCTAATTGTTTTTCCCACTACTCCCCACCCAGTGTCCTTCCCCCCCACCCAGTGCCTCCCCTCCCCACCCACCTTGAGGGATCCTCCCATGGTTTTTAGGTATACATCCTAATGAGCGCCTCCCAGGAGGAACGTACCTACTTAATACACAAAGAAAAAGAAAAAGCAATCTCACCTGCCCCACCACCCACCACCCTGAACCCCCCCCCACACAAAGCCCCCACCTAGTGAAACTTTTAAGAGGTCGCTCCTTTTTTGATAAGGTTAATTAGGCCATCCGCTTCATCCACCGACCTATAATTGTACATATGGTTGTTCCACATTACCAGAAGCATTGCCGGGAATTTCAATTGTGCCTTAGCCCCTAGCTTATTCAGCTCCTCCATCCTCTTTCCCAGCTCCCATTGCCTCTGGTTGGTAGCATGACAGACATCCGATCTTATGATGAAAGAATAAGAGCTGACTGAGAAGGGACCATTCCTTAAGGCTGCTCTCAGGATCTCCTCTTTCACTGTGTACGACAAGAAGTTCACCAAGATTTTTCTTGGCCTAGATCTTTGGGGGTTCTTTTTGAAAGGGTCCTTGCGCACCCTCTGAATCTCAGAGCCCAAATTGACATCCGGCCCATCTTTCAAGACTGTATCTCGCAGCAGGGAAATAACGAAAGCCCTAATGTCTGATCCCTCTACGGACTCTGGCTCATTAAGAAGTCAAAGGTTATTTCTATGAGAATGGTTTTCCAACCTCTCATCCCTCAACCGAGGCTTTGTTTAGACAGGAGGCTTATACCAGAAGAGTTTTTTTTACTATTTCCTGCCTCATAGAAGCCACCTCTTCCTCTAACACCCCTGTCTTGGAAACCACTTCCTCGAGCTTTTGGGCTAAAACGGCACAGGAGGCTTGAATATCTCCTTGATTATTCTCAGAAATCTTAAATCCACTCGTCATTTCCTCTTTTAGACTTAACAGGATAGAGGCCAAAGACTTCTCTGCCGGTACGCTTAAAGCGTTCCCCACATCCACCTCCTGCACAGCAGGGCTAGTTTCACTTGCATCCGCAAGGACATCAAATCTGTTAGAAGTAGGCTCCTGGGCTATACTATTTGCCGCTGTCGTTAGGCCTTTATTCACCTCAGGAGGCAGATCGTTCCTTAATGTTGTTTCCGCTGCAGTTACAGATTCGTTAACTATGCAGTCCATGCTGGAGCAGTGCCGAGGACCCGGCGATGCAAGTACTTTTTTTTTTTTCTTTTTAATATTTTTATTGAAATATTTTTTGGGTGGGGCACATAAATAAATTCATATACAGACAATTATACAGAGAGATTTCATAGAGATAAAAAGCATTGGGGTAAAAACCTATACATTCTATTATTAAAAGCAGCATTACTTTCATATACGGTATATCAATTTATTATTACCTCAGGATCCCCCGACCTCCGTCTTCCACCGATAGACTGGGGCCCAGATCGTTTTCCCCAGTTTTTGGGCCTTTTGGCCTTTTCTTTCATAAATTCTTTTCTCCAAATTAAAAGTGGAGAGGAGCCGGGGGCGAGCCATTGGGAAAAGGATGGGGCCACCGGATCCAACCAAGCTGTAGCAATACAGATTTTAGCCACTGCCATCGCCAGAAACATAAAATATGGTTGAGCGCCATCTGATCCTGAGCTACTTACCTCCAGTAGCATTAATTCTGGGGTTAAGACCACATTCACCTTCAGGGTTAGCTCTAGGAACTGCTCTGTATCTTTCGTTAAGGTATTGAACCGCGGACAGGTCGAAAACATGTGAACCACATCTGCCCTGAGAGCTTAGCAGCGAGGGCAGCTAATACCCACTGATCTGCCCCACTTTGCTATTTTATCTGATCGTATAATACAAATCTAAAATCGTTTTAAAATGCTGTGCCTGTAATTTTGATGAACAGAGTATAGTGTGTCCCTTATCTAAGGAATCGAGGAAGCCGGATCCTTTTACCCCGAGCCTTTGATCCCATTTGTCCGCCTGCCTCTCTAGATCATCTGGCTGCATGACGATCAACTCGCTATAGATCCTGCTGATGGTACAACCTTCTTCGTCCCTTAGCCCATCCATAATAATGTTTTTGGTTAGCCCTTTTGGACCCCCTGTTTTCTTCCCCAGGAAGCTACGTATATGTAAATATTTTTTTTAATCTGTCCTGTCTACCCCGTATATATCTTGTATCTCGGTGAATGACCTGATTCCAGTTGCACCAACCAAATCCCCAATCATCTCTACCCCTAGGCCCCTTCACCGTTTAATTGTATTATCATGAAAGACTATCGGTAGTGATGGATTCATATAAAGGGGGTGTAATAATTTATTCTTCCTATTCCCATCTTTCTCTTTATCGTCGTCCAAACCTGGCCTGCTGCTAAAAGAGTCTTAAACCTCACCTTCTTATAATAACTAGGCTTGGTAAATCTTAAATAGAGGTTTTTAGCATCTTTCCCTAACAATAGCTCATAGATATCCGGTACCCTCCCCTGATTCCAAGGATCAAAGGGATTTCCCCCAACTAGTCCACACATATATTGCAGGGCTAATGCTAGGAAATATAATCTAAAATCTGGGACAGTCAATCCTGCTCCCTCCCTAGGGAGAGTCATGAATTTCAAGGTCCGCCTTGTCTTCCCATATGCCCATATAAATCTATTTACCACCCCCTCTATCGTCTTGAGCCATACTGTCTCAAATATCAGAGGTATTGATCTAAAAAAGAAGAGAACTTTAGGCAGAAAAATCATTTTAACCACATTACAATGGCCAATCAGTGATAAGTGGACATTATTCAGCCTAGCGAAATCCTGTGACCCTTCTGGATGACAGGGGCTAGATTCAGCTCTACAATTTGTCCTATATTGGGTGATATATTTACCCATAGATATGTTGCCGACTGAGCGACCCAAGTGTCATTCAATCCAAGATGATCGTTAATTAAAATTTGGGTTTTGTGTTCATTGAGTGAGTACCCTGATATTTTCCCAAAAGCCAAAGTTTCTTTCGTTATTTCTGCCAATGCCGACTCCGGAAGCGATGTGACGACCGCTAGGTCGTCTGCATAGCTTAAAATCTTGGTTTCAAACCCATGATAACTTGTAGGTTTTATACCTGGGTTGGCTTTGATCCTGCGTATTAGAGGGTCAATATAGCAAGCGAACAATAATGGAGAACAAGGGCAACCCTGCCTGGTCCCTCTTTTAATCTTGAGTTCCTCTGTTTGTCCTCCCATCAATATGAGTCTGGCTGTAGGAGAGGCATACAAAATGCGTAGGGCCTTAATAAAACCCATTCCGACCCCCAGTCGTTCAAGAGCGGCCCACAGAAAGTCCCAGGAGACCCTGTCAAATGCTTTCTCTGCATCTAGTAATATGAGTGCCATAGGGTCACCTGCGACTGAAGCAGTGTCGAAAAGCGTGATAACCCTTCTGACATGATCCGTGGTGTCCCTACCAGGTATGAATCCATGCTGTCTAGGAGAGATGACTCGTCCGGTAACCAGGCTCAATCGGCTCGCCAAAACCTTAGAATATATTTTGCATCTGTGTTCATCAAAGTAATTGGCCGATATGACCCTGGATTTATGGCTGGCTTCCCCTTCTTCAAGAATACCACGATACTGGCCTGTGCCCAAGACTCCGGGGGAGACTCCCCCATCTGTACCTGGTAGAGCATACTAGAAAAATCTGCCCCAAGAGATGGCCAAAAAACCTTATAAAACTTGAGCGGAATTCGGTCCGGCCCTGCGGCCTTTCCTGCTGAAAGCTAGATATTCACTAATTACATTCTCCCCGCTATCCCTCTTAGAATCGTATATTTTCATTTAGAACCTACGGAATTCCTCTCAGATTCCCGGAGCTGTAGTAACCAGATTCCCTTTCTCATTCTGAATTGCTGTTATCTCGCTCCGCACATTTTTCTGTCTAGTACGCATTGCTAATATGCGCCCTGCCCGTTCACTAAACTTGTAGCATTCCTCCCATCGAGTCATATATTTCTCAGTGACCTTTGTTATAACTACGTCACCTACTGCCGCTTTGGCTAGGGCAAGCCTACCCATTATACCCTCTATAGTCTTTCCAGCCTCTATCGCCCCAACTAGTTCTTCTTCAATTACCCTTAATTTTTTATACAAATCAGTTAGTTGCTGTCATTGCTTTTTAGAGCGGTGCAGGCTAAAACTCAATGTCTCCCCACGAATGCCAGCCTTTAAGGCGTCCCAGACCATACCAATTCGGGAACTCCCTCTGTTATTTCCCCAAAAATCTTCTATCCATTTCGTCATGTGGCCAATATAACCCTCATCCACTAGCAAACCCCTTTCAAAGGTTCAAATTTGTTGTGTCCTCTCCCTCCCTAGCTGTATTATTCCTAGCACTAGGGGGTTGTGGTCTGACATTACGCAGGGATATTTTTCAATGCAGCATTTCCTAATTATACATTGAGAAACGAAAAAGTAATCCAACCAGGCTATTGTTTTGTGAGGGGCAGAAAAATAGGTGCTTCCTGAATCGGTGTCAGCCATCTTTAGATTCCTCCATACATCTAATAGCCCGTTCCCCTCAGCCAAATGAGACAGAGCCTTATAGACCCTGGGCTTCCGGCCTTTATATGACCCTGGGCTGTCACCTCACAGCACACCAATCCCGTTAATGTTCTAATCCCCACACATTATAATCGGGTCGACCACCTTTGCTAATTCCAGATTCAGAAAATTGAAAACCTCAGGGTCATCCCCGGTTGTCCCATATATTGAACACAGAGTGAATGAAAATGTAGAAATATATAGCTCTACGATAACCCAGCACCCATATTTATCGGCCAGTTGTTTCTTACACACAATCTCTTTTCTCTGAGTTAGAATAGCTACCCCTCTAGTTCTGGTACCCTGTGTGGTGTGAGTTATAAGATTATTCCCCAATTGATCTAGTGTTCTTCTTTCTGCACTCACAATGTGCGTTTCCTGGAGGCAGATAATATCAAAGTGCAGCATTTTCAAGTCCTCTGCCATCCTGCGTCGTTTACCAGGGTCATTTAAGTCACAGATATTAACCAATGCTATCCTTAAGTTAGTCATGATAAACTTATTTCTGCCTCCAGGGGAAACCTCCTCCCTCCATTGAATACTCTATTCTTACTCTTCCTCCCACAAAATTTGACAGCTGCTCTAACCTGAAATCTCCCTGATGCTTGTTGTGCCCCATTTCCTCCCTCAACTTTCCCTAATCCTGCCCTCTCCCTCCCCCCACTCCCTCTCCCCAGAGGCCCTTCCTCTCGCCTCCCTCCCCCCACCCAAATAGTGAGACAAACAGACCTAGTGAGGTCTGGGTGATGGTGTCTGTGTCTCCCCCCCGCTCAATACCCTCACCTACAACCAATCTTTATATCTGGGAGCGTCTGAGCAAAACCTCTCTTTGCCGCCCCATTTTGTCCCTTCATCATACAAATGACAGACTTATTTCATTACTCTTGCTCTGTCTCTAATTTCGTATTTCATCCAGGTATTCCTTCGCCTTTATTTCGGATGTGAAGACTCTCACTTTGTTATTGTAAATAATTTTCAGCTGGCTGGATTTAATAGATATGCCTCTGCCCCCTGCGCTTGATAAGGTTGGATCAGCTGTCTTAGGCGCCAACATCTTTCCACCGTTCACATGGCAAAAATTGGGTCGAGTGAAGAACGATCGTCCTTCATATGATCGCTTGGAGTCCGGGCGAACTTTAAGGAATACTGCTTCACGTAATAAGAAGTTCCCAAAGTAAACTATGATGGCTCTTGGTTGTTGCATACCCCCTGGATGGGCCTGCCTGGGGTTTTTAAGCATAAGAGGGTGGCGATGGACCCGTTGGACTTCCATGTCCTAGTTCCACTGCTGGAGTTCCGGAAAAGCCCCTCTCAACAGCTTTAAGACATAGGCTCTGATATCCCCCTTCTCTGCCTTCTTCTATGCCCAAGATCCTTAGGTTGTTGCGTCTCAGCCGGTTTTCATAGTCTTCGAGCTTCCATCGCATATCTGCTATTTATGCTCCCTGGGCTTCTGTTTGACTTTGTCCTTTTGCCACTTCGTTCTCCAGGCCTGCCATACATTCCTCTACTGCAGTAATTCTTTCCCCGATTTCGGTACAGGCTTTTGCTACCTTTCTGACAGCCCCTTGTAATTTCTTGGTTGCCAGGCGGGTTTTTTTGCCATTTTGCCGCGTCTCTTCCTGGTGTTGTTTAATCGAGTCATATGTCAATATCAGGGTCGGTTCCTCAGGGTCTCGATTATTTTGTCCCTTTCTGACCTCCGTATAGGGCTCCTCGTATGATTTTTGCGTGGCAGAATAATCCCACTTTAAAGCGGGACTTCCTTGTTTCTTCGAGCCCTCCTTGACCTGACCCTGCGAAGCCCGTTCTTTGCTTCGCCTGACATTTTTCTTCCTGCGAACCACCGTATCAGGCCCATTCAGCTGGCTACTAGGGTCAGAGCTAGAGGATATAGGCACACTCTCCCCCTCAGATACTGCAGCACTCGTATCAGAACCATCCGTCAGGGAAAATAACTTGTCCCCTAAATCCAGAGATTCCTCTACAGACCTAAGGCTGCGACCCCCTTTATTAATACCTTTGTCTCAAGGTCTACCATGTTACATGACTGGGGGCGCCATGCCTCTGGCGTGGCCTTACTGTACTCTGTGGCTTGAGTCACTTCCTCCGATTGAGTGGCATCCTGCTCTTGCCCTACCCGTGGACCAGTAGCATAAAAGAACTTTAGTTTGTAACAGTTTTGCTTTGCTGATATTAAACAAAGATGTAAAAAATGTTGAGACAACATCAGGCATTCTTGTTGACTCCCATGATTTGCAGAGCTCTGGGGCATCACAAGATTTGTCATTAAGTCCAAAATCTAAATCTTTCAGGACGTTTCTTAAAACAGTTCCTGCTGATTTTACTGCTTCCTGTGATCTTATTTTGGCAGCAAGAACTTAAGGAGTCGAATCATCTGAGAAAACCATAAGTGGCTCATTCTTTTTGTTAGACTGACAAAACAAATTCTGTCATTGTACCTTCGCACCAGAAAAATCTTAATTTCATTATGGATCAATACAGTTTCATCAATGTTGACCATTATTTCTCATCTCACTGATTGTGAACCCCTAGCCAGCACTCAAGAGTAGCTTTAAATCTTCATTTGCTTTTTCATGGAGTGCAAACTTAACTGCAGGCTGGCGGTTACATTGCTGCTGGGAGCTCATTGTACATCCATATTTTTTTCAATTGTATGCACACATGCAGTTTGGGTTGGCATACACAGCCGCTGCAAATAAATTCCCCTCACTGTTTAGATCAGCTACTCAGCTGAAAACTTCATCTTGGTAGAAACTAGCTGCAGATAAAAAAGTTTGCCCTTTGAGACATAAATACTCTGTACTTTGTTCTTTTGTCAATCCCTTTAGCCCTTGATTTGGCTAAGTCACAGATAACACATTGAAGATCCTCTGCTTTCTGATCAGTTGTTGGAGGTGGACGAGGGGTAGCCATCGATCTTCTAAGTGGATGGGCATTGGGTTTGGTTGTTGTCGCTTTCTCAGAAGACTCGGATTATTGTTGTAATTCACTGGTTTCTGCTATTTTTTGACAATTTTTTTCCATAGCATACGCCTTTGTAGCACTTGTTGTTACAATGATAACATATTTGATCCTCTTCACCCATCAGTTCCAATCTTTTGTGAACTTCGTCTTGCCTTATTTCTGCAGCATCTCGAGCTCCCTTCTGTCCAGCTGCAGTTGATGTTAGCTTTCCTTTTGGATTAATTTGCCATATGACACATTTTTCTTTGTTGAAGGAGTACTCAGATTTTGTAGTTAGCAACACTCTGTCAGGAGGTAAAGATACTCTGCTACCACCTGCTTCGCTCATGTTTGCGAATTCGAATCAATGGAAAACCTGAAACAAAGACAATATTAAAATAAATTACCAATATGATGGCGAAAACACATCATTATAAAGCCGCCATTTTGGAAAATGGTGGAAGGGTGGAAGGGTTGCTCTGAGGAGTAATTGAATGTATCTTTAAAACGAAGTATATAGGTCTCATGGTTCCTGAAAATATTACATAATCACTGCAACACAACCGCCATTTTTAAAAATGTCGTACAAAAAAGTTCAGCCTGGTTTAGCAATGTCTACCTAAGCTAAATTACTTCTCTAATGATACAAAAACACAAATCAAAAATCAAAATCTCTGGACAACAATTTTTTACGGAGGGATATCAAGCGGACAGCACTAAATGGATCATCTCTCTATTATTTAGTTGATGCTCACATGGTAATTGATCACCCAAATACCACCCTAACACCACTAACAACTGTGCAACAAGTACCATCCTGTTTTAACATCAACTAAAGCATATTTGATCATATCACTCTGTTGGACCTTTTGTCCACATCCAGAGGAATTGAGAGGACTTGGTAGAACCTTTGGAGGGTATAGTGGTTCCTAATGCCCTGGGGTCTACCGTAATGGGGCCTGCAATTGATTAGCCAAGACTGCTTCTGTGTACTTCACAAATTGGGAGGTAGATAAGCACTCTAGTAGATAGTGATAGTTTTTGGGCAGGCTTTTCCAGATCTGTGAGTAGCTCCCCATCATGCAGCCCAGCCTATTAAATTAGAAGCTTTTGCTTGCTCGAATGAATATATCAAAATGAAAAAGTGTGTATTTGAGACAAACATGTGTGTATTTTCAGAACACATAATTTCCAAAATATATTTCAAGCTGATATTTGAATGATAAATCATACACATTAGGAGAATTATTACTAATATTATTACCATGGTATTATTAACTTGGTGCTAAGGGCAATGCAACTATGGCTGTTAGGTATCACACATGTAGAGGCATTCCAAACTGACAAAGCCTTTTTTCCATTACTGCTGGCAATCCTGGATTGAGGTCATCACGGCTGGTCATTTTACATGAAGTGGCCCCTAATATAATCTTTTCTGATTTGTTTAACACTAACAATATTAGTTCTGGATGATTTTCTTTGAACATAAGTATCTCTTATTACTGAAAAAGTTGGAGACCCCTGCTTTAGGTTTACATCCATAAAGACAAAGGCATTCATTACACAATAATTCTGATGGGCTTGGGAACTGAGCTATTTCTGCCATGTGTGAAAGACTGAGACAATGTGGGCAAATTGTTGCAGAAACCTCAATTCCTGCATGTTTTACCGCAAAATCTGTTCTTTTCCAACCCCCAGATTTACAGGGACCTGCAGTAATGGTAATTCTAGGGTGACGAAATACCGGCAGTGGAGATCACACCAACACAACTCACAAATAGGTGGTCTGAAACTGGGAAAGGGCCCACCCTGGCATGTCTAGATAACAAAAGCCGTCTAGTGTGCTGGAGAGTCGCGGCTCTGGGTAACTGTATAGGGAATTGTGGAGGATCAGGGATCGGTTGAAGGTTTTGTGTGTCCTCTGGTCCCCAATGGAACCAGTCCTTCGAACTTACCACTGGAGGATCGGCTTAGCAGTCCTGTATATTGGCACTTGATAGCTGCAGTTAAGACCTTACCACAGCTTCAGAGGCCCATCCAAAATCGAGGACCTGTTTATATAGGGCCCCAAGGTCAGGATGACATGGTAGTGCAATCACCAGCATCAACCCCAGATTGGATCGATAGCAAAGAAGATATCAGTAATGTTCTACAGAAGTAGCCATATTGACTACCCACAAGAAAATCTGCTTATTAGTCAAACCAATTGGACAGGCAGAGACTCCAGACTACAAATATCAAAAGGCCACATGCCTCTCAAAACATCCAGTGATCCAGTACTATCTAGTGGCAAAAGCAAACCCAAGCTAAAGCACCTGCACGATGAAAAGCATAACATAATATATTCTCAAACGTACCTACCACAATGCACAGTATCTCCCTCCAACCCCTCTCCATAAGCACAGTCTCAAAATCTTATTCCCAGACCCCTAAATTAGTCTCGGAATTCAATTTTAAAAAAATCACAGTCTCCGAAAACACAATTCTCAAGAATTTCAAGCAATGATAATGAAGACTGCACTGTTTGTGCACAAGGCTTTTAGGGGCAGAATAGGCATGAAAGACTGCCATCTTCCAGAACAACATCAACATATGTGAAGCACAGAGCTCCTGGTGTTGATTCCTCTTGTGGTCTGCCCAGCCTCATCACATGGCCTCCCCTGCCCCTGTAGTAGTGAGCACATCCCTTCCAATTATATTTGTTGCTAGGACATCCCCATAGCCTCACCAAACATGGACCACAGTGGACATTCAGTCTGCACGGATGCACTCCATGCTTGCCTTGAAATACAGAAAATCTCTAGCTGCAAAGGTCATAACTGAGAAGAATGCATTATTGTTGAAACCTAGAAGCACCCAAGAGCCCTCAAGAGTATCCCGTGATGTGTGGCACAGTGAGCAGATTGCCAGAGTGGATAGGAAACGAGCACAGGTATCTGGGTCATGCCATTAAGCATGAATCTCACTTGAATGTCTTGGGTCTTTGTCCTCATCAGCTGGGCTAGGCTTCTTTGTATTTCTCAGGAGCTCTTCCTCGAGTTGGCTTCTATGTTGCAAGTGTCACCTTGTTTTAGTCTGCTAGGAGGATAACCTCATTGTTCTGGGGCAGCTGTCTCCTAACATACTCCTCTGACGCCTCAGGGTCCCACAGATTTAGGGTTTCTGCAAGATTCTGAGGTTCGGCCCCAGCCTATGGGACTATGGCAACAGAGTTCCACTACTGACATGCACCCTCAGCTGGCCTGAAGAATTGGCTTCCAAAGTGTTACCAAGTAGTAGATCAAGAGGCACAGTACTTACACAATTTGCGTGGAGCTAGCAGGTAGCTGCTCCGCAATTAGGAGAGTGAGTGACTTCCTATGCATTTCAAGAGGTCAGCCAGCAAGAGCAGTGGATTAGTCCCAGACTTACCACTCAGAGACAGAGGGCAGATAGGATGGAACTGGTCAAAGCTGGGAAGATGTTTATTCTACATTCAATGTCATCAAATGCAAAATATGTTGTAAACAATAAGGAATCTTCCTGGGGGAGCTATCAGGGGCTTCTGCTTCATGAAGTTCACATCCACACTGACTGACTCTCGTGTGAGTGAGTATTGGAGAGATTTTACTGAGAGTGCCAGGCTGGATAAAAAATCCTGTACCCTCGAACTATCACCAAACCTTCCACCAACCCCCCTTTCCCGAGAGCCTGGTGAGGATGCTAGTCAGACCAGGTCGCCTCAAGCGTACCACTTACATGTAGTTGAATTTAGTACTCAACTAAATTACTAGAGATCAGCAGAAACTTGGAGCTGGTCCACCACTGATGACAGCATTGAAAACATATGCAGAACAATACTGGTGCCAGCACAGTGTGAGTGCTTTCATGCGCACACACCCTAATCATGAACAAATGCACTGACTTTGCCTACATTTTTGAGCAAAGTTTCAAACTTTGCTCACCACTATTAGTAACCAGCATTACAACCTCATAGTCATCATAGTTTTACGTGCTGGTTAATAACCAGCAGATGGGATGGGGTGCGTTGAATAGTGTTTTTACTCTGAATAGGAACACCAGAGGTCACTATAGTCAGTGTTGCATTCTGAGGTGGAAGCTGTAAAGGATACTGGAGGCGTTTTTTAGTCACATCAATGTACTGACCTCAATTACAGGCATGTTGCATGTTGCAGTGGTGCTGAATTTACTGGGTCTGGAATCACCAGTTCCAGCCAATAATTGCGCCTTTGCACTGTGCAGTTACCAGTTTTTGTGCAATTAATGGGGAAAACCACACAAGTTCCTTTTCCGCATAGTTATCCCTGATTCTAGGGACAATTCCACTCCTATTTACAAGTTTCTCTGAGCAGGTGGTTAATGGGTGGGGGGAGCATAAGCATGTTTCACATGAGAGTTGGGGTGTGGAGGTTGTGAGGGATAGGGCAGGTTATGGGCTGCCAGAGGTGGTGTAATGGACTCTCCTCCTTGTTCAGGAAGGTGACCAGCCAGGGGCCAGTTTGCAATTGTGACTGCAGTCCCACCTGACCTCCACTCAGTTTAACCAGCCTGGAGTTTTCACCCAGTAAAATCAGGCCTGGTGTTGCTGCATTCGATAATCCCAGGTGCAAGAACTATCAGGCCACTTGTGGTCGGGCTAAGCGGTATTCAACCCAGAGATACCATTGTACCTGACATGTAATGATCCCCATTGTGATTAATAATAACACACAGAAGTCATTGGGTGTGTATTAGAGTCACACTGTGATATTCTGATTAATAATTAAGAGTGGGCACTGAGGGCCTCATTTACAAGAAACTGACGCATCAGCATCGATGCGTCAGTATCCTTGTGCCTGCGACAAATGTCCTTGTGAAACCATGGATTCCCTGTATTTACAATACAGGGCTCCATGGCACAAGGATTAACAGATGCGTCAACATTTCTGACACATCAGTTGGCGCAAAAGTGACACAGTGCTGGAGTTGCTTGTAAAACTGATGCAACTCCAGCATTGCATCAGAGCACATATGCAAGCCCCATTGTAAAAGCCCTGCGTCATTCCTTACGTGTGGTTTGAGAAGGGGTAGGAACTTTGACGCAGTGAAGTCGTAGAGTGAAGCAGTGAAATGTCGTAAATTTCACTGTCCCAGTTCTACGTGGCTTTTTGGCGTGGGAACGCCTACCCTGCATACATTATACCTGGCGCAGGTACAATGTGATGCAGGGCTCTATAAACTGATGCACTGAACCCAATGCGTCAGATTGTAGATATGGAGCAGTGTGGCGTACGAATGCACCGCTGCTTCATCAAAAAAAAGTGACGCAGCGGTGGCGTGAGGGGCTTGTAAATGAGGCCCTGAGTGCACAGTCTAGCGACAGTGTTACATTCTGATTTATAGCCAGCAGAGGACCCTGGGGTGGGTTGTATAATCACAGCATTGCAGGCTTATTAGCTACCACCAGAAGGTATTCGAGGCCAGATTTACGAAGCCATCTAGCAGTCGCTATCCCTGAGATCCGCTAAATCACAAGGTTTGCAACCACTAAATGGCTTTCTAGTATGCTCTAAACCCATTTTGCAATTAGATAAGTGCTTGCTGAATCACAAAATGGATTTAAAAATGGATACCGAATCACAATTTGGAAGGGGCATGTGTAGGGCATCCCTTCCAGATTGGGATTCAGAATGCTATGTATCGGTGGTTTATGAACGCAGTCCCGGTTGCAAACCATTGGCAGGTTACTGACTCCTCAAACAAGATAGATGGTTGTAGAGGCCTCGAACCAGCGCGTGTCGCTTGCGTGGCCAAGGCGCAAATAAGGGGTCACCACACAGTGTGCGTTATAACCAGCGTGGTCCCGACTGGCGCCGCGGGCCACGCCTCCTTTATTTATAGTCGCGTTGGCGTACGTACGCCAACGCCATAGCGTGAACTACGGGCGCGGGAGCACTAGACGGCTACCCGGCCCCTTTGAACATTACATTCCTTCTAACCTTTAAATAAAACACAACCAAACAACAAACAGTCGATCTGTTACCAGTTCCTGGTTCGGGGTCTCACGTCCACCACCTGGCACCCCCTTTTTGATCAGCTGGGCATTCACTGTTCCTTATACCAGAAACCCGGCCAACCTAGATGATGGGGCAGGATTGCCCCGTAGGCCGTAACCACAGCCGGCTCCACGTGTCATTGGCAAAACGACACCTCCCCTCGGTGAGCCTCTGTCCAGTGTACCACTCTCCCTGGGACACCTCCGTCGACCCTCCTGTGTTCCTGCCGGCGACCTCTGGCCGTCACTCGCTCCATCTCCTCCATCCGCTGGTACCTCCTCCGGAAGGGTTTCTCCCACAACAGCCTCCTCGGGTTCAGCTCCCGGTGTCCCGGTGTGGACTTTCTTGAAAAATGATATATTTCTGGTAATTTCCTCTGCTTCTTTTCGGGCGGTCACCATCGTACCTGTCCGGCGGGTCACCGTCCAGGGCTGGCACTCGTAGGGGAGACGGAACTTGCTCCCCGGATATCGGTCTTTCACAAACACCTGATCCATCTCCTGGATGTTCGTCGGGCATGCTCTCCGGTTGCGGCTAGACCGGTCGTTGGTGTTGGTCCTCTTTGCCAGAATCCTGGGGCCATCAATGGGGTTTGGGACCCACGTCGGGTGATGAGGAAGAGTGTCTCGTACCACTCTGCCCAGACAGGTGGGGCCTGGTGCCCTTTCCGTCGTCGAGTGTGGTGTCATCCTGTATTCCCTAAGGAAACTGTAAATGGCTCTCTCCAGGGGGCATTCTCAGCATGCGCAATCCGAATCACCCTATTGAGCGTGCGCATGAATCTCTCTACTTCCCCATTCGCTTGGGGCCAGCGCGGGGTGACTTTTCGGTGTTGTATCCCCCATGACTTTAGGTAGTCGGCAAACTCTTGCCCTTGAAAAGGGGGGCCATTGTCCGTTTTGACCATCTCGAAGATCCCATGGGTCGCGATGATCTTCTCCATCTTCATAATGACCTCCGTGGCGGTCTGGCTTGCCACCACCTCTACCTCTGGATACTTCGTGTAGTCGTCAATGACCACAAGGGCATGTCGCCCATCTGGCAGGTGCCCAAAATCCATGCTGACCCGCTCCCATGGTCTTCGGGGATTGTCCTCTGGGATGACCGGGTGAGGGCGGTCTGGTTGGCCCGAGACCTGGCACCACTGGCAGGTGCGAACAGTTTGTTCAACCAGTTGATCCATCCCCGGGAACCACACCTTCACTCTTAGACGTCCTTTGGTCTTCACGATCCCCTGGTGACCTCTATGGGCAAGATCTACAGCTTGTTGGGCCAAACCTGATGGAATTACCAGCCGAGGGCCTCTTAACACACATCCACTGTTGTCAACAGACAGTTCGTCCTTTACTCTGTGCAGTGATTCCAACGCCGCCTTAGCTTGGGGCGTCCTCCGGGACAATGTGATCAGGATGGCCCGCCAGTCATTGGCCCTGACTGCCGCTTTAGCCAGCTGTAGGCACTCGTCCTTCTGGGTGGCCTCCACAATGGCTTCCACACTAATGGGTAGCGGCCGGGACCTTTCCGCTATGAATCGGACATACTCCTCTGTGTCATTTGCTTCATCTTCCTCGGCTCTGGTGGCCGCTCTTGGGTGCCGAGACAGGTAGTCCGCCGGGTTGGACGACCCTGGCTTGTACTCCACCTTGTAGTCGTACTCCTGCAGCTGGAGAATCCATTTTTCAATTCTCGGTGGCGGTTTGGACACCGAGCCCTGGAATAGTGGCACTAGGGGTTTGTGGTCCGTCGTGACGGTGAACGGTTTGCCGTACACATAAACATGAAAATAGCGGCACGCCCAGTGGATGGCAATCGCTTCCCGTTCTATCTGGGAATAGCGTTGTTCAGTCTCCGTCAGCGACCTGCTCGCATACGCTATGGGGATCCACTCCCCGCTGGACCCCTGCTGTGTGAGTACGGCCCCTAGCCCGTGCGGGCTGGCGTCCACGGCCACGTTGGTGGGGCGAGCCGGATTAAAGTATGCCAACGTGGTGTCGGCTGACAGCGCCGCCTTTGTGTCCTGAAAGGCTTGCTCCTGGTCAGGGCCCCACTGCCAGACGGTGGTAGACTTGGTCAGTTCCCGGAGGGGCTTGGTGACGTTGGTTAGGCCTGGCATGAAACGTCCACAGAAATTGACCATTCCAAGGAAGCTCCGGACTTCCGAGATGTTGAAGGGCGCCGGAGCTTCTCTGATGTCCCTCACCTTGTCTGGGTCTGGAGCCACCCCTTGGTCAGAAAAGGTGTAGCCAAAAAAACTGATCTTCTTTCTCAGAAATTGGCACTTCTCTTTGTGGAGCGTCAAACCTGAATCCCTGATCCTCTGCAGGACATTGCGTAGCCTCTGGTGATGATCGTCCAGCGATGCAGCATACACCAACAGGTCATCACTCACGTTCAGGACCCCCGGGAGCCCGCTGAGGACTTCTCGGATGGTGTTTTGGAACACCTCCGCTGCACTCGATATGCCGAAGCTGAGGCGTTTGTACCTCCGGAGGCCCACATGCGTTGAGAATGTGGTGATGTACCGTGAGTCCGGGTGTAAGGGAAGCTGATGATACCCTGACCGTAGGTCCATCTTTGAAAACCATTTTGCTCCATTGAGCTCCCCGAGTATATCGTCTATGGTAGGCGTTAGGTGACGCTCTCTTTTTATCGCGGCATTGGGGAGTCGCATGTCGACGCATATGCGAACCTGGCCAGGCTGCTTCAACTTCCTCGCCACTACTATGGGGGACACCCAGGGGGTCGGTCCATCAACTTTCTCAATGACCCCTTGTTCTTCCAACGCTTCAAGTTCTGCCTCCACCTTCTGCCACAGGTGGAAGGCTATGCGCCTGTGCCTCAACGCCACCGGTTGGACCGAAGGATCAATGTGGAGGGCGACTTCCTTTCCTTTGAGGCACCCGATGCCTGTGAAGATATCACCGAACTCCTCCATAATCGTGGACAACTCCTCCTCTTGTACCGCTAGTGCAAAGGATATGAGCCGTAGCTCCTCAGCCGTCTGGCCGCTCACCAGCATGCCATTGCCCTCTTTAGTGACATACACTGTGGTAGGGGTCTCTTGCTCCTCATGCTTAATTTTTGTCGGGAAGCATCCCAGCAGTGGGATGGGCGTCTTCTGGCCATATGCGAATACTCGAATCTTTGCTTCTCGCAGTGATGGACGGGGGTCCAGCCGGTTGAAGACATCCTCCGCCATCAGTTCAATAGATGCTCCCGTGTCTATGGTGGCCTGTACTTCCTGGCGGTGGACCATTACCCTGCACTTCGGTAGCCGACGTCTCTTCGGCATTGATTGATTTTCTGCGAACACGTAAAGGACTGGATAGCTACCCTCGTCATCGTCGTCCATGTCTTCGGGATCGTGGGCCTCTTCTACCGTCTGAGCCAGCTCTTTTTTGTGTCCCGTCGACCTGCAGACTGCTGCAAAATGATTAACCTTGCCACATGCTGAGCATCTCCGTCCTTTCGCCGGGCACTCCTGCATGCGGTGTGGCGTTCCACCACAATAGCCACATTGCCTCTTTTTGTCCGGTGCGCGTTTCCCTAGGTGCGGGCGCGGCTTCGCTTGGGCCATGTTCACTTGTTCCGTCTTGATGGGACGATGAAGGGCGGCCTCCATATGGGACACTCTCGCTCGCGCCAACTCTTTAGATCTCCCCATCGTGAGGATGTCCGCGAGGGGCTTCCCCGACTCCTGGAGGATGTGTTCACGGAGTTTGGCGGAGAAACACCCTTGGATGATTTGGGCCCGGATCTCTTCCTGCTCATCGGTGAACCCACACGTGGTGGCTAGCTCCTTCAACCGCCCATGAAAGGCGTCCAACGACTCTTCCGCCTCCTGCTTTGCCTGACGAAAGATAAATCTTTCGTAGTCTCTGTTAGCCATGGGCTCAAAATGTGCGTTTAAGGCATTGAGCAGTGTAGCGTAGTTTTTGGGGGTGGCCTCTACCAGTGTTTTGTATATCCGGTGAATGTCCTTCCCACCCAGATGAAGGAGCAGCGCCCCGCGCCTCTCACGGGAGATGCCCGCCCCCTCGAAGTAGAATTGGAGCCTCTCTGTCCAGTCTTTCCACCTTGGGGCCAAAGCAGAGGGAGCGCCGTCGACTACAAACGGCTCCATGGCCGGGATTGCCGCCATTTTGGGGTAACGAGTGGTCCTCCTCGCGGCACGTGAGTGGTCCTCCTCGCGGCACGTGCACTGTCCCTCTCTCCGGAATGGGGAACAGCCGCCTGGCCGAGGGCACTAAGGATGAGATGACCCTGTGCGCTTCTTGGGGCGATGGGGCCTCACCAACCAGGTCACTGCCCCTTACCTTCACTCCTTGGGAGCACTGGAGCAGCCTGCACAATGCCTTCCTGTGACGATGGGCAGCAGGCCTGTCTGGTCACTGTGTGCCTCTCCTGTCGGGCGCCTGATGTCCCAGACCAACAGCAGTTGGATCACCTTGCGCAGAGGCCGTGGCAGGCCTTCCCTGCAGCTCCACGTGCCTCGTGGCAGGAATCAGCCTGCAGGGTGCAGTACCGCTTTTCGCCACCGGGGGGCCACACAACGCCCTCGATGACTCGTGCTGCGGCGCGGGCCGTCACCCGCCTCGTCGCCAGTGTAGAGGCCTCGAACCAGCGCGTGTCGCTTGCGTGGCCGAGGCGCAAATAAGGGGTCACCACACAGTGTGCGTTATAACCAGCGTGGTCCCGACTGCCGCCGCGGGCCACGCCTCCTTTATTTATAGTTGCGTTGGCGTACGTACGCCAACGCCATAGCGTGAACTACGGGCGCGGGAGCACTAGACAGCTACCCGGCCCCTTTGAACATTACAATGGTAACCAAATCACAAAGGGGAAGGGGTCCTATAGGGGCCCCATCCCATTTGCAAATGTAAAAAAAAAAGTTTGTTTGGGAGTGGGCAGTGGTCCGTGGACAATTTCCAACGCCGAAAGAAACTTTTTTAAACTCGTAAACAAACTGTTAAAGAAGTGCGTTTTTTTTCAGACAGCTCCGTTTCCTTTGAGAAAACTGGGCTGCGTTAAAATAAATCCACTGTTTAAATGTAATCACAGGCATGGTGGTCTGCTGACCCCAGCTAGCCACCATCGCTCTAATGGCATCCATTCGTACTTACTCGCAATCTGAGACCTAGTTCATGAATAGTTATAGGGTATACTGAGCTAATGGTGCTGTTGAATGGTGCTGTCTGAATGGTGAGTTTGCGAAGCAACACTTAGGTCGATTTGCAAAATCAGAATCGATCTGAAAAAAGTCGGTGCCCAATTTACGATCACTTTTTGTTAATCCATGCTCATAAATTCATCTGGTCCTAGGTGCAGTGTTTCATTCTAAGTAAAAACCAGCAGAGGGCGCTAAGTGCATTATACAGTAAGTTTTTCGTTCTAATTATGTTGCCAATCGAAGGCCCTTGGCACACTGTATAATTACAGCGTGACATTCAGAGGGCACCAAGCGCATTGTGTAGTCGAGTTGGCACAAAATGTTAGTAAACAGCGTTGCGAACTGCGTGCATGGATAGCGCCCGCTTTACATTCTGGTCGCAAGCAGTTCTAAGGGGCTGACCTGGATAGTCATGCCGTTCGAGGCTTAATAATAACCAGCAGAGGGCGCTGGTGCATCGCAGTGCCATGGGAATATTTTCTGATTAATAACTAGCAGAGGCCATAAAGTGCAAACTGTAGTCAGAGTTAGTTAAAGTCTGGTTAATGACTGCCTAGGGGCAGTGGATGTATTATATTGTCGTAGCACATTCCAATCACAGTTTTATTGTCTGATTAATAACGTGCAGCTAAGGGTCAAGAGTCGAGTGCCATCACTCTTTACTACAACTTTCACCTGGCGCCGAACTCATCCAGAAACACCAGAAACAACAGGCCTGAGGTCTGGTAAACCGGCTGAATTGGTCTCGGGTGTTCTCCACCATTCCAGACTCTGCGTCCCTTATTTCTATTCTTATTTATCTGCAGTTTTTATGGCATGAACCACGCCCACCAACCAGGCCAGCACAACACTTGACATACATTGACTTTAGTTGCTGGTAATATAAAGAATAAAGATCGGGAGACTATATAATGTACCGCCAGGGCCGGTTCAAGGATTTGCGGGGCCCTGGGCCAAAAGGGAATGTGCGAGGTCCCTCTAATTTACATAAGTGACCCCATTCAGAGACACTGCGGGAGGCCCATTGTCCAGCATATTAGCGTCCCCACAGTTTTAACTTTCAACCCACAAGCAATTCTCACACCTTCAGCCGGATAGGTGTGAGAATTGCTTGTGGGCTAAAAGTTAAAACTGTGGGGGCGCTAAAATGATGAACAATTGGCTTTCCGCAGTGTCTCTGAATGGTCTCCTTGCAATTGGGACAAGAGGAAGCGTCTCCCTCCCTTAGGCCTCCAGACACCATCCCTGAGAGGCCCGGGAAGGAGACCCCTCCCATGGACCCTAATTGCAAGGAGATACCTTTCTTTTAGTTGGATCGGCAGGGAAACAATAGGACACACGATCGGTGCAGGCACCATGCTGGTGGGCTGAGTGCGAGGCCCTGGGCAGCTGCCCACACTGCCCATGCCTAGCGCCGGCCCTGATGTACCCATTATGAGGGAATCGGAACGAAGGCGGGGAGCGGGGGCGTGGGGGGGAGGAGAAAGGGGGAACACAAGTCTCTACCAAAGTCCAAAGGGCCGAGCCAGCAGAGGTATTGAGAGTGGGGTATTTAATAGAGCAAAAAGTTCAGCATGAACATTTAGTCCTCAGCGAAAAGAGGGAGCAGAACCTAGTGCCCCATTTACTGGGCCCCTACAATAGCGTTTTTCAGTTTTATGTATCGCGAGCCGAAGGTATAGGACCGCCTTAGAGGAGCACCATTTTCATTACACAAGGCCACATTCCTGCTTTGAGGCACCTGAGATTAAGTGATTTGCACAGAATCACATGATGTTGAACCGACGCTGAGCCTCAGGGCCGGCTTTAGGGCAGTGCGACCGGTGCAGCAGCACTGGGCGCTGTCCTGTGGAGGGGGCGCTGACCTCAGGGGGGGGGGGGGCGCTGTGTTTAGTAATATGATTGGAGAGATGAGGGGCACTTTTGCCCTGTGGTAGTGAGAGAATCAGAGGAGGTTGTTATGGGGCGTCAAAAGTGATTGTCGCACCGGGCGCCACCAGCGCTAAAGCTGGCCCTGCTGAGACTGGAAACTGATTCCCCGGTTCCTAGGTCGGCATCTCTAGTCTCCCAGATATCAGCTAAACATAGTCAGATCACGGTTTGAATTGATGTTGGAGAAGTAGAATTTCAATCTCTTTCTTCAGGTTGGTATAAAAGGGATGGAGTTTCAGATTTTGTGGGCGCTCCCAGAGTGTCAGGATCTCACCTGGTGTGCTTTTCCACAGGAGTGAAATGGTCGGTCACGAAGAATACTCCCAACCTCCAGGCCAAGCAGAAAGTCCCAACTATGCAAAGCCTATCCTGCCCGTCCCGGAAGAGGGGATGCGTTCTTTTCTGTGGCGCCTTTCAATCCCTTCTCTCTACTCCTGTAATCAAACAAATAATGTTTTTTTTAGTTCTGGGAAATATCGCTTTTTCCCCACATCCAACTGAAAGACGAACTTGTAGAGAAAATACCTGACTATTCTCTCTTCCGTCTGATGTTAATGGGTTATACTCTTCTGGATAGACATCATAAACCTCCTAGCTACTAAAAGAAAATAACATATTATAATTCCTCAATTTCAATAGCTGGTAGTAATGTATATGTATAATACTGAGTAATGTCTCACCTATTCTGCACTCTGTAGAGCTTCAGAGATGTTTTCCTTGGAACTTGCATCTACAGTACATGTATTAAAATATCTGTAAACATTTAAGCATTCCTTCATGCCTTAATAATGTTCAGTTACATAAAATCTCAATCTTTACATGCAACTGAACAATATGAATAACAAATGTAACCAGAAAATAATAAGACATCAACAATCATTCATTCTCCCCAGAATTGTATCAAATAATATATGTCCTTGTTTCTTTTTTCTTTTACGGTCAGTGAAATACACAAAAATGCAGTGTTATTCCCACACTACGAATAGGTAAGTTTTCTTTCAATAAATGGAGTGCACACGGCACGTTACCCCGAAGAAATTTGCGAATGTCTCCTCGTTGTCCTTTTCTTTTGGTAACTTTTCAGCACAAGACGAAGAAGGACAGGAAGACAGGAGCCCGTCCCAGAACAGGCCACGCATTGTATGCCTTCACCAAAACTGACGGCGGCTGAATCGCAATGACGTCCAGATACGGGAGCACAGGGAAACCAGATGCAAGATGCCAACCGAACGCCTCACCAGGTAGGTTTTTTCGAAGAACACAGGAAGTCACTCTAACGATGAGCGACTTCCTGCAAACCAGCGCATAGTCTTAAAAACTACATGCTCCTCCCCTTAAGAACGTCACAGTAATCTGGGCCTGCATTCAGGCAGGTTCAACAGTACACCTCCCCCACCCAGTAGCATTTCCTGCAGTCTTGGGCTTGTCAGGGTGTTGGCGATGAAAGAGACTAAGCCAATGAGGAGCATGAACATGCCCAGCAGGTTCCTAGTTCTATCCTCCGGACCATATCCTTTCCAGTTAATCAAGTAATAAAGTCTGCATTAAATTCTTTTGGAATCCAAAATTGCCTCCACTTCGAATTCGGGTTCACCGCTGACCATAATGGCTGGAGGTTTTGGTGGTATCAGAGTCCCCGATGCAACTGGCTTTAATAATGACACATGGAATACTGGATGCATTTGCATATTGGAGGGTAAATCTAATTCCATGGCAACGTTATTAATCTTTTTGATTATTTTGTAAGGACCAATGAGTCGTGGTTGAAATTTGCAAGGCCCTTTCGGGTTTAGATATCGAGTTGACAGCCACATCTCTTCCCCAATGTGGTATTCAGGGCTCGATCTGCGGTGTTGATCCGCATTCCTTTTGTATACAGCCTTTGCTTGTTCTAAATTGTTTTGCGTTGTCTGTTGTAGTTCTTTTATTTTTTCAGCATAGTCTTGTACATCTGGTACTTTAGAAACAGCTAAGGATGGAAGTATATTGAACCGAGGATGAAAATCATAATTGCAACTCCCCTGCCCAGAGAATCACATCCAAATCCTTCAAGCAATTTAACACCTGATGTATTGCTCTAAACATTGGTTTATTCTCTCCATCTGACCATCTGACCATTTGTTTGAGGATGTTTGAGGATGATATCCAGAGGAGGGACAAACATCAATTTGCAATGTCTCACGCAATGTCTTCCAGAATTTCTAGACAAATTGCGGATCTCAATCTGAAACAATAATAGATGGAAGGCCATGTAACCATACAATAGTTTGAAGGAATGAATCTGCAAGTTCCTTGGACTTTCGTAAACGATGTAAGGGAGTAAAATGAGCCATTTTGGTTAACAGATCCACTATGACCAAAGCTACAGTATTTCCCCGATCTCGATCTACAATGCAATCCATAGAAAATGTATGCCAAGGGGCAGGAGGAGTAGGCAGTGGAAGCAGTAAACCCATGGGAGCTTGATGTGTATCTTTACTCTGGGCACAAATGCTACATGTCTGCATGAACGGCTTTGTGTCATCAGCGAGTGTTAGTCACCAAAAATGCCTTTTAAGCAACTCTATGGTCTTTTTCTCTAGGATGACCTACGAGTATCTGTGAGTGACACTACTCCAGAGCCTGTGGTTGTAAAGCATTGGTAGGAAGAAATAATAATCCTTGATTGTAATACAACTCCTTTATCCTCTGACTGTTATAACTGAGTATAATGATTTTTGCTTCTTTAATTTCTTGTGCCTTTGCTACATCTGTCATAAAATTTTCTTCTGGGAACACAGCCCCTAAAATTCGTTCCATAGGAATTATATTGAGACGATCTCTTTCTTGATCTGAAATGTCATAACCCAAACACGATAAGGCATCAACCTTACCGTGCTGGCATCCTGATTAAAGTTGTATTACATAAGCATAATCAGAGAAAACTGTTGCATAGACAAGGCCCTAGCAGACTTCAGGAATTTCAGATTTCTTTGATCAGTAATCACTGTGGCAGTGTGTAAAGAGCCTAACAAGTAATGTCTCAATTCCTCAAAAACCTTTTTTTTATGGCCAGTAATTCTCTATCCCCTACTGAATAATTAACTTCTGCTGGGCTTAACTTGTGTGAATAGTAGGCTACGGGATGAAGCAATACTGTTTCAGCATTTTTCTGTGATAACACTCATTCTATTGACACCTGTGAGGCATCCGCCTCAATATGAAAGGTTGGGTAGTATCTGGGTGTCATAAAATACGTGCACTTAAAAAAGCCTCTTTCAGTTTCTGAAAGGCCTGTTTTGCTACCTCATTCCAGTTGAAAACCACTCCTTTCTTCAATAACTTAGTAATAGGGGCCAATAAGGTAGAAAAATGGTTTATAAAAGGCCTATAAAAATTGGCGAATCCCAAAAGGCTCTGTACTTCCTTCACTGATTTGGGGGTGTTCCATTGTATGATGGCTGAGACCTTCTGGGGTTCTGTACTAACCCCCTCTGCAGACAGAATGCATCCTAAAAGGAAACCTTGGGGTCATTAAATTCACATTTCTCTAACAAGTTATTTTCTCTTAATTGTTGTAGAATGTCCCTTACATGTCTTTTATGCTCAGATATGGACGTTGAGTATACCAATATATCGTCAATATATGCCCAAGCACAAACATCCAGAAACTCTCTTAGCACTTCACTTATGAAAAAGGCGGCAGGGGTGTTACACAGTCCAAAGGCATCACCAAATATTCATACAAGCCAAACTTAGTATGGAACGCGCTCTTCCACTCATCCCCCTCTCTAATGCTCACCAAGTGGTAAGCCCCCCTCAAATTCAACTTCGTGAAAAGCATAGCATTTTTAACCTGATCTTAACCTGATCTAGGAGTGTAAGGATTAAGGGCAAAGGGTTATGATTTTTAACCGTTACTTCGTTCAGGACTCTATAATCAATGCATGCCCACAAATCGCTTTCCTGTTTTGGCAGGAAGAATAGTGGGGATGAAGCAGGTGACCTAGATGGCCTAACAAACCCTGTATGTAGCATCTCAGCAATGTATTCTCTCAAATACAGAATCTCTTTCTGTAAAAGCGTAAATCCTACTGCAAGGAATGCGTGCCCTAGGGAGAAGGTCTATTTGGCAGTCATATGATCTGTGTGGAGGAAGAGTAGAGGCCTTTTTTTAATCACAAATGTCTGCCAAATCTTGATAACAAGGCGGAATACTGGTAACTGACTCTTCAACCGTAACTGCTACCATCTTTCCTCATCAGTAATAGATCCCTCATAAAAACAACACTTACAAAAATTAAAACGGAAAGAAAGAGAGCGTTTTTTCTAGTCAATATCTAGGTTATGAGTCCCCAGCCATGGAATTCCCAAACAACTTGGAACTGCAGAGCTTGAATTAGATCAAATCATAGTCTTTCTCTATGATTAGTTTGTATGTCCATCCGCATATCTACTGTGGATTGAGTAATAGGACCAGATTTCAATCCACTGTCATCAATAGTTTTGACTTCATCAACCACCTCTTTGAGCATCACTTGTATAGCATATTCAGCCACTAAAGAAATATCCATAACATTTCCAGTTGCCCCTGAATCTATCAATAGCTGAAAACTTACTGAGCCACCCATCCAGGTCAACTGAGCTGTTACAAAAAATGGCGATACAGACGTACCAAAGTTATTTGTGTCAAGGTGTGTAAGGCTAAATGACAAGGAGGGCCCGAAACTCTTGCCTCACCAGGTCTTGGGTCTTCTAGTTTCCCAAACCCCCTTTTCTTTTGGAGTTCAAGGAACAATCACGCAAAAAGTGACCTTTATTCCAGCAATACAAACAAGCTTCAAGTCACGTCGTCTTTGTCTTTCCTCATCACTCAACGGGCCTTTAGTGCTCCCTATTTGCATGGGTTCGGGTCCTCTATCTTTTCTGACTTCTTTTTTCCCTATACATCGCAACATTAGTAACTGACCTTCCTCTGTCCCAACGGCGTTCAGAAAGACGGTGATCTTATTTTATTACCAGTTCTAATAATTCACTGCATTTCTCAGGAGGGTTAACAACTTGAGCCAACAGGTCCTTTAATTCATCTTTGAGTCCCCTATAAAGCAAGGAACTCCTTTTGCTTTCAGGCCAACCCGAATCAGCCACCAAACGATTGAAAGTAGTTAGTCATAAGATCTTTGCTACCCTGACATAAATTGAGCAACTCTGCATCAACTGATTGTATGAAGGAATGCTGATCGAACAACCTCTTTAATTCTGCCTTGAAGGCAGGGTAGTTGTAAAGCAGGGGGTCATCCCTTTCTACTAATGGAATCGATCAGGTAGCAGCGGTTCCACCCAGATACGATAAAACAAATGCAACTTTTGATTGCTCATTAGGAAAACAGGCCGTTTTACACATAAAATGTAACTGGCACTGGTTTATAAAAGTCGAAAAATGTGTTGAGTCTCCTGTGGATCGCTCAGGCGGAGCCAAAGGTATAGTATGGGTGGTAGCAACATGAATAACAGAGGCACCCCTCCCTGGCCTGTTCCAGCTGTAGGTAAAGTGATCAAAGTACCTCTGAAGAGTCTCCCCCTGACACCGTTCCCTGATGACCGGGGCCTGTATTTTCTATTCTCTGTAAGGAATCTACCCTTTGTGTCAGAGCCTGAGTCTCCTTCTGCAAATTTCCAATCATATGAGCCAGGTCTGCTTGAGTAATTTCCCATGCTTCTATTTCACTCAAGCGAAAAATCCTCATGGGCTCATCGTACTGTCAGACTCTCAGCTGGTGCGCTTTTCCGCAGGAGTAAAATGGTCCGTCACGAAGAATACGCCCAACCTCCAGGTCAAGCAGAAAGTCCCAATTATGTCAAAGCCTATTCTGCCCGTCACGGAAGAGGGGATGCGTTCTTTTTCTGTGTATCGATAATATATGTCTTTGTTTCTTTTACAGTCAGCAAAAAACACAAAAATGCAGTGTTATTCCCATAGTACAAACAGGTACGTTTTCTTTCAATAAATGAAGGGCACGCGGCGCGTTACCCCGAAGAAATTTGCGAGTGTCTCCTCATTGTCCTTTTCTTTTGGTAACCTTTCAGCGCGAGACGAAGAAGAACAGGAAGACTGGATCCCGCCCCAAAAGAGGCCACGCACCGCGAGCCTTCACCGATATGACTGGCATTGGAGCCACAATGATGTCCAGATCCGGGAGCACAGGGAACACCAGGGGAGAGATTCCGACCGGAATGCCTCACCAGGTAGGTTTTGCCGAAGAACGCAGGAAGTCACTCTGATGACGAGTGTCTTCCTGCAAGGCAGCGCGTAGTCTTCAAGGCTACGCGATCCTCACCTTAAGGGCACCGCAGTAATCTGGGCCTGCATTTGGGCAGGTCCGACACAGAAAAGGATCGATTATTTTTGAAGAGTAGAGTTTCCATTGAAGTGAGCCCACACTTCATACTTTGCAGGATTTCTAACTTATGCGTCCCCTTAATCCAGTCCGTTCTTCCAAGATTGTTAACACAGTGGCATGGTTGACTATATCAAATGCAGCTGACAGGTCTAGAAGAAGAAGTCAGGATTTGTCTTTGTCTAAAATGTGGAGCGCATGTTCAAGTATGTACTTTAATGGTGGTAGAGATGCTGGATGGCATCAGTATGTGGCGCCCTTATAGCTCCACCTTCAATTTCTGGCCAGCTTGTAATTGGACCCTAACTGTAGCCAATGTGTCATATTCCGATTGAAAGCTAGAAGGGGGCACTGTTCGAATTATGCACTCACAGTATACCATAGTGATTAATAACAACCACAGGGTACAGAGTGCATTCTGATTTATAGCCACCAGAGGGCACTATGAGCATTCTTTTGTCAAAGGATTAAATTTCTAGGTCTCGCCTAGGCAGCACATGCACCTTCTCGATGTGACATGCTGTGTTCGGTATGTAGGCTTTAATTCGCCCCTCGCTGGCGATTCGTTCAAATGGGTGTCATTCATAAAAGCTTTCTTTTGTATGGTTTATTGCCCTTATCTCTCCCACCTTTTCAGGTCTCGCTCCTCTCCTGGAGTATTGCCCTATTACGAGTATCCTTTCTCTGAAGGCTTTTTACGATTGTGTTTGCACACTAATTTATGTGCAGGCTGCAGGATTGTTTTAAGAATGGTCCTTTTTGGTCTCTTTATTAACAGAACCTTATGCGTGATGTATTGTACGCTAATGCCACTTCGGCGGTTGTCGTGGCTTGGGCAATGGTCAGGGGGGTCGATCTGGAATAGTGATGCTTTCAGCGCAAGGTGAGACATAGGCTCGGCACAGCGAGGAGGCAGATTTCGGTGGTGTCAAGGGGCTGCCATCGGGGGAGGTCTGGAGGTGCCACTGCCACCTTTACCCTTCTACTGCTGTATCTTTGAGCACTGCTGTGCTCTTCGCCACCACTAGAGATGTTGGGCGATGGTAGGATAGTGTTATTTTTGTGACTCATGCGGCCACATTGCAGTCACTATCTGTGGAGTGGGGGCTTTGCTCTTCAATCTGCTGCCTGGCGGGATGGGCTCCGCCGGGTGGCTTGCTTGGCACCTCCACGTGCACTCCCGCTGTGTCCCCGAGTGTGTGTGATCTCGGACCGGGGGGGGGCTCTCGTGGCTTGCTGTTGCGCAGAAGGGGCTCTACTGTTGAGCCCATTATTCCGAATTCCCCTTACCCCCATTGCCCCTAAAGTACCTAGAATGCTCCATACTGAGGCATGTGTGCTGCGGCTGCCCAAAGCTAATGTTGCCCCTCTTCGTCTCTGCAGGATGGTGTGACATGCAGAAGCAACATAGTCCAAAGGGGCTGCGGTTCCACTGATTGTTCAACCATGCTGCTCCCCCATCCGCCCCCCTTTCCAAAAGGCACAGGCTGTTGACCATTGTTGCGCGCCATCCTCTGAGGATACAGGCACCAACTATCACAGACTATTCTTGCCTTCGCTGCATTCTCTCGCCGGTCACCTCGGTGCAGCAGCGATGTACGCACCATCTTAATGATCAGGCCTGGTGGCCGATATCGAGGTTCCACCGTGTGTTGCACGTGGTGTTGGAGCTAAGCTCTATATGGAGCATTGTGTGGGGGTAGCCATCTCCAATAGTGGCACACGTGGTGCAGCACCAGTATTAAAATGGAATTACTTGGGACCGGATGCCTCTGTAGGGTAATAACATGCTGCACCATGTCTCCCTCTTAAATTTCGCTGGAGGTATAGCGAAGGCGGACCTACAGTGCTGTTCGTCCTAACACTTATTAGCCAGGTAATTAATTCCGGAAGCACAAGAGTTGGAAGCCTCCCTGTAACATCTCCCTTTCATACAAGTGAATTACCACGTGAGGCATTGCTGCAACTGTCTGCTGTTGATGGATGTTACTTTCTTTCTTTGAGGAAGGGCTGGAAGACGGAAACAAACACTAAAGTGTTCATTTCCTATTCTGATTGGCTCCCCAGTGAACTAATTCTTCTGTGCAACAAACATAAACCGTATTTTGGATACTTTGATAGTGCAGAGATGCCTAAAGGTGGCGGGGCCTGGAAAAGCTGCATACGTTCAAACCAGGCAGGGAAAGACAAAGTGTTGTTCATGTCAAGCCTGTCTTTGATTGCCAGGCATTCAGTGGCGGCTCCTCCGCCAAGGCGCAGGAGCGTTGCCTGACTGCGCAAAAAGGAAAAATAAAATGACAATAACTATCGTTATTATCGTTTTATTTTTCCTTTTGCATGCAGTCAGTGACCTTGTTGAATGTGGGGCGGGGTTGGGCTGGCCGGAGCAGGGGAGGAGTGGTTTGCACTCCCTAAGTGCGCATGAACTGTATGGCCTGCCCTCTTGGGCCGACCAAACAGTTCATGCGCACTTTGCATGTTCCCCACCAGGCTGCATTACACAGCCTGGTGAGGAACATGCACAGGCTTCCTGTTCCCGTCTGAGCACCGAACCACAGCACTCAGACCAATCACAATGCTGCATTGCACTGTTGTGATTGGCTCAGGGGGGCCTGTGTGCGAGGCTCTTCCTGCTGCCGGCCAGCCTGGAGAAAGGAAGAAGGAAGAGGATGCAGGGGAGGCGGTGGCCGGCCATTCCATTTTTTCTTAATTAACCACCCACCCCCTCACCACCCCTGTCCGGTAGCAGACGCTACTGCAGGCATTCTGGGCCCCTCTGAAAGTGAGAGGTTCACTTATATTGCCATGCATTTGATCTGTGGTGCAACTTATTCAAAATGTAAAGGTAGTTGGTGGCTACGCCTTTTGTTTCCACGCTTGCAACCTTAGCAGGTCGCTGCTCATACACTAGTAGTCAGTGTCACTCTTTCGGCAGGTTGCCAGATCATAATCTGGACCAAATATTCTGACTGAAACCCGTCTGTCTGTCTGCACAACCTGGCGGAACCTGCAGTGTGGTGAAGAGTTTTCCAAACTTCACCTCGTGTAAAGCATTGCAGGTGTCAAACCTAGTGCTAATAATACTTTGCCTCTGAACATGTAAATCGAATTCAGACAGGAAGTTGGACATCTGCCAAAGATATTTTAGGATGTAACTTCCAGAGAAATCCCTGTGTTGGCTCAAGCGAAATAAAGGCTGTGAGCAAGAATAATCCCCACACTTTTCACCACCTACACTTGTGGCACTGTATGATGTGAAATCAGAAGGCGGGTGCGGCTTTGCTTCGACAAATTAAGTGCTTTGGTGATTCGGTCTGATCTACAGTAAAACACACTCTCTTTGTGCAAAAAGAAAAAAGGTTTTCTTTCCCTTTTTACCTTAATGTTTTCACCTTAACATTACAAAAGCTATACAATACCAATAAACAAATAACACACATACCCTCCTTTTGTAACAGGAAATTCTAACGACACAAACACAACCTTTTTATCCGTCTACAAACTTATCTCCCCATCTTTCTCTCTCTCACACACACACACACATTCTCTACTCTCTCTACTGTTATTTTGCCAATTCATACACAAACTACATCACCCTCTCAAATTAACTATCAAAATATTCAATAAAGCTCTCAATACTAACTAATCTCTAAACCACATAATTTCAAAACACAAATGCACTAAACATCACACAATTCCAGCACACAACTAACAATAAAAATAAAAACAAAATACCTCAAGCATCTACACCTCACATGCCCAAAACTCCCTAATATCTCACTATTTAACTACCCCCTCACATCACACCCTCAAAATCCATCTCGACTCTCCAAACTACCTAACACATGCTACCTTCCTATAATTACTAAAAGTATTTTTGAATGCATGTCTCACCTCCACCACCCTCTAATTAACACTTACACTACTCCCTCTCTCTCCCTCTCACAACACTATCTCGCTCCCTCACACACTAATCCATCATTTCTCAGATTCGTTCACTTCACGTCTTTTGGCACAGTTTCATACACAAAAACTATTCTAAAAATTAGCATCTCTATCACACACTACCAGCCTCTGCTTACGGTGTCTTCTAACTACACAAACACAGCCTCTTTATAAGTCTTCAACATTCTCTACCCTTCTTTCACTCTTTCGCACAAGCTTTTTCAGCTAATCTCTCCAGTGTTCATTCACCACATCTTATACAAACTATCTACCCCTCTCCATATTACTTTCAATATATTCTACACACCTCTCAAAATCTATTCACCTTACCACGTAATTCCAAAACACAAATACCCTAAACACCACACAAATCCACACCACACAATTCTGCAACAAACAATTCCAATACAAAACACATAATATCACTACAAACAAAATACTTCCACTGCACTACAAACGTACGTATGTAAAAAACATTATCATTTACAATACCAATAGCTCTAACTTTCACAAATGCGAGACTCTTTGCATTGCAAATGCTTGTTGATAAATAAGTGTGCATTACAGAGTTACAGTATTTTATTTATGAGTTTTTGTTGAACTTGAGCTACCCCCTAGGACGTGTCACACCACTGAACATATGAACAAGGATGTCAATGAGGGGACGTCAAAAAAGAGAAAAGTCATCTATCTATGGGTAGTCATTAAACAGAAACTCAGACGCATGGGTAGAAGAACTCAGCCCACTTATGCGACAATAGAAGCATGCTGTTTGACACCACACAATGACATTAAAGGTACATAACAGCAGAAGATATATAAAGCATATATGAATTTATAAGATTGAAATGGTTGCATGAGTGAAAGCAAAGGTGCAGGCAAGTGCACGTCAAGCGTGTCAAGACTACATTTTGATTGGAAGCAGCATAAAGTTGCAGAGGGATCTCATGGTCTTACCTTATTGTATATTATGTTATGCTATGTCAAGCTGAATTTATAATGACTGCTTTCTGCCCTTTGTATGGCCTTGCAGCGCATGCAGGTTAGACCCGCCCCACCTCACCGCCCCACAGCGTTACCTGTGCGAGCCGCCACTGACCTTCTCTCACTTGTATCAAGGATTCCAACACAGACCAGATTCTTGTGTTGCTTCTGAGTTGTGATAAGTAACAGGCATTGTGACAGTAGTTGGTGTTTTGTTGTTGATACCTAGATATATTAAAATTTTCTCTCATGTAGGCGAGAGTCTCGCCAAGGTGCTTACGTACTAACTTACTTACTTGCGCTTTTCCTGGTAGGTTTGTATTTGTGTGAATTAACTAGAAGTAAGGGGTGGTGCTGAGGGACCATAATATCTGTCTGCTGGTTTAGCTGGACTGTTTTTGTTTTTTGGGGCGGGGGTTCTGTTTAGATATGCACTGTTGTCTCATGATGAGTGTTCGTGGTATGGTTGAGTGCTGTTGAGCACCCCCTAATAGCTACATGGCTCCAATGTCAGTGGTGCCACCAATACCGTTTAGAGCACAAACTCCCATTTGCTTCCAACACTGGATTACAAATCGGGTGCAAATTGCGCCTGACATAGGTGTTTGCCCTTTCAATTAGCACCAGGTTAAACCTGTCACCAATCAAGAGGAAAACAGAGTTCCGTCCTGTTAAGTGCATTTTGGAACGAAGTAAAACATTCTCATTTTTCCAGTTATAAAATAGGTCAATAAATAATACATCGGGGTTTTTAGTTCTGAAGCAAAATTTAACTGTTTTAGGACTCAATTTTGTACCATAATTACTAAAAATTAAAGTACACAAATAAATGTTATTTTCTCCATTCAGTAAACCTTCATAGGAATGGACTTTCTAGTTTGTTCCTAGGCCAGTGTTTACAACTGTACTTTTGGACATAAAGTTGACTTTGAAAATTGTGAATCCACATTAGCCTATACAGGTAATAACTTTAGTCTCTGATACTGCGAAAACATGCAAGTTAATGTGATTTGCATGCTTTCCTTCTAGATATTATGCAACTGAGGTTTATGGGTTTCAACAACAGTTTAACTGTGGACTTATTTAACGTTTGAGGTAAACCTAAACATGCTAAAATGAGTTTAATTGAACGTTAATGCTGCAGCTTGGCTTAGAGCGATACATAGATTCTGTTCAGGCTTATTGCCTTTTTAGGTCTAGCCTAGGCAGCGGTTGCGCTGTCTCTTCGAGACATGCTGTATTCAGGTATGGACTTTAAGCTCCACCCCTTTTCGGCCCATCTTTTCAATTGGCTCCTGTTACTGTCCTTTGTAAATGGTGGCTTAAGATTTGTGAATAGCCTTAGTAGTCTCTCCTAAGTACCTCCTTTTCTCCTGTTGTCACCTCCCATGAAGACTGCCCCTGTTACATGTGTTGCTACTCTGCATGTTTTATTTACATTCTGTGAGCACTATTTTCTTATTTGCTGCCCCACTTAATCTCTCCCGAGTGCTGTCCCCACACAACTACCTCCAATGCTCCCTGCTTTAGCATTTCTTATTTTGTTTCCATGCCATAATTTAGTTACATTCGCCATGTTTTTGCTTTCTCTCCATTTGTGACCTCTTGCGGAGTTAGGGATTGTTGAGCATTCCTCATTTTGTTTCCGTGATGATCATCATGTAGTTACATTTTATTTTTTTAATGATGATCGCTATATATTTATATATATATATTTTTAAAGGCACAGTTTTAACCAATGCTGAGACTCGAACCCTATTCCCCAGGTCCGTAGCCTGGAGCTCTTGAGGTTACACCACAGCCTCTCTCCTATTTGGCATTGGCGTCTTTTTGCTTTTCCTCCTCCACTTGTGACCTTGAGCTCAGTTAGGGATTGTTGAGCATTCCTCATTTTGTTTTCGTGATGATCGCCATGTATTTACATTCCATTTTTTTTTTAAAAGGCACTGTTTTAACCAATGCTGAGACTCTGACCCTATTCCTCAGGTCTGAAGTTAGAAGCTCTCTAGGTTACGCCACAGACTCTCCGATTGATTTTTTTTTTTTTGGCTGACCAGCTCTGGCAAGGAGCGATGAGCTCCGAAATGCATCAGGCGTTTATTGCTGCTTTTGAAATAAATAACATGCTGAAGGAATTGAGCCGTGGCTTGTCTTTCTTTGTGGGAAACGAGGAGACTGTGGAAAAAATATATGTAATAATACACACATACGCTGCTTTGTTTCACTTTCTCCTTCTTGTAACACTCTTAACAAGCAGACTCAAGTCTCACACGTGGTTAACAAAAGGAAAGGAAAGACGAAGATTGTGCATGCATCTGAGTGAGTCTGCTGGTGCAACCACATAAAGTCACCAAGCAAATGAGACTCCGTGAACACAGAAAAATAAAACGCACTTCACAAGATCAGCAAGACGCAGCGTGTTTAAAATAAACACGACAAGCACAATAATTGCTAGGGCAACAACCATTTGCAGTGCAATAGGTCTCACATTGCTGAAAGTTTGAGTTATTGGTGTTTCTAATAATATTGCAACGTCACTAGCTCAAACTTTCAGCAATGCAAGACCTATTGCATTGCAAATGCTTGTTTAAACCTTTACCATGTGGGTGGTGTAAGTCCACAATTTGTCCATATAGAGCATTCAACTCTTATGCCATTTGCACAGTTTCTGTACAGTATTACTAAGGGATTACCTAAAAGTTAAGTACACCAATTGGTATTTGTTAATTTATTTTCATGCTTACGGGGTACAGCACAAGCACTGGAGGTGTTTAGCAGGTTTCCAGTTCCTGAAAGTCCAAATTGTCAGCTATATAGGTCCATAAAAATTAAAAACAAATATGTGAAGACCACGTGAAAGGTGGATTCATGCACAGTCTGCCTTGGGCTTGTTACCACACATGCACACATACACTCTATTTAATCAGTGTTTGTATGGTGCCTTCAACCATTAATATGGTGCCAGACCACTTTTTTAAACGAGGAGCCCTATTTGTGAGAGAAAGCTGGCTGTAGTGTGAGTATCTGAGGGAGTATGTGATTCTCTGTCTGTCAGGTGACAAAAATCTGGCCTGTCAGGGAATTATGATTTAGTGTAGCCTTTTAGAAGAATGATCTCAGGGAAGGAAGAGGCTGATACCTCCTCCCCCTCTAGCAGTGTCCGCACTCAGATCACTTCCAGCTGCCTCTCCCTAACTGATACATTTAGCAGGACCTACAAGTTGCAGATGGAGTTGGTGGGAGTTAGAGCTGGAGCATTTCTCCATGTGCTCTGACTTCTGAGGGTGTAGAAGTGTTAGGGTTCAAGGAATAAGACACTTCAGAATGCTGAAGGCAAGGTTGCTCACATGGATGTTCTAGTGAAGCCCCCACTCTCTTGGTTAGATGAGGACTGGGCCTCACAGGAGCAGAGGCTCGGTTTTGGGCACTCTGGGGCACAAGAAAGCATATAGGGTGCAGACCCTTCTATGTTTTATTATAGGACAACAGGATTGGGGAGCATGACTGAGTGATAGAATTAATGTAGTGTGGTGAACTGCAAAGGATCTTGTCTGAAGGGGAAGAAGGATAGAAGGGTGCAGGCCATGGGAGACTGATTCTAGACTTTCAGAACCTTGAGCTGCACAGGGAATGTGACTTATTCTGTGAGAGAATGGCTGCAGGTTAGTGTGGTGTGGTGCAGTGCAGTGAAGTGTGTCTGTCAGGGTGGAAGGATGCAGGGTGTAGACCTCTGCATGGTTTACTGTAGAAGTTCATGCTCTTGGGCTTCCAAGAAACAGTTAGTCAGTGAGACAGCGGGTAAAGTGCAGTGCCATGCACTCCAGCATAGTGTGTCTGTGAGGGAAGAAGTGAATGAGTGAGGATCAAAGAGGGTGCAGGGTGATGTCAAATAAAAGACAAACAGCAGACCATCTCTAAACCCATAATCAGGTGTACCCATTATGTATGTGTCCTTTATGTTTTATTGCATCCTGTCACCCATACGTTCCATGACCAACTCAAAAACATTTTAAGGCCAACCCTGTAGTGAGTTTATCCCTCCTTGGCAGTAATCTCCAGTGCTGGAGTAAACTTTCTTCAAACATAGACTCAGTAGATGGCAGCAGTGATGCATTGTCAAATATTCCATTGATTTACCTCATATTCTAAAGCCCTTTATGTTTTGCTGCTGGCAGAGTTTTCAGGGATTCAAAAGGTCACTCAGAGATGAGGAATTTTGGAAAAGGTCTTTTTGACAAAGGGACAAGATGGCTCAGAAAATCTACTTGTCTTGTAAAAAAAATCAATTTGTACTATTTGATGCCTCTCATAATGTAAGTACTAACCTGAATTATTCTTGGTTGTGCTGAGTCCTGCTGGAGCAAAGCGGAATCTCGTGACCCTTTTCAGTCTGCACACCTTCTGCAATTGGCGTGCAAGATGCATAAGGGGAATGAGATAAGAGAAATAAATATACAGGGCCAGATCTAGAGGGTGGTGATGGTACTCTGTCCATCAGAGTCGAAGAGGACATTATGTCCTCCACCCTGACAGACTACCATTTGCCAAATTTAGAGCTCACCACAGGTCTTTGTACCTTGACAGGAGCTGCCACCATGGAGGTTCTAGTCAAGGTGCCAAAAGGTTGGCGGGCGGGCGCCGTCCAAACTTTTACAAACTTTTTGTTTTTCAAAAACAAACTCCTAAAGTTAGAGTTTGTTATTAAAAAACAAAAAAAATAATGACTCCCTACGCCCAGGGATTTATTTTATCCTGGAAGCCAGGGTCATTATTTGCTTTTTTCTGTCCCTCACCGCCAGACTTTGCCTAGTGGTGACCGACTGGAAAAAAGCGACATTAGATCATCCACCCTTATTAATACCTTTAATTAATTAATGCAGAATAGGCGCACATGCGCCATTGTTAAAGTTAAAGCACAGCATGGCGCAATGTTGAAAAAAAAAAGAATGTTTTAGGCGAGCCGCACAGCACAAAAGAAATGCTCGCAGACGCCATATTAAATGTGAAACAGGTGTGGCACATTGTAAAAATAAACACAATTACAGTTGAAGTGTGATGTCACAGCGTGCGGGGGGTGCTTTTTGTAAATATAAAGCTGCCACACAAGAGGTGCTGCCGCCATATTTTAAGTTAAAGCGTTGCGTCGCGGCGTGTGGCAAGTGCTTTTTGGAAATATAAAACGTCAAATAAAATGCGACCTCCAGAGCAGCTGTAGTCAAGGCAGGGGAGCGAACATTAAACGGAAAAAAAAGTGCTCAGACATTGATTAATAACATGACGAGTAACACCACATGTAAGAGGGGCAGTCCTCATGGGAGGTTACAAAAGTAAAAAAGGAGGAACTGTTGACCATATTAACCAATGAAAAGCAGCCATTTACAAAGGACAGTAAAATGAGCCAATTAGAGAGATGGGTGTTGTTTAATACCCATATCCTGAATACAGCATGTGTCGAAGAGACAGCGTAAACGCTGCCTAGGCCAGACTTAAAAAGTGGGATTCGATTCTGGGAAAGGAAATTTCAATGTGTTAATGGCAGAAGCTTTGGAAAGGTATCCCTAACTGGATATGAAATATACAGACCAGAACATAGAAACGATGTACGAACAAATGACCCTATGGTATATAAAGTCAATGAACCCTAAGCCTATTTACAATGGGAGGGATGGGCAAAGCTAGCAGGGATGTGTACAGGATGGGGATGAACTATATATGTGGTGGTCTTGCCCAGTGCTGGCTGTCTTCGGGAATGAGATACTCAGTCATATAAAAGTAATCCTGGAATACCCTTTCCCTCCAGACTCGGCAGCACTGATTTTGGGAATAAGCTGGGGACGTTGAAAGAAATTTGTACTCCACACTGGTCAGTGGTAATGGATTGTCATTAGTAGCAAAGCAACTAATTTCCTTGAAATGGAATGCAAAAACTTCAGCCAGCATTCATGGGGCAACTGATTGCTATTGAAAGACTATCATGGGACCTGAGGGATCTGACACACTGTGAAAAGCTCAAAGTAAGGAGAAATCACCAACCTTGTGTCATCACAGATTGCTTCACTCTCTGAGTCTAGGAAGAGGATGATAGGTGAAACTGAGGGAATGCTGAATCATAAGAGATGTGTTTGGGCCCAAATGGATTCAACGGGTTATCCTCAATTATGCACGATTATTCTCTCTGATTATTCTCACAAAGTATTTTTGAATCCATGAGGGAGGAAGGGTTTAGTCCCTGTATGGAAATATCTTTCTTCTTTAGCCATCATACCAGACACTGAAGTTACCATTCAAAGAGTGTTTCCTTTGCAATGGCAGTTAACTCAACCTGTTAAAATACTTTCCAAATCAATATGGCAGCTAGCATCATAATAGTGGAATAGCATGCATCCTAATTAGTCGACATGTTTCAGCCCTCTTTAATGCCTCTCCTTTACTTTCATAGTGATCATCCCAACACATCTAAGGCCAAAAGGACAAATGATCAGGTAAATAACGTAATCAACATTACATGTAGTGTATTGTTTCAAGTACCATAGAGTGGATAAACCCGGATTAACCTCTTAGGTAGGCTTAGATAAATGGCAAAGCAAACACAAGGAGATGATGGACGTAGCACTGAAACTTTTTAGACACTCACCCCCAGTCACAGATCTGGGTTGAATCCATCATCGTTCTTTAGCTCACTTCGCCACCCCAGTTCAGACACAGCTATATGCAAATCAGTCTTGACCCTGTGCCTCATGGGAACAGTCCAGCCCAAACTGCCAAGCCATGTTTTCCCTGGACCGGAAACAAGCATCCTGGGACCGGTTTCGGGCTAACAGCCCTCATCAGCCAGGCTAGCTTAAATCCAGTGGCAAAGTGAGCAAGGGGCCACGTCTGGGCATACCCTACCAACTTAGGGCGAACAAAGCAAACAGAAGGAGATGATGGACGGAGCGCTGAAACTTTTCAGACACTCACCCCCACTCACAGATCTGGGTTGAATTCATAATCGTTCTTTAGCTCACTTCGCCACCCCAGTTCAAACACAGCTATATGTAAATCAGTCTTGACCCTGTGCCTCAAGGGAACAGTCCAACCCGAACTGCCAAGCCAGGTCTTCACTGAACCGGAAACAAGCATCCTGGGACCGATTTCGGGGTAACACCCCTCTTCAGCCAGACTAGCTCGAATCCAGTGGCAAAGTGAGCAAGGGACCCACGTCTGGGCATACCCTGCCAACTTAGGGCGAACAAAGCAAACACAAGGAGATGATGGACGGAGTGCTGAAACTTTTCAGACACTCACCCCCAGTCACAGATCTGGGTTAAATCCATCATCGTTCTTTAGCTCACTTCGCCACCTCAGTTCAGACCCAGCTATATGCAAATCAGTCTTGACCCTGTGCCTCATGGGAACAGTCCACCCGAACTGCCAAGCAGGATCTTCCATGAACCGGAAGCAAGCATCCTGGGCCGGGTTTCGGAGTAACACCCCTCTTCAGCCAGGCTAGCTTGAATCCAGTGGCAAAGTGAGCAAGGGACCCACGTCTGGGCGTACCCTGCCAACTTAGGGCGAACAAAGCAAACACAAGGAGATGATGGATGGAGCGCTGAAACTTTTCAGACACTCACCCCCAGTACCAGATCTGGGTTAAATCCATCATCGTTCTTTAGCTCACTTCGCCACCTCAGTTCAGACCCAGCTATATGCAAATCAGTCTTGACCCTGTGCCTCCTGGGAACAGTCCAGCCCGAACTGCCAAGCCAGGTCTTCCCTGAACCGGAAACAAGCATCCTGAGACTGGTTTCGGGGTAACACCCCTCTTCAGCCAGGTTAGCTTGAATCCAGTGGCAGTTCGGGCTGGACTGTTCCCATTGGGCGCAGGGACAAGACTGATTTGCATATGGCTGGGTCCAAACTGGAATGGCATGGTGAGCAAAAAAACGAAGGATTTAGGCCCAGATCTCTGTACTGGGGTGAATGTATGACATTGTTCTGCATTCTGTCCATCAATTGTTCTTTTTGCATTTGTCACCCCGAGTGGGACGGGTATGCCCAGACGTGGGTCCCGTGCTCACTACGCCATTGGAGTCAAGCTATCCTGGCTGATGAAGGCTGATAGCCTGAAACCGGTCCTAGGATGCTTGATTCCGGTCCAGGGAAGACATGGCTTGGCAGTTCGGTCTGGACTGTTCCCATGAGGCACAGGGTCAAGACTGATTTGCATATGGCTATGTCTGAACTGGGGTGGCGTGGTGAAGCAAAATAACGATGGATTAAACCCAGATCTGTGACTGAGGGTGAATGTTTGCCAATGTGCAGCATTCCGTCCATCATCTTGTGTGTTTTGCATTTCGCCTAAGTGGGAAGAGTATGCCCAGACGTGGGTCCCGTGCTCACTACGCCACTGGAGTCAAGCTATCCTGACTGATGAAGGCTGATAGCCTGAAACCGGTCCTAGGATGCTTGATTCCGGTCCAGGGAAGACATGGCTTGGCAGTTCGGTCTGGACTGTTCCCATGAGCACAGGGTCAAGACTGATTTGCATATGGCTATGTCTGAACTGGGGTGGCGTGGTAAGCAAAATAACGATGGATTAAACCCAGATCTGTGACTGGGGGTGAATGTTTGCCAATGTGCAGCATTCCGTCCATCATCTTGTGTGTTTTGCATTTCGCCCTAAGTGGGAAGGGTATGCCCAGACGTGGGTCCCGTGCTCACTACGCCACTGGAGTCAAGCTATCCTGACTGATGAAGGCTGATAGCCTGAAACCGGTCCTAGGATGCTTGATTCCGGTCCAGGAAGACATGGCTTGGCAGTTCGGTCTGGACTGTTCCCATGAGGCACAGGGTCAAGACTGATTTGCATATGGCTATGTCTGAACTGGGGTGGCGTGGTGAAGCAAAATAACGATGGATTAAACCCAGATCTGTGACTGGGGGTGAATGTTTGCCAATGTGCAGCATTCCGTCCATCATCTTGTGTGTTTTGCATTTCGCCCTAAGTGGGAAGGGTATGCCCAGACGTGGGTCCCGTGCTCACTACGCCACTGGAGTCAAGCTATCCTGGCTGATGAAGGCTGATAGCCTGAAAGCCGGTCCTAGGATGCTTGATTCCGGTCCAGGGAAGACATGGCTTGGCAGTACGGTCTGGACTGTTCCCATGAGGCACAGGGTCAAGACTGATTTGCATATGGCTATGTCTGAACTGGGAGTGGCGTGGTGAAGCAAAATAACGATGGATTAAACCCAGATCTGTGACTGGGGGTGAATGTTTGCCAATGTGCAGCATTCCGTCCATCATCTTGTGTGTTTTGCATTTCGCCCTAAGTGGGAAGGGTATGCCCAGACGTGAGTCCCGTGCTCACTACGCCACTGGAGTCAAGCTATCCTGGCTGATGAAGGCTGATAGCCTGAAACCGGTCCTAGGATGCTTGATTCCGGTCCAGGGAAGACATGGCTTGGCAGTTCGGTCTGGACTGTTCCCATGAGGCACAGGGTCAAGACTGATTTGCATATGGCTATGTCTGAACTGGGGTGGCGTGGTGAAGCAAAATAACGATGGATTAAACACAGATCTGTGACTGGGGGTGAATGTTTGCCAATGTGCAGCATTCCGTCCATCATCTTGTGTGTTTTGCATTTCGCCCTAACTGGGAAGGGTATGCCCAGACGTGGGTCCCGTGCTCACTACGCCACTGGAGTCAAGCTATCCTGGCTGATGAAGGCTGATAGCCTGAAACCGGTCCTAGGATGCTTGATTCCGGTCCAGGGAAGACATGGCTTGGCAGTTCGGTCTGGACTGTTCCCATGAGGCACAGGGTCAAGACTGATTTGCATATGGCTATGTCTGAACTGGGGTGGCGTGGTGAAGCAAAATAACGATGGATTAAACCCAGATCTGTGACTGGGGGTGAATGTTTGCCAATGTGCAGCATTCCGTCCATCATCTTGTGTGTTTTGCATTTCGCCCTAAGTGGGAAGGGTATGCCCAGACGTGGGTCCCGTGCTCACTACGCCACTGGAGTCAAGCTATCCTGGCTGATGAAGGCTGATAGCCTGAAACCGGTCCTAGGATGCTTGATTCCGGTCCAGGAAGACATGGCTTGGCAGTTCGGTCTGGACTGTTCCCATGAGGCACAGGGTCAAGACTGATTTGCATATGGCTATGTCTGAACTGGGGTGGCGTGGTGAAGCAAAATAACGATGGATTAAACCCAGATCTGTGACTGGGGGTGAATGTTTGCCAATGTGCAGCATTCCGTCCATCATCTTGTGTGTTTTGCATTTCGCCTAAGTGGGAAGTGTATGCCCAGACGTGGGTCCCGTGCTCACTACGCCACTGGAGTCAAGCTATCCTGGCTGATGAAGGCTGATAGCCTGAAACCGGTCCTAGGATGCTTGATTCCGGTCCAGGGAAGACATGGCTTGGCAGTTCGGTCTGGACTGTTCCCATGAGGCACAGGGTCAAGACTGATTTGCATATGGCTATGTCTGAACTGGGGTGGCGTGGTGAAGCAAAATAACGATGGATTAAACCCAGATCTGTGACTGGGGGTGAATGTTTGCCAATGTGCAGCATTCCGTCCATCATCTTGTGTGTTTTGCATTTCGCCCTAAGTGGGAAGGGTATGCCCAGACGTGGGTCCCGTGCTCACTACGCCACTGGAGTCAAGCTATCCTGGCTGATGAAGGCTGATAGCCTGAAACCGGTCCTAGGATGCTTGATTCCGGTCCAGGGAAGACATGGCTTGGCAGTTCGGTCTGGACTGTTCCCATGAGGCACAGGGTCAAGACTGATTTGCATATGGCTATGTCTGAACTGGGAGTGGTGTGGTGAAGCAAAATAACGATGGATTAAACCCAGATCTGTGACTGGGGGTGAATGTTTGCCAATGTGCAGCATTCCGTCCATCATCTTGTGTGTTTTGCATTTCGCCCTAAGTGGGAAGGGTATGCCCAGACGTGGGTCCCGTGCTCACTACGCCACTGGAGTCAAGCTATCCTGGCTGATGAAGGCTGATAGCCTGAAACCGGTCCTAGGATGCTTGATTCCGGTCCAGGGAAGACATGGCTTGGCAGTTCGGTCTGGACTGTTCCCATGAGGCACAGGGTCAAGACTGATTTGCATATGGCTATGTCTGAACTGGGGTGGCGTGGTGAAGCAAAATAACGATGGATTAAACCCAGATCTGTGACTGGGGGTGAATGTTTGCCAATGTGCAGCATTCCGTCCATCATCTTGTGTGTTTTACCGTGCTCTCCATGCCACTGGAGTCAAGCTATCCTGGCTGATGAGGGCTGAAAGCCCGAAACCGGTCCTAGGATGCTTATTTCCAGTCCAGGGAGGACCTGGCCTGGCAGTTCGGGCTGGACTGTTCCCATTGGGCGCAGGGTCAAGACTGATTTGCATATGGCTGGGTCCAAACTGGAATGGCATGGTGAGCAAAAAAACGATGGATTTAGGCCCAGATCTCTGTACTGGGGTGAATGTATGACATTGTTCTGCATTCTGTCCATCAATTGTTCTTTTTGCATTTGTCACCCTGAGTGGGACGGGTATGCCCAGACGTGGGTCCCGTGCTCTCCATGCCACTGGAGTCAAGCTATCCTGGCTGATGAGGGCTGATAGCCCGAAACCGGTCCTAGGATGCTTGTTTCCAGTCCAGGGAGGACTTGGCCTGGCAGTTCGGGCTGGACTGTTCCCATTGGGCGCAGGGTCAAGACTGATTTGCATATGTCTGGGTCCAAACTGGAATGGCATAGTGAGCAAAAAAACGATGGATTTAGGGCCAGATCTCTGTACTGGGGTGAATGTATGACATTGTTCTGCATTCTGTCCATCAATTGTACTTTTTGCAAAGTGAGCAAGGGACCCACGTCTGGGCGTACCCTGCCAACTTGTGTTGTGTTTGCTTTGTTCGTCCTAAGTTGGCAGGGTATGCCCAGACGTGGGTCCCTTGCTCACTTTGCCACAGGATTTAAGCTAGCCTTTCTGATGAGGGCTGTTAGCCCGAAACCGTTCCCAGGATGCTTGTTTCCGGTCCAGGGAAGACATGGCATGGCAGTTCAGGCTGGACTGTTCCCATGAGGCACAGGTTCAAGACTGATTTGCATATAGCTGGGTCTGAAATGAGGTGGCGAAGTGAGCTAAAGAACGATAATGGATTCAACCCAGATATGTGACTGGGGGTGAGTGTCTGAAAAGTTTCAGCGCTACGTCCATCATCTCCTTGTGTTTGCTTTGTTTTGAATTTTCCCAAATAAATGCAACAAACAAAAAATGATATAAAGATAAGCAGCATAGCATACAGGATAATGGCACACAAAATAAAGTACACAACAGCAGCATATCCGCCAAGGTGTCCAAAGTGATCAGGACGGCCCCCACACAATCACATGGGCATCTCCATACCCCATCATTACAATCTAGGTAATCAAGTATACAATACAATGACAGTGACATATACAGCACAATTAATACAGATTGGTCCTTAGGTGTCTACAGATACAGTGGGTGCAAGCGGTTCCCGTGTCAGCGCACTGTTACTATCTTGTACATTTAACAGGTAAGTTTGGAAAGGTTGCCAGATATCTACAGGTTTAGAGGCCGGCGGTTGCAACTGCGCGTAAGTGTCGCTTGTGGTATTACAGTATGTCATGCTATGAAGCCATGCATTGAGTGTGGGGGGCGAATTGCAGGCCCACTTAAGAGCCACTTCACGCTTAGCAATCAAAAGCGCTATAGCAACAAATCGGCGCTGGGATTTGGGAAGGTCATGAACGTACCCCAACAGGGCTAGTAAGGGAGATGGTGCAATCTCTGCCCCACCATTTTAGACAGTTCCCTGAATATCAATCTCCAATAATCCTCTATTCTAGTGCAAGACCATGTCATATGTGCAAAGTCAGCAATCGGAGAGCGGCATCTTGGACACATCCGGACGAGAGGGGTCCATACGATGCAGTTTACTAGGGGTCACATACACCCTCCACAGAAATTTAAAATGTAGCAATTTGTGTCGGTGGTTTGGGGACACCCTGCGTGTTTGTGCGCAGCACCGACCCCAATGTACGTCTGTCAGAGGATAGCCCAGATCCCGCTCCTACACCGCCCGCACACTCGTATCACGGCACGGAAGCCGTGCCACTACTTCCTTGTACATCCTTGCCACCAAGTGGCTCCCATCCCCGCCCCGGATAACCCCAGTCAGAATGGAAAAGTCAGGAGGCTCCAGGGGGTAGCTATCCAGGCACGCACGCAGTGCCCTCTGCACTCTCAAGAGCACAAAGAGATCCATTGTGGTAGCAGTTCGGAAACGAGGATCTTCAGTACGTGAAAAAATGTGCCCCCCGGGGAACAAATCGACGAATGTGAGCAAGTGAAATTTGGCCAATGTGCGCTTCACCAATGCCTCCTGCAGGATGGGAATACCCGTGCACCAGTCACACGCATCAACTTGTGCCACGCACAGCTGGTAGTAGACACTGTTTGAATGTCGTGTGGATCCGTAGGGAAACCTCGCGGCAGCAGTGTATTAAGCGGAGTCGGAAGCACCAGGTCAGCCTCAGGTCTATAATAAGGGATCCGAACGTCTGCATTGTACCAGTGTTGGGCATAACTCGCTTGAGCAACCAGATAGTAAATCTGTAAGTTCGGTACACCGAACCCCCCCTCTCATATGGCAGTACTAAGGTGTCCCAGCCAATGCAGGGCTGTTTACCACCCCACACCAATCGTGTTAGCAATGAGCGTAGATTAGTGAAAAAACTATTATATAGTGGTATGGGAATATTTAAAAAAAGGTACAAGAATTGTGGTAATACCACCATTTTGATTATGGCTATCCTTCCTGCCATCAATAAGGGTAGCTGCAACCAGCGGTCAATGTTACGTTCTATCCTCTCAATTACTGGGCCATAGTTCAACTGAAGGATGCGATCCCTGTCCCTATGGATGTGGACTCCTAGGTGTTTCACCGAGTCGTCACACCAAACCAGCGGGTAATCCCCCGTTCTAACACAGGTCGCCTCAGTCAATGGGAGCCCTTCCGACTTCTCCCAGTTTATATGAAGTCCTGACTTACCTCGTGACTTCCCGGAGCAACGGTGTAAGGTTGTCGTCAGGGTGCCGTACGTAAAGAATAATATCATCAGCAGAGCGTAAGTAACAAGGGCCCAGTGTTGAATTGCAAACCCTGATGACTATGCTTCTCCAACAACTGGCGTACCAGCGGGTCAAGCGCAATTACAAAAAGAAGGGGGGACAGGGGGCAGCCCTGTCGCGTACCCCGAGTAAGAGGGAACGCTTTGGTCAATGTACCTTTCAAGCAAATGTGTGCCGTGGGCAATGTATATAGGAGCCGAACCACTGCCAGAAACCGCTCCGGCACCCCCAGTCTCCCCATGGTAGCATAAAGGAAGGGCCACTCGAGCGAATCGAACGCCTTCTCAACGTCGAGCAGCACTGCCAGTGCAGGAACGGATGGCGAGATCCTATTCAACATGGCGAATAGCGTGCGCGTGTTTAAGGCCGTGGATTTGTGGGGAATGAAGCCCGATTGTGCTGGGGAGATCAGCTTCTCCACTATCAACGCAAGCCTGGTTGCAAACATTTTAGCTAAGATCTTATCAAAATTCAGGAGGACAGGGGCCGATAGGAACTACATTTCAAGACATCCTTACCAGGTTTGGGCAACAATATTATGACGGCATCTCTCAGGGTGGGCGGAAGTACCCCCTTCTCAATGGCTTCCTGATACATATCAATGAGATGAGGCACAAGGAGATCCCTATATTTTTTGTAAAAACAGCCTGTGAAGCCATCCAAGCCTGGTGCTTTAGAGCCGTCTAGCACGTTAATGGCTTCGGTTACCTCATCCTCAGTAAAAGGTTCTGCTAAGAATTCCTGGTGAGCCTTGTCCATCTAGATAAGGGAGACCTCGTTGAGGTAATCCCTATAGTCCGCAGGGGAGTCGGCAGTCCTGGAGGTATATAACGTTATGTAATATTTAAGTACCTCCCGTAATACCCCCACATTACCAGTGATCCGCTCACCATCCTCACCGTTAAGTTCAGCTCTGTAGGTTGGCCTACGGGTATGTTGCATCAGCCTGGCCAATGTTCTGCCAGGCCTTTCACCCTCCCGATACTGTCTGGCGACGGCATATTTTCCCAAATAATGCACCTCTCGTTCTGCAGCCTCTCGGAATTCTGTCAACAGTGCAGCGCGTTTGTGCATATCAGGGGGGCCAGAGCTGGTCGCACTACAATCTAACTCATGGAGCTGCGCCTCTATCTGCGCAAGCGTGCGACGCAGAGCCTTAAGCACCCCAGCGTTTTTAGAAATGCACACCCCTCTCGCATAGGCCTTGAATGCCTCCCATAGGGTGGCCTTAGAATCCACTGACCCGACATTAATCGAAAAATACTCTACTATCGCCTCTCCCAGTTCAGTTGCAAAGACAGAATCCCTCAAAGCCATATCCGGAAATCGCCGGGGATGCTCGACCCCCCAGCCCTAGGGATCTGCAGTTTTACCAGCACCGGGGAATGGTCCGATAATGTGCGCGGTAGATGAGAAACCGCTTCAACCCACACCGCCACTCCAGTGGATAAGCACCAGTAGTCCAACCGTGTCCAGGTATTATGGTGCGCAGAATAATGAGTGTACCATTCACGGCGCGCGCAGTGATACCTCCATGCATCCACCAGGCCAAACTGGTCTATAGTGTCCAAACACAGCCCGCCTCGCCCTAGGCTTCGTGGCTGCTGTATGTGCTGTACTATCGAGTTCCGGGTCAAGCAACAGGTTAAAATCTCCTCCCAGGTAGACGCAGTCCGCCCCCATGCGAGCTATGTGATTGGGAACAGTGTCAAAAAACTTGGGGTCGTCTACATTTGGGGCATATATATTAACAAATAGTACAGAATGTTCAAGCATATAGCCCTTAACCAGCACATATCGACCCCCGCATCCCTATAGACCTCCTCCTCCCGAAAAGGCAACCGCTTATGTATTAACACTGAAACCCCTCTAGCATAGGAACTATATCCTGCAAAATTTCTCTGCGCACCCCAGCTCGTTGCCACTGACGCCTTAAGGTTTGCGACAAGGTGAGTCTCCTGCAGAAAGGCTACATCTACCTGATAACATTGCATATAGTTGGTCACCTGTTTACACTTACGGGTATTATTTAAGCCCCTAACATTCCAAGACATGAGTACCACATTGGCCTCCGCAACAACCTTACTAGCCATGATCTACATCGAGAACTTCTGACACCGTGGCCATTAATGCTACACTGCAAATGACATTGGCAATAAAAACAAACTCCAAACATGAACCTACAAACCCAGCTCCCCCCCTCCCACCACCCATCCCCCTCACCAAACGCAGGGGGAAAATCCCCATCCCTTACAACCATGATAAAGAAAAATAACAAATATAAACCAAAATTACTATAATCCCACATGAACTTAGATATGTGCATCCGCACTTGGGGAGTGGCAACACCCCGCCATTACCCCTTAGTATTGGCACATAGTGCCCGTATATTTGTATACTTATGCGTCCATGGCGGCACACCAGCGTGCCTCCGGCACAAGTCTGTTAGGTGCAGCTCGAAGAATTGGATCATAACAACATCATACTGCAATGCTAGGAATCAGGCATCAAGCGTCTAGTTAGAGGTGAAAAGGTCCGCACTTGCTCCAGAATCCGGAATGTCCTGTGACTGCTGCGGGGACGTTGAGCTTTTCTTCTTCGCAGCATTGGAATACTTCTGGCAAAACTCCTGAGCGTCGTGGGGGGAGTCAAACACCCGGGAACGTCCATCAACATCCACCTTCAGCCGTGCAGGGTACAACATCCTGTATCGTAGACCCATCTTACACAGGCCAGCTTTAACCCCCGCGTATTTCCTGCACGCATCTTGGACCATGGCAGTGAAGTCAGGGTATAGGGATATACTCGAGCCCTGCCAATCAAGCTGGCCCTTCTCATGAGCCAAGCGTAGGGCGGTATCCCTATCCCTAAAGTTCAAAAGGCGGGCTATGATCGGCCGAGGTGGGCACCCAGGATTCGGTCGCGGTCCCAGGATACGATGTGCACGTTCAATGATAAAGGTGTTGGTGAATGACTCACTGCCAAAGAGATCCGTCAGGAGCTTCTCAACAAAGTGGTCCAGCCGCCCCGTGTTTGTTGATTCGGGCACATCCATAACGCAGATGTTGTTCCTTCGCCCCCGAGCTTCCAGGTCCTCGTTCTTAATGGCGACTGATTTAAGGAGCTTCTCCATCCTCTCATATTTCTTAGCGGTCTGGGCCGCGCCGTCCTCCAAGTCGGATATCCTACTCTCCGCCACCATCAGCCGCCCCTCGTGCTGATCCAAACGGGCCCAATGGAGTCTAGTTGCCTATGCAGGGCGTCAAACATAGTGTCCAAGGCCTTGAAGCCCGCACATAGCTCTGCCAACAAACCGTCAGGCTCAGCCACCTCTGCTGGATGCAACTCTCCGCCCTCTGCCATATTGGGCTGCTGTGCCGCCGTACCAGGGCCGGATGGTTTAAAGGATTACGTGCTTTGCTTGGGGTCCTTACGCCCCATGCCCCGCTGCGGTGCTGTGCTATAATCCCAGAAATACCAGCAGGTGGCGTGCTGAGGGTGGGCACCAAGGTGGGCAGGCGAACAGCGGGCAAAACACAGGAGCAGTGATGGAGCTGAGATGGGCACTGTACGATACGAGCTGGGCAATAGGCAATGCAGGCCAAGCAGTGACTGAGCCAAATCTGTGTACAGAGGGGCGCAGGCTGAGCAGAGAGCAGGTCGCCGAAAGGCGAGTGGTCCAAGTAGGGCCCCAATGGGCGCAGGCTGATCTGAAGGGCAATAAGGAGATGAGCAAGCGAACCAAGATGTTTACAAATGCCTGATGGCCAGACCAGCCAGGGAACACCACTGGCCCACAGCTAGGAGCCGCAGCAGTCAGGCACCGCACTCACACTGTGCGGGCACCCAGGATCACAACACCTGCATGATCCATGGCGGTCCCCGCAGCTAAAGCAGCACTCAGATGTGGCTCCTCACTGTCTACATGGGCCCAGCCCCCTCCATACAGGCTCCAGTATGTACCGGGGTAGATATGCACCAGAGAGGACAAAGGGGGGGGGGGCCCACGCAGCTAACAGCAGTAATCCAGCCAGCATGCAGGTAGGGAGGGGCGGGGAGGGGTCACAGCTGCGGTGGGAAGAGCTCGCGCAGGCAACGCAGGTCGCGGCCGGGCGGCCGATCCCCAAGCCCGCCCGCGGCCCCTGTCGCACCGGGGCTTCCGGGGAATGCCTGCGTCCCGCCGTGAATATAAGGAGCCTCTTACCCCTATCACAGCCGCTCACCACTTCACACCCAGCGCCCGGTCCAATCTCCCGGCCAGTCTGTAATCATGCGCACCAGCTCCGGCCGGCACACAAAATCGAGGTCCCGGCTTGCCATGCGGCATCAGGCCTCACCGCGCCCAGTAAGGCAGGCCGGCGCCGATCCGCGCCGCGGGCATCAGACAAGCCGGTTCCGCTGGCAGGAGCTGCACCGTCGTCTACTACACCTCACGGGGTGTCTAGGAGAGCAAAATCGCCATCTGTGCCGCCACGGCAGGCTCAGGAGAGGGAGTTAGTGGCGGAGCTCCTAGCCTACACGGCCATCACGGTCGGCGGCTAGGACACGCCCCCTTGTTCATCCTAAGTTGGCAGAGTATGCCCAGACGTGGGTCCCTTGCTCACTTTGCCACTGGATTCAAGCTAGCCTGGCTAAAGAATGGTGTTACCCCGAAACCGGTCCCAGGATGCTTGTTTCCGGTTCAGGGAAGACCTGGCTTGGCAGTTCGGGCTGGACTGTTCCCATGAGGCACAGGGTCAAGACTGATTTGCATATAGCTGGGTCTGAACTGAGGTGGCGAAGTGAGCTAAAGAACGATGATGGATTCAACCCAGATCTGTGACTGGGGGTGAGTGTCTGAAAAGTTTCAGCGTTCCGTCCATCATCTCCTTGTGTTTGCTTTGATAAATGGCATACACTGCAATTACCACTAGGGAATTGTCACTGTACTGCTGGAAGACTCCAGAATGTGGTGTTACGGAAGGTGGTCTGTGTCATTGGTTTAGCTTGCACTGATCGGTTCCTGTGAGCTATCGGAAATAAGTTGCGGGAGGCCTGGTCGTGATAGTGCAGGTTTTATTCTTTTAACTGTAGGTCTCCTAAGAGTGTCCAGTGTACAGGGGGTTCTAGCGTGCGACTTGTCCTTAGGTCCCGGGGTGTGTGCTGTCGTCTTCTTCCTGTCTTGGTCCGGGCGTCTATCGCCTCCTTCTCCTCCTCGTGTTCTGTCCCGGATGGCCACCGTCGGAATCTCCAGATGCCGCAAAGGAAGGAAGAGGACAACACGGGGTCAGGGTGAACTGGGTGCGGTGCGTTGTCAGGGAGAGGGAGTGAGGTAACACCAGCCCACAACCAGCAAAATACCGTGACACACGCTCAATTGAGGGGAGTGTAGGTGCGGTGGATGGGGATCGGCTATCTTCAATGCGCGATACTGCGCTCGCGCCTCTAAGCCTCTGGCGTCCCCCGCTTTCCCACCCAGCCCGTGAAACGATCCCGTACCTGTTTTAGCCACGCTCCTCCTGGAGCGTGGCTGGGCGAAGCGTAAGTCCGTTGGCCTCCTGGCTCTGGGATTCCCTCGGGGTCTTCCTCCGCTCCTCCTGGGTCTGCCTTTTCTTTCGGGATCCGTCGCTCGCTGTCTCCGTCTCGTCTCTCCGCAAGTCCGCTTCCTCCTTTCTCACCTCCGGTGTCGGCGCACACTGGCTTCCTGTTCCAGCCCTCTCTTGTTGGACGGAGGGCGATGTCGTCATCAAACGGGGCGGGAGCGTCCCATGTCGGATCCCAGTTAAAGGGACTGTATCTCCGTTCAGCGGTGTCGGACGTGGATGACCCAACCCAGTCCTCCTGTGGCGATAAAATAAAAGGTGCAGTGACGTCCAGCGCCTCCCACCAGTCTTTCAGCCGATTCGGGCCGTCCCGACACACACCCGCCCCGTGACACTCCTCCACCCCTGGATTCTCCCGATCGGGGAGAGGGAACACTCTGGACAGATAGTCCGCATTGCCGTTGTCGACCCCCTTTCGATGTCGCACGGTGAATGAATAGGGTTGGAGGGAGAGAAACCAACGGAGAACCCTGGGGTTGTTGGCGATATTGCGGCTCATCCATTGGAGAGGTGCATGGTCAGTGTACAGAGTGAACTGGTGTTCCTCCAGGTAATAACGTAACTTCTCTATGGCCCATTTTACTGCCAGGCACTCGCGCTCAATGGTGGGATATCTCACCTCCCTCGGGAATAGCTTCCTACTTATGTATACTACAGGGTGTTCTATCCCCTCCTGAGTCAGCTGTGAGAGGACCGCGCCTATGCCTTGTTGTGAGGCGTCCGTATGTAGGAGAAAGGGTCGGGAGTAGTCAGGTGAGATCAGGACGGGACTCGTAGTTAGGGCTTGTTTTAGGGTTTGGAATGCCTTTATCATGGGTTCCGTGGGACGTGACAGGACCTGTGGTTTCACCTGCTTCTGGAGGATGTCTGTCAGTGGGGCGGCCACCTCGGAAAAGCAGGGTATAAACCGTCTATAATAGCCAATCAGGCCGAGAAAGGCTCTTAGGTCTCGCTTGGAGGCTGGAAAGGGAGCGTCTGAGATCGCTCTGACCTTCTCTATCTGAGGGGCGATCACCCCATGTCCTAGCACATATCCCAGGTATTTTACTTTTTGGTATCCCACCCGGGATTTCTTTGCATTTATGCGTAGACCTGCTTCCCTTAGGGCCTGTAAGATGGTTTGGAGATGGCGAAGGTGAGATTTCCAGTTGGGGCTAAAAACCACTATATCATCCAGATATGCCGACGAAAAGGAGTGGTGGTTTTGTAACACGGTGTTCATGAGTCTCTGGAAAGTCGCTGGGGCCCCATGTAGTCCAAACGGGAGGACAGTGAACTCGTAGAGGCCTTCAGGTGTAGAAAAGGCCGTCTTCTTTCTGTCCTCCTCCCTTAGGGGTACCTGCCAGTAGCCCTTGGTCAGGTCTAATGTGGTGATATACGTGGCCTCCCCTAGTTTCTCTATCAGCTCGTCTATCCGAGGGATGGGGTAGGCATCGAAGGACGAGATTCCATTAAGGGCCCTGAAGTCCATGCAGAAGCGGGTGCTACCGTCTGGTTTCGGCACCATGACGATCGGAGAGGACCACTCACTCCTCGAGGGCCTTATGACTCCCAGCTGCAACATTTCCTGTACTTCCTTCTGTATGGCTTTTCTCCGGGCCGCGGGGATCCGGTAGGGTCTCAGTTTTATGGTTTTCCCGGCCGGGGTCTCAATCCGGTGTTCTGCCAGGTGGGTCTTGCCTGGAGCGTCGGAGAACAACGAGGCAAAGGGCCGAAGGGTTTCATCCAACTCGTCCCGCTCTCTGTGGGTGAGGTCTTCGTTCACCACTAGCTCTGCTACCGTGGAATGCTTGGTGGTAAGTGTGGGCAGAGTGAGGTTTGAGGCTTTGGGTAGGGGTCCCAGCCATTTCTTTAGCATGTTTATATGGTACGTCTGGGTGCGGGTCGGGGTGACTTGTAACCTATATGTGGTTTTACCTATGACCGCTATGACCTTGTATGGGCCTTTCCATTCTGTCTTCATCTTCGTTGTAGCCATGGGTAGTAACACCAGTGCCCAGTCGTCTTTCCTTAGGGTCCTCCACCTTTTCCGCGGTTATAGTAGTGGGTCTGTTGTTCCTGTTTCTTCACCAGGTGGGAATAGGCCAAATCACGTAGTTTTCCTATCTTGTCTCTCAGTCCTTGGGTGTAGTCCAACATACCTCTGGTCTCCATCGCCTCTTCCTTCTCCCAGGCCTCTTTCGTCATCTCCAGAAGGGAGCGCGGCTGCCTTCCGTATAGCATCTCGAACGCCGAACAGCCAAGGCTGCTTTGCACCTGGCTTCTTATGACGTACAGCGCCAAGGGTAACAGCTGGTCCCATTCTTTGCCGTTTACTTCCAGCATCTTCTTTAGCGTGGCTTTTAGGGTCCCATTATATCGTTCGACTAGTCCGTCGGTCTGTGGATGGTACACCGAGGTTTTGATCTGTTGTACATTTAGGACCCCACAGACCTCTCTCATAAGACGAGATACGAAGGGCGTTCCTTGGTCCGTTAGGATTTCTTTGGGGAAGCCCACCCGTGAAAACAGTTCCAAGAATCTGTCAGCTATGTTACGGGTGGTGGGGGCACGGAGCGGAAACGCCTCCACAAATCTGGTCGCGTAGTCCACTATCACGAGGGCGTAGACGTTCCCTTTCTTTGTACGGGGCAATGGGCCAATCAGGTCCATCCCGACCCTCTCAAAGGAATTACCTATTATGGGAAGTGGTTGTAGGGGCACCGGTGGGGGCCTATGTGTGTTCCTTCTCTGACAGGTATCGCATGACTGGCAGTGCACTTTTATGTCCTTGTATACCCCAGGCCAAAATAAATGCCGCAGGACGTTTTGTGTGGTTTTCTCCGCTCCTACGTGTCCTGCCGTGAGGTGGGAATGAGAAAAGAAGGTTATCTAGTCCCGGAAAGAGAGGGGCACCAGTAGTTGGTGGGGTTCTGCTGGGTTAGCCTGTCGGTAAAGTAGCCCCTCCTTTATAAGGAACCGGGGATACACAGGACCGCTGTCGTCCTGCGTGCTATGGGCCTGTTCCCATGCGTTGTATAGAGTGGCATCGTTGGCCTGTGCGAATTTAAAACTGCGGTCTAGGAGCCACGGTTCTGGGGTGATGAGGGCCGGGACCGCCTCCCTCGGGTTACCTACTCCTCCTTTCCTTCTCTCCTCTAGGTGGAGTACGCCTCGGAAGAGACCGAGGAACTCAGGGTTATCTGTGCCAATGATCAGGTCTTCGGGGAGCCCTTCTAACACCCCTACTTTTACCTCACTGTGTACCCCTTCGGAATGGGTGAGGGCAATCCTAGCCAGGGGGTAGGGTTTCACATCTCCATGTACGCATCGGATATGGACTAGGGTATCGGGTACTAGCTGACTGGGGTTAATGTACGCCTTCTGGATGACCGACTGTTTACACCCGGAGTCGAGAAGGGCCTTAACCAGTTTACCATTCACCCGTACACTTACATGGAAGGCCGTTCCCAATTCGGCCGTATACATAATGGACCTGGGGAGGTACCCCACCTCCATGGGTTCATCCGCTGGTTTCTTCCGGGGGCAGGCACGGGCTATGTGGCCCCAGTCCCCACACTCAAAGCATTGGGGACCTCTGACGCTCGGTATCTCCATCTTCGGCATGCGGGGTTTTCCCGGTTCTGGTGGAGCCCGATATCTCTTCTCTAGCCGTATGGCAGGATGGCGTGTCCTCTCTGTGTCACATACAACGCCCTTCGGCTGGGCTCGTGAATAAGTCGTGGCCATCTCTATGGCCTGGGCGGCAGTTAAACGTGAATGTTGGCGCAGCCACTTCTGCGTATTGTACGGCAGGGCGTCCAGGTACTGTTCTAAGTAAATCTTCTCCATTATCTCCTCCTTCGTACTAAACCCTGGAGTCAGCCACTTGTCGGCGGCCATCTTCAGTCTGAAGAACAGTGTTTTAGGATTTTCACCTGGGGCGCCCCTCTCTTTGCGGAACCTCACTCTATATGCCTCCGAGTCCAGGCCGAGGTGGTCCAATATAATGACCTTTATCTCTCCGTAAGAGGTATCACCCGTGGTGTTCGCCACTTGGTAGGCTGCTTGTGCTTCCCCCGTGAGCAAAGGGGCCAGAAAGAATGGCCATTTGTCTACCGGCCAGCTGCACGCCCTTGCTACCCTCTCAAAGTTGGTCAGGAAGGCGTCGGGATCTTCTCCCGTTATGTACTTTTGGAGGGAGACGCCTGACGGCGGGTGAGGGGTACCCCGTACCTCCCTCACAGTGCCCCCGGTCTGTTCGGTTGCCAGCCTGTGTAGTCCGTCCATCTGGGCTGCGATGGTATCTTTGAACGTCTCCCGGTCCGCCTGGGCCGACGACATCTGTCGCTCGACGGCCCATTCTAGCTTCTCCTGGCCCTTGATCAAGTGCTGCACGATCGTCTCCATCTTAGTGTCGCAGATGGGCTCTTCTATGCCCGCATTCTCCACCACTTGTGAGCTATCGGAAATAAGTTGCGGAAGGCCTGGTCGTGATAGTGCAGGTTTTATTCTTTTAACTGTAGGTCTCCTAAGAGTGTCCAGTGTACAGGGGGTTCTAGCGTGCGACTTGTCCTTAGGTCCCGGGGTGTGTGCTGTCGTCTTCTTCCTGTCTTGGTCCGGGCGTCTATCGCCTCCTTCTCCTCCTCGTGTTCTGTCCCGGGTGGCCACCGTCGGAATCTCCAGATGCCCCAAAGGAAGGAAGAGGACAACACGGGGTCAGGGTGAACTGGGTGCGGTGCGTTGTCAGGGAGAGGGAGTGAGGTAACACCAGCCCACAACCAGCAAAATACCGTGACACACGCTCAATTGAGGGGAGTGTAGGTGCGGTGGATGGGGATCGGCTATCTTCAATGCGCGATACTGCGCTCGCGCCTCTAAGCCTCTGGCGTCCCCCGCTTTCCCACCCAGCCCGTGAAACGATCCCGTACCTGTTTTAGCCACGCTCCTCCTGGAGCGTGGCTGGGCGAAGCGTAAGTCCGTTGGCCTCCTGGCTCTGGGATTCCCTCGGGGTCTTCCTCCGCTCCTCCTGGGTCTGCCTTTTCTTTCGGGATCCGTCGCTCGCTGTCTCCGTCTCGTCTCTCCGCAAGTCCGCTTCCTCCTTTCTCACCTCCAGTGTCGGCGCACACTGGCTTCCTGTTCCAGCCCTCTCTTGTTGGACGGAGGGCGATGTCGTCATCAAACGTGGCGGGAGCGTCCCATGTCGGATCCCAGTTAAAGGGACCGTATCTCCGTTCAGCGGTGTCGGACGTGGATGACCCAACCCAGTCCTCCTGTGGCGATAAAATAAAAGGTGCAGTGACGTCCAGCGCCTCCCACCAGTCTTTCAGCCGATCCGGGCCGTTCCGACACACACCCGCCCCATGACACTCCTCCACCCCTGGATTCTCCCGATCGGGGAGAGGGAACACTCTGGACAGATAGTCCGCATTGCCGTTGTCGACCCCCTTTCGATGTCGCACGGTGAATGAATAGGGTTGGAGGGAGAGAAACCAACGGAGAACCCTGGGGTTGTTGGCGATATTGCGGCTCATCCATTGGAGAGGTGCATGGTCAGTGTACAGAGTGAACTGGTGTCCCTCCAGGTAATAACGTAACTTCTCTATGGCCCATTTTACTGCCAGGCACTCGCGCTCAATGGTGGGATATCTCACCTCCCTCGGGAATAGCTTCCTACTTATGTATACTACAGGGTGTTCTATCCCCTCCTGAGTCAGCTGTGAGAGGACCGCACCTATGCCATGTTGTGAGGCGTCCGTATGTAGGAGAAAGGGTCGGGAGTAGTCAGGTGAGATCAGGACGGGACTCGTAGTTAGGGCTTGTTTTAGGGTTTGGAATGCCTTTATCATGGGTTCCGTGGGACGTGACAGGACCTGTGGTTTCACCTGCTTCTGGAGGATGTCTGTCAGTGGGGCGGCCACCTCGGAAAAGCGGGGTATAAACCGTCTATAATAGCCAATCAGGCCGAGAAAGGCTCTTAGGTCTCGCTTGGAGGCTGGAAAGGGAGCGTCTGAGATCGCTCTGACCTTCTCTATCTGAGGGGCGATCACCCCATGTCCTAGCACATATCCCAGGTATTTTACTTTTTGGTATCCCACCCGGGATTTCTTTGCATTTATGCGTAGACCCGCTTCCCTTAGGGCCTGTAAGATGGTTTGGAGATGGCGAAGGTGAGATTTCCAGTTGGGGCTAAAAACCACTATATCATCCAGATATGCCGACGAAAAGGAGTGGTGGTTTTGTAACACGGTGTTCATGAGTCTCTGGAAAGTCGCTGGGGCCCCATGTAGTCCAAACGGGAGGACAGTGAACTCGTAGAGGCCTTCAGGTGTAGAAAAGGCCGTCTTCTTTCTGTCCTCCTCCCTTAGGGGTACCTGCCAGTAGCCCTTGGTCAGGTCTAATGTGGTGATATACGTGGCCTCCCCTAGTTTCTCTATCAGCTCGTCTATCCGAGGGATGGGGTAGGCATCGAAGGACGAGATTCCATTAAGGGCCCTGAAGTCCATGCAGAAGCGGGTGCTACCGTCTGGTTTCGGCACCATGACGATCGGAGAGGACCACTCACTCCTCGAGGGCCTTATGACTCCCAGCTGCAACATTTCCTGTACTTCCTTCTGTATGGCTTTTCTCCGGGCCGCGGGGATCCGGTAGGGTCTCAGTTTTATGGTTTTCCCGGCCGGGGTCTCAATCCGGTGTTCTGCCAGGTGGGTCTTGCCTGGAGCGTCGGAGAACAACGAGGCAAAGGGCCGAAGGGTTTCATCCAACTCGTCCCGCTCTCTGTGGGTGAGGTCTTCGTTCACCACTAGCTCTGCTACCGTGGAATGCTTGGTGGTAAGTGTGGGCAGAGTGAGGTTTGAGGCTTTGGGTAGGGGTCCCAGCCATTTCTTTAGCATGTTTATATGGTACGTCTGGGTGCGGGTCGGGGTGACTTGTAACCTATATGTGGTTTTACCTATGACCGCTATGACCTTGTATGGGCCTTTCCATTCTGTCTTCATCTTCGTTGTAGCCATGGGTAGTAACACCAGTGCCCAGTCGTCTTTCCTTAGGGTCCTCCACCTTTTTCCGCGGTTATAGTAGTGGGTCTGTTGTTCCTGTTTCTTCACCAGGTGGGAATAGGCCAAATCACGTAGTTTTCCTATCTTGTCTCTCAGTCCTTGGGTGTAGTCCAACATACCTCTGGTCTCCATCGCCTCTTCCTTCTCCCAGGCCTCTTTCGTCATCTCCAGAAGGGAGCGCGGCTGCCTTCCGTATAGCATCTCGAACGCCGAACAGCCAAGGCTGCTTTGCACCTGGCTTCTTATGACGTACAACGCCAAGGGTAACAGCTGGTCCCATTCTTTGCCGTTTACTTCCAGCATCTTCTTTAGCGTGGCTTTTAGGGTCCCATTATATCGTTCGACTAGTCCGTCGGTCTGTGGATGGTACACCGAGGTTTTGATCTGTCGTACATTTAGGACCCCACAGACCTCTCTCATAAGACGAGATACGAAGGGCGTTCCTTGGTCCGTTAGGATTTCTTTGGGGAAGCCCACCCGTGAAAACAGTTCCAAGAATCTGTCAGCTATGTTACGGGTGGTGGGGGCACGGAGCGGAAACGCCTCCACAAATCTGGTCGCGTAGTCCACTATCACGAGGGCGTAGACGTTCCCTTTCTTTGTACGGGGCAATGGGCCAATCAGGTCCATCCCGACCCTCTCAAAGGGATTACCTATTATGGGAAGTGGTTGTAGGGGCACCGCTGGGGGCCTATGTGTGTTCCTTCTCTGACAGGTATCGCATGACTGGCAGTGCACTTTTATGTCCTTGTATACCCCTGGCCAAAAGAAATGCCGCAGGACGTTTTGTGTGGTTTTCTCCGCTCCTACGTGTCCTGCCGTGAGGTGGGAATGAGAAAAGAAGGTTATCTAGTCCCGGAAAGAGAGGGGCACCAGTAGTTGGTGGGGTTCTGTGGGGTTAGCCTGTCGGTAAAGTAGCCCCTCCTTTATAAGGAACCGGGGATACACAGGACCGCTGTCGTCCTGCGTGCTATGGGCCTGTTCCCATGCGTTGTATAGAGTGGCATCGTTGGCCTGTGCGAATTTAAAACTGCGGTCTAGGAGCCACGGTTCTGGGGTGATGAGGGCCGGGACCGCCTCCCTCAGGTTACCTACTCCTCCTTTCCTTCTCTCCTCTAGGTGGAGTACGCCTCGGAAGAGACCGAGGAACTCAGGGTTATCTGTGCCAATGATCAGGTCTTCGGGGAGCCCTTCTAACACCCCTACTTTTACCTCACTGTGTACCCCTTCGGAATGGGTGAGGGCAATCGTAGCCAGGGGGTAGGGTTTCACATCTCCATGTACGCATCGGATATGGACTAGGGTATTGGGTACTAGCTGACTGGGGTTAATGTACGCCTTCTGGATGACCGACTGTTTACACCCGGAGTCGAGAAGGGCCTTAACCAGTTTACCATTCACCCGTACACTTACATGGAAGGCCGTTCCCAATTCGGCCGTATACATAATGGACCTGGGGAGGTACCCCACCTCCATGGGTTCATCCGCTGGTTTCTTCCGGGGGCAGGCACGGGCTATGTGGCCCCAGTCCCCACACTCAAAGCATTGGGGACCTCTGACGCTCGGTATCTCCATCTTCGGCATGTGGGGTTTTCCCGGTTCTGGTGGAGCCCGATATCTCTTCTCTAGCCGTATGGCAGGCTGGCGTGTCCTCTCTGTGTCACATACAACGCCCTTCGGCTGGGCTCGTGAATAAGTCGTGGCCATCTCTATGGCCTGGGCGGCAGTTAAACGTGAATGTTGGCGCAGCCACTTCTGCGTATTGTACGGCAGGGCGTCCAGGTACTGTTCTAAGTAAATCTTCTCCATTATCTCCTCCTTCGTACTAAACCCTGGAAGTCAGCCACTTGTCGGCGGCCATCTTCAGTCTGAAGAACAGTGTTTTAGGATTTTCACCTGGGGCGCCCCTCTCTTTGCGGAACCTCACTCTATATGCCTCCGAGTCCAGGCCGAGGTGGTCCAATATAATGACCTTTATCTCTCCGTAAGAGGTATCACCCGTGGCGTTCGCCACTTGGTAGGCTGCTTGTGCTTCCCCGTGAGCAAAGGGGCCAGAAAGAATGGCCATTTGTCTACCGGCCAGCTGCACGCCCTTGCTACCCTCTCAAAGTTGGTCAGGAAGGCGTCAGGATCTTCTCCCGTTATGTACTTTTGGAGGGAGACGCCTGACGGCGGGTGAGGGGTACCCCGTACCTCCCTCACAGTGCCCCCGGTCTGTTCGGTTGCCAGCCTGTGTAGTCCGTCCATCTGGGCTGCGATGGTATCTTTGAACGTCTCCCGGTCCGCCTGGGCCGGCGACATCTGTCGCTCGACGGCCCATTCTAGCTTCTCCTGGCCCTTGATCAAGTGCTGCACGATCGTCTCCATCTTAGTGTCGCAGATGGGCTCTTCTATGCCCGCATTCTCCACCACTTGTGAGCTATCGGAAATAAGTTGCGGGAGGCCTGGTCGTGATAGTGCAGGTTTTATTCTTTTAACTGTAGGCCTCCTAAGAGTGTCCAGTGTACAGGGGGTTCTAGCGTGCGACTTGTCCTTAGGTCCCGGGGTGTGTGCTGTCGTCTTCTTCCTGTCTTGGTCCGGGCGTCTATCGCCTCCTTCTCCTCCTCGTGTTCTGTCCCGGGTGGCCACCGTCGGAATCTCCAGATGCCCCAAAGGAAGGAAGAGGACAACACGGGGTCAGGGTGAACTGGGTGCGGTGCGTTGTCAGGGAGAGGGAGTGAGGTAACACCAGCCCACAACCAGCAAAATACCGTGACACACACTCAATTGAGGGGAGTGTAGGTGCGGTGGATGGGGATCGGCTATCTTCAATGCGCGATACTGCGCTCGCGCCTCTAAGCCTCTGGCGTCCCCCGCTTTCCCACCCAGCCCGTGAAACGATCCCGTACCTGTTTTAGCCACGCTCCTCCTGGAGCGTGGCTGGACGGCAACGTAAGTCCGTTGGCCTCCTGGCTCTGGGATTCCCTCGGGGTCTTCCTCCGCTCCTCCTGGGTCTGCCTTTTCTTTCGGGATCCGTCGCTCGCTGTCTCCGTCTCGTCTCTCCGCAAGTCCGCTTCCTCCTTTCTCACCTCCGGTGTCGGCGCACACTGGCTTCCTGTTCCAGCCCTCTCTTGTTGGACGGAGGGCGATGTCGTCATCAAACGGGGCGGGAGCGTCCCATGTCGGATCCCAGTTAAAGGGACCGTATCTCCGTTCAGCGGTGTCGGACGTGGATGACCCAACCCAGTCCTCCTGTGGCGATAAAATAAAAGGTGCAGTGACGTCCAGCGCCTCCCACCAGTCTTTCAGCCGATCCGGGCCGTCCCGACACACACCCGCCCCGTGACAGTTCCTTTGATAGGCACCCTTTTTACAGGAGAAATGGTCTCTTCAAATCTGAGATATTTTGATGTTAAAATATGCCAGTGTTTATTGATAATTTTCTTTAAGGGGTTAATGTTGTGTTGTTGGTTGTGATGCAAATAATGCCACATGGAGGAGGGGGCAAGGACAATTCACTGTTTATACCTGTGGTAAGTTTCTAAAAGAGCTTCCCTGTTGTTATTATGGGCTTGTTGTCTAGCTTTGTTAATAATACTTTATGGTTACTGCCAGTCCTACAATTTAGTGGATAGTATATCTGATTGCTTTTAAAAATCCTGTGTTGAAAACTAATTCCGGAGGAGTGACAGTAACCACAGGGTAGGTTTTCCATAAGAGAACGAGGGTGAAAGCTATCAAATAGTAGGAGACTGTTCTTGTCTGTTTTCTTGTGATGGTCATCTGTCTCAAGGTGACCATTCACAGGAAAGATATGAAGGTCTAAAAAGACCAATTCTTTGTTGGAAAAAATGTGTGTCAATTTTAGATAAGGATTCTGGTTGTTAATCCATTTGTAAAAATTTCTCAGCCCTTTTTGAATTCCCTTGCCAAATCAAAGATATAGTTGATATATCAACTACAGACTTTTATGTTGTTTTTAAAGAGATTATTGTCTGAGAAGAAAAACCCATGATCACATTTCTGGACTTATAAACATGCCAAACTGGGAGCAAAGGGGCTCCCATTAGATGTTACATCTATTCCCCTTCAAAGTCAAAGAGTTTTCCTGTTACTGTAATTTTAACTAAGTCGAAAACAAACTGTTTCAGTGTAGCAGAATCCCATTCAGTTTCACACCATGTCCTTATTTTGGACATCTCCAAGCATAAAGAAGGGGGCAGAGAAAAATCAAAAAGTACAGTGGGAAGATGTGGCTAAATGCATATCACGGAAGAATCAAGTAGGGAAACGTATGCCGTATGCTTAAGTACTTGCAAATGGTCGTGTTTTGGAATGGGCTAAACCCATTTTCACCATTCTGCGGGGAGCAACAGATGGGAAAGAGAGTGATCCAGCAGCAGTGAGTAAGTGAGTAGCTGGTGAGCTCTTTAACAAGATGTGGGGGCGGGGGGGCCATTTATATATAAAAATAATGAATCATGGGGTGGAGAGGGGTGGTTAATGAGTGTAAAAGAGAGGAAGAGGTCAAAGTGATGTACTCCCATTGAGTGCTTAAACAAAGCTAAAAAAAAGACCCAAAACGCACTTTATATATTGCATTTTAAATAATAGGTTTTTGGTAAACACACACATACAGTTGTCTGTAGGCAAGACCTAAAAACTGAGCAGTTTATTGAATGGAAGAAACAGCGGGATGCTGGGAGAGGAGAGTCTGAGAGTCCCGAGAGTTGCTAAGCACATTGACAGAAACAACTGGTGACATAAATTGGCTCTGTCCTCGAGATAAACAACATAAAACAGGTGCGTATGCAATGTTTAGCACCAACCATTTCGCTTATGTAAATGCGTCTATATCTGGCCTGCTGTTTCTCAATGCACACTCAGGAGAACACTGGCACTCTTGGTTTTAAAACAACAGTACACCAGCTCAAAACTTGTTTGTCTCTTCAGTGCTGAGAACCACAGAGCAGGAGAAACAGACGCTTTCAAGAAGGAAGGACAAGGGAAGCTAAAGAAAGACTACTGATTGGTGAGGACAGGGCTGACTGAGTTTGAAGAGGCGCCCATTTCAGAGAGATTTGTGGGACCCATTATCTGTACTTGCGACCACATAGTGCCATTATCGGCAACTTCTCCCACCCCCAGTCTGAGCATGCAAGAATGAATAAATACACAAGACAACTTTTGTTATGGGAAAATATTGCTGCGGGTTTATTCCATACAAGAAAGAGTATGCAATATGTGGGTTATCTTACGGGCGATCCAAGGGCGGGCAGCTGTGCCAACCTATGCTGCCCCCGCCCGCCTGGTGAGCCAGCACTGTGGGACACGCCGTCAGTGCTACCTTTGATGATCCTCTTCCGGATCACGTGACACGTTGGTCTCTTCTACTCACGCCCTTTTCAGGGCAGAGCGTAGCAGGGCAAACCCCCGGTTGATCAGGCCCCCAACCGCCCGAAGGACTAACGGGGCGCCGTCGCGGTTTTCCAGGAACCTGCCCTGAGGCTCCTGGTCTTTGGCTCTGGCACCCCTACTGTGCCGCGCAGAGGTACCCTTACTGTACCGGTCTGCCGCATAGGTACCCTTACTGTACCCGTCTGCTTCCAGATCGCCCTGTAACTCCACCTGCAACACAAAAGGAAAACATTAAAACATTCAGAGTACCCTGTCCACCAGCCAGGACGCCGGGTAAGAGGTGGGGTGGGAGACGGCGTGGCTGGCGAACAGAGACCGCCAGGAGGGGCGGGGGAGGCTTATATGCCCTCCCCCCACCTGGCGCACCGGAAGGACGCCACAGTGGCGACCTGGCTAGAGGGCTCCTACAGAACCCCCCAATGACTAAAGCGGGTGGGCGGTGCCCAAAATGGCACTAAAGGGCCGCCCTGCTGAATTGGCCCCCTGCGGGGCCGAGGACAGCCGCATAGTGCCATTATCGGCAACTTCTCCCACCCCCAGTCTGAGCATGCAAGAATGAATAAATACACAAGACAACTTTTGTTATGGGAAAATATTGCTGCAGGTTTATTCCATACAAGAGTATGCAATATGTGGGTTATCTTACGGGCGATCCAAGGGCGGGCAGCTGTGCCATCCTATGCTGCCCCCACCCACCTGGTGAGCCAGCACTGTGGGACACGCCGTCAGTGCTACTTTTGATGATCCTCTTCCGGATCACGTGACACGTTGGTCTCTTCTACTCACGCCCTTTTCAGGGCGGAGCGTAGCAGGGCAAACCCCCGGTTGGTCAGGCCCCCAACCGCCCGAAGGACTAACGGGGCGCCGTCGCGGTTTTCCAGGAATTTGCCCTGAGGCTCCTGGTCTTTGTCTCTGGCACCCCTACTGTGCCGCGCAGAGGTACCCTTACTGTACCGGTCTGCCGCAGAGGTACCCTTACTGTACCCGTCTGCTTCCAGATCGCCCTGTAACTCCGCCACAGCTCTGGAGGCGGCCCCCGTCGCCGCGAGAGCCCCCCACCAAAACAGCTCATTTCCGACCTGCAACCTGCTTTCTAGGGCCTCGTGCATGTCCAGTGGAAAGTGTCCATGCCCACCTGTGACAATTGCACCCCAAGTTTGCCAACCTAACCTAGGCATACGCCTGGATGGCCATGGTGACAATGGACCCCATCTTTAGCAAAGTAGCCTTTAACATTAGCCTGGATCAGCTCGTCTCTGGTCTGCGAACTTACGCCATGAACTGTTCACTATTACAGGGATGTTCAACGGCCTCCTCTGACTTAGCTCTGTGCCACCTCTGCGGGGGATCATCTCGGACCACCAGTGTTACATCGACCCATGTAGTTGCTGATCTCACCAAAACAGCTCATTTCTCATCAAAACAGCTCATTTCCAGGTCTCCTGCAAATCTAAAGGAAAGGGATCCCTCCCTACTGGTGATAGATGAACCCCATCAATATCACAATAGACCTTGACGTTAGCCTGGATCAGCTAGTATCTGATGAAACCAAAGGCCCTTCTGGCCTGTGAACCTGTGCCAAGAACTATTCGCGCTGGAAACATGAAACTGGTGAAATGAGGAACAGTGCAGTGGTGCCTCCCGGTGGCCTAAACCTTTATGGCACCACAGTACTATGGACTGCGTGAATCAACTGGAACGCATATTCAGAATATGGTCCGCTCCATATACTATGTATTCCCCTTTCTATACAGATGTTGTACCACTGCCCACGTGACCACCGCAGCATTGGAACCGTGTAAGCAGCTGGCGCGTAAGAAACATGAGGGAACGGCATGACCCCCAATCGAGTGCAGGAGCCCACCAAGACGCCGACATGCGTCATGCCCGGGTTTCCCTGGTCGTCGTAATTGCCCAACTGAGCACCGTTTCCAGCTGTGGACAAGAAGCCGCACACATGGCAATTCACTTGCCCACCGCGTGAGCATCCCGGCTCAGTGTGTGTGTCAGCGCGCAGTGCGCCACGCTCAACCGGCGCACGCCTCACCATAACTGTGTACCCCTTGTCACATAGAGACCATCCAACAACCAGCGAGTCCACCCCAAGCCAGTGGAGACAACTCTATGGGAGGCATCACCAAACGAGTAACCCACAAACAAAATGAACCTACTGAACTGCTCAAAACCAACCTGCAGTGCTCCATCCCCCGATAGACACGTGAATAAATGAAATCCAGCGTCCATGCTCAACTCAAATATGCAACCTTACCAACCGAATGGCCCCCAGCACGCTGTGGCCGTGTCTCCCCGGGCAGGACCAAACCCCAAGACGCGATCGCTTGTGCGCCTCTGCTCCCCTCATCACACTTTTGGTCGAGGACAGCATAAATAAGTACATCCCATGTCCATGCTCAACCATTCACGCAACAGAACTAACCAGTGACCCCCAAAATCTAGCTCACAGCAGCGTTTGCTACACTTCCTGGGCAATGAACAGGCTACTCAATCTGTTCCCCCGTGATTCCTCTTAAATTATTCACCCCTGGCGCCTGGTAGCCATGCCCCTTTGGCACCTGGAGGCAGGAGACACTGGCCAAATGGGCACTGCCCCGGTACTAAGGCGGGGGTGGGTGGGGCAAAACCAACACTATTCCATCACAGTGGGACGGGTGCCACAAACCTGTATTGGCATGCAAGCACGCAACAGCAGTGTTAACCATACCCCAACCAGGTGGCTGGCCTGGCTCGATGGCCTTACCACATCTTCCCCCCTCCATGCCGCTCCAATGCTCCACCCCATCCTGAAAACCCCTACACAGACCGGCTAGTACCCTTGTTCCACCTCATTAATGTATGCCTTGAGGTCAAGATTCATGGGATACCGGGTTACTGCCTGGGCCCAAAGCAACAAGCAAGCTTGGGTGTTTCTCATACCCAGTGGGCCGTTATTGAGCACAGCACTATGCTCCAGGAAAAACAGCGGAGGAGCCGAGCGGCCCCGCAGTCCTCCCCCACAACGCAACTTCCGGCCCACTGCCTCACAGCCACGAGAGGGAGCCCCCAAAGCTCGCCCCCCAGGCAACAAGTCCTCGAGGCTGGCCGACGGTCAGGAATAAGCACGCCAGGAGCAGGTAGGAAATCCACTGCACTCCGTGCAGGGGCTCTCGCTTCTCAACTCCTGCCCAATCCAATGCGCAACCTCGGAGCATGCACACCCAAACCCCACCGATGCAGTAAACCAAGCCTGCACGACACCGGCGACAGCGTCAGGACCGAGCTGCAGCCCCCAACATGCTGCCCCTAACGACCCGACTCACAGGTCGTGTGGGGTCTCAGCAGAGATCAGGGTGAACATAACAGGAGCCTGAAACTGACCCCGCCCGTATAACTAGCCCTGAGCCAGCATGCCGCTTCGCGGCGCGTCCTAAAGCTGCACATCTCTGGCAGGGGACAATCTAATGACCCACACCGGGGCACAAAGCGGAGGGGGGTAGATAGGGTGACTCACGCTCACACCGATGCTCCCGCCGCAACTCCAAAATCATAATGACTGGCTTAGTCTGTTGCGCCAGGATCTGAACCCGTGACCTGCAGGATGTTTTTTGTTTTTTTTGTTATAATGAAATGCAATCCGAAATCGAGTGTTGTTCTGACCCTAACGGTCAGGCCCATTGAGCTTCCTCCTGCCCCTTCGGTCGGCCTCTCTGAAGTTGGTGAAAGAACCATATTTCCGACTTCATAGATGGGGTGGAAAAAGCTTCACAAGTATCACAACCAGATGGTGGAATAAGTTACCAATAAAGTTAAAAAAACTCTCCTGACCTACTTTCCTTTAGGAAAGGACTCAAAACCTGGCTATATACCTTATAACCTCTCTTCAAGTACTAGAGACTCAACATCTCTGTTTCTCTGTGTGTTGAGCTGCAAGCGCCTAGACGCCCTCGGGTAGTAGTGCGCTATATAAATAAATAAATAAATAAGGTACAGCAATAAAACTCCTGACAACGCAAGCCCTGTAAATAACAAGCACACATTGCCCTGGGCTCACAGGATGACAGGTCGAGGTTGCTCTGAAGGGAAGGAGAACCATTAAAGGCAAACTGGATTACCTGAAAGGCCCTTTATAAGCTTTTCCATAAGGCACATGCAACATAATGACACATTGGCACACATCTCAGTGACATCATTGGGGCACTGAGACATGTAGAGCAGTAGAAGTTGTTCCTTGGCAGTCATACAGTTAACTTCTGAGAGTGGCATGATTTGAAGTCTGCCACTGAGCAGAACACAATGTTAACAAGCAGTGTGGACGGATGGAATGCCCACTGGGTACAGTTGATCTGGCAGGCTGTGAGTGCTGCCTCCAGTCACTATTTCAGGACTGATTTTAAAATAGCTATAAATAATTTCTGCAATTTGCCACATTGGTGACAGACACGTGCTCCCCAAGTCAAACAGTAGGAAGGTTGCAGCCAGAGGAATATTCCACTCCTGACCTGAAAGCCATTTATGTTGACTTCAGGGAAGTCACTTTGTCCAGGGACAAACATTTGTTCAGGAGGGGGTGTCACTTTGCATTCTATCCACTGGAGTGTTCATGGTGCAGCACAAGGGATGCAGTAATGTATATAAGTAGTAGCGGTGTATTTGTGGTTTTATATAGCGCGAACCAAACCCATCTGGACATCAGAGAACTATAAGTGGTTAAAAGCAACCACAAATAGTATACAAAAAATATACAGCATGCATTTAGGCTCAGAATTCATTTATTTATTAAGCAGCTTTTGTACAGCAATATAAGCCATTGGAGGTACCCTCAGAGAGCTATGGCTCAGACACCATTCCTACAGGCGTAGTTAGGATGTTAAATATTGGTGAAGGCATCAAATGTACCAAATTATTTAGGATGAAGATGTAAAAGACTTTTAATGGCATTTAAAGTAGTTTTCTAATAGTATCATGGAACGGGGTTGTCCTGACAGAAGGAACGACTCTCTGAGAAAGATTGACTTAAAGTTCTTGATTTTCTGAAGGTTGGATCTTCAAGTCAGTGTCTGCACTACGAATGAGCTAAAGCATTGTCAGGCCAGGTACTGTGTAGATCTAGCCTGAAGATTTTTATGAACTATTGAGGGCAATTTAAATAAACTCGTGGCTTTGACAGGAAGCAATTAAAGAGAGGTCAGGACCAGGTGGTGTGTTCAGATCTTCTGGTTGCTGAGCCTAATCAAGCAGCTGCATGCAGGGGGGCCTTTAGGGAGGCTCAGCGCATTCTGGGGTACCAATGAGTTAAGTGTTACAGTCAGTGCTTTAAATGGAAAAAAATAAGTGCAGGTACTCACCAAATTGAGATGTGGACTAGAGGGCGGGGCTTGGGGTGGGGCTAGGGGGCGGAGCTATGGGCAGCACAAAGGGATCCGGCCAGGGGCACCATTTAAGCATTCATGCAGGCAGACAGGGCATTCAGTACATGTATTTTAGAAACGCTTACATTCGTTGTTGCCCTCATTACTAAACCTTGATCCCACGTGCTGTGCTACAGCATCAATATCGCCACCTTCCTTCTCAGTCTGGATGCAAACAAGTGCTGCTGTAGTCTGCTTTACCAGCAGGAAGCCTTCTCTTCGATTTCTCGAGAGTCACGAGATATGCCTGTTAGCAGGCCCTGCTCTCACACTTACAGTGCTATGGACTACACAGAGTCTGAGGGGACACTGCGTCAGGCATCACAGTGTGAGTCTGGCCCCTCCCAAACTTCCTGCCAACTCTGAATGAATGCCTACAGGCCGCGGCTCAATTAGCACATTGAAAGGGGAGATTAGCACTCAATCAGAGTGCTTCAGGAAAACGGACCCACTCGTTGTCAGCTGTGTTGCACTTTTTTGTAAATGCCAATTTCACTGAGCTTGGCTTACATCCCCATGAGTACCGGTGCTCTCTTTGGACAAAGAGAAGTTCCGGTACTCAAGCGCCGAAAATTTAGAAGTGCCAGTACTCAGTACCGATGAGTACCGGCCCATTTAAAGCACTGGTTACAGTAATCAAGTAACGATGGACTATTGTTGAACCACTGAAGTCCTGTACTGGGATTAGAGATTTTATTCTATCAAGGAACCTGATTTGGTATTGTGCTTCTCTGGCTAAATTATTTATGAGGGTGTGTAGCTTCAGACTTTTGTCTAAAATGAAGCCCCAGTGGTTCGAGCATTTAATAATGGATGGCTTCCAATTGAGGTTTAATGAATCAAGTCAAACGGGGAGTGTTTAAAAGGCACTAGTTGAAGTGGGTTCACACACACACACGCGCACACACACACTTGGAAAAAACAAAAGGTTAAAGTAACGTTATAGTTAGGTGAAAATTTCAGTATCAACATAAAGTTTTACACTAAAAAAAAAACTGAAATCCACAAATTATAGTTATCTCAAGTAACTAATACTCGTGCCATAAGGTAACAATAACTTGCACCCCCGCCATGCACAGTGTTGTCATCAATTATGCCAGTTCAGATGTCATCAGTAATTCTATCATGTCAATGAACACGTCTTTACTGTTCATTGACTCCCCATTTGTTTTGGCCCCTGCTTACCGGATCACCCAAAACCTCCCATGAAGGAGCAAAGCAAAAATAAGCACTTTTTTGGAAAGTTTATTCAAGATTCGTCAAACGACGACAAAGTTATTATAAAGCAAAAAATGCTTTTCCTTTGGAAACACAGACCTAACTATAACTACCCAGTGGCAACTGGAATAAATTATGCAAAAAAAAGAAGCAGAGAACTCTGGGTAGTTCCCAGGTCTAGGTGGAGAGCAGCTCCAATATAGAGCTCCCTACACACCAGTGCTGGTGCTCTATATAGGAGCTGCTCTCCACCTAAACCTGGGAACTACCCAGAGTTCTCTGCTTCTTTTTTGAATATATATATAATGCAGGAGGCTGGCTAAGTATATGGTGAACACTTAAAGGAGTGATGCACCTTGCACTAATCCAGGCAACCCTTATGTTAATTTTAGTGGTCTTTGATAACCTTAAAGCTCTCAAAGTGGTAGCTGTGGAGAGCAGCCTTCAAGCTTATCTTGAAGGAGCGTAAAGCAGCTTGTTTTACCACATTTAACAATAGCATAGATTAGATAAGAAAGAACCACACAGTGTTTAAGAAAAATAAGGCTATTTATTACACAACACAATGACATTGCTATATCTCCTAGCCGTAGATATCAACAATACACATGAAAATACTTTAAAGAAATCAGGTAAATAGCACCAATATACACTGGTCTCCAGGGGGAGACCAAACCATATACTAAAGAAGTGGAATGCGAACTGCAAGGAAGAACGGAACTTGGACCAAAGGACTCAAAGGAGCTGGGAGAGCCAGGAACCACCCAAGGTAAGTACCCAGGAACCCCACAGAGGCTGTGTGCAGAGTGGAAACACAGCCATGTGCCCAATGGAAGTCAACGGAGAAGTCACGTTTGCCGTTTTAAAGAAAATGGACCCTTCCCAGAGGACCTCGAAGAAATCCTATGGAGTACGGAAGGTTGGAGAGCCACCCCACCGGTGGCTCTCCAGGTTACCTGCTCCAGAGAAGATGGGTGCATAGGGGTGAAGTGACTTCAAAACATCCCATAGACGACAAGGAAAGAAAGACCTTTGAAAACGTCTCTGAAGATGTCCGGTGGAATCCAAGGGTGGATTCTTGAAGAGGATAACCTGCAAGCAGAAGGGACAGAGTCTATGCCACTCGGAGGTGACCAGGAGGCACGGAAGCACAATGCCCACCCTTGGCAGGGAGCTCAGGAGAGTTGACGAGGACCTTGCCACTGCAGCTGTGGGGACCAGGCAATGCTGAGGAAGACCAGGAGCCGTACACTAGCTGTCCCATGTCGGGTGATGGAGTCTAAGTGGTCAGTGTCCGGTGGGATCACCAACAAGCCTTGGTAGCCGCAACTGGAGTGGAAGACGACAAGATGCAATTGTTGATTCTAGCAAGGTCCAAGGGACTCACCAAGTGCAGGAGAGTCAGAGCAGGCCCGAGCAAGTAGAGTAGCCCACCAAAGTAGAAGAAGACCCTCGAGAGTACCCACAGGCCGAAGGCATAGGAGTGGCAAGAGGACCTCAGGCAGCTCACCAAAGATGGAGGCCCACGGTGCAAGGGATGCAGTGAGGACGCTGATCTTCAAGGGATGAGGTGCTGGAGGGTGGAGCTTCTTGAAAGCCAAAAATCTCTAAAGTGCTGAGCCAAAAAACCTTGGCAACGGCAAGTCGACGCGGTGCACAGGGGTTTGGTCCCAGCAGCTTTGAAGAGGGATACTGTCCTCCAAATTGCAGGGAAGACAGATCAGGCCTCTGGAGAGCCACAGAAACATCACCTGTGTTGCTGAGCCTCAGGAAGTCCATATGATGACAGGAGCAGCAGACTGGTCAGCTTCGTTGCAGTGCCTGCAGATGCAGGGAGTGACTCCTTCACTCCAAGATGTTTCTTCAGATGTCCTTGATGCCCACAGGTCTTCTGGAGAACCTGAGTGAAGCACAGATACAAATAAGGCAGAAGACTTGCAAAACAGCAAGACCAGGAGCAGTAGGAGTCTTCCTAGATGCAGTCTTGGTTCCATTCGAAGTCCAACGAAGTCCAAGTGTCCAGACAGTCGAAAAATGTCTTGGTTTCAGAGGTGAGTCTTGTTTCATGACGAATCTAAGGACCCACCCACGGGGGAGCCCTTAAAATACCCTTGGAAACGGGTTGTAACAACACGAGGGGGTACCTCCCAGAGGAAGGGCTGGACAGAGGGGAGGATACTCCCCTGTCCTTTGTCCAGTTTTGTGCCAGAGCGGGAACCAAGGGTTCTTGAACTGGCTCAAACCGGTGTATGCAAGGAGGGCACCAAATGTGCCCTTCAATGTAGTCTGGTGGCGCTGGAAAGGGCCCCCACCCCAGTTCAATATGTTAAGTCCTGTCTGGGAGGTGGTCACACCTCCCTGTGACAGGAAACCTATTGTTCTACCTTCCCCTGCTCAAACTCAGCTCAGCAGCAGGAGGGCAGAACAGTGTCGGTGTTCAGCAGCAGCACTAGCTTGCTGTCAGACCATGAAAGGCTGTAACAGGGAGTACGGGGGCTCCCCTAAGGGCCCCCCCAGTACATGGGATTATACCTCCAACACTGGGATCATACCTCCAACACTGGAATCAGTGTTGGGGTATGATTCCAACATGTTTGATACCAAACATCTGTATCAGGTATTTGTAAAGCGTGAACTAATCACCCCTAGGGGTCTCAAGGCGCTGGGGGACGTCAGGGAGATTAAGTGAGCTATTGCCCAGAGTCACAGGGTGCTGAGCTGAGGAGCCGCTGGGGATCAAACTGTGAGCCCTGTGTTCCAGAGTCAGCCGCTCTGGCCGCTGCACCACACCTCTCCCTGTGCCACATGACCAGGTTCGGTGCCGCCATTATACAGCTATGCATCTCGTAATGACTGATGTCCACTATATGTCTTAAAATGGCTGGCCGCACTTACAAAGCCTTGAGAATCGACTCTGGGGTTGGTAGGGGTGTCCTGCTCATGCAGGGGCACCCTCACAGTTATAACCAAGCACCCTGCCCTCAGGACTGAAGGGCCTACCATAGGGGTGACATAGGTTTTAAGTGTAGTGACCTTAGATATAAAAAAAACGCATATAAGTCGTGAGAGGTGCAAGCACCACCCCACACAGGCTGCCATGGCAGGCCAGTAGTCTAAGTTTAGGTGGACTCCCATGGGTGGAACAATACATGCTGCAGCCAATGGGAGACCCCTGGTGTACCTATGCCCTGGGTGCCTTAGTACCATATACTAGGGACTTATAAGGGTACACCAGTAGCCAATTTCGGAGGTACAAAAGTGCTTACCAAAACCATTTTGGGAAAGAGAGCACATATGCTGGAGTCCAGGTTAGCAGGATCCCAGTAAACTACAGTCAAAACACACTGAAACCAGGCAAAAAGTGGGGGTACCCATGAAAGCAGATTATACTTTTATATATATATATATATATATATATATATATATATATATATATATATATATATATATATATATATATAGATATACAACAAACAAATTCGTCCTGAGGCAAGGACGCGCAGACACCAGAGTGATTCACAGAATCCTTTATTATCGGACACCGGCATTTCCTCTCAGAATAAAATCCAGTCCTGACGCGTTTCAGAGCCACAGAGCTCCTTCATCATAGGAGGACATTGCTGACACTGAATGCTCGCTGGCGCCATTAGCCGCATGCTAATTATTTATTACATCACCAGTGGGTTCTCAGGTGAGTGACTTTCAAAGCATGCTGGTACCTGTAGTTTTTCATTGAGCAAAATGTATTCCACAGTGGGTTCAGAGTACATAGCAATTTACTTTGTCAAAAATTTCCGCCCAAGTAGGCCTCCGAGAATATTACCGGTTGATTCATCTCCTTCTCTAATGTGCCGCTACGAGGCTCGGCATTGTTCCAGGTCTCCTAGGCCCCAAGCTGCATTCTCATGGTGGCGCGTCCTCCACGGCCAGGCTGCCGCGATACATCCAACAAACAAATTCGCCCTGAGGCAAGGATGCACCGACACCACAGTGATTCACAGAATCCTTTATTATTGGACACCGGCATTTCCTCTCAGAATAAAATCGAGTCCTGACGCGTTTCGGAGCCTCACAGCTCCTTCATCATAGGAGGACATTGCTGACACTGAATGCTCGCTGGCGCCATTAGCCGCATGCTAATTATTTATTACATCCCCAGTGGGTTCTCAGGTGAGTCACTTTCAAAGCATGCTGGTACCTGTAGTTTTTCATCGAGCAAAATGTATTCCACAGTGGGTTCAGAGTACATAGCAATTTACTTTGTCAAAAATTTCCACCCCAGTGGGCCTCCGAGAATATTACCGGTTGATTCATCTCCTTCTCTGATGTGCCGCTACGAGGCTCGGCATTGTTCCAGGTCTCCCAGGGCCCATGCTGCATTCTCATGGTGGCGCGTCCTCCACGGCCAGGCTGCCGCGTCCTTGCCTCAGGGCGAATTTGTTTCTTGGATGTATCGCGAACACCACAATACCAGAAGTACCAATTCCAAGTAGCAGAATGTATACCATCACATAACCTGAACTAGAACACCTGTGACAATACATCAAGGAAAATTTGGGAACTGGATTAATCAGACAATAGCAGTCAATCACATCTTTGCCTCTTTTCTTTGTGCCCAACAAGGGAGGGGAGTTACAAACATGTATTGACTATCATGCAATCAGACGTGCAACCATCAAGAATAGGTATCCGCTGCGTTTGATTCAAGTCCACCGTGACCAACTTAGAAGAGCTTTTGTGTTCACCAAACTGGACCTCCAAGGGGCCTACCATCTCATCAGAATCCCTGAAGGTGACAAATGGAGGACCCCCTTCCAGACAATCTGAATATCAGATAATGCCATTCAAACTCTGCAACACCACGGCAGGGTCTCAGTACTTTGTGGCCAATGTCCTTTGGGTACATGGACATGTTTTGCATGGTATACATTGATGACATCCTCATTTACTGGTAGACCCAGAATGATCATGAAAAATGTGTAAGGGAGTGCTTCAAAGCCTACAGAACCATTAGTTGCTCTCCAAACTAGAGAAGTGTCTCTTCTATTTGTATACTGTAGAATTTCTTGGGTACATAATTGCCTGTCATTACTCAACTGTCCAGTCCCTTAGCCTTATGCCACACAGTTAATATTAATGCCCGACTCTTGACCAGGTAGCATCCTCAAACTGGTCAAACCAAGCTTTTAAACCAAATGCTAGAACAATAGCCCTGCTGTCTAGCTGTACAACAGAAGAAGGAATGGAGTGAGACACTGTTGGCAGAGATTGTATATCATAATCATACTACCTTGGGAATGTCACAGTTTTATTGTTCTCAGGGTTATCAATCTAAGACCTTACCCTTTGACTGGCCCATCACTTCCCCCTTAGCATCAGAATAATTATATCATGATGGCTTACACAACATTCAGCAAAGAGTTTAACAACATTTCGAAGTAGCCAAAGGAGACTATAAGGTGCAAGTAGATAAACATAGATGTGCATTGCTGCCTTATAAGGTAGGTGACTCGGTACATTAGCTACAAAACATTTTCCTCTCCAGGGACCCAGGAAGCGAACTCTAAAGTGCTATATCAAAATAACTGTCAGCCCAGTGCCCATTAAATTAGATTCAGGGTCTGATTTAGATCTCGGTGGACGGGTTACTCCGTTACAACAGTGACGGATATCCCGTCTGCTGAAACATAAATCCCATTATATCCTATGAGATTTATATTTCGGCGGAGGGGATATCCGTTACCATTGTGACGAAGAAACCCGTCCGCCGAGATCTGAATCAGGCCCTCCATGCCTCAGATTCCAGAACAATTTTCCCCATTCATATTTATCCCAATGTAAAAGAATGCAAAGTGTATCAGCTACTCAATCTGAAATTTAGGAGGGACTAAGTTTTCTACTTAATTTTACTGGAAGGGATTTGGATGTGAGGATCAGTAATGGGAACCAGGATCCATCATCCTTACACCCCAACTTTTATGATAGTTCCACAAAAAATACTGACCAGATTCAGTACCGCTGAGGCAACAGTCTTTCATGGGAGGTACTTTCACGGTAATAGCTTTCCCACCACTCATTGAAGTCCCGGAGGAAAATATGTATTCTGGAATATATCAACAACATCACCCTCAAACAAACATGTCCTGGAAATCCCAAGTGCGGTTCTAGAGGAGGGAGATGGCTAATCAAATGTTTCTCATGACGGCTGGCTAGCAATAAGTGAGTCCGGAACCAAGTCTTATTTCTAGCATCATGGTGTACTCTACTGAAGTTCTATGTCCATTATTGTAGTTGGGTCAACCACACAAGGCGTGTGAAATCTTGAAGTCTCTGCAGTAATTTTAGGAACCAAAAGTACATAAACCACACTGACATGTGAGAGTTGCTAGGCAATCACGCTCTTGATCTGGATCAAGGTTCGATGAGTCGGCCTGAAGCCTCCTGAAACTTCAGCATCATGCAAGTTTTGTGAGCACCAAGTTTTGGCAAGAGACTACAGGTACTGACAGAGCCTCCAAATCTTTGAACTTGTATTCTAAAGAAAATTAATTGGCTTGAGATGCTATAAGAGTTGCAAGTTTAGTGACACATATAGATAGCCACATAACTTGTGAAACAAAATTTGTTAGGCCCACAACATAGAGAAAACAGTCCTATAACTTGTGACACAGTAAGTTTTGCTAGGGCAGAGGTGTATGGAGACAATAACAAAACTTGTGATGCAACAAGCCTTGATGGTTGTGCGATGCAGCCAGCAGCGGATCCTCCACAATGGCGGAGGAGCGTCGCCCCCCCCAAAAACGTCAGGAAACGGAAAATAAAACCACACTCGTTTTATTTCTCCTTTCCTGCCGAGTCTTGGGGGCGGAGCCTGGGGGTGACAGCACTGAGGGGAGTGGTAGTGCACTCCCTTCACTGTGCATGATGGTTTGGCCGGCCGTCTCACGTCGGCCAAACCATCATGCGCAGTGAAGCTCTCTCCAACCCCAGCTGCATTGCTGGAGTTGGAGAGAGCAGGCACAGACTCCTAATCTGTCCTGGAGCGCTAATCAAGAGCACTCAAGCCAATCCTGAAGCTGCTCTCAAGAGCAGCTTCAGGATTGGCCGCAGGGCATGCTGGGAGCCTGTGCCTTCCTGAAGAAGAGCAGAGGAGCGCGACGCGGGACGCAAAATGCGGCTGGCTGAAGGTACGTATTTTTCAAAATTATAATAATTTTTTTCCCCTCCCTTCTCGACCCCTATATCCCCTGACACCCCCCACCCGCCCCACCACTCGTAGCAAAGACCGGCCGCTACTGGATGCAGCGAGCAATGGAAAAGCTTCTAACAACCATTAGGGGGGGTCAAGCTGTTTGCACCAAGTGTATCGTCTTGGAACTCTTCCAACCGCTTGTGATGTAACAAGTCAACTACACAGATCTGAGATCAAACATATTCCTTGAACTCATACCCTCTGATTTACCCTGCTTTCACACAGTGGAGCTACCTCCTGGACTCTGCAAGACAAGAACATGTACTATAAAGGTAGATAGTAAATAAATAGTTTTGAGACTGTGATACTGTTCAATGGTCAATCAATCAGGGGTTTGTAAGCGCGCTACTCACCCGTGAGGGTCTCAAGGCGCTAGGGGGGGGAGCAGCTCCGGTTCAGTCGAAGAGCCAGGTCTTTAGGCTCTTCCTGAAGGTGTGCAGGGTCGGGGAGCGCCTGATGTTGACTGGGAGCTCGTTCCAGGTCTTGGCTGCGATGTAGGAGAAGGATCTCCCACCTGCTCTGGTTCTGCGGATGTGTGGGGTCTCTGCCAGGGCAAGATCTGCGGAGCGGAGGTTTCTTTTGGGTACGTGGAAGGAGACTCTATCGTTGAGGTACTTGGGGCCGATGTTGTTGGGGGATTTGTAAGCGTGGGTGAGAAGTTTGAAGGTCACTCTCTTCTTGACGGGGAGCCAGTGGAGGTCTCGTAGGTGTTGGGTCATGTGTTCGTGCCGTGGTGTCCCGAGGATGAGTCTGGCTGCGGCATTCTGGATGGTTTGGAGCTTGTGTAGGAGGGTTCTGTTGATTCCGGCATAGAGGGTGTTGCCGTAGTCCAGTCTGCTGGTTACGAGTGCGTGGGTGACGGTCTTTCTGCATTCGGGGGGTATCCATGTGAGCTTCTAATCAAATTATTGTTCACTGTGCTGCCCTAGACAATGGCTCGCCTTCTGCAAATCAGTACTGACCCTGTTCCTCATGGGAACAGTCCATCCCGAACTGCCAGGCGAGGCCTCGTTCAGAAAGGACCACAAGCAACCTCAGACTGATATTGGTCTATTAGGCCTTGTCAGTGAGGTATAGCTTGGATCCTACTGCACACTTAGCAAGGGTCCCATGTCTGGGCATACTCTTGCCACTTAGGGCATTGCATAATACACACAAAAGATTATGGGAAGAATGCTTGCAGATAGTCTAACCACTGGCAATCAATTGGGGTAGCATTCCTACCCTTTGTTTTTCACCAACTGTGCCACTCTAAACAAAGGCCCGCCTTATGCAAATCAGTGCTAACCCTGCATGGAACAGTCCATCTAGAACTGCCAGCGAGGCCCCCTCCTGAAGGGACCACAAGCAATCCCAGACCAGTTTAGAGATATCAAGCATCAAGGCTTTAGTGGCGCCTGAACACATGCGATTGTGTTTCAACAGCTTTCAGGATTTTATATATTTGCAGCAGATACCAGAAAATAGTTGTAGTGCCCTGAAATATAGCCTGATGAAGAGTTTAGTCAATGCATTTTTGGTCCACCTCGTAGGTAGGTTTCCAATCTTTGCCATGGTGGTGGTTGATAATCTGCTGTGTTTAGTGTGTAAACTAGGGTTGAGATTAGAAAGGTTGTTTTATATTAAATGTTTTGCCTCAATACAATATTAACACATATACACACTAGTGCTATTTGCAGAGAAAAATTATGTTTAATCACAGTTAAATTGACTATATTTAATGTAGGCCTAAATTATAATTTTAAAATGGCTAACGTTGGTTGCCATCTTTGGTTTGTGATACGTGAACATTTTGAGGCATCTTCAATCAATCAATCACAGAATTTGTAGAGCGCACTACTTACCCGCGAGGGTCTCAAGGCGCTGGGGAGAGAAAAGGGGGGGGGGTGCTGCTACTGGTCGAGCAGCCAGGTCTTGAGTAGCCTCCTGAAGGTCAGCAGGTCTTGGGTCTGTCGTAGGCTTAGTGGAAGGGTGTTCCAGGTCTTGGCGGCGAGGTGTGAGAAGGATCTGCCGCCGGTGGTTGTTCTTCGAATGCGAGGGACGGTGGCGAGGGAGAGGTCGGCGGAGCGGAGCTGGCGGTTGGGGACGTAGAAGAGGAGTCGTCTGTTGAGGTAGGCTGGGCCAGTCTTGTGGAGTGCCTTGTGTGCGTGGATGAGGAGTTTGAAGGAGATTCTCCTGTCGACGGGGAGCCAGTGCAGGTTCCTCAGGTGGGGGTGATGTGGCTGTGGCGTGGTACGTCGAGGATCAGGCGTGCAGAGGCGTTTTGTATGCGTTGCAGTCGCTTGATGAGCTTGGCCGGGGCTCCCGCGTAGAGGGCGTTCCCATAGTCAAGTCTGCTACTGACGAGGGCCTGGGTGACTGTTCTTCTTGTATCTGTCGGGATCCACCTGTAGATCTTGCGAAGCATGCGGAGGGTGTTGAAGCAGGAGGAGGAGACTGCGTTGACTTGCTTGGCCATGGAGAGCGTTGAGTCGAGGATGACTCTCAGGTTGCGTGCGTGGTCGGTGGGTGTCGGGGCTGCTCCCAGCGTCGTTGGCCACCAGGAGTCGTCCCAGGCTGAGGGGTTGGAGCCGAGGATGAGGACCTCTGTCTTGTCCGTGTTCAGCTTTAGTCTGCTGATCTTCATCCAATCGGCGACGGCCTTCATTCCTTCATGGAGATTGGATTTGGCGGCGAGGGGGTCCTTGGTGAGGGAGAGGATCAGTTGAGTGTCGTCGGCGTAGGAGATAATGTTGAGGTCGTGCTGTCTGGCGATGCGTGCGAGCGGGGCCATGTAGATGTTGAACAGTGTTGGGCTGAGGGAAGATCTTGGAGGCTTCGGATCGGAAAGGTGGGAGGCGGACTCTCTGGGTTCTGCCATCGAGGAAGGAGGTGGTCCATTCCAGGGCCTTGTCTCAGATTCCTGCGTCGTGGAGGCGTGCGCGTAGAGTGTGGTGGCAGACAGTGTCGAAGGCGGCGGAGAGGTCCAGCAGGATGAGGGCTGCGGTCTCACCGTTGTCCAGCAGGGTCCTGATGTCGTCGGTGGCGGCGATGAGGGCAGTCTCAGTGCTGTGGTTGCTGCGGAACCCTGATTGGGATGGGTCCAGGATGCTGTTTTCTTCGAGGTATCGGGTTAGCTGTTTGTTGACGATCTTCTCGATGACCTTAGCTGGGAACGGAAGCAGGGAGATGGGCCGGAAGTTCTTGAGGTCTCTCGGGTCCACCTTGGGTTTTTTGAGTAGGGCGTTGATCTCTGCGTGTTTCCAGCTCTCTGGGAAGGTCGCGGTCTCGAAGGAGAGATTGATAACGTTGCACAGGTGGGGTGCGATGGAGCTGCTGGCTTTGTTGAAGATGTGGTGCGGGAAAGGGTCTGACGGGGAGCCGGAGTGTATTGTGCTCATGGTCTTGATGGTGTCATCGATGTTCACGCTGGCCCAGGCTGGCAAGGGGTCGTGGTCGATGGTGTGCGGCGGGTCTGGTGTATCTATCTTAGTAGGGGCTGTCTGGGTGTTGAAGCTGTCGTGGATGTCGGCGATCTTGCGGTGGAAGAAGGTGGCGAGGGAAATGCACAGGGCTTGCGACGGCGGGATGTCATTGGTGTTGGAGCTGGGGTTGGAGAGTTCCTTCACGATGTTGAAGAGCTCCTTGCTGTTGTGTGCGTTGTTGTCGAGGCGGTCTTTGAAGGAGATTCTCTTGGCGGACCTGATGAGGTGGTGGTGGTTACGGATGGCGTCTTTGTGGGCTGCGTGGCTGTCCGGTGTCTTATCACTGTGCCATTTCTTCTCTAGTTTCCGGCAGGTGCGCTTGGAAGCTAGGAGTTCCGGGGTGAACCAGCTGGCTCTTTTGGTGGTGTCGCTGTAGGTGAGTTTTTTCAGCGGGGCGAGGGAGTTGGCACAGTCGTCTATCCATCGTCTGAGGTTGCAGGCAGCATCGTCGGTGTTGGATGGGTCGGAGGGAGGGCTGAGAGCGAGGTTTGCCCATAGTTGGTCTTCGGTGACTTTGCTCCAGCAGTGGCGTGGGATCTGTTGGGTGCGGTGGTGTGTGGTGGATTTCTGGAAGGTGAAGTGGATGCAGCGGTGGTCGGTCCAGAGGAGTTCCGTGGTGTGGCTGAAGGAGACGTGGGAGCTTGAGGAGAAGACGGGGTCGAGCGTGTGGCCGGCGGAATGAGTCGGTGTTGTGACGAGCTGTCTCAGTCCGAGGTTGGCGAGGTTGTTGATCAGGGTGGTGGAGTTGCTGTCGTTGTTGTTCTCCAGGTGAAAGTTCAGGTCACCGAGGAGGATGTAGTCGGTAGAGGTCAGGGCGTGCGTGCGTGCTGATGAAGTCGGCGATGGAGTCGCTGAACTGGGGTCGGGGCCCAGGGGGTCTGTAGACAAGGGTGCCTCTAAGGGTGGTGTTGGGGTCCGTGTGGATCTGGAAGTGCATGTGTTCGGCGGTGCAGAGAAGGTCGTCGGTGCTGGTCGAGACCCTGATGGAGTTCTTGTGGACGATGGCGATTCCTCCTCCTGCTCCGTTGACGCGGTCTCTGCGGGTGATCTTATAGCCGTCTGGGATGGCCATGGCGATGTCGGGTGCGGAGGAGTCGTTCATCCAGGTCTCTGTCAGGAAGGCGATGTCTGGTGATGATGTGTCGAGCAGGTCCCAGAGCTCGACGGCGTGTTTGCGTGCGGAGCGGGTGTTCAGTAGGATGCATCGGAGGTGGTTGAGGTCCTTCTTGGCGGGCGCTTCGGTGGCTCTGAGGCTGGTGTAGCTGCAGTTCCGGCAGGTGAAGGGACCATGAGTGCGTTTCGGGGCGGCCTTGAAGCAGTTGTGTGTCCGTCCGGGGTTGAGAGCGTGGAGTGTGGTGGCATCGTAGCGGCGTCGGTCCTCGAGGCTGGAGCGGGGGGCGCGCGGCCCAGGGGTTCTGGCACTAGGCGCGGTCCAGGCGCGGACGGGCGCAGACGGGCTTGCCTTAGGCACGCCTTCGGCGCGCCAGTGCCGCGGCCGCGCAGCGGCTGCCATATATGCGGAGGTGGGAGGGAGGAGCAGCTGGGAGGCGGGAGGCAGGGGCAGCGAATGGGCAGTCAGGGGGGCGGGGCCGCAGGGGACGCAGCGGCGGGAGTGGAGAGAGGCAACGGGGGTACAGAAGGCAGAATCGGGCACAAAAAATGGGGGCACGAGGGGAAACAGAAAGCAAAATCGGGCACAGGAGATGGGGGCACGAGGGGAAACAGAAAGCAAAATCGGGCACAGGAGATGGGGGCATGAAGGGAAACAGAAGGCAAAATCGGTCACAGGAGATGGGGGCACGAGGGGAAACAGAAGGCAAAATCGGGCACAGGAGATGGGGGCACGAGGGGGAACAGAAGGCAAAATCGGGCACAGGAGATGGGGGCACGAGGGGAAACAGAAGGCAAAATCGGGCACAGGAGATGGGGGCACGAGGGGAACAGAAGCAAAATGGACACACAGAATGGGGGCACGAGGGGAACAGAAGGCAAAATCGGGCACAGGAGATGGGGGCACGAGGGGAAACAGAAGGCAAAATCGGGCACAGGAGATGGGGGCACGAGGGGAAACAGAAGGCAAAACGGGCACAAGAAATGGGGGCAACGAGGGGAAACAGAAAGGCACAAATGGACACACAGAATGGGGGCACGAGGGGAAACAGAAAGGCACAAATGGACACACAGAATGGGGGCACGAGGGGAAACAGAAGCAAAATGGACACAGGAGATGGGGGCACGAGGGGAACAGAAGGCAAAACGAGCACCGAGGCAGCAGCAGAGGGGCGAGCTTACCAGCAGCAGCAGCGGGCAGGACAACACAGGCGGAGCTGTGTGGCGGGAGAGCGACCTACCTGGCAAGGTCAAGGGTCGCTTAACTTTTATTTCACGCAATACAGCGTAGCAATGGAACTTGAAAGGAAGAGAGCAGAAATGCTCCATATTTACAAATATGTGGAGCAGTTCTGCTCTCTGCTTGCGCTGGCGCACTGCGTACCGCCTTGCGCTAAGGTAGGCACCCTTGCACAATAGTGCAAGGGTGCTTGTGTTACAGGCAGTGTTTTTGTGGAGGAAGCAATACCATCCTGCACAACAACAATCTAAGGAGGCATTTTCCGTTTTCGATACATGATGCAGAATGCATCACGCATCGAAAGAGGAAATAACTAGGAGAAAAAATTATTTTCTCCTCGTTACACCATCCTCTGGGAGGTACCAATTTGATGCAATCACAGATTTACAAACCTTTGTAAATCATGAATTGTATCAAATCCACGTGGGGATGCACAGGTACGTACACCCATGCACAACCCTTAGGACGCCTACCAGCTCAAAATGTAATGTAACACAGCACGTGTTGCGTTGCGTTACCTTTCTTTTCAAAGCCACGTAAGGCAGCGCAAACCGTGCCTTTGCGTGGCTTTGTAAATCTTACTGAAGCCTTTGCATTGTCCTTGTTTCGCCTATCTATGGAGCCTTAGGCATAATAAAAGAATTCATTTAGTTGCACTAATAAGCTCTTGGAATGCACAAAACCTGTGGTGGTAATAACAGTCGCAATGTAGCAGGTTGATTGGCACCATCAGAGCTTGCTTTTTTCCATTTCAGGCTTTGCTATACAATTTAACTACACGCAAAAGTTGCCGCCTTATTTCGGCTCAACCAGCTTGACAGTAACAGAGGTTACATACAGGGTTCCAAACATAGCAATGTTACATACAGCGGTAATGCCATTCCATTACTTACATTTCCTAGGCTACAGGAACTATTTTTAGGCTCCCTTTTGAGTCACAGAGTGAGCAGAGGTATTAGTCACGGTTAAGTTCAGCTTTTGTCTCATCTTCTTTTTCCATAGCAGGTTCTTCTTTGTTGGAGTTCAGCTCTGCTGTGGGGGTCAGAGTAGCAGCAAGCAGAGGACACACAACAGGTCATCAACAAAGATGGCAGCATCAGGCAGGACAAGTACCCCATTATACCCACAGATCCTACACTTGTTTCCACTCCTCTTATCATACCCTCAGCCAGCAAATATGCCACCTTACCACGCATGCTTTTTTTCCGCATGCAATTACAACGCGGTCGTTACAACGACCGCGTTGTAACAGCGCATGCCATTACTCCGCAAGTCGGAACAACGACTTGCTCTAGGGGGGCGCTGGATGTTGGAATAGTATAATTTACTATTCCAACTCCAGTCTGTGCAACAGTAGGGAAGGTGTTGGATCTGACCCCTCCGCAAGTCGTTGTTCCGACTTGCGGAGTAATGGCATGCGTTGTTACAACGCAGTCGTTGTAACGACCTGGTTGTAATTGCATGCAGTGTTCCAGATTCGGGGTAACCGATGTTTACCCAGCCAGCACCACAATGGCTGTGGTAAAGGCCCATTTGAACTAGTTGGAGGCAAGAAATTAGTCCATACTGACAGTGGTCAAAACCAGGACCAAAGATTATTCCTTGTTCCTGTTCCTGATCAGATCAACAGGAGCCCGAAGGATGTGGCAAACTGTGCTCCTGGATGGTAGAAACATCTGAAGGTGGAAGGAAGTCACATCGGCATACTCCAGTAGTGGTGCATTGTCATTTGTTTATGATCTTTACGAGGTGGGTCAATGTTACCTACCTCTGGCAAGACAATAAAATTAGGTCAAATTGGCCGGTTTGGTCTTTTCCCTCAGACACATTTTAGCGGCTCTCTTATACTTACCTCTCTAACATCTCTCCCTCCCCCATTCCAAATATCTGGAGATGCTGGTAAGCAGCACCTGTCTTTGCTCTCCTCCCCAGTCCAAATGTCCGTAGGTGCTTGTAAGCAGCAGATGTCTGCCCCCCTCCCCCATTCCAAATATCTGAAGATGCTGGTAAGCAGCTCCTACATGTGCTCCCCTCCCCTATCCCAAACGTCTGGGGATGCCGGTAAAAATGGTAAGCAGCAGCTTTCTCTGCTAGGGCACAGTAACACTACTTCGGTAAGGCGCTCTAAGCTGAGCCCTGGACAGACTGATGGGTCGCTTTGGAATGACATCTTCCAGGCACACACTGACGGCTCACTTCTTTAGCACTGTTTCAGAAGTGTTTAATAACTTCTACTGAATCGGTGCTCTGAAAGGGGTGATGCCCACCCCTCGACTCGTCATCACAGGGCCTGAAGCCTTTGCGCTGCTGACTGATGCTTCCTTTCCCTACCCAGCCAGGCCCTAATGCTGCTGTATTGTAACTCCTGCCCACAAGAACTCCACAGAGTGGGCCTGCCAAATATTGTCCATTTCAATGCGTTTTTCTCCTGCATGCTTTAAGTGCATTCTACAACGTTAATAAAACACGGCACATCTGTAACCACTCCCCAACGCACTGGATAAAGAGAAACACTGATTATACATGTGGCTTAAAGGACCATCTCTGCCACATTATTGAGATTTACAAGGGTTATCACCTTTCTGCACTACAGGGGCCCTGATGCTCAGTGCACGACAGTATTACAGAAAGTCTGCCCTTCCCTACTGTCCTCTGCAATGCTTGGGCGTCACCTGCGCTGTACTAAGGACTTGCCCATCAGTCACTGTGCAGCATAACCCTTGTCCATAAATCAGTGTGCTACAGAATGTTTGTCAATCAGTCACTGTGCCACAGAATATCTGTCAATCAGTCACTGTGCCACAGAATATCTGTCAATCAGTAACTGTGCCACAGAATATTTGTCAGTCAGTCATTGTGTCCCTGAATGTTTTCTCGTTAATCACTGTGCAGTGAAATGTTTATAAGTCACTATGCCACAAAATATTTGTTAATCAGTCTCTGTGCCAAAGAATATTTGTCAGTCAGTCACTGTGCTACAGAATATGTGTCAGTTACTGTGCCACAGAACGTTTGTCAATCATTTACCATGCCACAGAATCTTTGTCAATCAGTCACTGTGCCACAGAATATCTGTCAGTCAGTCATTGTGCCACGGAATGTTTTCTCGTCAATCACTGTGCAATGGAATGTTTATCAATCAGTCACTGTGCCACAAAATGTTCACTCGCATTTCACTGTGCTACAGAATATTTGTCAGTTACTGTGCCACAGAACGTTTGTCAATCATTTACGTACCACAGAATCTTTGTCAATCAGTCACTGTGTCATAGAATCTTTCCTTGTCAATCACTGTGCCACAGAACCTTTGTCAATCAGTCAATCAGTTATTACACCAAAGAACATTTGTTAATCACTCACTGCGCCACAGAATGTTTGTGAGTCAGTCACAGAATGCTGAGCCATCATTACTGCAATACAGAATACTTGCGCATGAGTTACACCTGCAACACAAAACACGTGTCCATCAGCTACTGTCCCACGCAATCCAGGTCTATACATCAATCACACAGGATGTTTGTGAATTAGTTACTGTCATAGAAAAATCCTGCCCATCAGTCCCCTCATCTATCCACCCTGCATCTCACCAGTTCCTTTGCTCAGCCCGTCTCCCCTTCACTCCTCCTTCTATCTACCTTTCTGTAGTCTCGTGTATTCTTTTCTTCTCCTCTCCGGTTTCGTTTCTACACCTTCAGTATCTTTCCTCGTTCTCAGTGTCTCTCTCTACTGAAGCGCCTTTTTTCTCTCTTCTCAACATCAGACTTTCTTTCCCACACCCTCTCTGGGGCCCTATTACAGATAGGGCGCACTTCCCCTGTTTGCACCACAGTGCACCTTAAAACAGGTGCGCAGGATGCAAACAGAGAAAGTGTGCCCTATTATCTTGAATGCGCTGCCCCCTGGGCAGTCGTGACGTCGTGCAGCGCATTATAGTGAAAAACGGAGAGGGTTTGAAGCAACCGCTCCTTTTCACTGTGCAGGAGGCAACCCGCCTGCACTTTTAAGAGGTGAGAGAGATCCCCTTGCAGGTGTGGGCAGTGAGTGACTGCATCTGCCTGCAAGGGGATGTCTGGGGGATCGATAGGACCCCCTTTCCCCTCCTGAATGCTGCCATCTGGGGGTGCACTGACAGTGCGCCTCCTGACAGCTTCTTTGCCTCTGCGCCCATGTCTATAATACGGCAAAGGGATTCCCTCATTTGCATGGGGTCACACCCCCATGCAAATGAGGGAACACCCTCTGGAGATAGCACTGGCGCTATTGTGTGCCAGTGCTATCTGTATTACAGCAAAGGCCACACAAGCATCTGTGGCCCCTTCTGTAATACCAAAGTGCCTCAGGAGAATGCAAAGCGGGCGCACATGCCCGTTTTGCCCACAGGGCACTTTCCATAATACCACCCCTAGTTGTCTTTCTGCAGTTTTCTGTGACTCTGCCATTCCTGTGTGTCCTCTTGATCTGTGTCTCATCCCCATGTCCCATCTCTATCTCTTTGTTTTTAAAACCCCTCAATGTTGCCTTTAGGCCAGTTTATTGCGCTACCCCATAAGACAAACAATGAGCACATGGGTATCCAGTCAAGCAACAGCCTGCTCCCGAACTAGTGGGGTTTGGTCACTCATTAGAGTGGACATTGGTCCAGGCTTGATTGGCAACGGACCATAGGCCTGTATTTATGAACCAGAAGTGCGTAGTAGAGGCTAAAATGTAATTATGAAGCACTATATAGAATCTGGGCATTGACATACTTTCAAAAGACAGACTGTGGCAATGTTCGAGCTCAGCTAGTCATGCCCGCTCCATTGCTACTCTGAACGGGTGACCAATTCGTCAACCTCGGCGTCTAAAGTGGGGAACCAGACTTTCTGCCTCAGGAGTGCTTTGAATTTGGTGGGTCCTTGGTGACCGGGGTACGCTAGGGCTAGCATCAGGGCCGGACTGGCCATAGCGGGCACCGGGCGTTTCCCCGGTGGGCCGCTAGGGTGGGGGCTGGTTTGGGCCCCTGGGGGGCCGTTTTTGTTACCGGGGGTCGGCAATATTGGCCCCCTGTAACAAAATCGGCCGAAACCGGCCCTCGGAAACAGCTTGGCTGCACCCGCCCTACCCCCAGGGGGGAGCGGCCGAGCAGTTTGCCAGGGCCGGTTTCAGTTCCCAGTCCGGCCCTGGCTAGCATGCCCGCATGTAGTGAGTAAGGGATGATGATTCAATGGCTGTGCAGGAGGAGGTCCGGTGGTGTTGTGCTGAGCTCATGGCGGTTATTCCATAGAGCGGATAGGTCGCATTCAGTGATGTCTCCCAATGTCTCAGAAGTAGTCCTTCCATTTTCCGGATGTGGCAGCTTTTGTCGCTCTTTGGATGCCTGGGTCCAAGGCAGTGGCAATGTCCTGGAGGCTAATGGTCTTAGGACAGTCAATTTCCATCATCCAGTAGACGTATTCATCCACGTCAAATGAGGGGCTGGATGGGCTTTCTGCCAGCTAGCATGGGTGCCTGGAGAGGTAGTCAGTGGGGATGTCGCAGCCTGGTGTGCACCCTACCATCAGTTGGTACTTCTGGAGCTGCAGGGCCCACTTCTCGATGCAGTGTGGTGGGTGTGGCTCAGCGCCGGCTAAGAGTGGAATCTGTGGTTTATGTCTGTTATGACTCGGACTGGATGACCTTATAGATAATGGAGAAAGTGGTGGCAGCCCCACTTGATGGCAAAAGCTTCCTTCTCGATGTGGGCATAGCGCTTTTCAGTGTCGGTGAAGGCTTTTCTGGCAAAAGCAACAGGTGCCCAGTGGTCGTGTCCTGCATGCTGCATCAGGACGGTTCCAAGGCCAGTGGGGCTGGCGTTGACCTCAAGCTCAGAGTCCTTTGCAGAGTTGAAGTAGGCCATCATTGTGCTTTTTTGATGGCCTGGAAGGCATCGTCCTCAGTCATTTCCCACTGCCATAGTGTTGATGCCTTGGTGAGGTGTCTCAGCGGGCCTGCTAGCGTAGCCAGGTTGGGGATGAACCTCCCATGGTATGTCGCAAGGCTGAGGAAGCTCCTGGCTTCGGCTGCAGATTTGGGCATGGGCGTGGCTTCTTCCTTTATGTCAATGCATTTGGATGGATCAACTTTGATGCCTTCGTTGGAAAAGATGTATCCAAAAAACTTAATTTCCTCACAGAAGAATTGGAATTTTGTGTGATTGAGGGTGAGGCCAGCTGTATCAATCTTTGTGAGCGCGGCAATGAGGCGGCGGCAATAGCTGTCGAGGGTTGGTGCATGGATGAGAATTTCATCACTGATATTGATGACCCCCTCGAGGGCTGCCAGGACTTCTTGGATTGCATTTTGGAACACTTCTGCCGCCGCCAATATTCTGAAGCTGAGCCGACTGTAGCGACGGAGGCCAACATGAGTGGCTAAAGTTGTAATGTACCTGCTGTCCTTGTGGAGTTCGAGTAGGTGTTAGCCTGAGATCAGGTCTAGTTTTGAAAACCATGTGGAGCCATTGATGTTGGCAATCAGATCATCATTTGTGGTGGGGGAAATATGCTGTTCTTCTTTATTGCCTTACTGCATGTCTATACAGATTCGGATACACCCTAGCTAGTTGGGTTGGTTTGCTACCACCATGGGGAACACCCATGGTGGTACTGTTTCAATGACTCCAGCATTCTCCAGTTTTTGTAGCTCTGCTTCCACTGCCGGACGGAGATGATAGGGAACGCTGCAGTGTCGGAGCGCAGTGGAGCAGACAGCGGGATTGATGTGGGGAGAGATTGGGGGGCTCTTCAGGTGTCCCAGGCCGGTGAATAGGCGAGAGAAGGTGATGAGTAAGGGGTCAATGACACTGGAGGGGTCTCTGATGCCCTCCCTGGGCATAGAATGGTGCCACGAGGTGGCGGCTGGGTGTGTGTGTTGCACACCAGCGGCTGGAGCGGGTAGTTGGGAGACCGCGGGGTCGACTCCTCCTCATCGCCACCGTGGTGCAGTGCAAGGGTAGGCCTAGCAAGGGTTGAGGCGACCGCTGTAAATAACAACACAGAGGAAGAGTGTGCTTTTAACTCCCTGCGCGAATGCCGCGTGGGCGGGGTCAGCCCTTTTTTATTAACTCATCCTTGACCACCAACATGGTGTCTGGGAATGCGTACGTGTGTGTGTCACGTTGCTCTGCGCCGTACTACACACCATATCACTACGCGCGGTCATTTGTTATGTTTGTGCCCTATTTATATGACACATGCCAGTGTCTTTGCTCTTATATGTCATATTCCACTCTTCCCTTTTTCCTGTCTCCTCTATCTTCCATTACAGATGACAGAATATAGGAAAATCATTAGGGAATGTATCAGCAAAAGCAGAAACTTGATGGTTCAGCTGCTCAGGGAACAGTCATATAGTGGTGTAACGCAAAATTATTGGTCCCCCCTTCCAGAATGTAATGAGGGTCCCCAGAATCTCCCATATCTCACAGATATTAATTTGCCTTGAGCTTAATGTGGCCCCCTGCACCGCAGGGGCAACAGGGAACTGTGTTACGCCCCTGCAATCGCAGCAGTAAAAGGGCCAAGTGTGTTCTTCCTCACAGCCAGTGCATAATTTGAGCCAGTGGGGGGGCCATCAGCACTCATTATTGGGGCCTGTGGGGCCCACCGCCACTCATTTTTTTGGGTCTGCCATTTATCTTTCCTCATCCAACATTTCCAGAGATCAAGAGAGGGAAAATGCACAACAGAGAAAGAATGAGAACGAGAAAGACGAAAAAATTATCATAAAGGGAGAAAGAAGGAACCTGCAAGAGGGAGATAATGCGGCTGTCCGAGGCCCCCGCAGGGGGCCACTAACGAGGGCAGCCCTCTAGTGCCAGCTGGGCACCCCACACCCCCGCAGGGACTCAGGGAGGAGTCCCCCAAGCCTTGGCGCAGCGCGCTAGGCGAGCATCACTTCCGGGGCGCGAGGACAGGGGGAGGGGTATATATTCCTCCCCCACCATCTTGTCGTCCTCTTTTGCGCGCCCGGACACGCCGTCTTGACCGCTACCCGTCTCGCTGTTGATCCTTTCTCGGGCCGAGGGCACGCCGTCTCCCCTCGTCGGCGACTCCGCGTGCGTCGGTTTGGAGTGTGGTGAGTGCGGAGATATGGTCCGTTCCCCCCTTCCGTCCCCCTGCTTTCTATTTGACCTCGTCCTCCTGTGGGGGAGCCAGGTTGCTCGAGTCGGACGGGGGGGGGGGTGAGGTCGGGTGCTTGACTCCTAATGTGGCGTGTGGGGGACAGTGGAGCTCGGGTCTGTGTGCCACAGCCCTGTCGTAAACGCAGAGTATTTGTGGGAATTTGACTTGGGGTTTAGTGCAGGCGGTTGCAGAGCGGGCGCGGCATACGGCTGAGATCGGCACAGACCTTGTTCCTGGGTGGACAGGACGGACTTGCCTTCCGTTGTCCTGGAGGGAGGGCTGGCTTCCCTGTGCCCCCGCCTCTCTCTGCGGTGTCGTGGTTGATTGACCGCTAAGAGGGATGGAAGTTTGGACAGCATTAGTAGGCGAGGAGCTGCTTTGTCCATTGTCTGGCGTCGGTCCTTCCGCTGTCGTGTCCGCGCATCAGCATTGTCCCGGGGAGTGCAGGGGTATTGTGAACCCCTCCCACACTAGTATTATCGTCACTATGGAACTGTGCAGGGGACTCGAGCGGAGTGGTGTGTGACCCGAGGCCCCATGAGCAGCGGGGGTCGGGTTTGCGGTGTAGGCTTCCTGGGCTTGCCCAGGTGGGTTCCATGTCTGCGAGGGTTCAGCAGAGCATGGACCCTGATTACAGGCTGTCTGATTAGGATTGTGGCGGCTAGGTGGGGGCAGACTCTCCGGCCTGGGATGCCCCCGGTGAGAGAGAACATGGGCCCTGTAGGTTCAAGGGTGCATGGGCGTTAAGGAGCACCAGCGGCGGGGTGTATATGGGAGGGTCCGGTTTCGGAATGCTGACACCAGGGCGTAGTGTCCCTGTTCCGTGGTTACACGGTCCCGCTGCCCTTAGTGGAGCGGCCTGGAGGAGGGGCCCGGGCAGTACTGCTGCGCTTGGGGAAGATACTGTTTTCGCGGCTTGACCCCCCCCATCCGATCATGCGCTTCTTGAGTCTGCATGCCCGAGGGGATCTTTTAGGGCAGTGAGCGTCGCGGGGCTCCCTCCCCAGTTCAGTCAGGCCTCCCCTTATCAGTTAGGGGGGCATGGGGCCTGTGGCTGTGTTGGGGGAGGGCAGCGAGCGCCGCGTGGCTCCCCTCCCCGGCTGGCGTTCCTATAAGTCTCTTTAAGTAGCGGTAGCTGTTTAAGGAACTCGGCCGCAGATGAGTTATTCTCACTAAGGTAAGGCTCTGCCAGGGCATTATTGTCCCGTGGTTATCGTGTGTGCAGAGGCCGACGGGTCTCAGGGGGCCATTATTGTTTTGTGAAATCCGACCCCTAACGGGATGGTAACCGACGACGGTTTGTTTTGGCCCGTGTTGTCCACCTCGCTTGTGTATTGGTGGAGTCTGCGTTATAGAATCTGTGGGGGAGGGGGCTACGCTCCCGTTCTGGATTCCCCCGTTATGGATGTTGTGGATCTCACCGGGTGGGGGCTTCGTGGATTTGGCGTCACAGTCGACCCTGGTGAGGGGACTGTGTTTGAACTCTGCGAGTATTGGAGGGGAGGTGGTCTGGACCTGGAAACCAAGGTTGAGTCTCGGGGTCGCGTCCACTTCCTGTGATTCAGGGCTAATCACTTAATCTCCCCGTGCCTGTATGTGTAATGTAATTACAGTGCTCTTGTAAAACGCTCCAATACCTTCGGTTCGAGCTCGCGCAATATCAATATGCATATTCGAAATAAAGATTATAATCGTACAGGATTGTAAGTCAGAGGAAAACACGGCTATGTACAGAAGCTGATTTAGTGCAAGCATGAAGCTGCTCTTGGGCCTGGAGGGCGACAAATAAGCAGGTCATTAAAAGAATAATGAGGTGTTATTTGAATATTTCAGTGATTTTCCGGGCTATGGGGTTAGCTGGCAGGGTGCCTGGCGCCAAGCGCGGTCCGAGTATAAACAGACAGACTCTTGGGTATGTATAGCTAAGGAGTCAGGACTGGAATGCGGAATAGCAAAAACAGACGTCATTAACGAGGGTCAATCGGAGTAGCCTAACCAGGGACACATGCTGCGATCGCCTTTGGTTACTTTAAGCATGAGCACGAGTGCTCAGGTACAGTTTTCTTTGCTGCCGGCCACATGTGGAGTGTTGGAGAAATGCACAGTTTCACTTATTCCTGGACGAGAGGCCGAGTTGCTGCCCCAGATCTATGGTGTATTGGGAGATGGGATTTGGTTGAGTGCCATGTTCGGGGATCCTGGCTCCCCCACCCTAACGGGGATGGGCAGCTTGGTAGAAGTAGGCCACTTGGGCAGCTAGGGTGCCCAGTAAGCGCAGTTCACAGGCAGCGGAGAGCAGTGCACCCGGTGCAGGGGCTCCAATCTTGCTCAATCAGCCTTCCTCCTTCTGAGGCCAGCAGTTGAGCCGCGGCATTAGAAAAACATTGATTATGTGTGCAATAGACGTCCTTGTTCTCGGGAGAGACGCCAATCAGGATCATGGCTTGGCATGAGCTGGGGGAGTCTCTGATGTAGAGGAGGGCCCTGGTAACATGGACGGGGAGTTTGTGCGAGCAGGCCTGTTCTGTTTTCCGAGGGGCCCACAACCTGTTGCATTTTCGCGGATGGGCCTCCGGGTTTTGCTTCGTATTTACCCTGGTTGGTCATGTGTAGCAGTGCAGGAGGAGTTGTTTCACCACCAAAGTTTCGTTGTGCATAGCCAATCTGTGGTACATAGGCAGCTCTGCACATAGGCAGCTCTGCACCCAGGCAGGCATAGTGGACACGTAGCGTCAGCAATGCTGACGCTGAGCAGATAGTAACGCTTCTCCTGGGCCTGGCAAGTTATACACAGGAAGAATAGTTAGCCCCTGCCCATAGAAGCCGCTCAGTGTGACACTGGAAATATTATACCGGAGGGAGGTGGGGACAGCGGCGCACTAGTGCTCCGTCCCGTGGGGTTCACCTCCGAGGGTGCCCGTAGTCAGACCTTGGTCTGTATTTGTAGCAAGTCGCTACAACACCGTGTTCTTAGCCCCCTTTCACCTGAGTTGTGCAGTGACAGGCGGGGACACAACTCAGAGTACAGCCAAGTTGGGGCTATTGGGGCACTGGCCCTCAGTTACTTTCTCCCAGGGCTTCGCGTCTTACCTCGACTTCTGACGGCGCAGGAAGGTCCTTTGCTTGTTATTTCTCTGACTCGAAGCGTCCAAAGGCAGAGTTGCATGGGGCTGGCCCCGAGGCTTCTGTGCTCCTCGTTGCGATGATCTTACCAGAGATTGGCCAACAGGAGGGTGTAGAAGCTCCACCTTAGCCCCTGTGTCAAGCCAATTGTATGTAACGCTATGGTGATCTGTGATGCCTAGGTCGGACATGAGGTGCTTTGGATATGCGCCCGGCTAGAAGAGTTAGTAGGGTACACTGCTGATTGAGTTGATGCATACCGTGTCATGTTAAGTACAGTTCCACCAGTAGCTACTGGGTTGCGCAAAATGATCTGGACAGTGACCCAATTGAGCTAGTGATCTATGTAATCCCTATGAAGTCATGACGAGATTTGGTAGCACAGTGCAATACAGGCAGTGGGAACTAGGTTATTTCTTTTATGGAGCATACGAAGGACAATTTAATAACCTTGTATGGAGTCTCTGCTGGGGTGTGCCTAGTTGGCTACTGTGGGTGTGCGATTGGCACATAAAAATTTTACACGGCCTCTGGGATAAGCCCTAAGGCTCTGTCTAGCTACTTGGGGGGCGAGCAGGCGTTAGCCTAAGTGTGTACTCCATCCTCAGGACTAATGGTGGGCTCAGCCACGCGTAGGTGCACACCGTTCCCAACCTTAAACGCCAATTTAACATTGGTAGAGAAGGGATAAGGGTTGATTGCAGTCCGTTTTGCAACCGCCCCACAGGACGAATGCTTTAGGCCACTGGTTGTGAAGGGCTATTGCGGGGGAGCCTGGTTGAAGAGCTAACGTCGGGCAAGTATGTCTTGTGCTTTAATCACACTGGTATGCCCCAGCCACAAGCTAATTTTATCAGGGTGAGCTTGCGGGGGGCAGGGAGCGCCGATGCATCAGAAGCACTGAGCAGCTTTCAGCCAGGTATGGTATGGTTGATATCTGATGCAGGGGGCATCTGTTAGACTAGAGCGGTACTCAGATGTACAGCCTTCGGTGCTTGGAGGTCTGTTGGCTCCGCCTTTTCTAGGGAAGCCATCGTCTAGCGGGGTGCTCTGAGCGGAGTATTGGCAGGCTTAATTAACATTATCAGCTACCAGTTCAAATGTGCATCTTTCACTAATTTACAATGCAGATCACAGGAACTGTGCCACGTGTGGGGTAGCTGGTGTCGCTCAGTTTGGGCATGAGCACGGCTGTCCTGTCGCCGGTGGTCAGCGAAGTTGGGGCCTGTGCTCCCAGCAGTCCGGTTCGGGAAGGCGGGGTGACCATAATGGCAATTTCAGAGTTGTTTGTGGTAGGTTGCCTGGTTTGGGGTTAGAGGTCTGTTGGTCCTAGGACTAGCCAGTGCGTCTTCCCGCGTTCAGGTCAGTGAGCAATAGCTGGGTTGGTGTCAGCGGTATGTTCTGGGCAGGGAGACTCAGGCCAGTCCCCACCACTTGGTCTACCAGGACATCCCGCGGAGTCCCATGTGGCACTAGAACGAGGTCAGACCTTCCACAGTCCTGGTATTTTCGAGTACAGATCATTGTAATCCTGGCACTTTCACCAAATTGCTGCAATTGTGCTAGGATCACTACCACCAGAATTTGGCGGGGGCGGACAAGGGTGGGATTTCATGGGCCCGCCCATGATCAGCGTGCTTGCTCCTCAAACCAGGTTAGCAAGATGTTTGTCCCTGATGGAAGCATTGTTAACTGTGCCCACTGCACTATCCTTCTCCCAGTTTGCGAGCAGGGGCTTAATTTAAAAAGCAGTAAGCTGCACAAGAGTAATTCATACTCAGGTGTCTAGTCTGCTCTTCTATGTATGTACACCAACAAGGTTGCAATCAACAAGCATTTCATCCTTCTGAGGTCGATAAAACAAGTACCATGGAGCTGAGTAACAAACATGTTATGCAGCGCCAAGATACCATGGGGTGTACGTGTCACCAAGTACAGTCAGAAGCGGAAATTGTTAATGAATCTGGTGAATACAGTGGGCTCACTCAGCAGGGTAGTAGGCGAGAGCCCAGAACATTTTCCATGGGGCGGAAGGGTGGCACAGGCAGCAAAGTTGACAGCCAAATTGACAACGTTTCATTAGTCTGGCGGGCTGCTCTGAGCAGAGCATTTGCAGGCGTAAGTAACAGTTCCCGCTACCAGTTCTAAGGTGCATCTTTCACTAAGTTACTCAGATCACTGGGACAGGAAGTAAGGTGGGCTGGATAATTCTTGCTTCCACCTGCATTGGCACATCGTGTCTGGAGTGATTGTCAAAGGGTGCACTTCAGCCAGGTATTGTTAGCACCCATCGACACCAAGCCGAGTGTTAAGGTCACCCAGGGCCCCATTTACACAGCCCAGTATTAGGCCCTTGTGGGTCAGTGCCATGAATTACTAAAGTTAACTGAACAGGAGGCGTGACCGTGGGTTACGCTAGCAGAAGTTTGGGGAAGAGCTAAACTCCACCCATGGGCATGGTGTAGTCTTAAGTAAGTTGGAGTTGTCACTCTTATTTGACCAGGGGTTCGATGCTACACGAGGGCATCGCTGCGCTGCGGCTAGAGCACTGTCTTTGTGTCTCCCAGGGGGGCAGCTAGTGAAGGCAAGGCTCTTCCCAAACCGGGCACCAGAACACAAGGTAGTCAGGGCCTACTTGTCTGTTGGGTGACTTGGGTAGGCACCGTGTAGTTGTCTCTCCACGAAGGGGTGAGTTGTCTCCAATAGTGGGCACAATACATATGTGGTCCGTTTGTGGTATATCCTAGCGGACCCACTGACGGGGTACTGCAGCTAAACAGGGAACTGGGAAGCTTGGTTTCCGTCACTGTGGCAGGTTTAAAGCATCCAGGGTCGGAGAGGCACAGTAGGTATTGTGCATCTGTGATCCGATGGCAGTTAGGCAAGCGGGGTGCGCTGAGTAAGTTGTAATTACACAAAAGGGTGAGGTGTCTCCAGTAGTGGGAGCAAGACATACATTGTTTCAAACCAGCTTCGATACCATTAAGGTGTTCACCAGGGTAGCAAGCAAAGGGGTTTGTGCATAAGTCTGGGCAAAGGGGCGAAATAAGTGCACCCCAGAACAAAGGGCAGTTGACTATGATCCTGCAGTTAGGCGCAAACGCCCGCCCGCCCGATCATTAATAGATGCCACGCTGGGTGGTGACGCTGTCAGCCAACAGTGGGCTGCCGTCCCAAGTAATGGGGACACAAGGTGTCAAGCACAAAAGGCTACTATGTAAAAGAACATGTGGCATGTCCAGTGACCAACAAAAAGCTAAATTTAACTGAGCAGGTAATTTTCCACCGCTGGGGTTGCCCTGGGGTGGGCAGTGTGAACGCCCCTGCCCCCTATCCGGGGGCCCTCGCAGGGAGGGTTCTAGCCTGTCGACTTTTCCTGCAGTTAAGGTCAAATGCCCTGCCCGGTTAGCTATACTAGCCTCACTGGGCGGGGGTGCTGTCAGCTAACACATTGTGCTGCGTCCCCAAGAAAGGGGGCAACAAGGTGCCAAGCACAAAAGGCAAGGCGAGCAGTGTGAATATCCCCCCCTATTCGGGAATATTCTGGGATGAAGGGCAAAGTAGGACTTAGCCAATCCTTAAAGTTAGGCACCATATGGCAGCCAGTGCGCACTGCATTAATCAGACGGATTCTCTAGCTGGTATCCCTAGGGGGTCCACCACGAAGGGAGCTGAGCTGGCGAAATTCCCATAAGAAATAAGGGATGCAAGGGCAGGAGGGCACCCTGGCTCATCGTCACACACGTCTAGTTATGGACATTCCTGTGCGTCATGAGTTAGAAAGCAAATGGACGGTGCAAAGGTTAAAGTATAATCCGTCTCGCCCGAATAGCCAAAAGTAGGCAGGTGGGTGTAGGAGCGGTCTCCCAACAAGCCGGCAGCTGTCCCTTAAGCGGGCACACAGGTGTGCTAGACACACCGTCCTAGATGGACGGCAGCTAGGTGTGCTCAGCAAATTCATGGGGCAATGTGAACCAGGGAATCGGATCTGCCCCGCCCAGAGTTGACACAGGGCTGAGTTATGTGAAGTAGTGGAACTTTCCCACAGGAGGGTGGATAGTTCTTGACACAAATTCACAGGGCAGAAGGGCCTTGTGTTGCAATAGACACTAGCTGATCCAGGCTATCAGCAAGGGCTATTATGATATAGATGGGGTTCATCTATCACCAGTGGGAGTGTTCTCTTCCCTAGCTTTGCAGGAGGCCTGGAAATAAGAAGTTGCAGGTGAGAAAGGAGCTGTTTTGGTGGGGGCTCTGGCGGCGACGGTGGCCACCTCCAGAGCTGTGGCGGAGTTACAGGGCGATCTGGAAGCAGAGGGGTACAGAAGGGTACCTCTGCGCGGCACCATGGTGGGTGCCAGAGCCAAATCCTAGGAGCCTCATGGGAGGTTCCTGGAAAACCGTGTCGGCGCCCCGTTAGTCCTTCGGGCGGTTGTGGGCCTGAACAACCGGGGGTTTGCTATGCTACGCTCCGCCCTGAAAGGGGCGTGAGTAACAAGGGACCATGTGTCACGTGATCCGGGAAGAGGATCACCAGAAGTGGCAGCACAGATGGGGTTCGCCCCAGTGCTGCTTGGCTCATCAGGCGGGCAGGCGGCCCAGACGGTTGCCTGCCCTTGGATCGCCCGTAAGATAACTCCACCATATTACATAACGGTGTATGTAATAAACCTGCAGCAATTTTACCCAAACAAGAAATGTGTTGTGTGTTTATTTATGAGCATGCATGTTACGTTGGAGGGGTGGGGTAGGTTGCCAATGCTGGTACTATGCGGCTGTCCGAGGCCCCCGCAGGGGGCCACTAACGAGGGCAGCCCTCTAGTGCCAGCTGGGCACCCCACACCCCCGCAGGGACTCAGGGAGGAGTCCCCCAAGCCTTGGCGCAGCCCGCTAGGCGAGCATCACTTCCGGGGCGCGAGGACAGGGGGAGGGGTATATATTCCTCCCCCACCATCTTGTCATCCTCTTTTGCGCGCCCGGACACGCTCGTCTCCCACCCTACCGCTTACCCGGCGTGGTTCGTGGCAGGCAGGAGGCAGAGAATGTTGTAATGTTGTCTTTTTCGTTGCAGGCGGAGTTACAGGGCGATCTGGAAGCAGAGGGGTACAGAAGGGTACCTCTGCGCGGCACCATGGTGGGTGCCAGAGCCAAATCCTAGGAGCCTCATGGGAGGTTCCTGGAAAACCGTGTCGGCGCCCCGTTAGTCCTTCGGGCGGTTGTGGGCCTGAACAACCGGGGGTTTGCTATGCTACGCTCCGCCCTGAAAGGGGCGTGAGTAACAAGGGACCATGTGTCACGTGATCCGGGAAGAGGATCACCAGAAGTGGCAGCACAGATGGGGTTCGCCCCAGTGCTGCTTGGCTCATCAGGCGGGCAGGCGGCCCAGACGGTTGCCTGCCCTTGGATCGCCCGTAAGATAACCCACCATATTACATAACGGTGTATGTAATAAACCTGCAGCAATTTTACCCAAACAAGAAATGTGTTGTGTGTTTATTTATGAGCATGCATGTTACGTTGGAGGGGTGGGGTAGGTTGCCAATGCTGGTACTAAGGGTCCGGGAGTGTCTGGAAGTCGGTTAAAGAGAAATGACGCTGATTCCAGACTATGCAACTTTGGTATTCTTTGCACCAGTGCCGGCCGCGGGCTTCTGAGCAAAGCTTTGAGCCCTGGCAATTATTCTTCAACAAATTAAGCACAGCTCACAGCCGTAGCAATAAGATCTTACCCAACATGCACCGACAGCTGAACGCTACTCACCAACTTGTACAAAATGTCATGCTGCCTTGAAAGAACGAAAAAAGAGGGAAAGACGCGTTTTCCTAGTTCTTGCAATGATGAAATGCTGGGCGCGAGAGAGTGATGCAGGCAGTGCTTAGTAAAATAATAAGTGCTGGTGCCCCAACTTTTTGCTCAGAAGATGCCTCCAGCACTGCAGGAGGTTGTGGTGCCAAATATCAAGGCTGTGTAGTCTTAATTGTTCTTCATGCAGCTTTATTCTATGAACAGACACTCCCTGCCCCTCAAACTCACTCCTGCGCATTCTTTTTCGTCCCTGCTTTCTCCATTAATCACTCTTTTTTCTGTCTATGCCTTCCTCCTTCTTCCCTCCTTTTTTTGTTTTTCTCTCCCGTGCTCTGGGTCACAGCCTGATGGGGGAAAAAGTGCCTGTATCCAGAAATAAGTGTTGATGGGCCCCAACTGAAACCACCTGCTCAAATTAAGCCCTGATTGCAGGGCTACTCTTGCTTCCTTTACTCTTTTTACCATTTGCTCCAAAACATGGCAGTTTCTTCTCGTCCTCCCTCTCATGCAGATACATATCCTTGCGAAGGCTTGATTCCAATCGCTGTTCCTCTGAGTCTCCTGAGTGTGGGGGTACCAAACAAGCATAGGTTATCTATGGGTTCAGTAGTCCACAGATGATAAACTGGAGGCAGTCCATCTAGTATATTTGGAAAGCAACTGAAACAAAATGTCAGTTTAGGAGACTTGTCTTGTGGTCGTATGTGTCACCCATGTGCTGAATGGAAACATACTACCACCATACCTTTCTGACATCTACACATCTTAAGGTTTCTGTCATTGAATGCCAAACCTCCTTTGCCCTGGGAAGCCAACCAGAGCATTACTCTTTGCTAGGGCACAGACTGGTGTGTCTGTGCCCTAAAATAGAGCCAGAGGCTATATGGATTTTTTCTTAGCCTAACAAAAAATCTAAACAGCATCTAGCACTTTGATGTAGCACAGACACGTGACTGTGCCCATGAAAAGAGCAAGATGCTCATTGGATTTTTTCAAACCGCCTCTGGCTCCTTGCTGGTTCCCAGTCCTGTGTGTCTGTGCCCCAGAAAGAAGCCAGATGCAGATTGGATTTTTTCTTAGCCTAAGGAAAAATCCGAACACCATCTGTCTCCTTGCTTATGCAGAAAAACACAGCCCCTTCATCTCAGAATGCTTCTGATAGACAGAGAAGCAATCAGAAATGAATAAACAGGTGTGAAATTACCTTGGAAGTGGTAAGGTATTTTAGTTTTGTCTGGGTAGGCAATTGAGATCAAACGGGACATGTTTGATCCTGGTCTCAGACGTAGATACAGCCCCGTAAAGGTGATACCAATATGGACTGCTATGAAAGAATTTATCAGAACAATCGCAGGGGGTAGCAAGGTTGTCTCCTGTGCAAAAACATGTTAAATATGCATTTGGTTAGGAAACATATTTGATTGACAGAAGGTAGCTTATGATTAGGCAAGCTGTCTTGACCTTGGGGCTTATTTACAAAGAAAGTTGTAAGTATTTCTGAAATTCACAATACTTTCAATAAGTAGGCTTTCCCCTCCTGGAAAGGGATCAATTTCTGCCTTTGTAAGGAGTAAATCTCCTACTGCTTCTAGGCCAAGACGAGCTCAGCCAATAGTTTGAGGATACCAGCAAACATAAAAGTTTGTGGGTGTTCACAAACTTTCAGGGCATTTCGGGCAGCAAACTTAGTGTTTGCCCCAGGTGGCAGTAGGTCTAACTACGCCACTGGGAGGAGGACTGAACACATAGCGCTGGAAATGATTTTGTAGCAGCCATCGGGAGCGTACCCCGAAGTCATATGGTGAGGTGGCCCACGCAGGGCCAGCCCACAAGGATTCACCACCTTGGACTGTGCTGCAGAGACTACATAACACACATTGCACCAGATGCAGCTTATTACTGTCCATTTGGATTTGTTGACCTCACAGTGCCAGACTGTGGGAAAATAATGCCCCTCATAGCGCCGGATGGTTATTTCCACTGTCTGTGTGCATTGAATTTTAGGGTCATCTTACATTTGAAAAGGCCATGGAGCAGATCCTCACAGTAATTTGGCCATGTTGCTCTTACCAGAAAGATAGGGACCCAGGGGAGGAGGCAGAGGGACACGCAGGAATTGAGAAAAGCAGAGCAAAAGACAACGAGGAACCTTCAACGCTAGGAGGTACATGAGGATTAGGAAGGCTATGGGGTTGGAAAGAAAGCTAACCAGTCAGGAGGGTTGGAGACGCACCCTGAAATCTTTCTCTCTTTCCACAGGAAAGTGTGGCTGATCCTTAGAAGTGCAGGGGAGGTGTTAACCTGCTCTGTAAGGGGGGCGGGTATAAATCCCGAGAGCCTTCCTTTTATCTTCCCTGGTGAATAGATTTAAGTTTTTATAAGTTGATGAAGGTGGAGGTTTAAAAGAGATTGGTAATGGGCAGAAGAGGATGTATTCTGTCACCCTTGCTTTCTCTTTCACAGAGAGAACCTTCATTGAAGGCTAACCCTTTTCTGTGATAAAAGTATTGTTGCACAATCAGGTGGTTAATTCGAGTTTTGGAGCGTTGCCATCTCAACAGTTGATCTAATAAAGTGAATAAAAAGGAACCTACAAACTCTACTCTTTCTTATTTGCAAACTGTTGCACAATCCATTAAAAATAATTTAGAAATAGGTGTAGGTGAAGGTGGAAGTCTTCAAGTTGCCTGTATAGCTCAAAGGGCATGCAATATTTATTTTTTAACCACACAACTAAAGAATACAAGTAAGCAGAAACAAGTGAGCTTATGCAACTAAAGTCAATTTACAATGCACATTTTATTTATATTTAACCGATCCCAATGCCAGCCAAATGATCCATCAAAATTTAGGCCAATCGTGTTAATATGAGCTGTACAGGGAGAAAAGAATATGCCACCTTAGTGCATACATAGATTATGATTCCTATTTTACAGGCCTAAGATAATATCAGAGGTCAAAAATCGACATATTCATAAGCAAAATATCTTGGAGTTCGCATTCAGCAGATGGATTTCATACACTGGTGCTTTGGAGGAGAAATGTAGAGAATGGTATCACCAGAGCAAACTCCAAGACAGAAACCAGTCACTCCAGAGATGTGGAGATGGGCAGCTATTCAGGGAAAGTGGATCAGACCTCATTCATGCATGAGCCGGGCAACAGGGAGGTGGAGGAAATGAACCAACTGTGGTTCTGGAGGAAGGACTAGGATGCAATAGGATACTGCTTCGACACGGTTGCTGTGATGCATGTGTGCATGTTCGCTCCAGTGTCTGTCAGAGAGATGCATAGAGACACAGACGTTGACTTACATACGTTGATGTTTTAAAAAAAAAATATTTCCTTATTAATTTCCAAATATAAGACTAGCAACCCATCGTAAGAGCAGATTAGTTCCCTCCTTTCCTCCTTCCTTGCATCGCGACACTTCGTGCCTCCATATGCAATGTCATCTTGCACATACATGACCATACAAATGAGAAGATATTGTAGCGTGCACTGTCTGATGTACCATTGACAAATACGCCTTTGACAATCTTAGGCCTCCACACATTCAGTTTCTCCTTAGCAAACAACAATGACCATTATACATCTATCCTTCACGAACCATAGGAGCATACTTCGATATTGCTTGCCATAGGTTGCTTGATAAATCAGCTGAAAAAGAGACCTCAACTAGATCTGCATCTAAATCACACAAATACATTATTCGGAAGATGGGTAAGACATGGGTAAGGAGTATCCTGAAGGAAGGTACACCCAAGGATGGTGGAATGCTCATTCTGCTCAAGCGTGCAATGTTCCTACAAATGCATGACAACATCTTCATTAGAGCTTCTTCTTGTAGGAAACAACTAACAATGACAAATGGTACGAAGAACTAGTCAAGAAGAAACTGAAAAATGCCAGGATGAAGAGAGAAGTTAACAATAATTCAAAATTGTTCAACCTATCCTGCGTTACTGAGTCAAGCATTGATTTAACATTCTTACCCAAACTGATATCCTGTGAGACACAACCATGCACCTATTAATATCCAATCATTCCCTCAGTTAATCACAATTTACACACACCCAGCGTTAAATTATTCCTACATGTCACTATACAAAAATAACATTATCTACAAAATAAAAACAGATGCTGAAAAACTAAAAGAAATAGAGGGCAATAGGAGGCAATAAGTAATGCTAATCTTTAGAATGAAACTAGAAACACCTAATCTTACAGCTCACATGGGTATGTTTGTATAAATATTATACCATGAAAAATGCATATTAATATAGCATATATTTAGCCACATAATTCATACTGGTAAATATTTCCCAGCAAATTATCATGAATTGCAGACAATAAAGTAACCATTCTTCTTTATAGAGGCATCCATATCACTTGCTTTGCAAGAGCATTCTGAGCTCCAATTTCTTGAGAAATATCAATTTATCAAAACACAGAGCTACATTTGGATACCAATATTTTTTGTGCATCTTTACCTTTATGGGGAATTTCCCAAAGTCTTTGAAAGGTTTTAATCACGTTCTTATGTTGTATTCATATAAGTAGTAAGGAGTACAATAATGCAACGAATCTGCTATTTCTAGCTCTTGATTTTTCTGTTACCGGAACAAAACAGGGCTTCCCTTTTAAGATGCATTACTTCACTGACTGGTATGTTAACATTTAATTCTAATATGCTTCTTCTGTTCTTCATTCTTCTCACATACCTAACCAAGGATGCCCACAAGGATGCATACATTTGTTTCTACAATAAGGCAGTCAGATCAAAACACAGAGGCTGAACCACAATATTAATATAGAAATAGGGAAAACATAATTGCTTCACAATCAATATGGGTGAAGAGGTTTCTCAAACATTGGGATGGAGTGCACTAAAAGTAGCATTTAGGCAGCAAGGTAACAGCCGCTATGACTAATCTTAAAAGATTGTACAACTAAGGCGATGAGAAATAAGAGGTAAAAATGAAGATATTTGTGTTTAAGTAGAGAGAAACAGGATTCTTAAAAATCCTGAGTCACCTGGCCACTGCGAAAGCTAAATGTAATTACTGCCAACAGGGCTGAGCTCAACCTACATAGCTTTATGAAAAAGGAAAGAAAAGCAGCAAGTAGGGGCAAACTGATTGCTTGCACATAAAGGGACGTTCTTCTCCTAAAGGATTGTCACTCCTATTGTAAAGGAAAAACTATGAGACGATGAGCATTTCTACCAGACTAAAACAACAGCGTTGGAGGCGCGCAGCGGCGGTGATCCAAGATGGCCGCTCCTTGAATCGGCTCCGTGTCACGGAGGAGCGTCTTTTATCGAGGGGCTTGTTTTTGAGCTCGGAACATGTGGGAAATAATGGATTTGTACTGCAGAAGTTCTGCTGCACGCTGAGGCAAGCTTTTTTTAAAGAATTTTGGTCTTTTTTATCGCTTTTTTGCTTCTGCTTCCACCGGCCTCTGTTGCGGCCGCCAATTTGTCTTCTCCTCACAGCCATTTCTCACTTCATCGTCTTTTATGCCGCCTCATTGCTAAAATGTACATCTTTCCTCATTTTTGGTCTCTTTAAGAGGATGGTATATTTAAATGGTACTTTACTCATCATATAAGGGACATTTTGTGTATTTCTTTATTTTTCGTTTTTCTTCATGGTTTCATCAAGATACTTAGTGATTTTTAGCCCTTCTCTTCACAAGGTATTTTGGCGCTCCCTTCTACTGGCTGTTATTGATTGTGACCTTGTACTTTTCGTGCCTTAGAAGTACATTTCGCTGGCCATGCTACACTTCGTGCCTTGCTATAAATGCTTCAAATTCTACCAAGCCTCATGGCGCACCTGGGTCTTCCGCTGGTGGTCGCAAAGACTCAGCTGCCAATACCAACAAGCGCGTTAAGAAAGACCCATCCTCCCCATCGAAGTCACCTCTTCCTTTGACGTTAGAGGACATTATGGAAGAACTGCGCAATATCAGACCCTTCATGACTGAAACCACTGCTTCACTTCAGCGAATTGAAGATAAATGGTCCGGCCTTGAGTCACGTATTTCAGGTGTGGAACAAAAAATCAGCGATGCACAGGACGTTGTCACCAGAGTTGATTTTCTCACCAAAGAAGTTACTCAACTTAAGAAAGTTACAGAAGATTTGAAAATCGCAATAGGCGCAACAACCTACGTATCTATGGCATTCCAGAAGGTTCTGAAGGGTCGGACATGATCTCCTTCTTGAATACTCAAGTTCTACAAGTTGTTGGTCTGTCAAAACCCATGGATCTTAACATTCAAAGGGCGCACAGATTAGGTCCTTCAAACGCATCTTCTGCATCTAAACCAAGGGGCATCATCGCCTACTTCTTACTATACTCTGATCTCATGGCAATCCTCAATGCTGCTAAACAGCACAAACAGATGCTATGGTCTGGCCACAAGATTTTTTTCAGCCAGGATGTCTCAAAGCCAACCGCCAATCGCCGAAAGGAATTTCTAGACCTCAGGCCAACGCTGAGATCCATGAATGTTCGCTATGGTCTTATCCATCCATGCTTCTTTAAAGCGACTTATAAGGACAGAACTTTTACTTTTGAAGACCCAGCTGAACTTTGAAAATTCATCCATGTTCACAAAGGAGAAGCTATGGAACTGAGCAAGCCTTAACTGTTTTCTTGTTTGTTTTCTCCCATCTCTTTTAGATGTTCCTTGTACACTTCTGCTGTTGATGTTCATACCCGAGTTATTGTTTTGTTTGTGGTGTTTCATCCGCTTCATTGCGTTGTTCCCTAATGTTTGGTAAGTTCCCCTCCTCATTGTTTCATTTATTTGCTACTTCTTTCTTGGACTGCTTCTCTTATTTTTTTGTTTGTTCTACAGTAGTAAATCTGCTTCTCCTCCGTGTCCCTCGCTTGGAGTGGTTGTCTTGTTTTTCGCCCCACCCCCCCCTTATTATTGTTCTTCTTGTTGATGCACATTATGACTAAAGCTATCTGGCTTTTGGTCATCTTTTCTTTGATAGCTTCTTTTGGGCGACTATGTTCCCCTTGTCCTTTTCTCTTCTGTTTCCCTCTCTTCTTCTCTCTCTCTCTCTTATTCCCTTACTGTCTCGCCTTTCACTTTATTTTATGTACTTTTCCTCATTTTTATTTTATGGTATCTTATGATTCTTTCCTTTTTTTATATTGGCGCTTACATCAAGCTAACTACTTTACTTTCCTTCTCTTGGTTATTCTCTATTTCCACAGGCCTCTTTTTTTCTTATCTTTGGCTTTCATCTTCCTTTGTGTATCTTTTTCTTGAGTGGACCTATACTTCCTTTTTATCTTTCATTCTTTAAGTGTTATCTTTTCTCCTGTCTATTTTTGCATAAATCTGTCTGATGAAAGGTCTCCGTATGGTTTCATGGAATGTTAAAGGTATTCGTAACCCTGTTAAAAAACAGCGTGTCTTGTCTCACCTTGCTAAATTAAAATGTCATGTTGCATTGTTACAAGAATCGCACCTTAAGGTACAAGATTTGCCTTCCTTGCGCAAACAATGGGTAGGAGGCATTTTCTGCTCTCCGGCTGTGAATAACAAAAATGGGGTAGTCATTCTGTTTCATAAGTCTTTGTATGTCCTCCTACAAAATGAATTTAAAGACACTAATGGTAGATGGCTTTTTTGAACGCTAAAGTTAATAATGCTCAAATCTCTTTTGTAACGTTTATGGCCCTAATGGTATTGATTTACCCTTTTGGAACGATTTCTCTACTCTTCTCTCCTCAGATGCTGCTGAAAACTTGATTGTAGGTGGTGACTGTAACCAACTTATGGACCTCTTCCTTGACCGGAAATCTCAAACGAAATACATTCCTAACAAGATGCAAAAGACTTTTCATAAAGTTATCACCTCCAGGGGACTGGTTGATTCTTGGAGAACATCTCACCCTGACGTCTTAGAATTCTCCTTTTTTTCTCCTGTACACAAGTCTCACTCTCGTATTGACTATATTTTTCTCTCTCAATCAGCCTTACAATTCATGACTAATGCAGAGATTGGCTCCATTCTCATTTCAGATCACGCCCCGTTATTCTAGATATGGACTATCCCTCGTCTCCCCCCTCCTCCCGACGATGGCGCTTCAACAATTCCCTCCTTTTAGATCCTCAATTTATTGAACAGTTTAAATTATTCACCCAGGAATTTTATCAAAATAACCTCTCCTCTCCTCTACCTCTCAACATCATTTTATTTGGGATGCCTTTAAAGCTACTGCCAGGGGTTTTATAATTGATTTTGTTTCCCGAAAAAAAGACGGCCTTCTTATACTCCACATCCATCCTGAGACAAATTAAAGCCTTAGAACATAAGTATTTCACTTCCAACTGTCCTGATACACTATCATCTCTTATCAAAGCCAAATTGCAATACAATAAACAGTCATGGGATTCTGCTTGTAATATTCTCCTTAAATTTAATGCCAAGATGTATGGTATGCGGAATAAGGCAGGCAGATCTTTAGCCAACTATCTAAAAATTAAAAAACAAAAATCTAAAATTGTGGCTAATACAGACAATTCTGGAGTTAGGCATATTTCAGACGCTAAAATCCTTGATTGCTCCACTGAATATTATACCTCCCTTTACACTCCAGAATCCACCCCCTCTCCTGATCAAATAGATTCCTTCTTTCAAAATATCCCCAAAACTCTTGTGGGTTACACTGGCCTTTCATCTTTAAATGCACCTATCTTAGAACAGGAAATCGTCGATGCCATTACTCTCTTACCCAAAGACAAAACACCGGGTCCTGATGGCTTCACTGTTCGATTTTTCCTTCATTTTAAACAACTTTTGGTCCCTCAATTATTCTCATTAATTAAGCATTTTCTCACTGCTGGTGAGTCGCGTGGATCTTTCACCCAGGCAATGTTATGTTTAATACCTAAAAAAGGTAAGGACCCCTCTTTTTGTAAAAAATTATAGGCCCATTTCCCTGATTAATACCGATTGTAAAATCTTGGCCAAATTACTTGCCCTCCGCATCAATAAAGTAATCCCGGATCTTATCAACATATATCAATCTGGCTTTGTAAAAGGACGCTCCATCACTGATAACTCCAGAACCTTTCTTAATATTATCCACCTGTCCTCCAAATTAGATTCTCCTATTGCTGCTATTACATTGGACGCTGAAAAAGCGTTTGATAGGGTTAACTGGGATTTTATCTTCGGCGCACTTAAGTGGCATGGCTTTAGCCCACCCATCATTAAATATATTCAACTGCTATATTCCGCCCCCACTACTTCAATTTGGGTGAATGGTTGTCAGTCCGGGTATTTCCCACTCCTCTGAGGGACAAGGCAGGGGTGTCCCCTTTCCCCTCTCCTATTTATTCTTGCTTTGGAGCCCTTTTTAGAAAAACTTAGACGCTCACCACAATACACAGTTTTTAAATTTAATAATATCGACATCAAATTCACTGCATACGCTGATGACATTCTTTTATATATTTCTAATCCATCCACTTCCCTCCCGGCATTCGTCTCCCTTCTACAAGAGTACTCTTCTGTTTCTGGTTATAGATTGAATATTGATAAATCCGAAGTCCTGCCCTTGAATAAGTATTGTCTTCCACATATGTTTCACAACACTGGTTTCGAATGGAATTCCAAAAGTATCAAATGTTTAGGTATCCTTTATGCTAATAACATTAGAGAAACTATCAAAATCAACCTTGCTGATATGCTTAAAAACTATCAGATCTCACGGAAAGTTGGTCTCCACTTTTTTTATCTTGGTGGGGTAGAATAGCTACGATCAAAATGATGCTTCTCCCAATTATTAACTTTGTTCTTTCTATGCTTCCAGTTTCCCTTCCCAATTCCTTTTTCAGTACCATTTATCGCTCCTTGACCAAATTTCTTTGGAATAATCGCAAGGCCAGGATTTCACTTTCTCATTTACAGCTTTCCAAGGAATTAGGAGTAAACTTTCCTAACCTCAAACGTTATCACTCTGCATTTACCCTGAAACAAATATGTTCCCTTTTATCTGACCTGTAACAGCATGGAGCTTAATAGAACAAGCTCAGTACACACGTTTTTCCTTTCTTTCAGCTACCCATCTCTCCCAACCTCCGAAGCGTTTCTTTTCACCTATTTTTATCCACTCCAAGGCACTCGCCACTTCTCTGCCTACAACTCATCTTTCTTCTGCAGATTTCAACTCTAGCACTCCAATCTGGTACAACAAACATCTAAAGATTAATAACAGAGCTTTATTTTGGAGAGAATGGATTGACAAAGGCATCCTCACACTTGATCATTTGTTGAGAGATGGGTCCTTTATGGACTATTCGGAGATTCAAAGATCCTATGGTATTTCCTCCACACGAGCCCAGCAATACCCCTTGCTCAAAGACTCTTTGACTCTTTACTTTTGCCAAAGTAACTCCACTATTACATCTGACCAAACTCTCTCCCCTCCTTTGGACTTCTCCACACAATTTAAAGCCGCTGCTATATACAAGTTACTTTCTCGCCCTGTTAATGTCAGAACTAAATCCAAACTAGAACGTTTATGGGAAAAGGACTTAGCGCAAGACTTTTCCTTTCAAACATGGGACTCCATCTGGTCAAAAATCCCCTGTTCCTCACGCTCAGCTAGTACAACCCAGACTTTATAATATTTTTATAATAGACTTACACAGATTTAAACTAATAGACTCCCCAAAATGCTGGTCTTGTTCCCACGAGCGTAGTGACTTTTTTCACATGTTTTTTCATTGTCCTATGGTTAAAGCTTTATGGTCCCGTATATGGTTCAAATTGAATGACATTTTATCAACTAATGTGTCTTTTGATACCATACATATATTTTTGGGTAGTTCTTCTCCTATTTGGAAAGTCCAGAGCAATGTGGGTAAATTTATTGATTTGTTTTAAGCCATTTCCTTTCAGATTATCACTACTAATTGAAAAGACAACTCGAAAATTTTGTTTCAAGCTTGGTGGAATTTGCTTTGTCATCATCATAGACTTGACCGGGCTTATGCTACTTCTACTTCTTTGCTGATCAAAAAAGACTTGTTGTGGCTACCAATAACATCCTTTCTTTCCAGGCTTGCCAATTGATTTTGCTTGTACATATGATACCAACCTGTATCTTGTTATAATTTATAATGCTATTTCATTCTTTTCATTCTTCTTTATTCTAATTCTCTGTCGTATTCTTCTTCTCCTCCTTTCTCCTTCTTTCTTCTTTCTCTTCTTTCCCTCTTTCTTTTCTTAACTTAAAAAGTTAAAATGCATTTACTCTTTGTACAGGCTTTACCTATCGAGGATGTTCTTTTTTTTTTTTTTTACTTCATTGTCACATATATTTTGTCTTTACCCTTCATCCTTCTTGTTTTTAGACCATGTATTGATGTTTTACTTTGATTATTACTTCAATAAAGCATTCTAAACTCAAAAAAAGAACAACAGCGTTAGGGTTCCAGATTCTGACTTTATTACTGAAGCCCCAATAACCATTTACCAAATGCGTCCAGTGTTGTAAAAAAGACACAATTGGCATAGATAATGCTACTTGTCGACAGACTATAATGAAACCGATTTTGGTCTAATGGGTTTCTGCAGCAATTATGTCACTGCCCTTGGCAAAGGTCCATGGAGAGAAGGGCTTCTCCATTTCTTCTGGGTAATTCAGTTATCTTTCTTAACCCTGGAAAGAACTGAAATCTTTTTCGATCATACTGACTGATAAAACTGCTTAAATTGGGCTACAGGAGTCTGATGAAAATCAAGTTTCTTAGGTCAGCAAAACACATTAGGCAAGCTTATAGTCGCCAATCGAACAAGACTCTGGCAGGTTCGTCATTGCAAATAATCATCATTTAATTATAAACTCTTGATTCAGCAGATGTAAAGAAACCCTACTTGGAAGTGGATTTTTTGATACCTGATAGGCATTTAACCTGGTGAACTGGGACTTTCTCTTTTGAAAAATATGACTTTTCCACCCTGGCTAACCAGGTTTACCCAAACACTCTACAGGGACCCATTTGCTAATTTAATTTTAAATGGAATCCGGGCTGAAGGGCTTTGCCTACTGTCCTCATTCTCTTCCCCACTTGTAATAAACTATTGACGATGAGGTTTGAGAGCTATTCATATACCATGTTTAGCCCAGCCGTTCCCATGGCTCAAACAACCTTTCATATACATGAGGACGTACATTTTCAAAGTATGATGGACAGATTGCAAAAATGGTCAATTAATTCAGTGTATTAGGATAATACTTCCAACACTCAAAAAATGCCAACAAGAGGATGTTCCCTCACACCTTACTCTGTAATGTCAGTGCTGTTCCCTTTTTAGCGACTCGTGTTTCTTGTAAGGCTTTATGCATTACTTTTTCTCTGACCAAAATGTTTTAAGTTTTGAGGTCACGTCAAAAACCAATGGCAAACAGCGATTGTGGGGACGCTAAAGTCTGCAGCTCAGATGATTATGTGTAAATTATCGCATGAATAACATTGAAATTTTTACGTTGTGATCGCCCCAACAATATAACTACTCCAACTTCCCCGTGTGTTGAGACGCACATATAGGAATACTTTGTCCGCAGCTACATTCTCTAGAAATTGTTCCATATCAATAGGGATCTCCCTCAATTTAAACACATGGCCCAATGTTTTTTTGGGTTACCATTAATGCTGAACAGTAAATCAAATTGTCCAGTTTATAGAGCAACATCAAAAACCCCAGCCACTAAAACAGCTTGAGAGCTCTCAAGCACGTTTTGTGGGATGGCGAGGGAGTTACTTTATTAGAGGATCCCAGACCAATTAGAAGTCTTTATTGATAGTGGATTGCATGGTATGACTGAGATTGCATGTCAGTTTTCCCATTGCCATAATATTCAAAGGTCTTGCACACCAGTGGGCAATATCTGGGGATTCTTTTTACTTCCAAAAGGCTGCCACTGTGGTCTTTGCTGCTCCCGGGTAATTCCATAAAAGCATTTAGTCTTCCTTGGTTTGGTACAGCATGCCTTGCATCTGCACTCCGAAACTTAGGAATGAGAAAATCGCCAGAAGTGGATAGCCCAGGACAGTTCTCATTCCAGAAAATACCCTGCTTCAAAAGGGTTTACTCTTGGGGCAGTACCACCAAATGTGAGTCATCTCACCCATTAAGCTGCAATCTCTCCAGCATTTCAGGCTGACTGTGGGATAGGATCTGTGAAATTTAGCCAGATGTAGGTACCAGTCAATCATAAGTTTATAATGAGGTTTGCTTCCCAAAACGCTTTGTAATTGGCTTCTCCAGGTCTATGCCCATTGTATGTCCGTAATCTTTCCGCCTATCAGGATATCCCATTTATCCTTGTAAGGGTGGGTTTTATCTAATGTTGCATCTATCAGATGCTGGTATAGTGCAGAACTATTCCCCCTCACCCCAGTGGCTTTGCGTACAAATTTCTCTATAGGAGTGAGTTCTCTAGTACTTCTTGTCTTGATAGAGGGTTGTTGTATTCAGTTTCAGATATGTGCATAATGTAATCTCTCCCTTTAGTTTAGATGAAATCCTTGCTTTCACCTATAAAAGAATGAAATGCTTCCTTTACTAAACATATCACTCACCTTACGGCAGTCGTCCTCCCGCCAGATGTCAAATGGTCCCGGCAAAGTGGATGAGAATATGGGGGAGGGATATGTGGTTAGTCCCAGTTGTTTGTTGACCTCATCCCAGAAAGTTAGTGTTGTCTTGGTGGGTGTACTGAGGCATACATTAGGCCTGTCTGGATTTCCACACTATATCCCACAGTGAGGGGCCTGAGACTGCACTATCCATATGTAGCCATATTTTTTCAGATTCTCTGGAACTCCAGTTTACAAGGACCCTCACCTGCACTGTTCTATAATAGGTACACATATATAATCGGGAAACCCCCTCTCTGCCCCTCGCTAGGTGTGCACTTATATGCAACTTTAGGTCTCCTCCTCCCCATAGAAATTTTAGAATCATACTCTTAAAGTTACTAAAGAAGGTCAGAGGGACCAAAACAGGTAAAGCCTGAAACAGGTATAACAGCCTGGGATTTACGTTTATTTTGATGGTGTTAATTCTACCCATCCAAGACATGGGTAGGTCGGCCCACATTATTTCTGTTAGAAGATGCAGAAGGTTAGTTTTAAAGAGATCTGTAACCTCTGATACACTGGAAGCATTGACCTTAAAACTGACAAGTTTCTCAAAATGTTCTAGACAACTTTGCAGTTTAGAAAGAGATCTTCCTGGCACCACCAGGGTGAGGAGCAGATCATCTGTGAAGAGCATAATGTTATGCTTGCTTGTCCAAAACGTAGGTCACCACTTCTCTATCATTCCTTATATGATTAACCAATAGTTCAACACTGAGGCCAAAGAGGAGCGGGGAGAGCAGTTATCCTTGATGGGTCACCCTTTTTAAATGAAAAGTTTTGGAGATTCCGGTGTTGAGTACCATTCTGGATATGGGCATCTGATATTCCGCTATGGCCATTGCTATAATCTTGGGGCCCATCCCTACATCCTCCAGAAACCTCAAGAAATGCCAGTCCATCGGGTCAAATGCTTTTTCTGCATCTCACACAACCACAATTGCCAGTATAGCTTTCTTTTTGCCTTTTCAATGAGATGCACAGCCCTTCTGATGTTATTGTGTGTCTGGCGATGCTTTATGAAGCCTGATTGATCGAAATGTATAAGATAGGGGAAGTCATTCTCCAACCGTTGTGCAAGAGTTATTGTAAATACTTTCGCATCCACGTTTAATGGGGCTATTGGTCTATAGGAGGATCATTTCCCAGGATCCTTTCCCTGTTTATGTATTAAGGAGATAGTGGCCTCAGCCATTATGGGAGTGATAGCCCCTGTGGATGAGAAGCAATTGTAGAGTCGGGTCAGAATAGATATCAAAAGGCTTTTGAATGCCTTATAAAAGCCCTCTGAGAACCCATCAGGGCCGATGTCTTATTGGATTTTAAAATGTTTTTAGCTGATTAACTTCCTCCTCTGAAATTGGGACCTCCAAGTCAGTAGCCTGGTCTAGTGTGACTTTTTGTAAAAGGCTAGGTTTTCAAATAATCTTCCGGCAGAGACTCTGTAGGGTGTTCTGTGGTATACAGTGTGGCATAGGAATCTCAGAAGGCCTTAAGTTTGCCCTCTTCCTTAGTTATCCTGTCCCCATTCTCTAAATAGATTTCTTTAAACAAAATCTTGCTCCTGTTTAATTGAAAGTAGATGAGATAAGTGGATCCCTACTTTGCTGCCTTACGAGCAGTAAAGGTGCCAGATTTTTAAGATAACTACATTTATCTAAATGGGGATATGCTAAAAATCTGGCATGGATCCGGCCCTCCAGGACCAACTTTGGAGAATCCTGGTATAAGAGAAATGTAGGGAGCTGGTGACAGCAGGCTTGAACAGTGGGTGTAGTAGAAAAGAGTGGAAAATGCTCTGCCTTCTCTCCCTGTTTCCAATCCAAAATGGCGGCCTCAATAAAAGATGGTTGTCATAGTCCAAGACGGTGTGTCCTATAGGGAAACAATGAAGGCTTCCTAATCCAATATCCCAGGGGCCGATCACGATGGCGGGCGGATCGGCACCGCCGTGCCAGCGGTGGCTTCCGCCGGCCTGGCGGGTGCTGTTTTGCCAACCACGGTCACGAAACACCGCCCGCCATATTACGATGGGCAGACATAGGCCAAATGACTACCGCCGCGGTGTTTTCAGTTCCGCCAGTAGTTTGGTTCCGCAACGAGGGCGGACGTAGCCAATAGCGGGCGACCGCCATGCGGAATGACGTGTAGACCGCCGTCCAAATCACAATGCCTCAAATAGGCAATAGGACCGCAACGGAGAAACCACCCATTGAAACACGGCGGAAGCAATACTGCGGAGGAAAAAGGCAATAACACACAACTCCACGCGTTCGCTACCGCAATGGATCCTGCACTACAAGCCCTACTGCTGCTGTTCCTGATCCGCGATCAACAAAGACGCCGCCGCCGTCGACAACACCGCAGGTACGTCAAGGCCACACCTCCGCATCGGGGTCACCCATCAACAACGTCATCACCGCATCCTCCCGGTCACGTCACCGCAGCGGTGAAGACGCGGGAAAAGTTCAGCACAATCCAGTAGGCAGGTCCAGCGGCACGCATGGGCAGTCCCAGGAACGTGTAAGTATTGTGTTGGCCGTGGCCCAAATGCACATTGTGTGCCTCTGTTGGTAGCAGCTGTCATTACCTGATCCCATCACAGCTCCTACGATCCCACCCTGTACAACAGCAAAATGTGTGCCCATCTGACATTCAGGGATAGTGATGTATGTGAACAAGTCCATAGGTGTATTGTGGCAAAACAACACCTGCAAGGTGATGCCAAATAGGTGCTTGTGGTGTGACACCCCCTCCCTGCCACTGCCAAGATGAGTATTAGGGTGCAAACCTCACCTGCAAAGTAATGCCAAAAAGGTGCATGTGGTGTGACACCCCCTCCCTGCCACTGCCAAGATGAGTATTAGGGTGCAAACCCCACCTGCAAAGTAATGCCAAAAAGGTGCATGTGGTGTGACACCCCCTCCCTGCCACTGCCAAGATGAGTATGAGGGTGCTAAACAACACCTGCAAGGTGATGCCAAAAAGGTGCTTGTGGTGTGACACCCCCTCCCTGCCACTGCCAAGATGAGTATGAGGGTGCAAAACAACACCTGCAAGGTGATGCCAAAAAGGTGCTTGTGGTGTGACACCCCCTCCCTGCCACTGCCAAGATGAGTATCATGGGGCAAACCCCACATGGAACATACACGTTTGTATTTGGCATGTACAGGGCCACATACACCTCAACACCACTGACAAGGACAGGCCAAGCACACTGTGTGACCACTCAACTGCACACATCCAAATATACCCATGTGAGAACGAAGACAGGCCTTCACAACATTACCACACACACACTGCTGTGCACACATCCAAACATATCACACAGACAACACCAACCTTGGGCACCCCGCAAGTTAGACTGTGTGTAGAATTCACCTCTGTTGTGGTATAGCCCCCTAACATGACGTGTACAATCATACTGAAATCAACAGCGAATGATAATTGCAAGAGTACATCAACACCCACAAACATCATTGCACCCCCAAACCTCTGAGTCAAGCAGATCAAAAGTGTGTGTTACGTTTGCCAAACATTGACAAAGTGAATGAAGTAAATGGCAATGTGGAACTGCCATGCAGAGCATGTGGTACATATATCCAGACCCACACATCAAAAAGTTTTAATGAAGCAAGGGCAGTAACAAATGATACAACAGGAGTAACAGTGTTTATTGCAAAATATTCTGATAGTCACAAAATTTCTAACAAATAAAAGGCCATTGAGCAGTCCACAGTCTAAACAATGCACATGTGTGCATGAAAATGTTTACAGTGAATGTGTAACACCGTACACTGACATGTGAATGAACAAAGCACCGGGGCTATCAAAGCTCAGTCCAGGCACCGCTGTGGGAGAGATGGTTATGGGAGGGGGTCTGTGCCTCAGACTTGCCTGGCAGTTGGAGTGGGAGGTGGCTGATTGTCGTGGCCACTGGCGGAACTGGACCTGGAGAGAGAGGATCATCTGAGTCAGAGTCAGCAGTGGCTGTGGCAGGCGTAGGGCTGCTTGGACCGGGTGGCATGGTGGCACGTGGAGGCGGAGAGATGCTGCCATGAGACACAGAGTCAGTAGTGGCTGTGGCAGGTGTAGGCCTGCTTGGACCGGGTGGCATGGTGGCACGTGGAGGTGGAGAGATGCTGCCGTGAGACACAGAGGCAGTAGTGGCTGTGGCAGGTGTAGGCCTGCTCGGACCTGGTGGCATGGTGGCACGCGGAGGCGGAGAGCTGCTGCCGTGAGACACAGAGGCAGTAGTGGCTGTGGCAGGTGTAGGGCTGCTCGGACCTGGTGGCATGGTGGCACGTGGAGGCGGAGAGATGCTGCTGTGAGACACAGTGGGTGAGGGTGAATGTTGAGGGCTGACTCTACACTTCTTGGGTATCCGATATTGCAGAAGTGTCTTGGGAGTAGTGGGAAGTGTGGCTGGCACAACAGAGTCCCTCTCCACCAAAGGTGTGACAGGTGCATGTGGCCCTCCTTGTGGGGATTTGCTGGATATGGACTTAGCCTTGCTTTTTGCTTGCCTTTTGCCCTCCATCCCCTGTGTTCCTGGTGAATCACTCACATTGCTCTCCTGAACACGCTTCACAGGGCTGTGGGTGGGAGTAGAGGTCCTGGGTGAAGCAGTCTTAGGTTGCTTTGTGGGCTTTCCTTCAGCGGCACCAGCACCACAGCAGGCATGCCAACTGTTTGTCTGTCACTTGGAGCAGTTGTGTGGATGGGAGTCTCTTGTGATGGGTGCAATCTTGTCGACCGTGAGCTAGAGGCCTGCTTCTTTGCCTGATGCCCCTGAGTGTCATGTGAAGAGCTTTTATCTTTGCGTCCCTGTGTGCCTGTGTCACTTTTTGGGGATGGTGTCTGTGGTCTGGCATGCTTGGAGCGCTGCTGTCGTGCGCTGCGTGTCAACGACTTGGGCCTGAGGGCTCAGTTGGGTGGTCACTCTGCTCAGGGGTTGCCACTGGCAGGGTGGTTGGTGAAGGCATAGGGGCTGGACTTGGATGCTGTGATAGCTGAATGGCTGCCGTCACGGTGGAGGACAAACCCTGGACAGTCCTGTGTAGCCCACCCACGTCCGAATGAATGCCCTCCATAAATGCCAGAACCTGCCCCAACTTCTTGTCCTGATCCTGGAAAGCATTTAGGAGAGCTATCTGACCCACACACAGCTGGCACAAGAGTTTTACCGCCTCAACACTGAGGGCACCAGGGGAGACAGGGGCAGGGGCAGTGGTGCCTGGGGTGAAGGTGACTCTACCCTTAACGGCACGGACAGCACTAGTGGTAGTAGCCGGGATGGTGGGCACTGGCCGATGTGTGGTGGAGGAAGAGGCAGCATTGTCACTCCCTGTGACCACCATTGTCGCTGACTCCCCACTGGAGTCCGATGATGTTGAGGTAGTGCTTTCTGCACGTGAGTCCTCAAGGACACTCCTGTCCCCCTCCGAGGCGCTGGTCACCTCAGTGTCAGTGATCTCATGGCTATCATTCATGCCACATGCTTCAGCACTGGTGTCCGTATCATGGCCTTCCGTGCACTCGGTAGATGCTGCAATGGACAGAGACATAGGTTCAGTACAGTGCCATACACACAAACATCAAATGCAAGCACAGAACAAGACTACATAATGACAACCCCAAGTTGCCCAACACCCTGTGCAGTCTGCATGTGCAACAATCATGCTGAACACAGAAGATGCAATGAAATATGCATCGTTTACATCAATGAGCCATGCGAGGTTCACACTGGCAAATAGCAGGTCCCTGCCTCCTTGTAAACGAACATAAACATCTCTGCACGCATACCCACGTGCCTGTATGTGAGAGAGGCCTACATCTCAGCATGTTGCCTCTGTCACATATGGAGTCACTGTCAGGGGACAACACAGATACAGATTCTAATTTGTACGTAAGAATGTCCATGAGCTACTGATGTGTAACAAGTTGAGCAATTCATCATGCAAACTGTTTCACGTTGGTGTCAGATGTGGACTTCACACCATTTACAAGTCCTGCGCTGCACACATCGTTAAATGCACACTGACATGATGCACACTGCTGTACACTGCCTGGTGATGTCCATGACACCCAGAATGCAGAAGATGTCATAAGGCCACATCTCATCATGCAATGTCAAGGGCCATTGTATGAAACACATGATCAAGTCCAGCTATGGGAAAATACATGACACCTGCACTGAAGACATAAGCCACTGAGAAGTAGTCCCTAAAATTCACACATCAGCAAGATCAGCAATGGCTCCCGGTCGCCATTCATGCAGTCACTCACACCCAAAGTCAGCCTACACAGAATACTCACCACTAACTCCCTGCTGATGGTCCCTCAAATGTTCATACAGCTCTGGCTGTGTCACAGACAAGATGCGGGACATTAGTGGAGTCATGGTTCGGCGCGCCAACCTGCCACTGCGAGGGACCTGCCCCACCGTCATCTCTGCCACGGTCCTGCTCAGACGGGAGATGTCGTCCCACCTCTTGTGGCAGTGTGTGTGCCGTCTGTTGGATACACCAAGAGTCCGCACCTTCCGTGCAATGTTCTTCCATGTGTCCTTACGCTGGTGGACCTTCAGCTACAGGCATAGAAGACAAGAAAATTAAGTATCAGAGACCCTGTGTCATTCACACTGTGTATCAGCACAGGTGAACATAAATGCATGGCACACAAATCGCTACATCTCCATCAGAGGCCATACAGCATGACACATAGTACATGTTCATTACAATACTACATAGAAATGAATGCATGTATGAGGCGGCACACAGTACATGGCCATCTCATACACATGCACAATGGCAGCACAGACAGCTATGTGCAGAAGGCCCTCATCTGTGATGCAGTATGTGAGTGAGCATGACATGCAATACAGTGCTAATGAAGTGTAGTGGCAGACTCACTGTGTCCACCACTACACACCCCTCAATGCCCTTTGCCTATGAAAGGCTCAATGCATTTTTCAGGAAACATATTGGGACACAATCAGAATTTTCACGCCCTTCTCACAATGTTAAGTCCTCGATTGTGCAATTCTCAGGACTATGATGGCTCAGTGAGTATTAGGTGTGTGGACTAAACACATGTTTGACTCAGTCCAGTTAGGCATGGCTCCGAGTAACATTGGACAGTGTCTGTGCAGGCCAGAGGAACTCACAGTGCGATACAACATGGTCACTCAGATAAATCACATGGATGTACAGCATGAGAGGGTGAAAAGTGCCAACACATGCGTGACTGAACACATGTTCAAATCAATGTAAGGATGACATCTACTACTTACATTGATGTGAAGTGTCATAGTTGCATTAACATCAAGTGTGTTCCACTCATGCATTGTACTATTGTGCATGAGGCTCACATCAACATAGTGCACTTAAGAAACATTCAACACACATCAGTTATTGCGCCATTACAAAATACATTTCAACAGTCACATATGAGGTTGTGAAGAGTGAGTGGGCAGTCACATAACATGGCACAGTACTAATCAGTCCCGACTCGTGCTGTTTCAGAACACCATCTTATCTGTGTGTCTGTTGAAACAATGTATGTCTCCCCCTACCTTCAATCAACTTATGTAGGTGTGGACATAAGCCTACAGACACCATTGACATGAAGTTGGCATGCATGGCAGTGTAACACACATTAACATCACCTAGTCTCAGACCAACATGTTCCTCAAGTTTGTGCAGGAATGGCTGTAGGAGTGTCCATTTACTACACATAATCAAAAGCAATTCCCACAGAACATGTATGGAGCATGCCATGTAAACTATTAGGATGCCTGTACATCGACTTGCACTCACAGGCACATACTACTGCACAGCAACATCATGGTATCATTTTGATCAATCTCACACTTGGAATCAGGAACACTTACCAGTACATCTGGCGCACCAAAAAGCCTCCCATACTGTGCAAGGACCTCGTCCACCAGAAGCTCCAGCTCCTCTGTACTGAAGGGACGGGCCCTGACATTCTCTGTTCTCGCCATCACTGGATCCAGGATACAGCTAAATATGCAGTTGTAGAGGAATGGCAGTCAGCAGTGTCTGAATGCATGTGAAATGTGTGGCTCTCCCACAGAGATTTATAGGCCCCTGGGTTGGTATCAGTGGCAGGCAGCTGCTGCAATTGGTCCTCCTGGCTGGCATCTTTCAATTGGGCCCAATGTGCAGCTCCGCGGTGGCGGTGCACGCCTACCGCGTTTTTCAAAGTAGCATTTCACTACCGCGATCGTGGTTCCCATTGGCTGCAATGGCATTGGTGGTGTCACACCGCGGAGGGCAGGCGGTCGTTACCGCTATGCTGCATCTTTCAATTGTGGCCAATGTGCGGCCCTGCGGTGGCAGTGCACGCCTACCGCGGTTTCCAATGTAGCATTTCACTACCGCGATCGCGGGTCCCATTGGCTGCAATGGCATTGGTGGTGTCACACTGCGGAGGGCAGGCGGTCGTTACCGCTATGCTGCATCTTTCAATTGTGGCCAATGTGCGGCCCCGCGGTGGCGGTGCACGCCTACCGCGGTTATGGACACATCATGCACTAGCAATGGCAATGGTCCAATTTAACAATTGAACACTATGCCTACATAGTGTCTTACTGCACTTGTTTTTTTACAATGAATGCTGGTGTGACATTCAACTCACTGATGCCTACACATGCCATGTCTGTGGAATATGTGACATGCATTGAGATGCAGTTACTCACGTCACCTATGATATGTGTGTGGATGTACATCTATTGGTTGTATGATGTTGTCTCATCTTTGAAATCAACTTAATGTGTGAGATGGCCAATCAAACAACAGTAATGATTGCCTGAACACATAATGGTGGTATTTTACTGTGCCCATAGCTGATTTAGGTAGGATATGTGATCAGCTTACACACACTCTGCACATTGTGCTGATAACTAGTGGTCTGTGCAACTTAAACAAGAATGTGTGGCAGGTAAAGCAGCTACATATGAGTCAGCAGTGTTGCTGTCTCATACATCTGCTGTGTCACCTACTCCTAGGCCTGGGGACACCAGATGTATTGGTGTACCATTCACAACCTCTGATTATGCTATTGGGGTAGTCAGTATGTACAACATGTCCACTTATAAAAACACATGTGGTGAAGGTGTCTCTGCATCTGAGTTGTGGATTAAGCAATTGTTGGGGTACATTCATTGTTTCTGCTGCATGAGTCAAGAGTTGAGAAGTCGGACACATCTCATTGTGTAATGTGGATAACATTAGTCCTCTTCCATTTCATGTAGGCGACGACCAAATGTGCACCGGCCTTTCACAGTCCTGGCGGACATGGAGGATGTGGACATCATCCGTAAATTTTGTCTGGATCGCGTTACACTGCAAGAGCTGTGTGCTCAGTTGGAACCCCATCTGAGGCCTTAACGAACATATCCAACTGCCCTATCCCCAACAGTGAAGATCATGGCAGTGCTGCATTTTTTTGCTACGGGCTCTTTCCAATACACGGTGGCTGGCGCCGGTGGGATGTCGCAAGCCACATTCAGCATGGTGCTCTGGGATGTGGTGTCCGCAATGATGCTATACAAGGACCAATACATATGATTCCCAAATACTGCAGAATTGCCTGCTGTGAAGGCTGGTTTTTATGCCCTTGCCCACATTCCTCATGTAGTTGGTTCCATTGATGGCACACACATTGCCTTTGTCCCACCACAGGCACGTGAGCAGGTGTATAGGAACAGGAAGCACTACCATTCCATTAAAGTGCAGGTGGTATGCCAAGCTGATATGATCATCAGCCATGTTTGTGCGCGATTTGCTGGCTCCGCCCATGACTCCTCCATCCTGCGGAACAGCATTGTACCCCGGCTGATGGAAAATCTACATCCAGAGCGTGCATGGCTTGAAGGTGAGTACACTGAGTTAAGTAGTGCGCTGGGTGTGCTATGCTGTTCTCGTCAACTGTTTGTATTGCAACATTTCTCTGTGTATGTCACACCTAGGTGACTCAGCGTATCCCAATAGGCCGTGGTTGCTGAGCCCACTGCGGAATCCAAGTACCCCGGGTGAAGTCAGCTACAACGAGGCACATGGTAGGACACGACGTGTGGTTGAGCGCACTTTTGGCCTCCTGAAGTCCCGATTCCGGTGCCTGGACAAGAGCGGAGGTGCACTGTTGTATTCCCCACAAAAGGTGTGCCGGATAGTTGTAGCATGCTGCATGCTTCACAACCTTGCCTTGCGCAAAGCCGTTCCGCTGATCCTGGATGACGAAGAGCAGCAGATGCCCCCTCCTGCACACCCACACACTTCCAGTACGGATGATAGTGGTGAAGAGGAAGGTGTTGACCTGCGTCAACAGCTCATTGCCAACTACTTCCCTTGAATGTAAGTGACTTTGTAGAACAGTGACATTGTGTGTTTGCTTGGATGTTAGTATCAAGACATAGAGGATTTTAACTGCTGGCTGTTGTTGTGTGTGTGATAAGGGCTGATATGTGTGGCACAGGGTATTTGTATCCAGGTACATCATGTGTATGTTGAGGTTGTTGATCATTGCTATGTTTGCTTGTTTTTGTACCTTGATGCCTAGTGTTGTGTTTCAGCTGTGATGGCGTCACCTGTGAAGTAAATGTCATTCTATTGTGACTTTCTAGGTTCATTCACCCTCTGAATGGCTCCTCTGCTTCATAGCTGTTGGAACATTGAAATCTGATTTGTCATTGTACATACTGGAATAAACATGTAGCTCACACAGACATGGGTATGTGAAGAGTGTTTATTTCAAATTAGTTTTGGTGGAAGTGAAGGGATTATGTACATAAATGTGAACAGTGAATAAATGAGTTGTCAGTCATGGTAGATGAGACAAATGGTGCAGTCACCACAAAGCTGAAGTCACACAGTCCAACAGACTCAGGCCATCAACATGGCAATGTGGCCAAGGATAGTCAACATAGTCAATGCAAAGGGGTACAACAAGATACCATCATGGCTGGCTCTGTGAGTGGCGTTGGTATGGTGGCCTGCCACCAAATCCTCCCGTGGATTCTCGGACGGCCCGTGGTGTGTTTGGGGGGGGCACCTGCTGCAGGGTCAGTGGTGTCTGAGGACTCACTCTCCTCCTGCACACCCCTCTCTGTGGCTGCAGCTGGAATGGTGGGCTGCACAGCAGGCAATCCACTGGAGGGGGGTTGAGCTGCACTTGGGGCTGGGAGTCTGTCCCTCAGAACACACACTAGCTGGCCAACAAGGTCGACAAGTTGGCCCATCCATGTGTCCATGGACTGCTGCAGCAGGCGGATCTAATGCATGTCTTCAGCAAGCTGGCCCATAACTCCATGGTTCTCTTGGTAGGCACCAAGGACTCTTTCAATGGTGGCCAGGGACTCAGGGTCATTTTCCTCCTGTGTCTCTGCCCCAGTTGTACTCCCACCTGCCCTCCTGACACGGACCTGTGGCGTAGTCCCCCAACGCACTGGCACACTCTCCCTGGCATGCTGTGATTGTGTGGTGGTGTTGGTAACCACCGTGGCAGGGCGTGTGTTGCAGGCAGCAGTGGTGGTGGTGGTGGTGGAGGCCACACAGGTCGTAGTGGCAGGGGCCAGGACAGTTGTTATTGCCGTGGTGCTGGTGGTGGTGGTGGGGACAATGAGGGCTTGAGACATGTTAGTCCCTGCCACACCAGAGGGGCCAGCTTGAGAATCCTCGTCCGAGAATGTTGGGGCATCTGCATCCGAGAGTTCACGTTCAGGGGGGGGGGGAGACTGGCTCTGCATGTTGGTGTCATCCTCTGCAGTTAGTTGTTGATCTCCTGTTGAACAGAGGTCATATGGTAATTGAGTTGCACGCAACAAGCTTGATGTTAGACAATTGTTTGAGACATTTGATACTACAAACACTTTACAATGCAATGACTTTGTATGCCTGCTATTTACTGTGCACCATGACATGACGTTGAGGTACATACCTTAGTGGTCCATGGTGTCCGTTGTGAATTGAAACTTGGTGCAGTGTACAGATAGTGTAACTACACGGACATGTCCTCATCTACCTAATTGCGTGACATAAACTTTCTGTTGTGCGTCTTTTCATTTAGTGGTTCATGTAATTTATTTCAACAGAGCTAGAAGGAACCATTGTCATGTTATACATAGCTTTGGAATCACATGTACTTTTCTTTTTTTTCATGTAGACCATGCATGTTTGGTGTTGAGATGGGCCTTCATGCTCAGACACCAAGGTGCTTCCACATTGCATTCTCTGTGTGCATGATTGTGGGATGCATTTCTTTCACTTGTGACTTGGTGAGTATGAGTTCAAAATATGTGTCAGTTACGTGCACTTAGATGTCTGCACACTGGATGTGGCATTTAAAAATATGCTAAGTTGGCTGACATGTTAGTGTTGATGTGGTTATGTGGCTACATGCATTTAGAATAGGATGGCGGTGTGCATGCAGTCACTACCTACGTGTAAGTTTTGGGAGAGCAATGCGATAGCTGCCCCATGCTTGTGGGTTTGGGGAATGCTCCATCCTGCTCAGCTGTGGGACAAGGGGGCCTGTTGGGAGTTGTAGTGCAGACTTCCCAGCCACAAAGACCCCTCCCTGTTGAGATGGCTCCCTACCTGTTAGGTTACAGATTGGGGGGAAATGGCTGCCCCCTGCTTGTGGGTGTGGGGAATGCTCCATCCTGCTCAGCTGTGGGACAAGGGGGCCTGTTGGGAGTTGTAGTGCAGACTTCCCAGCCACAAAGACCCCTCCCTGTTGGGATGGCTACCTACCTGTTAGGTTACAGAGTGGGGGGAAATGGCTGCCCCCCGTTTGTGGGTGTGGGGAATGCTCCATCCTGCTCAGCTGTGGGACAAGGGGGCCTGTTGGGAGTTGTAGTGCAGACTTCCCAGCCACAAAGTCCCCTCCCTGTTGAGATGGCTACCTACCTGTTAGGTTACAGATTGGGGGAAATGGCTGCTCCATGCTTGTGGGTGTGGGGAATGCTCCATCCTGCTCAGCTGTGGGACAGGGGGGCCTGTTGGGAGTTGTGGTGCAGACTTCCCAGCCACAAAGACCCTCCCTGTTGAGATGGCTACCTACCTGTTAGGTTACAGAGTGGGGGGAAATGGCTGCCCCCCTGCTTGTGGGTGTGGGGAATGCTCCAACCTGCTCAGCTGTGGGACAAGGGGGCCTGTTGGGAGTTGTAGTGCAGACTTCCCAGCCACAAAGACCCCTCCCTGTTGAGATGGCTACCTACCTGTTAGGTTACAGAGTGGGGGGAAATGGCTGCCCCATGCTTGTGGGTGAGGGTAATGCTCCATCCTGCTCAGCTGTGGGACAAGCGGGCCTGTTGGGAGTTGTAGTGCAGACTTCCCAGCCACAAAGACCCCTCCCTGTTGAGATGGCTATCTACCTGTTAGGTTACAGAGTGGGGGGAAATGGCTGCCCCCTGCTTGTGGGTGTGGGGAATGCTCCATCCTGCTCAGCTATGGGACAAGGGGGCCTGTTGGGAGTTGTAGTGCAGACTTCCCAGCCACAAAGACCCCTCCCTGTTGAGATGACTACCTACCTGTTAGGTTACAGATTGGGGGGAAATGGCTGCCCCATGCTTGTGGGTGTGGAGAATGCTCCATCCTGCTCAACTGTGGGTCAAGGGGGCCTGTTGGGAGTTGTGGTGCAGACTTCCCAGCCACAAAGACCCCTCCCTGTTGAGATGGCTACCTACCTGTTAGGTTACAGAGTGGGGGGAAATGGCTGCCCCCTGCTTGTGGGTGTGGGGAATGCTCCATCCTGCTCAGCTGTGGGACAAGGGGGCCTGTTGGGAGTTGTAGTGCAGACTTCCCAGCCACAAAGACCCCTCCCTGTTGAGATGGCTACCTACCTGTTAGGTTACAGATTGGGGGGAAATGGCTGCCCCATGCTTGTGGGTGTGGGGAATGCCCCATCCTGCTCAGCTGTGGGACAAGGGGGCCTGTTGGGAGTTGTGGTGCTGGCTGCCTGTACATGTGCCCCCATGTAAATATTGTTATGTACCTTTGTGGTGAATGAGAGGGAGTTATTGTGGGATCTGTGAGACCTGTTTGGGGGAGTGTGGTAGACATGGGTACATTTGGGCCTAGGAGGTGTTGTTTTTTAGTTGTGCAGGCTACTACATAGCAGTGCTATGGCAGACTTTTGTTGGTACTTACCAGCCTCCATTCCCCCCTCAATTCCAGTGCAACTCTCTGGGTGCAGTATGCCAAGCACCTTCTCCTCCAATGCGTTGAAAGTTCTTGGTGGAATGGGAGGGCCGCTGCCAGTCCGGTTTGCCAGCTCACGGTTCTTGCTGTTCTTCTCCTTGACCTTGCTCTTGAGGTCAGTCCACCTCTTCCTGATCTCCTTCCTGTTGCGTGGAACTTGCCCTCAGCATTGACTCTGTCAACTATCCTTTGCCACATTTGATTTTGCCTGGCTGCTGGGGTCTGTTGGACCCTGCTTCCTAGAATATATGGCTCAACTCTTATTATCTCATCCACCATGACTGACAACTCACCATCAGTGAATTTGGGCATCTTCTGTGCCATGGTGTGTGATGTGCTGAGTGGTTAAGAGTGCAGGTGTGCAGGTGGTGATGTGTGTGGTGTGTGTGTGTTTGTGATGGTGTAATGTGTGCAGGGTTGCCTCTCTTTTGTGTGATATTGTTGGGCCCTTCAGTTCTGGAGTTGTGCAAAGACTTGTGCTAATGCAGGGGCTGGTTTTATGGGCTGCCTAGTGGGTGGGTCCAAACTGAGGATTCATGTCAGGTGTGTTGTCTGTGTTGAGCTGGGATTTGTAGTTCTTATATGCCAGGGGCATGTGTCAATGGGGTGTGTTGGCTGTTTTTATTGGCTGTGACAGATACACAGCCACATTTGGTGGTTTTGTGCTGTAGTTTTTTTCGACCGCCATTACTATTTCCGCGCGGTCACCGCGGTCGGACTGCAATGGTCATTCCTCCAGCTCTCCCATTCATCATTGCTGTCAGACGCAGCGGTCGGAAACAAGCGGTCGTACCGCAGGCACCGCGGTGAGATCATAATTGCACTCGTGGAAATTCCGCTTGTGTATCGGCGGTTTGTGAGCTTTCCGCAGTGGATCCGACCGCCGTGGTGGGTATATTGCATTTTCGGTTTCTTGGGTTCCGACCACGGCGGTCGGATTTTTCCGGCGGTGCATCGTAATGTGATCGGCGGTGGTGCCGCAGGCCATGCGGGCAGTCTTTTCCCATTGCCACTGCGGGCGGAATGGTTTTCCGACCGCCATCGTAATCGACCCCTATGTCCTCAATTTATAAACCAGTTTAGGTGAAGGGAATTTCCTCATTTTTCATAAAAGACATTCTTGATTACAGTTGTCTCACAATCCTTGATGCTGCTGTTGATGGTTCTTCTGGACCTCTGGATTTACAAATCCTGTTATTCTGCCTCCCCAGGTACAAACCACTTTTGTTTTGTTTGGGAATATTTTTCCTGCTTTCACTTTATGAAATACAGTTGATATTACAAGATTAACTGAGGCCCTGTTCTAGGACAAAAAACTATTTCTTTCATAGTGCCTGAACTATCCCCCACATAGGGTGTTTTCTGAGCTTATGTGTTTATACATGTATTCCTGTCTTACACTCTGAGAATTACTCCTTACTTCTGTATCATTTAGCCACTCTGTTTCGTACTGATGTTATCTTTTTGAATAGCAAAACCAAAGGGGATGACGGACGGAGTGTTGAACATTGCAAGCACTCACCCCCAGTCAACTGATCTGGGTTTAATCCATCATCATTCTTTAGCTCACTCCGCCACCCCAGTTCAGACATGGCCATATGCAAATCAGTCTGACCCTCTGCCTCATGGGAACAGTCCAGACCGAACTGCCAAGCCATGTCTTCCCTGGACCGGAAACAAGCATCCTGGGACCGGTTTCTGGCTTGCAGCCGTCATCAGCCAGGCTATCTTGAATCCAGTGGCAAAGTCAGCAAGGGACCCACGTCTGGGCATACCCTGCCAACTTAGGGCAAACATAGCAAAACCAAAGGGGATGACGGACGGAGTGTTGAACATTGCAAGCACTCACCCCCAGTCAACTGATCTGGGTTTAATCCATCATCATTCTTTAGCTCACTCCGCCACCCCAGTTCAGACATGGCCATATGCAAATCAGTCTGACCCTCTGCCTCATGGGAACAGTCCAGACCGAACTGCCAAGCCATGTCTTCCTGGACCGGAAACAAGCATCCTGGGACCGGTTTCTGGCTTACAGCCGTCATCAGCCAGGCTATCTTGAATCCAGTGGCAAAGTGAGCAGGGGACCCACGTCTGGGCATACCCTGCCAACTTAGGGCAAACATAGCAAAACCAAAGGGGATGACGGACGGAGTGTTGATGTCAGGTTCGTACGTACCGGGGAGAGCGTACTACGGTTGCCTGTCTAGTTTATTGTGCTCTCCCCCATACGTGCAGTACCGCGGGTCACCACACGATCACATCCGGGTGACACCACATAAAACTCCCTTGTGTACGGCACCTGGTGCTTCTGATTAAGTTGCAGCGTATTGGAAGTCGGACTCCGTATCTACACCGGACCTCGGTAAGAACCTTTCCTTGTATCACTCTCAACGGAGACTTCTTCCCTGCAGGTATCTTGTATGCACACCACCGCATCACAGAGCCTCACGCAGCCCTAGGAGCCTGTTAGCGCAGATGCGCTGCTCCTCCCAAGAGAAGGACGAAGCCTTCTCCCTTTCATTGCCAGCATCTCGGTGAGCGCAGGAGCGCGTCACCGCCTCTGCCCTTTTCTTGCCATCATCCCGGTGAGCGCAGGAGCGCGTCACCACCTCTGCCCTTTTCTTGCCATCATCCAGGTGAGCGCAGGAGCGCGTCACCACCTTGCCCCTTTCCTTTGACATCATCTGGGTGAGCGCAGGCGCGCGTCACCGCCTTTGCCCTCGCCTACCCCCCGGTGAGTGCAGGAGCACGTCACACACGTACCAACATCCCGGTGAGCGCAGGAGCGTGTCACCACCTTTGCCCCTTACCTTTGTCACTATTCCCGGTGAGCGCAGGAGCGCGTCACCACCTTTGCCCCTTACCTTTGTCACTATTCCCGGTGAGCGCAGGAGCGCGTCACCAACTTGCCCCTTTCCTTTGTCATCATCTGGGTGAGCGCAGGAGCGCGTCACCGCCTTTGCCCTTGCCTACACACCGGTGAGCGCAGGAGCGCGTCACCACCCCCTTCCTTTCTTCCTTCATACGACGCAGGAGCATCGTGCCGCTATTACCAGACCGCAACAGCACTGAAGTGTTCCTACAGCAAAACTATTGTTCCCTGGAATCCTCTACTCCCCGGTTCCCCTGGTGCCCCGTGAGGGTACGCCTGCTGTCGAGTTCAAGAAACTGGGTTACGAACGCACCTACCGGAGATTCATATCTTCAAACGCTTACATTCAGGTGACCATTGCAACTTTCCCTAAAAACATTCCCCTGTCTAGTGTGTGGGTGTATACATGACTAGTTGACGGGGTAGTGATTGTTTGTTGGTTGTCATTCCAGGCTGACGGTCCAGAAAGACAACAGTCCCTTCGGGTGTCACTCTTCACCTCAGCACTCCACACGGTACACCACCCTTTGAGGATTCCTTCCCCAGTCTTCACCAATCCTCGGTCTGGTACCAATTCAAGGTAGGACAGGGAAATAGGTGGGAGATGGTGGAGGTTGTCCATGTCATCCCCGCGAGACTACTCTACAGGCAGAAGTTAAGGCTGATAGAGTCCTGACAGAATCAGAAGCCCAAGCTAATCATCTCGCCCAGGTGACATGAACACCCAGGACATTACCCTGCAGGACATAGCTGCTATATTGACCTGCATGCAATCCGAAAATCAAAGCTTGCGACAGGATGTCAATGCCTTACAAAGTCAGCTGGCCTCCGGTCAGCCACCCACGGTTAGACCCAAGCAGACAAACGTGTTACAACCATCCACGCTCAACCCTTGGGGGTCCTCACCCCCGACACAGGGCCCTATCCCTCCTATACAGGTGGTGGCTTCACATCCAGTCCCGCTGGCACCCCCGGAACGCTTTTATGGGGACAGTTCTAAATACAGCATATTCCTCAACCAGTGCCAGCTACACTTCATGGCTCGTGCTTCCGCCTTCCCTGATGATGCAGCAAGGGTCGCATTCATCCTTTCGTATCTGGGGGGAGACGCAGCACAATGGTCCATAGCGTTGGTGGACAACGACGACCCCATGTTGTACAGCCTACCTGTATTCAAAGAAACACTGCGTAGAATGTTTGCCCGACACACGCTTCTGCAGGCAGCCGACAATGCACTCCTCAACCTCAAACAAGGTAACACAGACTAATGACCCTTAATTCACCATATTGCAGCCGCACCTGTTACTCAAAACATGAGAACACCAACGCACGAGTCGTGGAAACCCATATTCTTCCTCTTACGGGAATGGGTGTTATCACACAAGGAACCATACCAGAGGAGTACGCCGATTTGTCATGAGTGTTCGATGAACAAAAAGCCAACACGCTTCCTCCCCATCGCAGTTTCGACTGCAGAATAGACCTATTGCCGGGATCCAAGCTGCCTTGTTGTCGAGTGTATTCCCTCACTGAAAAAGAAAGCACCCATCTGCGCACATATCTGGACGAATACCTGAAAAACGGCTTCATACGCCATTCCAAGTCACCCGTTTCTTCAGCACTCTTTTTCATAGCCAAGAAGGGAGGGGATCTACGAACCTGCATCGATTATAGAGCCATGAACAACATCACTATCAAGAACCGATACCCCTTGCCTTTGATCTCCAACCTACTGGACCAAGTGAAAGACGCCAGGATTTATACTAAACTGGATCTCCGTGGGGCCTATCATCTGGTAAGAGTCCAAAAGGGGGACGAATGGAAGACAGCGTTCCGGACCCGATACGGACTCTTTGAGTACCAGGTCATGCCCTTTGGGCTCTGTAATGCCCCTGCTGCATTCCAATTCTTCATTGACGAGGTGCTACGAGAACATATCGATCAATATTGCGTAGTATATATCGATGATATATTGATCTATTCCCCGAGCGTTCCAGACCACGTCCAACACGTCCGTAGCATCCTCAAGAAGTTGCTGCAACACGGCCTATACGTCAAGCTGGAAAAAAGTGTATTCCACACAACCGAGGTGGAATTCTTGGGACACATCTTGACCCCAGCAGGAATCAGTATGGATGCAAGAAAGGTCGAGTCTGTGTTACAATGGCCTTCCCCGGGTTCCCTGAAACAGGTCCAACAATTCCTAGGATTCACCAATTATTATCGTCGTTTTATTCCAGGGTTCTCTGGCATCATCACTCCCATCACACGGTTACTGCGCAAGGGGATTAAGTTCGTATGGAACCCTGAAGCTGAGAAGGCTTTTCTCGAACTGAAAACCAGATTCACTAGTGCACCCGTCCTGATACACCCCAATCCAGAACACCCATTCGTTGTCGAGGCCGATGCTTCACAGGATGCCCTGGGGGGAGTCCTATCCCAAAGGGATACTACATCGGGTCTCCTACACCCTGTAGCCTACTATTCCCGAAGGCTGCAACCCGCAGAACGGAACTACACAGTATCCGATCGGGAACTGCTGGCCATCAAGACGGCCTTCGAAGAGTGGCGTCATTACCTGAAGGACGCCAGACACCCTGTTACCATCTATACGGACCACCGGAACCTTCAATTCCTCCGCTCTGCCAGGGCTCTAACTGCCCGTCAATTGAGATGAACGTTGTTCTTCAATGAATACGACTTCATGATTACATACCGTCCTGGTAAAGACAACGCCAAAGCAGACGCCCTGTCCAGACTCGGAGAAACCTGTGAAGGAGGAGACAAACCAACACCATCTCCCATCCTACCGGGACGGTGTTTTCAGGGAGTCATCCTCTCCTCCTCTTTCTTGTCCCAGTTGCACAACGACCTCAAAGTAAAGGACCCAGCAGAATGGATTGGAAAGCTGTCGGGAATCACTACTGGTGGTGGGTTCCTCTATAAAGACAACAACTACTTCCTACCATTGCCGCACCATCAACAAACAGCGCTGTACATGTGCCATGACTACATGCTATCATTACACCCTGGATATCACAAGACCCTGGATCTCTTACGCAGATACTTCTGGTGGCCAACCATGCAGGATGACGTTCGCAACTACATAGCCCACTGCACGACCTGCGCGCAAGGAAAAACCAACCCGGACCCACTGTGGGTTTGCTACACCCTATCCCGGTACTCCCATACCCGTGGCACACGGTGTCCATGGACTTTGTTGTGGAATTGCCTCGAACCAGGACCGGATATACCACCATACTCACCATTGTGGACCACCTAACCAAGATGGCGCATTTTCGTGCCGTTGCAGAAAGTGCCTTCTGCTATGGAGCTAGCCTTAGTATTCATGAACAACGTAGTCCGTCTGCACGGAATCCCTTCCGTACTGATCACCGACAGAGGCTCTCAGTTCGTATCCCGTTTCTGGGGAGCGGTATGTGACACCATAGGGACGGAAGTAAGACTTTCCTCCGCCTACCATCCCCAAACCGACGGCCAGGCAGAGAGAACCAACCAAACTATGGAACAATACCTTCGTTGCCTACTCATAGCGGTCGAAAAGGAATGGTCAGAGGTCCTGTGGATGGCGGAGTATGCATATAATAACAACAAACACGCTTCCATAGGAATGTCGCCCTTTTACTGCCTACAAGGTCGACATCCACGCACCACGCCCTGGGCAGAACCACAAACCAGTCCTCTGCCCACCATCCAAGCTTATCACACCCTGCTATGTGACTTGTGGCAACAAGCGCGATTCGAGCTGGCCAAAGCCAAAGAAACCTACAAACACCATGCAGACACACACAGACAGGTAGAACCAGAGTACAAGACGGGAGACAGGGTTTGGGTCTCCGTTAAGAACCTCAATCTGCACGGCCCCAAGAAGTTGCTACCGCGTTTCATAGGTCCCTACCGCATAGCCAAGGTCATCAATAAGGTGGCCATGAAACTTTCCTTGTCCCCTCACATGAAGATACACCCAGTCTTCCACGTGTCTCTGCTGAAGCAGGCTCAGTCTGATGGCCTGGCCTCTGTGCCTCCGCCGCCTGTACTCAGGGATGACCACGAGGAATACGAGGTGCGTGCAGTGCTAGATTCCCGTAGGTCCAGGGGAAGGCTCTATTACCTTATCGACTGGAAAGGGTATGGTCCTGAGGAGAGGTCCTGGGAGCCCCTATCCCATGTCCGTCACGCCCCTCAGCTGGTACGTGCCTTCCATGTTCATCACCCCCTGAAACCGCGTCCTGCCACCCCCGTGTAGGGGAGGGGGTTTGTCTTTGTGGGGGTGCTGTCAGGTTCGTACGTACCGGGAGAGCGTACTACGGTTGCCTGTCTAGTTTATTGTGCTCTCCCCCATACGTGCAGTACCGCGGGTCACCACACGATCACATCCGGGTGACACCACATAAAACTCCCTTGTGTACGGCACCTGGTGCTTCTGATTAAGTTGCAGCGTATTGGAAGTCGGACTCCGTATCTACGCCGGACCTCGGTAAGAACCTTTCCTTGTATCACTCTCAACGGAGACTTCTTCCCTGCAGGTATCTTGTATTCACACCACCGCATCACAGAGCCTCACGCAGCCCTAGGAGCCTGTTAGCGCAGATGCGCTGCTCCTCCCAAGAGAAGGACGAAGCCTTCTCCCTTTCATTGCCAGCATCTCGGTGAGCGCAGGAGCGCGTCACCGCCTCTGCCCTTTTCTTGCCATTATCCCGGTGAGCGCAGGAGCGCGTCACCGCCTCTGCCCTTTTCTTGCCATCATCCCGGTGAGCGCAGGAGCGCGTCACCACCTTGCCCCTTTCCTTTGACATCATCTGGGTGAGCGCAGGAGCGCGTCACCGCCTTTGCCCTCGCCTACTCCCCGGTGAGTGCAGGAGCACGTCACACACGTACCAACATCCCGGTGAGCGCAGGAGCGCGTCACCACCTTGCCCCTTACCTTTGTCACTATTCCCGGTGAGCGCAGGAGCGCGTCACCACCTTTGCCCCTTACCTTTGTCACTATTCCCGGTGAGCGCAGGAGCGCGTCACCACCTTTGCCCCTTACCTTTGTCACTATTCCCGGTGAGCGCAGGAGCGCGTCACCAACTTGCCCCTTTCCTTTGTCATCATCTGGGTGAGCGCAGGAGCGCGTCACCGCCTTGCCCTTGCTCTACACACCGGTGAGCGCAGGAGCGCGTCACCACCCCCTTCCTTTCTTCCTTCATACGACGCAGGAGCATCGTGCCGCTATTACCAGACCGCAACGGCACTGAAGTGTTCCTACAGCAAAACTATTGTTCCCTGGAATCCTCTACTCCCCGGTTCCCCTGGTGCCCCGTGAGGGTACGCCTGCTGTCGAGTTCAAGAAACTGGGTTACGAACGCACCTACCGGAGATTCATATCTTCAAACGCTTACATTCAGGTGACCATTGCAACTTTCCCTAAAAACATTCCCCTGTCTAGTGTGTGGGTGTATACATGACTAGTTGACGGGATAGTGATTGTTTGTTGGTTGTCATTCCAGGCTGACGGTCCAGAAAGACAACAGTCCCTTCGGGTGTCACTCTTCACCTCAGCACTCCACACGGTACACCACCCTTTGAGGATTCCTTCCCCCAGTCTTCACCAATCCCCGGTCTGGTACCAATTCAAGGTAGGACAGGGAAATAGGTGGGAGATGGTGGAGGTTGTCCAGGTCATCCCCGCGAGACTACTCTACAGGCAGAAGGTAAGGCTGATAGAGTCCTGACAGTTGAACATTGCAAGCACTCACCCCCAGTCAACTGATCTGGGTTTAATCCATCATCATTCTTTAGCTCACTCCGCCACCCCAGTTCAGACATGGCCATATGCAAATCAGTCTGACCCTCTGCCTCATGGGAACAGTCCAGACCGAACTGCCAAGCCATGTCTTCCCTGGACCGGAAACAAGCATCCTGGGACCGGTTTCTGGCTTACAGCCGTCATCAGCCAGGCTATCTTGAATCCAGTGGCAAAGTGAGCAAGGGACCCACGTCTCGGCATACCCTGCCAACTTAGGGCAAACATAGCAAAACCAAAGGGGATGACGGACGGAGTGTTGAACATTGCAAGCACTCACCCCCAGTCAACTGATCTGGGTTTAATCCATCATCATTCTTTAGCTCACTCCGCCACCCCAGTTCAGACATGGCCATATGCAAATCAGTCTGACCCTCTGCCTCATGGGAACAGTCCAGACCGAACTGCCAAGCCATGTCTTCCCTGGACCGGAAACAAGCATCCTGGGACCGGTTTCTGGCTTACAGCCGTCATCAGCCAGGCTATCTTGAATCCAGTGGCAAAGTGAGCAAGGGACCCACGTCTGGGCATACCCTGCCAACTTAGGGCAAACATAGCAAAACCAAAGGGGATGACGGACGGAGTGTTGAACATTGCAAGCACTCACCCCCAGTCAACTGATCTGGGTTTAATCCATCATCATTCTTTAGCTCACTCCTCCACCCCAGTTCAGACATGGCCATATGCAAATCAGTCTGACCTTCTGCCTCATGGGAACAGTCCAGACCGAACTGCCAAGCCATGTCTTCCCTGGACCGGAAACAAGCATCCTGGGACCGGTTTCTGGCTAACAGCCGTTATCAGCCAGGCTATCTTGAATCCAGTGGCAAAGTGAGCAAGGGACCCACGTCTGGGCATACCCTGCCAACTTAGGGCAAACACAGCAAAACCAAAGGGGATGACGGACGGAGTGTTGAACATTGCAAGCACTCACCCCCAGTCAACTGATCTGGGTTTAATCCATCATCATTCTTTAGCTCACTCCGCCACCCCAGTTCAGACATGGCCATATGCAAATCAGTCTGACCCTCTGCCTCATGGGAACAGTCCAGACCAAACTGCCAAGCCATGTCTTCCCTGGACCGGAAACAAGCACTCGGGGTGCATTTGTCACCCCGAGTGGGACGGGTATGCCCAGACGTGGGTCCAGTGCTCTCCATGCCACTGGAATCAAGCTATCCTGGCTGAAGAGGGGTGAAACCCCGAAACCGGTCTTAGGATGCTTGTTTCCAGTCCAGGGAGGACCTGGCTTGGCAGTTCGGGCTGGACTGTTCCCATGAGGCACATGGTCAAGACTGATTTGCATATGGCTGGGTTCAAACTGGAATGGCATGGTGAGCAAAAAAACGATGGATTTAGGCCCAGATCTCTGTACTGGGGTGAATATATGACATTGTTCTGCATTCTGTCCATCAACTGTTGTTTTTGCATTTGTCACCCCGAGTGGGACGGGTATGCCCAGACGTGGGTCCCGTGCTCTCCATGCCACTGGATTCAAGCTATCCTGGCTGAAGAGGGGTGAAACCCCGAAACCGGTCCTAGGATGCTGGTTTCCAGTCTAGGAGGACCTGGCTTGGCAGTTCGGGCTGGACTGTTCCCATGAGGCACAGGGTCAAGACTGATTTGCATATGGCTGGGTTCAAACTGGAATGGCATGGTGAGCAAAAAACGATGGATTTAGGCCCAGATCTCTGTACTGGGGTGAATGTATGACATTGTTCTGCATTCTGTCCATCAACTGTTGTTTTTGCATCTTTTTGAATATCCTGCTTGTCCCAGGTGCCCCTACCCAGGAAATTTTCATTACCTCCAGGTTTAGTCGTCTGCGAGTGGCTAGCATGAGCTGTGACTGGTGTAGATCATGCCACAGTGTCATCTGATGCTGTTCTTCATCTGTCTGTCTGCTGCCTGATCAGATACCCGTCAGAAGTAGCACATAACCTCTGACAGCTAACCTGGTGGGAGCCACTAGACTAAACAGAAGAAAAAATCCTGATCTTAAAGTGCTAGGGAGAGTCTGGTATAAAAACAAGCATTGTGATTATGTGACCATCTTAATTACATTTGTGTGGTCTACTAACAAGATCTCGAGATTATGCCAAAGTAGAAAATCATTTTTGATATTTTTAAGTAAAGTTTTCAAATGTATGGCATAGTGGCGCACACTGCTCCCCCAGCAACAAATAGGAATGAAACATAACAAGAACACCAAGGGAGCAGTCTAGACTAGGCTCCCGACAATGAAACCAGAGACCACGTCATCACAAAGAATTGAATGCAATGGAGAATGAGATGGGGAGGAACAAGAGAACAAACTTGCTGAAAGCCTGACTTCCTGTATATTGCTTCAAGATTGACACTGGGCTTTCTAGGGACTGCTAGGTCTTATGGACTGCCTTGCAATGACGGTGCATGCAGTTCCCACTGTAAGTGGATGAGAAGGTTCCCAACCTGAGCTAGGTGTTCTGGAACCCAGCACGACTTGCCTCCTTCCCCGAGCTGGAAATTTTATTTTCTATGCCGCTGGTGAAACGTTGCCTGGAAGAAGACGAGGACCAGGTTGAGGAGGCGGCCTGACTGAGCCAGCTTAACTTAATCGCATCTTTCCACCAGTCACTCTATGTTGTAGAGTAAGTAAGTATTGGTTTTACATTAAAAGTGTTATGTTGAGGTTTTACTCATGCATTGTACTTCGTTCGCAAATGATTTTTAAAGCTACAGACGCTTGCTCTGGTTTCTGGCAATCCTCTCCTTCCTCTCTTCCTCCTCTCTCCCTCCTGTCTCCTTTCTCTCTTACTCCGCTTCTTCCTCCTCTTCTCCCTGCTCTCTCCTTCCTCTCTCAGCTGTCTCCTTCCTCTCTGAGCACTGTACCTCTTCTATCTCTCATCTCTCCCCTCTATCCCTCATCTTTCTCCTCTATCCCTATGCTCTCCCTCCTCTCTTCTTCCTCTCTCCCTCCTCTCTTCTTCTTCTCTCCCTCCTCTCCCCTTTCTCCATGCTTTCTCCCTCCTCTCTTCTTCTTCTCTCCATCCTCTCCCCTTTCTCCATGCTTCTCCCTCCTCTCTTCTTTCTGTCTCCCTCCTTCAGCGCAGCATAGACTGATCCTATCTCTCTTTCATCAGATGCAGCCGAGTTAGTCATCCATGGCACCAGCCTCGCTCTAACCCATCCTCTAGGTGCTAGTACCTCTCACTCTACCGAGATAGAGCAGTTGAGTCATCCATAGTGCCAAACTCCAACCCAGCCTTCCTATGGCTCCTGCTCTTCCAGCCTTTGCCTCATGTGCTGTGCACTGGACATGTCCACTCCTGCGCTGCCTCCCTCATGAAAAGTCTAGACTCGGCCTACTCGCATCTCTTGAGCCGTCCAAATGCTGCTTCCATGCTGTTTAAATTAGAAAACAGCATGAAAGCAGCACCGGGATTGACTGGAGCAGGCAAAACCAGCGCTCCTTAGGAGACCGGTGAGGCTGCGACTGAAATCCCCAGCTCACTAGTAGTGCTGAGATAGAAGAGGCCTCAAGTGTGCATGTCGGGTTGGCCATAGAAAGACACCCTCCTTACCTGACATGCGCACTAACACTGCAGTTAAGTGCAGGCCCAGACAACCTGTCAATAATTAAGCCCTACCCCCAGGACCGGACTGTTCATGGCGGACATCGGGCGTTTCTCCGGGAGGGTGGAAGGGTGGGGCGGCGGTTTTGCAGTGGTGGGGGGGGCACTTTTGTTACTGGGGGCCGGTTTTGCTGCAGTATCGGCCCCCAGTAACAAAAGCAGCAGTGCTTCACACTTCAACCCCCTTCCTGGGACTGGTCCAACAAAAATGCCAGGGCTGCTTTGAGTTCCCAATACAGCCCTGCCCACCCCTGCCCGCATAACGCACACTCATGATTAAGAGGCATCCACTTGTGTGCACCCAACCCGTTTGGCAGCAGTGCAATTGAAATAAAAAAGTAGGAAAAATACTTTAAAACATTTCTATACAGGGGCCAACAAATACAGCGGGGTGACACTCCTACACCCTCATAGAGGAACCGCCCTTGAAATAAACGGCCTACACACTGGTCTGTCAGACCACTCCATCAGGCACTGCCTGAATGCTCTACAGGCCAATCCGACACTGATTGCAAGGGGCTACAGAGAGCCACATTGCAGTGGCTCAAGGCAGGTCAACACAACCTGGTTGATAAAAAAGTGTGACATGGAAGCAGATGACCCTGGGAGGACATGGCCCCTTTGTGTATTTTACACTGGTCGAGTGCAGAAGACTAGCATGGCTTAGCCAAGTGCAGTCTATGCTATTTCTTTTTTCAACTAAATGTGTTTATTAAATTGTGCAAAAAAATAACCTCTAAAGTATACAAAAAGTGATGGGTGGAATGCTTGAATTAATCTCAGCCATTGGTAATCACTGGGGGCTGCATCCCAGAGCATCATTGTTTTGCACACCATGCCACCTCAGCTTGGACCCAGCCATATGTAAATCAGTCTTAGCCCTCCTCCAATGGGAACAGTCCAGCTCAAACTGCCAGGCCAGGTTCTTCCTGAACCGGAACACAAGCAACCTAGGAACGGTTTTGCCCTTGTTACCTCTGGCGCCACCTTAAGATTCATCACAAACATCAGACTCCTGATTCCAAACAGTCAAAGCAGACCTCGTGGCCCAAAGATCTGAGTCACAGCCATTTCTTTTGAAGATAAAATGAAAAACATAAACATGACCACATATATTCCCAAGCACCGCAATGGGGTGGCATAGAATGGACTTTAGCACAACAACCCACTCGTTAGCCTACAAGGCTAACAGCTGAGACAGACACCCAACAACAACCAGGTGAAGCCTCCAAGGACTGGTAGCTCAGATAACTCTCAATGGTATGCAGTAAGTTACTCAGCAGTGAGTGACCAAGTAGTTCAATAGCACCAAACAATGTACCTCATGTGGTTACATCTTCCGGTCCACTTCCACCCAAGACTCCAGATAAGCTGCAGCTGCATCAGCCTGACTTTGTTATATGCCCAACACCTGCAATAAATCAGGAAATAAATCCCTGGCTTGGGCTGCATGACCCACACAATATTTGTGTAGAGCTTGCAGTGTCCTCTATGACTCAGCCATGGCCGGGCTGCCACCCATGAGAACAAAATAAGATCTGGCTGCCCACATATTCCATTCTCTTCTTTCTGAACACCCAGTGCAGCTCTGTTTCTGCCAGTCCCTCTCCTGCAGTGCAGTTAACACACTGTGGGTCCTACCTCCAGTTATGCTGGAATGGAATAGAAGCAAGACTGATGATTTTATTTTGAAAGCAAACAATGTACCCAAAGATATTTGCAACTAAAAAATGACAACGGTAGGAAACAGTTTTGCTAATCTACTGTGCAAGTTGTGTGCTTGCAAAATAAAATAAACCCAGAACGCATTTGTACGTTTAAAAAAACAGGCGCAGGCTTCAGCTAAGGCATAGTGTCCAGACTGCGGGTATAGTCAAACAATCAGACTTGACACTAGAAATTCTGAAACCAGCTTTTTTGAGAATCCAAAAGACCAGATCTACTTTACAGGTGTAAATATCAAGGCAGATAGTTTCCAATTTTATGACCGTGGTATCATATTTACACTCTTAACTCCAATGACTTCTACATTTTCCCCCATTCTAGTTTCAGAAGGAGAAGAAAGTAGGCCATGAGGTGCTAATGCGGCTACAATATCATGTTTAAAAGACTGGGCTATTGGAAGGCACAGGAATATCTTGAGTCAGGGCTATTACAAACATGCTACATCTTTAATGTAATCATGCTAAATGTGACTCCACCTCACTACAATCAATGACCCATTTTATGGTTTTTGGTAAGTTATTCAGTACCCCGAGATTTCGTTTTCTGCGCCCCATTTTGCGCCAAAAAAGGTCTTCCATCATACAAAGAAGGCCTGCTGTTCCTTCAGGGCACAGAATCATGTGCTATATGTTTTGCTGTGATTACTTACATTCGCTGGGCTCTTAAGATTAGAATGAAGTAAGCGGAGGAATGACTCAACTACTCAAGTTTTTCTTCCATATTGTCCTCCCTCTTTGTTCCATAATTTTATTGATTAGTATCGTATTTTTTTGTAAGTTTTTATTCCTTGGTATTCTGATTAAGCACATTATGCTAATATCTTAAATTCGATTTTTTGTTTAGCCTTTTTAGTGTGCATAATCATGTGGTCTACTACTACTGCCTCGTAAACTTTATGTACCCTGGCTTCTCAAGTTATTTTATTTAAGATTTCATGCCGACAGTTTATCGGCGTTGTGATGGCCCAGTTTCTACCTGCCAACATAGGGACCCTCTTCAGCGGTTTTGAGTTCTGTCTTGATCATGCTTCATTGCCCTTGCACTCCATACCCTGGAATGTCTGAACTTATGTGAGGGATTTTGTTCGCTGTATGTTGTTTTATGTCGCTGTTTTATATATGTGTTTTTATGATCAATCTTGATCGAATAAAGAAATACTTTGTTTGACTTGGGTAGATCTGTAGAAGATGTGATGCCTGGAATGTGTTGCTCCTACCTCTGATCGAGTTTCTCTTATTAGATTCAGGTGCAACTGGTTCTAAGGGCTTTGTCAGGAAAGCTACAGAAACGATGAGGCCCGTGTGGAGCTTCCTCATTTGAACTGTTACCCTCTCCTGGGAAGCCAGGCACCAATGGAAGGTTTCTACTGATGGAGAATAAATGAAATGTTTTTTGGATTCGGTGAGGCATGAGCCACTGGAAGGGTGCACGCTGTTTCTGTACAGACAAAAACCCTACACACACACACAAACACACGCACGCAGGCGTGCACACACACACACAATTTGGTTTTTACAATTCATAAATATGGGCTTTGTTCGAGTACTTGAAATTACTTTGTTTCACACTCAACAAATATGAAACAAATGGTGGACCTGATGCTATTATTTCCACACTCAGCTCTCAGTATCTTTTGGATTCAAGTGTCTCTCTTGCGCATCTCAAGAGCAAGGATCACAGCTACTGTCACTCCATCACCCATCATACAGTCCATGAAAAAAATATTCTTTCTTGACTGTTTGTCCTTTTGGACCTTCAGAATAGGACTGTGAGTTCTTCTTTTTTTTTTTTTTTTGTGAGATAGCCAGCTTTTATTTTAAATTCAATTAATGATAAGAGCTTATGTTTCTCTGGTTTGGCCACCGAAAACCTAACACATTTTAATGATATCCCTCCCGACCCCATGAGCTGGAAACCAAGCAACGCCTCCAGATTGGGATAAAGGCATCCTACAGTCAAAAAACTGCAACTATTTAGAATGTCCCAAGCGTTAAACCCCAACCTCTGATACAACCAAACAGCAAATGTAGCAGAATCTCCTTAACAAAAACTTGGCATACGGACTACACTACTAAAAATGCAAGGCAGATGTCAAACCTGAAGTAAACAGAGGAAATAAGAAGAGAGGCAGTTACAACAACAACTAGCATCAGTGGAAGTTTAAAATAAACCTTTGCAGAAGGCAGGCCCATGACTGAGCAATTGGTTACTGATGAACTGTAAGAAAAACATTCGAAAGGGTAGCAAGTTTGCCCAAAGAGGAAGCGGACATTTTGAGATTAACATAGGTGAATAAATAAAATAAAAAATGGAAAAAAAACAGGACGCAGGACTTTCCTCACATTTTCTACACAGAAAAGTTTAAACTGCATCACAACTAAACATGGCAATGAGTTGGTACTTAAAAAAATTAAGCTGTACACTTTGCGTGAATACACACCTTGTGATAAAGTAAAAAATGTGACTGTACATTTAGTACATGCTCTAATGCCTGAATTAAAATTTTACGCATTGCAAATATAAATTTCAAATGCTAAACATTTTTATGGATGAGACTAAAGTTAAATGCTTCTTCTATTGGGCATACTACCGCTCCATTAACAGCAGGCTAAATACGAAGATAAAACTTCTAATGGGCAGCTCATGCGTCATCACAGGGTGCACTTTGAGGGCTGTTGTGGTGACGAGGATCTCAAAATGTTTTTGACCAATTTTGCAAAAGCATGGCACAGATGACAAGTTAAACCTCCTCTCGCCATCTGAGAACATATTGAGCGTATCCGCAAGTACATGTACAGTGTCTATGGGGAAGAGTCCTCTGGTGTTTTACTGTTCACAGGAATGTCATGATGTTTGTGTAAAAGTCGATAGAAGGCTGGATAAGAGCTTCAAAGGGTAAGATATCATACAATAACAGATCAAGGAGAGAATGGAAAAAAACACTAATGCAAGGGTGCCAGATCAAAATGGTCATGGAAATGTCTTTGAAAATTGGCCACATCCACTGTCTAAACTTTTTTCATGAGAGTTAGATCGCAGCTTTACCACAGGATAATCTACAAACTCAGAGGGTCAAATGTACCATACAACTGGTTACTAAAAGTGGTTTCAAATTGTGCACTGACATGGTGCGACCAGACTTTAATTTTGCGATGTGACCTATGTACTATTAGGTCACATCGCAAAATCTACAGCTGCAGGGGTCACTGTCTAATGAATATTTATTAGGCAGGGTGCAGTTTGTATTCCCAAATAGGAAACACTTTTTTAAAGCAGCCTGGGTTCCGTAAAGGAACAGTTGCTGCTTTAAAAACCATAAAACTAAAATATTCCTGCTTAGGAAAATATCGAGGGGAGTGGCGTACACACCCGAGCCAGCCAACCCCATTTCGAAATTGCGGTCAGATACCACTGGTAAATAGCAAACTGAACTGCAGTTAGGAAGGACCCCCCCCCCCCACACCCCTTCATGCCACTTCCTAATTGCGATACTGTATGGGTTCCAAACACATTTCGAGAGTCAGAAATGGATTTCTGACTCGCAAAATGGGGTCATTAGACTGTAAAAAACATTTTGTGTTCACAAACCCCTGTGAGTTTAGGAATATCAGGGTTTCCAACTGCAAAATGGTTTTGTACATCTGGTTCAAAGTCTCTATGGCATTTGGGGCCTGATGTACAAATATTCTATTCACAAATTGTGCACCGACTTTTTGGAAATGGAATAGTATTTTGCAAACCAAACTATATAATAATAAGTCAGTTCACAAAACACCTAATTGCAGGGGATGCCCGAATGACCTACAAAATTATTATTTAGGCAGGTCACAATCTGCAACAAGGTCACAACTCATCTTCAATTCCACTCTTTATTTCCCTGCAACTCTCTGAGGTTCCTACTACTGCTGTGTAATTCCCCATCCTCAATTTCAGTGACAAACAACATTGAATGTTCTATCCTCTTTCTTATTTCTAACACTTCACAAAACTTGGAATAATTTTTAGCCACAACTCCTAGTGTACCGTAGGATTACTGCAATTAAGCATAAATTAATCTCTCAAATGCTCCTTGACATTGTCCCCAAATTTACAAACTCATGCTAATTTACTTTGTGTTATAACGATCATCGTCACTGTTCATCGCAGAGGCAGTTTTCAGAAAGCAACATAATGTCTTTCTTAAACAACACTTTTATTGGGCAAGTAATATGTACCTGAAATTCCCAAACATGAGAAAATTAATATCTGAGATTTACTTCTACACCACAGACTTTCACAAAGGTACTCACAAAAAAGTATCCTCCAAACCATTTAAATATATTCCTCCTGAAGTTGACCAAAAGAGGAAGGTTAGCCTCTGACCATAGTGCATCAGTCGCAGACTGACCAGAATGGAGAAACTAATGTGGAGTACACGTAGAACACTGCTGCACTTCAATGTCAAGACAACAACAAAGTGAAGCATCTTCAGTTCTATAATGATAGAATGACATGAATGGGGAACTTCCTATTTTAGGCACATGGTGAGTGTGGCTTTCCACTGTTCTCCAATGACAGTGTTGTGTGAAACAGGAAGTTCCAACCGTACATACACGTTTGCGATATAGTTGTTTGCAATGGGGTTTCATCAGTCTGAGTTCTTCCGTGTACCAAGTGGCCTGTAGTCTGGATCTTGTTGTATTGTTGTGTTTGAGAAGGGCAAGAGAGTCTGCACAGGAAGTGATCTAATTGTTGTTCAATGGCTTTGGGGAGGCTGTTGTTGTGTTCAGGTTGGTGGCTGTTGAGAGCAGTGTTCCAGTTTCGCAGGCTGGCCTGCAATGGTGCATGTGCGTTGGACGGGAGGCTGAACTTAATGAGGGTGTGGTTCGTCCAGGGAACTGGTGTGGGCTCGTCGACTCGGATGTGGCTAATGTTGGTGAAAATAGGATCCAGGAGGTGTCCAGTGACATCGGTAGGTCCTTTTAATCATTGGGTGAGGCCCAGGCTTCTAAGGTCTTCAATGAGTGCTCTTAAGATGGGGTCGGCGTGGTCTTCCAGGTTGAAGTGTAGGTCTCCGAGTAGGAAGTAAGTGCTAGCATTGAGGGCAAGTGATGCCACGAAATCCATGATGGTGTCGGTGAAGTTGGTGTGCGGTCCCGGTAGTCTGTAAATGAGAGTGCCGCTTAGGTTGAAGTTGGCAGTGACGTAAAGCTTGAATGACAGGTATTACATGTTGGAGGATGATGTGTCCGTGGACATGGTGCAGCTGATGGAGTTTTTGTAGATGATGGCGATTCCGACTCCGTGCTTGTGAAATCTGTCTTGCCTGGCAATCTTGTAGCCGGGGAATGGCTGTGGCAGTCAGGTGCCGAAGCAGGGTTCAGCTAGGTTTCTGTGAGAAAAGTAGGTCAGGGGCATTGTCGTGGAACATGTCCCAGATCTCTGTGGCGTGTTTGGTGAGTGATCGGATGTTGAGGAGCATGCGAGCGTGGATTGTTGTGTGGGTGGTTGCAGGACTGTGTGTGTCAGAGAGTGGGGTGTTGGGTACTGTTGGTGCAGTGAGAGTTGAGTGTGGGTAAGTGCATGAAAACCTGCAGTAAGTGCAGGAGAAGGCTCTCTCGGTGTTGTGTGGTGGGAAGAGCAGCAGCGTGTGGAGCAGTGGCCAGCATTAAAGGTGCAGAGGATCACAGCATGGGAGCCATGGTAGGATGGAGGACCAGGGTTCCTGGTGCTGGGCATGGTTCAGATGTGGAAGGGCGCAGACGGGCTTGCCTTTGGCATGCCAGCCGTGCGCATCTACTATGCAACCATGCTGTGGAAGCCATTAACTAGGTCCTGGGGGGAGGGGAGTGATGTCATTGCCTGTAGAGGTGATAGTAAGGTACAAAGGAGAAGATGTGGCTTTATTATATATTTGATTTGAATGCTAATGGGTTAGGAGCAGTTACAGTTTTAGTTTAAGGAGGAGGTGGCCCTTCAGAGTAAGTATTTTGGGGGTTATAACCATTCAGCACATGAGATGGAATATAAAATGTCAGGAGATTTGGCAAGGGGAAGGGGAGTGGTGAGGGGGTTTCCGAGGCTGGCATTAGTGAATGTTTTACAAGTAGTAGCAGCTGTACTAAAGGAGGTTTTTTTATGCTTTGGTGACCGAGTAGTTCAAACTGTGCCTAGCAAGTTGGGTTTAGGGCCTCTTTAGGACTTTATAACAGGAAGCAGTAATGGTGGTGATGGGTTATTGCGGGAAGATGAGCAATGGTGGTATAAGAAGTTAGTGACTAGGATAAAGAGGCCAAAAATGGACCAAGTAGGAGTCTGAAAAGAGTTGGTGGTGTTTGAATATACAAAAAGTGACTTCAAGTCAGAGTTCAGTTTTGCTCATTATAGTTCTTTAGTGTGAACAGCGAGGGGGAAGGGCACCTTTCAACTCTTCAGCGTCTGCTGCTTCAGTGGAATCCTGAAGAACTTTTTAAGTGATGTGATCACTTGTGACTATGAAGCAGATTGGAAAGATGTGTGCTGTCCACAAAAACAAGGTCTACTATTATAAATCTAATGAAAAGAGGACACCATCACTTATTGGTATTTCGATTCGTCTCTTTATTGTCACCCACCGGAGGACACGGGGCAAGTGACCAGTAGCATATACGGTCTGCTCTTCTCTCTCATGCCCAGAGTTCCAGTGATGTACCTAACATTCCTTTAGGTGCATCACAATTAAAGGGAAAGATACAACACATCTTCCCTTCACAAAATAACAAAGAAAAAGAAGAAAGAAAAGATTAATAACTAACAACAACCTACTAACAATGACTGATAATACATAAGATGAAATGACAGTGCTAAAAATAAGATCAACAAAATGCACAACATAAGGTTACAATATAATCATTGAAAAACAGGAGAAATTTCAAAACATTAAGTTAAAATATAATCATTGAGATACAATGGAGATTTCCTCCTCCTTTTTTCCACAGAGGGATGTTCAAAATGAGTTCCAACATGGAATTCATCATGAACCAACAAATCCTTCTTGGGAACAACAGTGTCACGAGTTGGAGTGTCTTTCTTGAGATCTGCCACAACACTCTTGCACTTAGAGAGCCGAGACATACTCCAGACATCACCACCATCCAAGATTACTACATTCTTCATGACCTTGATGATACGTTTGGGTCCAAAACATTTTGATTGACCTTTGGGAGACCAAGTTGCTTTCTTTACAAACACCAAATCACCCACATTGCATGAATTTTCTTTCGCTCCACATTTAGCATCATACCTTTGTTTGTACATATTCTGATAATGCTTCACTCTCAGATTAGAATCATAGGAAACCAAACCTTTTTTCCCACGTAGCCACAACGGTGTAAGTTTGGATCCGGCTAGTCTACCTCTGAGCTTTTTAAAAGAAGACACACCAGAAACACTGTTGGGCGTATTCCTGTGTGCCCACAATTTTTCTCTTAAAATGGACTTCAATGGCACGTTCATTTCCACATCGGACTGAGCACTAGCTCTCACCAGTCTATTCATGCTCTCAACAAGTCCATTGGCTTGTGGTGCGTAAAGAGCAGTGCGATGATGAGTGATTGAAAGATCTTTAAAAAATTCTTCCATCTCCAAAGACGTAAATTGTACACCGTTATCGGTGACAATAACATCAGGAACGCCTTCACAAACAAAAACGTCTTTTAGAAACTAAATGATATTCTTGGTAATTACTGAACTCATGCAACAGGCAGACACCCACTTGGACGTGTAATCAACAAGAACCACCACAAACCTTTCATTAGGAGCTAAAATATCAAAAGGACCCACAATGTCCATAGCTAGTTTAGTCCAAGGCTGTTCAGGTAGTTCAACTGGCGAAAGAGGTGTTGCTCTTATTTTTTTAGATTTGTCATTGTTGGCACAGGAAACACAGTCTCTAACAACATCCTCCACCTGTCGGTCTAGTTCAGGCCACCAATAGGACTCTCTGACCCTGGACTTAGTTAAACTGCATCCAAGATGGCCTTCATGTGCAAGATTGATCAGTTTTTGGCATAAACTTGCAGGAGGAACTAATCTATTGCCTCTGTAAAGATTCTTCTCAACTATGCATAACTCATCCCGAACACTCCGGAAACCTTTTGCACATAGGAGAACATAGGCGAAGGCAGGCCATCCATTTACTACAAAATCCATAACCAATTTCCTAGACTCATCAACAGCAATGCCCAACTCCCACTCAGACTTGTTGAGAGCTGGTTCCTTGACCCATAGTACAAAGTTCTCATCGTTATCAAAGTTAGAATTGTCTAGAGGCATCCTGGAGAGAAAATCGGCTGGAACATTCCTCAAACCAGGTAAGTATTCAACAATGAAATTATATTCCCATAAGCTTTCTATCCACCTCTTGATCCTAGGTGTGGTATTTTCCACCTTCCTGCATGCGAACATGTGAACCAAAGGTTTGTGATCTGTCCTAACTAAAAAAGGTAAACCCCAAAGGTAAAACCTGAAATGATTAATGGCCCACATGCAGGCCAACGCTTCACGTTCGATAACAGAGTAGCGTTCTTCAGCTCCCTTAAGCGAACGTGAAGCGAAACCAATCACCCTCTCCTTGCCATCACATATTTGGGAAAGAACAGCACCTAAACCACGTATACTGGTGTCAGTGGTTAAGATGGTTTTCTTAGTAACATCAAAATGTCCTAGCGTTGGCATGCAGGAAATTTCCTCTTTAACCTGTTTAAAAGCTGCCATACACTCATCGGACCAGACAAAATCAGCACCCTTTTTAAGTAATAGTCTTAATGGTTGTACAACGCTTGCAAAGTTTTTAATAAATTTAGAATAATATTCGGAAAGGCCAAGGAACGATTTAACCTGGTCTTTGTTCAAAGGTGTAGGAGCCAGTGAAATTGCTTCAGCCAAATTAATTTTTAGACTAATGCCTTCACTGGAGATGGTATGACCCAGGTAAGATACAGAACTTACACTGAATTTGCATTTTCCTTTTTTAAGGTTAACCCACGCTCTTGCAGTCTCGATAGTACCTTATCTAGTGTCATGTCATGCCCAAGCTTGTCTTTTCCAAAGACAAGAATGTCATCCTGAAAAAACAAAACTGAATCGATACCCGCTAAAACCTCCTTCATCACCCTCTGGAAGCAAGCAGCTGCCGAAGCTAGCCCAAAAGGCATCCTAATGAACTGGAAAGCTCCCAAAGGAGTAACAAAAGAGGTCAAAGCTCTCGAATCCTCATGTAACAGGACCTGGTGGTAGGCTGATGATAAGTCCATCACACTAAAGATAGTAGCATCATTTAATTTGGCCAAAGCTTCATTGATATTAGGTAACGGTTGTCTGTCCACCCATATGCAAGTATTTAGACTTCTTAAATCAACACACATTCTAATTTTTTTTCCATTGTCTTTGGGCGCCAAAACAATTGGAGCCAACCATTCAGAGGACTCTATCTCCTCTATTACTCCAGATACAAGTAATCTGTTGAGTTCCTCTTGCAATTTCTCTAACATAAGATTGGGCACCTTCCTCACTTTATGAACTACAGGTTGTGCTTTAGATTTCAAAATTATTTTGTGTTTAAAACCCTTTAGCAGTCCTAATTCTTCACTAAAAACAGAAGGAAATTTCTTAAAAATATTCAAGTCTTCAGTTTGCTGCAAAACTAACATTATCTGCTCACGAGTATTAGGATTTAAGATAATACCAAGGTCCCTTTGGTGACGCCATCCCAGCAAATTGTCACCTCTTTTGGCAACATAGACTTTTCCTACAGTGGCTCTACCCTTAAATGTGATGGATTGAGTGGAATATCCAACCAAATCAATATTCTGTCCCCCGTAACCCACAGGGTTGATGTCAGGAGGTAGAAGAGTGATATTGTCCTTCCCAAAGGTGGAATCCCAGATTTTGTCACTGATTATGGTGTATGGAGAACCCGAATCAGCTAAAACATAAAAGGATTTGATACCAATGCATATTTCACACTTAGGCATAATCACCACATCAGAGTCAATTCCCTTTACGTCCTGGATGGTAACACAGGGAGTTCCAGAAATGTGGTGAATGATTTGCTGAGGATATGTTATCTCTTCATCAATGACATTTACCTTAATATTTCTACACATGCGTGCATAATGTCCCCTCTTACCACAATTTCTACAAATTACACTTCTTGCGAAACAGTTAGGATAATTGGGGCTATGATTTTGGCTGCCACACTTGGAACATTTCATTTTAGGATCTCTGCTGGGATAACTGTTCCATTTGGGTTTTTCATTTTTTACTGGATTCTTGTCCTGTTTACTAGTAGTCTTCAGAATTGCAGCTATCTGAGAATCGGTGACGCAACTTCCACATTCACTAGGAAGTACTTCAGCTGCAGAGTCACTGGGTGTAATCGCATTACGCATTTCCTTCACCCAGCAAGAAGTATTTTCAATGCTTTCAACAATACTGATAGCCTCCTTAAGATTTGGGTTCTTTGCAAGTAATTTTTCTTGAATTCTAGTGTTGTTGGTGCAACTGACTAATTGATCTCGTATTAAGGAGTCAGTCAATTGCTCAAATTCCCAACCCTCTCACCTTTTGCTTGAACTTGTATAAAGAATTTGTGTCTTTCCATTGCAACATTAATTCTGGCACTAAAGTGTGTTTGAAGTAACAGAACAGACATTTCATATACATCTCCAGGTTCCCCAGCTCCTCTACCAATGGGTATGGGGTCTAAACTGTCGTAGATATTTCTCCCCTCAATTCCAAGATTATGAAGCAAGACAGCTTGCTTCCTTGCAGCTGAAAATTTCTCCCCCCTCATGGTAATTAAGTAGGAATCAAAAAGGGGTTTCCATCTTTATTGTCACCCACCGGAGGACACGGGGCAAGTGACCGGTAGCATATACGGTCTGCTCTTCTCTCGCATGCCTGGAGTTCCAGTGATGCACCTAACATTCCTTTAGGTGCATCACAATTAAAGGGAAAGATACAACAAAATCATATGTGGTATGAGAGGTTACTTCCTTTATTGCCCTAGTGAAGACCCTTTTCCAAAAAAAATATATGGATCGAAACGTTGACATACTAACTTTCTGACTGTTATAACTATAATGAACAAAATTGAACTTTAAGTCACATTTCGTATATGCAAACACTACCTAGTCTGCATTGTTGTTGGTATGTTGCTTTTGTATATAGCACTAGTGCACTTTGCAATTCACTCCTGTCACTTATCAGTTTCACTGTGCCGTTGGGAGCACCTATGAGTTGGATTCTGTCTATCTGACGTGTAAATTCAATAATTAAAAAGCTGTTTAATTGTGGAAGTTTACACATTTGTTTTCTCCTAGGAAGCTTAGGCTATAAGCTACCTCCAACAGAACCACTGCTGATGTTTTTGATTATGTTCCCAGGTTCCAAGGAATAAGTGGTTGCCCCATACTATTAGTTCAGTCGCCTCTTGTACCCAGCATGGTAAACACAGGTGCATCTGTGACAGCCAATAGTTACCTAACAGGTGTTTCCTAAAATAGGAGGATGTCTGGGGCCCAACTCTTCCCATAGTCAAGGACAGCAGCTCTTTTAAACTTATTGTTGAGTCCAATGACATTCCATGAGAGGATGCAGTGTTGCCTATCTATGCTGGCCTGTGTTGTAGTGGGGATTTGTGCATTGCGGTAGGGTTGGAAAAGTATTGCTGGCAGTGTAAATGAAACTACAGCACAAACTCCTCCAAATTTGGGGTGCAACCAGCAACCTTCCATTGAACTATCCCAACCCCACACTTCTAGAAAGGAAGCATCTGCTGCCCTCTAACATAACCTCCCTCAACAAATACTCAACAATGTGAAGAAAAGCAATAAATTCAGTTGGCAAACAATATGGAATGGGGCCGGGAGATTTGTATCACTAAAGAGAAAGGGGTATCAAACCCATGCCTCTCTCTGCCCACTTCTAGTACCAAGTCTTTAAGGTTTACATTGCAAGTCATCTTTCTATTGTTCTTTAAACACATGAATAATAAAGAAAATTGCCTGGTCGAGCCCTCGAGGGAAGGCGCAGACGGCCCCTTGTGCACCAGCCAGCCACCCAGCCTAGTTGTCCACCTTCTGTGGGAATCTACAAGAACTCTAGTTCTACTACCGCAGCTAAGGTTGGGTGGTGGTAGGGGACACCACAGTATCTGATGTTTTCGCATCACAGACATGAATGGGGTTTCAAGGGTCCAGTTCACCTTCCTCCGACACAGAGGAGCCACCCTCTCTGTTCTTTCCTGATCTGCCGGACATTGACTTGCCCCTGCCAATGTCGCCTTTGATGCTTGGTCCTATGCGGGGACACAGTCATCCACAAATCAGTTTCTAGGGTTGCATACAACCTGCGAATGCGTGGGTCAGTGCCCACTCCTCCGTCTGATTCCAGGCTGTCCCAGCTGTGTCTAAAAAAATTGGCTTTTTCTTTGTCAAAGGCTTTAAGCCTTTCCGGGTATAGCAGCATGTATTGAATTTGCATAGCCCGAAGTTTAACTTTAACTTCTGAAAATGTTTTCAGTTGCTGTTGGACATGGGCAGTGTAATCCCAAAAAAGCATAACTTTTGTGGAGTTGAGAACAACTGTTTGCTGGCACGTCTCACCAATTGCAGCACTATTTTTATTTAAAACTTTATAAATGCGTATCTCTAGTTCCCCTTATTGGATTTTTGTTGTTTTGGTGTTATTTAACTTGATAAACATTACTCTTTTTTCTACAGGTGAGTTCATTTTCGGGATCTTTTGGCTTAATTCTCGTGGGTTTGCTTTCATTGGCGAATTGGACACTTCCCTCCCTTTTGCAGGGTGGGCTGGGTTTCTGGTAGGTTTGATCTTGCACGCTTACTGGCTCTATCAGAGCATACATTGATTTAACCTATGCACCCACTGAAGTGAACAGATGTGCCCAGGTGAAATTGCAGTCTTGTCTCACTGTCATTGTAGTGAAGACACCATAAAATGGAAAATGTCATAAATAATGTTTGTACTAGATCTCTTAGCCTTTGAATGTTAATTTATATTTCCTTTAATTATAACACTCGTGAGCCATCCAAATCCCTTTTCCTTTTCCACAAAAACAGTTCTCAGTCTACTCCACATCATTTATTTTAGTCTCTTGCCTTTAATGGCCTGGGTGGCTGGTGATTGGATTTTAGCTACAGTTTAACATTTTTGTTATTTAAGTTATACTTTACGTCTGGGCACCCTAATAATTGTTATGCCCTCAGTCTTGATGCACATGAAACCTCATTGTTATTCATTGTAATAAGTTTGATTGATCTTTGATAGGTATTCAAACACATAACTGTGTTGCCATAATATGACGCATATGCTTTCCATGGCCATTGTGTTTCCTATGTCCATTTTTGGGACATGTAGTTTAATCCAACACCAGGCTTACACCAAGCAAATGTTTGTGTAAAACAAAAGTTTGCAGACTGTAGTAAGGTTGTTAGTTTTCTCCATGTACTTCAGGGATTATATTTGTAATTAGTCTTTCATTCAATAAATAAGTACATTTGGGAGCTGTAATATACCTGTGCTTCAATGGAAGCAGTGCATTCAATAATAATAATAATTAGAAGACGACTAGGTACACAGTTTAAGTGTACATGGAGTGGCAGGATGGAACATATATACAGACTGTGTGCGCTTGTTCTGTCAGATTTTTAAATTTGTTATGCCTGAAATAGGATCAGTTACTTCAAATTAGCAGTTAGCTCAGATTACATTTAGCTCCGACTATTTCAAACCTAAATCAGATAGCATGTATGTGTATAAATACGTATGTGTGTGTGTATGTGTGCGTGTGTGTGTGTGTGTACCTTTTGTCAGCACTTCTTTTTTAGACAAGAACTGATCTATTTAAACTTCTCATTTGAATCAGGATCAGAATGAATAACTTCTTTTTAACTGCAAAAGCCTTCCCTACTATGCTGTCAACATACTCTTTTTGACGAATTCTAGTTCCTCTTTTCTTCTCTGGCTTCATTGATTTAAGAATGTTATTTATGACTCTTGTGCGGAATTTTTTTTTTAAGCTGCTTGAATTTCTTCATTCTTGTATTAGAGTAGTCACATTGCTTACGCACAATACCCTCCACTGTACATTCTTGTTGTACACCTATTTGCATTGTAGCGCACCATTATTTCTTCCTGACATCCTTATTTGAAAGCTTGCTTTTATTAATTATTTTTGTAAGAAATATTTGCTTACTCTTACCAATATTGTGTTTTTTCTGTTGTCTTCCTCCTTCACTATTTTCAGCTGTAATGTCACTTCCTTTTCTTTAGTAGCCACGCTTCATCATATTTTTCTGCTGCTGCTTAGAAGGCATTGTGAAAGATGTAAAACAGCTACAGAAGAAGGATGACACAATACAAAAACAAATGTGATAAAAATATATGTTTTCAAACTTAACATATTAACAAAAAATCAATAGGTAATTTTAACTATGTTATTTTATTTAAAAAATCCATCTTTATATCATGTTTATTCTTAAATTTGTTTAACTCATTAGGGACAATATTAGGTGATCTGTTTACTAGGGGACTTAGCTCTGTGTATATATACCTTTACTATCAGAAACAGAATGTGATAAAAATGGCTTGGTGTACCATTACAGGATCTTTCCTTAGGGGGAGAGTTCTATGCAGAAGTGGGTGGGCCTGGTAGTAGGTAATGTGTGTACTTAAACTAACTTCACATATGAGTGCATCACATGTATGGTATGGGGCTGCAGTATTCATATTCGGCTCTGATAAAGAATACATTTATATAATATAGAAGCGGAGGTCCATCAAAATGGAATGTTTCTAGTAATGAAGTCCACATTATACTTGGGTCGGTTTTAAGTTATGTACACCCTTAGGAACTGGCCTCTTTGATTCTGAGCGTTCTTCAAAGTGAGAGGTGTGTTTGGAAGTGCTTACATCTACCACTACATGGTATGTATGGGCTTAGACTTGACAATACACAGTCTGCTCTGTTCAGGGAGAAACTTGTATATTGCAGAGGCTTCAGCCTTTCATCTCCTAATATCAGTAGCAGGAAAGTAGTCAGTTACCTTTGAGCTTTGCCAGGGCTTGCTATTAGGAGACGTATGGCCATGGAAATTGGCCTTTTGATGCTGAGCTTTGTTATAACAGATAGCTGTGTGTGCAAGAGGTTTCACCTCCCATTACATGGTGTGTATGCCCTAACACTGGACAGTACACAGCCAGCTCAAGCAGAACCTTTTATATTACAAAGCCTTGCACCTGTTAACACCTAAAATGTCTACTAAGGGAGTAGTCAGTGAACTCTAGGGCTGGTGTTTCCAACCAGTTGATCGCAAGCTGCCAGTAGCTCGCAGAAACCTTCAGAGTAGCTCCCATCCTTGAGTTTGTTTTCAACTGAGAACTGCAATAAATGAGTGTTGCGTTTTCCTTTTAAAGTTAAGGAAAGGCTATGTTTATTTTACATTATTAGCAGGCTGCAGATAGCAGAGCCTGATAATAAGAAGTGCTCCACTCAGATTTATGACTCATGTGGGTCACAGAGGTTCAGAACTGAAGCACTGAGGTATTTAACTCTTAAATAAAAGTCATTCTCAACTTCTCGTTGGAGCATGAGAACAAAATGATATTTCGGAATGCTTTTAAGTGAAAGAAAATTAAAATGAAGAGTTAACTTAAAAATTAAGTTAACTCTTCATTTTAATTTTCTCCCTTTTCAAAGTGTCATATTTACAAACAGCAGGCATGTTTCTCCCAGTGGCTGGTAGACACAGTGTGTATCTATAACTGAAAACTACAGTCATTTTTTTTTTTAAATCAGAAAAATTTAAAGGGAATGAAACATTGTCTTAATGTCTTTCTCTACTTTAAATTAAGCCAAGTAAGTCCTAATGTTTTATGAAGCATGATTATTCACTTTAAATTCTTCACATTTAAACAAGTGACTGTGTTTTCCTGTTATAAATGTGGCACCATGTCAACAGGCCACTGGGAGTAATATGCCTGCTGTTTGTAAAGACAATTTGACATGGGAGGAAATTAAAATGATAAGTTTTATCTAATGCATATAAACATAAATTTACATTTTCAGTTGAATTTTCTCCCATTTCAAAGTGTGGCATTTACACACAGCAGGCATCTTGCTCCCAGTGGCTGGTAGACACGCTGCCATATTTATACCTGAAAAATATTTATAACTGAAAAATATAGCCACTTTTTTTAAATGGGAGAAATCAAAAGTGCAGAAAAATGTTCCTTATTACAAACATTTTTGCAGAACATTTTTCTGCACTTTAAATTTCTCCCATTTAAAAAAAAAATGGTTGTATGTTTGTGTTGTACATGTAAGGTTGCCACATATGGCGAAAGGTATGTCCTGTGTCACAGGTACATACAACAGGCTCTCAGTCACCCACACACATATATACCATTCATTCACACACATGTTCATACATCCCCAAAGACCATGAACTCATTGACGCACATGGCAGCTCTATAATAGTACCCCTAGTCACAGTATTTTGTTCAAATCATAGTATCGGGCTCCATGGACATTAGGTTTAAAATCAATTAAACTGGGCAAGCGAGTGTCTGGTAACAATGGGCGAGTTACTTGGTCTTCAGTAGCTCACGCCGATTTTCAATGATCAGAAGTAGCTCACATTACACAAAAGGTTGGAAACCGCAGATCTAGGGGAACAGTTTTATAGAAAAGTACCTCGTCCTGTTATTTGGTGAAGTGTGTACTTTGGGACTGGCCTTTTGATGCACAGCTTTCTTTAGGGAGACAGCTGTCTGTAAAAGTAGCTGTACCTACCAGTATAAGGTATTTAAGAGTTGGGACTGAAGTGTTCATAGTCATCCCTGCTCAGGGAAAAACTTCTATATTAAAGGGGGTTGGTCATTTCAACATTAAATATTTCTACTAGGGAAGTAGACACTTTCTTCTAAGCATCTCCTTAGGAGGAGATTTGTACGCAAAAGTGTCAGGGCCTACCATGAACTGATGAGTTCACTAGGAGAGTTGCCTTTTGATGCACAACTTTGTTTAGGGAGGCAACTGTGGGTATAGGTGACTTCCCCTACAAGGACATGCTATGTGTGGGAGGAGACTGGAGTCTTCACACTCACTTCTGCTGTGAGACAAACTTCAATATAAAAGAGGTACATGCCTTTTAACATGTCCACTAGATGACTAGAGACTTAATTGTGAGATTTCTTTAGGGCAAGAGATGTATGCAGCAGTAGGGGTGCCTGGTATCAGGTGATATATGCACTTGGCGACTATTCTTCTCATGCAAAGCATTGTCTATAGTGAGAGCTGTGTGTGTAAATGCTTTCAACCAACCAGTACAGGGAATATATGGCCTGAGACTGGACACTACACAGTCAGCTGTGCTCAGGGAGAACCTTGTATATTAAAGAGACTTGAGCATTGTATCTCCTAATGTGAGTACAGGAAACTAGTCACTGACCTGTGAGCTTTCCTAATGGGGACATTTGGATACAGAAGTGCCAGGGCCTGCTACTAGGATAAGTGTGCTCCTGGGGATTGGCCTTTTGATGCTGAGCTTTTTTATAAACTGGTGTATGTGTGCAAGTGGTTTCACCTACCACTACATAGTGTGTATACCCTGACACTGGACAGTACACAACCAGCTCTATTCAGGCATTAGAAAGGTTTGCACCTGTTAACACCTACAGTGCGTAATACGGGAGTAGTCAGTGAGCGCTAAGCTTTGCTTTGGGGAACAGTTCTGTACAGAAGTGCCTGTTACTGTTATTCGGTGAAGTGTGTGCCTTGGAACTGGTCTTCTGATGCAGACCTTTCTTTAGGGAGACACCTATATGTAAAAGTGACTTTATCTACCAGTATAAGATATTTAAGAGCTGAAACTGGAGTGTTCTTATCTATATTAAAGCGGGTTGGTCCTTTCAATAAGAAATATTTCTAATAGGGCAGTAGGCACTTTTTTGTAAGCTTTTCTTAGGGGGAGAGTTGTAAGCAGAAGTGCAAGGGTCAAGAATGAACTGATGAGTTGCCTTTTGATGTACAACTTTATTTATGAGGCAACTGTGTGTACAGGTGATTTCACCTACCAGTACTTGCTATGTGTGGGAGGAGACAGGAGGTTTCATGCACACCTCTGCTATGAGACAAATGTCAATATAAGAGAGTCTCAATCTCATGCCTTTTAACACGTAACATGCCTGGATGTCAATTCACAAAAATGCCAGGGGTGGTGGGAGTGACTTCACATGCCCCTTGACCTTCACCTTCACCTTCACTCATACATACACATGCTTACACTTAAACACAAATTTATACATACACACACACTCACACATACACACTCTGCCTACACATACACACACATTTACAGATACACAATCAATCAATCAATCAATCGATCCGGGGGTTTATAAAGAGCGTTACTCACCCGTGAGGGTCTCAAGGCGCTGGGGGAGGAGGGGCGGCGGCTCCGGGTCAGTCGAAGAGCCAGGTCTTGAGGTTCTTCCTGAACGCTTGCAGAGTCGGGGAGCTTCTGATGTTCACAGGGAGCTCGTTCCAGGCCTTCGCTGCGATGTAGGAGAAAGCCCTCCCGCCGGTTCTGCTTCTGCGGATGCGGGGGACCTCTGCCAGGGAGAGGTCAGCTGAGCAGAGGTTCCTCGTGGGTACGTGGAAGGATAGTCTCTCGTTGAGGTATTTGGGTACGATGTTGTTGAGGGATTTGTAGGTGTGTGTGAGGAGTTTGAAGGTGACCCTCTTTTCGACGGGGAGCCAGTGGAGGCCTCGTAGGTGCTGGGTCATGTGCTTGTGGTGCGGTGTCCCAAGGAAGAGACTGGCTGCGGTGTTCTGGATGGTTTGGAGTTTGTGTAGAAGAGTTCTGTTGATTCCGGCGTAGAGGGCGTTGCCGTAGTCCAGTCTGCTGGTGATGAGTGCGTGGGTGACGGTCTTTCTGCAGTCGGGGGGATCCATTTGAAGGTCTTGCGGAGGATGCGGAGGCAGTTGAAACTGGTGGAGGTGACGGCATTGATCTGGCGGTTCATGGAGAGGGAGGAGTCCAGGATGATGCCGAGGTTCCGAGCGTGGTCTGTAGGGGTGGGTGGGCTGCCGAGGGCGGAGGGCCACCAGGTGTTGTCCCAGGCGGTGGTGCAGGGTCCGAGGATGAGGACCTCGGTTTTCTCTGAGTTAAGCTTCAGGCAGCTGTCCTTCATCCAGGCTGCTACGTTCGTCATTCCTTCCTGGAAACAGAGTCTGGCGTCTTCGGGATTCTTCGTGAGCGAGAGGATGAGCTGAGTGTCGTCGGCGTAGGATACGATGTTTAGTCCCTGCTGTCTGACGATGGCGGCGAGGGGGGCCATGTAGACATTGAAGAGCGTGGGGCTGAGTGATGATCCCTGGGGTACTCCGCAGCAGATTTCCGTGGGTTTGGAGAGGAAGGGGGGGAGTCGGATCCTCTGGGTTCTGTCGGAGAGGAAGGATTGGATCCAGTCGAGGGCGGCTCCTTGTATTCCCACGTCGTGTAGTCTGGCTGCGAGGGTGCGGTGTGAGATGGTGTCGAAAGCTGCGGAGAGGTCTAGAAGTATGAGGGCCGCGGTGTGTCCTTGGTCCAGTAGCATGCGAATGTCGTCGGTGGCGGCGAGGAGGGCGGTTTCGGTGCTGTGGTTGCTGCGGAATCCAGTTTGGGAGGCGTCCAGGATGGAGTTCTCTTCTATGAAGGCGGTCAGCTGGGTGTTTATGATTCTCTCTTACATAAACACACTGAAAACTGCAAGCAAAAAAGCATTTTTTTTTACTTAGCTGCCAGGGAAAGTCATATTCCAGCTATTTGTACTCCATTTGTTATTAAACTAATAGCGAATAAAGTAATGTTATTCACTATTGGTATAATAAAAAATTGGCAAGAAGAGTGAAGCCCCCACCGACGTCCATAAGAACAAGCTGCTGCTGTTCCTGGCACTGATTTTGCCACTGCTGACGGTAGGGGTCACAAAGGCAGTGCCAGGGATCACAAGGGGCATGCCGGGGATCGCAGTAGTGACCCCCGGCAACCCCCAAAGGACGTCCTTGCTAATATGTTTACTAGATGACTACAGTCTTAAATGTGAGTTTTCTTTACGGTATGAGATGTATGCAGCAGTAGGGATACCTGGTATGAGGTGATGTGTGCACTTGGCAACTGTTCTTTTCATGCGGAGTGCTGTCTGCAATGACAGATCTGTGTGCAAGTGCTTTCACCTACCAGGACAAGGTATGTAGGGTCTGAGACTGGGCACTACACATTCAGCTGTGTTCAGGGAGAAACATGTATATTAAAGGGGTTTGAACATTGAAAAGGCTTATCTAAATAAAAGTTAGTGTATGTTTAAATGTCGACAAATATGTCATTACTAAACAACAGAACACATTTTATAGCTTCAGAAGGGTCCTGAACAGAAGTCTTCAGCTCTGAATTATGTCTTCAGAGGCAGATTAGTATTTCTGAACAATTAAAAACTGCATCTTATTTAAACTATTTTAATTAGCACTTTAAGAAATGAGTAGATCTACTCACTGACACAACATTGCATCATAAAATACATAACCTATTATTATCCAAACCTAGTTTAACAATTTGTTGCAATCCTCTATACAGGTTATCACAAGAACCGTAATCCCCCACAAGACACTCTACCGACCCTCTTCCACATCCACAAATCACCCAGAAATAGCTCATCATCTACCAATGTATTGAACATCATTATATTTTTATTTTTCAAAGTTCTGTTACCTACACTTTTCATGCAAATATCATAGTGCAACTCCAATTGAATTACCTAGTAAATCGCCAAACCACCTCTACATTTCATTACAGATATTAAAACATATCATCATTACATCCAACAAAGTTAAAAGTTTGTACTCCTTCATCCCTCCAATTTTTCAGATATTTTTCCTGCAAACAATAACTTTCAACTAGTCCTACTAATTTTTATGTAGTACATGTAACTTTACCTAACATTATCAGAAAGTAGATACTTGTTTTTTTTTCAACACTAAGGGCCTGTTTTAGATCTTGGCGGGACTACCGTTCTCCCACCGCTGCGGCGGTTCCAAGTACTCCGTCGAGCTGCCGGTGTTCCATCCGCCGTATTTAGATGTGGCATCAACAGACTGGTGTCCCCCGCGTCGGTGGTCTTCTCAGCTGTTTGTAGGTCAATGGAGGGGTATATAACCACTGGACTCCCCTTTGCAACACGCTATGTTTTTTAGACTTTTCTGTCCTACATGACAATGTTGAAAATTCTATATCGGAAATAGGAATATTTCCACTCATTTCCTGTCGGTTCCATTTGCCACCACGTTATGCAGTGGGCACATTTTACTATAAAACTTAGGGGACTCTGGACCTTTTTTGAGTCTCTATATTTATTCCACACGAGTGACCAACCACTGTTCTTTCCATCCCTATATTTATTATACACTAGTGATTATGTATACTTATGACATCAAGTATATATATACATGCACATGTTTGTTTCTCCTCTAGAGTTTGAGTACAGGTGGGCACCCCCACACCTCACCAATTCTAGAGACATTTTCTATGGAACACAGTGAGTCTCGTTGGACTATGATAGTACAATGGTATTTGGAGGTTTTTATGGATAATTGACTGGAACAAGCCATATGGATCGTGTGGAAGTGTTTTCTCTGCTCACTATGTGGTTGCTGTCCTAGTTGGACTGTATAGCCCACACCAAGGTCTATAACTACCCTTGGGTGCATGTTATTGAGGTGCGTGATACTATAATTTTGTGTGGAAGCATATTAGGGGTAGGGAGTTCCTCACCCGAGTACTTTTGGACGATTGAGTCTGTGGTCCCCATGATTGATTGTGCTTATTTATTTTCCTTTCTTTTGTACTTCACAGAACACGATTAGTGTGTTGATCAAGGTATCTCTGCTTGACTGGGAGCATTCTCCACAGATACCCGAGGTAGGATCGGAGGGGTCCTCCCCTTTTGGGTCCAGAAGGGTCCTGATGAATGCTGAGTGACCCTTTCTTTTGGGCACACCTCCAACGGCAGAAACATGTTGACACTTTGGAAGTAAAGGAGGGGTGTAGGAATCTTAATTCTCTCCTCTCACCTCCATCCTTCACGTTTTTAATCTAGCCAGATGGCCCCGGAATAAATTTGGCAGTGGGTACACATCTGAGCTAGTTTTGATCCTCACTGGCTGTACTTTTTCTTCGGTGATCCCAATACTGTGCATTTGTTTGTATTGTCTTCCCATCCCTGTTGCTCCACCCCAGGCATTGGTCTGCGCAGGGGTGTCAGTAGCACGCCCTATGATGAAGCATTGTCACAATTGTGTGAGTGAGGGCAGCTTTCCACATTGGGCATGTGCCTTTGTTTTTTATGTATACACTATTTATACACTTCTTCTTTTCCCTACTGCTTTTTGTGTGATTCTGTGTAAAACAGTGTCTGTGTGTGCGCGCAAGAGAGTAGGTGTTGTAGTCTGTGTTAATATATGTGACTATGTGAGTGAATGTGTAAGGGTGTATGTGTATCTCAATGTCTCTCTCACTATAGTATATGTCTGTGTTTGTATGGGAGTGTCAGTAAGTCAGCGTAGGCGTCTGTGTGTATATGTGTATGTGTCATCTTGCATGTGTCATTCTGTATGTGTTTATGTATGTGTGTGTGGTTGAGGTGCTGTGTGTCTGCGTGAGTGGCTGTATCAGTCTGGATGCGATGGTCCAGGATCTAGCTACACAGTTGTGTGACCATGTCTGTAATTTAGCATCTGCTGGTGTGAAACTGTGTATAGGGTTGTATCATTACCTCCATGTATATACACTGGTGTGTGTGGGGGTGTTTCTGTGTGTATGTAAGGAGTGGGGGTGTTGTGTGTGTGACAGTGTGCCATGTGTGTATGTGTGATTGTGTGAATGGGATTGTGAGGGTGGCTGTGACTGTATATGGAAGCATCAAGTGTAGTGGGAGTCATGTGTGTGGGGGTGTTGTGTGGCTGTGTGTGTTGGATGGTATAAGTGTATATGTGTGTACATGTGTTTGTATAAGTGAGTATGTGAGCTTGCATGTACTTGTGTTTGTGACTATATGTATCCAATTGTCATGGGGGTCGCTCTATGTGTTTGGAGAGTAGTTGTGTGTATGTGTGTAAGGGGTGGAAGTTAGTTTAAAGTGTGTGAGGCTGTTGTGTATGTGTGTGTGAGTCATGTGTGTATGTGTTGAGTTGTGTGTATGCGTGTATGTCTGATTGTATGTTCAGGATTGTGACGGTAGCTGTGACTCTGTGTTTGTGGGGGCATCATCTGTGAGTTATGTCTGTGTGGGGGTGCTGGATGTGTGTGTGTACATGTGTGTGTGTGAATGAGTTTGTGGCCTTGCTTGCACTTTTGTGTGTGACTAAATCTATACAATTGTGACGGGGATTCAACCCTGTCTGTGTGGAGTGGTTGTGTGTGCATGTTGTGTATGTGTGGATGTCTATCTTGTCTGTGTGTGTGTAGAGTTGTGTATTGCAGGGACTTGTGTGGGTGTGTGTATGTGTGTGTGTGTGTGTGTGTGTGTGTAGGGAATGTGTAGTTCTGTGAGTATATGTGTATCTTTGTGTATATCTTTTTTTTTTTTAAATGATAGATTGGATTCTTGGATCCATTGCGAAGTCTCAGGGGCCACGCTGAACGCGCTCTGGCTCTGCGAATCCACCATACAATAATTTTTTTTTAAATTAGGTTCAACTATATAGAGGGTCCCTTCACAACACACTCAACCAAACCAGAGGGTCAGGCTACCTCTACCATGCCCCCTAACACCTTTTTTCGAAATTTTACAGACAACACAGGTACCAAGTGCCCAAGTCTTAAGATGGCAGCTACAACTTTCTGATCAAGTTGTGACCAGCCAATCACACTGCGAGGAATGGCTTGCAGATTTGTGAATCCATCGTGAAAGATCCGCGGAATGATATATACAAAGTTTTGGAACCTTAATTACTTAAGAACTTCTGAACAGATTCACACCAACTCACAAGCACTCCTTCTGGGCCAACACCTAGGTTTCTACCAAACTTGGTGTTAATCCGATCACCGGTTTGGGCTGTAGCTGTGTCTAAAGTTCCTATGGAAGAATTAATGGGGAAATAAATTTTGGGACCTCCTGTTTTTCTTGGTCCCCATTTGATAGATCACCCTGAAACTTTACATGTGCAAGCTAGTAGCCCTTTTAGGGAATGTTTCATGGAGATTCTTCAAACAGCGCCAAAGTTATTAGCAACACTAAAAATGCATTTCCTATGGAAACACCATCCTAACTAAGAGAGGTTCCTGTGAGTCCCACTACAGCGAGTGCTCTGATTGGCTGGCTGTGAGAATTTGTTTAATGAAAGGGCCACCATTACTGTTTACGGTGAAAAATTGGAGGTGTTGGGGAAATTAAGTAAAAAAAACGATATAAGGGAGCAGCAGAAAGGTATCCTGTCCCCCTAGATTTAGAGAGGAGGTGCCTAAGGGATAACTACTGTTAAGAAAATAAATGTATATTGTTTTTAACAAATTATTATGATCTTGTGGGACTCTCGCGGGATCGTGAATAGTAAAAAGGAGTAGATGTAGTCTCAATACACTCTACCAGTAGGAATGCATATTGTGGTCCTAGTTTTTAAGAGGAAGTGTGTAAGAGATAAGTACTGTGATGAGTAGAAGGTTATTTCTTATAAAAAAAAGTTGCGATCTCGCAGGACTCTCATGGGATCATGAAAAGTAGGAAGGAGTAGGTGATCTTTCAATACACTGTGGTATGCACACGTGTTACTGTAGGAAGGAGTCTGGATGGCGTTTATCAGAGTCTACTATTTACCCCCATTGGTTTGGGAAGAGTTGTAAGTAAAGTTAAGGCTCTTCCCACACACACCCTACTACGCACACCCTTCATCTGAGAGGAGAGGTCTGTCATTCCGCATACACCCTACTATGCACACCGGTCATCTGAGAGAGAGAGATCTGAAAGAAGAGACCAGTCCATCTTCACACCCTACTACGCATACCTGTCCTCTGAGAGAAAGGTCTGAAAGGAGAGGCGAGTCCATCCACACGCCATACTACGCTCACCCGTCATCTGAGACAGAGGTCTGAAACGAAAGGCCAGCCCGTTCACAACTCTACTACGCACACCCGTCATCTGAGAAAGAGAGATGGTTGATAGGAGAAGGCAGTCCATCTTCACACACTACAATGCACATCCATCATCTGATAGAGATGTCTGAAAGGAGAGGCCACTCTATCTAGACACCCTACTATGCACACCGGTCATCGGAGAGAGAGGTCTGACAGGAATGGTCTTTCGGTCCCCATACTACCCTACTACACACGCAGTCATCTGAGAGAGAGGTCTAAAAGGAGATGCGAGTCCATCTACACAACTTACTACGCACACCTGATATCTGAAAGAAAGGTCTGAAAAGAGAAGGCGGTCCATCCATACACCCTACTATGCACACCCGTCATCTGAGAGAGAGGTATGATAAGAAAGGTCGAGAGGTCTGTTGCTTCCCACACACCCTACTATGCAGAACTGTCATTTGAGAGAGAGGTTTGACAGGAGAGGCCAGTCTTTCCCCACTCACTACTACACTCACCTGTCATCTGACAGAGAGATCTGAAAGGAGAGGCCAGTCAATGCACACACCCTACTATGCACACCCGTCATCTGAAAGAGAGGTCTGACAGGAGAGGTCTGTCACTCCCCTTACACTCTACTACACACATCCGTCATCTGAGAGAGAGGTCTGAAAGAAGAAGCCAGTCCCTCCACACACACTACTATGCACACCCTTCACCTGAGAGAGAGGTCTGAAAGGAGAGGCCAATCCATGCACACACCCTAGTATGCACACCCGTCATCTGAAAGAGAGGTCTGACAGGAGAGGTCTGTCACTCCCCTTACACTCTACTACACACATCTGTCATCTGAGAGAGAGGTCTGAAAGAAGAAACCAGTCCCTCCACACACACTACTATGCACACCCTTCACCTGAGAGAGAGGTCTAAAAGGAAAGGCCAGTCCATCCACAAACCCTACTATGCACACTCGTCATCCTCAAGAGAGGTGTGAAAGGAGAGGCAAATCCATGCACACACCCTACTATGCACATCCGTCATCTGAAAGAGAGGTCTGACAGGAGAGGTCTGTCACTCCCCTTACACTCTACTACACACATCCGTCATCTTAGAGAGAGGTCTGAAAGAAGAAGTCAGTCCCTCCACACACACTACTATGCACACCCTTCACCTGAGAGAGAGGTCTGAAAGGAGAGGCCAATCCATGCACACACCCTACTATGCACACCCGTCATCTGAAAGAGAGGTCTGACAGGAGAGGTCTGTCACTCCCCTTACACTCTACTACACACATCTGTCATCTGAGAGAGAGGTCTGAAAGAAAAAAGCAGTCCCTCCACACACACTACTATGCACACCCTTCACCTGAGAGAGAGGTCTAAAAGGAAAGGCCAGTCCATCCACAAACCCTACTACGCACACTCGTCATCCTCAAGAGAGGTGTGAAAGGAGAGGCAAATCCATCCACACACTCTACTAATAACACCCGTCATCTGAGAGAGAGGTCTGACAGGAGAGGGCAGTCACTCCCCAAACCCTACTATATAGAGTTGTTGCACTGGTGAGAGGTGTCAGCAAAGAGCCCAGTCCCTCCCCACACCCTACTATGCACTCCTGTCAAAAGGTGTCAGTGGAGAGGCTACTTTCTCGCCACACCCTACTAGTGGGGACTATAAGGTGTATGTACTGTATTGAAGGAAAGTATAAAATCCCCCCTCAAACAATTTTACGATCTCGCCAGACTCTCGTGGGTTCATAAAAAAAATTAAAAAACAAGGTGGGGTTAGCAAAAATCTTTCTCAAGAAAGAGGTTTCAGTGTAGAGGATTGTGTGTTTGTATAGTCTAATACACACACCCTATGATACAGAGCTAATATTAATGAAATATGGGTTAAATGGGCTCACAAGCATCTCACGAAAGTTAGATAAATACAGGGGTGGAGGCAGACGGTGCTCCAGTTCTCTTGAGACTCTTGCGGGTTGCAGGATCCAAAAATAGGGAGTTATAACATGGAAAAATCACATAATGTTGCAATAGGGTGGCTCTGACAAGAACCTTTATGTTTATAGTGTGTAATGTTTAGTTACACATAGAACTGGATGCATTCCTTGATGTTATTAAGGAAGATCCTGTTCCCGTCTGCAGTGAAGTGCACTCCATCTCGCCTTTAGACACCTGGCATATCGAACCGGATGTTATTCTGATGTATAGAGCCCATGCCATGGTAACGAAGAAATGCAGAAATTGTTTAATTAACATGCTTCTGGGACTTGCCATTCTTAGCACAAAGTTCTTTGGACCACTGCCATTTTTGCCTTTGACATATATTAGAATATACAAACGCAGAGTGAGGAAAGAGAGACATCAATTGTGAACAAGTCTCTTTTATTTGGAATTCAAGCGCAACCCCAGTGATTGTGTAGAGGTCACCACCACCGCAGTGCACTATCATCAGGTCTAGGTGCTCACAATCCAAAATGCTCTCAACCATTGTTAACAAGTTATGCCACTTCATACCTCTATGGCCAATCTATGGAATGTCCTGGTTTGGAAATCCAAGATTCTTGTCACTACCACAATTAATGGCATATTCTCTTGCCCAGTGGATGAAGCTGTGTCCCAAAATCCAGAGGCAAACCATGGTGCAGTATGGAGATGTCAGTCACCAGATGAGTGCTCAGTAGAATGAGTAACCTTCAGGACCAATATCAAGTTACAAGAACAGAGAAAAAATGGTAGTTAGAAAAGGAGGTTAGATTGTGACCAATTGCTGTTTCTAAGGTGCACAGTTACTTGTTAAACAGTATGAGCTTTTCTATTGGGTGATTTTCAAATTGTGCTACGATCCAGCGAGTCTCATGAGAGTCAATAACAAGCTTATGCAGGCTTGGCAGAGCCGCCGATTATGGTGGACTTTTCCGGCTCTCATGAGAGTCTCGTGAGACATTTTGAGAAATAAAAAAGGGAAACAGTACAAACAACATAGGTCGTGAAACTAAAGGGTAGCTCTGAAAAGAGCAGCTTTTGTTAACAGTTTTCAACAACTATACAAAATTAAGGGGCATAGTTGTGAGAGAATTGGCGGAGCGTGCCGTTAGCCTCCTTGGCTTAACGCCACGCTCCGCCACTTCTGAAACGCAGGGCTGCACAGTATTTACAAGAATACGGTGCAGCCCTGCGTTTCCCCCTGAGCTGGCGCTAATTTAGCTGCCTAGCGCCAACGCAGGCACCCTTGCACCTTAGTGCAAGGGTGCATGCGTTGAGGGTAAGGATTGTTTATGTGCAGGAAGGTGTCCCTTCCTGCATATAAACAATCAGTAAAGGCACTTTGTAACTTCTTTGTGTGCTGCCTAATGCAGCACATATAGAAGTTGCAAACGTCATTTTTTTTTCAATGATTGTTTATGTGCAGGGAGGGACACCTTCCTGCACATAAATAATCACTCATGGTGTGTTGCTGTTTCTATGTGTAGTGCACAACGCAGCACACATGGAAACAGCAAAAATGAGGAGAAATAAAGCATTTCTGCTCATTTCGCCTGTTTAAGACTAGATTTTCCCTGGTCTTAATTTTGAAACTGCCTCCTATTTATGCCACCCTTGTAAATAAGGAGCAGCGTCAAAATCAAGTGTAGCATGAAAGGGGGCCTTATTTACAAGGCAGCGTTAAACCACCTTAAGTGTCTTATCGCTGCCTTGTAAATAAGGCGAAGCCCCTATCGCCACCACAACGTCTGTAAAATTGACGTTGTGGTGGGGATAGGGGCTTGTAAATATGCCCCAAGTTTTCTAACATTTTTAATGATTTTTGTATTTTAAAACTTTTTTATAAGGTAGCACAAAAACATACAACTTAAAGTGTGAAACAAACACCAACAACATCTCTTTAAAAATAAAAAAGAGAAATATTCGGAAAAACTGTTTAAAAAACAACTACCGCCTAGGATGGTGTTTGTGATCTTGGACAAACTTCTCCTGGGCAGACCTGCTTGTCTCTGATGAAAAAATGATCTGCTTACACAAGCAGCAAAATAGTGCTTTATTCAGGTAAGCAGGGTTATTGTCTGCTATTGCACTTACTACCTACACAGGCACCGCATCTCCCGGAGCAAATGATGTGGAAGCCACTGAGGAGTTGTCTAGCTGCGCAGCATGAGCCAACCCTGCCCGAGCAATCCTTTTCGGATGCATAGATCTGAGGTGCCTCCACATGCCTGTGGTACTCATACTTTACTATTTTTTCCTGCTCCCCCAGCGGAACTCCTTCTTGCAAAGTTTACAGAAGACGTGCTTTGCAGAAACATTCTTGTCACCTGGCTGCATTACAAAGAACTGCCACACCAAGGATTCCTTGGGAGGCTCAGGTGACTGAGCTGGTGTAGCTGTCCCGGGCTGCTTATCAGAATCTGGTGAAGACATTTTTGTGTTGGTAGGGAAACAGGAAAGGAGAGCAAGCCAGATATGTCTCACCTCACCAAAATCCAATAGGGAAATAAAGCAAAAAGGATTCTAAATAAAGACATCCATATGAACCAATCACAATCCTTCCTTAGGGTGTGGTTCCTCGTCTCACAAGATCGTAAAACTATTATTGCTTTATATATTTCATGGAACATTTGATCTTCATCATCAATTTTTCCACACCAATCAACATCTCTAATGTCTTAATTTGTTCAGAACTACAAGAAAATAGTGTTATTAACCTAATTCCAAATGCACTATCTCGCAGGTAGATCACGAGAGACGAACAGGAAGTACAGTTCACTCGGAGTCCACAAAGGGGATTGTGTGTTCAACTCCCGCAAGCGTCTTGCAAGATCGTAAAAATATTATTGCTTTATGTATTTAATGGAACAAATCATAATCAATTTTACTATTATAATCAACAATTTTAATCTGTTACTTCGTTCACAATTACAGGAAAACACTGTTCTTAACTTAGTCCCAAACATACGATCTCATGAGAGGGTTAACCAGGAAGTACATCCCCCTTGGTGTCTTCGCAGGGGATTGTATGTTGGACTCCCACAAGCGTCTCTTGAGAATCACCACCGTTTGAAAAAAAATAATAATATTACAACCATATTTTAATGACTCTTTTATTACAGATTAAAATTAAATAATAACTGAACACATGAAAAAGAACTCTAAACAGCAGATTAAAACAAAATATAGAACTCTACGATATTGCAAACGTCTTGCAGGAGTAATGAAACACTTAAAAAATAGATTTATATGATGAAAGTTAACACTATACAATATTTAAAAAAGTGATTATTCTCTTTGTGAATTATAGTTAAGACTTTAATGTAAAAACACATAAAAGGCTATGAAAAGTATGTTATTACAATATTAATGAACTTGCTGGGAAAATGTTTCAATATGAGGGTCAGAAGAACTGAGGAGATAGACAATCTCAACACAAATATTGTTGTTATACTCTGTTTTATGCTCAAACTACATATTTTGGGAAACATTTTACAAAGTGTGCACCCTTTCCTGTTAAGTTACAATATGAAAGCAATTTCCTTTCAGAATAATGTCCACACACAGGATATTGTTGCAAAGATTCTGCTCAGGAACAGAACTATGCTTGGGACCATAGAACATCAGTATGTAGGGACTGAGTCACCATACCACCTCAGTATCTAGGAGTCCAAGACCAACTAGCTATAGTGCCTCACTTGCCCTCCTAAACACTTCAGAGAAACAAGTGAGTTGGCACCCCAGAACACAACACCCTCTACCCTCTTTGGGATCGCCGTAACAGGACACACCCTTTCGCTCTCTCACTTGTACTTGTCCACAATGAGATAAACAAGAGACACAAAGGAAGTTTAGAATATTTATTTAAACTATCATACTATAAGATGCAGTATTTGCACCACAATTAGAAAACATTAGCATAGTTAACAGACCATATACCATAAAAAGCCCTGTCATGTTATAAGACAGATTAGCCTAAAACCCCCTCCCCTTCCTACGGAAGCTAAGTGATTATATATCAAAGATCTCTGGGATTAGTGGCGGATCCCGTACCTTAGCATACATAGATGGACATTCTACATATCAGCTGATGCAGCAATCTTGCCTCAGGCACTTCGCTCTCAGTGTGTGTGTTTAGGACTCCTGTCCTCAGTTATATGACAAGACATGTTTGCTCACAAACAGCAGCTGCATTGTCATGTTATGTCTAGGTGCTAGTGCCGGACCAGAGAGAATAACAAGGGGCATTGTTGTTTGACTTTGTCCATGGTATTCAGACTAAATCCCAGGAAAAGAGCAGAACACAAAAACATATGTAGGTTCTGTGCGAAAATACAATGTGGAACAAAAGTGAGCATGTTTATATGGTAACGTGTGCAAAGAAATGCAGCCTACAATGTGCACAACTGGGCTAACACCTGGAGAATCACAATGGGCCATGCAGGAGACAAATGACAATATATTATTCAGTTAATCTACCATTGGCACACTTAGAAAAATGTTTTTACTTCAAAACAAAAAAACTTGAAGTTCACTGTAAAAAACAAAGGTTAAAGTAACGTTATAGTTAGGTGTAATAGAAAAGGCCTGTTTTTGATTTTTAAAAAACTTAGAAATTCACTGAAAAAACAAAAGGTTATAGTTAGCTGAATTTCTCAGTGACAACATTAATGTTTTGAAGTAAAACAAAACCACAGAAATTCAGCAGTAAATGTTAGCAGCGCTAACTATATCTTGCGCCCCCGCCATGCACTGCTTATGACCTCACATATGACATTACTCATGACATGTGCAATTACATCATTTATGACCACTCATGACATAGTTTCTTGTTTTCCCAGTTTCATGTTTTTGTTCTACCCCTTTTTTTTCAAAACAAATACAAAAAAAGTTCAAAACAAAAAAATACAGTTGTTGAAAATGTTACTTGAAAAACTCTTTTCAGAGCTACCCTATACTACTTTCTCCCCTCTTGATGACTCTCGCAAGACCTTTGTGAGAGCCATGATGCTCTCGTACATAGCATGGTTGACTTTCGCTGGCCTCTTGGGAAAGTCAGGTGCACAGTCCTCCTCGTCCACTTCGAGGGGGCAGTGTTTGCTGCTTTACACTTGCAAGCCTCTCACAAGAGAGTACTTTTATAATGGAATTTCAACATATCCTGTTGTAATAGGTATAATTTATATGCACCAGATTTTCACTACCCTTTTGTATACAATCCCGCAAGTCTCTCGCGAGTATATAAAAATACTTTAGAAGAGGAATTTACATTTTCCTTCATTACAAACCTTACCTCTTACAATCCCCACTACCAGATTATGGGGAGGCACTGCCCTATCCACTGAGACCTTGCATGAAGTTAACTGGTGTTTAGAGTAGGGTGTAAAGAGACACTGCCTCTCCATTTACACCTTTCCCAGGTTCAGTAGTGTGCATAATAGGGTGGGGATGGTACTCACCTCACATGTAAAACCTCACTATTCCATAAAAGTATAACAACTACTAGCCTCCCCACGGACACCTCTCCCCAGGGAAATTACCATATTTATTATCGTGTGGGAATGGATTTCCCTGTCCACTCACAGCTCTCCCCAGCCTCAAAGACATATACAGTAGTATGTATGGAAACATTATCTTCTGCATTAAAACCTATCTCCAATACAACTTGGATATACAGTACAGTTTAGTAAACCAGAGGCATCTGTCCTCATACCTCTCCCTAGAACAACTGCAATATGTAGTGCTGTCTGGGAAGGAAGTCATCTCTCTGCTAACACATCTTATTAATGAATTTTTATCTATTTATAAAGTTTTATATGGCGCCAACATGACCCGTGAGGGTATCAGAGTGCTTTACAAGGGGGGGGACTAAGAGATAAGTAAGAGACAAAAACAACAATCACATATATGAAAGAGGTGCAAACAGCGAAGATTAACAAGATGATAAACTAGACTTCCAGTTCAGGGATTTCAGATCCGGTGAGATTTGCTTGTTCCTTTTTGTTCTGGTGGCGAGTCTGGCCGCAGAATTGAGAGAAACTCTTAGAGGGGCCAGCTTGTGTCTAGGCAAGCCACAGAGTGTAGCACTTCCATAATTCAGCCTGGGCAAGAAGAGAGCTTGGACCACAGATTTTAAGTTGTCCTAGGGGAGGAAGGGTTTTAGTTTCCCTAAAATGCTCATCTGGTGGTTGTGCTGAAGTGATCCTGCATGTTCAGGTATTTGTTTAGGATAATTCCCAGAGATCTCATGGAGTCTATATTGTGAGGAGAGCAGCTGAGAGTCGCTAGATGTTTCATCCATAGGTTGATCTTGAGATTGTGTTTAGGTGGGGTAATGAGGAGGAATTCTGTTTTGCCAGCATTGAGTTTAAGATGGTTGCAAGTAAGCCAGTTCTGGGTATTTTGTAGAATAGTGTAGAGGGACATGATGTGTTCTGGGGAGGAGATTTTCAGATACAATTGGGTGCCGTCTGCATACATGTGATAATGAATGTTAGAGGATATCAAAGATTCTGCTAGAGGTTCTATGAATAAGTTGAGAGTGGGTGAGAAGGTGGATCCCTGTGGGACTCCAAGGGTGACCCCGGTGGGCTTGGACAAGGATTGATTAACCTTCACTCTTTGGGTTCTGTTAAGGAGGAATGAGGTAAACCAGAGTAGGACGGACCCTGATAAACCGATCCTCAATTCAAGTAGATTAAGTAGACTGTCATGTGTGACAGTATTGAACGCAGACGATAAGTCAAGAAGGATAAGAAGACACGATTCATTCTGGTCCAGCATTCATAATACGTCATCCACAATGTGAGTGAGTGCTGATTCTGTGCTGTGCCCTTGACGGAAGCCAGATTGGCAATGGTCTAGCAGTTGGAAACGATCTATGTGGTTGAAGAGTTGGACCTGGACACATTTTTCAAGAAGCTTTGCAAAAGTAGGGATGTTGGATATAGGGTGGAAATTGTTACGGTCTGAGCAATCTGCAGTTGTTTTTTTCAAAAAGGGGTTACTTGCCCTACTTTTAGGCAGTCAGGGATAGTGCCTTGGTGGAGTGAAACATTTACAATCTTGGTCCATAAAGGGAGAATAGACGAATTTATCTCCTTGAAGATATTCAAAGGTAAAGGGTTGATTAAGTGATTAGAAGGTTTCAACACTATAAGCATTTTGTGAATGTCAATTTCATTGAGGGGTGTGAATGTGTGCCAGGAGGCATTGTTTTTGTGGGAGTGCCCAGGGTGAACACCAGGAGCAGCAGTCTGTGAGGGATGCGGCAATATGTGTGAGATAGCCAGCAGGAGCTCCCTTGCTAACAACAGATCATTTTCAATGATTTCTGTTTTTCCCAAGAAGAAGGAAGCACAGTCCTCGCAGTTTGGGAGCGTGTTAGGTCAGGAGCCGAGAGTGTTTGGTAGTTTAAGCGACTGTTGCTTGACAATTTCAAAATATTTTCTGGGTTGATTTCTAGCTTGGTTAAGCTGATTTTTAAAGTACTTGCCTTTAGAGCTTCTGATTTTTTTTGTCATATGTGTCCTTCACTGATCTTAAGTGTTTTAGGTGCTCCATAGAAGGCAATGATCTCCAGGTTATTTCCGCTAATCTCAGATTGCGTCTTTCAGTATTAAGGTTGTCGTTGAACCAAGGTTTAGAGACTTTGGAGGATATGTTTTTTAATTGAAGGGGGGCGATCAAATCAAGGATGTTCTAGACAGAGGTATTGTAGTGCTCTGTGAGGTCATGAACATCTACCATGTCCATCTGGGGAGTCATGGAGTTGTAACTGAGGCTAGATAAGTCATTAGGGTTTATGTTCCGTAAACTTCTTTTTCATTGTTTTGGTTTCTTTAGCTGAGCACTTTTCGGGATCACAACCGCATTGATGAAGAAGATGATATTGTAGTGGTCTGACCAGTCACAAGGGACAATGGAATCCAATGTGATGTTGTCCATTTTCTCAATGATAAGGTCTAAGGTCTCCCCTTGTTGTGAGTAGGGCTGTCACAGATTTGAGTCAACTCAAGGTCCGATATAAGGGATTTGAAGCTGTTCACTGCATGGTCATTCAGGTCATTCCAGTGAAGGTTGAGGTCCCAGAGGAAGATCTGGGTAACTTGATGATCATCGTTGGTTGAGATGACTTCCATTACTTCTTCAATGAAAGGTAGATTGTCTCCAGGAGGGTGATAGATTGCGTGAAGTTTGCAAGTGAGTCTATCGTTGGTAGCGATTTTGATGCACAGATATTCACAAGTGGGAAGAGCAGTGGTTTCTGACTGATTCACAGAGAGGGTGTTGCAGTAGATGCAAGGTACTTTCCCACCCAGTCTGATAGTTCTCTCAAGTCTAATGATGCCATGACTAGGGGGAGACTAGTAAGTCTAGAAGTAGGGGAGATGAATTGTTTAGCCAGGTTTCTGTAAGGATAATGATATTGAGCTCATGTGTGAGGATGAGGTCATAAATATCAGACACATGACTGACAGCCGATCTGCAATTGAGGAGCATGCATTTGAGGTGGTTATTGGTGTAGCCATGGCAGGCCGGGCGAGGTTAATACGCTTGAGACTGGCCTTATTTACCACTCTGGGGTGTAGCTAGGTTCTCTGTAGGGCTTAGCCTGAATGGATTGGATTTGACCCTGATAGACCTTGTTGGTATCTTTAGTGGGGAGGTAAGTGAGGAGGAAGGCCTGGATGTCACTGTCTGATAGACACTCAATCTCATAGGTCAGGGGTAAGAGGTGTCTTTAGAAGGGTTTGAAATGTGTCTCTCTAATCATACCTCTTCTCATGGTAGTAGCCTGTTTCCTGAGACAAGCCTCTTGCATGATAAGTCTGCGTAGTATAGTGCATAGAGTGACTTGCCTCTCTGCTGTGATGTGTCTCTTGGATAATGTTTGTGCAAATTAGACACACTCACCTTTCTCTCAGACAACCCCTTATGGACACAGGCATGTGTAATACGGTGTACACAAAGACAGAGCTCTGCGCTCTCCAGAGTGACAAGCATATATACTAAGTTATGCAAAGGAACAGCCCTTTCCACCAGCAGACAACAGTGCGTAGCATACTATGCGAATGCATTCGCCTCTGTACCAAAACCTGCCTCTTGTATACAAATCTTTATTCTACAGTGGGAAGAAGCACTAATCTCTCTATAGTTCCTTAAACATACATATGCATGCAGGAGAACAGTTACAGTTCTTGAAAAAGGAACTGCCACTTTAAGTCAACAGTAGAAGACTGTATTAATTTTCAAATCTTTAAAAGCTATTAAGGAAAGAAATCAATAGCAACTTCAAAATGTTTATTTAAAAAAGCAATTTAACAATATAACAAAAAAATAAAAACATTAATAAACTACAACAGTAAAAACAACAAACTTTATAAATTATTATTCATCTTTGCTGATTTGTAAAATATACAAAAAGGAGTTCGGCAGGTCAGCAAGAACAAGGAATACACCATGAGTACCACTGGCATGTGACTATGCATCTTCAACACCTTGCTCGGGCTGAGTTAACCCGTGCTGCAGAGCTTAATAACTCTGCAGGGGTGTTCCTATCTTTTGAACCTGGTGACACTGTGCCTCCCCAGGTACTCAGTGCACAAGCAGATAACAACCCTCTTTATATAAATAAAGCACTTTTTTGCTGTTTAAGTAAGCAGATCATTTTGTCATCAAAAACAAGCAGAATAGAGCTACACAGAACAAGTTTCTCGAAGGGTATAAATGTCGCCGTAGGCAGTAAGAGCAACATCAGTTGTGCAGTTACATTTTTTTCCTGACTTTCCACACAGTTACTGTTCCATCTTTCTTCCAAAGTAAACAATTTTTGTTTTACTCCTCCATATATTGTGTGGCATGGTACTTCTGTTTTTCAGAGCTTTTGTTTTCCATTTTCCACCTAAAAAAGGACAAGAAAACCAAACAATTTAAAGTTACATACTGAGCAATAACTGATAACAGTGATACATCACTATATACTCTAAAGTTGTTTTTACATTTTTCACCCACAATCACAGTTATATGTACTGTACCACTATCTTCATATTCCTTTCTATAAGAATTCAACACCCTCAACCAGTGCATTTTTCACAATTAAATTATAACATTTAATCAAACTTGGTTCCATAACAATTTCTAATATAATACATTCCTCTTTACACACCTTTCCTATCAGTGAGCACAGTGTTTTACTCTAGAAATGGCAATATCTCCACTCAAACATCTCATAGAGGTAAACTATGTGCACAGTAAGGTTCATAAAAACACTAGGCCTTGTATTAACAGATTACAGATGCTCTGCTTTATAATTTCAGAAACACTGCCTCTTTTACTTACAACTACATACAGATTATACATTTCATTTTTTAACATAACATCCAATACTTGGTGATATCTCGCAACATTCTAAAGTCTACCTCTCAAAACCTATATTAATAAACATGCATCTCTACAAACAGCTTTTGACTCAATAAAACTAGTGTAGAATAAGTTTACCAATGGTAGTGCACTTATTGACAGTTCTCAACAAAGTTCATAAAGTATATTTCTAATTACCTGAACTTAGAGCAGTTTCTTATATACAGCTAAAGACAGCAGTCTGTCTCAGTTCCAAATTCAGTCACTTCTGCTGAGCACAACCTCAACAGGCTCCCGTTTCCTGCAAATCACCAAGACCAATCTGAGCTCCGACTGGGGGCCTGGAAAAAAATATATGGATTGGTGCATGCTGGCGGAAAGGGCTGTTTACGAAGGAAGGGGCTGCCCCGATAAATGGGTCAAGGTTTGGGGGAAATTGAACAATTTTAGATGCGGCTTGTGCACTATGCCACTCTCTCCTGATGCTGGTGACCTAGGCTTGGTGTGGAAAGCACTGTATGACCTCTATACATCACTGGTTATCGAAATGTGCTGTGCTGTTGTGTTGATTCAACTTTCAATAAAAATATATTTTAAAAAAAAGAACAATCTGAGCTATCCCTTGTTCTGCACCCAATCACATCACAGCATTTCTTCAACAATACAATAAGAATGGTAACAATTTGGTTGAGCCTTGGCCCTTTTTTTCACTTTCCCCCATATGATCTTGCGAGACTTTTGCAGAATCATAAACACTTCGTGGCAGGTCCAGTAATTTTTCATGCGAGTCTCACGAGATACCCGTGAGATCGTACAACACATTGTGGCAGGCTCAGCAATTTTCCCTCTGGTCTCGCGAGCCACACTTGTCCATGCAGCAGGCTTCACTCCTTGAAGCTTGTGAGCTACTCGTGAGGGTCTCGCGGAATCACAACAGAATTGTAGGGAAACAGTAGTATGTGGTACAGAGTATCATCTCCACTGGGACATACATGACAGGTGTGTGTGTGTAGTAGGGTATGCGGAGACCCTAGCCTCTCCACACAGACCTCAGTCTCAGATGATAGGTGTACATAGCAGTGTGTATGGAGAGACTGGCATCTCCAGTGGGACCCCTCTCTTGGATGATGGGTGTGCATATTAGGGTTTGAGAAGAGACTGGCCTCTTCCCTAGGACATCTATCTTACATGAAAGGTGTGCATAGGAGGGTGTCTGCAAGGACTGCCCTCTCTTTCTACACCTCTTTCTCAGATAACGGGAGTGCATAATAAGGAGTGTACATGGACTGCCATCTCCTTCCAGACCTCTCTCTCAGATGACAGGTTTGTGTGGTAGGGTGTATGAGGAGAGACTGTCTCTCCAGTGAGACCTCTGTCTCAAATGACGCCTGTGCTTAGTAGGATGTATACATGGACTAGCCTCTTCTGTCAGGCCTCTGTCTCAGATGATGGCATGTGCATTGTAGGGCATGTACATGGATTAGCTTCTCCTGTCAGTCCTCTTAGGCTGTGTACATGGACTGGCCTCTTCTGTCATAAGTCTGTCTGAGATGACGGGTGTGCGTAGTAGGATGTGTGGAGAGAGACTGACCTCTCCGCTAAGACCTCTCTCTTGGATGACAGGTGTGCATAGTATGCTCTGTCCAGGGACTGTCCTCCTCTCTAACACCCCTCTCTATGATAATGGATGTGCATAGTAGGATGTGGGAAAAGACTATACCTTACTCACAACTCTTACAAAGTCAATGGGTGTAAATAGTACACTGTGACAAACATCATCTCCAGTAATACTCCTTCCTACAGTAGCAAGTATGGATACTACAGTCTATTCAAACATCACCTGCTCCTTTCTACTGTTCACAATCCCTTGAGAATCTTGCGAGATCGTAACTTTTTTGGGGGGAAAATAGGAATTAACCATCTACTCATCACAGTACTTATCTCTTATACACGTCCTCTCAACACCAATTACCACAATGTGCATTCCTACTGATGGAGTGTATTCAGAACTCATCTACCCCTTTTTACTACTCACATTCTCGCCAGAGTCCTGAAAGCTCATAAAAATTAGTTAAAAACAATATACATTTATTTTTTCACAGGATTTATCCCTTAGAAATCTCCACTCTAAATGTAGGGGGACAGCATGACTTTTTGCTGCCCCTTATATAGCTTTTTTATTTCATTTCCACAACACCATGAATTTGTTACAGTAAACAGTAATGGGGCCGTTTCATTTCCTACGAGAGCGTGAGGGCTCATGGGAAAAACAGGCCTCTCATTCAATCACAGGGCTCCATTTTTTTCTTTGGCACTCTCACTGGAGGCTCGCGGGACTCTTGTAAGCCCAACTGACAAAATATACAATAATTTTTTATCATTGATATCTCAAAAACTACTGAACGGATTTACACCAAATCACAAAAAGCACAATCTGAGGACCAAGATCTAGCTTCCTGCCGAATTTGGTGTAATTCCGTTCAGCAGTTTTTGTTGAAGCTGTGTTTAAAGAAGTCTATGGAAAATGCATTGGGTTTTACGATTTGGGACTCCCCTTTTTTCTCGGCCCCCACTTGACGGATCACCCCGAAACTTTCTAGGAGGTAGATGAACTTTTTTGGGGAAAGTTTCACGAAGAGTCGTCAAATGGGGCCAAAGTTATTAGCAAACCAAAAAATGCTCTGTCTATGGAAAAGCAGACCAAACTATAACTATCTACAGGTGACTGCTTTGGGTAATATATATATATATTCTGGAAAAACAAAGGTTACAGGGAAGTTATAATTAGGAAGTAAAATTAAAAAACCTTAGAAATTCACTGAAAAAACAAAGGTTGCAGAGACATTATAGTTAGGCTCAGATTTTCTACACATAAAACCATGGAAATTCAGCAGTTCTAGTTACCTGAACTAACTATAACTTACGCTCCCGCAAAGCACTGCTTATGACCTCACATATTACATCACTCATGACATGGCCAGTGACATCACTGATGACATCTCAAATAACATTACTGATGACATCATCCAGTGAGAGTGTTTCATAAAAGTTTTCTGAGACTTAAAGATATATACTAAGCTACTGCATAAGTTAAATTGTCGTGTAGTTCCTATATTACCTATATAGGATCTGCGCGTTTGGATAACATAAACTGTGGGATTGGTGGAGGACGGATTCCGAGCACCCCCACCGGATACGTTAGCCTGTCTGTATTAGCTAGCTCACAGTGCCACGAGAGTCTCCTCTTATCGGGGAGAGAATAGATCTTGGCAACCTCAGAACATGACAACCCTGATCCCCCAGGATCGTGGAAACAATATACCACTTTTCGCTCAGTCACTCGTGCTCACTTAGTTTGTCTCAGAGAGATACACAGAATAAACAGACTGGGCGTTTCAATAAGTATTTATTGAACAGTTGTTATTCTAGTGTAGAATAGATGAGCTGCAACAACCGTTAGACAGTAGCAGAGATACATGCTTACCAATACTACGAAAGTAAAGGGATGGTAGAGTTCTACCATCTTGCAGAAATCATGAATATATACATGTACATAAAACACATGATAAAAAGTGCGTACTCCTACGATGCCTCCCTAACTATATGTACCTAAATGTACCTAGCATCGGGGCGTGGCCAAGCCGGCGACGAACATGGCCGCCTGGCTCTGAAGCTCCGTTGAGCTTTCCGGCCCACTGGCATATTCCTGCACTAAACACCATCAATGAGCCCAGAACTTTACTGCACGCTGCGGCGGAGAACATGCTGAGTCCCCGGGGCTGACTCCGACCCCGCTGGGTGCCCGCGTTCGGGAGTGGCGACGTGGGGCGACGGCTGGACCGGCCCCCTCCGGACGGGCGGGACCCAAAAAACCACCTGAGGCCGGGGATGCTGTTGGGGCCTACGACTCACGTCGGCCGCAAATGAGGTGAGCGGCGCTGCACCCCTCCCGGGACCTGTGCTCAGCCCTGATTGACGACAGCCTCCCTCTGCGGCGCGCCATCGGCCGTGGAATGGCTCGTGCCTGGAGGGCCGGCCGCGACGCGCTGTAACGCGTGTCGGAGGTCCGGGCCAAGGCGCGCTGGGCCTCGCAGCACTCTTCCTGCTGCGGCGGGACTCCCGCGGCCCACCTTCTGGATCGCATCGGCCTGGGGGCGCTGCTAGAGGGGCCTGGAAACTACAATATCCTCAGGTATGGAGGCAATGCTCTATGACAGTGTTGGGGGTCTGCCGCCTCCGCGAGGGCGGTCCCCTCTACATTACAGCACAATCCTTGATCTGCACTGATGGCGGTTGGCTTCATGCGTGGGGCCCCACGCCGTCTCCACAGAATGATTGCCATCGCAGCTATTGCCCGCAATGCCTGATGACCCCCCATACAGCTAGACAATTCTACTACCTGCGCCACATCCCGCTCAGCGACACTGGGGTCCCTCTTTCACCTACATCTTCTTCTTGAGTGCCTCATCATATAGCACCAAGGGAGAGGGTGACTGATACGTGCTACACCCTCTAAGGCTTGGGAAGCCGAGATAAAGACTCTCTGGCACGGCATGGGCCGTAAAGACCCGAAGCAAAGGACTTTGCCATTCGAGAAACTGGGTGCCACCGCTCCGCAACAAGACCCTACTATGGCTGAATCGGTACCAACAGCGGGGCAAGACGATACCTTATCGGACACGGCGGCTTCCCTGCTCCGAGAGATGCGGGCGGGCTTTAAGGCATTAGACACTCGCTTTGATTCCTTGGACAAAACCATTTCGAATCTGGGTGCCAAGATCCAAGTACACGACAGACGGCTTGATGTGGCTGAGGCACACATCTCAGACATTGAGGATGGGACTGCGCAATCCGCCAAGCGTCTAGAAAGAGTCGAGCGGATTTTGAAGGACGTGGCCATCAAAAATGAGGATCTCGAAGCCCGCAGCCGCCGCAACAATATACGCATTCTTGGCGTTCCGGAGACGGCCCCCGCTGGCCGGATGGACCTCTTCGTGGAAACCTTGTTAATCAAGCTATTTGGCAAAGACTCCTTCACCGCTGGTTTCGTCATAGAAAGAGCGCACAGGTCTTTGGGCCCTCGCCCCAACCCAGGCCTTCCTCCCAGGCCTATTGTGGCAAGAGTCATGAACTTTCGGGACCGGGACACGGCGCTCCGCCTGGCTAGAGACAAAGGGGACATCTCCTGGCAGGGCGCAAAGCTGTCCTTCTACCCAGATTTCACGGCCATGGTGCAAGACGCACGGCGTAAATTTAATGGAGTCAAGGCTGCTATACGTAACTTGGGACTAAGGTATGGCATGTTGTACCCTGCAAGATTAAAGGTCGACGTGGATGGCAGTGCTCGGATCTTCGAAAACCCGACGGAGGCACAGGAATTTTGCCGTGTTTATAAACAGAACAATCGCCCTCTGGCGGGGCGAGATCGGGCCCTTCCCCCCACACAGCGGATCTGAAGCGAGCGCCGAACTGTTTTCGAGTGCAGGCACAGGTTGACTCTGCATCCACTTTCATGGGACTAATTTCACTGTGACTCTAGGAATATGTTCTTAGATCTCCTTACATTGGCATTGCATTTAGCTGGTTGCTCACCGGGGCGTTGCCGCCCCTCATGGTGTATCCTTTGAGAATGGTTTGGTTAACTCTGGGGTACTGTTGTTTGAATTTTACATTTTGCTGTGCAATGATATGGTACCTCACGTTATTCTTTTTGTTGGGATTGGCCGCGTCTCGGACGGGGTGCGGCTGGGAGGGGGGGCTTAACTTCAAGCATTTTGTCTCCAGGGACATGGTTGGTCGTTCACAGCTAAAGTTACTAGTTAACAGTCACCACATCGCGCAGTTGGCATTGATCTCCTGGATAGATGGCAAGAGTTGGTAACGTAGAGGGTCCCTTGGACCTTTCCCTAATCTCATGGAATGTACGGGGCCTTAATGATAATAGAAAGCGTAGACAAGTGCTTCATTATTTGCTACGACACAAAGTAGATATCGCTTATTTACAAGAGACTCACCTTCCCAAAACAGACAAGGCACACTTCGGCTCCAGCTGGGGAACACATAGATACTTTGCTAATTACAGTAACTACGCAAGGGGAACTGCCATTTTAATACACAAAAGAGTCCCCTTCCGATTTGGCTCCATGCTTAGTGATGAAGAGGGACGATACCTAGCGGTCACCGGGACTATACTGGGCCGGAACGTTACATTGCTTTGTGTCTATGCCCCCAACACAGATGCCCCTGACTTTTTTCATTCCCTCCACACACGCCTCATTCAGCTGCAGCCACAGACGTTGATTGTAGGTGGAGATTTTAACCTATTACTTAACCCTGACATGGATTGTACCTCCAGGGCAGCTGACACCAAGCCGCGCGCCCGCAGAGCACTCCAGGAGCTGTGCGAACGATTCGCGTTGTTGGATGTTTGGCGCAAGCGTAACCCGAGCACCACAGAATATACCCATTATTCAGGCCAGCACAACACTCGGACGAGGATAGACTACTGGCTACTTTCCCGACATTTATGGTTGGTGCACATCAGTAGGGACCCTCCCTAGGACTTATTCAGACCACTCCCCAGTGACGCTACATCTTAGGGTACCACGCCCAGAGGGCTTTGAACGTCAGTGGCGTTTCCCTAGTCGTGCCTTACATGATGAGGTGTTCAAAGAGGAAATACGAGACGCCATAGAGGAATATTTTGCTGTCAATACTGGTTCGGTGGACACTTGGGCGGTATTGTGGGAGGGCTTTAAGGCAGTCATCAGGGGCACATGCATAGCTAAACACGCAGGTGTCCTTAGGGATCTGCGCAACACACTTTCACGCCTAGAACGTGACCTTAAGACTTTGGACGAAGCCTCCGCAGAGCTCACCCAATCCACCTATGAGGGGAGGAGACTGGTGCTCCTGGAGGACTACAGGGAAACAGCGGACCGGGAAATTCTATACCTAGGAAAATACCAGACGGCCCGACGTTATGGTGAGGGTGAACGACCAGGCAGGGTTCTGGCCCAGCTACTCCGGCCCCCATATCACAAAACCTACATCACTGAAATACATTCTCCGGACGCGCACACATACACCTCCACTGTGGACATTCGAAACACATTTTTGGAATATTTCACTAATCTATACTCCACCACTATAGGGAGCGACTGTACAGCCCAAGAAAGATATCTAGACGAGATAGCCTTAGTGTACCTTGAGAAGCACATGCAAGATTTTCTTGGCGGAGCCCATCTCGGTTGCAGATGTTTTGTTGGCCATTGAGACCATTCGTGGCTCATCGGCACCTGGGCTCGACGGATTTTCCGGCGATTTCTATAAGGAATACAAAGAACTATTAGCTCCGCGACTCATAGAGGTATATGCAGAGGCATTGGAGTCACAAATTCTACCCCCACCTTCAGGGAGGCAGTCATAATTCTCCTGCCCAAACCCGGTAAGGATCCCACACACTGTGGATCATACCGACCGCTGTCCCTCCTCAACTTAGATTACAAAATCCTAGCTAAAATTCTCTCAAATCGATTGTCCCAACTGATGGAATTCGTCATCTCACCGGCTCAATCCGGTTTTGTACCACATCGTTCCACCTCGCTGAACCTCAGAACACTTTTTTCGGTCATTCATCGGATAGGCCCAGGCACCCCAGCAGCCGCCATTCTTCTCGACACAGAGAAGGCCTTCGATTCCTTAGAGTGGCCTTTCTTTTTGTCTGTGATGCGGCGCATGGGTATGCCTTTGGGTTTCATTGCTGCGACCACACTATTATATAATAAACCGACCGCTCGACTGCGCCTCAACGGTACACTCTTGGATCCTTTCTCTTTATCCCGAGGAACCAGGCAGGGTTGCCCACTGTCTCCTTTACTATTCATTCTGGCTATGGACCCCTTGATTCGTCACTTTCAGGAGCGTCACCTACACAGGGGCCTACAATTCAACACTGGCCCCCTCCTGGTCTCCTTGTATGCTGACGACACGATCCTTTATGTTAGACACCCTCACACTAACTTGCATGCACTAATCAGAGAAATCCTCCGCTTTGGTCGTTTCTCGGGACTGGGCATAAATTGGCACAAATCCATCATATTTCCGCTGACAGCCTCAACTCAACAATGGGATTGCGAATTTCCCTTAGAATGGTGCGCAGACTCAGTTAAATATTTAGGAATACATATTCACTTAGATACCGCCCAAATCCTAAGTCTGAATTATGGACAAGCAGTCCACGCGCTTACGATTCAGATTGAGAGATGGCTGAGACTCCCTTTGTCACTTGCGGGTCGAGTGTCAATTCTAAAAATGGTAGTACTCCCCAGATTTTTGTACCTTTTTAATAATGTACCCATTCCTCTTACCAATGGCTTTTTTCAAACAGTGCGTACTCTATTATCTAGATTGATCTGGGGTGGGAAGCCCGCACGAGTCCGCTGGGATGTCCTCACGCTACCTTATGAAAGAGGGGGATACGGTGTTCCAGATTTAAAATTGTACTACTTAGTTGCCCAATGTAGCTATGCTCATTCATGGTACCACCCTGACGCTCGAATCCCATATCTACGGCCGGAGTCTGATCTCGTCTTGCCTGGCCAGCTTTCGGCCATTCTACCGGTAGGGTTCCCTCGAGATCCAAGGGATATCCAAACTGTCTCCTCCACAAGCTGGGCGTGGAAGAAGCTTTGCCGGGCCATGGGCACTGACGTACTTTATTCGTCGGCCCTGCCCATCGTGAACCCTCGCTTGATTCCAATCACAGAGGAACGATTGGTCCAGCGCACACTTGCCAAATTTGAAATTTCACGGATAGGGGACCTCTACCCAGATGGCCACATATTTTCCTTAATGGAAGACGCACGTTTCCACACAAGCACCATAATGGATAGGTTCATCATGGGCCGCATCCGCTCCGCCCTACACTCTACCTTCTCCACTTTTCCAATTGAACCCACCTCCTTTCACCCCCTTACTATGGTGATAGAAAACGCAGACAGCATACATCTCACTTCCAAACTATACAAAGCATGTGCAACACTGAGGCCGGTTGATGACAGCAAGGTCCGTAAGGCATGGGAAATGGATCTGGGCACGACAATAACAGATGAGCAATGGGCCGCCTGTTGTTCGGTTACACGTGACATCTCACTCAATAGCAGACACAAACTCATACATTTTAAATTCTTACGCCGTACGTATTTCACCCCGACATTAGCACATAGGATAGACCCCTCCAAATCACACAACTGTCGCAAATGCTCAGCCCCTCATGCCGATTTTGCACATCTCACTTGGACGTGTCCGAAACTGCAACAATATTGGGAAGGCATACACCACATGCTAGGGGAAATGACTGATCTTTCTCTGATCCCTACCCCCGAGGTAGCCTTGCTGGGTTATACAGTAAACTTCCCTAAAAAGATTCGGCGATTTGCATCACTGTGCCTTCTGTTGGCAAAGCGAGAGGTGGCCATCCATTGGGGGCGCAAGTCAGCCCCAACTGTCCAGACCTGGCTACACAGTCTGGCGTACTGTAACGTCAATAGTGAAGTATACATAAGTGTTATGCCTAGCACTTCCCGCCCCAAAGATATATGGGGCCCGTATCGATTCTACATTGAGCAACAGCGCCAAGACGCGAATTCACAAGTGGAGGAGGGCTTTGTCCCAGAGGGAGTGGGATGAGATGTTCCGCAACTGGCTCTGTTCAGGGCCTTATTGCTGCTGTGTGTCATTACTATGTACAGATGTCTAGCAGGTGCAGACCACGAGTACGGCTGTTCCGGATTGGGAGTGGGTTTTTCCATTGGGATCCAACTATTGTTCTCTTTCTCTTTGCATGTCAAACTGTAAATGTTGTGGTTTAATATTGCCTGGTAATTATCTCACGGATTGCCAATTAGGATATTCATTGACAGAAATGTGGTTGACAATGTATTCTGAAATGTTGATGAACGACTTCATATGTATAATATTTTCGTATTTTGTAAAATGGAAAATAAAGTGTTAAAAAAAAAAAAATGTACCTAGCATCTGTGTAGGTGTTATGCCAAGAATCCCTCTAGGATCTAGTCCACCCCATTACCTGAGAGTTAGAGAATATGGGACCCCGTCCTGGTCTCGAGTTGGACACCCCGCGAGGGATTTTAGACCACTGCTAGCTGGAGCGTCTGCATGCAGGAACCTCAGCGTCTCTGGTCAGTGTGTGTCACGGGGCAGACGTGCCAAGGGACTGTAAAGGACACTCGACGCATTGGTACGACGCCCCTACAACAGGACTGGAAATACCGCTCTTCCCCATCATTCGGAAATCCGGTAGATAAGGAGTTCTGTTCCTTTAACTGGAACACGGAACCGGATGACTCCACCCTCAATGATGACGCGGAGTGGAGCGGGCCAACAAGAACAGACGAGACCCGGAAGGAGGTGTGTTACACCACCGGAGGACGAGAGACGAGGGAGAACCGAGGAGAGCGAGGAGTATCAGAGACCGCGGAGCCAGGAGACTACTCGAGAGGAACGGAAGTGACAGCGGGCGCCGGAGGCTTCGGTAGGAGTGCGGAGACGCTACGAGAGCCAGGAGGCCACCGGGACCACGTTTCGCCCAGCCACGCTCCTGGAGGAGCGTGGCTATCACAGACGGGAAGAAGCTGGACTACCTGCAGACCTGGCAGCAGATCCCCCGAAGACGTCCTCTACATAAAGGCACCAACCAGGAGGAGAGGGATATCACATACCATCCTGACTTTACTCAGAACTCTGGCTACTAACAGGAGACGCTTTCTGCCTAAAATAAAACCGTGTGTGCACCATCCTGTTGTCCTGCCCCTTCCTTCGAACGCGTTACAACTGGTGTCAGAAGTGGGATTATCCAACACCATCTGCACGACAGAGATGGATGCCTTAATCCAACACATCGTGAAGGGACAGGAGAAACTTAGTTGGGCTGTAGAGCGGCAAATGAAGTCAGCCCAAGCAGACCGTGACATATTTAAAGACACCATCGCGGGCCAGATGGACGGTCTGCAGAAAATGATTGCCGAACGGCCCACAGCCTTGTTATCAGAACCCCGTACTGTACCCCATTCTCCCTCTGGGATATCTCTGCAAAAGTATAGGGCCGGTGAGGATCCGGATGTGTTCCTATTAAATTTCGAACTGGCGGCCAGGGCCTGTGGGTGGCCCATAGAGAAGTGGCCGTTCTTCCTGGCCCCGCTATTAACCGGAGAGGCCCAAGCAGCATACCAGGTGGCAAACGCCACCGGAGACACACCATATGAGGTCATAAAAGCAATCATACTTGACCACTTGGGCCTAGATGCGGAGGCGTACAGGGTGCGGTTTCATAAAGAGAAGGGTGCGCCAGGGGAGAACCCCAAAACCCTGTTCTTCAGGCTCAAGATGGCGGCCGACAAATGGTTGACCCCGGCAGTGAGCTCCAAGGATGAAATCATGGATAGAATCTACTTGGAGCAATACTTGGACGCCCTCCCTTTTCATACCCAAAAATGGCTGCGCCAACACACGCACCTGACCACCGAACAGGCTATTGAGATGGCTACTTCTTTTTCGCGGGCGCAACCCCGACCCTCCATGTGGGACACTGAAAAAACCACCCGCGTAATCCCACCGAAAAACGAAAGAAAATAGCGCCCCATCCCAGAGTCCCTGAAGCACAGACCGGTAAAACTTGACCTACCAAGCGTTAAGGGACCCCAGTGCTTCGATTGTGGGGACTGGGGCCACATCGCCCGCCTCTGCCCCAGGAAGAAAACAATGGAGGAGCCCATGGAAGTGGGTTATATGCCGAAGTCCATTTTGTACACCGCGGAGTTGGGGAGCGCATTTCACGTAAGTGCACAGGTGAATGGGAGAAAAGTCAAAGCCCTATTAGACTCTGGATGTAGGCAGTCCGTCATTCAGAGACTACTGGTACCTCCTAGTCAGTTACTGCCAGATACCACAGTACATATTAGGTGTGTGCACGGCGATGTTAAGCCCTACCCCCTTGCTACCATAACGCTCACCATGGCTAACGGGTTGTCTTACCAGGTCAGAGTGGGGGTGTTGGAGGGTCTCCCCGAGGAACTAATACTTGGTACTGACATTCCTGAGTTCATAGAGCTATTCCATCAGGCTGCCCTAACCCATGATAGAAAGGCTGATCCAGGGAAGAAGGTAGAGGGTTCGATTCCAGCTCTCACAACAGCAGAACCGTGGCTAGGTGATAGGAGCTTCAAGTTCGCCCAGGCTAATGATGCTACCTTATTTAATGCCTGGGAGCAGGCACATTCCACCCAAGACAACAACACTACAGTGTTTCCCAGGTTTATCATTAAGGAAGGGCTCTTGTATCAACAGGCTGGCCCCAACGACCCACAACAGCTGTTAGTCCCCCTTTCGTTCCAAGACCAAGTACTTTTCTTCTCACACTCACACCTCACAGCATGGCATACCGGGGCTGAGAAGACCACCCAAAATGTGACACGCCATTTTTTCTGGCCAGGGATTTATCGGGATGTAAAAATCTATTGCCAGTCTTGTGAGGTCTGCCAGAAAAGAAACACGCACAGACCCTCAGCAGTACCCTTACAACCCCTTCCCATAGTTGGTACCCCCTTTGAGCGCATAGGGATGGACCTGATTGAACCCCTACCCCGTACAAAAAAGGGAAATGTGTATGCCCTAGTGATAGTGGACTATGCGACCCAACCCCGAGGCATTTCCCCTGAGGACAGCCACGACTCGCAACATCTCTGATAAGTTACTGGAAGTGTTCTCCCGAGTTGGCTTTCCCAAAGAAATCGTGATGGATCAGGGTACCCCGTTCGTTTCACGCCTTATGAAGGAAGTCAGTCAACTCCTGGATCTCTGACATATCAAGACGTCCGTCTACCACCCGCAAACGGACGGACTCGTTGAACGGTACAACGGCACACTAAAGTCTACACTGAAGAAAATGCTGACCGTAAACGGGAAAGAATGGGATCAGATACTGCCTCTCGCCCTCTATGTGATCCGAGGGCAAGTACAAAGCAGTCTAGGCTGTTCTGCATTTGAGATGCTGTATGGACGACAGCCACAAAGTCTCTTGGAGATAACCAAAGAAGCCTGGGAGAGAGAGGAGGCAACAGAAACCCGGGACATGTTCGAATACGCCCAGGGCCTAAAGGCGAAAATAGGAAAACTCAGGGACTTGGCCTATTCCAATCTGGAAAGAAAGCAAGAAAAACAAAAGAGCTTCTACGACAGAGGAAAGAAATGGAGGAGGCTTGATCTACATGATTGGGTGTTGGTTTTGCTTCCCTCCTCCTCGAAGAAATTCCAAGCTGAGTGGTTAGGTCCATATAAAATAGTTGACACTATTGGAAAGACCACATATAAGGTACAGATAACACCCAATCGTACCCAGCTATACCACATAAATCTTCTGAAGAAGTGGTTGGGCCCTCTACCCAAAACTGCCCACCTCACGTTACCCACTCTTTCTTCAAACTCCAGCACTCTAGAACACCAATGACGAGCTCGGCCTCGAAGAAAAGAAGTCCTTGGAGCAGACGCTGACCCCGTTTGCCCCGATCTTTTCGGACAATCCCGGGAGGACCTCCGTGGCAGAACATAGAATCGAAACTCCAGTCGGGAAGATCATTAAACAATGACCCTTTCGGATCCCTGCCTCTAGAAGAGTCGCCATCCAAAAAGAGGTACACGATATGCTGAAGTTAGGAGTGATCCGGCCATCAAGAAGCGATTGGAAATCCCCGATTGTGATGGTGCCCAAACCTGACGGAAGCAGACGATTCTGCATGGACTTTAGGGCCCTTAATGAGATCTCTACATTCGATGCCTTCCCTATTCCACGCATCGACGAATTAATAGAAAAACTCGGTGATGCCAGGTACATCACCACGTTCGACTTGACCAAAGGGTATTGGCAAGTGCCATTACGAGAGGAAGACAGGAAAAAGACGGCCTTCTCAACCCCAGACGGTTTATACGAGTTTACGGTGCTCCCGTTCGAGTTACACGGGGCGCCCGCAACCTTCCAGCGACTAATGAACACTGTCCTGCAGGAGTACCAGTCTTTTTCATCCGCATATCTAGACGACATTGTCGTATTCAGCCCGGACTGGAAGACACACCTGAAGCACCTCCAGACCATTTTGCGGGCCTTGCAAGAAGCCGGACTGCACGTTAATGCCAAGAAGTCACGAGTGGGGTACCAAAAGGTGAAATACTTGGGGTATGTTCTGGGTCATGAGTTGATCGCCCCTCAAGGCGAGAAGATCAGAGCCATAACCGAAACCCCGTTTCCCAGTACCAAACGGGAGATGAGAGCATTTCTCGGCTTGATAGGGTATTATAGGCGTTTTATCCCCCAGTTTTCAGAGGTTGCAGCCCCACTGACTGACACACTACGGAAAGATTTGAGTTCTCGGGCCCTACTGCATCCCACTGGGCCAATGCTAGAGGCGTTTCATTCCCTAAAAAAGGCCATCACGACTAGCCCTGTTTTAGCATCACCTGATTTTTCCAAACCTTTTCTCCTACACACAGACGTTTCAAATTACGGGATAGGGGCTGTCCTCTCTCAACTGTCTCCTGATGGGATAGACCATCCCATCCTTTACATTATTAGAAAGTTGTTTCCCAGGGAGACAAAATACCCTACCATTGAGAGAGAGTGACTGGCAGTAAAATGGGCAGTAGACAAGCTACGTTATTACTTAGAGGGCCATCCCTTCACCTTGTACACCGACCATGCTCCCCTGAAATGGATGAGTCGTAACATGGTAAACAACGCAAGGGTCCTCCGTTGGTTCCTCTCCCTACAACCTTTCTCATTCGAGGTGAAACATCGGAAAGGGGTGGATAATGGTAGTGCTTACCTGTCAAGGGTGTTCCCTCTCCCCGAGCGGGAGAATACAGGGGAGGAGGTGTGTCACGGGACAGAGGTGCCAGGGGACTGTAAAGGACACTCGACGCATTGGTACGACGCCCCTACAACAGAACAACCTCTTGTTTTACAGCAGCAGGAGGACTGGAAATACCGCTCTTCCCCATCATTCGGAAATCCGGTAGATAAGGAGTTCTGTTCCTTTAACTGGAACACGGAACCGGATGACTCCACCCTCAATGATAACGCGGAGTGGAGCGGGCCAACAAGAACAGACGAGACCCGGAAGGAGGTGTGTTACACCACCGGAGGATGAGAGACGAGGGAGAACCGAGGAGAGCGAGGAGTATCAGAGACCGCGGATCCAGGAGACTACTCGAGAGGAACGGGAGTGACAGCGGGCGCCAGAGGCTTCGGTAGGAGTGCGGATTCGCCACGAGAGCCAGGAGGCCACCGGGACCACGTTTCGCCCAGCCACGCTCCTGGAGGAGCGTGGCTATCACAGATGGGAAGAAGCTGGACTACCTGCAGACCTGGCAGCAGATCCCCCGAAGACGTCCTCTACATAAAGGCACCAACCAGGAGGAGAGGGGTATCACATACCATCCTGACTTTACTCAGAACTCTGGCTACTAACAGGAGACACTTTCTGCATAAAATAAAACTGTGTGTGCACCATCCTGTTGTCCTGCCCCTTCCTTCGAACCCGTTACAGTGTGTCAGCCAGGAAGTCACGGTCTCCTCTATCTTCCTAAGCAAGATGTGTTGTATATATACCCATATGTCTCCCCAGGGGTCCTACCTTGCTGTGTTACTGTGTCAGCCTAAAGGATGACGTTGGGCCTGAACTTTATACAGAGATATTATACAGGAGATGGTAATCCTAATGTTGGTCCTGCTGTGCTTCCAAGAAGCCTCATGCATAATGTATGAGAATCGAACCAGGGAAAAACCTGCGTTCTGAATGCAGTGTCATATCTAGGTAAATGGTCAGTGCCTAAGAACCGTTATGTATGTAATGTAGGGACGGATGTAGGTGAAAGGTTGCGATGTTACCTGCGCCTATATAGGGTACCTATATGGAATATAACAAAATTACTATTCTTTCTGTACTACTAACGAGTGATACTATTTCTAACATATGTCATCTGATCTATAATCCCGTTTTAAAGCAGATGTACTATTTATCAGTGAACTAGCTTCTACACTGACACATATCCCCTCCTGATGTATGTGTACAGTAGTGCTTTGCAACAGTCTAAGCTGTTCATTAAGACTTCACTCCACAGTGATGGCTGAGTATAGTTCTGTTTTATGACATACTGAACAGTTTCCTTAGACCTCTCTCCTTTGTGATGAATCACTGTAGTAGTAGATTGCAATAAATTCATCTGTTCACTAAGACCTTTCTCTAGGGTGATGGCTCAGTGTAGAGGACATTTACAACAGACTGACCTCTCTGCTCACACCTTTCTCCAGGATGAAGAATAATTTTACTAGTGGTTTGTCACACAGTGGCTTGTCGGCTAAGACCTGTCTACTGGTGTATGTTGTAGTGGTTTGTGTAAATCTGATATTTGCACTAAACCCTCTTTCCAGCTTCATGAATGGTGCTGTTGTGGTTTGCAATAGATTAGCCTATATGGTTAGACGTTTTACTTTGGTTATTAATGTTTAGAGTAGTGGTTCAGAAGAGAAAGGACAATCAGATGAGCACTGTCTCTTAGCTGATAAGTAAATGTAGTAGTTGATAAAGTTACAGTGAGCTCTGTTCTCGTTACCATCCCTGCTGTTTCACCAAACCTGCAAGACATGGTGACTCATTGGCCATTGCCAGTTGCACTGAAAAATGTCATCTGTTGGCCAGTTTATGGATGCTGTCAACAAGAATAATTGTTAATTATTTTTTCCCTCACCATTCCACCTTCTATTCCTCTTTAGACACAAGCAGATATCTGAAAAGCAAATATAGAATACACAACTTTACATTACATACTATCAGATTACATACTATAAGCGAGTGAGTAGCTAGATAAGGGGTTATGTCAGTGTGTAAGAGGCTGTGTAAGTGTATGAGTATGGGTGTATAAATGGATGTACAAGTGGATGTATAGGTGATCAAATGGGTGTGTGACTGAGTGTGTCAGTCACTGCCTGGCTATATGAAAGGTGGGTACATAAGTGCTTTTGTGGGAATATAACTGGGTGTGTAAGTGCCTGCCAGACTGTGTGAGTGGGTGCAAATTACATTCTATTAAAATACATACTATAAACAACCACTCACATCTAATTTCAAACACATTCATTCATACTGGCTTAATAAAATAACTATATTTTCAGTATAGCAATTCCTCTTCCTACTTTGCTGCTCACTATATTTTTAGTTAATGTTCTCATCTAACCTCCCTTTTATTTTGCCTTTTACTGTAGTGTCTAGAAACGACACATTTTCTTTCAGCTTATATACACTCATAGTTTTTTTTTTTTAAATATACTTTTTTATAATACAACCTAATTAACATACCTGTAAAATCTCTTTGCTGTTGTCCAACTTTTATTTTAATATCTGTTAACATCTCTTTTCCACTGCAAACCTCAAGTCAGAAATATGGCAATCCTCCTCCACTCTCAGAACAAAAGTACCAATAATGGCTACTCCTCCCACTGTGCTCCAACTCATACTCCTGGGGGGGCGTGGTTTCGCCAGCGGCAAGATGGCTGTGCCTTAGGCGAGCTCCGCCGGCCGTGCGAAAGATCCTGCAATATCCTGCAGATACGGGCGTGAATGTCCCCGTAAGGAACTGAGCGCCAACTCAGCAACTCCTCCGGCATCACCTACTTGGTCCATTTTTCAGATCGGACGGGTGACGACGTTACACTCCTCGCTCCTGGTTACCCGGGGCCTGCCATTTAGTCTGACTCCGCGCGGCGGCCTGCCTGAGCCGCGCGGCTTACGCTCCTGCCACCGGGTGGCGTGACTGGACTCCGTTCCCTGCTGGCTCTCCCCCGAGGTGGCGGCCTGTCCGGGCCACGGGAGTGACTGCTGCGGGTCCGCCCCGTGATCCAACCTGGTCCTGGGCCCGTGTTGAAGCTGGAGGCCAGCGCGGTGTGCGCATTCCCAGCTGCGATATCCTGGACCCATCGCTGCTCATCTCGAACAGCCCAGACATCTCCTCGCTACTCCCGGTAAGGTGTTGGGAGGGCGGGGGAGGTGCGCACCGGCGCTGCTCCCGTATACCCTTGGCTGCCTCTGCGGAACCTGTGGGTACTTTGTTGGGCTGCTGGTGCGAGGAGAACTGTGCAATTTAATCCGCCTGCCTGACCCCGTGGGAGGCACCCGCTCCGCTCAACCACTAGCGTGCTCCACCTTGAGCTGGGCTGCTTATCGCACTGTCGTGACCTTACTGGGACAGCCATATCCGAGGCCTGATCCAACTGGCTTGGCTCCACCATTGACTCTGCGGGAGGACCCTCGCTGCGACCTTCGGGGCCTGCCCTCCAGCCCCTGCACACATTGAACATCAGCGGCAAGGCTGCCACCGTTTACCTGCTCTACAACAAGCCTACACCAATCTGTCTTACCCGCCTGCCTACCTCCTGGGCTCACACTAATTTATTGCCTCTATCCCTTGCCTGCTCTGGGCTCGATTGCTTGGGGCCCTGCCTGCTGCCCTCGCGCCCTCATTACGCTGCTCAGGCCGAAAGGGTTCCCACTCCTCAACGACGCTGTCGCTGCTCCCCTTGACCTTAAAGCTCATAAATCACCATGGGGAAGGCCGAAACGAAACAAACCAGGCTTACATTTGAGGGGCGCAGGGCGGGAAGGCCAGAGGAACCCCCCCAGGATGCCAGGGAGTGCACCACGCAGACGGAGCCCACTGAGTCCCAGGACGAAGGCATCCGCTCCTTACTCCTCGAGGTGAAATCAAGCCTGAAGTCTATAGATGCAAAGATTGATAACCTCACCTCTCGCTTAGACCAGGTCAACCAACGCGTGGAATCGCACGATGCTCACATCACGCACCTAGAAGCAAGGGTCTCGGATCTGGATGATGCTGCGGCGGTGGATAAACAACAACTCCTCAAAATGGACAAGGTGTTAGAAATTATCCGGGCTAAAAATGAGGACTTAGAATCTCGTTCCCGCCGGAACAATATTCGTATTATTGGCCTCCCGGAATCCACCGCCATTGATAAAATGGAACCCTATCTTGAGACACTCCTCAAAGATCTGTTCGGAGAAGCCCTGTGTAACCTATTCATAGTAGAGCGCGCACATAGATCACGTGGGCCACGTCCCCCTCCTGGGGCTCCAACCAGGCCGATAATAGCTTGTTTACTGAACTATCGTGACCGCGATGCGATACTCCGCAGGGCGAGAGAGTTTGGTGAGGTCGGACACCAAGGCTCCACATTATCCTTTTACCCCGACTTCACGGCGTCCGTGTACGCCGCCCGCAGAGACTTTCTCCCTGCCCAGCGTATCCTTCAGCAAATCCACGTCTCATATGCGCTCATGTATCCTGCTAAGTTGCGCATAGACTCTGGAGCTAAGCCTCGCCACTTTACGGACCCAAAGGCCGCCCTGACTTTTGTCAAACAGCTGCAAAAATCACACTCCCGCGATCGTCAGTCGTCCCTCGAAGAAGATCGTACAAGTGATAATGACTGAGTTTCAACCTGATTTTCTCCCTGCAAATTTGGTCTATGTTCTTGTGCTCCCAGGTCCACTTAAGAGCTATGCTAGGCCCATTTCCTCCTTATCCTTCAATTAATCTTTGCTTTTCTTCATGCTCATAAAGTTTAGCACGGCCGCCCAGTCTCATGGTCTGGGGAATGTTTGGCTGAGCCCACGTACCCCTATTGGGATGAATCCCTCCACAAGTTTTCGTTTGCCTAGTTGGGGCTCCCTGGGTGGTGGGTGGGTACTGACTCGACCAGATTGGGTGGTTGGAGTGGGAGGGGGGGTTTACGGGTTATTTCTGGGATTGAAAACTCCTTTCATGTCTTATTGCAATGACAAGTTTAGGAATGTATGCCTATTACTACACTCTTCTTCAAGCATGCATTGGTCAGCACGCACACGACACGCTCTCACTTTCCTACTCTCATCACGTGATATGTTCGCGCGTGGCAACGTGTACATAATGGCGCTACACCGACCTCATAACTGAGCTTAAGCTACTGACGTGGAACATTAGGGGCATGAACGATTTCCGAAAAGCCCGTCTTATACATGCATACCTGACCAGACATAAGATCGATATTTGCTTTCTCCAAGAGACTCACTTGACAGCACAGAACGCTGCTAGGCTCCACTCCAGGCACTGGGGCGACATCTATTCCTCCCATTACTCAAACTACGCCCGAGGCATCGCAATCCTGATTAGAAAAGGCCTGCCTTGGCGCCTTGCGCACACCGTCAACGATACCGAAGGTCACTATGTGATCATTATGGGCACTCTGTACACTCAACCCATGATTTTAGCATCTGTTTATGGCCCCAACACCGACAACCCAGAATTCTACACTCATATCTGGAAACACATCTCCTCCTTTGGACCACTCCCACTGCTTTGGGGCGGAGATTTTAACATTGCCCCACATAACACCTTTGACCGCTCCGGCCCACGCACACTCCACCCACAAGCCACCTCCGCATTGAGCTCCATTGTACAAGACAATTGCTTGATAGATTGCTGGCGGCATAACCACCCCGAGAAACATGAAGGCACTTGCATCTCCACCACTCATAACTCCTGGTCCCACATCGATCTCTGGTTGGTTACCCGGGATGTTCTGGGCTGGGACACCTCCACCTTACACCTAGCGCGCACACTCTCGGACCACGCACCTGTGCTTCTTGATATCCGGCTTCCTCGCAAGCCAAACCACATGTTCGCGTGGCGCCTTCCCCCACATGCGCTTCGCGATGTAGTGTTCCGAGAAGAACTCCGGGGGGCCATGGTTGAGTTTTTCGAAGTAAATGTTGGCTCTGTGGACTCCCCCTCCACCATTTGGGAAACCTTTAAAGTCGTTTATGGGACGAGTGCATTGCGAAACAATCTGGGGTCCTGAAATCTCTTAGGGGCACTCTAGAGAGACTGGAGACAGAGCTTAAACACCTAGACCAACAGTATGCCAGTAATCCATCCCACTCCACACTTGCACTTATACGTCAGAAAATGACCAAATACGAATCTGAGGCTGAACGCGAGGCGACGCACCTTAGCCATGAGACACTGGCGCGCCGCTATGGCGAGGGCGACCGCCCCGGCAAGACCCTCGCAAATTTGCTTAGGAAGCTGCATGCCTCCTCCTACATTACTGAGTTGCATGACGAGAGCGGGCCAGAATTATCTCTCTCCAAGGCATAATCGATCAAATAACTGCATTCTACTCTAAATTGTACACTGCCGGCACAGAATCTCCCACAGATGACTCACTCAATACTTTGAAACCATCGAGCTACTGTGGCTAAGTAACTCACACCGTGAATACTTGGACGAACCTTTCACTCCCGAGGAGATCGCCCAGGTGATCTCTAGCCTCCCCAGCGATAAAGCGCCTGGAGCAGACGGGCTAACGGCAGCTTTTTATAAGGAATATGCACCCATCCTAATACCGCACCTCGCCGCAATGTATAACGAGTCCATCGAGACAGGCCTTCTACCGCCTACCCTCCGCGAGGCGTTAATCACTCTGCTACTCAAGCCCGGTAAGCCCTCCGAATCCTGCGACTCATATCGCCCACTCTCATTAATCAATACAGATAACAAGATTTATGCTAAACTACTTGCCAACCGCCTTCTCCCCTTCATGACCCTCATCGCTCGCCCGGACCAATCGGCTTTATCCATGGTTGGGCCACCTCGCACAACCTGCGCACCATCTTCTCCATAATACACCAGATCAACCCAGAACTACCAGCTGTCGGGGCCTTGTTGGATGCCACTAAGGCATTTGATTCTTTAGAATGGCCCTACCTCTTTGCCCTTTTAGGCCGCCTGGGTTTCAGTCCACTCTTCATTCATAAAATTAAGTTACTATATACGCTACCAGCAGCGCGTATCCGAATAAATGGACAACTCACCGATCCCATTCGCATCACCAGAGGCACCAGACAAGGTTGCCCTCTGTCCCCCATGCTCTTCGCTATCGCCATGGAACCGCTGGCTGCACGGCTGCAGCAACATCACACGCAGAGGGTATTGGGTTCTCACCCCGTTCGCTAGTCACGTCTATGTACGCGGACGACGTGACACTCTTTATCCGCGAACCTCAAGAAAACTTAGGTCCTATGACCAGAGAGGTCATCCGATTTGGTGGATACTCCGAGATACAGGTCAATTGGGCTAAATCAGTACTATTTCCTTTAACGGATGCCACCCATCCCTTCCTCGCGGAATACCCGTTCCAGTGGGCATCTGGCCCGACCAAGTACCTGGGCATTTGGCTCACACGAGACACAGAAGAGCTGTGGAGAGCAAACTATGGTAAAGCCATGGACTGGCTCGAGTCCAAAATTCTCATTTGGAAAACCCTCCCACTTTCCCTAGCGGGTAAAATCGCAATCGCCAAAATGGTGACCCTGCCTAAATTCCTTTATCTAAATATCCCATTGCCGCTCACATCTCACTTTTTTCAAAGGTTACGATCAAACATGATCTCACTATTTTGGGTAGGCCGACAACCACGCATATCGTACGAAACATTGACGTTGCCCTTGTCCAACGGGGGACTGGGCGCGCCCAACTTCAAACTCTGCGCCTACGCTGCTCAGGCCAGTTTACTCCACTTCTGGCTACACCCTACTCCATTCCAGCATCACGTTGCGGTCGAAACCGACCTTGCCTCACCTTGGCCATTGCAGACAGCCCTGTTCCTCCCTTACACGGCCCCCAAAAAGGAAATAGACACTGTAGAATGCATGTGATGGGCCTGGGACGGGATTCGTAAACACACTAAAGTCAAAGTTTTATATGCTCCTGGGATACACCTGGCAAATAACCCTTCATTTCCCCCTGCAGACAACGGGCATGGCACGACGCGCGGCTACATTAGGCATCAACACCAATGCCAATCTATACCCCAACGGGCAATTTCTCTCCCTACCCGAGGGCGCAACTCCACTAGACAAGCTATTATACTATCAGATTAGAGCCACCTGTAGGGCTGCGAATGACTATTTCCCCAGCTCCCCCCCCCGTGCGCAGCATTAGAATACATACACACTGCCACCTCCCCACGCAAACTAGTTACTAGGCTTTATGCACTGTTACTTGCGGCGTCCCCGGATGACACTGAACGGGCGCGCCTTGCCTGGTCCTCTGATCTAGGAGATGTGCCAACACCTGAACAGTGGCAATACTGCTGTAACCAATCTAAAAAACTATCTCCTAACTATCGGCTGCGCCTCATACACTTTAAATACTTACATAGATTTTACCACACTCCCGCTACTCTCTATAAAATGGGACTGACTGCGGATGCCAACTGTGTGAGATGCTCCGCCCCCGATGCCTCTTTTATGCACTTAGCCTGGACATGTCCCAGAATTGCTTCCTTCTGGCAAGAAGTTTGCCGTATCATAAGGGTAATCACCCTGAACACAATTACACCAGCTCCCATGACTTGCCTCTTGGGGTACGTCAAGGAGATCCCAGACTCCAGCCGCCGACTAACTGCATTGCTCGACGCCGGGTGGAAATCCACTGGGGCCGCAAGCCGGCTCCATCCCCCAAGGCCTGGCTGGCAGATGTTGCTCATTGCCAAACCCATCTAAGCGAATATTGGTGTCTGATGCCCCCGGCTAGCAGACCACACAACATATGGGCCCCCCTAGTGTCTTACCTGCAGCGGACCGCTGGCGCTCACCAAAACAATGACGACGCTACATCTCACTCCCCTATGTCAGACCTAAATGCAGAGGGGGGGGGAGGTGCACCCCTATGCAGATATGACATAGTAAATCCTGATTATCGCTTTTATGCTCAGCTTCTGCACAGGTTGTAATATATAAATGTCCAGCGATGTTGCTATCTACTTTTTGGTCCAGATGTCTGAAGAGTGTTGTACAATCATATGCATAACTTGTAATACTGACTTACCGTAATAAAGTTTTGAAAAAAAGAAAAAAAAAACCTCATACTCCTGTACTTAGGAAATCACATACTCCTTTCATCTGTTATTTTTGTTATACCACTTCTAAATTGTCACTATTTTTTTATCCCTTTCATGTTTCCTGTAAAGAAGCCCAATTTGGTAGGTTTTTTGTGGATCCACCGCAGGGCTCAGTCCAGCCCCCCGTGTCGTCCGTGGAAGATCAGCGGATACACATGAAAGCCCTTAAAAGCATTAAACAATCTGCAGTTAATGCTTTTCAGTTATATATTATTTTGTAAAATATTGTCAATTACAAGACATACATTCCCTACTTCTCACTACAGTCTCTTTTGTTCCTTTCCACCACACTTTTACCTCCATTTCCATAGCAACCATGCTTCCAACAGTCTCTGCCTACCAGTAGGTCAAAAGTTCACAAGACTTTCTCTCAACAGCATACTAGCTTCACATTAACTCCAGCAGGAGTGGTTGACTTTTCAATTCCAAGCATATCCCACACAACATAACTTTTTTATTTTTCCACAGCCAATCACAGAGTAAGTTACTTTTTTCTTAAAGTCACTACCTAATTTTAGTTCCCTGCACATCTCCACTATCCAATCAAATATGTTATTTTATATTTTGCTTTCTGTCCTCCATTGTATCTGCCTTTCATCTTCAAAACTCCCTCATTCTGCTGCAGCCTTTTCCTGTGCCCTACTCCTATTTGTCTCCAAAATGGTCAGAGTCTGGATTTTGGGTCATAGTTTTGTGTTTTGGGTCAGAGAGAGTGCTAGAAAGAGTGGCATTGACAGGGACCTAGGTTTACCTAATGTAGACATTAATTGGGTTGGCCAGAGACGGTTAAAATGGCATAGAATGCTGCCTTTGGTTGAAAGCATTGCAGATTGCTAACATCCAAACCTCATGATTGTGCACTGTGGTGGCAATGACCTAGGCCCAATTACTGGGGGGGGACTGGAAATCCTAATGAAGGATACCTTTGGTAAATTAATGACACTTTTCTCACATACTGCCTTGGTGACCTCCAATATTTAACAATGACAGAAGTGGCAGTGTTCAACCCAATTTTGTCCACAGATAGAGAAAACCAGGAAACATGTCAATAAAGCTGATTCTGCATTTCTCTGAGACCTCAACATGGGCTCTATATACCATAACAACTTATGTTTCAAAATGGACAGAATACATCGAAAAGACGGAGTCCATTTCACAGACACAGGGTGTTCCTCAACAAAGTAAAAGACTGCATCCTGTTCTATGCGTAATTATCTTCTACACACCATAAACACAAAGGTTCTTTTCCGAGCCAACCCTTTTCCCAAACACTGGTTCTTTTTGTTTTAAAATCCTTTTTCTAATTTTTCTCTTGGATCCGCCACAGATCCTCGACCAAATAAGAGGTCTGCCGGCTATGTTGCAGGCAGATCCACAGCGGATCCGTTCCCAACCAAAAGCACACATTTAATACAAAATAACAACATATTTAATGCATACATACCCATTTACAATTTATATAACTGTATCACTGCCTATGTGTGGGTGTGTGACTAGCTGTGTATTAACTGTGTGGGTGTGTGAGGGGCTAGATGGGTGTGTGAGTGGGTGTGTTAGTGGCTATGTGGGTGTGTAACTGGGTGTGAGAGTGACTGTGTGGGTGTGCCAATAGCTGTTTAGTGCCTGTGTGAGTGGTTTTCTGGATCTGGATCTGGATCTGCGAGTGGGTGTGTAAGTGGCTGTGTGGGTGTGTGAGTGGTTGTGTGGGTGTATAAATGGTTCTGTGAGTGGGTGCGTGATTGTGTGGGTGTGTAAGTAGCTGTATGGGTGTGTACATGGCTGAGTTTGCATGGTTTTGTGAGTGTAAAATGTGAACCTAACTATAACATCCCTGCAACCTTTGTTTTTTTCAGTGAATTTCAATTTTTTTTAATGTTAAGTAATATTTAGTTACCACATGTTAATACAACCTCTGCCGCACACAGCCATCGATGTGCACAGCGGGGGATGGCCTGACCTTGCAGCCTATCCCCTGCATGCAACCAACCCTACGCCGCACAGGGCCTTCGGCCGTGCAGGACTGGATGTTGGCCACAGGTCCTGGCCAGGCCCTGTGCCCAACTCCCAAAGGCAGTCAACACGGGTGGGGGCACACAGCCCCCTCCCTGGGCCAATTTCGGCTTTAGGAATCCCATCCCCCGCAGTCTGCAACTTTTTTTTAGGTGGCGGGGGTACGTGGCCCCCCTCCCTGGGTAGTATTTGGCCCTGGTAACCCCATCTCTGGGGGCTCATCACATAAATTATGGGTATGAGGGCATGCTGCCCCCCTCCCTGGGCCAATTTTGGCCTTAGGGACCCAATCACTAGTGTGGGCAGGGAAAACGCTATGTCCCAGGGGTGGTCACCCGGGACATAGCAGGAGCTCGGCCTTGGAGGTTGTGGTCCCCAGGGACATTAATGGCTCCGGCAGGGGGGGGCCCTCTCTTTTGATGGCATGGCCAGGCCCCGGGGTTTGGGGCATCTAAGGCCAAAAAACGCCAGGGAAGGGGGGCTTTGCAGCCCCCCTCCCTCCTTCTATTCAGCCTGGCCCCAGGGGACGGGGTCCCCCGGGCCAAAATCAGCCTGGGGAGTGGGGCTGCATTTGCCCCCCCACTTAATATAAAAGGTGTTTCCCCCGGGACAGGGCCCAACCGGGGGGCAAAGCAAGTGCAGGAGACCGCGCTTGTTTTTTTTTGCTGCGGATTCACAGATCCTCCACAAATTCGCAGCAAAATTGAAAAAAGAAAACAAGTTTTGCTGCCCTGTGGGACCCCACCACCAGGCCTAGAGGGCCAGGGTATTCCCATCCTGCCACCTTTTGTTTATCTTTGCGTTTTTTTGGGGACTCGGGCACAGTCCTGAGTCTCAAGATGGACGCCAACACTTTCTGGTTGGTGTGTTGGCTGCCAATCAGATCTCAGCATAAGATCTGTCTGATCCGCTGAAGATTTGTGTCCCTAGATATAAAAATTTATTTTTACTTTAATAACTCCAAAACAACTTACGGGATTTACACCAAATGACAAAATGCACTCTTTCTGGACAAAGATCTAGCTTTCTGCCAAATTTGGTGGAAATTGCTCCCACATGCAGGGAGCAGCATTTTTGGCTGATCCTTGCGTGTGGGAGCAATGCCAGCTCTCAATGGAGGCGAGGAGCTGGCAGGGACTGGGGTGGCATTAAGGCACCCCCGCGGTCCCCAACAGCACACTCTGGGGGCCCTAGGTGGACTCCAGGCCACCCAGCACAAGTGGCCGGGCCCCGGGGATGGGGTACCTGGGGGCTAAAATTGGCCCAGGGAGGGAGGCTGCACGGACCCCCTACCCATTAATTCTTTGCCGGTCCCAGGGGCTAGGGCCCCTGGGCAACCCACCTCCCCCTTTGTAAAGAAGAAATTAACCTAACTTCCTGGGCTTCACGAGGGCAAAGCAAGTGCGTTTTCTCTTCAATTCCACATTGGAAAACCATCTGAAATCCTTGGTGGAAGTAAATGCATCGCTGATCTATCGGAGCGCAATCTGTAGTTGCTGTGACGAGTGAGCTCATTCTTGTCCTCTCCTGCTGAGAGCAGAGTCAATGGTTCTCCATTTAAATTACTACAAGTATGCAACTGTGCTAAATCACCTGGAGCTCCGCCCATTTGACCCCACCCCATCCACCTTAGTAGTATGCAAAGGTCTTCCCACTTTTTGCTAGGATGATGGACAGCTTACCAAACGGACCCCCCAGCGCATTTCCTGCCAATTTTGGTGACGTGTTTCTGAACCCGAAGAATATGAGGACATCTCCACTATACAAAGAAGCACTTACTGTATCTAGTTAGGAAGGAGTACCCTTTTTTGGTGGCGATTCACCTCTTTGTAGTCTCATTATGTTGTATATAGGTGTTCTATCACAGATTTCTGGAAAAAGATGCACGAGGAACAATCACATTGCCAAAATTAAACACACAGAAGGTCACTGGAGACATTTCCTTCTGGTCCATTAAACTGCTGTAGTGTAAAATATGCACTAGACATTTACCCAACGAGTTAGCACTTACTAATTAGTAGAGAGTACTCCAGTTGTGGAGGCATTTTGTACAAAACTGTGGACTCTTGATGGATAAAGGGGCAGGTGAGGTGAGGTTCTGGCCCAGTCACTCACACAGCTATTAACACACCCACACAGACACTCAGATACCCACTCATGCATCCATTCTGCGAATCTCAAATCCACTCACAGACCCAGACTGCCACTCACACTCACCCATACAGTCACTCACACACCCACAAAACCAGAGACGTTATAAGGCATGGGCAGAGGGGGCTCTGGCCCAGGGCCCCAGCTATTCAGTGGCCCCCCTGATAGAGCCAGCTCTGTACTGCAGAGTCTTGCCCTGAAGAACTTGAATAATTCTTAAACAGATCGTTTTAAATGCTGTTTTCCTTTAATTTATGTTTAATGTGGGTGATGTATGAGTCTATTACACCCATTTTTCAGCTAAATGTTGTGTTTATGTTTCATGCAAAATCCATAAAAAAGTTTCTTTTAGATCGAAAATGACTCACATATGAGAAATGGTAGGGGCGTCACAGAGATTATTTGCAATAGCATTAGTGAGCTGCGGCTGTATTACACTATTGAAACACACATTACAGTTACTGAATACAAGATGGAAACCCATTTAGAATTTGGGCCAGTGTGCCTGTGCACTCAGTGACCTGGCCAAAGACAGCATGAAAGAGCTGAAATTGGATTATAAATTCAATGCAGTTCCAAACAAGTGCCCCCAAAATACGTTTGGCCCCGGGCTCCCAAAATCCTTAAGATGCCCCTGTACAAAACCACTCACATACCCACTCACAGACCCATACAGCCACTTACACACCCACTCACACACGCACAAAACCACTCACACACCCTATTACAAACCCATGAAGCCACTAACATACTCACTCACAGACCCATACAGCCACTCACAGACCCATACAGCCACTCACACACCCACACAGCTACTCACACACCCACTCACAGATCCATACAACCACTTGCCCACTCACCAACTTACAAATTCACTCACACACCCTCAAAACTACTCAGACACATCACTCACAGACCCATGCAGCCACCACACACCCACTCGGACCCATACAGCCACTCACACACCCACTCACAGACCCATACAGCCACTCACTCACACACCCACTCACCGACCCATACAGCCGCTCACACACCCACTCACAGAGCTATACAGCCACTCACAAACCCGCTCTCAAAGGTTACAGGTTAGAGTTAGGAAATACAATTTAAAAAACCTTCAAAATTCACTAAAAAACCCAAAGGTTACAGGGACAATATAGTTAGGAAATAATATTTTTTTTAAACCTTAGAAATTCACTGAAAAAACCAAAGGTTACAGGGACGTTATAGTTAGGTTCAGAATTCACATGCATAAAACCATAGAAATTCAGCAGTTGCCTGAGTTAACTACAACTTACGCCCCTGCAATGCACTACTTATGGCCTCGCATATTACATAACTCATGACATGGTCAGTGGCATCACTGATGACATCTCAAATGACATCACTGATGACATCATCCACAGAACCACTCACACACCCAGTCACAGAGCCATACAACCCCTCACACACCCAGTCACACACCTATACAACCCCTCACACACCCACTTACAGACCTATACAACCACTCACACACCCACTCACAAACCCATACTGTCGTGTAGTTCCTATAAACCTATATAGGATCTGTGCGTTTAGACAACATACACTGTACGATTGGTGTCCGGACTGATTCTGGACACCCCCACCGGGTATGTTAGCCTATATACCAGCTAGCTCACAGTGCCACTAGAAACCCCTCTTACCAAGGAGAGAATAGTTCTTGGCAACTATCGAACATGACAACCCTAATCCCTCAAGATCGTGGAAACAGTGCAATACTTTTCGCTCAGTCACTCGTGCTCACTTTGTCTCAGAGAGATACACAGAATAAATGGTGGGACGTTTTTCAATAAGCATTTATTGAACCAGCGTCATTCTAATGTAAAATAGGTGTGCTGAAACAACCATACGACAGAAACAGATATAAAGGATCGTAAGCACCGCCAGAGTAAAAAGATGGTAGATTTCTACCATAGTGCTAAAACCATGAATACAGGCAAGTATAAAAATACATGACAATAAAATGCGAACTCCTACGATACGACCCTAACTAGATGTACCTAGCATGTATGTAGGTGTAGAAGCCAAGAATCCCTCTAGAATAAAGTCAACCCCATTACCTGAAGTGAGTGACTGTGGGACCCCGTCTTGATCTCGAGGTGGACACCCCGCAAGGGATATCAGACCACTGTGAGTTGGAGTGTCTGCGTGCAGGAACCTCAGCATCTTGCGTCAGTGTGTCAGCATGGAAGTCCTTTTCTCCTCTCTCGCCTCAGCAGAGATATGGTGTTTATATACCTAATGTGGTACCCCCAGGGGATGTACCTTGCTGTGTCATGTCGGACTAGGATGACGGAAGGAATGACCCTTATACATAGTTATTATGCAGGAGATGGTGTCCTGCTGCGATTCCAAGAATCCTCATGCATAATGAATGACGCTAGTTTTCAGAGAAAACCCCATGTCATTTAGGCATTACCGTAACTAGGTAGAAGGTCAGTACCAAGAACCGTTATGTAGTGTAATGGCAGGGGAAATATAGGTGAACGGTCGGGTTGCTACCTGGGCCTATATCGGGCACCTGTATGAAACATAACACCCACTCCTCTTCCGACTGGATGACATATGGAAATTCTACATGTACTTCTAAAATATGCAGAGAATCTACGAAGCAAAACAAATGCATAAAAATTGCTTAAAATTCGTATAAGCTGTAGAAGTCTCTTAAAGAAGTCTCTTAAAATATGTTCGTATATATGGTCCGAACAACTATGAGTGCCTGAAAGCCATGCAGTACTTAAAAAGAGTCCCCTGTTCAATATTCCAAATTTATGTTGGGTTGAAAAGGGCCAAATTTTTCCCAGCACACGATGAGCCAAATGTTTATGTGCCCTGGCTGGGAGACGCAACATCACTGCTGCTTGCCAACGCAGATGACGATCCCTGCAACAACTCACAGATCAGTTCAATCGAGCACAGATGATCTTCTGCAGTGCCCACAGCCGACGCTGGGGAATCCTGTTTAGTCTCCTCGACTAGTGTGCCTGTAGAGGAGCCGGTCTCCGTTCCAACAGGAGCTGAAGCATCCCGTGGTGGCTCCAAGAATGCCGACATCAACATGGGAATACGCTGAGGACACAGCAATACATGGGCCTTTAACGGATCCAGTAAAGCATCCACGTCTGGTGGCTCAACCGATGGAAGTGTTAGACAGAGATCCAACAGGTATTCTTGTCTGCAGAATAGGCAGCGGAGGACAGGCAGAACACAGTCAATCCAGTCTGGTCGAAATGATAGGACTCGCTTAGTTCCCGAAGGCGAGGTGTGCCCAGATGGAGTACCATGCGATCACGGGACTGGCGCTCCGAGAGCGTTTCTTCCGTCTCCTTGGTGACTGGGACGTCCATTGTTTAGCAGAAAAATGACAATCAGGATTCCTGCTATTAGGAACAGGATCAGCGGAAGTCCTCCAAAAATGCTTCCAAACACGGAGTGTATGAAGTTGGGAATTACTCCGAAGATTGTCTGAAAGGTGCTTAACAGTCCAGAACCTATGGTCTTTAATAGGTGTACTATACCCATCGTATCACACATGTTAAAGATACGTTGTACCATTTCTGTGAAATGGAAAGGACAGTTTGTTCGTACTCGTGCCAGTATCTCAGCTGAGGACCTTGCGACCTGAAGATCATTAGTCTCTCGGGCAGAGGTTAAGGGCACGGTATTCTGCAAAAGCATGACTTTCATTCGGCTCAGAGTATCAAACCATATAAATGAAACATTCAACGAAGGCCATAACGGCGCCTCCCTGATTGTGTGGGTCGGTGGAAACAATACTTGCATACAGCAAGTAACCCTGAAGCTTACAGTGACAAAATATGCAATGCCCGGGAGCATCCCACAACAACCTTGATCATTCAGCATCAAGTAACTCCCATTTGAAAGCAACTTGAACACCGGATTAATCACGGCAGCTGGGGACCCTTTCAAGTGACAGGATAAGTTAGCAACTGTACCATTACAGGCCCTGTGAAGCATGATATCCTGGCATATGAGAGATCCACTTAAAGCGTTCTCGCAGTTAGTCCTGCTAAGAAACACTTCCATGTCTCCACTCCTGCACCGAAATCTGTATGGCAATTCCCAAGATTCCTTGATGAATTCCCTACCCATCGCTTCATATCTACCTGCCTGTTGTTGTTCTAGGCAATACTGAAACTGGAAAGGTGTGACCGACAATGTTATATGGCCATGGATTAACAATTCTGTTGATGGTGATTCTGCCACAGTAAAAAGGTAATTGATCCAGTTTTTCAATTCGCAGCATTGTATATTTTGCTCCCCTTTGTGCCATTGTTATCTGCTTCTCAGTTGGATTGTATGCAGAAAATAGGGACGTACTGTTGATAAATCGCCAAGACACATAACCAGCGCGCAATGATTGCAGCGTCCAGCTTAATAACATAATAGAACGTAGTTGAGATTGTCCGTGTTGTAGTATGGACAAGTCCTGTTTGAGTATATCAATAGCAGAAGATACAATGTTGCCCAGTGAATAAATCCTGGATGTTAATGTAGTCATACCTTGTCAACTACAGCCAACGCCTTTTCTAGGTTAATTCTATCTATTTCACAAAGTCTCTACGCGGCTTCTTGTTGAGAGATCTTCCAGATTTCATTATAAACAGCATATAAGAAACGTTTATAACGTGGTTTTCGGGGACCTAGTAAAAAATCCCTTAGATCCACCTCATCTGAGAGTAAGGATAAGTGCTGTTTCACCTGGGACAGTGTCGAGGTTTTTAGCCAATCGAGGCACAGCTTCCCAACACTGTATGATGTCACTTACCCCCGGATGTTCTCTTTGTACATAGCGTTGGTCCGGCCTATGGATCCTAAACCCTTTGGTTGTGCCCCTGAATCTTGATTGACATCTGTTTGTGTCTGTGGGCCAAACTAACCATCCCTTCCAATTGGGGTCTGAAGTATTGTACTGTATGATGTCATCTATTGTATCCCCTCCATGTGATGTAAAATTCATATGAGATGGTGTGGGAACATGAGGTGTGTTTAAATCCTTGTTCTTGGCTAGTCCAAAACAGGAAGTCTGTTGCATTCAAAAGATGATTTGCTGTGGGATGAGGCAAGCGCGAAATAGTGCTTCTGTTCCCTGTACCTGCCAGTCCTTTGAACCCCAGACTGATTTAATGTCTATTGTGTCCTTCCATAAGTCGAAAGGCTGTTCAGACAGTTAGGAAATAAAGGATGCAGAATAAATCTGTTTGGTGTTAGTTAGCATATTTTTCTGTGCAGTTGTAGGTGCAACCTTATAGTAATATGAGGTCGGGTCTGAAGTGTTAAACACTGAAAAATAGGAAAACTTCTGTGCAAATGTTTTTGAACTACCTTTTGGTGGTGTCGGGCAATGTTCCCATTGGTGGTATGTATGTAAAAACATTACGTGGGATACTGGATTTATGTAAGAAGTGATGACCATAATGTTGGTAACAGTACATAGAGTCAAAGTCAGATGTGCCCTCTAACATTTCAGTGTTTGAAAATACAGCGGATTGTTCCAAATCAGACAACATATTATTTACGGTTTCAAAATCCCGATCATCAGAAAATGAGCTGGAGGTAATGATATCATTTAGAGAAATTTTAAACAAATGTGGAATTTTCGAAAGTTCAGTGGGGCCAAATACATCATAATCAACCCTGTCCCAAACTATACCATCAGGAATTGGAACAGCTGTAATGTTCACGAAGGACAGGTCTCTTTGTTCACGATGAGATGACGTATGAGGTTTCAGGACCAAGTTCACTTTAGAAACTGCAGAGCGTTCTGGGAGATAATTGCCATTCATGAGTAAGCAAAAAACAGTTACTAGGCTAATCCAGAACAGAAAAAACAATATTCCAGTTATTATCCAGAGCTGGAGCCATGGTGAAACTAGATAAGTCTTTTTCAGAAAAGTGTAGAAGTCACGAATTTGTTGCCTACGGGAAACTGGAGCTGGCATTGTCTCATGATGGCCCAAATTCTTTCTTGTCCACAATCTTTTCTCTGACCAGATCCCCGACTTTTGGGATCCAGGCAGGTCTTGCTGTGACTGATTTGACTTCCCCAGTGGTGGTGCGTTTTACTTGCACGTTGCTTAGTAGTGCTCGGGATTCATTGAGATCCTGTAAAACAGTCTAACGTTTATTGATGTCAAAACATTTTTCATCCACCACTGTGCTTTCCCAATCAAGATCAGGTAGTCACATTCTCGTCCCAAATAGGACCTCGTAAGGAATGACACCTCCTAGGGAACTTCTTGGCATATTATTGAGGGCTTGTTGTACCCCATATAAGTGATTGACCCAACTACCACCCGAACCTAATACTCTTGCTGTTAAAGATTGCTTTAAGTCTTGGTTTTTCCTCTCCATGACCGAATTTCTCTCAGAATGGTACGGAGAGGAGTACCTCAATGCTACACCCAAATCTCCCATTGCTTCATTGTAAACCCTAGAGCTAAATGCGGGGCCACGATCAGAATGTAATGTGCCAACTGCGTATGTCCCTATGAAGACTCACAAATCTTTTATTACAGTTCGAGCGCCAGCTGAGCGCTGAGGCCATACCCATAGGAATCTAGAGCATGAATCCACTGCCACCAAGATATACTTGTAAGCCCCATCCGATTGTAGGGGGCTGCAGTGGTCCAAATAGACACAAGCGAGTGGTCTGTCTGATATTAGTAATGGTGTCTGCGCTGGACGTGTTATGGTGGAACCCTTCATCTGCTGGCAGATGTTGCAATTTAGGACAAAATTCTTTGTCTGTTTAGTTAACCCTGGCCACCAATAGCGCTGTTTCAATAAAGAAACCGTTGTGGTAATCCATGCATGTGCAGAACCTAGACCCTCGTGATCAGCTAGAATTAAACCCAATCTGTGAACCATGTTTGGTATTCCTCTATCCCCCACTCCTGGAATTTGAGTATATGGAATGTTATTTGCATCTAACTTGTAAGAATACTTGAGTGGAAAGCCTTTAGGTAAGGCTGTGCTGTTTTTGCGTGAAGCAATGACAGCTACCATTATCTGTCCGTCTATTCTCGTTTTTGAACGAGTGATTGCAGCTACGGCAGCAGTTCGTACTGCCCCTTCGCAGCTTCATCAGCCAATGAATTCCATTCAACGTGAATGCCATCACGTTGATGACTCAGCATGTGTATCTCGTGAGCTCTTGGTAGTTCGTTTTTCAACTCAGCTACTTGTTCCCATGGCATTTTATGCTTAATTGTGCCACCTTTTGAGTCTTTAAACCCATTTTGTCCCCAGTAGTGAAGATATGCGTTGTATGACTGGACACAATAAAAAGAATCGCACACAATCAGTGTGGGGAATTCTCGAACCGTACTTATCAGTGCCAGTAACAGGGCTTATAGTTCTGCCAGCTGAGCCGTGCAGTCTCCTAAAAACTGTGTCTTCGAACTGCTAGGATGGAACTTGCCATCCTGCATACACCCTTCACAATCGTACACGCGGTGCTGTATTGCTGTTTACTTCCTATGGCGGGCTGGGCAGATCCGTCAGTGTAAATTATATATTCATACTGATCTAGAGGCAATATTTTATTTCGGAGAGGATATTCTTGTTCATATTGCAGGAATGCTTGTGTTTTTAGACTAAGGTCATATCTGTATACTACATCCTTTGTAGTGAGAGAATTAGCCCATTGTATCCATCTTGGATGTAAGGCTTTAGCATTTGGAACGCTTGCCTTTGTAGCAGCCTCTAAGGCTGGTACCGGAGTTACGACAATAATTAGTTTCTTCTGAGCCAGTGCTCTTTCTCTTACTACAGCGGTCTGTACTGCTGTCATTATTTTTTCTGTAGAAAGAAAGCACATTTCAGCGTTTGTGTACAAGTGTGATTTGTATGCTATAGGTACTGTTTCGCCTTCATTGAAGGTTAGGTAAGTGTACCCAGATTGAGCCGCTATAACACGGATCACCAAGTTTGAAGTGTTTACATGTGTGTGTAGGTGTTTGGAAGCTATCATGTCAGCTTCTAGGGAATGAAGGATATCTGTGTGTTCCTGTGTCCAATGCCTAACTGAAAAATCAGGTCTTATTAGGTCGTAGAAAGGTTTCACTTTTTCTGCGTAATCCAAAATGTAAATTCTGCCAAAATTTAAGAATCCCAATATGAATTGTAAATTTTTCAAAGATTTAGGAGGTTGGAGCAGCGCACACTTTTCAAAAAAGTTAGCTGCCAGGCTTTTTCCTTCATTTGATAGCTCGTATCCCAAAAACAGGACATTGAGGTGGGCTATTTTTGATTTTTTAAAGTTGAATTTGTAGCCCTCAGAGGCGATCCCCAAAATTATATTGCTCACCCTGGTCAAGTGATCCTTTAAATCATCATCCGTCAGATAAATATCATCTGCATAGGACAATGCTTCTTCATCCAAATTCTGAAGTAACTCTGTTACCCTAGCGGAAAACAACCCAGGGCTATTCTTATACCCTTGGGGGAGTCGACAAAATTGACGCTAGGAACCCAGCGCTGAGAATGCTGTCAAATACTTGCTCTCAGGTGGTATATTTTGGCAGAAAAATCCATTTGAGATGTCTAGTGTTGTTTTGTATTTTTTCCGCACAATGTTATTCATTAATGCAGCACTGTGTGCATTCTGTACTGCAAATGTTTTAGTGCATGTGTTCAGATTTCTATAGTCTAAAACTAGACGATGCGAATTATCGGGTTTCATTATGGGAAACAAAGGATTATTCATTGAGGAGGTGCAAGTTTCTATTACACCCTGGTATTCAAGTTGATCTAAGATCTCCTTGACCTGTTTTTTCACTTCTTGTTTTATTGGGTATTGTCTCTGTGGAGTTGGAGTAGTTTTTACTGGGATTATATGGTGAGGTGACTCAGCATCCCACCCATCATGGTTGCGATATAATGCTGGAACAAGGGCTACCGCCCACTCCTGCACGTATGTATGTTTTAAGTATATTGGAACGAGGTCGGAAAGGGCCGGTAAAATTACAGTTTCTCCCTTTGGGCAATCCCTAACAATTTCAGGCGGCCTATCTCTTTCAGCTAAAAGGATGTCGTAGCCGTGAGTCAGGTTCTCCCAAAAGAGACCTTTAATTTTCTGGGTTTATCCCCCTCCATTTGGAGTGTTATCTCATGTAACCTATGTGGGATACTTACCCTGGTATCAGGTGTTTCCACCGTGATATGCTCATTCAACTCCGCTTGTTCCAGAAATTCGATCAGGTTCTGGTGAGCTATTGTTACTTCTGCTGCGCTGTCTAGCATCGTCAGATCCCATTCCCCGTTCAGAAGTTGAGTCCTCAGAATTCTGGGCATGTCTAACTTTAAGACCTGCTACTTTCTTCTTTTTAAATTGAGGTTTTGATTTTAGCTTGTCTTCTTTTTTGGAAGTATAGTCTGAAGCGCGTTGCGTGTCTCTGGACTTTGTACGCTCTTCTTGTCTGTGTTCTGACCGTCCTTCTCTCTCGGAATTTCTTGGTGAACCCTGAAAGGAACGAGAGGAACGTGTATCAGTATCCTGATACCTTTCAGGTTTTTTAATATTATCTCTATTCCTAAGGTTGTATCTCCTTTCATAGGGCTCCTGTTGAGGAGACCCACTCCTGTATTGAGATCTATTCTCTCTATTCTTTTGCTTTTTATTGTTATTATCCCATTTCTTCTTAGAAGAATCGGGTGCTTGCTTGGTGTTCTCTTTTTCAGGACCACCCGTGAGTTGAGGTTTTGTTGCTCTAGCTCTCAAACTATCTCTACCTAGTTCAGCATAGGTGTCTACGATACTTTTAGGTAATTCACGTTCCTGTTGTAAAGGAGTGAAATCCCTCAGGCGTTGGCGTATTGCCACTGCTGCTGCAGCCCCTTTAATGTTAGCTAATATAACAGCTGATACCTGGGCAAAATTTTCTAACAATTTCATCCCTAAGTTCAGAGCAGGTTCTGCTCCATACTCATTCTGTATTTGTCTTAATACAGCTGGTATTACTGCTAATGACGGGATACCATGAGTTCTGGTATATATTACAGCGAAAACTGTACCCCAAGTGGTACAATCCTCTATCTGGGGAGCTATCCCTATTGGCAAGCATATTGTTAGCATTCTGTGTTTTTCTAGAGGGCTTGTGTGTGGAAATACTGCCTCTAACTGTGTTATTTTCGGAGCTATCCAGAATGGCATTTGCTCACTTCTAGTGGGCATTTTACCCAGAACTGCGTGTAGCGTTTGTGGTGTAATTTTAGTTGTAGATCCCTGAATTTGTCCTGTTTGTGTATCCCTTGTTGGCTGAAGTGTGAGCTCCATCTCTTCCAAGTGGACCTAGTCTTACTTTGTTTTTTGTGTGGGGGAGGGCGCCTTTAAACCAGTTTATGTGCTCCTGGTAGGTGAGCAGAATTTCAATGTCTTCATATGGACAGTATTCGTTTGGTGGTTCATCCTCAGTGTAAGAATGAAATGTATGTGATTGTGCATCTGCTTGTGGGAATTTAACCCATGAATAGAATTCCTCTGTTCTGTATGATTCGTGAGCCTCGATCATGAATGTCCCACCCCTAGCTGAGACTCCATAGTCTTCTAGCTTTAGAGTAAGGGCATTTCTAACATTTTCTGAAATGTTAATTTCCCCTTCCTGTACTTCTTCCCTCACTACAGCTGCACGTTGTGCTGGCGCAGCGGCGTCTTCGTCAGCCATTATTTTGAAGAAAGGTTTTCAAGGAAACTGAGATAAGGTTTTATGCACAATAGGAACAATTTGTCCTTCAAGCTTGATAAACCTACAGCCAATACATAGGATATGCCTACTCAGCTGTGACGGAAAGTTCCCTTCCCACTCCAGACGTCTCTGGGGAAATGTGAGTAGGGGGTCTCTAAGAACAGAACGACTGAACTACTCAGATTTGACCATTAAATAAGTACCAAACCAACGTTGGGCGCCATGTCGTGTAGTTCCTATAAACCTATGTAAGATCTGCACGTTTAGACAACATACACTGTAGGATTGGTGTCGGACTGATTCTAGACACCCCCACCGGGTATGTTAGCCTATATACCAGCTAGCTCACAGTGTCACCAGAAACCCCTCTTACCAAGGAGAGAATAGTTCTTGGCAACTATTGAACATGACAACCCTGATTCCTCAGGATCGAGGAAACAGTGCAATACTTTTTGCTCAGTCACTCGTGCTCACGTTGTCTCAGAGAGATACACAGAATAAATGGTGGGGACGTTTTTCAATAAGCATTTATTGAACCAGCGTCATTCTAATGTAAAATAGGTGTGCTGAAACAACCATAAGACAGAAACAGATATAAATGATCATAAGCACAACAGAGTAAAATGATGGTGGATTTCTATCATAGTGCTAAAACCATGAATACAGGCAAGTATAAAAATACATGACAATAAAATGCGTACTCCTACGAAGCAACCCTAACTAGATGTACCTAAGTGTACCTAGCATGTATGTAGGTGTAGAAGCCATGAATCCCTCTAGGATAAAGTCAACCGCATTACCTGAAGTGAGAGACTGTGGGACCCCGTCTTGATCTCGAGGTGGACACCCTGCAAGGGATGTCAGACCACTGCGAGCTGTAGTGTCTGCGTGCAGGAACCTCAGCGTCTCTCTTCAGTGTGTCAGCATGGAAGTCCTTTTCTCCTCTCTCCCCTCAGCAGAGATATGGTGTTTATATACCCAATGTGGTACCCCCAGGGGATATACCTTACTGTGTCAAGTCAGACTAGGATGACGGAAGGAATGACCCTTATACATAGCTATTATGCAGGAGATGGTGTCCTGCTGTGATTCCAAGAATCCTCATGCATAATGAATGAGGCTAGTTTTCTGAAAAAAACCCAAGTCATTTAGGCATTACTGTAACTAGGTAAAAAGTCAGTACCAAGAACCGTTATGTAGTGTAATGGCAGGGGAAATATAGGTGAAAGGTCGGGTTGCTACCTGAGCCTATATCGGGCACCTGTATGAAACATAATATAACCACTCACACACCCAGTGACACACCCATACAACCCCTCACACACCCACTCACATATGCGCACAACCATTCACACACCCACAGAACTACTCATACAACCACTCACACACCCACACACCCACACAGCTACCCAGACACCTACTGTTATATTTCATATAGGTACCCCGATATAGGTCTAGGTATCATCATAACCCTTCACCTACTTTCTCTCCTATACTGCATACATAACGGATTTGGAGGACTGACCTTTTACCCAGTTACAATACTGCACATAAGTACATAGGGTTTTTCCCTGGATACTGGCCTCATAAATTATGCAAGAGGATTCTTAGTGTCTTGGAATCGCAGCAGGACCATCATCTCCTGCATAATGTTAATGTTAATGTTATTGACATTTCTAAAGCGCGAACTGCTACACGAATGTGTCCTGGCGCTGCTTGAAATCCTACCTGTGTCCAAAGGCGAGAAAGGGGGGATTGACAGAGAATGAGCCTAGCCAGCAAAAAGCCACGTCTTCAAAGCCTTTCTAAAGGCCAGTAGGCTTGGCAAGGCTCTAAGATACATCGGGAGGCCATTCCATGCCTTAGCAGCCCCAACCACAAAGCTTCTTCCCCCCCAGTTGGCTTTTTTTGCAAAAGGTACCGCCACCAGTTTAGCATCTGAAGAGCGTAAACTTCTAGTTGGTGTGTACCATTGAAATTGTTTTTTAAGATGATTGGGCCCAGTTCTATAAAGTGCCTTGTGTACTGTACACAGAGCCTTAAACTGTACCCGTTTTCGCACTGGCAACCAGTGGAGCCTTCTAATTTCTGCTGAAATAGAGGCAATAACTGTGTATAAAGTTCATTCCCGATGTCATCCTAAGTCCGACACTGGCACAGCAAGGTAGAACCCCTGGGAATACCTTAGGGTATATAAACACCACATCTTGCTGAGATAGGGAGAGGAGATCATGACTTCCATGCCGACACACTGACGCGAGACGCTGAGGTTCCTGCATGCAGATACTCCAGCTCGCAGTGGTCTGACATCCCTTGCGGGGTGTTCAGCTCGAGACCAGAACGGGGTCCCGCAGTCTAACATCAGGTAATGGGGTTGGCTTTATCCTAGAGGGATTCTTGGCTTTACACCTACTCACATGCTAGGTACACTTAGGTACATCTAGTTAGGGTGCATCGTAGGAGTACGCATTTTATTGCCATGTATTTTATATACTCGCCTATATTTATGATTTTAGCAAAATGGTAGAAATTTACCATCTGTTTACTTTCTTAGTGCTGCTACCCATATAATTGGTGAATTCAGTGCACTTATTTTACGCTAGAATAACGACTGTTCAATAAATACTTATTGAAAACGTCCCAACCGTTTATTCTGTGTATCTCTCTGAGAAAAAGTAAGCACGAGTGACTGAGCGAAAAGTAAGCTACTGTTTCCACGGTCCTGAGGGATCAGGGTTGTCATGTTCGATAGTTGCCAACAACTATTCTCTCCTTGGTAAGAGGAGGTTATAGTGGCATTGCGAGCTAGCTGGTACACAGGCCAACATACCCGGTGGGGGTGTCTGGAATCAGTCTGGACACCAGTCCCGCAGTGTATGTTGTCTAAACGCGCAGATCCTATATAGGTTTTATAGGAACTACACGACATGTCGCCGCCAACGTTGGCATTGGCACTTATTTAACAGTCAAATCTGAGTAGTTCAGTTGTGCTATTCTCAGAGACCCCTACTCACAATTTCCCCAGAGACGTCTGGAGTGGGAGGGAACAAAATCCGCCGCAGCTGAGTAGGAAAATTCCTATGTATTGGCTGTTGGTTTAATCAAGCTTGAAGGATACAGTGTTCCTAATTGTGCATAACACCTTATCTCAGTTCCCTTGAAACGCTCTCCTTTCTAAAAATAATGACTGAACAGAGAGACGTAGATGAAGGAAATGCACTAAACATCTCAGCCGAAGAAGACGATGCAGATGCAATATACATTGCAGATAATGTTAGAAATGCCGTCACCCTAAAACTTGTAGCATATGGTGTTACAATTAGGGGTGGGCAAGTGACTTTCGTGATTGAGGCACACGAATCATATAGAACAGAGGTATTCTATTCATGAATTAAATTCCCGCAGGCAAATGCACAAACCAAAACATTTCACTACTATGCAGAAGATGATATACCAAATGAGTATAGTCCATATGAGGACATTAAAATTCCACTCACTTACGAAGAACACCTCTACTGGTTTAAAGGTGCCCTCCTCCATACAAGAAATAGAGTAAGACTCGGTCCGCTCGGAAGAGACGGAGCAACATGGCCAGTACTAGCGGCCTACACACCACATCCTGACATTGACACAATGCCAGGAGGAGACTTACTTGTACAGCATAAAGAATTAATAAGACTTTACAGAAACATGACACAGTTTGTGTTGAGAACAATCACACTTCAGCCCACACCGGCTACACAACCAGGACCAGTCCAAGCTCCTACAACATAAATTACACCCAGGCACTGCACGCAGTAATGGGTAAAATGCCCACAAAACGCGAACAAATGCCCTTCTGGATAGCACAGAAAATTACACAACTGGAGGTGGTGATTCCACACACTGGTCCTAAGGAAAAGCATAGAATACTTACTATTTGCTTGCCAATGGGGATAGCTCCCTCAATAGAGGATTGTACTTCTTGGGGTACAGCCTTCGCTGCAATATATACCAGGACACATGGTATCCCATCTTTAGCGGTAATACCAGATGTATTAAGACAAATACAGAACGAGTATGGAGCAGAGCCTGCTCTAAACTTAGGGATGAAGTTGTTAACAACTTCGCCCAGGTATCTGCGATAATATTGGCTAATATTAAAGGGGAAGCAGCATCAGTGGCAATACGTCTGAGAGAGTTCACTCCATTACAACAGGAGACAGAACTACCTAAAATAATTGAAACTGCTTATGCAGAGTTAGGTAGAGACAGTCTGGGAGCTAGACTTGTAAAACCCCAACTAGTGGGGAGTTCAGATAAGGAACAGGTAAAGCAAACACCAGTTTCTTCAAAGAAGAAATGGGACAATAATAAACAACAAAAGAACAGATCTCACTCCAGGGGAAGGTCTCCTCAGCAGGAGCCTCCAGAAAGGAGATATAATGTTAGAAATAGAGATAACATTAAAAAACCTGACAGGTATCAGGACACGGATACACATTCCTCTCGTTCCTTTCAGGGTTCATCAAAAAACTCCGAGAGGGACAAAGACAAGAAGAGCGGGACAAAGACAAGAAGAGCGTACAAAGTCCAAAGACAAGCAACACACATCAGACTACGCTTCAAAGAAAGAAGAAAAACCTAAAGCAAAACCTCAATTTAAAAAGAAGAAGGTAGCAGGTCTCAAAGTTAGACATGCCCAGAATTCTGAGGACTCAGCTACTGAATGGGGAATGGGCTCTGACGATGCTAGACAGCGCGGCAGAGGTAACAATAGCCGGCCGGAACCTGATGGAATTTCTGGTGACAGCGGAGTTGAGAGAGTATATCACGGTGCAAACACCTGATACTAGGGTGAGTGTCCCACACAAGTTACATGAAATAACACTCCAAATGGAGGGGGACAAGCCGAGACAAGTCAAGGGTCTCTTTTGGGAGAAACTGACTTCGGGCTATGACATCCTATTAGCGGAAAAAGATTGGCCGCCTGCTATTGTTATGGAATGCCCAAAGGGGGAAACTGTAATTTTTCCAGCTTTCTACGACCTAGTCCCCACACACCTAAGACATACATATGCGCAGGAGTGGGCGGTAGCCCTTGCCCCAGCATTATACCGCAACCACGTAGGGTGGGATGAAGAGTCACCCCACCACGTTATTCCAATAAAAACAAACCCAACTCCACAAAGACAGTATCCCATAAAACAGGAAGCTAAAAAACAGGTCAGGGAGATCTTAGATGAACTTGAATACCAATGTATAATTGAACCATGCACCTCATCAATGAATAATCCTTTGTTTCCCGTAATGAAACCCGACAATTCATATCGTCTAGTGTTAGACTACAGACACTTAAACTCATGCACAAAAACATTTGCAGTTCAGAATGCACACAGTGCCGCATTAATGAATAACATTGTGCGGAAAAAATACAAAACAACATTAGATATCTCAAATGGATTTTTCTGTCAAAACATAGCGCCTGAAAGCAGATATTTGACAGCTGTCTCAGCGCTAGGGTCTCAGCGTCAATTTTGTCGACTCCCCCTAGGGTATAAGAATAGCCCGGGGTTATTCTCAAGGAGGGTAACAGAGTTACTACAGAATTTGGATGAAGAAGCATTATCCTATGTAGATGATATTTATCTGACAGATGATGACTTAGAGGAACACTTGACCAGGGTGAGCACCATAATTTTGGGGTTCGCCTCTGAGGGCTACAAATTTTATTTCAAAAAATCGAAAATAGCCCACCTCAATGTCCTATTTTTGGGATATGAGCTTTCAAGTGAAGGCAAAAGCCTGGCAGCCCACTTTTTAGAAAAGTGTGCACTGCTACAACCTCCAAAATCATTAAAAAATGTACAGTCCATACTGGGATTTTTTAATTTTGGCAGAACATACATTTTGGATTATGCAGAGTGAGTAAAACCTTTCTACGACCTAATAAGACCTGACTTTTCAGTTAGACAATGGACACAGGAACACACAAATATACTTCGTTCCCTACAAGCTGATATATCATCAAAACATTTAAAGACACGCGTAAACGTACGCAACCTGGTGATCCGCGTAGTCGCAGGTCAATCTGTGTACACTTACTTAACCTTTAATGAAGGTGAAACAGTACCAATTGCATATAAATCGCATTTGTACACCAACGCTGAAATGCGTTTTGCTCCTACAGAAAAAATTCTGACAGCAGTACGGACTGCTGTAGTGAGAGAGAGAGAGCACTGGCTCAGGGGAAACGAATAATTGTTGTGACCCCGGTACCGGCCTTAGAGGCTGCCACAAAGGCAAGCGTCCCAAATGCAAAAGCGTTACATCCAAGATGGATACAATGGGCTAATTCTCTCACTGCAACAGATGTAGAATACAGATATGACCCAAATCTAAAAACACAAGCATTCCTGCAATACGAACAAGAATATCCTCTACCAAATGAAATTATGCCTCTAGATCGGTATGAATATATTATTTACAACGATGGATCTGCTCAACCGGCCATAGGGAGTAAGCAACAATACAGTGCAGCATGCGCTATTGTGAAAGGTAGGATGCAGGATGACAAGTTCCATCCAAGCTGTACAAAAACGCAGTCTCTCGGAGACTGCACAGCTCAGTTGGCAGAATTAAAAGCACTACTACTGGCACTAATAAATACGGATCCCAAATTCCCCACACTAATAGTGTGTGATTCCTTTTACTGTGTCCAGTCGTACAACGAATATCTCCACTATTGGGGACAGAATGGATACAGAGATGCAAAAGGTGGCACAATTAAACATAGAAAACTATGGGAACAGGTAGCAGAGTTGAAGAACGAACTACCAAGAGCTCACGTGATACATACACTGAGTCATGAACGTGATGGCGTTCACGTTGAAGGGAATTCATTGGCTGATGAAGCCGCAAGGGGGCAGTAAGCACTGCGTCCGTAGCTGCAATCACCCGTTCAAAAACGAAGGTAGACGGTAGCACAATGGTAGCTGTGATTGCTTCACGCAACAACAGCAAAGCACTACCTAAAGGTTTTCCACTCAAGTACTCCTACAAGTTAGATGCAAACAACGTTCCATTTGCTCAGATTCCTGGAGTGGGGGATAGAGTAATACCAAACATGGATCGCAGGTTAGGTTTAATCTTGGCTGCACACGAGGGTCTGGGTTCTGCGCACGCAGGAGTTACGGCGACAGTTTCTTTACTGAAACAACGCTATTGGTGGCCAGGGTTAACAAAGCAGACCAAAGACTTCGGTTTTAAAGTGCGATATATGTCAACAGATAAAATGGTCCACCGTAGCTCGCCCAGCGCAGATCCCATTATTAGACAGCATCAGACTGATCGTTCGCGTGCATTTACCTGGACCAATGCGGCCCCTTAAAATCTGATGGGGCTTACAAGTATATCATGGTTGCAGTGGATTCCTGTTCAAGATTCTTATGGGTATGGCCTCAGCGCTCGGCCGACGCCCGAACTGTTATAAAAGATTTGCAAGTCTTTATAGGGACATATGCAGTTGGCACATTACATTCTGACCGTGGCCCCGCGTTCAGCTCTAGGGCGTACAAAGAAGCCATGGGAAGTTTGGGTGTAGCATTGCGGTACTCCTCTCGGTACCATCCAGAGGGAAATTCGGTTGTGGAGAGGAAAAACCGGGACTTAAAGCAACCTTTAACAGCTAGGGTATTAGGCTCGAGTGGTAGTTGGGTCAATCACCTATTTGGGGTCCAGCGGGACCTTAATAACCAGCCAAGAAGCTCTCTAGGAGGTGCAACTCCTTACGAGGTCCTGTTTGGGACAAGAATGTGGGTACCTGATCTCAATTGTGAAGGCACAGTGGCGGATGAAAAACCGTTTGACATCAATAAACGTTCGGCTGTTTTACAGGATCTGAATGAATCTACAGCCTCCTTAAGTAACGTCGCGACAAAGAAAAGCGCCACTGGGGAAGTCAAGTCAGCCACAGCAAGACCTGCCTGGATCCCTAAAGTTGGGGATCTGGCCAGAGAAAAGATTGTGGACAAGAAAGAATTCGGGACATCCTATCGAAAGCCTGTACCTGTCCTGGCAGTTGAAGGATCAAGAACTGTACTTCTACCGCCTCTTGCCGGAAAAGAAAAGAGATTTGTCTCAATAGATCTGATCAAACCACACTATTTGGCCGATACTAAATAGTAGGCCTCGTGGGCTCCTGAGTAGCCCCCGTCCTCCTCTCGCTACAATACAGGAAGTACAAACAGAAAGACTCATAACATTTGAAGAGTCACCTTTACAAAGCAACGGACTCAATAACAATGCAATGGAACTAGTTCCCCTTGACACAAACTCCCAAAATCAAAGTGAAAGACAAATTTCAATTCAAGCAAATAAAGATGTCTACGTCAACATGCCTCAACAAGAGCAATCCACAAGTTCAACAAAACCTGCTGAGCAACCAAAGATAGATCGAACTGCATCTGGCTATTTCATCGACTTCGATACCTTTTCATTGGATCCAAGTGAACCTGAAACGACGCCAGCCCAAATTTCTCGCAAACAACGGATCAAAGCCTTTTTTTAACTTCCTTAGAAAAACTTATTTAGTATCACCTTGGCTAGAACTTTGGATAATCACCGGTATTTTATTTTTTCTTTTCTGGTTAGGATTAGTAATAACTTTCCACTTGCTCATCAATGGAACTTATCTTCAACAGAGCTCTGCAACGTCAAAAGTAAACTTAATTTTAAAACCTCACGTTTCATCTCATCGTGAACAAAGAGACTTGTCCTTTGTGAACATTTCAGCAGTTCCTAGACCGGACGGTATAGTGTGCGACAAAGTGAATTATGACATATTTGGACCGACCAAGCTTTTAAAAATTCCACATTTGTTTAAAATTTCATTGAAGGATATCATTACCTCCAGTACATTGTCTGATGATTGAGATTTTGAAACTGTTAATAACTTATTGTCTGATTTAGAACAATCTGTCGCATTTTCTAGCACTGAAATGTTAGAGGACACATCAGATTTTGACAAGATGTATTGTTACCAACATTACGGTCATCATTTCTTGCATAAATCGAGCAAACCCAGAAATGTATTCACATACCACCAGTGGGAACATTGCCCTACACCACCGAAAAGTAGTTCAAAAACATTTGCACAGAAATTCTCATATTTTTCAGGGTTTAACACTTCTGACCCAACCTCGTACTATTATAAGGTTGCACCAATATCTGCACAGAAAAATATGTTAACAAACACCAAACAGATTTACTCTGCTTCCTTTATTTCCCAGCTGTCTGAACAGGGTTTTGACTTATGGATGGACACCGTGGACTTGAAATCAATCTGGGATTCTAGGGACTGCCAAGTCCAGGGGACAGAAGCACTGTTTAGAGCATGCCTCATTCCACAGCAGATGATTTTTCTGAATGACACTGTACAACAGAATTCCCGTCTTGGAATAGCCAAGAACAAGGACTTGAACACACCTAAAATTCCAACACCTTTAAACACCGAGGGGAATTTTACATCAGAAAGAGGAGCTAAGTTGGATAACATATTGCACTACAACAGATCAGACCCTAATTGGAAGGGATGGTTGGTTTGGCCTACTGACACAAACAGATGTCAGGAAAGATTCAGGGATACCACCGAAGGGTTTAGTATCCACAGACCAGACCCACGTTATGTACAACGAGAACATCCGGGGGTAGTTACATCATACAGTGTTGGGAAGTCGTGCCTTGATTGGCTAAAGACCTCAACACTACCTCAGGTGAAGCAACACTTGTCCTTACTCTCAGAGGATGTGGACCTACGGGATTTTTTATTAGGTCCCAGGAAACCACGTCAGAAGCGCTTTTTGTATGCTGTCTATAACGAACTCTGGAAGATCTCTCAACAAGAAGCTGCAGAGAGATTAAGAGAAATAGATAGAGTTAACCTAGAAAAGGTGTTAGCCGTAGTTGACAATGGTATGACTACATTAACATCCAGGATATATTCACTAGGCAACATTGTATCTTCTGCTATCGATGTAATAGAACAAGATTTGTCCATATTGCAACACGGACAGTCGCACTAACGTTCTATTATATTGTTAAGCTGGACGCTGCAGTCATTGCGCGCCGGTTATGTGCCCTGGCGTTTTATCAACATTACGTCATTATTTTCTGCATACAATCTAACAGGAAAACGGCACAGAGGGGAGCAAAATATACAATGCTGCGTATTGAGAAACTGGATAGGTTACACTTTACTGTGGCTGAGTCACCGTCCACAGAATGGTTAGTCCACGGCCATATAACATTACAGGTTGCAACTTTCCAGTTTCAATATTGCCTAGAACAACAACAGGCAGGCAGATATGAAAAGATGGGTAAGGAATTCATCAGGGAATCCTGGGATTTACCATACAGATTTCGATGCAGGAGTGGGGATCTGGAAGTGTTTCTAAGCGGAACTAACTGCGAGAACGCTTTAAGTGGATCTCTCATTTGCCAGGATATTATGCTACACGGGGCTTGTGATGGGTCTGTGGCGAACTTGTCCTGTCACTTGAGGGGTACCCCGGCAGCTGTGATTAATCCGGTATTCAGGCTTCTCTCGAATGGGAGTTACTTGATGCTGAATGATCAAGGTTGTTGTGGGATGCTTCCGGGCATCGCACATCTAGTCACCGTGAGCTTCAGGGTTACTTGCTGTATGCAAGTATTGTTTCCACCAACACATACAGTCAGGGAGGCGCCGTTATGGCCTTCGTTAAATGTTTCCTTTATACGGTTTGATACTCTGAGCAGAATGAAAGCCATGCTTTTACAACAAACCGTGCCCTTAACCTCCGCCCGGGAGACTTTTGATCTCCAGATTGCAAGGTCCTCGGCTGAGATACAGGCACTTATACGTACAAACTGCCCTTTCCATTTCACAGAAATGGTAAGCCGTATCTTTAACATGTCCGATACGACGGGTATTGTACACCTATTTAAGACCATAGGTTCCGGACTGTTAAGCACCTTTCAGACGGTCATGTGAACTATACCAAACTTTATACACTCCGTCTTTGGAAGCATTTTTGGAGGGCTTCCGCTGATTCTGTTTCTAATAGCAGGAATCCTGATTGTTACCTTTCTGCTACGCAATGGACGACCCAGCCACCAAGGAAGTAGCAACAGCTCTCCTGGAGCGCAAATACCGTGATCGCATGGTACAACATCTGGGCACACCTCGCCTACGGGAACTGAGCACCTCTTGGTTCCTGTCATTTAGGCCAGTCTGGATGGACTGTGTCCTGCCTGTTCTCCGATGCCTGTTCTGCAGAGAAAAATGCGTGTTGGACCTCTGTCTGACACTTCCATCTGCTCCGCCACCGGACGTTGATGCTTTACTGGACCTGATAACGACCCATGTTCTGCAGTGTCCTCAGCGCATTCCCATGTTGTTGGCAGCATTCTTAGAGCCACCGCAAGTAGTTTCTGCTCCTATTGGTATGGACACCGGCTCCTCCAACACTCAGGCCTTGGATGTGGCACAGGCTGCCCCGGCACCTGCTGCAGACAGTACGGAAGATCATCTGTGCTCAATTGACATTCTTTGTGAGGGATCGTCAGCTGCGTATGCAGACAGCAGCAATGTTACGTCTACCAGCAAGGACACATAAACATTTGGCATGTTGCACGCTGGGAAGATTTGGCTTTTAACTTTTTCGAAATTCCAAATTGAAACTTTTTGACCTGCATGGCTTTCAAATACTTGTAGTTGTTCGGACTATATAAACGGACACTTTAGAACCACTGCTTGAATGATTTTTTTATTGAACACTTTTAAAGGGTTTTATAACGCTTTTTTCTCTTAAAAATGTTTTTATTATTTGTTGCATACAAACCTCTAGACGCCTTGGTAGTTCACTAGAATTTAGTAATGTCGTCCAGTCGGATGAGGAGTGGGTGTTGTATTTCATTTAAGTACCCCGATATAGGTCTAGGTATCATCATAACCCTTCACCTACATTCTCGCCTATACTACATACATAACGGATTTGGAGGACTGACCTTTACCCAGTTACAATACTGTACATAAGTACATAGGGTTTTTCCCTGGATACTGGCCTCATAAATTATGCATGAGGATTCTTAGTTTCTTGGAATCACAGCAGGACCATCATCTCCTGCATAATAACTGTGTATAAAGTTCATTCCCGACATCATCCTAAGTCCGACACTGGCACAGCAAGGTAGAACCCCTGGGGATACCTTAGGGTACATAAACACCACATCTTGCTGAGATAGGGAGAGGAGATCACGACTTCCATGCCGACACACTGATGCAAGACGCTGAGGTTCCTGCATGCAGATACTCCAGCTCGCAGTGGTCTGACATCCCTTGCGGGGTGTTCAGCTCGAGACCAGAATCGGGTCCCGCAGTCTAACATCAGGTAATGGGGTTGGCTTTATCCTAGAGGGATTCTTGGCTTTACACCTACTCACATGCTAGGTACACTTAGGTACATCTAGTTAGGGTGCATCGTAGGAGTACACATTTTATTGTCATGTATTTTATATACTCGCCTATATTTATGATTTTAGCAAAATGGTAGAAACCTACCATCTGTTTACTTTCTTAGTGCTGCTACTCATTTATATATGCTACTGTCTACTGGTGATTACAGTGCACTTATTTTACGCTAGAATAACGACTGTTCAATAAATACTTATTGAAAACGTCCCAACCGTTTATTCTGTGTATCTCTCTGAGAAAAAGTAAGCACGAGTGACTGAGCGAAAAATAAGCTACTGTTTCCACGGTCCTGAGGGATCAGTGGTTGTCATGTTCGATAGTTGCCAAGAACTATTCTCTCCTTGGTAAGAGGAGGTTATAGTGGCATTGTGAGCTAGCTGGTACACAGGCCAACATACCCGGTGGGGGTGTCTGGAATCAGTCTGGACACCAGTCCCGCAGTGTATGTTGTCTAAACACGCAGATCCTATATAGGTTTTATAGGAACTACACAACACTACCCACACAACCTCACATACCCATACATCTCATACAACCACTCATAAACCCATACAACCTCTCACACAGCCACTCGCACACCCAGAACCCCCATAGCAAACCCATTCACAGACCCATACATGCACTCACATACCGACTGACAGATCCATACAGCCACTCACACACTCATACAGCCACTCACACACCCATACAGCCACTCAGACACCCACTCACACACTGATAGTCACACAGCCACTCAGATGACATATGTTAGAAATAGTATCACTCAGTAGTACAGAAAGAATAGTAATTTAAGGATGTATGATAGGACAACGCATGCCGTTACCACGCATGCCTTTACAACACGGCCGTTACAATGCAGCTACCATTACCACGCGTTACCATGCAGGACTTCACCATGCATATGCCTTTACCACACATGCCTTTACAAAACATTTTGTTGTAAGGGCATGAATGGTAATGACATATGCGTGGTTAAGGTTTTGAATTTAAATGTAAGTATTTTACAGGTAAGTGTAAACACTTTTTATGTATATATAAAGGGTTTATAATTATCTGTGTAATACTTAAATTTTTATGTGAAAGACATGCATGGTAAACGCATGTGCTTGGTAAAAATTTAACAGGTAGGTGCAAACCCTACTTTTGTGTGTGTGTGTATATATATATATATAGATATATATTTATATATATATATATAATATATATCTATATATACACATTGACATATATACACATGCATAGATATGAATAGTTCGTGTGTGTGTATATATATATATAACACATATATAAATATATATATATACATATATACACACACATACATTCATACATCTCCCTTGCCACCCAAAAACACATACCCTAAACCCTAAAATTTCCCTTGCCATGCAAAAACCCACATCCACCCTAAACCCTTCTTCCCACCCAAAAACCCATAGCCACCCTAAACCCTAAAAATTCCCTTACCACCCAAAAACCATCCTAAACCCAAGAATTCCTTTGCCACCCAAAAATCAATAACCACCCTAAACCCTAAAAAATCCCTTGCCATCCAAAATCCCATACCCACTCTAAACCATAAAAATGTCCTTGCCACCCAAAAACCCATACCCACCCTAAACCCTAAAAATGCCCTTGCCACTCAAAAACCTATACCCACCCTAAACCCTAAAAATTCTCTTGCCACCCAACCACCTATAACCACCCTAAACATGCCATTGCCACCCAAAAACCCATGCCCACCCTAAACCCTAAAAATTCCCCTGCTACCCAAAAACCCATACCCACCCTAAACTCTAAAAATTCCCTAGCCACACAAAAACCTATAACCACCCTAAACCCTAAACATTCCCTTGCTGCCCAAAAACCCATACCCACCCTAAACCCTAAAAATACGCTTGCCACCCAAAAACCCATACCCACCCTAAACCCTAAAAATACGCTTGCCACCCAAAAACCCATACCCACCCTAAACATTCCCTTGCCACCCAAAACCCCATACCCACCCTAAGCCCTACAAATTCCCTTGCCACCCAAAAACCATACCCACCCTATACCCTAAAAATTCCCTTGCCACCCACAAATACAATGGGTGGTACATCTTTCTCTGTTCAAGCAGTCTAAATATGGAATTCACTACCCCCAAACATAAGATCCACGGATAACTATCTTATCTTCAGAAGACTACTCAAGAGTTGGCTCTTTCCTATATGATCACCATACTCAAGACACAAATGTACAGCATATGCCTGTGTAAAGTAAACATGTATAATTTGATTATATGTAGTTAGATATGTGCATTTCTTTGTACAAATATATATACTATATACCCTCCTCCCCCCAGAACTCCACGTTTTTCTTTGGAACATCTGCTAGAGTTCCTAAAATCAATGGCTAAGAACAGGCAGTAGATTTTTCTCCTATCTTTGTCCGATAACATGGAACAAACTCCCTTTGGAGTTACGTACTACCTCCGATCTCTACAAGTTCAAGAAAAACGTAAAGACATGGCTCTTTCAACAATCTGCATAGGTCACACTCTGTAGGTGCCATTATGTCTGTTAGAGCCGGGACACTCTCTGAGTAGCTGTGCACTGTATAAAACTCATTAACATAACCTCACCTAACATATACTACTTATGGTTTAAAAATATATAGATGTTTGGATAGGTCTGCTTAACAAATGCATATATTACTTATGTTTAAAATATATATATATTATTTTCTGCTTAACATGTATATAGGTCAGGAATACTTTACATACAAGTTATTTGATTATATGCTTATGGGTCTCTATTTTATTTTATCTATCACAATATGTGGTAAGTTATATAAGTTATTTGATTACATGCTTATGGGTCTCTGTTTTATTTTTAAGTTTTCTACCAAAATGTGTAAATATGATCATAAAAGTTGTATCTATAAGTGCTTCACTATTGAAATATTGGGGAAAATATATAATACAAATAAATAAATGTAAATATTTTTTTAAAACATAAAATTTAAAAATATATATACATAACAAATTAGCTTTACATACAGCAACACTTCAGAGTCGGAGTTTCTAACTATTTATCCATACATGTACATATGGGACTTTATATCTTTTTATTATTTCTCATATACATGTATACCTTTCTATGTAGTTATGTATCTATATATTTGTTATTCTACTCCTCTGTAGAAAATAAATATATGAAAAAATATACATATAAAAATAGACCCTTCAACTCTCTCCAATTCACTACTCTATGTCTCATCTGATACCTCTTGCATTATATCCTCTACCTCTAATCTTTGACCTATCCCAAAACTCATTGTACCGCTGCGATCTCCCTAATACTCCTTCTAGACTCTCACCCCCTCTCTCCCTCCTTTGACTCATCCAAAACCTCCTTTTACTACTATGATCTACCAAATAACACTTTCTAGACTCATCCTTCCTTCATCCCTCCTTTATCCTATTAAATCCAACTAACAGACTCACATGTCCACAGTTCAAATTAACAACGTAGATTTCCCTATACTAATCCAACACTAATCCACTTTGGGTTCCGGAGTAGGGTGCTACTCGCTGAAAAGTACTTCAACGCCTGATCAGGGGTAATAAACGCTATATAAATACAATTACAATTTCTGTTGTCTCCTATCGCTGGCACATTGTGTGCAGCCTAGCACCAATGCAGGCACGCTTGCACCATGCTGCTAGGGTGCCTGTGTTACAGCCAAGATTGTTTTTGTGCAGGAAGGGACACAAATGCAAAACCTTTGATATTCTTTAATGAAGGTGCACTTCCACAAGACATTACTAGGTGTCCCTAACAAGTCAAATGCAAAAGTATATAAAATCTTACATGTAGCTGCAGTTCCACTAGTCATTACTATGTGTCCCCATCGAGTGAGATGCAAAAACATTGAAATTCTTACATGAAGCTACAGTTCCACTAGTCCTTATTGGTGTCCATCAAAAGTCAAATGCAAAAGCATAAAAATTCTGTAATGAAGCTGCAGTTCCACTACTCATTACTAAGTGTCCCTTAAGTCAAATGTGAATGTACTGATATTCTTTCGTGAAGGTGCTGATCCACAAGTTGTTACTAGGTGTCCCTCACAAGTCAAATGAAAGAGCATTGAAATACTTATATCAAGCAGCAGATCCACTAGTCCTTACTAGGTGTCCATCAAACATCTGATGTAAAGCACTGAAATTCTGTCATGAAGCTGCAGTCCACTAGCTGTTCCTAAGTGTCCCTCAAGTCAAATGCGTTGATATTCTTTCATGAAGGCGCAGTTCCATAAGTCATTACTAGGTGTCCATCACAAGTCAAATGCAAAAACATTGAAATTCTTACATCAAGTCCCAGTTCTCCTAGTCATCACTAGGTGTCCCTATCAAGTCAGATGCAAAATGGCGATTCTCCAAATAGCATACAAGGAGAATCTTGAGACAAATGAGACTAGCATTATGCATAAAACCTTTTTACTGCTGCCCCAACATGCAGCCCTTAAAAGGACATTCAATATAATCATAAAACACATTTTCAAATCTGGAATCTTGAAGCAGAGTACATAAACCCCTGCCACACCAACACATTCCTCTTTAGGCTGCGATGAAACAGAAAATCATCTCTAAAAATGACACAAGCTGTCTTCTATTGCAAATTGTTGTCTGAACATCAACATTTTATCACAAACAGATCAGGAGAAAAAACCCTGTAAGTAACACAGGTTAATACAGTCAAATCAGACATATAAAAGCAAATTCGATCTTCATTAATTTATTCAGACAAAAACGTAATGGGAGAGGTGGATGGGATAATGCTAGCCTCCGTTGTCTTTGCATGCTAATTGGAGAATAGCCATTTCATTACACAACTGGAGGCTATCATTATGCATGTTTAAAGTTCTTCAGCACCAGATTGCTCACATGCTCCACTAGTCTCAGATAAATGTTAGTAAAATTATTAGCATTTGAGCAGTCTGTCACCTTGAGAATCTCTGCAAAAGTCCATCTGCCCAAAAGACCGTACTAGCCATAGCACCCCTAGAGGAATGAGGTCCAAAGTTGGATAAATCAACTTCAGCTTCCAACATTAGTGATCTCACCTTGATATCGTAGGTTTCACATAGGATATCAACAATTGATTTTTGCCATTACCTCTAAATTCCAACATTCTTTGCTCATAAACTTTGATAAAGATCACAACACACAGCTTCTTACAGTCCTGAAATGACGGATAATAAATACTCTCAGACATGGTCTTGGTCCTTTTCCAAACATCAAAGTGAACGCCAACTGGAGAATAAAATCTATTACAAACCTCCAGAGACTTAACATCCGAAACTCTTCTAAAACAGATCAAACAAACTAAAGTAGCTAACTTCAGAGATATTTGCTTCAGTGAAAGGTAAACGTTATCTGGCCAGTATACAAAAAGATTAAAAATCAAACTTACATCCCATAATGAATCATATCGAGCTCTAGGCGGTCTTTTAAGTCGACGGATAAAGGGGTCGCAACCTATAGCAAAGTTATTTACCCAGGCATGTCCAGCTGACACACCTGATTTTTAACAATTAATCGTTCTATAAGACAGACCTGAATTGAACAGTTTGGCCAGATAATTTGCTACCACGGATATAGGAGCCTCCACAGGATCCAAATTCCTCTCCATGCACCAACTGCACCATTTTCTCCAGACCCCTCTGTACCTTTTCCTGGTGCCCAAGATTAATTTAATAAGTCCTTAGCTCTTACTGAAAGGCCTGAGTATCTGCCTGATCCCCTGAAATCTTCCAGACAAGAAGGTTCATACTCCCCTCTAGTACCAACGGATGCTCATCTCCTTCTTGATTTATTAGCAGTCCTGATTAAACTGGTATGAGGGCACCTCCATTGCGAGCTCCATTAAGCTCAGAGGCCAAACCTGAAAGCTCCAAAGGGGAGTCACCAGAAAAATACTGCACCTTTCTCTTCGAACTTTTAACAATACCCTCTGAATCATTGAAAACGGTGGGAAAGCATAACCCTTGTCTCCCTTCCAATTCTGAAGAAAGACACCTACCGCAGCAGCTCTGGGAATTGGTCTCCAACTGCAATATCTGCCCACCTGACAGGGCAGTCTGCTTGCAAGTAAGTCTACCTGAATTGGACCCATAATCTTTGAATCTTTTTTAAAACAACTAGTTTTAGCCTCCAATCTTTGAAATCCCTGACGTTCCCCGAATTCCAATTTGCTCTCTGATTCTGCTGACCTGGATATATTCTGCTCTCAAAGATTTTCCATTCCCAGTAAAAATACCAGCTCTCCCTGGCCAGATCTGCCAACTGCTTTGATCTCTATCCCCCTAGTCGATTTATGCATGATATTACTGAAAAATTGTCCATTCGAATCAACACCACACTGTTTGATAATATTTTCCTGAAACTCATCAATGTATTTAACCCTGCTAACATTTCCAAACTCATTAATGCATTTAACCCTGCTAACATTTCCAATATATGTGCAGATCTTGTTCCTCCCTGGACCATCTCCCTCCAGTCTCCATCTCCTTCAAATGCGCTCCCCAACCAAGGTTGCTGGCTTATGACTCTAAAATAAATTCCTGGGCAGTCCCAAAAATGTTTTTGCCATTCCAAAACTCTAGATTGTCCAACCACCATTCCAAATCTTCCTGAGCTTCTCGGGATAGAGGTATCACATCTGCATACCACAATCCTGTTCTCAAACCCAAGGTCTTCAGTTTCTGAAGAGCTCTTTAGTGAATTGGGCCCAGGGAAATGGCCTGAATAGATGAAGATAAAAGACCAACCACCCTTGACAGATCCCTCAGAGTCACTACTTCTTTCGTTAAAACAAAACCTACTTCCTTTTTTATTTTATCTTTTTCTGAGGAAGGCATAACTAAGATAACAGGGATTCTACTTGAAACCCCAGAAACTCCAAGGGGCTCTTTACGATGGCGGAACGATCGCCTCCGCCGGGGGCGATCGTTCCGCCATCAAACTGAGATTTACCCCCCGCCATATTAGGATGGCGGTGGGTATCGCGGCGGACGGAAAGTCCGTCCGCCGCTTTTCTGCCGGTGGCAATCGCACCGATTGCCTGGCGGGCGGAGCAGGGCCACTAATATGGTGGCGGTGCCTAGCAGGCACCGTCCGCCATATTAGGATGTGGGTTTTAGGAGGCCATTCTATGGCGGCGATGCCGGCATGGAAAGGCTGGCGGGGATTGGGTTTGGGGACCCGTTGCGGGCCCCCCTTGTGTTTGGGGGAGGTGTGGGTGCACTGGGGGGGTACCCATGGTACCCACCCTGCATTTCACTGCACCATGTGGCAGGCACAGTGTAGTGCCTGCCACGTAGTGCAGTGAAATGCACAACATGCTCTTTTAGACATCATGGCGGTGCTGCTGTCAGCAGCCACCGTTGCAATGTTAACGGTGCGGAATCAGACCGCAGCGGTGGCGGTCCCATCCTAATCGGGTAGGCGGGACCGCTGCATGCATGGCGGTCAGTTCCAAACACCGCTACGATGGCGGCATCGTAATCAGCCCCTAAGTTTTGTGTTGGAATCACTATAGACTTCTCTACATTGACAATGAAACCTAAACTCTCTAGTAGGTCCGTTGTCCACCCCAGGTGCCTGAACATTTCCTCTTGATCTTGAGATATCAACAATATGTCGTCTAAATAAATTATTAGACAAACAACTATCTCTCTCAAAAAGGCTACACCTGGACGTAATACCTTGGTAGAACACCAAGGAGCAGAAGACAGACCAAAAAAAAGACAGCAAAAGTGGTATAAAGTACATCTCAGCTGAACTTATGTCCATATCTATCGTGAAATAAGTGTCCTTCAGATTTAACTTTACTAACCAATCTTTTCCCTGTAAAATATCCTGCAAAAGATGGATCCCCTCCATTTTGAAATATCTGTATACCAGAAACGTGTTCAAATCCTTCAAATGTATTGCTGTACGCCACTCTTTGTCTTTTTTCTTTACTAAAAACACTGTGCTCACTAAGCTGCCTTCCGAATCTGCAATTTTTGAAATTGCGCCTTTGCTTAACATCTGGGTAACCTCTAAGTCTACCAAAAACATCTGTTCTTTGTCCAAAATCAACTCCCTTAGCTGGGTTCTCTGAAAAGGGACCTCCAAAAAATCTATTTTGAAATCTCTTACTGTTTTCAAAATCCATGGGTACCTTGTTAAATTTTCTCAATCTTTGGCAAAAAAAAATAACCTTCCTCCTACCTTTATTTGGGAAGAACCAATCGAGGGATCCAAACTTACCTTGATCTCCTGAACTTTGAGATCTGGATCTGCTCACACGGGAACGAGTGGCTAGCCCTCTTTCCAGAAAGAAGCCCATATTGGAATCAAAGTTCCTTCTATATTCTCGTGCTTCCTGGGACTAGTAAAGGGACCTTTGAGCTCCACAGCTGAAAGCCAGTCCCCTCTTATCAGCTCTTCCAAAAACTCTAGTACCAAAAACATGTCTCATACTTGATTGAGCACTGCTAAGAGGAGTAAAGGTGGAGACATATTTGCCCAAATATTTCACAAAACTCTCACCAAAGAGTAGACCAATCAGCTCATCTACAGCTTCCCTGTTGGCTAGGTCTGCTAAGTTAGGGGTCATCCTCATAAGGACAGACTTTCCACTTTCGGCTATAAGTCCTGTGTTAGCATTCCCAAGCATGCAGACAGCCCGCTGGCTCCAACCCCTCAAGAAATCGACATCCTAAACAAAGTTTTTATAAATTGTCTCTTCAGCCATATCCAAAATACAAGCCAAAACCTTCCTGTTTTATAAAGGAAGGTTATGAGCTCTGGGTCAAGATTTGGAGTAATACAGGTCTTATTCTCAATGAGAGGTCTGGGGCATTCGGCCCTCATTAAATTGCGAGTGTCTTTATCCAGGGGTTTCTCAACCAAAACTTAATAAACTTAGCAACTTGCTCCATTGGCCACCAATCCAAACTACGAGGGTGCCTGACAGAATTGGGATTAAACATTATCCCCACCAAGAGGTCTTTAATAGCGTTAGAGGTTGAAGGCAGTTCTAAATCATCATTGAGGGATTCTGAAATTTCCAGGGCCTCTTGTGGGTCAAACACAAATTCATCTAGTTCCATTTAATCATTGTCATATAATTCCTCACCTATATTCTGGAGGGTTGGTTGCTTTTCTGTTTGTGCCGCCCTGAAACCTAATCCAAGTATTGCACCATTACGGTAGCTTTTGCTTATTTTTCCGCTGGAAACACCACGTTCTATTATAGCGCTAGGGCTACCATGCATCAAACGGGGAGACGGACCCCCCTGTACACAGGTATCTCTCACAACTCTCTCTCAAGGTGTTTTGTCTTCTTAGACACCTTAACTCCCTTCTTAACAATAACAGGGGAATCCTCCTCTGATACCGAAAAATGGTCCTCCTCCGAAGGAGTATCGGTCTTCTGCTTAGATAAAGCGGCTTCCACTGCTTTCTTAAGGGAAGTTTTCAACTCTCGCTAAAAGTATTTCTTTTTTTTATTAAGTCTTTTTATTAAAACTAAAAGTATTTCTTAAGCAAATCCTCACTCAAGCCAAAAGAAGGCAGGTCCTGAGGAGCTAAATCAGCTGCCATTTTCCTTTACCAAACAAACCAAATATTTGAATCGTCAAATATGCCTCCTTTTTTCTCTACCCCCTCCCTTTTTTTGAATATTTGACCTAAGATCACGTTGTATGCCAGCAGGGGGCTTACAGTGAGTTGTTTTTGAGTAACTGACTCCAATCGCATTGTCATTGTAACTGTGCATGTGCTGACGTGACAAACGAACCAGCACAATATTGTCTCTATTATGATGTACAAATGTTCTCCACTTGTCATTGCCATTCACATGTATGTTTATTTCTAGTACAAGTGCATATTAACAGAGCTCAACAATTATCTTTCGACACCATCCGGTGTCCGCTGCCAGTTGCCGTAACCACATTCGTCCGAACCTTACCAACATTCCACTTTCCATTTCCCTTGTGACACTCGTGTGCCACATAACCAAGTAAGAAAAATACAGTAAGTATCATTACCAACATATACATATACATACCCTAGAACATCTCCTACTTTTATCAACAAAACAAAAAAATACAAATGTAACATTTTTATATCAATACAATAACCTTTATCTAAGTGTAAAAATACTGTAAATAACCAGGTTTCTTGGAGAAAAATCCCAACCTGGTTGCAACTTCCTCCACATATCTTGCTACCACACCATCATTCTGATTAGTACCAGATTCAATAGACTCAACCCCATTCCGTACTGTCAACACCACTATCATCAGCAGAAAGGCCGCCGCACAGTTACCACAGTCTTTTTGTGCACAATGACTCTGTTTGTCATCATCATCATCAAAATTACTTTATTCGATTAATACAAAATTAATCATAAAAGTGCAAGTATACATCAGAGTTAAAAATATTAAAAAGAAGCAATTCATCAATGTCAATCAATAAATGATTTCCTGGTTTTCAGACACATACATAAAAAGGAGGCAACACTGTAACAGGTTAGGGGGTCAGGCAACATACGTAAAAAGTACAGGGCCAGACGACATTGTCTAAAATTATGCTTACGTAAAAGCGGGATTAAAAACCTTTTCCGTTGATTACAATAAAATTTACAGAAAAAGAAAATGTGCAAATCAGACTGTCGTGAAGTGTCATCACATGGGCAACACGGGAGATCATTCGAGGAAAAGATACCAGCAGGGTGGCCCAACATGCAAGGGATATAATTAAGCCGAAACCTTAGCAGAATAAATGTGTGCCATGGGATTGTTACAAATTCCAGATAGGGGGATATCCCCTCAACCTGCAATGGGCCTTCAATATATTCTCTAACGGTAGGTTTGTTACGATATACATTCAATCTCCCTTCATTAGCAGTGGTTATGAAACGAGTCTTTAATGCTTTTTTTGAGACGGAACCAAATTTTCTGGCGATACAAATAAGCTCCCTAGATCAAGAGTGTAAAAGGTATCTTTCACATATTTTAACCATAGGATGTTCTCTTTGTGTTCGAGGGATAGGCAGTCCTGTATTATTTGTTGGGTAAGTGACACTGTGTCTCTACATCATACTGAGTGCCATAGGAGAATGGGTGCGACGTTTATCCAATCAATTATGTAGGGGATGCTTAATTCTTCATGTAAATTAAAATTGGAACAACCAATGGGGAGACTCATCATCGATTTCCAAAACAAATCCTCTGTTGTTTGTATCCTCTTTGCATTAACATGGCCCCACACCCCTGCACCATACATAGCTACTGCCCTAGATTTAGCCCCGTAAACCTTTCTTAAAATATCTAGGTTTCTTGTTCCCAGCTTTTTTGAAAATGAGCATATAGCATTTGTGCTCTTTTCCAACATGATCCCACGGTTCTCTACCATACTCCTCCAGGATACCTTATAGTCAAAAGTGACTCCTAAATATGAAAAAGACTCCGTCTGTGTCACTTTGCGATTTGAGATAAAAAAGGATGGCGGTTTACTCAGCTTTTGCCCTGCAACTAAAACAAATGAATTAGATTCATTTGTATGAAGATCCAAGCCTTTCATAAAATCCACATAAGTGTTTAACAATTTCTGAAGGGATCTTCCCGTTCGCGCGATTAAAACTGCATCATCTGAATATAGTAAAATTGGGATGTGCAACTTCCTTATTCTAGGCACATCTATAGCTGATTCTAGTAGTTTAGACTCCACCCCATTAGTTTACAGCGAGAACAAAAAAGGGGCGAGAACGCACCCTTGGCGAACTCCTCTCGTTACTGGAAACCACCTGGTGCATTCTCCCTGTGGCCCATACCTAACACATGCTTCAGCTCTTGAATACAGTTGTCTAATAAAGGTAATGACTGATTGGTCTACCCCCATTTCCCTCATAATTTTCCAAAGCTGTGGGTGAGAAACACAATCAAAGGCCGCGCTAAGGTCCATGAAGGCCAGGTATAAATTGCCTTGCTTAGCGTGGGTATACTTTGCTATAAGCAGACTCAAATTCAGGCATTGATCTTGAGTGCCTCTCCCTTTTCTGAAACCGTATTGTGCCGGGATCAAGATGTTATTTGTCAATGCCCATGTCTCCAATCTATTTAATAGCACTCTGCCCATTAATTTTGCCGTGCTACCTAGAAGAGAAATAGGTCTATAATTCCTAGGGTCTTGCTTGTCTCCTTTTTTAAAAATTGGAACTAAAATGGCTTTAAGCCAGGAGGCGGGAGGTCCCTCTCTTGCTATAGCATTAAAAGTATTAGTAAGCAGAAGACTCCAGAGGTCAGGGCAGTCTGTAAAAAAGTCTATTGAAGCGCCATCAAAACCAGGTGCCTTATTACTGGTACTTTGTTCCAATGCTATACATACCTCCCCGTTATCAAAGATAAGAGTAGTACTAGAGGATGGGACAAGCTCTGTGCCCATAAACCCGAGACTCGCTTGTGGGGCGATAAAAATGTTACTAAAGTGCGCCACCCAAGAGTCCTCGTCCACATGCGTGTCTAAGTTAGGCTCGGAATTCGATTTTAAAAATGGGGCATTGATCATTGACCAAAAATCCCTTACATTATTTGTGATTGATGCAACCAGTAATTTATCCCAGGCTTCTTCTTTCAGTATCTTTAACCTGTTCTTCCTTGCCACCGAATAACTTAGGCGGGCCTGTTTCACAAGTAGGGTATCTTTTGGTACAATCTTGAGTGATCGGTGTAGGTCAGAAAGTGCTTTAGTGCAATCACGATCGAACCATTTCGGTCCCTTAGGTTTGAATGTCCCACCACTCTTAAAGAGATTCCTTTTCACCTCTCGCAAGATAGTTTCAAAGGCCTCAATAGTAGACCCTGGGTCCTGATTTGGGTCAAGACATATTTCTATTTCGTTCATTGTATTTGAGACTACCTGGGGAATGAGAACAATCTTATCAATGCACCCCCACTTGAGTGTTATCTCATTCGTTCTTGCTATAGTGGGTTTTAAATGTGAAAAGGTAATGCCGTAGATACCCGGCCAGTTCATATGCCAGGTTATAGCTGCATGGTCACTAAAACCCAAGAATTCAACTTTCCTATTGTTAAGGTTTTCACCCAGTCTAGCTGAGGCTATTATAAAATCTATTGAGGAACAATATGAGGAACAGAAAGTTTCTAGCGGGAGACCTGTAGATTCCAATCGTGGGTTCATGACCTTCAGGTCTTTTATGAAAATAAGTTTATTTAGGGGGTTTCCATAGGGGTTATGGGTAAAGTGAATGTTTGGTCCCCCAACTTCATCTACAAGGCCACAGATTGGGGTTAATGCAGCGGGACAAGGGTGTGCATTAAAATCTCCTATCCAAAGCACCATTGGTTCTTTCTTGCTTAAGCCTATTATCCTATTCATATTTTCCTCCACTGTTGCAACAACTTTAAAAATGTTGCTCCCAAATGAATTATTATAAAAATTAATCAATAAAATGGTGTTGCCGTCAGGACCTTTAAGGTGTAACATATTAAAATATTGACACTCATGGTAGGAAGATAAAACTTCAAATCTCAAAGTATTCTTTAAAAAAGTCACAATGCCGCCCTTTGCCCTTCCCGCAGTTGAGGCAATTGCAGGGGTATGGTATGACCTATATCCATCTATGCTGACAGGGCCCCCTGCCCAGGTCTCTTGCAGACATATTAAGTTGAAGGTACGAATATATTTTAGCCAATCTCGATTCAACAATTTCTGCCCCAGTCCTGCAATGTTCCATGTGATGGCTGTGAATGTATTCATATCCTTAGTGGGGGGGGACTTTAGCAACCAAGCTTTCCCGGAACCCGGCCCCGCTACATTCTGAACTTCCTCCATATTACACAGTCAATCGCAGGCTTCCATATCCGTCAGTGCCATAAAATGATTTGAGGTCGGTAGTAAAGGGGTAGTATTTCCTCCGTGATATAATTGTGACTGAGGCCCCACTCTATTAGAGGTGAAATTTTGAGCCCTATTTCCAATTGTGCCAAAATGGCACAATGGCGGTTTTTAAAAGAAACCAAGGGGTAAAACAAATATTTGAGTACGCTCGGAAGGATTGTTAGGTAACAATTGTAATAGGTTTTTGGCCATAACTGGGGATTTTAGAGTCAAGACCACACAGTCCCCTGCAATAGATTTTGGTTTCTTTCCAAGCCAGGATACCCTATGCGCCATTAGGATATTACAATAGTCCTTGACTCGACCATCCCAGTTTTGTTGATCCAATGGCGTGCTTTGTGAATTAATTGAATGGTAGTTTCTGTTTGATCTTTTTTTAGATTTGGGGTGTTTGCTAAAATGACTACATAAAGACAGGCATCTGGAGGGAGATCTAGCCTTGGCCCTTCATCCAACCTTTGTGAAAGATTAGGGACCTCCACCCTTAAACCTAAGGTCTCCTGAGCCATTAACATTGGAGCCGAGTGTAAATAAGGCACTGTCACTGGGCCTTGATTTTGGGTCTCAGAAGGGGCCGATGGAGGATAAGCGACACCACCCCACGCCGACATCCGGGCTACTATGGGCACACCATGAGTTTGAGTTTGTTGTAATGTTTCATGCGTGTTTTCACTATGCGCGCCTTCTATATACTTTTGCGGCTGTCCTTGTCCATTTTCCATAGTCACACCCTCTCCCTGAGTGATACATCTTATAGTTGATAATTCCCTTATAGCTTTTTCAATTGATTCTAGACGCTGGGTTATGGGAGCTAGAAGTACCTTAAATTTTTCCATAAGCGCATCCATATTCGGGGCCATACATGGGGCACCTGGCTCTTCGTAAATTTTTTTCATGTTACCATCTGTTACCCTTTCTGAAGTGTTTTGGCTTTTTCTTGGTCTCTTTGAGGTGTTTGGCAGTGGGCTTTTCAGGGGGCCCCTTTTTCTCTTTAACACTGGTGCCGCATCCAATGAAATTAGCGCCTCTGGTGGAAGTGTGCAGGAACTTGGTGCCGAGAGTGGTACCTCTGCCATGGATGGAAGTAAAGAAGGACTCACCACATCCGTGCCTGTCCCCAACACATTTGATACCTGACTAGATGGAATATCCTTATTTAATACACTGTCAGTACCCAGTGATAATCTCCTCACCGCTCGATCAATTTCTATAGTTTCTCCCCAAACTGGCGGCATTCTTTTTTTACCATTTTAGAGTCTTTACCAACCAAGCGGCATCAGAGGGGGTGCTCAGCCCGGCCTCCTCCGGGCTCCGACCTGGTTGCAACTTCCTCCACATATCTTGCTACCACACCATCATTCCGATTAGTACCAGATTCAATAGACTCAACCCCATTCCGTACTGTCAACACCACTATCATCAGCAGAAAGGCCGCCACAACAGTTACCACAGTCTTTTTGTGCACAATGACTCTGTTTGTCAAACAAGACTGAATACAATTGAGAATTTTCAGAACACTTCACAGTCCTTTCCATAATGCCTTTTTGAAAGTCTTTCAACAGAACCAAATTCCAACTAGGCCACCATCTCCCATCAGCAAGTCGTACTGAACATTTTTTTTACTTGAACAACTCTGTGCGGTACACAAAATTTTAATTTACACTTCCTGCCTTTGCCACACATGTTCTTTAACATAACCCATGCACCAACTCTCAAATCCTTATTAAATAACCTTCTCTTATCTTCATGACGGGCCTTCATTTTTTTATGAGATTCTTCCACTCCAGATTTGACAATATCATAGTTCACATAAGCTTATGGTAACACACTAGTTTTACTTTGCAGCCACTCAGGAAAAAGCTCGGAGCAAGAACACCTTCCCCTCAACAACATGAAAGGAGACACACCCGTAACGGAATGTGGCATGTTGTGATAAGCCCACAATTTCTCAGTGACAAACTCTGCAACATCCAAACCACAGGTTAAAGCAGTTTGAATACCCTCCTTTAACAACTTGTTCACTCTCTCCACAGCAGCGTTGGATTGGGGACTATATAATGACACTGTGCAATGTCTAACATCATTCTTCCTGAAAAACAATTCAATTTTTTCAGAGATTAGCTGTACATCGTTGTTCGTAACGGGTTCCATGGTGAACCTTCAACCGCAAATATTTCAGTCAAAAAGCTATTGCTATTTGAGTAGTCGTGCTGTCCACAAAATCATAATAAACTCATTTAGTAAAATAGTCTACAAAAACATTCAAATACTTTTGATGATTTGGTAGAGTATTCATGGGTCCAGCAAAATCTAATCCAATCTTTGGCCAAGGTGCATCAGATAATGGTACAGTAACCAGAGGTGTATCACACAATTTCCAATCTTTATTAGAAAATAAACACTGATCACATTCAACAAACTCCTCCAAACAAGTATACATGCCTGGCCACGAAAATGTACGTCTCAAAATCTTCTTAGTGCAAGTTGAACCCAAATGACCAGAATGAGCCAAGGAAATAATATTATGTAATTTACATGGCGGAACGAATTTGTCCCCCTTAAGTCAAATATTATTTTCCACCGTCAGTTCCTGAGCAATTTGGAAAAAACTGTTCAAATCACCCTGCAAATGTTTAATACCAGGCCAATCTTTCTCCACAAATTCACACACCTTCTTTAATACAACATCCTCTTCAAACGCTTTGTACCGCTTCTGTTTCATCAATTCTGTCGACATTGTTCTGAAATATCTACACCAGCTACAACACTCTCCTCATTAACCAAATATGACTCATCCACTTCGATTCCGACAGGAAAACGTGACAGGCAATCCACTCTACAATTAGCAGATACAGCAATGTACTGAACATCAAAATCGAATTCTTGCAATTTTGACAAAATTCTTGAGTCTAGAAGATGCCCCAGACATACCTTTTTCACCTAAGAAGGTCAATGATCTGTACACAAAATGAAATGTGTCCCCCCACACATACGTCTTGAATTTTTCAATGCTCCACGCACATGCCAACGCCTCCCTCTCTATGATACTATATCTCCGCTCAGCATCCTTGAGTGCTCAAGATGCAAACGCAATTGTACTCTCCATCCCATTGACATTCTGACATAATACAGCCCCAATGCCAACGCACTCGCATCTACCGTAATAGTACATTCCACACAAGCCACATACGTTTTCAAGGCAGGCACATTCATCAACAATATTTTTATATCTTGAACCACATTTTCCTCAAGTTTTCCCAACACAAAGTTTTCTCTTTTACATAACATCCTCTTGACGGGTTCCATGATGACAGCATATCCCTCCACAAATCTAGAATTGTAATCAGACAAACCCACAAAGACTTCAACTCATCTTTGTCTTTTGGAGTAGATTTAGTGAGAAATGTATATTTGTCTTTAACCACTGTCCTACCTCTCTCTCTCTCTCTTTCTCTCAAGATCCTTCAAACTGTGTCAAGAATTTTATTATGTTCTTCAACTGTTTTAGCATAGATCAGGATATCATCCTGGAACGCATGAACACCGTTTACATCCTTAAATAAGCAATATATACGTTTTTTTTAAATGCTGGCCACTGAGGCCAGCTCAAATGGCAGTCTCAAAACTTACACGCAGCAAACAGCGTGATAAAGATGGTCAACAGGTGGGAAGGGGCGTGGCTTGACGGCGATGTAGGGAGAAGCGGACCTTGGAGCTCCTCCGTGGCCTCCCTCCACTACCAACGATCCTGAAACATTAGAGGGACCCCCTATCGCTTATCCTCTGTCGGAATACCTAGTGCCCTCCCAGGTTCATCGCTGGAGAGTGCTGCTGCGGTAATATGGGAGGAAAACACGGTTCTTTGCCCAGCTCGCAGTCCGGATGAGGCGGCACTAAGATAGCGGCCGTGCACTAACGCGGAGACCTCCTCTCCGATCGCGGCCACCGCGAGCGCTTTGAACCCTGGAAAAGGGCAGCGGTGAGGAGAACTGGCACCAGGTCCGGGACGGGGGCTTGCGAGGACAGCGACCCGGGGAGGCGAGTGGGAGCAGCGCGCACCCCGATGTGCCTTTGCCCTGAGAAGCGCTCCCAAGATGGCGGCCCGAGCGGCGATGGTGAGGCCTGGTGAGGACGACAGTGGCAGGCCAAGTGAGACAGATCAGCGGAGGCCGCTGATTGGGAGGGAGACAACTGGCAGTTGAAACGCCGCAGCACTGGTGGAGGAACACTGACGGTTGCGCTAAGTAAACGCTGCAACCAGAATCAGCTGGGTACCTGAGCGGCCGACCGGTGGCTCGGGAGGCGAGACTGCGGCGATCCTACGCAGCGGCACTGCCACGACGGAGAAGCGGCTGTAATCTGCTAGTGCCGTGCCCCCCTCCTGATCGGAAGAATGGTTGCTGCGCAGCACATCCCTGCTTTCAATGCAGACGTGACATGCATTGGGATGTCGCGGGCGGCACTTGATAGGTGCGGTAAATATCACTGACCGGCGAGCTGAGTGCCTCGATTTGGACCCGCAACACAGCAAGGTGAGAGGGCACTTAGATTGGGCCCCGCTGGGTGGCAGCGGCTTTGAGGCGGCACTGAACGCTGGGACCTGCTGGCGACCGTGGGATGAGAGACTGTGATTTGGCGAGGGGTACTAGCCGGGGCCCCTGTTGACGACGTAGGAGCGCTTGGGGAACACCGACCGCCCCTGGGAGCACAGGTCCTTCGCATCACGGGGATCTCCCCCTATTTTTCTACACTCGTGTGGCCGGACTCACGGACCTTGGGCTGGGGTACACCACCACCTGCTGATCGACGCGGGCAGACAGTAGTGAGCGCAGGATCGGCAGACCCTCCACCAGACAATTGGGCCTCCGTATTCCTCTGTGTCCCTGACGGCCCGAAGAGGGCCATACAACACCCTGAAACTTACTCTACCTGGGCCCATGATGGGGAGAGTGTCCAGAAGAAAAGGGTTTGAGGTCCTGCGAGTAGAAGGCGCTGAACAACATACTGAGGACGATGAAGATACACCCGGGAGGCATGCGGAGAGAACCCCTGGGGACCCCACCCTTGCTGACATCATGCAGGCCATCACCTCTTCGAGGGAAGCGCTGGAAACAAAAATTTATGCAATAGAAACGGACCTCACGTTGTTAAAAGATGACCATCGTAAACTGAAGGAAAGAGTGACTATACATGAGAAAACCATGAAAGAAATCCCGGAAGCGGTTTCTACCCTACAACGCGCCTTGAGAACGGTGGAAACCAAAATTAAAGTATTGGAAATGAGAGCCGAAGACAGCGAGGGGCGCTCACGTAGAAATAACCTGCGCATAGTGGGAGTCCTGGAACGAGAGGAGGAGGCTGATGCTGTCCAGTTCCTGGAATCTTGGTTGAAGGCGGAGATGGCCCCGGAGGGTCTCTCCCCCTTTTATGCACTTGAACGCGCACACAGGGTCCCGGCTCGGCCGCCCAAGCCTGGAGCTCCCCCGCGCCCGATGGTAGCGCGGCTGCTCCATTATCGGGATCGGGACTACATCCCACAGCGGGCACGGGAGAAGCATGATCTGCAAATTGGCAATAGTAGGGTGATGATTTTCCCGGATTTCACCAGGGAGGTGCAGCGTCAGCGGGCTTCCTTCCTGGCCGTCAAGCGGAAGCTATGCCAGCTGCTTCTCCCCTATGCTATGCTGTTCCCGGCGCGCCTCCGGGTCACTGATAAGGCAGAGACGCATTTCTTTACCACATCCCAGGAAGCTTGGGAATGGCTGGAGACACGACGGAACGCTGGACCTCGTACTTCCTCACCGGGCTCGTCCCGGCGGGAAATGAACACTCCTTCGCCCCCTCGGAGAGCTCCTTCCCCGGAAGGATGGAAACTGGAGCGCGACAAAGCCGTGCAAGCGGTGGCAGAGCTTAGCCATGGAGATAAGAGCCCGAACAGTGATGTCCTTGAACGTGAAATGGATAAATCCGACGGCTCAAGGTCGAGCAGTCCACGAGAGGACTCAGATGGCGAACTTCCGGACGTTACCCCTCAAATGGCAGATGGCATAATCTGAAGAACTCATTACAGGTCGTATGAAGCGGGACTGCCTCTCATCGGGAGATGTCCTTTACTAACGCTTGGGGCTGCTAGTGGCACGTTGGGGACACTATCAGACTCTGGGGGCCAGCACTTGATTTACGACAGTGGGGGAGGGGGCTGGGGGAGATCTGGGTCCAACAGGGTCAGCTTACGCCCCGCCACTTTCTATGTTACACTGTTCGTGTGCTTTAGTTTGAATGGGGACTTGTTTGTGTGTACCTGTCCTGGGGAGGGGGAGTTGGGGAGTTTATAGGGTTATGGGGTTTCTGTTCTGGGAGCAGGCATGTTGCTGGGGGGATATTATTCCGATGAAGTCTGTGGCTTACACAATGGCACCCACCATAGGTATTGTTGGGGGATTTGGTTGGGGTCCAACCCGGGGGACTACTACAAGTTAGAACACGTCACGAACAATGGGACCCACCATAGGTATTAAATGTATAACCTGGAATGTCAGGGGGATGCACTCCATGAACCGGCGTCATAAAATACACTCATTCCTGGTTAGGAGGGGGGTACAGATTGCCCTATTGCAGGAAACCCATTTATCGCAGGCAGAAGGAGCAGCCTTACAGCGACGATGGAGGGGGCAGGTGTTTTATACTGCGTACTCGGCTTTTGCCAGGGGGACTTTGATCTGGGTGCGAGCGGGAGTCCCTTTTTAGTGTGTTAGGCAAATAATAGACCCAGAGGGCAGATTCGTGGTAATTTCGGGGAGGTTAGACGGGCGGGACATAGTGTTAGGGAGTATTTATGCCCCTAATATAGATCAATTTGCATTTTTCGTGCACCTCTCACAGACGCTTGCATCGGTGCTGACGGGTTCGGTGCTGTTGGGGGGGGCTTTAACAGTATTACTGATGTCAATCTGGACCGCTCCCACCTGCCACTCCCTGACGCACCCGCACACAGAATTGCCGAGACTAGACGAGACTGGCAGAGTCACTGGGGGCCCAACACCCGGGGGAGAGTGAGAGACTGGCAGAGTCACTGGGGGCCCAACACCCGGGGGAGAGTGATTATTCCTACTTTTCCGCCCTGCACGAGCTACATGTTCGCTTGGACTCTATTCTGTGCTCCCCGGACGTTCATGGAGGGATTAGTCTGTGCGAATACCTGACTAGGACAATTTCTGATCATAATCCCCTACTAGTGTCCCTGGATTGGGTGCGGATTAGAACCCCAGTTCCTAGCTGGCGTCTGAGACCGGAAGCATTGGAGGATCAGGTATTTCGGGCCACAATAAGTTCTGCTATTGAGGACTATTTTCTCGTCAATGCCAACACAGCGACAAGCCGTCCATCGAATGGGATGCATTTAAAACCGTCATTAGGGGCCGTTGCATTGGAGAAATAGTGGGGGTGCGGAGGGTTCTCCTGCGTGAAGTGCAGGACGCGGAACAGCGACTTAGGGAAGTAGAGAGGGATAGACCTGAGAGACTGGATAAACAGGATGACCTCCTTGCTGCCAGGGAAACACTGGAGGCACAGGTAGAAAAATTGCGCTGTTTCGACTATAGGGCCTATGTCGTGCAGGCGCATGCTGAAAGGGATAAATCTGGAGCGTTGCTGGCCTGGCTGGCCAACCCGGCGCGCAGGGGGACGACAATCCTGGAACTACGGGGGCGAGATGATGAGGTTTACTACAGTCAGCGAGATATTAACCTCCACTTTTTGGAATATTACACTGATCTGTACCAGAGCAGGCTTGACCCAGCGGTACTAGCAGATGAGGGGTTTCTAGAAGATTTAGAACTCCCCAGACTTGATGATGGGGCTGCAGAGACCCTAGGTAGAGAAGTCGAAATTGGGGAAGTTCGGAGCGCCATCAAACATATGGCCAGGAATAAGACACCGGGGACTGATGGGCTCTCGATTGAGTTTTATTCGGCATACGTAGACATATTGGCTCCCCGCCTGGTGGCCCTATATAATAGGGCGAGACGGGACGGCCGCCTACCCGCTTCAACAAGGGAAGCGGTAATCGTTCCGCTTTTAAAGCCTGGCAAACCAGCTTGGGACCGCACTGCATATCGGCCCCTCGCCATGCTCAACATGGACAATAAGATCTTAAGTCGCATATTGGCAAGTCGACTACTGGCCCACATGTCGACGCTTGTGCATGTGGACCAGACAGGCTTTATTCCGACTAGGAATACAGCAATGAATGTACGAAGACTCCTACGGGTATTGGATGCGAACACGTACGTTAAAGAAGAGGCATGCATTTTATCGGTTGATATTGAGAAGGCTTTTGATAGCCGCGAATGGCCGTGTCTTTTTAGAGTCCTGAGAGCGTTCGGGTTGGGAGACAGTTTTGTGGCTTGGACGGCTATCCTATATAAGGATTCCACCGCTAAAGTTCGAACGGGGGGGTTGATTTCGGAGGCTTGCTTGGTGGGCAGGGGTACGAGGCAGGGCTGCCCGTTGTCCCCCCCTCTTGTTTGCGTTGGCGGTGGAGCCTTTGGCCGTGCACGCTAGAACAGGCCGCCATTACCAAGGGCTAGAAGCAATGGGACAACCCCAATATATTGCACTCTACGCAGATGACCTCTTGATGTTCCTGGCTAACGCTGATGATGCTCTATGCGGAGCCAAGGCCCTGCTGGGGAGTCTGGGAAAAGTTGCGGGCCTTAAGGTAAATTGGACCAAGACGTGCCTTTTCCCTGCTATCGCGGAAAGGATTTGCCCACCTGCAACAGATGGAGTGCCGTGGGAAAGCAGCTGCCTGACCTACCTGGGGGTTAAAATATATCATGATCCCGGTGACTTACTGGAGGGCAATGTAGGGAGCAAGAGCAATTTCGAGTTCTGGGGGTCCCTCCCGCTGTCGGTGGCCGGCAGGGTGGCACTATTAAAAATTATCACATTGCCACGACTACTCTATTATTTTGGATCGCTGCCACTCTGGATACCAACAGACTTTTTACCCAGCTCAACACCATGATCACATGGTTTCTATGGGGCACAGGAAGGCGGAGAGTAGCGCTTACTACCATGATGAGGCAGAGGGGGGATTTGCAGTACCAGATTTTGAAGCCTATTACCATGCAGCTCAATTGCAATGGTTCACGAAATGGATGGCGGGTTGCCTCCGGAATGCGGAGCACCCTGGAAACCCGAACTCGAGTTTGCAGCTCCTTTCCTGGGTGTTGCTGCACCTCCCCCTGAGGAATAGGGCGGTTCCCTCGGACCTAAGAGCAGCGCGCCGGTGTTGGAATTGGTCCTGTGGTCGGGCACAGATAAAATACCCTTATGCGCCAGAGATTCCTTTGCTGGTCTACGAGGCACTACCCCACGTTGGGGACTGGCATAGACTACGGGCATGGGGAGAGGCGGGGATCATTACTATCGGAGATTTATATGCAGATAATACCCTGCTCCCTTTTAATGATCTATTAGAACGATACGACCTCCCACAAGGAGACTTCCTTCTACATGTTGCCCTGGGGCAGCTATCCGAAAGCATTGGCGGGAGGGACTGGCGGAACCTCACACCTCCCTGGGTTGTCAGTATATAGTAATGGCCGCTGGCATAATTAAAGCGGTCACCTGCTTTTACCGACGCCTCACTCAGGAGACGAGACAACCCCTGACAGCCCTGTGTCTCAAATGGGAGGCGGACTTGGGCGAGTCCATAGCTGAGAAACAATGGGGGGAACCAGTGGAGAGAGCCTGGAAAAGTTCTAGGAATGCGCGTTTTCAGCTAATTCACTTCTTTGTACTTCTCAGAGCGTACCTTACCCCGCGTAAGATTTCTGAGTATTTTGGGGCACAGTCCGCTTGCCCGAGGTGCAACCTGGAGAATGCAGGGTTTTTACACATGCTTTGGGATTGCCCGCGTCTGGGAGGGTTCTGGAAAGAGGTGACGACTAGATTGGCGGATGCGACAGAGCGCGACTTAGTGTTGACACCGGGGTGCTGTCTCCTGCACTGGTTCTCCCACACTGCCAGGAACAAGATCACTAGCAGGTTTATAGACTTGGGGTTGGTGCTGGCCAAAAGGGAACTTACCAGCCACTGGAAGGCGAAACATGTCCCTAATGTACTGCGATGGACGAGGGAACTTATAAAATGGGCTGACTGTGAAGGGATCTTTAGACTACAGATGGCCCAGAGAACTGGGAGCGAAAAGGCACTGGAGGTAGCAAGGGCATGGGTGGCATTAGTGGAGATACTGAAACAGCCGAGCGAGGACAACGACGTACCCCCTGACGACAAGGGCCCTGACGTGGGTGACTGAGAAAGTGTTTTTCTGGGTGACCCGGACTACTGCTCGTGAGCGCAGACTGCCAAGTGGAGCTCCTGGTCTGCGGAACCCAGTGGTGGAACTGCAGTGCCAAGATTAAAGACCCTGACGCGTGTTGATCTGACCAGCATTATAATGCATGACATCCGGTGAATAAGCAACATGCCTGGGGGGAGGGGAGGGTGGACCTTTTTTGGGGAGGGAGGAGGTGTCCTCTCTTGGTTTGTTAAGAAGTTAATTGAGGAGCAGAACAATGTGATGGTGACTACCAACTTAATAAGGTACTGAGTGCTACAGACCTGGAGACCCTAGGCCACTCTAGCTGTACCATTAATTTCTTTTTTTTATTAAGCTGACAAAGGAATAACACCTTCATGTGAAATGCCAACCTGAGAATGGTGTGTAACTCTGCAATTAGCTGTACTTGGATTTAGATTGCCTATACAACGTTGTATTTGTGCTACTATTGACTGATATATTACAAAATAATAAAATTCTGTTTACAAAAAAAATAAAGATGGTCAACATTTGTGAATTTTTTCCAAAGCAATCTGATGATATGCTGCTTTCACATCTATATTGCTAAAATACTTGGCTCCATCTATCGTAGTCAACAATTCCTGAATTTTTGGCAAAGGATGTAATGCTACAACAATATTCTTATTTAAAAGAATGTAAGTCCACACACAATCTGATTTGCCCCTCTTTCTTCTTAGCTAAAACAATAGCACTCACCCATTCAGCTGCATTAACAGGTTCAATTATTTTCTTCTCACACAGCTCATTCAAATGATTTCTTAAGTCCTCTCTAACACATAACGGTACACTTCTTACCTTATGTGCAATAGGCACAGCGCCCTCTTTCAAAATAATCTGGTGTTCAAATCCATTCACTTCACCAAATATGTCTGAAAAAACTTCAGAATGTTTCATCAAACGTTTTGCCACATCATCAGAGTGGTTGTCAATTAACATTACTGAAGTGTCAGTACCAGGTCTCAAAACAATACCTAACTTCCCTTGATCAGTCCATCCCATAATATCCTTTCCTTTTACAGCCATGTAAATCTTCGTACACACTTCTCTTCCAGCAAAATGTAATGTATCTTCAAAGAACCCCCGTTTCAATTTCAGAGTCTCCATAAGCAACCGCTCTTATGTAAGCTTGCTCAAGCATTTTGTTACCCTGATACATTTTTAAAGTATTCTCTGACAACACAGTGACTGGGGATCCAGAATCAGCCATTATTCTGATTTGTTTATCACCAATCATGGTGGAACACAACGGACCTTACTTACTTACAACACCACCTCTGTATGTATGTGCATCGTTATCTTTCGAGTCATCCACACCCACCATCAGCACAACTTTCGTGAATTCCTCAGTTACTTCATGTGCATCAGATTGATGTACACAATATACCTTCACATGATTACCAGCCTTACAAACTTTCATAAAGTGTCCAATGTTCCTGCATTTATTGCACCTTTTACCTTGTGCTGGGCAATTAGGCCTATTCCCTATATGGGTAGTAGATCCATATCTGTAAAAGATTCTTGTAGATGTTTTGTTAAATTTGCTCCTTCCCTCCTGTTCACTTCCTTTACTCACTACATTCACACTTGTGCTTTCATCTGCAATCAACTTCACTGACTCAACTGATCTCTCAATGCAATCTTGATGGTTCCTTCCAACGTAGGATTTGTACAACACAGTAAATGTTCCTGAACTTTTACCACCACATGATCTCTTATATATGGCTCTACAGAATTCTCAAATTTGCAGGTGCTAGCTAAAATTCTTAAAGCTGCCACATACTGATCCACATTTTAGCCAGCACTCTGTTTCCTGGAATCAAGATTTTAACGTTCTAATACAACACTGGTTCATCAGCAAAGTGCTTTTCAGGTCGTTTCACGGCTTCCACATAGGCACTCCATCTTTATGCATCTCCAGCCTTTGCCGCAGAAGGTCTCACTTCCGGTAAATTGTTCAACATTTTCTGTGCTTCAGTTCCAAGACTATTATTAAATAACAGTGATTGTTTTTGGTGGGCGCAAAGTCGACCCCATCAATTGCAACAATATAGTTCTGAAACACTCTGTACCAATGTTTCCATTTCTGGATGGGCTTTCCTGGATTTTGTAAAAAATGTACTGGTTGCTGTATACGATTGCTAGAAGCCATATCAATGAGCGTGACCAGTAAATAAAATAGTGTGGTTTTGCAACAAAAAAAAGCACAACCAAGAAAGTACTTTTAGCCAGGTAGAAATCAAACAAACCGATAACGAGTTAAAAATAACACATTTACCTCTTGCATGTTCAATTCACAGGATGTTCAATGGCAAAATCCACGCTGCACTTTATAATAAAGGCAGCACCGCTGGAGCAATAAATAACTAGCAGTCTAGCAAATATAAGCGTTACATGCGTTGCTGTGGTGACGCGATAAACATAGTGCCAATGCAGTCAATAAAATGACCACCTGACGTTTGGAACGCAGTACGCTGCGTTGCAGACAGCGATATTAAAACAATCGCCGTCAAAAACACTTAAGATGGCCGTCTTCCATTTAGTTTGCACCACACTGCTTTGCACGTCTGCGTGAGTCTGAACAGCGTTAGACTGACACGAGCATCATCAATTCATTCCTGTGACAGGCGCTGATATAGAAACACTTCTTCAATCCACGTTAATTAAAATAACGGTGCTGCCATCTTCAAGTGCTCCGCACGTCGCACCATAAAAAATTAAAATATTCCACACCTGCCAAAGTGTTCCGATGGGCTCCGGGCATAGATAACGATTGTCCCTGTTAAGCGCTTAACAAAAAACGCTTCTCCAAGTCGATCCCGCTCGTCGCAATATATCATGATGTACAAATTTCTCCACTCGTCTTTGCCGTTTACATGTACATTTATTTCTCGTACAAGTACATGTTAACGGAGCCCAACAATTCTCTTCTCACAATATCTACGGTCTGCTGCCAGTTGCCGTAACCGTCGGCGTCCGAACCTTACCAACATTCCACTTGCCCTTGTGACACTCATGTGCCACATAACCAAGCACAATACAGTAAGTAACATTACCACAAATACATAAACATACCCTACAACAGTCTCCCAAAGGAAAATTCTGACCGATTCTCTCAGGCCTCAGTTCTCCTTCTATTGCCATGAAGTGTTGTGCGTTTGGCTGAGGACTGGGGCCGGGGAAAGAAACGCGACGCGCTTCTCTCCCTTGCTTCAACTGCGGCCGGGCAGAGAGCACTGCAAAGAAATGCGCCTCTCCCCCTCAATTCACTTGGGAGCACACTGGATTTAAAAGAAAACAAGCAGCGTGACACTTACTGGAATACCGTGCAGGCCAAAGTATACCTCCGTTGCGACGTGCCGCGGCGCCTCATCAATAACTCAGGGAGCCAAGATGAAATGGTGACACCTAACGCTCTTTCTTATTTCTTTTTAAAACTAGTCAGTTACGACAAAACAACATTTGAAGAAGAGAATAGATATATTTTAGCCAAGGAATACTACCTGTCAATTAAAACCCGAAACAGACAAACGGGACCCATCCATAAATTGGATTGTGTCAGAAGGCAAAGAGAAACATGAAACTCAGAAAGAAAACATATCATTAACAGAGAAAAACACACTACTTATCTTTGTTCTGAGCAGCCAATAAAAGAGAAATGTGTTGGTGTGGCAGGGGTTTATATGCTCTGCTTCAAGATTCCAGATTGGAATATGTGTTTTATTATGTGTTTTATTGAATGTTCTTTAAAGGGGTGCATGTTGGGGCAGCAATAAAAGGTTTTATGCATAATGATAGCCTCCGGTCTTGTAATGAAATAACTGAAATTAATATATGAAACTGCAGTTCCACTAGTTGTTACCTGGTGTCCCTCACAAATCAATAACCCTGGGCGGAGCTGGCGGAGTGCAACTACGCGGAGGTCTACGGAGTTGGGGGGAAACTCCGTGGAACTCCGCTCCGCCACCCGCCTCCACCCCCGTAATAAAATATTAGTCACAACATAATTTAAAGAAATAAAAAATCACTTACCTGTATTGCGGCGTCCCCGGGCTGCCCTCCTCCTCCTCGCAAGCATCTTGCATGAACTGCACATGCGCGCACGCGCATGCACATTTCTCACAAAGAAATGCGCATGCGCAGTTCATGCAAGATGTCCGGCGAGAAGGAGGAGGGCAGCCCAGAGACGCCGCAATACAGGTAAGTGACTTTATTTTTTTTTGTCACCATTATTTTATTAGGGGGGTGGAGGCGGGGGGGCCAATTTAGCGGGGGCTGGCTAACTCCGCTCCGCTGCAGAGCCGGAGTTTTTTTCCCTACTCCGCGTTCTCAGCGGAGCGCGGAGTAGGGAAATATCCGCACACTCCGCCAGCGGAGCGGAGCTCTCCGCCCGCGCCTACAAATCAACTGCAAAAGCAGTAAAATATTTTCATGAAGCTGCAGTTCCACTTTTTGTTAATAGAAGTCCAGCTCAAGTCATCAGAAGCCACAGCTTCAAATGACCTGTACCAAGCTGAGGGTGTGTGGCTTTGGTATATAAATTTACATACGCACTTTTGCTATTTTAATCATCTGTGCTAGTTTTCTATAGGATTCACTATTTGCCAAAGCTGTTTCAGAACAGTGAGTCACTATTACAGATTTCAATATGTTTCTTAAATTTCTTTTAAGTTTGTGATCACACCCTAATATTTATAGTAACGTTAATTCACTGCTAAATACAGGCAGATAGTATATGGCTGTTTATGTTATGGAGGGTGTAAGCATTGTCTTTGATTTGAGAAAAGTGATTTCTGCATACTCACATTGCTTTGTACAACACTCCAAAAGGAGGGATGCAGTTCCACAAGTAGCTTCTAGAGGGCTCACTCAAGTCAGATGCAAGTGGTTAAAAGGTTGGTGGGGTGTGGTTTCAACCTAAAAATCTGCATATACACTGTTGCTCCTCTAATGATGTGTTTATTTTCAGTAGGATAAATAAATATACCAAATCAGGATTATAGTGAGGAACGAACATTGTAATTTACAATAAATGTCTTCAGAGTTATGAAGTTACCAAAGTAGAGAGGGAGGCAGAGGTAGAGGCTAGGTTTATTCTCCTGACAGTTACGTAGTTAGACAAAAATCGAGTATATCGAAGAAAACCTGCCCTTAGGAATTAGATAGGATACAGCAAGAATTCTTGCTGTATCGTATCTAATTCCCTAAGGGCAGGTTTTCTTCGATATACTCGATTTTTGTCTAACTTCAGAGTTATGAAAACAGTTGATGTAACTCTACTATTCTATAGGGACTATCAGTCATTGGGAAGTGCAAATATCCATCAAATTCTACTTTGGGGGAACTATTTTTAAGGTGTATGTGTGCATGTGCAAGGGCAAAATGCCCTTGCTCAAAATGAAGGCATACAGTGGAAGGAGTGGGCTGGTCTGTTGATCTATACCTTCTGCTGGGGTGGGAGGGAATATGGTTTGAGTGACATGGCAACAGACCAATGGTGAAAGAGTGTTAATTGGCCTGGGGCGCATATATGTATGTCTTTTTGTATAATATTTTTGGGAAAACATGAGGCTTGCAAGACAGCCAAAGCTGTCTTTATGCTGGACCTAAAACCCTGGAGCAACGTACTGGTGGTCCTTGATGTACTGCGATGTTGATGTGTACGTCAGTAGATGCTCCACTTGTAGCAATGCTGACAAACCTTTGTCAGAGTATAACTGCCCCATGACTTCTGTTAAGTTACCTGCAGGTCCTTGTATAAAAGTTGGGATCTACTTTATATGGCCCATGAATGCTTTACGTCTTGACACGAGTCATGCTATTATTCTTTTTTTTAAAACAACACATTTTGAGTTTATTTATTCCCAACATCAATAAAAACTTCAGGCTTACGCCCGGTGAGCCATAGATGAAGCACCAAACAGTGCATAGAAATATACAGAAAGTCATACACAGCAATTAAATTATCAAATATCAATGACATGGTCTCATGAATACACAAAACAGCAGATGACCAAGGTCTCAACTAACTTGCATGAGATCGTCAGTCTACATTCCCCATATTCGGTCATATTGCTGTGGGACTCCACACGCCTTATATACCAGCTTTTCTAGTGCTGCGCAGGAGTCCATTCCTCAAACCCACTTATGGATTGACGGGCCTGTGTGTTCCTCTCATATCTAGCAAGATCCCTCTTGGCCAGCATATATGCAGTTGCAAGTAGGGGCTATTATTCTAATTGATTATTTTAGCAAATGGATAAAAGAGTAAGGGTCAGGTCGAACGAGCAAATCATTTAATCAAATAAATCATTCAGATGATATTAAATTCACATATTCAGACAGCAGCTTTTAGAACTAGATTGTGGCTGTACAGGACCATCCCTCATAGCACCACAGGGAGAACCCCATTTAAAATTACTCAGGGGTAGACTGGCCATTACACAATTGCAACCTTACTGGTCATTAGCATGGACAATATGGGAAAGTAAAAGTCCGGCAGAGAAAGATGCCCACACACGGAATATGGTTTCCAAGCAGCAAAGCTATATGCGTAGCAGCTATGATGCCAAGAATGCTGAAAAGATAATGTCTGTACAAATTGGTGACCAAGTAAGCGGAAGATATCCCAAAAAGAAAATCAATATGAGCAAATACAGTGAACCCAGGTGGGAAGTCAAAAGGTAAGGCACAGCAGTCTTGCGAGACAATGGCCAGTAGTGGAATGGGTCGAGTATCGTTGTCATGAAACCCACTGAACCCTCAGTCGGATCCATGTTCGATCGTTGTAGAACGCCAGAAGTAGTAGACCGGGCTGCAAGTGACATGCACTGTGGTGATGATGATGTGAGAACAAGTGACAAATGTTCCATCAATGTTCCCTCGCCCAATGAAAGAACTAATCCTGCTGACAGTGTTCGTGCCAGAACAAATGCTGCTCCTTCTGTTCGATTTAAACACTATGTACTGGAATAAATTGTTGATTAGAGGGAAAAGATGTAATATACTGATTATTTATATGCCTTTATGTACCTTGTTTCCTCCCTTGTCCTTCACCAGCCCCAGTCCTTCATCCCTTTCATGAGTGCACTTGTGGCCCGCATGCTGTCAAGTTATAGAATGTTGAAGAGGGTTAATGGTTGTTGGTGGAATTAATGGTGTTCCGTGAAGAACTGTTCTGGAATAAAGACCTACCACTTTACCTGCGCCTCCTTGTCATTACAGCTTCTTACGCCAGTTATATACAACTACTTGCGAGACTTGCACCACACTGTGAAGCCTGCAAAGAAAGGACACAATCCTTATATGCATCCACGCATGAGTTACTGAGATTGGTACCCTGCAAAAAAGACTGTGGTTTTGGTGCTGCCTTGCGTCAGTTGCCCCTACAGTGTCTGTGCCATTCACAGGCATTGTAAGTGCAGTGAAGCCATTTTGAGAGCAGGGGCTGGGAGTTTGTCATTAAGAACTCCACAGCTCCAGGATGGCTTCACTGAAGACTGGGAAGTTTGGTACTAAATGTCTCAGCACATTAAACCCAAACTGATGCCAGTGTTGGATTTAATGTAAAATGCACTCAGAGGGCATCTTAGAGATGCCCCCTGAAAAACGACCAGCCCTGGTGTGGTTCCTGAATGGCTATCTGGCACCACCAGATACGTTTCTGGACCCCTGGGTAGAGAGACCCCGCTCTCTGGGTCCTGAAACCAATCCCATCCTGGGCAGAGGTGTCATGCCTCCTCCCCCAGGATGTGAAGGGTCCACAAACGGGAAGCTTCAAAGGCATTCCGCCTTTGTTAGCTGCCCCAGCCTCAGCTGCTATCAGCAGCTGGCTTCCACAGGTTCTGGCCCCCACTTTGGGTGAAAGAATCAGCAGGACAACCTAGAAAGAAAGGAAGGTGTGCCCACCTTTTGCCAACTCCACCCCTCAGTTGGGGGAGGCGAAGTGAAGCACACATCTCAGTCCCCACCATCTTGAAGATGAGGGAACTCCCCCAATCAGGATGAGGCATATGCCACCTCCCACTGGAGTGTGGCATGGGAGTGGGTGTAGACACACCAGGGAAGGGACCTATTGGTCCCGACCTGCACACCCCTGTAATCCTCCTAAATCTAGTATTTAGGTGCACCCCTGAACCTTGCTCCTTAGATTTGACGACCTAAGAAGTAGAAGGACCAAAGAGTAGTGTAGCAGTAGAGAAGAAGATGACGACTGACTTGGCCCCAGCCCTACCGGCCTGTCTCCTCCTCCACCGACCCTGCTTCAAGAAATTGGCGTGGTCCCGCAGCCAGCAACCTCAAGAACCTCAGAGGACCTGTGCTGTCTTCGACAAAGACTCCTGTCTCCCGTGGATATTGGATTTGTCCAGCAAAGAAACCAACACCAGTCTCCGGAGCCGGGCGGATACGCAACTCTGCACCACACTCTGCACCCGACACCCATGGATTGAGTTTGAGTGACTCACCTATCCTGTGAAGTCTCCCCGGCGATCCTGGCCTTGTCTGCATCGGTGGCTGACCTCTCCAGAAGCCTCCTCTCGATGCATGCAGACTCTGTTCTAAGGGTCCCCCCCGACCGTGACCGGAACCAGCTGAGAAAACCAGACACCAAAAGGCACCCCTGCATCCTCAACCCCCCGACCTTGGGGAGCCCAGCTGTTGGTGCCCAGGTCTCCCCCAGCTATCCAACTTACCTGCCCAGCCATTGGTCGACTTCGTCCAGCCTCCTGGTCCAAGCCTGCAGCCTCTTTCTGAAACCAACGACCGCCATTGGAAAGCATTGGGCGCCCAACGCTGATTTGCACCCGGCCACCCCTGTGCCGCTGGTGGTGTAGCTTTGGTGCTGCATTGTGGCTCCCCCCTGTGCTCACCTCAACCCCCGGAGAACTTGACCTAAGACCCTGGGTACCTACCTGCAAACTGTGCCTCTTCGATGTACCACCGGCCCTATTGGATAGCATTGGGCCCAGTGACCTCTGCGCCCAGCTGCCCCAGTGCCGCTGGTGGTGCAGTACCTACTTGGTCTTGAACCTTGCCCTGTGTTGTCCTAAATCCCCGAAGCCTGGAGAAGTAAGTTGAGTACCTACCTGCAAATTGTTTAACACTGTTTTCCTCCATAGGATTGCATTGTAAGTCTATCTATTGCATTAAACTGTCTAACTGTATCACTGCTAAAGCATACAACTGTACTTTATTGACATTTACAGGAAGCATTCTTAAAACTGTAAAACTTATACCTGCATTTACAAAACATTACTTCATTCTTCAAGGTGTGTTTTTTTTTTTTGTGTGTTTAATAAGCTTTATTGAGATAAAATTCATCATATAACATTGGGCAAAAATCAGAACAATATTCAAGAACAATTAGATTATATGGAATAAAATATGCCGTGAAACATAGTAGAAAGCCGTTTACAAATTTTTAGGATTTATAGGGAAAACAGAAATAGGGTGAGGGAGGGAAAAAGAGGGGAGAAATAAGATATGCTCTACAACTGAGGATCAAATAACAATAAATATATATCAGAACAAATGGAATGTAGGTTGATATGTGCAAATAGAATTACAATATTAAATATTTTAAAAAGAAAAGAGAAAAAAGGCAAAGAAGTAAAACAGAAAAAATCATGGAGGCTGGAAATTTTCAGAACAGTTACGGGATATCTGAAGAAATTAGATTTTATTCAAATAAACAGTTAGTGGTAACCAAAATAAATCTCTATTTCTTTGTGGATTATGACAGGATGCGAAAGCAGTATCCAGCCTATGGTAGTGGCATAGAGTGTTCCACCAGGATTTGACTGAGAGTTTGTTTGAGCATTTCCAATTAAGTGTAATCTGTTGAACAGCTAAGGCTAGCATGAGGTCGAAGAGTCCCCGCTCATGAGACAGTAACCCAAGTGACTCTGATAGACTGCCTATGAAGAGAATGGTGTTTGATATGGGAGTATGGAGATTAAAAATAGTTGAGACCCTAGACCAAATTTGTGACCAAAATGAGGCTACGTGAGGACAAGAAAAGAGGAGGTGATATAAATCAGCTAATGGATGGTCACAGGACCAGCAAGTTTTATCAGAGTGTGTAAAAGTGGCAATGGAAATAGGAGTAAAAAACAATCTATGGTACAGAAAAAAGATAGATTGAGTGGTGGATGCAGATCTGGAGATTTTTAACAATCTGATCCAGATCTTGTTCCAAAAATCAGTGCTCCATTCACAACCCAGATCCGCTTCCCATACAAGTTCTACCTTAGTTTTGGCTCGTTCTGGATCAGCAGAATTGAAGAATTTATAGATAAGAGAGGCCTTTGGAAATAAAGATAAAATTTTGATAAGTGGATCCTGCGTAGACAGGAAGTCTTGAGGGGGAAGAGAATAGAAAATTTCTAAAATGGTTTCCACCAGTAGTAGAAATTTGTGCAAGAACGAACGAGGACATTGAAAAGTGGTTTGAAACTGGGGAAAGGAACAGGGAGCAATACCATCAAAGACATCTTGAATCCAAATGATACCCTTAGATCTCCAAGAACTCCAAAATAAGGGTCTGTTGTTGATGGCAAGAAGGCGATTGTGCCAAAGAGGAGAACGTAAAAATGTATTCCTGGAGATTAACTTTGGTTGACAATGAGGTCTTAGTAATGAGCAAGTGTGTTTAAATAGCGGGAGAGATGTGAGGCTAGTTTTGGCAGTAAAAGCGAGGATCTCTGAGAAAGAGAAAGGGGAGAAAAGGCAGTGTTCAATAGTGACCCATAAAGGAGTAAGAGAGGAGACATCCGTATGAAGCCAATAAGAAGCCTGTTTGAGACAAAAGGCCTTGTGATATAGTCTAAAGTTTGGGAAATTTACACCTCCAATAGATTTTAACTTCCTGAGATGAGATAGAGAGATTCTAGATTTTCTACTATTCCATAGGAATTTAGAAAGAAGGGAATCCAGCTTTTTGAAATAAAGAGATGGGATATGAACAGGGAGCATTGAAAGAGCATATAACACTATAGGAGTGACCATCATCTTAATAGAATCAAGACGTCCCCACCAGGAAAGAAAAAGAGGATTCCAGGAGGAAAGTAGTTTGGAAACCCGATCCAGGATTTCTTTCATATTTATTGTGATCAGGTCCGGAATGGAATTGGTAAACCATACACCGAGGTATTTAATTTTTGAAGTATTCCAGCGAAATCCCGTTAGGTCAAAATGATGTTTAGAGCAATATTTGGTTATAGGAAGAATTTCTGTTTTGTCAGAATTAATTTTGTAAACCGATACCGCCGACAAATTTGAAATTTCTTGTAATAAAGGGGGAAGAGAAGATTCCGGATTGGATATAAAAAGTAAGATAACGTCTGCATATGCAGAAAGCTTCAAGTGTCGGTCTCCATATAGGAATGCAGAAATGGAAGTGTTATGATGAATGTGAGACAAAAAGGGTTCCAGAGATAAGATAAAAAGAAGAGGAGATAAGGGGCAACCCTGTCGAACGCCACGATGAAGGGAGAAACGTTTTGAAATAAGACCATTGACAATAGTAGAGGCAGTAGGTGTGGAATAAAGTAATGAAACCAAGGAAATGAATTTAGGCCCAAAACCATGCCAACGGAGTGATTTAAATAGAAAAGACCAATCAACTCTATCAAAAGCCTTTTCCACGTCAATAGATATTGCAGCTAAGGGATAGGGTAGAGTAGATGCTTTGTTTAGAACATTAAAGAATATCCGGGAATTATCAGATGTTAGTCTGCCCTTGACGAAACCACACTGTTCTGGACAAATTAAATGAGGTAAGAGTGATTCAAGGCGTAATGCTAATATTTTAGCGAACATTTTATAATCTACATTTATCAAAGAAATAGGACGATAAATTTTGCAGAATTTCGGATCCTTACCCTCTTTATGAATAAGACAGATAGAAGCCTCCAAGAAAGTACCGCTTGCTTCACCAATAGTGCAAAAATACTGAAAGAGATTAAAGAGTTTTGGGAGTAAGATACTAGAAAAATGTAGATAAAATTCAACGGAAAAACCATCTGGGCCAGGGGATTTGTTTTTCTTTAATGAGCCTAGGGAATTAGTAATCTCCTGGATCGATATATCCGAATCTAGGGAGTCGAAGTCAAGACCTGAAGATGAAGAGGGAGAAACATTGCTGAGATATGAGTCGATAAGAGGGGACGGTGCTGGAGACTCCGGAGTGTATACGTTTTCGTAAAAGGAGGCAAATTCATCCAAAATGGCATGGTCCTTAAAAAGAAGTTTCCCATCCTCTGACTGAATAGAATCTATCAGAGTTCTTTCTTTTCTGGATTTGAGGTAATTAGCTAAAAGAGAACCCACCTTATTACGGCCTCCATAGTATCAGGCGCTACTACGAAGAAGAATAGAAGATGCATTGTTTGTAGAAATCTTATTAAAATCCAGCTTTGCACGAACAAGCTCCTGCCGAGTGGAATCTGATGAGGTATAAAATTGATGCTCCAAGCGTTTGATGTTATCGAGTAGGACTTTATGTTGAGAAAGGGCATGTTTCTTTTTCCTAGAGACAAAGTCAATGATGAAACTGCGGGCAGCAGCTTTAAAAGCGTCCCACCCCAAGGCAGAAGAAACGGATGGACCTTCATTGAAAGAAAAGAATTACTCAGCAAAAGAGGCGAAGGAGGAAGAAAAAACTGGATCTTGTAGCAGGAAGTTGTTAAACCTCCACCTGGAGGACTTGGGCTGCGGAGGGAGCAAATCAAAATCAGCAATCACCGGGGCATGATCAGAAATCAAAATAGGTTCAATTGAGGATGAAATGAGATTTTGAGCCAGAGGTTTAGACAGAAAAAGGTAATCTAATCGGGTTAAGGAACCATGTGGAGGGGAGAAAAAAGAAAATTCTGTTTGGTCTGGGTTACATAATCTCCAAGCATCTACGAGATGTGTCTGTGCAATGGTACTATGAAATTGCTTGTGAGCTTTGTGAGGGGCAAAACGTACCTGAGACTTACGGTCAATAAAGGGGTCCATGATCTGATTGCAGTCGCCACCTAGGATAAAAAATTCATCTTTGTGCTGCAAGCATTTGTTTGTAATAGTAGGCCAGAAGGAATAATCTGGTTGAGTTGGACCATAAATATTGAAAACAGTTAAAGAGATATTATCATTAATAAGTAATTTAACTAAAATCCATCTACCATCTGCGTCAATTTCTTGCGATACAACAGAACATTTCAACTTTTTATGGCATAAAATAATAACACCATTTTTCTTTGTAGTAGTAGGAAAAACAAGAACTGAACCAACCCAATTGCGTTTGAGTTTAAGAGCCTCAGCTTCTGACAAATGAGTTTCTTGTAATAAAGCTAAATCAGGATTATAGGAGGCTAAATGAGAGATAATTCTCTGCCTTTTTATAGGGTTAATAAATCCTTTTACATTCCAAGTAACAACTCTGAGTGTAAGAAAATAAGCAATATATATAGAACAAAAGAACCAATAACAACGCTACATTGAAAAATATATGGAGTAATACGATCAACAATAAAAGCCAGAGGTGAATGAAACAGTAGAGAATAAGGAGAGAGTTGTAGAGAAGGGAAAAAAGGAAAAAGAAGGGAAAAGGAGGAGAGTAATAGGAGAAACATTAAGAGAAGACAGTACATGACATCCATTAGTACCAAATAAGAATGCAAATGAGGAAATAAAAGGATTGACGACTGTAATACGTACCTTCTAAGGGAAGACAAGAAGAAATATACGAGGAGTGGCGACACAAAGGAGAAGACAACACAACCAACCGGGGAGGAAGCACCACAGCGGGGATCGTATGAGACAAATAGGAAACGGATAGAGAGAGATATTAAAAAAGGAGATACCTGCAGAGATATAGAGGGAGAAAAGATAAAAATGAGAAGAATATCATGTTACACAACACTTGTTAACAATAACCTGCAAAGAAAAGCATTAGCTAAGACAAAGCGAACCAAATCATGTAATGAAAGAGAAGAAAATCAAGGTATGGAGGACGTAGAAGAGAGAGGACCAGAAATTTCCATCGACGTCGCGGAGTGCGAATGAATGAATTTCTTCAGTTCTGCCGGATCATCAAAAGTAGAAGTATTGTTCTGGAAAGTAACCTTGAATAAACATGGGTGAAATAGTCCATAACGTGCTCCAAGCGTATGAAAAGCTGGACGAAGATCAAGGAGTTCTTACCGTCGTTTAGCTGTTGATGAAGAAACATCTTGGGAAATAAATAATTTAGAGCCTGACCAGACAAGCTGTTTTTATGTTTAGCTGCATTTAAAACTAGTAACAAGTCTGTATATTTCAAAAATAGAAAAATCACACCCCGTGGTTTTGAAGGAGCAGTTGACGAAGACAAGCGGGGGCCCAGCCTGTGAGCTCATTGAATATTCAAATTTGTAGATGCAGGAAGGTCAAGAAGCTTTGTGAGAAAGGTGTTGAAGAAGTGGACGGGATCGTTACCCTCCAAACCCTCAGGAAGACCATACAAGCGGAGATTATTGCGCCTATTTCGGCTTTCAAGATCTTCCGCTGATTTCTTCAACGAAAGGACCTCCCTCTCCAGGGCAACCAATTTGGTGGATACATTCTGTAGGTCATCAACTTGTTGCTCCACTAAGGCAATACGAGATTCCATAGATGACCATTTGGTATCCAAAACTTGCAAGCGGGAATTGGTTTCCTCAACAAATGGGCGCAAAGTGCGAATTTCCTCTAAGACAATGTCCAGAGACACCGGAGAAACAGACTTTGGCGGAGAGGGAGGGTCCTGTTTGAGACGATTGTTGGCAGAGGCAGGAGTCTGCATTTTGATTGAAGATGCTGGCAAGACCGTCGACTTTGAAGATCTGGATTGCGCCATATTGCTATTTTCTTGAAGCGCAGATTCGATATGAGGAGAGTGAAACACAGGAGTATGAGCAGTGAATCTCTTGTTAGTGAGTAACAGCTTCTTACTCCTACCCATAGAGCAAAGGGAGGAGAAATTGCGTTGGAGTAAGATAAAACACCAGCAAACACCCCACAGCGCGTGAAGAGAACTCCAGAGCTTAACTGCGCAATATACTATGTTAAAATAATTATTCCTCCTTTGAGCCAGAAAAAGACTGGTCAGGCATGAAATAGCAGGCACTGTAAAATATTGTGGCGAAAGTCAAGATAAAGGCATTGTACCTGAGAATGAAGAAATAACATCTCAGATGAAATCAAAATGGCGGCCGTAGAAGAGCTGCAGCAGTTTTGCATTGCTTTCATATAACAAGCATTGGCATAGCCAATAGGTCTCGCTTTTGGGACCTTATAAGTGATTAGCCATGCAACATGTGATGTTGTTTAATGAAGGATATTGTGGTGGATAACTAAACACTTATAATGTCCTAAAGGCGAGACCTATTGGCTATGCATTGTGGGGGCCTTATAAGTGTTTAGGTAGAGCTATTGACTTTGCCAATGTTTCTAAGCTGTGCTTGTAGAGAAGTGTGGCTGCTGTGCAGCATGCTGAGAAGTTGTAATTAAAAAGTGTAAGAAGCACTGAGTGATGCTGTGGTGTTGTTGAGTGATGCTGTGCTGGCCCTGAGTTATGCAGTGGTGGCATTGAGTGATGCTGTGGTGGTGCAGAGTGATGCTGTGGTGATGCTGATTGTTGCTGTGGCGCCTCAGATTGATGCAGTGGTAGCGCTTAGTGATGCTGCGGTGGTGCTGAGTGAAGCTGTGGTGGTGCTGAGTGATGCTGTGGTGGTGCTGAGTGACGCTGTGGTGGTGCTGAGTGACGCTGTGCTGGCCCTGAGTGATGCTGTGCTGGCCCGGAGTGATGCAGTGTTGGCCCTGAGTGATGTTGTGGTGTCGCTGAGTGATGTTGTGGTGTCGCTGAGTGATGCTGTGGTGTCGCTGAGTGATGCTGTGGTGGTGCTGAGTGATGCTGTGGTGGTGCTGAGTGTTGCTGTGGTTGTGTAAAGCGATGCTGTGGTGGCGCTGAGTGATATTGTTGTGGCCCTGATCGATATTGTTGTGTGCTTGAGTGACGCAGTGGTGGTGCTGAGTGTTGCTGTAGTTGCGCTGAGTGATGTTGTGGTGGTGCTGAGTGATGTTGTGGTGCCCCTGAGTGATGTTGTGGTGGTGCTGAGTGATGCTGTGGTGCTGCTAAGTGATGCTGTGGTGGTGTTGAGTGATGCTATGGTGGCGCTGAGTGATGTTGTGGTGGTGCTGAGTGGTGTTGTGGTGGTGCTGAGTGATGCTGTGGTGGTGCTGAGTGATGCTGTGGTGGTGCTGAGTGATGCTGTGGTAGTGCTGAGTGATGCTGTGGTGGCGCTGAGTGATGCTGTGGTAGCGCATAGTGATGTTGTAGTGTTCCTGAGTGATGCTGTGGTGTTCCTGAGTGATGCTGTGGTGTTCCTGAGTGATGCTGTGGTGTTCCTGAGTGATGCTGTGGTGGCGCCGAGTAATGCTGTTGTAGCGCTTAGTGATGCTGTAGTGGTACTAAGTGATGCTGTGGTGTTCCTGAGTGATGTTATGGTGGTCCTGAGTGATGTTGTGGTGAAGTTGAGTGATGCTGTTGTAGGCCTGAGTGATGCTGTGGTGGTGATGAGTGATGGTGCTGACTGATGCTGTGCTGGCTGAGTGATGATGTGCTGGCGCTGAGTGATGCTGTGGTGGTGCTGAGTGATGCTGTGGTGGTGCTGATTGATGCTGTGGTGGCCCTGAGTGATGCTGTGGCGGTGTTGAGTGATGCAGTGTTGTCCTTGAGTGATGATGTGGTATCGCTGAGTGATGCTGTGGTGGTGCTGAGTGATGCTGTGGTGGTGCTGAGCGATGCTGTGGTGGTGCTGAGTGATGCTGTGGTGGTGCTCAGTGATGTGGTGGTGCTTAGTGATGCTGTGGTGGTGTTGAGTGATGCTGTGGTGGTGTTGAGTGATGCTGTGGTGGTGTTGAGTGATGCTGTGGTGGTGCTGAGTGATGCTGTGGTGGTGCTGAGTGATGCTGTGGTAGCGTTGAGTGATCCTGTGCTGGCCCTGAGTGATGCTGTGGTGGCCCCGAGTGATGCTGTGGTGTTGCTGACTGCTGCTGTGGTGATGCTGATTGATGCTGTGGTGCTGCAAAGTGATGCTGTTGTGGTACTGAGTGATGCTGTGGTGGTGCTTATTGATGCTGTGGTGATGCTGAGTGATGCTGTGGTGGTGCTGAGTGATCCTGTGGTGTTGTTGAGTGATGCTGTGTTGGCCCTGAGTGATGATGTGGTGTCGCTGACTGAAGCTATGGTGGTGCTGAGTGATGCTGTGGTGGCGCGGAGTGATGTTGTGATGCTGCTGAGTAATGCTGTGGTGGCGCTAAGTGATGCTGTCGTTGTGCTGAGTAATGCTGTGATGGCGTTGAGTGATGTAGAGTTAATTAAGTAGAGAGATAATTAGAGAGGGGAGAGAGAGAGAAGGAGAGACAATAAGAGAGTGGGGGGTGTGGAGTTTAAATAGAGTTTAGAAGTGACGCGTAAAAAGTAACATAAAATATTGCTTTGTGCTGTGCGCGAATAAATAAAAAACAAAAAGACAGAGTGAGACAAAAATACTGTTAATTAGGCTGCGAATAAAGGGTGGCGCGAGAGAGGAGAGAAAGAATTAGAGAGGGTGGAGAGAGAGAAAGAGAGAGAAAGGGTGTACAGAGAATAAAGGGGTGGAGCGAGAGAGGAGAGAAAGAATTAGAGAGGGTGGGGAGAGAGAAAGAGAGAGAAAGGGTGTACAGAGAATAAAGGGTGGAGCGAGAGAGGAGAGAGAGAGAGAATTAGAGAGGGTGGTGAGAGAAAGGGTGTACAGAGAATAAAGGGTGGAGCGGGATAGAGAGAGAGAAAGAAGGGGAGAGAGTAAATGAAGGGGTTTGAAAGAGAAACAGATAAAGGGGTGAGAGAGAATGAGGCTAAAAAAGAGAGAGAGTAGAGTTAATTAAGTAGAGAGATAATTAGAGAGGGGAGAGAGAGAGAAGGAGAGAGACAAGAGAGTGGGGGGTGTGGAGTTTAAATAGAGTTTAGAAGTGACGCGTAAAACGTAACATAAAATATTGCTTTGTGCTGTGCGCAAATAAATAAAAAACAAAAAAACTGAGTGAGACAAAAATACTGTTAATTAGGCTGCGACTCCTAATATAAGACAAATAGCGATATAAGGTGTAATCAAGCACTGGGGAAAGTGGAACTTCGGATAATTATTACCAGATGCTAATACACGTCCTATCATGGGGAAATTAAAACAAAGCGCAAGCTAAAAGTGGGAGAAAAAAAGTAAAAATGGCAAGTTAAACCGAGATAATTGTTTCGGGAAACACGAAGCACAAGTTGAACTCGGGAAAGTGGCACTCGGGATATGCACGTCCCTATCATGGGGAAATAAAAACAAAGCGCAACATAAAAGGGGGAAAAAAGTAGAAATCACACAAATTGAACTCGGGAAACGCGAAGCACAAGTTTAACTCGGGAAAGTGGCACTCGGGATAATTATTACCAGATGCTAATACACGTCGCCATCACGGGGAAACAAAAACAAAGCTCAAGATAAAATTGTAAAAAAAAAAAAGTAGAAATGGCACAGGTTGACCTGGGATAATTGTTACCAGATGCACATGCAGGTCACGTCAGCTCACCGTAAACTAAAAAACAAAACAAAAAACAAGCGCACGCGACGGCAAAAGTGAAAGCAGGCTGGCGAGTGGTGTGCGATGTGCACGCACCGTGGTGGGGCAGGGGGAGGAGCGTTGAAGCGCGAGCAAGCAAGACGGAGAGGCGGAGCGAGGCGCGCGCGCTTGTGCGCGTAACCGCACGCTCTATGCCTCACAAAAAGCTGTGGTCGGCTTTTTTGAAGCCCACTAACTAAAAGTCTCGCCAGAGCAGCGCATGCGCTGGCTCAGGCGAGACCTAAAAATGGTTATGTTATGGACTGCCTTGAACTGTATTTACCATGATGCACTAGGGTGGAATGGGGCAGACTGGCGAGTGGTGTGCGATGTGCGCGCACCGTGGTGGGGGAGGGGGAGGAGCGTTGAAGCGCGAGCAAGCAATACGGAGAGGCGGAGCGAGGCGCGCGCGCTTGTGCGCGTAACCGCACGCTCTATGCCTCACAAAAAGCTGTGGTCGGCTTTTTTGAAGCCCACTAACTAAAAGTCTCGCCAGAGCAGCGCATGCGCTGGCTCAGGCGAGACCTAAAAATGGTTAAGTTATGGACTGCCTTGAACTGTATTTACCATGATGCACTAGGGTGGAATGGGGCAGACCTGCAACCAGAGCATGACCCCAGCCTTTAGGGGAGCTGGTGTTCTTATTAAAGACACTAAGCAACAGGTCATGATCCCCCCCACACCCCAAAAGACTCTTTGCCCTTCTGAAGAGATCAGAAGAAGAAAACACTGGTGTCAATGGCTAACAGGACTGACTGCGCTTCAATATTCAACCGACCAAAAGAAAAATTATGTTATGGACTGCCTTGAACTGCATTTACCATGATGCACTGGGGAGGAATGAGACAGACACACAACCAGTGAGCGCAGGGCACAGGTCCTAAAAAAAAGTGGGGGGACTAACCAGGTTAGGCAGTATGCAAATGAAATCATGACGCGTGCCATCACAGCGCATGATGTCACGATGTGTGACATTGCACGTGACATAGCAGGAAGTGACCTCACTGGATATGACATCACAAGAAGTGACATCAGATATTAAGACCTCATACATGTTTAACAGGTATATCATGAGTACATTTAAGCACATTATGAGATTTAACAAATGAGATTTGGCGTCGGTTTGAGCCAAAAAAGAGGCGCAATCCCGACACAAAATATGGGCCTCAACTAATATAGTTATTTTTTTAAACCCTGTCACAAAGAAATTGACAGCAAGGAGAAGCATGGCAGTAGATTGGTTGCAAAGTCTGCATTTTAAAATATTTTATGGGTTAAGGCATCTGTTGTAAAAGGTGCCAAGTAAATCTCAGGTAATAATAATAATAATGGTGAGATAACTCTGCAGGTGAATGTATTTGCTGGAGAGATCTGTGTTTTGTGAAGTCTCAGATTTGAATCAAAGTAGCATAGTGGGTTAATGTGTCTCCTGCAAAGCGCATCACGTAACATGCAGAAGACAGATTTTTATTTTATTTAGATAGTAAAGGTAAGCTATGAAGGACATGAGACTCCTACACCTTGTAACCCTGTATCATGTAACTCATCTTGTACATTCATTTACACATGTACATGATTTATTGTCAATGTATAAAGTGTATGTTACGTAAAGAGCTCTGACACCCTGCATTGGGTTGCCTAGCGCTATAAAAGTAGTAAAATAGTGCTATTGAAATTGTTGTGTAAATACTGGGACAGACCAACACACCTGACATTCTTAGAGTGCATGCATCTCTTATATACAGGGACTCAACAAAGGCAAAAGCATGCCTCTCTTAAGGACCTGTGAAGAGATAACAAGCAGTGTGCTTTTGTTTCCCCTCTGTGGCATTTACATTTAAGTGCGAGGGTCCAGGCCACCTCCAGTTAGGATATTTAAACAAAAGGAGGCCTGATGGCCCCTTAACTTTGGCCAGCTGGAAGTGAAAAAAAGCTCCCTTGCTGCCTGCAGGTACAGGCGCTGCTGAACGTGTCCGGTGTCTGAAAATTACACCTGGACAAGTTCAACATATTTCGGTGGGGCCCAAGTTCTTGGCAGGGGGGACGGCGTCCACCCAGTGAAAATAGTGGGTGGACGCTGTGTACCTGCGTGTACCCCCGACTTGTGCCCTGAGTGAGCGACTCCACCCCTTAGTAGGTTTGACCTGCTGAAACTTATGGGGAAATGTCTGAAAACAGTCTTTATCTTACCCGATAATTATTGGATGCGGATAAGGATCAGACCACGTGTAACTGCGACCCCTGTGCAAACAAGTGTATGTTCTGGGGGTCATAAAAGACAAGGGTACTCGCAAAAGCGGCCTTCGACTTTATCGTTAATGAAGGATAGAAATGTATGATGGCGGGGCGAGGTGGTTACAAACTTGAAATGGCACCTCACAGCAGAAAGAGTCTCCTCCACTGCAGACCATTGCCATTAATAATCATCAGCCTGTCGAAATGTGAGCTCTGAGAAATGGGCAAGTTAGTCGCTCCGACAATCTGCGGTATTCCCCATACTGCAATTAGCTGCAATCACAAAATACCCTGTCATCGAGGGGCTGCATTTCAAAGGTTGCCTAACGTTTTCAGAAGACTTTTCACGGAAGCTGTCAATTTACTAGACGGCTCTAGTCCATAAAACTACGTCAAAGAGACAAGATGGAAGTTTAATATTTAGCTCGGCTTTCATTAGCAGCACATAGAGCAAGATTAGAGTGTGGAGAGGAGAGTTCTATCTGGGCTTAGGATGCATCTAGAAGTTTCTTCGCTGTTCGAATGTCAACAAGCATTCTGTTCAGAAATAGCCATGATGTTACACCCTCATTTGCAGTGAATGTTTTAATCAGGTATCGGGAGCTGTCAGTAAGTGTTTGTGAAATTAAAACAAAACGCATCTTACTGTGGCAGAGTCTTTAAAAGATAAAACTGTCTGTGCCTGCAGAAATACTTTGTGAGCTCAGCTGACGGTCTCGCAGGGACAGACGACGTGTGAAGGTGGTGAGAAAACAACTGCACATTCCTTGGAACAGGCTGCTCTTGCCAGGCGGGAAAACAGGCTAAATTTAATTTCACACCTAACTGGTAAGTGAACGTGCCTCATGTTCTCTCTGGAACATTACTGGGCTACAGCCGCTAGACTGTCAGTTTTACTGAATGCAAGGGAAAACAAGCGCGCGCGCCTCGCAAGGCAGCAGGGGGAGGGGGGAGAGGAGGGAGCCTGCGCGATTCACTTGCGGGAGCGAGCGGCGCCAGGAGCGATAATTGCTACCATATGGCGCCAGCTGCTCGCTCCCGCAAGTGAATCGCCAAACGTGCACGCGTTGCCATTGAAGGCAATGGAACGCGTGCACGTTTTTGGCTGAAAAGCCGAAGCGATCGCAAAAGGTCTTTTTTCCTATGCAGCGCATGCGCGCTGCGTAGGCGAGACCTAAAAAGGTGGAAAAAAGCCATAATATTGGAAGAATGCCGCTCAGGGACACCTCCAACACATGAAACGCTCCGTTTCAGTACCAAAAAGATGAGGTAGCCGCGAAAATCAACGCAGCATTCCCCGCTGCGATACGGAGGTCTGGGGCTAGGCGGCCATCTTGTTTGGCGCCGTGCGCGCTCCCACATTACTTCATTCTTGAAAAGTATTGCTACTTTTACAACACTGTAAAACTTACCTGCACTAAGTGATTCTTGGTTCTAGAATAAAATAACAAAGTAACAACTTGTTATACAAACCAATTGGTCTGGATTCAGTCTTTGAGTGTGTGCTATCATTCCTTGCCTGAGTGTGTACAATAAATGCTTAACACTACACTCTGATAAGCCTAACTGCTCAGCCCAGCTACCACTAAATTGAGAGTAAGGTATTATCTAATTTAACCTCTGCCAAACTTTTGGGGACTCACTGGACTCTGCACAATATACCTCTTTTTTAGTGTTGTATATACAGAGCCAGCTTCCTACCCTCGCTATACTTGTAGCAGCTATGATGCCAAGAATGCTGAAAAGATAATGTTTGTTCAAATTGGTGACCAAGTAAGAGTAAGATGTCCCAAAAAGAAAATTAATATGAGCAAATACAGTGAAACCAGGTGGGTAGTCAGAACTAAAGGCACAGCAGTCTTGATATACAATGGCCAGTAGTGAAATGAGTCGAATATTGTTGTCATGAAACCCACTGAACTCTCAGTCTGATGCATGCTCGGTCGTGGTGGAACACCAGAAGTAGTAGACAGGGCTGCAAGTGACGTACACAGTGGTGATGATGGTGTGAGAACAAGTGACGAATGTTCCATCAATGTTCCCTCGCCAAATGAAAGAACCAATCCTGCGGACAGTGTTTGTGCCACAACAAATGCTGCTCCTTCTAGTCGATTTAAAGACTATGTACGGGAATAAATTGTTGATTAGATGGAAAAGATGTAATATGCTGAGTATTTATATGCCTTTATGTACCTTGTTTCCTCCCTTGCCCTTCACCAGCCCCAATCCTTCCTACCTTTCTTGTGAGTGCACTTGGGACTAGCAGGCTGACAAGTTATGGAATGTTGAAGAGGGTTAACAGTTGTTGGTGGAATTAAAGGCATACCGTGAAGACCTGTTCTGGAATAAAGACCTTCCACTTTACCTGTGCCTCCTTGTCATTACAGCTTCTTATGTCACTTATATACAACTACATATGAGACTTGCAACACACCCACACCGTGTAGCCTGCAAAGAAAAGACACAATCCTCATATACATCCACGCATGAGTTACTGAGATTGGCACCCTGCAAAAAGGCCTGCCTCAACACAGGAGGGAGTCACTCTTGATTTCCATACCCTCACAGTCCACTTTAGAGACCTGTGGCCATCCAATGACGACTTCACCCTATTCCTAGGGAATAGCGTCTCATCCCCAATATACACGTCTGCACCAGATTTGCTCAGCCTTGGTGACAGAAACCCTTAAGCCTTTCTCATTGCGAGTCAGACACACATTTGAACATTAGGTTAAGCTCTCAATTTACAACCAGCAGCAGGCTAAATGTCACAACCGCTGAGAAGGCAGAGAACCTAAACTCTTAAGTAAAGCTTCTGTTCCACTCTGTCGAATGCATATCAGCTAATGGGAGCTGTAGAGGCTTCATTGAGCAATTCCAGTTGAACGGAGTCTTTTTCAACAGAACAGAGTGCATCTCCATTACTTTTGCAATCTATAAGTCTATCTAGTGATGTTTTGGAGTTCAGTTTGTTTTAGATTTCTTTCTTGTTTTTCAGTGATTTATTGACATTAAAGGCCGTGTGAAATCCCTTCCTTGATTTAATTAAGCTACTTCTCACTACAGAGAATTTTCAAAATTTGAGGGCCCGAAAAGCCTGCTAACCTTAAGTTAAAGTTAAGTGAGAAATACGATGTTGGTGGATGGCCACGTCACCTGCAGGGGGACTCTAGAGGGAACAGCCCATTAGTGTTTCCTCACTGCCCAGGGGTAGTATTTTTTTTGTGGCCACCTGGCCTTGAAGTTGGCCACTGCGAGTGCGAGATCTCGCCTCCCCCGTGACCTCTGGCATGAGGTCCCTTCCGGGAGGTCAGTGGGCGTATTTAGGAGGGTCCCACATCTGGATATTCCTCTTTCGGTGGCCAGCAGTATACATGCGAAACATACAGCACCGGATGAATAAGATGTCAATGTAATGCCCAGTGGCTAGAGACTGTTTCAGGATGGGTGTCAGAGGTTTGTCCGAAATGGCGCTTCACTCGTATGATCACCCGTAAGTTAACCTTACCTGTGTCCTGCATAACAGAATATGAATAAACTTATGACAGTTTTCTGTGGTGATGACTCGCACTCAGGTTTAGTAGAAATACGGCTTTATTCAAGCAAAGTCAGAGCACAGACAGCGTGGTCCCTCCAACCCCAGCCACAATACAAACTGCCGTTGGTGGAACCCACGCACGCAGCTAACAATGAGAAGGAACACTGAGAATGTAATGAACAAGAGAATAAGAAGCACTGCTAAAAGCAAGTGCCACGTTACAACACACCCCCCTCCCTTCTACCCAAAAGCAATGAAGGGAAAGGAAACAGGAGAAAGCGCAAAACAAAAACAAAGAAAGAAGCACCAAAGCAGAAGAAAAGAAACAGAAATTAAGTCTGAACAAAATCCTCCAAATAACGAGGAGGTCTGCGTAACCTGGGAGGCCGGGGAACACTGACGCCAACATCAGTAGGAAGATCAGAGGCAAAAGAACTGGAAGCATCCCCTGAACCCATCTCCCTTCTGAGCTGAAGCCCAGAGGAGGACAGTTCTGCATCGCTCATCAACATAAAACCATTGAGATGATCACCAGAATGAACAGAGATAGGTTCGTGGACCAAAGAATCCACATCCACCCCTCGGCGATACAAAGCAATCTTGCGTTTGTTCCTCTTGTTGCCATTGTCAAGAAGCACATAACTGTCAAACACTTGCTTGACCTTAAAAGGGCCCCAAAACTTAGATAAACCTTTGCAAGGTCTGCCATGTCTCACTTTGACCCAATCTCCTACATGTACACCACCACGGTCCACTTTGTTGTTCTCCACCTGAAAGGCTGTGGGCTTGGGAGAGACTAACCAAGAAGGTAGGAGTTTTGTACCTGGCTTCCTTCCACGCATTCTTTCAAACGGGGTGGAACCAGTGGCAGAATTGATAGTTGTGCGATGAGCCCAAACCATCTCGCAGACCATCACACCAACGTCCTTACCACACTGAATGGCCATGGAAATGGTACCTTTTACCATCCGGTTTGGCACGCTCCACCATACCATTGGCTTGGGGGTTCTAGAGCGCAGTGCGGTGATGAACAATACCACACTTAGCCAAGAAATCTCTCATCTCATGCGAAACCAGCTGGGTACCGTTGTCCGTGACAAGGGTGTGGGGAAGACCCTCTTCATGAAAAATGGCCCTAAGTTGGTCAATGGTGCTCTTCGTGGTGATATCGGACATAAACTTGACAATGAGCCATTTAGAATAAACGTCAATCAAAACCAAAGCATTCCTCAAACTTTCCTCCACACCATGCATAGGCCCAATGAAATCCAGACAAACAGTACTCCACGGAACACCCGGATCATCAATGTGACACCGGGTGGCATGACACCCAGTCTTGAGCCTCTTCTCGCTCTCTCTGCATACCTCACACCCAACAACCCAAAAAGTGATTTGTTCGTCCATGCCGGGCCACCAGAAATCCTCACAAACTCTTTTTTTTGTTAAAGTTTGGCTGAGGTGCCCTTCATGTGCAAGCCCAATAATCCTGGACCTCAAACCCTCAGGAGGCACAAACTTATCATTCCTCATAAGAACTTTCGCACCATTCATACTCTGCTCGTCCAGGATCTTTACATACGGTCTCACAGAGGGTGCCAGAGTGCTCTCCCTACCCTCCCCTTGAACCAACATTTTTCCAACACATATAAGGGTATCATCCAAATCCATAAAAGGACTCCAATCTGCAGAAGAGAAGACAGAAACAACACACTCCTCAACATCACACAAAGAGGCCACGGCACCATCAGACTCACCATACGCCCCTGAATCAACATCACATGTGACCTTAAGAGATAGACGAGACAAGCAGTCAGCTTGAGCATTCTTCCACCCATGTGTGAGACACGGTACCGATATTCTTGGAGTCTAGAAGCAAGTCTGGCAAGCCTTGCAGATCCTTTACCAGCACCACCAGGACTAAGTACTTTGACTAAGGGTTTGTGGTCTGTACGAATACAGAAGTCAACACCCCACAAAAAGGTCCTGGAGTGCTCAACAGACCAAGCAGCTGCCAGAGCCTCACGCTCAATGACTGAATAATTGCTCTCGCAATCGGACAGAGAGTGTGAGGCAAAAGCCAGTTCTTTCACCACCCATGTGCATTTGGGAAAGCACAGCACCAAGACCGCAAGCACTAGCATCCACAGTCAAGAAGGTCTTTAAAAGAGTGTCAAAGGGAGCCAGAACGTTTGCTTCGCAAATATCCTTCCTAATAAGATCAAAAGATTTTTGCTGGGCATCACCCCAAACAAAAGACCACCCCTTCCTCAACAGGGTCCTGAGAGCTTCAATTTTAGAGGCAAAACCTTTTACAAATTTAGAATAGTACTCTATCAGTCCCATAAAAGACCTCAATTGGTCTTTGTCACATGGAACGGGAGTACATCTAATTGCCTCTAAAAGATCTAATTTTGGCCGGACGCCCTGCCCAGAGATGGCATGTCCCAGGTACTCAATCTCCTCCACCAGAAACGTACACTTTTCCCTCCTGAGTGTGAGGCCAGCCTCCCTTAGCCTGCACAGAACCTCCCTCAACGTCTTATTGTGTTCCACCACAGACCCACCAAATACCAGGATGTCATCTTGGAAGACCTTTACGTTATCCAAGCCCTTGAAAATTCCAGACATGATGCGCTGAAAGACACTGGCAGCGGATGACAGGCCGAAAGGTAGCCTGGTAAAACGAAAAGTACCTTCTATGGTTATAAATGCCTTGAGATTTTTTGAGTCATCATGAAGTTTAATTTGGTGGTAAGCACTCTTCAGATCAAGTTTTGAAAAGTACTTACCACCCTTCAACAAAAGCAACAATTCATTGATGTTAGGGAGGGGAAAGGTGTCGGCAACAACATGTTGATTTAAGCTGCGAAGGTCCACACAGAACCTGAGCTTGCCATCACTCTTCTTTGTGATGACGACAGGAGAGACCCACTCCAACGCCTCAACAGGTTCAATAACCCCTTCATCAAGCATATCATTCAACAATTTCTTCACGTCATCCCTAACCACAATAGGAACCCTTCTTAACTTGTGTTTCACCGGAATAGTGCCCTCCTGTAACACTATTTTATGAGTGTAACCCTTCAAAACACCCAAGTTTTTTTTTTAAAACAACATCCATTTCTGCGAGAATACTGTCCGTTGCGGACACATCAGGCACACACAAAACATGACCAGGAGTATGTGGATCGATAACTATGTGAAGATCAAATTGGTGACTCCAACCCAAGATGGGTGGGCCATCTTCTGCCACATAAATGTTCCCTTCGACCTGTCTGGATTTAAACACAATGGTAGTAGAAAAGAAACCTAAAACAACGATTCTCTCCCCCCTGGTAACCCCTAGGGTCAATATCCTTAGGCAAAAGTGAGACCTGGGGCCACTCCTTCGCCCACATCCACTTATGCACAATGGTATACAAAGAACCAAAGTCAACCATCAACTCCACTTGTTTGCCTAAGATAACAAAAGATGCTTTGGGGCGGCTCTTCCACTCCAAGCTCTTAATGTCCGGCAGAACCATTAAGAGACGGTCGTCACAATCTTTATCGATACTGAAATCCTTCGTAACAGCAACCCTGGATTTACTGAAGTCTCTGCACATGCGGGATTAGTGACCTCTGCGCCCACATTTCCTGCAATCTTGTTTAGAAGCAAAACACCATTTTGCATCACTAGAGTGGAACGAGCTGCCACATCTAGAACACCCCTTGGACGACTTTTGTGGCTTAGGATTAAGCTTATTGCTAAAGGTTTTGCTGGGTTCTTCTTTTTTCCCCAATGGCTGCAACAGCTCCTTCAGAACTCTCCACCTTGCTCATCTCTTTCATGCATCGTTGGGACTCCTCAACGACTTTCGCAATGGAAATGGCATCCTTCAAGGAAGGATTCTTGGCTGCCCAAAGACGTTCCTGAGTCTTTTTACTGTGACAATGAACTATAAGTTGGTCCCTTATCAGTTCATCAGTCATCTGGCCGAACTTGCACTTTATCGACAGCTCCCTTAGTACTGAAATAAATTCATCAAGAGATTCACCAAGTTTTTGTGGCCTAGTGTAGAATTTGTAATGGGGCATGACTATATTTTCCTCTTTGGCAAACCTCTTCTCCAGACGAAGTTTGGCTTCTGTAAAAACATCCTCAATGGGGTTACTATCATTACCTAGCATTTGAGGTGAGTACTTGAAGATACGATGGGCTTCTTTGCCAATGGTGCCTAACAACAAAGCTTTCTTCCTTTCAGATGAGAATTCAAGGCCATCCAAAGCCATGATATAAGTGTCAAATAAATCAATCCATTCTTCCCAAAGCATTGTTGGTTGACCAGGTTGAGAAAGGAAAGGTGGTGGAATAACAATAGCAGACACAGCCATGTTGGTAGGGCACAACAGTGAAAATACTAAAACAATCTTGAACAAAAAATGCTTTGACTTTAATATGGTAGGAGCAGAAACCACTGTATGAACAAATGTTGCAAAGTCAAGCAGGGCCAGCAGGGGCGAGCAACCAAAAAACCAACTTAAACGTGAGAGGGACTTTCCTCAAACGATCACTTGATGCAAGGCAGGAGTGTGCAAGACGGCAGTGAGCCAGCAGTATGGAGAAACCCGTTCTGGACAATCACGAACAGGTAAGGCGAAATAGAAAATACTTTAATAAAAAGAGGTATGCGTGAGCGTGAGCACCCGATGCTCCCAAAGTCTGTTAACCGTTGCGGGCAGCGCTGAAGTGTTCCGCGCTCCCGAAGCCTGTGAGTTATGTTAACAGCGTGAGCACCCGATGCTCCCAACGTCTGTCAACAGTTGCGGGCAGCGCTGAGGTGTTACGCGCCCCCGAAGCCTGTGGGGAGTCCCAACGCTGAGAAGAGTCTCAAGTACCAACTCTGCAAACAGGGAGCGATGAAATGGGAACAGCCTACCCTGGCAAGCGGAACTGAAGGTTCCTCTCCGCAAGCAGTGAGAAGGGACAGGCACCACCAAACCAGGAACGGACTTCACAGGGCAAATACACACCTGATGCTGGACGCGAATCGCAGTGGAGGTTGACGATATACAGCGAGGGCGGGAGATAGGCTGTAAACAACTGGCTTCTCACCTCACCACGGCAGTGCGATGGCCCCTCTCAGAATTCGCCTCGGCAACTCCACAGCTACAAATTGCTCACGGGACCCGCTGTGTGGCTCTGATGCTGAGTTCCCACGAAGACACCACATGTGGCTGGCAAGCGTCGCCAAAAATGTGGTGATGACTCGCACTCAGGTTTAGTTAAAATACGGCTTTATTCAAGCAAGGTCAGAGCACAGAGCGTGGTCCCTTCAACGCCAGCCACAATACAAACTGCTGTTGGTGGAACCCACACACGCAGCTAACAATGAGAAGGAACACTGAGAATGTAATGAACAAGAGAATAAGAAGCACTGCTAAAAGCAAGTGCCATGTTACAACATTTTCCCACAAAAAGTGTGTGGTCTGTTTTGTTTATGATGCACCTGTATTCTGTTACAAAAGTATGTCAGATGACAGAAGGGCTAGGGGTGGAAACGCTAGGGACTATACAGGCCTCATTTTGGTCTCTCCTCTGTACTTTAAGTAGGCCCACGTGGATATTTTGGAAGCATCCAGTCGTTCCCCTCAAAGGGGCCCGTTATGTTTTAAACCATTAATGTCGCAGAAGTGTGAAATGGATGGGCCATCGTTTACTAGAACTTTGCTCTCTTGAGGCCGAACACAGCGAGCAGTTAGGGACACTCCCTGCAGTTCCCCGCACCGAGAACGTCTCCAAACATAAACAGGACACGTCAAGGCGTCGAGGGCGGGAGGAACGGGCCGGACGGCGCGGCCGCTGTTGTCGAGGGCTCTGCACAGGGAGTTCTGCAGAAACTCACTTGCCATTGGCCGCAGGATACTGTGTTGTTTGTGAAATCTTGTCTGGTCTTTAGCCCGCCTTCTATTTGCAGCACACACTTAACAATCCTTGGATTGGTCGTCTGTCTCAAAGTAAGAGAACGTTCGACCAATCCTCGTGCTACATCCGCAGCAGACCTAGCCCTCTTCAGCCAATGGGCGGGGCCGCGTGTGTCCCGCGTGCGCTCAGGCCGCGCGGTCGCTTGAGGAACAGGTAAACAGAGAAAGAAACTAGGGTCGACTCGCGTGCAGACCGGACGCAGTGCGAGGGTAGCGCGCGCGCACGCACGCACGCACTGACACAACAGTGGCTGCAGCCGAGAGGAACCCCCTGCCAGCGCCTGCCGCCGGGTAAGGAGGCGCGAGCTCTGGACACCGCATGCGCCAGGTAAACCAACGTAGGCTGCACCCCGAGATGGGGGCGCAGTTTGGTAGAGATGGGGGGAGTGTCTTAGAGCGGGTTTTGGGGGGATGAGGGCCTGCTGCTTGCAGAGGCCTTCCAAACAGTGACCGTGCACAGAGGTGGGTGTGTCCGTCCGTCCGCCCTATATACACTAGTCACCCCCTTGGTGCCCCCTGCTGTTGCCTGTTGTCTTTGCTGACCTTGGCTTGCCTCCTGCCTTTTAAGCATATCTCGAAGGTTCCATGTTACTTCATTGTTGTCAGTGCCCAACAGCTGCTGCGACAGAGCTCTGCACAGCCCTGGGTAATGCAGAGCTGTAGGGCTGCTCATCGCCTGTGCTGTAGCTGTGGAGCTGTCGGTCTGTCCTGTGGAGCTCGGGTGAAGGGCATTCAGAGCCCCGTTAACGTGCATAAAGAAAGGCTTCTGCCAGCGCATTCAATTTGTCTGTATTTTGACTAGAAAGGCCATTTTCTAATAGAATCCACAAAATAAAATGACTCAGCCTTTCAGTATAAAAATGGGTAACTGCTAGCTACATTTATACGCACATTCGCTCTTCTCCAGGGCATCCCATGTGCTCTGAATTTAAACATATGTTTGTTTTTAGCCTGCAGCGAATGCCTGCCGAGGGTTAACTAAAACAATAACTGCTGCTTTAATCACTTATGGTAAACAATAGCAGCAGGGTAGTGTTTGGAAGCAACCAGAGTTGACCGACATGACCCTGTAGTAATTTATGTATTGTAGCGTTTTGAGAGGTGCTGTAATCCCAGCTTCTCCATTTGCTCTAACGCATTGCTTAATCCTCTGTTTACATATGTCAGTATTGTGACTTTTGAAACGGATCGCAAACCTGAAGAACCACTGCGAGAGCGTGAAAGCTTCGTAGTTGCATTCATATAGCGCTTTATGCCCCTGACACAGCGACACGCTGCTTTTGTGGTTGGTTGCATGCTTCTGTCAGTGCGATGGAAGCAAGAACAATAATCGCGATCTTCCCTTCACGGGTAGGGTTTGGATATCACGTGTGAGGACTAGACTCCTGCTCTTAACATGTTTTGTTGCAATACACAGGTGTGAAGTTGAACCGAAAAGGAGCCGGGGATAGGATACTTTCATGTGAGAGCTGATGTATAGATGGGTACAGAGTGTTTGAGCGCAGTCACAAAGGGGAAACAATGCTCAAACCGTAATGCGGCTAGTGTGAGGCTGTGCTTATGCAAAAATGGAGATTAGACATGGTCATCCTGATGCTGTTTTAATTGCTCTCTGTCATACAGTGTAAGCCTATTTGAGAATGACACAATGGAAGACCCCAAAAGTGAAAGATTCTTCCATTGGTGGTGCATGCTTCCATTGACTATAGTATAACTTCTGGTGGTTCACCCAGAAATGGCTGTTGAGCATCCCAAAGGAATGGACATTATGCACCCAGCCATTGACTATGCTGTGGGGTTTGGGGTTCATCACGAGCGGCTTCGTAGGAACCCTTAAGAATGGGTGTTATAGAAGCTGCTGTAGCACATACGCTATGGAGGTCCATCCAGGAGCAGCAAAGAAATAACTCTTGAGAATGGGCATTGTGCAACCAGTCATAGTGTGTGCGTTGGGGTTCTATCCAGGACTGGCAGAGGAGCAAGGAATGGGTATTATACAGCCAGTCACTGAATATGCTCACGGTTCCACCCAAGAAGTGAAACCGTTACAAATGGGCAATATGCAACCAGCTACTGTATGTGTTCTGATCTACATGCAGGAGTGGTAAAGAAACACATAGTATTGTACAGACGATCATAATAAATGCCCTGTGGGGTGCTCCCAGGAGTGCCATAGAAGCAGTTCGTATAAAATGGCTTTTTGCAACCAGTCACTGTTCTTGTGTCCTTCCAGAAGCAGCAGGGTAGTAACCCATAGGCAGGGGCGTAGCTTCAGGGGTGGTGGTTGGGAAGTTGCACCTCCCTAATAAATGTATTTTCTGCTAAATATTGGGTACAGGTCCTTTGAGTCGGGTATGGTGAGGTGTCAGTCGGATTTCAACATGAAGTTTTACCTACCCACAACAAAAACACACACACGCTTTTCCTTTTCTTGTTTTGAAAGTCTTAGGCAATGTTGATTATTTTAACAAAATGATGTGTTTTCTCTCACTTAGTAACCCTCCAATCCGCATTTCTCACTTTCCATTGCCCCTTTAGCCCCTCTCATGCGCCCTGATTGTCGTATAATGTATTTTAACATTATATGCAAGCGCCATTGTTGGATAATCTTAAGCTCACACACCACCCCTACCTTACTAACCAAGCTACTTCCCTGCTTATAGGAAAGGCAATTGCACAACCAAGTTTGGTCTATTCTCCACAGGTGTACGATTCAGGGTGGGTGCTACTGGGTGAGCCTGAATTGTTCACTAAGTGTGTTGGAGGGTCTAGTTATATTACATAACATGATACTGACATGTGGAGGGCATTAAAGGAAGAGGGCCTGGTAAGGCTAGAACAGAAGCCCTGAATTTATACCCTTTCCAGGCTCAAACATGAAAGACATCCTTAACCTTTATGCTATTTAGCTAGATGCCTGGGATTGACGCCCTAAGAGGAAGGGTTAATTGGATAAACAAAGATGGCGCGTGAGTAGACTGTTCAATTCGAGGGAGAAAGATTTGGAGATAAGAGTGTGCCATAGAAAGAGTGAAAGCACCTGAAAATATTTAATAAAAAAGCAGATGGAGCAATAATTTTAGCCGTAAATCATCAGTAGTCCCCTCGTGAGCTACAAAGCGGTGCCTATATTTCAGTTACAATCTTGTGCTGGCTACTTGGAAATATGGTGACAACACAGTTTATTAGAAGCAGCCACATGGCGAAATATAATTAAGAAAGACACCCTGAAAAGGAGGTAGGGAAGGAAGAAATGCTATGGTTTGTGTTCTTCTCCACTTGATCACGTTGCAGGATACTCGGGTAATCGCTTTGTGTGTGCGCACTGTGGTTTCCTTCTACTAACATTTTAGCGCTTGGAAAGGGATTTCCTCTTTTCCCCAATATAGCCAGTAGATAACTTTTTTTTTTTTTTAACCTTCTTCTGACTGCGCAGTATAATAACGGTCAAAGTCTTTACCAGGCTTAATGTTTGTGGCCACCCTATCTCTGACTATTCCATGGCAGGGTTTCAAACGAGGCAAGAGTGAAGGTTGTTTTGGACTCTGTACATGCTTTTGCATAATGTTAAGGTTGTGTGATATCCAAAGAGGCATACTGTGAAAGTGGGAGGTGGCCACCTGCTATTGATTATTATTAGAGTAGCAAAGCATTGGGGCCAAAGTTTGAGAATATTTGAGTGTTTCAGACAGGCTCCAGCTGGCAGCGCTTGGTGCCAATTTCTCTTTACCTGGCTCTCCTCTTAACTGTTTCCACCCTTTTTGCTTTTCTCATGTATGTTGCAATATCTGTTATTTTCTGTTGCAGTGTCTTATTCGGTATTGCATGAGCATTTTTTTTTCCTTCACTGAATGACACACATTTATGCCTTTTCCTTCTGACAAACGTAGCCGTTTATTATGAGGATAAAATAGTAATACCAATTCCAAAAGGGTAAGGTATTGCCTCTCCTTCGAGATTGAAAGTTGATCCGCCATTAAGCTGGTTGTGTTTGTACATGCATCAACTGTGGGTGTAAGATGACAGAGCAATCCGTAGGATATATGCATTTCAGTTTCCTACAAGGCAGTAGTCCAATTGTCAACTCGCACTAAGATTTTTCTAGATGGAGGTTGCTATAATGTGCTAGCATACCCACTAAATTTCCATTAGAACTTCCACAAGAATTCTGTGAGACAAATTGTGGCAAGTACAGTGTGTCATCCAAACTCGTGGCTCCGTCATTGTGTGATTACGGCACTTAAACAAGGGCTAGACAGTGGATTATGGCATATGTATGGAAATGCTGATTGTGAGGGGCCAAACAGCTGAGTGTGGCGCGTTGGGCGGCTTAGTTACTGTGATTGCCCCTTGGTGGATGGTGGATCTGAGGGAAAGAAGTCTGTAACCTATGTTTTGAGTTTTTATCAGAACACACATGTAGTGCTGAGTATTTCGGCACAGTCGTCTGTTCTGGTACATCCTAGCCGATTATATAAGTGAGCCAAAAAAGGAGGGAAAGGACTTAAAACCTTCATCTTATTCTGGGAGTAAACCTGGAAATTGGTCTGGGCTTGTGGTGGCGTGGAAACTGATCTTCTCTTTTTTTTGGAAATCAGTAGAGTACCCAGCGTAAAGCCCTAGCATGTGTCCCAAATTGTTTTTCGAGAATTGTGATGGTGGAAGCCAAATAAACTATTTCACTTCTAAGTATATCATTTACGAATTCTAGTATTGACTTTGCTAACCTTCGCATAGTCTTCTGGGAGAAATGCACAGGAATCAAAACAATTTTTAGGATACTTTTGTCAGTACAATTAAAGAGCACTTAACACAGCTGAGAAGCGCCATGTAGCCGGACTTCACCCAGCTCACTTCGCTGTTTTACTATTCATAAAAAAAACTCCTTTCCTTGACAGTTCATAGCACGCTGCACCAGCGTTGAGCTAGCTCCCCACTGTGGTCCTGGTTTGCGGAGTACAGTGAACCCTTACGAGTATGCCATAATATCAGTGACCTCTGCATAGATCATACCGAGTACTGCACACAGGAAGCTTCGCACATGTTCCCATATAGGTAAAGACCTGCTGCTAAGCACAGTGAATAGTACTAGCCATTCCAAGGCAAATACCACCGAACAAATACCCAAAAGCGATATAATTAAGACACCTACAAGCCTGATTTTGATCTTAAAAAGTTAGAAATCCTAGTCTGTTTGTGATAGAACCCTCAAGACCAGGGTGTGTAGTTAAATTAATGGCAATACATTGCAATACGAATCTTTGCAACATAACTTAAACAACCACTGAGGGACTTTATAATATCTAGAGGTGGGCAAGCCACTGAAAGCTTGAGTCAGATGCCTGGCTCTGGCTCCGCACGAGGTCTTCTTGGACACTCGAGCCCCAAACGACCCCAGCGTACACGTGGTTTCCGCGTGCCATCCACGCTTTAACCTCATGTGCCAAGAATTAAAGAGAAAGCTGTAACCTTTTCTGTGAAGCGGGGAGGAGAAAGCGATACTCCGCTAGAAGCTGAACTGCACTATGTCAAACAAGAAAACCTGTGATCATTCCCGCATGCCATCTTGCAAATCGTGTGATCATAGGCAAATATTTTATTTCACCAAACTTCCTTTTTCTTCATTATCAGACATGAAAGCACATACAAAACGGGAGTTTAGGAAGTGCAATGTACAAAAAACGTGCTTGATTTACTAGACTAGAATTTTGTTGCATCTATTATTATAATCTGTGCCATATAGGGGATACCATGACAACTGACTTGCCTCTTAGTTTCCTAATAGAATTGTCATGGGGGGGAGGGCACTAAAGTTTCGAAGTTTAAGGTTTAAAAACTATCACTTTTAATAAACACCTCTCTAATGTAACACAATAAGGTGACCCGCTTGCAATGTCAAATACATTTTTTTATTTTGGAGAGGCTTTATCATGCTTTTACACGTTATTTGTTGCATTATTTACATGCCAAATATTATCGTATATTCGGCTCGTGCCTGTTAGACCCTAGCCGGATGCTCGACTCAGTCTCAGCTCTCCCTGTTAAAGTGTTGACTCGCCCACCTTCAGTAGTGACGTTGTATTAAGTTCCTTTAGGAGCGTCGCTGCTGCTGTTAAACCACCACCTAGCAGCAATTAAAAAAATTAACCAGATAAAGTTAAATGGGCAAGTCGGTTCTGCCAGTTTAAGCTGTCAACTTCCGGTCGCATTTCGTTATCCCTCGCTCATGGTAACCTGCTTGGCTATCTCACTGATAAAGTAGAACAATACGTGTTGTTGCTGGGAGAGCTGGCATAAGTCAGACCAAGGGCAACCACACAACCTGATGGAATCTTTTTTTTTTTGACTTAAGTTTGGGTCACACCCAGCTTCGAAATCTCTCCAGGACCTGAATTGGACCAGAGCCTTGCTGCCTACCCATAAACAACAGTTAACTTTGTTTAGGCACGCATTTAACTTTTTTTTTTGATGCCTCTGTTTTCTTGTGCCCTTTAATTTATTCTTCGGGTGGCTCTGTTGACATAATGTTAGCAATTCAGATGTTTTCTAGATTAAAAATCTAGACCAGTGAGGCATTTAGTCTGCTCTGCTTTGGTGGAAAAAAGGTAATTGAGAAAGCGTTTTGAAAAAAGATTGTTTTCTCATGGTTGTAGTTGTAATCCGTGGGAAATTTAAATATGTCAATATTTAGAGACGCTTAACTCTGGGCATTGCTAATATTGTTTTTGCAGTTTTGCAGGTGTTTTTCGTCTATTGTTTATTGGTGAACCTCCTGTACAGCTATTGGTTTCCTGTTTCCGTAGCGTTATTTGATATGGGTGCTGCCTTCCAAAAGTAATTTTGTTGTACGTTTTGGGGGCAGAGTAAAAATGTTCTCTTGGGAACCTGTTTAATGTCATTGACGTCTATAGAAAGAGCAGTGATAAATTGTCCAAGAAATAGAAGTCAGCTCTTGTGTCCCTGAAATCAGGATAGAGGGCTTCACATTCTGGCCATTGCGTTTCTGTAGATGACTTCACTGCGAAGTACTCTCAGCCATTTCCCATAGCCGCTCAATATAAGCATAGTACATTGACCTTCGTGTAGGGCCCAGTTCTTTAAAGTACATAGTGTGAATCCAGTTCGTGGCTGGCAGTGCAATGGCCTTTCCTGTCCTGTGGACACAATGGTTGAATTTCAGATAGTGGAGTCGTTGCGCCCGTTTGACCTTTGTGTTCATGTGGGCACAACACAGCTATTCAGGACTGTTAACAAATTTAAGTGGTCAAAAGTGCAATACAACTGTTTGCAAATGGATTTAAACTGATTTGAAATTGAATATATGGCTCGCATCACATTAGAGAACTGTTGAATGTGTGTTTAAGATGTTCTGGAAAAACCTTGCTTTGCTACACCACAGTGTAAAAAACACAGTAGCTTTATACATTTATACATTCGGGGTACAGTTAATCCATAAGTGAGAAGACTGATTAAGCATTTCAAAGAATATGGAATTTGGTTATGAAAATGCATTTCAAGAATGGGCTCCCCACTTAAAAAAATCCTTTTAGATTTTAATTAATCTACAAATGTAGTCACTGCCCACCATGGTAGAAATGGTTATTGTTGGAGTAGGTTGTTTTTAATGATGAGGAGTATGTTGAGTGGTCTTGTAGAGTACGAGACCACTGACCACAATGTTAGCTGCATGTCTGACTCCTTAACTTTCTTTTTGGACGCACCTCTACCAGGGTTGGCCCACTAGCCTGGGCTGGCGTTATCGTGTCAGTTTAATGTTAGCACTTGACTCCATGCCTTTTCTGATTTGCCAACAACTACGTTTTCTGTTTACTGACTAAAATAGACCACTTAAGCACTCCACTTAGTACATCTGCCCATCAGTCTGAAAGCGAGCGAGGCACCTCGGTCAGCAGTGTTGGCAACTTCTTCCACTATGATCCAGACAACCTGGTATTTTGAAATATACCCAGATCTGTGTTTATAGGCTACGCTGCCCCAGAGTCATGAAGACGAGTCGGCTATTTGAAGTTTTGGATTTATTATAGCACCTCATGGGTTGACAAGGAGGTTCTTGCAAGCTAATAGTGAAAACAGACATGGAATCCTGTTTCAGACAATGCAAAAAAGGATAAGGTGGAGAATGCTAAACATGCATGTCTTTTGCCTAGCCTAGGAGGTGGGCGCTCAGCTGGATGGGCACTGGAAGGGGTTTCCAGGATTGCACCCATAGTTTGGTGGCAACGACCAAGAGAGTACTCTGCCGTCTGACAGGTGATGTTACCTATAAAAAACAGAAGTGCTGTTCCTTTACCAAATCTATCTAGAAAACTCATGTAGAATGCACACTTTGAAAATAAAGATGAGGAAGTAGACATGCAGGTGTTATGGTGGAAAGCTGTACTTCTGCTTAATGTGCCGTAGGTGTGTTCCTGTGCCCTGGATCATGTGCCAGGCAGAGCGAAGGACGGAAAAATGACCTTGGGCACATGATGCCCAGCCTAAAGCAGTTTAAAGGGGAAATCTCTCAGCCAAGTCTTTTCAATGCGGTGTTTGCTAGTGTCTGGTTCTGCATAGGTTTTAGGAGCAAACATCACGTTTTATTAAGGATATTTGCAAAATTCTGCATAGAATGTTGTGAAATGCTGCAGAAGTTTAGCTCTGAGATTTCTCTTTCCCATTGGGAAATGCCTAGGCGGCTTTTTTTTTTCTTTTAATATATTTACACTTTCTGGCTATATTTGTAAAATGAAAATAATTTAATTCTCTGCACAGGATGCAACAAGTTGGTAAGTTGCACTTTGTATCCATATTAATCCCGACCCCTGATATACCTCCTTATACCCGTTAAAAAAATAAAATAAAATTGTTGTCCAGGGATTTTCATTTTTGATTTGTTTTTGGATTAGTAGAGTACTGCTGATCTGGGCCAAATTTTTCTGGATGACATTTTTAACAAGCATTTGCTATACAGTAGGTCTTGTGTTTGCGAGAGTTAGAGCTCTTCGTATTGTAAATGACAATGTCTTTTTAACTATGTGTTTTGTTTTGGGGTGGAGTAGATGTACGTGGTTTGGAGTGGAATTATGTGGGTTGAATTGGAATTGCTGTGAAATTGTGTGGGGTGGAATTGTGCAGTGCCTTTGTCTAGAATAATAATGTGAGATGGTGAATAGATAGTGGCGAGAGTTGCACAGAGTAGATAGAAAGATAGAGAAGGATAGGTATGTTTGTGCACGAAATGGTGAATGGAACAGAAGAGAGAAGGTGGGAGAAAGAGGCATGACTGACAACTAGCAAGCAAGGATTTTTAAAGGACACTGATATAGGCAAATGAAAAGCAATGGTGAGCAATGAGTGGAGTTGAACTCCATAAACCGTATACACCCAACAGAAGCTTTCTGCAGAAAGTGGCTCTGCCCCCTTACCATTCTGCTCCGTGGGGCTTTAAGTGGGCTGGGCCCTGCCGGTGCTCAGCACCAGCAGTTTGAAAAAGCAGGTGCTGAGACGGGTCCCTTTTAGGCTCTCCCATTTTTGCCCTCATCCTCAGGGTGAAAAAAAATAAATCTTAACTTTGCAGCAGTACACGTTTCCCTGCCTTTGATGTAACTTCTAAGAGACTGTTTATAGTTCTTTCACAGTCTCACCATTTCAGAACTGAAGCATTTTCAATATTATATACAACGAAGCCATAGTTGCTTATTTATCTTATGTAACTAACGAGCATTGACAAAGCACAGATGTTTAGATTATGTATTTTTAAGCCACGCCCTTAATTACATCAGCCACGCCCCTTTGAGAGCCCCCCCCCCCCCCAGACCTCCATTTTTTTCATCCCACTTAAAGCCCTGCCGCTCCGGAAAAACAGTGTGATCCTGGGCAACTATAACTCTCTACCTAATCATGCACTCCCAAGTCTGCAAACGGACACGAGTATTTATGAGTTATGATTAAGCTCTTACTTTGCTGCCACACTGTGGTAATGCGGCAGACATTCCCAGCATCTGCTGGCTTAGACAGTACTGTGAGATTCACAGAGTGTGACCGCCATACCAGGGTCCCGTCAAGTGAAACAGTGGTAAAGGCGCAAAGTGCCATTTTGTTAGTACGGATGGGGTTTGTATGTGTCTGTGTGGGGGGGAGGGGGAGGGGGCGGTGCTGTGCCTCCTGGTTTGGGATATATAGACTGCCTGGCCTCACTCCTAACCCGCCACTTGCGGCCTGGAATCTATTCCCATGCTGGCTGCATACCTGGCTCACTTGTAAGGCCCAACCCATGTCCTGGGCACTGTGATATTTAGTTATATTTTCAAGTAACCCATTGGCTGGTAACTGTGCAAGGAATGCGATTACCAAACAACCCACACAGGGCAACAGGATTACTGCAAGCCACAACCTAAAAAAGCATTGTTCTCATCCCATGACTCCCAGTTTCCAAGGAGACCTGCAGAGCAGATAGTTGGGGGCTAGAGATAGTAAGGGCTAGAGACCGTTAGCAGAGTCACGGGGCTGTATTTGTGCACCTGAGACCGAGCAAAAGGCGAACAGAAGAAGCAGTCAAGTTAAACAAGGGAGCAAAGCTGCTCAAAAAGCAAGAGACAGGCAGCAGAGATAGTCTGGCATTATGGACGGGCAGCAAAGACAGTTCAGTGCAAACAGACTAGCAACAAAGACATTTAGAATCTAATAGTAAGCGGAGGCTGACAGGAGCTAAAGATAGACAGCAGAGGAGAGAGATGCACAGAGGCTAGAAACATTCATAGACTAAAAATGAGCTGTAGTCTGGGTTCAAGATGGATAGGACACTCATGTTAGGGACGGAGCCGGGGACAGCACTTACCAAGCGCCACAGGCACCACAGTGGTGATGAGCAGCCAGTTGTTCTTCAGGATGCGCTTGCAGTCGTAACCACCTCCTCTGTTTCCTCAGGGTGGTTTCTTGCCCCCCCCCATTTCATCTGCTATGGTGATGGGATGTAAAAGGATACAAGTGATGCTTTGTCTGAGAGGGCCTGGGTATGAATGACTGTGGATGGGTGTGTGCGGCACAGGGTGGACAACTGTGTGTGCAAGAAAACGTGTGCGTGCAGTGCCGATTGCTTACGTTTGCACGGTACATTGCGTGCATGTTAATATTCATTCATAGGGTAGATAGACTACGTGAACAGCAGGGGCCGGTGGATGCCGGCCATGTGCAGCCTTCTCCTCCCTCTCCTCCCTCTGCTCTGTACAGCCTAGTGCCTTGGATGCCTCAGCGCCGCCAGTGATTCTTCAGCTAGCAGCAGGCTCCTCCTTGCCTTCCCGTCTCACACAGGCACCACCAGCAAAATGTACACGATCTCAAAGAATGCTCCATTATTGATCCAATGAAATGTTCCCAGGTGGCGCCCAAAAGATCTGTTTTCGCAGAGAAACTTCGCTTCTTTGGCCTATGTAATGCCGTTATTTTTTCCTGAAACTTGAAGTAACTGTTTGACAAAATTAGCAACGGGCATGACGATGCTGCGGAGGCAAATTCTGGACAGTAACTATAAACCAGAAACATAAAAGCGGGTGCTGTGCTGAAACATGAAGCGCGGCGCCTTGGTAGGGAAAAGTTATGCGCCTGTGGAAATAAAAGTAGTAGTCCCTGAAGGAACATATCTACACCTGCAGTGTAACAAAACTGTAGTTGGCTGGTGCCCTAAGCGAACAACAGAAGTCGAACACCAACCAATGAGGAGCCAACAAAGAAGAACGATGTAGGAGTGAACCAGTTGCAAGCAGCAGGCGGGATTACACTCCGTATAGTGATTACAGCAGGTCTTGCAAACAACGCATGCGTGCTGCTTAGACTCGACCTAAAAATGGCGGATGTGTTGCAGTGATGATGTACTATTTCAGGAACCATGAGACCTATATACTTTTTTAGTGTCAAAACATAGGTTTTGTGGGTCAAGTAGTGTTATAGAGACAGAAAATAACTCCTCAGAGCAACCCTTCCACCATTTTCCAACATTGCAGCTATAATAGAGGAAGAGGAAACATATAGAAATGAAACAAATAATGTTTTTTAATCCTTTTTTGTATACACCAAACAATGTTCATGATCTGAATATGAAAAAAGATGTTTATCACTCCTGTTTAAGACACATCTTCATATTTACTTTATTTGTTTCGGCAATCGCTCGTGGTACGTTTGCAGAATGGTGAACACTTGAGAAGAGTATATCGACGGGGACATCTTTTTTTAGCGCAGGTTTTGCGAGGACGTGTAAGTTCTGTGGGTAGAGGCTTTAGAAATTTCGTAGGTTTTAGCACCCCATCAATATCTTCCCAACCAAATTCACACATCTTTCTCTACATATGCATGATCCAAAACATTTCCACATCTTCTGATCAAGTAGAACACTCTCTTTTAATGTGTCCACGCACAGAATATGATGTTGATGGAAGGTCACTTCGCGGGACTGATCTCTTGAACTCATTGTACCGAAAATCATCAAATATGTGACAGTCCGAACTCGTTTTCCCCACATGCGCAAGGTATTTTTTTATGTTTTTAAAGTCATATTCTTCTTCTGTCTCAGCAAATCCTTTTAGAAACTTCACACGTTCAGCAGTTAAAGCTCCAAGCTTTGTTCCAATTTTGCTCATGGTGTCACCACCCATAAGAATATGTACCTTGATGAAAACACTGGGCATCTCTGGGTCAAATGTCTTGTACAGTTTATGAAGCGGGATTAAGTGTCTTTTCTCCCCTGTTTCATAACTCTGACAATCCTTGGCTTACGAACATTGCAACAAATATAAGTAGCACAGTAATAACATCCGTGCCATTTGACAGTACAATGACATGATTGGAACCATTTCAAACATCCCACTCAACATGTTACACAACATGATCAGCTTCCTCCAATTTGCTGTTAAGTTCTTGAACAATATGGCCTCTACCCTTTGAATATATTTCTGCAGACACCAACTCCTCATTGACAATCATTCCACTTGTAATTGGAAATTCAGTGTTCACTGAAGCATCAGCAATGTTTTGGCGAGTTAACATCTCCAAGTTCATCTTGTTCGGTGTTGATGACCAGAATTTATCAAGTTGCACAGGTATAGGTGTTGAATTTTTGATGCAGGCAAGGTCAATTGCTCCCCTTGTAGACATTCGTCTGATTCTCTCACATTCTTTGACAGATCGTTCGAGATAACTGTCAAAGATAATGTGCAGTTCTTGCAAGGTGCACACTGACTTTGATATCTGTAGAACAGTTTTAACAACCTCTCCGAAGTTTGGGATGGATGAAATCTTGACCATTCGCAATTGTGACTTATGGTCCACAACCACAGCAGTTTTTAATGAGGTCACCTTTTCGAATTGAAATTCTTCAGGAAAAAGGTTTTTTGAGAGCTCTTGTACGAGTTTGTGCTTCACTGGTTTGGTTGCAGCATCTCCATCAAATAATGCGTTTGTTGGAAGAAGATCATGCAACAGAATGTCCTAGATAAATTCACCTCTTTCTTTTGCTACATCGATTTCTCTATGTGAATGTGAACGTTTTTTTTATAACCTGTTTTGTAGTGGCTGTTTGGCCGATACTCTTTACTATGGCAATTAAAGTGCGACAGTTTAGCTTTAGTGATTTTTGTCAAACAGCTTTTTCTCTTTCAGCACAGATCTCTCCTCCTTCAGTTCTGCGTATAGTAGTTTCGATCCATGTCCCAGGACATCTAGTAGATGTCTTTATATCGTTATCCACAAATTGTTTTGTCCCAAAGTTGTGTAGTCGCACAGGCTCAGTCATTTTAAAGGGGTTTCTTTGTTGCTGCATGAAATAAAGAAGGCTGTCCACATGTTTATTAAAATGGTTCCCTCTCTTTCCCATAAGTTCGTGGTGAGGAACAGTTTCACGATTGTCCATTAATTTTGAATTTGTCATCTCTCTGAAAACATTGCAAATAGAAAGGACTTCATGGTAAACTAGCTGCCATTGAGCAACATTCTCACTTTTACATGTCTGACCAGCAATTCCCTTGGAGCTTTTCTGTGATCACTGGATCGTATGTTCCAGTTTCATATCTGGAGCCACAGCATTGAAACTTCCTCTCTCTTTTACCACAAAATGTCTTTGGATGAAATTTCTGTAGCAGTATGGTTTTTCCACCTCTAGTTTCTTTACTCTTTCCAAATACCAGGACCCATATCTCGGGTAGTTTATGCAATCGAATTCACGAAACACAGTAATCAGAGACTCCATAGCCTTCACGTGCAGCTCCCAATCACCTTCCCAATCAGCATGTACCAAGTTTTTCACTAGAGCCATCGTGTGAAAAACATGTCCACAGTACTTGGAAAGTTCTGATTTTTCTTCACACTCTTTGACAAACTCTACAAACTTGGTTTTCTGATTTTGAACAGAGTGTATTGAACATTGCCTGGCTTTGCATCATGTCTTTTGAATGAAGGGCACCCTGTGCCTTGTTCACTTCTGAGATAAGATATGCAAAACCTAATTTGTCATTCTTTTTCCAGAAAGCATTCCAAAACAATGTTTCTAAAGCCTGATATGATGAGCATACCTTGTAACAAACAAACATAATGAGTTCCGCTCAATAGTGACTGGACAGTTTTGCGTCTAAAGATTTCAGCCTGAATAAGTGCATCGTCTATGCCACATCCACTGAGAATTTCCTGCATGACGCAACTTTTGTCATGTGGAAAACGCCCATCATAGGATAAAGATCATCAAATTCTACTGGATTGCTCATAAAAAAAAAAAAAAAGATCCGGTTCAACACCTTTATTGCAGAAAATTGGAAGGATAGGCTGGCCTTTAAACTGACCACGCACATTTTGGAAATTCTTTATAGCTGTGTATACTATTGCGTATACTATTGTGATGGTATTACTGGTAAAAACCCAACCTTCTTCAGTGGGACGGTATTCTGGGAGATCGGAGCACGAATTCCAGGCCACGGAGTAACTGGCTTTTCTTTAGCCTTCAGTCCGCACCGAATAAGCAATATGATAAATTCAGTTAAATAAGCTTTGTAGACCTCAACATCAGTTAGAAGAAGATCCATGTCCTCAGCCACTTTGAAACTTTCAAATATGATGGCGAAAACACATTATAGAGCTGACGTTTTGGAAAATGGCTGAAGGGTTGCTCTGAGGAGTTATCTTCTGACTCTATAAGTCTACTTGACCCCCAGAACCTATGTTTTGACACCAAAATGTAGAATATAGGTCTCATGGTTCCTGAAATATTACATCATCACTGCAACACATCATCCATTTTTAAAATTATCATCCAGAAAAGTTTGGCCTGGATTAGCAATGTCTGCCCAAGTTAAATTACTTCTCCAATGATTCAAAAACACAAATCAAAAATGAAAATCTCTGAACAATGCTTTTTTTTTTACAGAGGTATCTCAAGGGGCCAGGACCATATGGTTAAATTGCTGCACTGTTAGACTTTCACCTGTAGAATCCCAAAAATGTGCTGCAAGCAAAAGAGATGAAAACAAACTGAAAATTGGCTCACATTTACTGCTTTAAAAACCTGGATGCAACCCATCTACTCGTGCTGCACCATGTTGTGTGGGTAAATCAACTCCGCTCCTACAGTGCCCTTTTTAGTTGCTGAACATTCCATTCCAGTCTTGCAGACAGGGCGGGGTTTAAAGTACAGCTTTAAGCTGTATGGTGTAAGAAGGTCCGGGTAGTTAAATCACAGCCCTTCTGTGACAGCTGCTAAAAGCTCACTCATGCAGGTATGAACTACAAATCCAGCCAGACAGAGGGACAATGGCATCTCTGGGTCGCGGCGGGTGACACGAACGAAACCTCGCAGTGAGATGATGGCAACTACGTGCAGCTCAACTCGAACTACAACACCCAGAGGGCTGAAGGATAACTGCGTACCTAGCAACACGAAGTGCACTCTGAGCTAGGCCTCTGGGGCTGCACCGAAGGCTGATCCGTGAGTTACTCCTCTCGCACAGTTACCCAATTGCCTGTTCACCCCTCTATCCTACTCCCCAGGCGTTCCTCACCAATTCAACCACTGCACTACATCTTTTGGCCTTTCACTCACACTGTAACCTACTATCACCAGAAACAATTTCCACTGCCTCTGCCGAGCATCTTTTGACTCGGGGGGGGGGGGCCCCCCTGTAGGCAGTAACACGCTTTGCAGCCCCAGTCGCCATGGGCCTGGACTACTACGCCGTCCTGGAAATCACAAGAAGTGCCACCGACTGCGCGATAAAGAAGGCGTATGTACCCCTGCACCTCTTGTCTTATTGTTTTTATTGCATCTAGGTGTGTGTGTATAGCGCCCCATAGAGCAGCACCAAAGCGCTTTACATTGTTTTGGATTGCGCGAGTATACTTTTGGCAGGTGACTATAGGTATTGCTCTGGCCAATCTATTATTGGTAGAAGTGGTAGAAGAGAGACACTCCCAAGAACGAGCCCAATTTCAAGAGTCTATGGCATCAAATCACAAAGGAGTTAAATTCTATATTTGAAATATATACCAAATATATAATGCTCTAAAATTAGTGTGCGAGGGCTGATCTCAAATTGAATAGAAATATACAACTATGACATTTAGTTCAAGAAACGGTGCAACGCGAATACGGATTAAAAATAAGTAAACCACTTCGGACACCGCTAAATAGGCTTTGAGCATAAGAAATGACAAAAAAGCTGCTCAAAGATATCAAATTACTGTAGGCAAACGTTTCAGTGCCTCACACAGGGATAGAAAGCGCTATATAAATGTTGCATTACGATACAATATGTGTGAGAGGCGTTGTCCAAGAATTATTTTGTGGGGGTCGTGCCTCAAAAGAACAGTGCCATGCTCTGTCTCAACTTTAGCGTTGCCACCTACACCCATGTCTCCAGGTTTGAGCTGTAATTTGACAACACATTACAACCTAAGTAAATGATATATGCAATACAAATGTGTCTGGGATTGTTAGTCTTGGTTTGGTTCTATTGCACCAATAGCTCTGGCTAAACACATATAGAATCTCAAGGCGAGACTTATTGGCTTTGTCAATGCTTGTTTTGTTAGACTGCAGAAATAACAGAACATATAGCTTTTAATTGAGTGTGTGTATTCTCTTGGATTGTTTCACTAAAGAGAAAAAAAGATGTCAGAAAATCGGACACTGGTGGAATCTGAGAAGGAGCCACCGAGAGATGGTAAATTAGGCAGTGCTCAGTGGAAGGAACCGCCACAAGCTGGACGAGGAAAAAAATAAATAAAGCCAGCGAATAGAAACAAAGCAACTGTGAGTGACAAAGCCAATAGTAAGCAATGGGCGGAATGTATTCTCAGGTAAGCTTTAAGCATGTCCCCAATACGTCTTTGCAACCAAACTGCTGAGCTGACTGGTAGGCTTCGACTTAAAAATGAATGCCAGTAGAATGGTCAAACATTCTTTCCGTCAATATACATTGATCCAATGCTGCAGCTTCTAATTCTGAACTCAAAGTTTAGGTGTTTTCATACAAAAATGCATAATCTCTCAAATATAAACAGGCAGCAGAGTAGAACTCTTTTTGAAGTTTTTTTTAGCACCTATCCAAATAAAATTTCATAGCGCATAAACCTTGAAAGAAGCATATTGGAGGGTGGATTCCCTACTGGTGCAAGCCTAGTCTCTTTGGATGTCCCTACCTCTACTTGAATTTACCGTTTTAAATTACGGGATGAAATGTTCTCTCTCCTTATATGTAGGGACTGTAGTTTAGCTGTCTCACAAGCTTCTGGCCGATACCTTCCCCTAACCAATTTGCAGTATTTCAATGTTCTGTAATTCGATTTTCCCGTAAAATTCCTCTAAACCACCAGCCATTTTTTCCTGTCGATTTGCCCTGAATCCTGAGAGCTTGAGCATTACGTGACCACTACAACTAATGACCATAGAAATATCTGATCTCCGGACCGACTAAATAATTGTTGAAAATAACCTCATAATAGATATGCTAGAAACTAATGCAGAGTTCAGCTATAGTTATAGACTATCATTGACAATTTTATGACCACTGATTTCATTCCTTCCATCCCCCCCCCCTTTTTTTAAACGTAATCTCCGACTAACCACTAGCTTCTACAAAATTTGCTTATAAATAAATGAGGTAGACAGTAACCTTCTGAAATGAGCTTTTGCAAATACACAAGGCAGTTGAATGATCTAATTTTCCTTATGAGTACTATGTTACTCTTAACTGAACAGGCAGAGTTGATTGGTAGATGTTAAAATTGTAATCTGTAGAAATTGAAAATTTTATCGTAAAGTCTGGATTTGTCAGCTGAAGATAATATTCACACGCCTCGGAAAGTTTCACTGTAGCCATTTGCTCTTGCTGCAGCTGGTTATATCACATCTGCTTTTACTTGATGTAATTGTGCAATAAAACGGATTGCTTTTTTAATAGTTTTCATTTTTATAGTTGTAAAGCACAGTAAACATTTTAGATACTTGACCAAATCCACGCAGTTTGTCCCAAGTAGATTGTTGTTATCAATTACTAGATAAGGGCCCTTCTGCATGGAACCTTACAGCAAGGTTTGGGTCTAAAGCTAAGAGGTTGCCAACTTCCCAAAAAAGAGAACTAATGATTTCCTTGATATCGAGTAAGAACCTATTAAAAGCATAGTAAACCCTACAGGTTTTTTTTTATTGAGTTTATATGGATATATAAGTCCTTCACCTCCACAAACACTCTCTGTACCTCACAGCACAGAAGTAATGGATGATGTGAGCATTGGAGTATAATATTGGAATGGCTTATTTAGTGCTGGGTGTGGGGTGGTTAGGCCGTTGGCATTTCTCTTACTTGTCTCCCCATTCAGCAATTAATGAAAATGCTGCAAATCGAGGATGGACAATTGGGGCTCTAGGCATCTTCAGGTTGAGTGATTAGTGGCAACAGGAGATTAAACCAGCAATGGCAAAGCCATTGGGTCTCACATGGCTAGCTGATCGATTGTGTTTTTTAAATTTTTTTATTTGTTAACATAGTATTTAATTTTAATAAAACTGAGTGCAGGTGCACCTACAACAGTTCTAGAAATTCTGTTTAGTTTAAATGCACGTCACAGAAAAACGTTATTGGTACTGAAATATCAAGGTGACTAAAAACAAGGCTAATGAATAGAAAGCACCAAGCATTGGCAAAGTAAATATTACCCCACCAGCACCTGGCACTGTAGTGCGCTTCTTGTTAGGTGAATGTGCACATGTGATCAGGGAAAATATCTTCACTCCGTGCGAGAGAGACAATGACTGAAGTGGGCTGACACATTGCTGCACGCTGTATGCAGTTGGAGGCCATCAAAATTTGAATGACAGTTAATTAGACCAGTGGAGGAAGAGTGCTGACCCAAAGACCCTCTATGTATATATGTGTGTATATTCGAATCATTTTTGTTAGTACGTGAAGCTAGCAATCCACCTAAAGCTGTATGTATGCCAGACCTAGTAAGTGCTGCTATGATTGAGCTTTGGTTGACACTGGACAGTAGGTAGCAGTTAAAGTGGCTTTTAAATGCTACATGGCAGCACAGCATGAGGAGAAAGCCCATGCAGGGTTAGGAGTCTGATGCGCAGTTTTAGCTGAGCATTAGTGATGTGTGAGAAAAGCCGGGATGAGGGTGGGGATTGTCTGAGCTGGCTGGAAAAGGAAGGGAGGAGCTACAGCCTCTCTGCCCAGAATGAGTCTCGGAATAGGAGTTTATGCAGGTTAGTACCACTGTGGTGCTCATGCATTTGCTCGAGATTCAGCTTATGAGGCAAAATTGATGAGCAGAAATCTATTATATAACACACACACAAGGCGAGCGGAGAATGCTTGCAATTTTGTGAACCACTGGCACCTCTTGAGGTTGCATTCCAACCGTTGTAGGCCGGATTGGGCTTCTTCAGTCGGGTGCAGCTTGGCTCCAGCATTACAGTGAGCAGGTGGCTAAAGTTAGGCATACCCCTGAATGCTTGGTGCGTTTCATCAAACACACAAGGTGATGGGAAGAATGCTTGCAATTTTCTAACCACTAGCATTCGCCTGGGGTAGCATTTCGGCCCACTATGCCTTCTCGGATTAGACCTAGCTAGCTATATGCAAATCAGCCCTAGTTCTGCTTCAGTATGAACAGTCCAGCCCGAACTGCCAAGCTAGGTCCTTTCTAAACCAGGAACACACGCAAAACAAGACTGTTACTGCCCTTATTGGTGCTCTTCAGTCGGTGCAGGTTGGTTCCAGTGGCACAACACCCACGTCTAGGCATTATTTTTGCCACTTAGGATGTTACGTCAGAGGGGGGGGGGGAGATAAAGGAGGGGTAGTTCAGAAAAGGAGCTGCGAGGAATCAGTCTTCAATTTACAACTAGAAAAAAAAAAAAAAGGTAGCTGTGCTTGCCAGAGTATAAATATAATTTTCGGTGTTTGCATTGTTCTGAAGGATATTGCTTCTATTCTTGCTTTCAAACCACAAGGTTTTATGCCAGAAGATGCAGGAGGAAGAATAAGAACTGAGGATAAGGTGATGGAATCACGACTCTCATGGGTCGAGGCTGGCTTTGTAGTGTCATATACCACCGTCATAGGACCTATTCCCAGAAGTTCTAAAGGTAGATATTTAATTGCCGGCTAGCTGTAACATTTCCATTTCCAAATGGAAGGAGATTTGGCACTCTCAAGTGGCTATGATGTGCCAGTTTTAAATTTGAGACTAACCCAGTAGCTTGGGTTGGCTGACCCTCACCGCACCCTTATTATAGTTTATGCTGAAGGCACATGTTAGTAAATATAATCCTGTTGTGTTTGGAATCGACAGCACAGCTGTACTGTAATTGGATCGGCCGCAAACCGCAAGAACTGAAATGAAAATCATTGTCGTGATCTTGGTTTCCAACCTATCGCTACAATCCCAAGTCCACAAATTGTCTACACTATTTCTACACAATGAAAATACTTCTCGTACCATACCCTCCATAGGGCTCTTACACCGGATTAAGGTAACTCTTAGTGATGTCATCTCTTGATCATACAAATGGTTTCTAAGTTGAAATTTCGAGAGAACCGATTGGCAGCTTATTGAACTTGGCAGGTAGATGGACAATTCCCAAAGCTAAATAAATGGGATCACATTACCCCTGTGCTCAAAACATTACAGTGGTTACTAGTTGCAAGAAGGATATTCCTCAAATCCCTTTTCATGGCACACCGTGTGAGCCAAGGAATAAGTCCAAACTTCCTGTAATTCGAGCTATGATTATACAGCGAAAGTAGAAACCTCAGATAATGAATGATCCCACTCATGATAATTCATATATTTTTTTTTTTTTTAAAAGCCTGTCTGGGAGTAAGTTTGTTTTCAGTATAAACATGAAAGCTGTGGCACATGTGGCTATGGCACTCCAAAAGCAAATGCACAACACGAACGATCAGCAAGAATTCAGAAAAGTAAAGAAGCTGCCATTTACAAAAAGCAGTACCCAAGTGCTCCTAAGACCACAACCTTGGCTTGTTTGTATATGCAGTTTATGAAACTATTATCTTATTCCTTTTGCTTACCATCTCATGCATAAGATGCTCAAACGACCACATAACATGGGAGCACACTCTCCAGGCCTCAAAACAACACCAGATATCGACACAAATGGATATTAACCAACGTCCTTGCATCCATGCACTATAGGAGAAACAACTCATCCTGTGACGTGCTGAAAAGCTCTTTGGACCCTTGACAAGAGTGGGAAAGTACTATAGAAATGATCAAATACATTACCTGTATAGCAGTCGTCTTTTCCTGCAGCTAGCCGTTCTCTTCATCAGAAGGATCAGTGTTTTTTTTTCCTTTTTATCTGTTAAAACCTATAAAGAGGACGACTGTGTGGCAATCTGTATTTTGCTAATCCCAGTGAATGATTGGCTTAATGCAGTAGGACATCATCGAACCACACTAGTGGGTTTTTACCAGCCAATTACAATTCTCCTAGCCTGCAGGTTTTGGCTGGATGCTGAGCTGTCCTACTGAATTAACGTTGAAGGGAGGCTAAAGAGGCTTGTTTAGAGCCTCCTAAATGGAGAATTTTCGAAGTTTCTGTTCCTAAGTACAGTGGCCGAAAAAGTATACATTTTAGAGGTCTTGGTGCTACCAGATTTTATTATAATCCGTTTTTTTGTAAAGTAGGGTACTTTTTGGGGTGGTGGGGGTAGAGAGGTTATTTTATGGAAAGAAGTGGGCTTTGAAAGAATAAAGCATTTATCAGCACAATGTTCACCTGACGTATCTTGGTGTTTAGTAAGTAAGGAGAGACAGGTGGCATCCAAATAAATACAGATCAGGGATAATCCCCTGTTGCTTACATGTAGTTATTCAAAAACATAGTTAAAAAAAAAGAATTTACAGAAAAAGTTGTGCTCTGCTGTGATTCGCAAGTAAACGGATAGTTGCTTCAAGCCCTTTGATGCCAGAGCTGCAAAAGATTTTCCTTCAAGCTGAGTTTGCCCAAAACTAAGACTATTGCCATAAGTGTGTAAGACAACAGAAGAGTACGCTTAGGGCTGTGGTTGCTAATACGCACGTTAGTTACTGGAGGCCCGGTATTGAATAAAGCTTGCAGAGTCAGGCAAAGAAATTTAAAAAGAGCCCCTTGTTTCACATTCAACCAGTGCAGATTCCACCAGGCGTCAGCAAAATGGTCAAACGTGCAGGCGAGTTGAGTTTGATGGTGGAGTTACGAATTAGTCTCAGTATCGCTAGACATTTAGCGGAAAGTCCAGTTTAGTATGTGTTGTGATAGTCCAGCCTGGAAAGGATGGCTGCTACTACCACTTTTGCTTTAAATTACCCTTCAGTTTCAACCGCAATGTACAGGAAGATGTGTCAAAATTGATCTGCACCTCGAGAGTTTTTTTGTCTACTTAAAATCCAACTTTTTTGACAGCGTTCACTGGCATGGGGCTCTTAAACTGGACGATCAGAAGTCATTTTTCCAAGGAGAAGAAGATCCAAAGATGATGATCTCGGTTTTGTCAGAGTATAAATTGAGCTGCCTTTGCTTATCCACCAGTGAATTGCTGACAAACATGGCTTAAGAAAGAACTGAACCTCCACCCTGACCAATGAAAGGATAAAAAAAAGCATATGCAGACCAAATGAAGTTCATTAGAGGCTGTATCTAGACGTTAAATAAAAGGGGTGAATAGTGACAGGCCGTGAGGTAATCTGCATGTCATCTTGCTAGATTTAGACCTAAAAGGATACCTGGAAAGAGTTTGACTTGGATTCGAAAGAAAGGAGGAGAACCTGGACAAAGCGGTTCCTCGGAAGCTGACTTCTGCTAGATAGTTGATCAAACAGACTGTGTCAAAGGCTGCCGAAAGGTCTAAAAGTAATAGAACTGCTGGATGCCTTTTGTCCAGTTTTATTCTGATCGTTCAAGAGGGTGACCAAGACAACACCCATCCCCATCTCTGGCCTGAAGCGATTCTGTACTATGTCCAGTAAGTTCTTTCGCTCAAGATGGTTTGATAACCATTTTGCCTCCTACTTTTCTCCGAGGGAAATGGGTATAATGTACCGCCAAAAGTGTATTAAGATTGTTTCTTCATAAAGGCTTGATCGCACTTTCCATTTGTTAGGGACCTACCCAGCTGCAAAACAATAGTTTAAAACAGCTGTTAGTACAAGCACTATATCTGACATATCATGAAATATTTTGGGATGGTAGGCGTTATCCCGAGAACAGGATTTTATGGATGTCCATAGAATTGATTTTTCTTGACTTGACTTTCTTTCTTGACATTGCATTAACAGTAATTGTAGTTTTAATCTCAGAAGGCAGTTCAGTGGTATCTGTGGAATGGTGAATGTCACGTTGGTTTGTAAAGAATGAATCTAATTTACAAGATAAGAGGAGATCACTTCACAAAATTCCTGAGAATGGGGAGAGGAGTTCTTTGTGCATGTAGGAGTTGTTAGATTAATGTTTCTGACAGGGCTCATGTTGAATTGGCGGCTCCTTGAATGTGGTTTCCATGGTATGAGGTTTAAGCTAGCAAAAACAAGTTTTATATGCTTTAAATTTGGATTTAAAAATCAGGAACAGAATATTGTCATAAGACAAGTGATGTTTTCTTTCTGCCAGTCTCGCCCTTAATTTCTTTTCCTCAAGTTCAGCAATAAAGTGGGATAGTTTGTTCAAAAGAATTGACAAAACAAGAGTAAAAGTGTAAGGTGGGAATTACAAGGTCTTGAGTAGAAGGCAAATTTGGCCAATCGTCAATAAATGTCTTTGAGACCTTGCTGAGATTAATCTTTTGCCAACACCGCAAGGGGATTGGATATTTTCTCGCCTTAATTCTTATTTTTAGTAGGAACAAGAAAGTCTAATTGTATGTGAAAAAGATCAGCCCAACCGAACATAGTGGAAAACTCCAGCTTAATTAGGTTGGGAGTGCCAAAATTAGGTAAAATATACCACTTTCCTGATATATGAGCTAGTTTATGAATCTCGGAAAGCCACAAAAAGACATTGAATTAAAGAAACGTGAATTAAGGCTAGTCTGGGGGAGGTCAAGCCACTAGTTACTAGTCTTCAAGTCATTCTAGCCAAATAGTGAGCGAATCGGAGGGACGTAAGAAGATTAGAAGATTGTTGGAGAGAAAGGCAGACCCTTCGAGTCTACATCCTATAGCTTCACCTCCATAGATAAGTTTTACACTGTCCTCAATTGAAACCTTTAATTGTTGTTTATGGATCAAATCGCCCCGCCCCCTCCCTTCCTCTCTTAATGCACTATATTGTAAGCTTGGTGACTGCCGTGCATAATGTCAGGTCCTGAAGCCCCGTATGTTGAGGTTGAAGTCAACGTGCGCAAGTCTAATATAGAATGATTGAATCCTCTGGAGAAGTTAATCCTTATGTTGCGGTAATGATCTAACATTTAGGAATGCTCTTCTGAGACCAAGTTGAAAGCTTTTATTGACACTACTATTTAAATACTTAGACAGGAGTATTGTTTTGTGTGAAATGCCCAATTTGCACAAATTCTACCATGCCTACTGCTGAAGCTGTAAGAGTTCACTTCTTAATGCAGGCAGTTTGGAGGAGTGCATCGGCTCAGATTAAGAAGGGTCACAGGCCTCCTGAGCTGGACCTTAACCCTATTAAATATGGCCTTCGCATACCGAACAAAAAGGAAGTCCAGGTGTAACTCTGTGAAGGTGTTCCCCCTCACAAGACATTTGTTTTTACTCACCACCTGCGCTGTTTCTTGTGGCACATTACTGCTGATGTCACTAGTTTGGACATATTAGGGTAGTGCGAGTGGAGGCATACATCACATTAAGCAACATAAGGCCTATCTTACTCTGTGTTATCAGACCAATATGGCTGAATGATGGAAATGAGGAGTAACAGATGCGTGGGAGAGCGTTTCTGTATTTTTGGTTGGGCGTGTTGGCCTGATTTCTAAATTGAATAACCGAGACTAGTGAGCCACCTATCCATTGGGTTGGTAGGGCTGCTTCTATACCCTTTAGAACCTTGCATGTCCTATGTAATTGTCATTGATTGGACTCTTTCCCTACGTATCTTGCAGAGCTGAACTTGCTCTATTGTTTGGTTTACCTGAGGTTTCCAAGCACTAATTGATATCCACACCCACTTTGATTTCAGTACAGGGTGAATATTCTTTCATCTCTAACAGTCCAGAATTATTGGTAGTTGTCTAGTTGGTGTAGACTCTTTTCTTGGTAGGAAGTAGTCTGCGCCTGGTCAGATCTTGCTGTCGCCATACAGTGTGTATTCCTTGTTTAAAAAACACCTTGTAACACTATTTGCAAGACAGGTTTTTTTTATGGGATCATTCCATTCCATGACCCAAGAACAGGAGTCGATGCTTCTGAATTCTACTTTACTCTTTGAAGCTGAAGTTCCATAGTTGTCTTATTTGGAAGTGTAGGGAGTGACGTTCAAGGGATACTTGAACTTCAGTCTTTTCTGTTGTGGTCCTTTTATTGGACAGTGGTTTGCTGAACTCTTACTAGGTAGGTAGGTACTGTTGGCATCCCAAGTGCTGATATTGGACAACTCCTGGCTTTGCATTTTTTAACTCGCCCACTGTTGGCATAACCAACAGTGCCCTTGGCACGATCATGATTTACTTTGTAGTCGCTTGGATTCAAGATCTTATTGCTGTTTGTACTGCTTGATCTTGCTGGCTGATCTTGCAGATCCAGTGCCATTTCTATCCCTGATAAATGATGTGCAATGGCACTGCTCATTTGCTTTCCCATCGCAGCGGACTCCAATCTATCAAATACTGCGAGATAATGTATTAACATGGCCTTAATGCTGTAGGGCATAACAATTTAGATCTTTTAAGCCAAGGATTTGGGGGCACCCGCACCGTAGGGGTTTTGCCAAATAGTAAAACTAGCTTTTTTGCGGTACCTCAGAATACTCTTCTTAATTACCGCAGTTTTGAGGTGCAGGAACTGGTGCAGCAGGACTTGGCTCCGACATTGTGGCATAAATACAACCTCCGTTTTGTTGCAGGTGACTGTACCCGTAACAAAAGGTGACCGCATGCAAAGACCATGTGTCGTAGTAGTTGAAGAGTGTGGCCTTGATTAAAATCCCTATGTGCTTGGGACTTCAGATATGTCATCACAGCATCTAGGCTGTTTATTGGGTCTCTGCTATTTTTTTTAATGTCTTCTAGGTTGTTGTGAGAGCCCCATTAATCAAAGGGTGGTACATCCAGCAGCCACTCGGTCATTAAGTGTGTTTGTATGTGGGCACCAGTGAGGTATTACGTTAATCTGATGTAAGGTGTTAATTTGATGGCGGGATGCAGTTTTATAGATGCATGTTGGGCAGTTTGGAGAGATGGCCGATGGCTGCTGCATTTTTAGCGCCTAGTCTGAAGAGGCACTCTTCCTGGAGCGCATTTGTTCGTGTGGGTCCAACTATTGATTAGCTTATTAGTATCAAGTGGGTGCATTTTTTAATTCTGCCTGCAGAGCCGACAAACTACACAAAGCTGCCAAGTCGCCGTCTTCACAAACCCTCATCTGGGAGTAGCATGTCTAACAATAACATTTTCTTGCAGACACTCTTGCCATTAAAACCCTCCTTTTAGTTAGTAGCTGTTCTTTTTGTAAAGAAGACGACCTTTTGTGGCATTTTCATACTTGTATGTAATTCTATTTTTGGCACTTTACAAATTTCACCTACCATCAATGACGTGTATTTTGGACACACATTTTCAACTGGGTGAGACCATAAGACATGAACAACTTTCTGAATGTATCGGCTTGAGCTACATGCCGGGGAGGTTTACAGCCTGTGTCACCGTTCTGTGAATATCAACACTGCCTTACGCTATGTGTTTGACTGCTGGAGTTGAGTGTATCCGGGGACGTCCGTGCATCTGTGCCAGGACTTGAAATGTGATGCTTGTCCTGTGCTGTGCCTTTTGAACTTCAGACGCACTAAATCTGAAACGTGCTTGTCATTACACTTGAGGCTTGAAGGGCATTTCTAGGGTTTACTGGAAGCGTGACTCCACACTCAAACTCACGCTGCTGTATTTGACCTTGAGTTGGCCATTGATGGAAGTAATTGTTGCGGTGGTGAAATCGGCAAACCAGACTGTTGTCCTACTTTGCTCCTTTTTCCAGGACAGCAGCGAGTGGGGCAGACACCTGAAGGTCAAATTTACAATTTTGACTCCAGTCCTAGAATATTTGGGGAAAGAGCATCTTTCGCCCAAATATTCCCTGGTGCTTGTTTACTACTTTAAGTCCAGTTCTGGAATATTTTGGGGAAAGTTATAAATTTCACGAGTATTTATAGGAAGGGTTGAAAAGCAGAAAGTTATGCCCTGAGGGCACAGCCAAGGGCAAAAAACGAGGAATACCTGTTTTTGAGGTCTCAAACTATCCGCATCGTGAAATAGTTTCAAATAAGCCTTTATGCACATGCGATCTGGATTAGTAAGGATTCCTTGGTGTTCTAACGCGTGGGATTAGTGGTGCTTTTATGGTTGCTTAAGTTCGAGTGTTTAACTCCGGAGTGTTCCAGATAAGGGAGAGACACTGCAATGATATGAAATTAGTTAAAACATGTTATTACATTTGTTTGTTCACCCCGTATTTAATTTATATACCTATTTTCTGTTTATTTTATACACTGATTGAAGCGCAATGTGACAATTAATATTTTTATTTTCCTTACCTCTTCAAAGGATTGTTTGTGGGACAATCGTATTGTGGTGGGTGTTCGCGTACCAAGTTCAGTAGGTCACTGTAAAAGGAAAACTGTGACACAAGCATCATGAAAATGAGGTGCCTCACAAGAAGGTGTTGGACAGAAAATCATGCAGAGGATGCCACAGCATTGTGGTGCTCTGTCATATTGTATTGCACCGAAATCGCCTTCTGCAATCCCCTGTTGCGTTTTTGCAGTTAACTCTGTGATTTAGAAATGTATAAATCACATATAGACAACTTTTGATATGATATAGAGGTTTGTCCTAGTTGGTTATACATTCAGAAGTAACATAGACAAAGGCACTTGGCAGCACTGACCAGTCCTGGTCGATTCTACTTTACTTGAGTATAAAATGTGGTTGACCTCTTGAGGTATGTGTGTGTGGTACCCAGAAGCTGTACTGAAGTAATGTTCTGCTTGAATATAATGCCCATAGTCTGACATACCAGTTTGCATGTCTTGTGCATCCATATGGATGGTGACTGGTAGCAGGACTCCATGGTTATTGTGAGTGTATGGTTGCGGAGATTAATATGATCCATTTTTGATGCCCCTCGTAAAACACAGCTAAAGAGAGCTGGTGATACAGCCTCTTCCCAAAAGCCATAGTGTATTGCTTGATTTCCAGAGTAAAAGGGTTTAGCCTCGGACTCTGAAGTGTGGGAGTATATAGACTTGGCGGCTCTAGAAACTAAGCTGTCACCTTTGTTAGCAAGGGCTTGTTGATTTTCTTCCTGAACTCTACCTTTTTGGATGATGGTGTGTATAGGTAGGTGAGAACGGTGGTCTCCCTTTTGTTATGCAGAAGGAATCTTCTATGCAGGGCCTACCCCTCTGTCTTTTCCCATAGTGCTAGTCCAGAAGGCTGGTGATGGCCAGATGCAGTCGTCACACTTCATTATGCGCATGTTTTGGGTGCAACACTTTGAAGACCGCATCATCACTATCTGGTGTGAGAGCAATCACCTGCAACAAAGACTGCATCGCGCAGTGAAAATGTACTTTTGAAAGGGAACTGCTTCAGACTTGCTCCAGAATACCTTCCTTGGGATCAACTTCCTCTGTTTGGATAAGGACATAGGAGGGAGATGCAAACTGTCCCACTAAGCTTCAAGTTTCTGAACAAGGGAGGGAGTGCTCCACAGAGTACTTTAAGAACTACTGTTATCCAGGGCTGGTGTCCTTGACAGCCAGTCTCCGGTGAAGAGACCTCACCTGAAGTCTGTGCCATCTTGCTAGAGAAGCTGTGGGTCTGCCTGGAAGCTTGCCTTGCCTACTGAGAGTGGAAAAACGGCGTCTGACTCCTCAGGGAGACAACCGTCCGATGAGTAGAAAAACTGCCACTGTGCCAGGTGCATTGGACAGACCAGAAGAGCAGACTTCATCCAGGGAGTGTAAATGGTGCAGACCTGAGTCTTACGAGTTGATCTCATGGCCTCCCTGCAAGCTGATCAAGCCTCGTATGCCTGCACAACCAGCAGCCTGAAAGTGTAACCATCTGTGCGACTGCAACATTAAAAATAACCTGCAGGAGTGGACCGAATTGTGCTGACTCTGCTGGGAGCTCACAGTGCTGTCCGGGGACCTCCGACTACCTGAAGTGGCTGGGGACGGGGTCGCGTGTGGTTTGGGTGATGGGCCCTCCTTGGCCTGTGCTGCTACTCTGTTGGTGCTGACTGATGCCTTGACTGAAACTTAACATAGGAGGTTGGGCTGCCAGCCTCTGTTGCTGCTGTGAACCACGGTTAAGACTACTGAAACCGATGTGGTCTACGGGCCTTGGGTTTAAGATTCATGAGAGCCTGATATTTCAGCCAAGTGAATTTGAATATGGACTGTGCCTCGACAACTAAAATGTATGAGTATTTTTCTTCTTGAAGCCCTGAAAGCAGTAGTGGGACATGATTGAAATGAGTTACGAGTTAAAAAATAGGAAGGCTACTCACTCATGCGATTGTGAGCTCGCTCCTGTGCCATACTTTCACCTAGTTATAGCCCATATGGTTATAATGGTGTAGCGCCTGTATTACAACTCTGTGCCTGATTCACCTGACTTTGTTTAGTACTATGTTTTGTTGTGTAATAAAAATAGGGTTTTTTTCTGTAATGAAAAGCCACTTTTTGGGCAGCATTTATTGTCTCTGTTGAATAACTGTTGTAGTTCTGAGTGTCTTCTCCCCCGCAAACTCCCGGAAAGCTTTAGACTGACCGCCCTCGCTATGCTGAGAGTAAAGCGTGGAAAGGATGTACTTGGTACCCTGTTTGTAGTCCCATTGTAGGTCAGGCTCTAGGACATCTGTGGTGAAAGGCCCCAACACTGATGGATGGAGCCCAGTAACCCCTACTTGGCCTACCGCCCCTAAAAAGGTTCTGAAAACGTTGAACAATATTACATATGTGTTTCTTATAGAGCAGTCTCTTTTGTGTGAGCTGCTACTACAAAATCCCCTACTTTTGGTTTTGTGTTTGATCTGCTTTCACTTGGGAAAACTACTAGACTGTGTATTCCTAGTCCTCATGTTTCTGATAGAGTGTAGTCATTAGCCTGATCACTTACCTTAAAGATCTTGGTGCCAATTCCGAACAGGGTTTGAGTACAGGAAGTACTACTTACAGGAGTGCTCTAGTGTACTAATGCCGATCTTTGTGAGACAGCCCCGAAAAGTTCAACGCCTTATTAGTAAAAGTGCAAAGCTGGCACAGTCGTTCCTATTTGTACTAATATATGAATATTCCGTTAATGTTTTGGGACCAATTCACAAAGGCACTGAAGAGTACGTAAGAGTGCCACAGGAGTACTAATGTATACCTTTGCCAATAGGCTTCCTTGTGTAAAGCAGTTTCAAACTTGTGCTTCTTATAGGACTTGCACTCGTCAGTCCATTTATCCTCCCACTGGCCTTTTCTTCCGTTCATCTTCACCTATCCATAATAAAGACGCATGCAAACTTTGTAAGCATTAGCAAGATAAGAAAAAGGAAATATGCTACCAACTAAAGGTCCTAAAGCAGCGGTTCTTAACCTGTGGTCTGGGACCCTCTCGGGCCCGCCATGCCCACTAAGGGGGGGTCTGCCCCTGCTTGGAAAATTAAATAACAGATTAATAAGGTGTATATAAATAAAGAAGCAAAACTGAATTTTAAAACTTTCTATAAGTGTGAAGGAACTTGAAATTTGACGCTAAAAATTACGTTGGTAGCCTCAGAATGATTCGTAGGCGCAGTTAAACAGAATGCAGTATGAATGATGGAGGCCTCGAATTTTAAAAGCTCCTAACTTCCAATTAAAATTTAGATAAAAAAAATAAATAAAAAAAATTATATATTTGTGAATTAAATAAGATCTTTATCATTTGTTTGGATGCTTTTTTTCCTTATTTTGTGTATTTTGCAGTTCAAATCAGCACAATTGCATGGGCCAGGGTCTCCGGATTCTAAGAATGATGCAGTGGGAGTCTGTGGATGCCAGTAACGTTTAAGTGGGGGTCCACAGAAGTAAAAATGTTAAGAACCACTATCATAAACGATACAATAGTTGATGGTTAGAGTTTTTAATTCTTCTCAGGCACTGGTAATTGCTCGGGCCGCATTCCAGTCCATCGTTATTTTGCTCACCATGCCACCTCAGTTTGGACCCAGCCATATGGAAATCAGCCTTGCCCCTTCACCAATGGGAACATTGTCCTGAACTGCCAGGACAAATTTTCCTTGAACTGGAACACCAGTAACCCAAGGCTGGTTTTACCCGAGTTAGGGCTCATCAGCCAGGTATAACTTGGCTCCAGTGATAGAGTGCACAGGACCCGTGGGACAGCATGCCTGCCAATAGACCTGATTCAGGCAGGAGACTCACAAATTTCGAAGCCAAAATTTGCTTTATTTTGGCTTTTTCCCACCTGAAATTGTTTCTGCTTCAACAAAAGTCAAAGGGAGAAATCAATTCTCCCAATTTTTTTTAATTTTTTTGAAATAATCTCCCACTTTCCTTTCCTAAAATATTGGCATGTAAGGAACAGGTATGTCCAGATGTGGATCCCATGCACGCTGTGCCATTGGAACTAAGCTATACCTGGCTAATGGGCCAAACTGAGGTTGCATGGTGTGCAAAAAAAAGATGGACTGGGATGCGGCCTGAGTATTATCAGTGGCTAAGATTAATTCAAGCATTCCGTCATCACTTTTTTTTTTTGTATACTTTAGTGTGTCACCAGCTAAATGTGGCACACACATGCTTGCAATAAAAAATATAAGGAAAATTAAACATAGCAGTGGGAAGGCATCTTAGAATGGTTTTGTGCATGGTGTATTTTAGTTTTAAAGTTTCAACGTGACCTTTGTGTTCAGAAACAGCGTGTTGTATGTCTTTGTAAGAAATTGGGTTTTTGATTGAGGGGGTGAAACCCCTTCTCAAGCAACACCGATAATCCTTTTCAGGGTGAACCACAAAAGTCACTAAATTAACCTGTGCTTAACCCTTTGGTAGCTTGGCACAAAAGCACTCTGGCTTAACTAAGAAGCACTGTGTTAAGTTTTATACAGCACACAAACCATAATAAAGTGGAAACGCCGTACAAGAGATATCCCACAACCAATTTAGAAAAATAGAATACATTTATTAAATAAAATGAGACCAAAATGACAAAAATCCTATTGGTAGAATCAGAGATGTGCCATTTTAAAGGTTTATGTATAAATAGCACCGAGAAGCAGAAAGCGTGAACTATGGGCATCTGGTTGAGGTAGAACAGGACAAAGTCACAAGTTCAGGCTCACCATGATTGAGTGCGGGCCGGATATGGGAACCACGTTTAGTGCTGCTGACAAGGTTACCTTTTCAAAGGCAGACGTGCAGAGTTCAAAACTTCATTATTTCACAGGAGGAGCTCAGCTGATGCCAGCCAAGGGTCTAGGACCTGGATCTGCACCTCTTGGGGATCAGGAACTCACTCTAGTAGAGGCCAGCAGGGCTCAGGCCGGTCTGGGTGTAGGGCTTGTTGCAGGGAGGCCTCTGGAGCTTGTTGTGTCCCCACAGCTCAGAACAGGAGGTCAGCCAACAGACCTTTGTAGTCACTCTGGTAGTTCTGGGTTCAAGGAGATGGCCCTCTTTCCTTCGAGCAGCAAGGCAGTCCCCTGAAGAACAAGGCAGCCTCAAGCAGCAGGGCAGTTGTCTGAGAAACCAGGAAGGGTTCAAGCAGCAGGGCAACCCTCTGAGTACAAGGCAGTCCTTCTGAAGGTATTCCACAGGTCGCAGAGTGTACTGAGGAGTGGGTCTGAGGGTCCTATTATTTTATACCTGGTGCCAGCTTTGAAGTGGAAGAAGCTTCTGCAGTTTTTCTCCCAAAGTTTGTTCTGGAATTTCCTTCCTCCCAGCCGAAGATCCAAGCAGTCGGGGGTGATAATAGACCAGTGTCAAGTTCTTTGAGTGTGCTGGAGGCTGCCTTTTAAATGTGTGTAGGGCAGGGAACTGCTCCACCCCTCCCATCCTGGCAGGATGGCCCTTTCCCAGCTGCACCCAGGTTCCAATGTTCACTCTCTGGGCCCAATATGCATTCCTGATGGGGGAGCAATTTCCAGGCCCAGGCAGCTTGAAACTCCTAAAAAGCCCTCAAAGTTTAGGGCAGGAAACTGCCAACTTTCTATGGTATTTTCGAGCTTGTGACTTTAAATCTGACTTTATCATTAAAGGGACTTTCAAATTACAATTCGAGTGTAAACATGACATTCCTACCTGCTCCAAATGTAAAGTCATCACTTATTAAACGCAATAAGGTAACCCAATGTTATCCTATGAGAGGGGTAGGCCTTGTAGTAGTGAAAAACAAATTTAATAGATTTTCACTATCAGGACATGTAAAACTTAAGTTCTAGTCCTACTTGTTAACTACATTGCACACTGTCCTGTGGGCAATTTAGGGTCTACCCTTGGGGTAGCGTATATGCATTAAAAAGGAAGGTTTATGCCTGGCAAAAGGTTTATTTTGGCAGGTCTAATTGGCAGTTTAAAACTGCACACAGGCTGCAGTGGCAGGCCTTGGATGTTTTAAAAGGCTACTTAAGTGTGGCACAATTAGTGCTGCAGCTGTTTAATTTGCAGGCCTACAGTACCCCTGGTGCTGGCGAGGAGGCGGTTAGCTATCACATGGATGGTGGTTTGGACTCCCGTAGAGGAGGTTTGGGCTTGAGTGTTTGGTGGCAGAGGAGACTCGGATGAGACGCACCTGCTCGGATGCTAGATTGCCAGTGGACTTGGAGTGCTATGCACAAAATTTCTGGATCTGAGGGGAGATGACTTGGAGAATGACTCCACGGATAGCGGAGTGTAGCTATTGTTTAACAGTGAGTTGGCAGGATGGAGGGGCAGGACATGCCATTTCGTTCACGTTATTGTTCTAAATATTGCTGTTATTATTGTCCTTCTCCTGTTTTAACACACTATGCGGGCCCCCCCTGTTGTGTTTTGTTACCGTAATCCATTTCAAGGTGTGAAGGTTGCGTGATGCCATTGCTATTATACTGTAATTCTTGATAATGGTGCTGCAACGTTATATGTTGTTGTTACATGCTAAAATGACACACCAAGGTTTAAAATAAAAAAGAATTACAGGCCCAGGGTACATGTAATACAAATTTAGTTGGGACTTACTAGTAAATTAAGTGTGCCAATTGGGTGTAAGCCAATTTTACCATGTTTAAAGGAGAGAGCACAAGCACTTTAACACTAGTTAGCAGTTGGAAAGTGCACAGAGCCCTAAAAGGTTACAAAAATGGGTTAAAAAAGGAGGGGTGAAGGCAAAAAGTTTGGAGGTGACCCTCTAGAGAGGGCCAAGTCCAACAGTCTTGGATTGATAAAAGGATGCCCTATGCACAATACCACTCCATGATGGCCATGCAGAAAACATCACACTTAACATCGGTCTTCTAACTGTATGGTAAATAGTGAAGCATTGTTGTACCGATCTAAAATGTCTGACATTGGTTCTAAAAGTGGCGGCCTGACATTGGTTCACATTGGTTCTAACAGTGGCGGCCCTTTTAGAACAGTCAAACAATGACATAGTATGGACAATACGTTTCCAAGATGGGGTCTTGCTTGAGAAGCAGTGGCCCTGCAGGAACTGCAGATGAAACGAGTAGCATGGGAGCTACCGAAAGCTGTATAACAAAATTAAAAAAAGGAAAGAAATTAAAGGGATGATTAAAGGATTGAACCAGTAGCCATGGCACAGCTCAGTCATTGTCTGGCAGATGTACTTGTGTGTACAAGCAAAATTTTATTACTCCAGGGCAGTAGGGCCAATCAATGAAGTGCTGACTGATTTCCGCATGCATTATGATGTCATGGGTTGAATCAGTGTGACTGACACTCAAGTAGACAAATGACTGAAGAGATCTGATTCAAAGCCCCTCTATGTATGTATTTTTATTTCTTTTCCAATTCCTTTTTATGGCTTCAACAGACAGCAGGCAGTTGCTGGTAGAGGGTAGGTGCTAACGAGCCGGCACCCGACGCAACCCCAATAAGGTGCAGGCGTCCAGCATATACTAGCCTCGGGAGAATTCTCCCCTAGATGTGAGGGTACTTCGTTGTTTAGGGCACATCTATAGTTTAGATAACCACACTGTAAGGAACACAGTTTTGTGGACTGCCCAGATATACCTTTCACTTATGTGGGTTACCATCTTCACTTTGGAACCCAATTTTTACGTGCACTAAACCTATAATCTTCACTGTTGGGTCCTGAGGAAACGCCATTGATCATTCAGACACACTAGGCGTGAAACATGTCAACCTTGTAATAGTTACTCGGGCACATTCAGCCCCACAGTAACTTAATAACCTTCGGGTTTTTTAGTCTACCAGGGGTACCACGTTATAAAAATTTCTTCTTGTGGACGTTATTAAAATTTCTTCTTGTGGATACTCCTAGGTAGTTTTAATTTTGAGTAACTTTCGCTGCACGTACTTCACCACCTCCACTTCCGGATCCACCCCACACACCTGCACTCATCTAACGGCTTTTCTCTTAAAAGATCTCCGCAAAAGTGACCCTTCGGGGGACCCGTAGGGCATTGCAGCGCCGGCCCGACGAGGAGCACAGGCCCTATGATGAAGCATGACATCCCTTGGGGTGTGTGAGGGCTACTAAGAGGCAAGACTTGGCCCTCTCCTTCGGGATTGGATCCTTGAAACTGGGGAGATATCTTTGCCTCACTCTATTTCTTCTTCCTCTTTATATTGACTCTACTCTTAATCTTTTCTTTTTGATGAGTGGGTGACATTTTGCACCCCTATCTTGGAACAATGTCTCTTGTGACTTAACGTTCAACAGAATGTGCACTTATGTCTAATTGTTTTAATATGTCTTTCGTACTAAAGTCAGGCCTATTGCTTTTGTCATAACATCAGACTAAACAGATCAGACCTTTTGCATAAGACCTATAGTCTTTATCTTCAGTTGATCATAACTAACTTTGGCCTCTGGAATCTACTCGTGGAACCTCCTTACAAGTTAGCTAGATTGAGAGGGGAAACAGATGGTCATGTGGCAGACCCAGTGTGCATTTGAGTGTTCTTAGGAGGGTCTGCTATTGGTTTGGTTTGGCTTGCTGTCACTCCATGGGTCTTGAGAAAAGCAGTGCTGCCTTCTTTAACATGCACAGACTCTCTGAATGAGATACTTGACTTGGCTTCATCTCTTAGAGTTACTTCGAGGGTGCCTGCGAGCTGCCAGTAGCTCCCGACCTACTCGTTGGAGACCCCTGAGTTATCCAATTAGTCAGGGCCATACAAAGCACTTCAGTGTCTATATTTATCAGGGATAGTGGTCGGTATGCCAGCATCAGAGTTTGGTCCATGCCCTCTTTTGGCACTAGGACAGTCACGGCGTCCTTCATCCTAGGTGTAGTCGACGAAAATTCCTACACCTTCGATGATCTCCAACCATTTATCCAAAATAAGTGCTGGCTTTTCCTGGCATAAATCCGTCTGAATACCAACCCAACCTGAGGTTTTCCCAGTGGTATTCCCTCTCCAGTGCTTCCCCAACTTTTTAGAACCAGGATCCACTTTGTAGAACAACAAACTGTCATGACCCACCTAGCATTAATGGACATGAGGCGGATGATGTAAATTTTTTTTTTTAATTTAATGTAACAAAAGCATTATGTTGTAGCGCATTGTCATTTACAGTCAGCACTTTTTCCTTTGAAATGGCCTCTAAATTTGCACAGACATACGGTTTTACTGATCAATCTATTTTGCGCACAAATGATAATGTGTGGAAATCTGGTTTCAGTGAATAATTATCATTTTTGCATCAACAAGTAAAATGAATGAATGAGGATAATTGTAGAGCGTGCTGCTATTCCAACGAAGCATCATGGCGCTATCCCAAGCACATGACCATGTACCAACGACTACTACTCAAAAGGTGGTCAGCAGAGTGAGTAGGAAGGGCAGAACCGATATTTTAAAGGCGACCAAACTGCTCATTTGGCAAGGAGAAAATCCAGGGGTGTTCCCTGAAGACTGCATCATTTTCAGATAATCTTAGAGGGAAGGAGCTGATTCCAGGCTTTAGCTCCAAGCATGGTAAAGGATCTTCCTCCTCTAGTCTTCAACCTAAAATTGGGGATTGGGAGGAGATTAGTATTGGTTGATTTAAAAAAAGTCTCAGAGTACTGTAATATATAAACCAGTCAGAAAGCCATTTCGGACCTGTTAGATAAAAGGCTCTGAAGACAATAATCGGGGACTTAAATAAAATCTGTTTATGTACTAATAGCCAATGTAGCGTCCAAAGTCCCTCAGAAATGCAACTCCTGCGGGAAAGCTTGAGCACCAATCTGGTGGCCACATTTTGTACCACTTGTAGCTTATTGATTTAAATATTTTGAAATGTCTAGATAGACTATTACAGAAACCATCCTAGAGATAATTAGAGCAACCATTTTTCTAGCTACCAAAGGAAGAAATTAAAAAACATTTAAAATAATTTAATGCGAGAAATGCAGACTCTAGACCATGGGTACTCACAAACTTTCTGTCGGGGGCCAAAATTACAGTGTGGTTTGTGGCCGAGGGCCGCACCGGTAGGGGTGGGTTCAGTGGGGGGGGGAGGGGCAAGGGGGGGCTACAGTACTGCCATCACACCCTGGATCTACTACCCATAGTAGTCAGTCAGTCTCTCAGTCTCTCTCTGTCAGTCAGTCTCTCTCTGTCAGTCAGTCTCTCTCTGTCAGTCAGTCTCTCTCTGTCAGTCAGTCTCTCTCTGTCAGTCAGTCTCTCTCTGTCAGTCAGTCTCTCTGTCAGTCAGTCAGTCTCTCTGTCAGTCAGTCAGTCTCTCTGTCAGTCAGTCAGTCTCTCTGTCAGTCAGTCAGTCTCTCTGTCAGTCAGTCAGTCTCTCTGTCAGTCAGTCTCTCTGTCAGTCAGTCTCTCTGTCAGTCAGTCTCTCTGTCAGTCAGTCTCTCTGTCAGTCAGTCTCTCTGTCAGTCAGTCTCTCTGTCAGTCAGTCTCTCTCTGTCAGTCAGTCTCTCTCTGTCAGTCAGTCTCTCTCTGTCAGTCAGTCTCTCTCTGTCAGTCAGTCTCTCTCTGTCAGTCAGTCTCTCTCTGTCAGTCAGTCTCTCTCTTTCTCTGTCAGTCTCTCTCTTTCTCTGTCAGTCTCTCTCTTTCTCTGTCAGTCTCTCTCTTTCTCTGTCAGTCTCTCTCTTTCTCTGTCAGTCTCTCTCTTTCTCTGTCAGTCTCTCTCTTTCTCTGTCAGTCTCTCTCTTTCTCTGTCAGTCTCTCTCTTTCTCTGTCAGTCTCTCTCTTTCTCTGTCAGTCTCTCTCTTTCTCTCCACTCTCTCTCTTTCTCTCCACTCTCTCTCTTTCTCTCCACTCTCTCTCTTTCTCTCCACTCTCTCTCTTTCTCTCCACTCTCTCTCTTTCTCTCCACTCTCTCTCTTTCTCTCCACTCTCTCTCTTTCTCTCCACTCTCTCTCTTTCTCTCCCTCAACTCTCTCTCCCTCAACTCTCTCTCCACTCTCTCTCTCCACTCTCTCTCTCTCCCTCAACTCTCCCTCAACTCTCTCTCCACTCTCTCTCCCTCCACTCTCTCTCCACTCTCTCTCTCCACTCTCTCTCTCCACTCTCTCTCTCCACTCTCTCTCTCCACTCTCTCTCTCCACTCTCTCTCTCCACTCTCTCTCTCCTCTCTCTCTCTCCACTCTCTCTCCACTCTCTCTCTCCACTCTCTCTCTCTCTCTCTCTCCACTCTCTCTCTCTCTCCACTCTCTCTCTCTCTCCACTCTCTCTCTCTCACTCTCTCTCTCCACTCTCTCTCTCTCCCTCAACTCTCTCTCCCTCAACTCTCTCTCCACTCTCTCTCTCTCCCTCAACTCTCTCTCCACTCTCTCTCTCCCTCCACTCTCCCTCCACTCTCTCTCCACTCTCTCCATCCACTCTCTCTCTCCACTCTCTCTCTCCACTCTCTCTCTCTCCACTCTCTCCCTCCACTCTCTCCCTCCACTCTCTCTCTCCACTCTCTCTCTCCACTCTCTCTCTCCACTCTCTCTCTCCACTCTCTCTCTCCACTCTCTCTCTCCACTCTCTCTCTCTCTCCACTCTCTCTCTCTCTCTCACTCTCTCCACTCTCTCTCTCCACTCTCTCACTCATAATATTGGGTTTACATTACCTGCAAGTTCCGCGGGCCGCCAAGGAAGGCCTGCTGGGCCGCTGGCGGCCCGCGGGCCATACTAGGAGTACCACGGCTCTAGACACTGGCAGTATTTGTGGCAAATTCAAACCGACACACATCTTCTCACCTACCCAACACAAAATCTATCCCACTATACATGTCATGCCCTGAAGAATGAAACCAGTACACCCTCTGTGGGATGCTGGTCCCTCGAGACATTTAACAGGTCAAGTTCCACTATTTCTGCCTGTACCGCCTCCATCCCAGGCTTTAACATCGGTCTGGCGGGATAATTATCCAGTGCTCCACAGAGTTATGGTCACTGTTAGAAATGGGGGTCTCTAGTTGGCAATGGCTGGCGCCAAGGTCCAAATAGGGACCCTTCTTCCTAAGTCGGGGCAAGTGGGCTACCCCCTTTGATAACCCCTGCTCAACCCTGTGGTAACGTAGCACGAGCAGTTAGGCCTATCTCAGAGGCAGTGTGTGAAGCATTTATGACCATGCACAATAAGGCAGTAACGACACCACAAAAGGACACAACTCAAGTAGGTATAGAAAAATAGTCTCTTTATCTAAGGTTTAGCACGAGACTCTCAAAAGCGTTTTAACCAGTCACAATGCACGTAAATCAGTAGGGACTTAAAAAGGCAATCACGTATTCACCAGAACGTGGCACTGACTGAGTTCAAGGCCTGGGTCTACGCGACCCAGATACCTGCCGTTGGACGGGGAGACAGCACATAGCTTCTCGAAGAAGCGGAGACGGTGACAGGCGGACTCCCAGCGACCACCGTTCTCGACTGCAGTGGTCCGCAACATGCACTCACAATGATTCGGGCACTCGGGGACAGGCGGGCTCCCAGCGGCAGCAGCACGTGGCTGCGGCGGCCCGGGCTGGTGGTGGCGATGACTCTCGTCGTGCAGCTCCGTGGTGGGCTCACAGCGGCAGCAGCTCTCTCTTAGCTGCGGCGGCCCACAGGACAAATCACAATGGTGCAAAGTTGGCAAAGGTGCGAGCACTCCGCGGCAGCAGCTCTCTTAGCTGCGGCGGCCCACAGGAAAAATCACGATGATGCAAAGTTGGCAAAGGTGCGAGCACTCCGCGGCAGCAGCTCTCTTAGCTGCGGCGGCCCACAGGACAAATCACGATGATGCACAGCTGACACAAGTGCGGGCACTCAGCGGCAACAGCTCTCTCTTAGCTGCGGCGGCCCACAGGACAAATCTCGATGATGCACAGCTGACACAATTGTGGGCACTCCGCGGCAACAGCTCTCTTAGCTGCGGCGGCCCACAGGACAAAGGATGATCTCGACCAGGCTGGCACAACGGCGGGCACTCAGCGGCTACAGCTCTCTTAGCTGCGGCGGCCCACACAGATTCAGCGAAGGTTCCGAAGGTCCAAATTAAGGCGGGCGCTCAGTGGCGGCAGCTCTCTCTTAGCTGCGGCGGCCCACACAGATTCAGCGAAGGTTCTGAAGATTCAAATTAAGGCGGGCGCTCAGCGGCGGCAGCTCTCTCTTAGCTGCGGCGGCCCACACAGATTCAGCGAAGGTTCTGAAGGTTCAAATTAAGGCGGGTGCTGAGCGGCGGCAGCTCTCTTAGCTGCGGCGGCCCACAGGACAAATCTCGATGATGCACAGCTGACACAATTGTGGGCACTCCGCGGCAACAGCTCTCTTAGCTGCGGCGGCCCACAGGACAAAGGATGATCTCGACCAGGCTGGCACAACGGCGGGCACTCAGCGGCTACAGCTCTCTTAGCTGCGGCGGCCCACACAGATTCAGCGAAGGTTCCGAAGGTCCAAATTAAGGCGGGCGCTCAGTGGCGGCAGCTCTCTCTAGCTGCGGCGGCCCACACAGATTCAGCGAAGGTTCTGAAGATTCAAATTAAGGCGGGCGCTCAGCGGCGGCAGCTCTCTCTTAGCTGCGGCGGCCCACACAGATTCAGCGAAGGTTCTGAAGGTTCAAATTAAGGCGGGTGCTGAGCGGCGGCAGCTCTCTTAGCTGCGGCGGCCCACACAGATTCAGCGAAGGTTCTGAAGGTCCAAATTAAGGTGGGCACTCAGCGGCGGCAGCTCTCTCTTAGCTGCGGCGGCCCACACACACAGTTAACAAGGGTTACCAGTCCGCGTTCCTCACAGTAGAACTAGAGGTTCCGTATTACTCGACGGAGGCCTCACCTGCAAGTAGAATCCCTAGCACAGGAATTCAGACGGCTGACTGGGTGAAGTCTAATGTCCCTGAGACTTCAGCAGGAGGCACTCTCAATTCAGGCCCTCGGGTAGTTTCTTCGGCAAGCTTGGTGAAAGTTTCAAAGTCCTTTCCTCTGTTCACTCGGACAGAGTTTCGTCTTGACATCCAGAAGGAACACCCTTGCAGTCACAAATCACTGCATCCAGCCAGAACCAGTTCGGTGGGGTCGGGGAGCACTTGGTTTACAAGGCGACATCCTGCCCTTTGAGAATCTGGGGGTCTGCTATCAGGCGCCCAGTGGGAGGTGGAGCCATCATTCACCTTGCCAGGCACGGCCCTGCTCAGATCAAAGAGTCACCCCTCCCCATACTCTAAATGCCGATCTCTCTCTCTCTCTCTCCAGCCAGGTCTGACCCAGCTGGCCCTGCTGCTCCAAAACCAGACGGCCATACACACGCTAGCAAAGCCTACAGGAAAGCTTAGGCCAGAAAATACCCTGTTTCTAGTAGAGGCATTTTCGAACACGGGCTACGCTAATAATCCTTACTAAAAGATGTATCTCAATGTTCTGAGCTTAGACATATCAAATTCGACGTTCCTATCAGGTTCCTGGGGGCAGGTAGGATTAGGGCATGTAATACTCAGCCTGCCCATTCTGGCCTATGAGAACGGATAGCCTCACAATAGTAAACAGTGAAATGGAGGGTAACTCGTTATTAGAACATGCTACACAGGCATACTTTAAAAGCTGCTTCGGTGGGTAGCGCAAATCAGCGCTGCAGGCCCACCAGCAGTATTTGGTCTACCAGCCCTGGGCACACACAGTGCGCTGATACTAGGGGCTGACAGGTAAACCAAACGAGCCAATTATGGTTATCCCAATTCATACAGTTATCTTTTACACAGGGAGCATTCGCGCTGTGTCACTGATTGGCAGTGGCACAGCGCCCAGAGCATCTAAATCCAGCCAACATAAAAGGTAAGAAGCGAAAAGAGGAAGGGAGACCCGCGCCAATGATGCCAGGTCTAACAGTCACCTTCCCAGATAAATCTTGCTCCTATGCATTGGAAGGCAAGCCTCATGGCAGAGGGTAAGAACTGTGCATTAAGGGCATGTGTTCACTATATATGTCTGCGCCCCATCTATGATCCCAAAGAAGGTCAAATACCTCTGCCATTTCTTACCTACTCGTGCTTCCCAAGAGCGTAACAAATGTGTTTCTTGGAGCATAGCTACTTGGACACCATGCCTTTTAATATAAAAGCAGACCCTGTGCCCCAGATTGCAGTGAGCAGAGTCCAGGAAGTGGTAAGGAGGCAGACTAGTGCTGTCTCTTTCCTAAAAAAGTTTAAAAAACGATTTTCCCTACCTGTGATTGCATCATCTTATTTTTTCTTTTTAAATGTCTTTAACTGTCTTTGCCTGTGGTTGTTACAGTTTAAAATTGTAGATTTAACCTGCCAGTGATTGCATAATTTATCCCATGTTTTTGTGTTTAAACTTGTGGTTTTTCCTGCCTGTGACTGCTTCCATTTAACCTGTTGAATTGTGGGATTTGCAGTCCAAACTCTGTAGTTTTTCCCTCTCATTCCCTGTGACTATCAGTTTTTTCACTCCAAATGTCTCCTTTGCTCTGTGCTAAGATCTGTATGTTAAGCAGTGCACCCCCAGCGACCATCTTGTGTTAACAAGTCAGTGAAACCAGCCCCCCTCCCCTCCTGAGACAGCAGTAATGTGCTGTAAGCTGTTTAAACTGTGTTTAATAGGGACTGTGCACTTCGTTTTTTGGCCAGGAGAGGGAGTAAAGTTTTATACAAATAGTGTGGTAGAGGACAAGTTTGTTGGGGCCTTACCAAAGTGTGGATTGAGCCTGTCTGTCTCCTAGGTGATCTGTGAATAGAGCAGCTCCCCAGTCCCCACCCCCAGGCCAGCAGACCTAGGACTGGGGATTGGCTATTCAGCTCCCAGGCAACTCTGAGCCCTCCCCTCACACCTGCCCAGGCCCCTTAAGGCTTTGCTGGGTGCACCCCAATTCACTGGTAGGGCTAGGGCCTCTATTGGACGTAGAGATCAAGGTTTTTTTAAACTGATTGGGTGCTTGGACTAGGGCTAAGATTGGCTGTAAGGTCCTCGTCTCCTATTGGTTCTAGATTTTAGGATATTGTTAGGGCTAGGGTTCCCATTGGCTGAAGGGGTCACCTGACTACTAGGGCTATAAACGGCCAAGGCTTAGGGCGTCTCAGCCCGGGCGTCGAGGCTAAGGGTGGAGAGGACAAGGGTGAGTGCCTGTTTGAGCCTGTTAAGGGTGGAGAGGACAAGGGTGAGTACTGTTTGAGCCTGTTTGAGCCTGTTTGAGCCTGTTTGAGACTGGTCGGGACCAGGGCCAGGAATGCTGCCCATTTTCCCATTCATTAATACCCACCCTATGTATTTGTCCCTCTGTACATAAGCATTGATTTACACTATAGATATGTGCCTAGCTTCGTGTATTGCTTTGTATAAACATATACAATAATTATGTTGTTAAAAAAACAAAAGAAAGAAAAAAACTCTTCTTTGGTCTACATGTACTTGCTTCCATTGGGCATCTATGTACCTCCATGTACTTGGATCTGTGTGTCTGTTACTTTTCTCCTGAAAAAGCATATCCAATGCACTACCCTATTTCTTATCCGCTACCTCTATCAATATCTTTAATCTGCATATACTTACCTCCTTCATGCATCTATATACTTTCAATGTACTTATGGATCTATATATTTATCACTTTCTTTCTAATTTAGCATTTCCAATGCACTACCCTATTTCTCAGCCTATACTTCCCTCAATATATCTTCTAGCCCAACTTTGACTCATCTCAAACTTCTTTCTACTACTCTTTCCAATTCACTACCCTATCTCACCCTATACATCTATCATTATATCCTCTACACCCACTCTCTCATTTATCCCAAACGCCATACCACTACTATGTTCCCCAAAATAACCCTTTCTTGACTCTCTCCTACTCTACCTCTCCTTGCATCTTCTGACACCTCCTTTACTGTACCGATCCCCCAAAACAAACCTTTCTAAACTCTTCCCTCTGACTCTTCCCCTCCAAAAACCCTTTTACTCATCCAAAAGCCTCCTCCTACTGCTATGACCTAAAAAAGAAATCCTTCACTCTTCTATCCCTCCACTATCCTTTTCAATCAAAATAACAGACTAGCATGTTCACTTCTCTAATTCCATATTCCACTATACTAATTCACCACTAATCCTTTATGGGTTCCAGAGTAGCGTGCTACTCGCCAACAAAGCGTTTCAACACCTCATCAGGGTTACAAGCGCTATATAAATGCAAACCTTTTTCCTTTTTTACCCCTTCCTAACCCTTCTCAATCCAAATAACTGACTAACATATCCACCACTCAAATTACTTCATATTTCACTATACTAATTTTCAACACTAATCCTTTATGGGTTCCTGAGTAGCCTGCTACTCGCCAGAAAAGCGCTTCAACACCCCATCAGGGGTAACAGGCGCTATATGAATGCAAACCTTTCTTTCCCTTCTATCCCTCCGCTATCCTTCTCACTCCAAATAACTGACTAATATCCACCACTCAAATTACTTTCATATTCACCATACTAATTCACCACTAATCCTTTATGGGTTTCCGGAGTAGCGTGCTACTCACAAAAAGCGATTCAACACCCTATCAGGGGTTTGAAGCGCTATATAAATACAAACCTTCTTTCCTCTTCAATCCTTCTGCTATCCTTCCGAATCCAAATAACTGACTAACATATCCACCACTTAAAATTTACTTGCATGTTTCATCTAAACGAATTCAACACTAATCCTCTATGGGTCCGGTGTAGCGTGCTACTCGCCGAAAAAGCGCTTCGACGCCTCGTCAGGGGTAGTAAGCGCTATACAAATGCAATTACAATACAATATATTTTGGGGAAGGCATTAAGCCCCATTTTAAGTGATGCACCCAAAGGCTCGCATCACAAACATTCGCAATCTTCCATACACCCATGATCATAAGTTCAGGTATAGACTGTACTCTGCCTCATAAAAACAAAAGTTCAATCTCACCCTGTTCCCCACCTCCAAAACCATCATTTCTGGCACAACCATAGCTAAGTGCTCCGGCAGCCCCACTGGGGTGTCTGCCTCCCTGAGGAGGACTCGGCCTTTGGTCTCCTGGTCCCATCCTCCTAGACCACCACCCTGGGAATCAATCCTTCTCTGTTCCATTGGCCTCTGAATCATACTAGTCTTCATGGCCTGTAGCTCCCTCGCCCAGATCTGTCTTAGTGAAAGGCCAGTCGGCTGAGGTCCGGCCTTATCCCAGATCTCTAACTAAGCCCAGACGTCTGTCGATATGTCAAAAAAAGTTTATTTTTCCCTGAGCGATTATTGAGCTGGGCCAATAATGGCAGCATATACTATAAGTCCATTGTCCAAACTCTTGGCTTGACTTCATATATGATTTTCACTGGGCTTCAACCGTCCTGTTGTAGTCTTGGTACAGGGCTGTGCTGTGTCTTTTTCAAACTGCAGTTGTGCAGCCTCCCTGGCTACCCGCAGGAGGCTGTTTCGTCCCTGTAATTAAAAATCTGAGCTATAAGGGCTCTGGGTGGCGCACTCTGCAGTGAGACTGCCCCCAAAGTTCTATCTTCTCTTTCCACCACAAACATTTTCATGAGTCCCCTAGGATGCAGCTCCTGCCAGACGCAGCTCCTGCCAGACCCACCTCCAGAAACTGTTCCATTGTTGTGTCGGCGCATTCCAGGAATCCAAGAAGGCCCAAATTATTCCAGCGGAAAAGGCCCTCTGCATCTTTGGCTCTGTTTTCTAGTATATTTGTTTGGGTTGCCATTTGTGCCTTTTGTTCCTGCAGTGCCTCTACTTCAGGTTTCAATTCTGTGATGGTGCCCTCTGCTGAGTGCACTCTTTCTACCACCTTCCACAGGTTTACAGAGTTGTCAATTTTCCTTTCCAGTGCTGTTCTCAATGCGATGATTCTGATGCCATAGTATCTGCCCTTGAAGGTCCGTCCTCAGTTATGTCCTGGTCAGCCGCTTTCTGGTCCGTTTGCCTAGTTGTCCATTGTGGCAAAACCTGGGGGGGTTATATACTGCATCATAGTGTTGCCCTATAGGGGCATGAGGGCTTTGTCTTTGACCATAATTTGTCACATTTTGGACAGCAGAGGAAAGGCTGCGCTGGTCCTTCTGGATCTAATTGCAGCCTTCGACACTGTGAGTCATGCGGTCCTGAAGGAAGGCCTTGTTGAGAGGGATCGGTGGCTCTGCCTACGATCTCCTCTGTTCATTCCTCACTGACTGGGAATGATTGGTCACGTTTGGGGAGTTCACTTCTTGTTCCTTCTCCTTGCCCTACGGAGTCCCGCAAGGATCGTCGCTGAGCCCTACGCTTTTCAGTATTTGTGGCTCCCCTGGCCAAGCTGATCGGTACTTCTGATTTTTCAACCATCTCTTATGCTGACGACACACAGATCGTAATGTCAATCACAAGTAAAGTGGAAGGGGTGGCACACTGTTTTAACAACTGCATGAGATCAGTAGTCGGTTGGATGAGGAGGCACTGCCTGAAGCTGAATTCAGAGAAAACAGAGGTGCTCCTTTTTTGGGAAGGACACCTCTTTCTGGGCTTGGTGGCCACATGTGTTGGGCTCTCCAAACACCTTTACCCAAAGTAAGAAATCTGGGGGTAATCTTTGAATCACAGCCCTATTTCACAGTTAAGATTAACAAACTTACCTCATCCTGCTAAAAGGCCTGAAGAAAATGTTACTTTTCATTTAATTTGAGCTACAGCAGATAGACATAATTTCTCTAGTCTTGTAATGCCCTTTATTTGAGCACTCAACAAGGCCACTTAAATAGACTGCAGAGGCTGCAAAATGCAGCGGTAAGCCTTCTCAAGAAAATTCCGAAATGCTAATCAGTCTCCAAGGCATTGGAGGAGTTTCATTGGTTCCCAGTAAAAAAGAGAGCTGCCTTTAAAGTACTATGTACAGTGCACAGAGCTCTCCATGATACTGGCCCGGAGTACTTAAAGTAACAAAATTGATGGTATACCTCAAGCAGAAGTCTGCGTTCCGCAACATCTAAAAAGGTGATCGTTCCCAAAACCCAAAATGTTTCTTGGGGTGGGAGGAGTTTTGTTTATCCCTCCTGCCTACTTTGAAATCAGATGCCTAGGCATCTAAAGAGGTCAGCTAAAATTTGAGCATCTTTAAGAAACCTCTCGAAACCTGGCTTTATTCCACCACTCTTTAGTTCGCTTCCGTCTCTCTCTACCACATTAGTTTCTTACGCACATTGGCGACAAGATGCCCATGGCATTCATTGCGCTTTATGAATAATTATCAATATTTCCTGTTAGGGAATGATCCTGCCATACCCAAAATGGTTCAGTGATCCCTCACTCAATTATCCACAGTATCCCTGGGGAAGCCATCTTAATTCCAGTGACTGTCAGTCCGCAAATCCAGCACCCCATCCCTCACAGGTATGTCAGCATGGGTGCAGTAAAGGTGCTCACCCTTCATACAGGGGCCTTTATACACCAAGCCTCAATGCAGCACTTATAATTCAGTGGAGGTAGACAATGTCTAAGTAAATGAACGGGCAGGGTCCTGCACCCTCCTCCGCAAAGGCAGAGTCTCTCCACCCAGGAGCCCCGTTTTACAACAAACCGGGCCCGATGGAACGTCTTCCTGCCGCTTCGATCGCCAGGCTCTTGCAAAGATCTCTCTTCTTTCACCCTCCCTGACATGGGAGCAGACAGTCTTTGCCATACGATGCTCGAGCCTCCCACCAGTGTGGCCCGATGCCGTGCCACCTTTGGGAAAAAGAACAACCCTAGGCAAATATTAGGCCATATCTGATATAAAGACCTACATCAAGCAACTTAATATTGACATAGACTCAGTGTACTTCACGTTTAAATAAAAAACTTCATTTTATTAATACAAATTCATGATAAAAGGTTATTTTATGATCATCAAAACAACATACAAAAAATATACATTAAACAGACCAATGTCAAACAATTCAATAAGTGTTTCAAACGTTGATACAAAAACCAAATATGAATATCAAAGTTGGTTTCAATTTGAAACATCGTGGCTCAATGGTGGAAAGTTCTAAATTTCTACGCGCGTTTCGGCGTACTAAGCGCCTTCTTCAGGACAGCCACAGAAATTCCTAGACTATACATGGAACCAAAATGGATGTTTGGAGCCAAAACAGATAGGGTTTAAGGATAACCTATTCTCCGGGGGGCGTTGCTTGCTAAGCGAGCTCCGCCGGCCGGGGATTAATCCTGCAATTATCCGTGCACAGGGGGAGCATCTACGGGGCGATTCTACACCCGGAGCGTTGCCGGGTGCTAGAGGCTCCGACTGTTCGATTCGGGGCTCACGTTGCCCATCTTGCAGCGAAGGGCGAGACAAGGCTGCGGAGAGCGGACCAGGGGTCTCCTGCCCTCTGGAGGGCAGTGCAGCGAAGGGCCGAAATCGAGGCCGGGGTCCCCGTTGAACAGCAGGCCGCGACTCGCTACTGTGGCGGAGAAGCAGGACTTTGGCGGTATGTACGCGGCGGAGCCCACCGAACACCAGCGCTGATACTGGGCACAAGGCTCAGACCCTGCAGTTTTTTCCCTGGAGTCTGAACGGGCGCACCAACCAGCCGCAGGGGTCGCGGGACGACAGCGGCCGCCGCAGCGCCGCCCAGCCACACAGTCACTGTGCCCCCTCTTGCTTCCTCCACTGGCGCGGGACTCCTGGGGCGCTGGCTCAGCTCGATCGGCAGTGGTGCGGGGAGACAGGGCCGGCGCACTCGCTGACAGTACAGACGACTCGGCGGTCGGTGCGAGCCTCATCCGGGGCTCAGGGCGCCATTTTGGACACAACCGCGTGGGCTCAAGTCGAGCGGAGGCCGGTGAGGTCCTGTGAATGGAGCTTTGAGGATTTGGACGTCATCCTAACGACGAGTGCTTGATCACTGGTGTGGTGCACAACCGTGTGGCTTCCCTAGGCGCTTTGCAGTGAGGGCTGCGTTCTTTTCCATCTGGTTGCGCCTGGCGGCGATTTTTGGACACGTGGCAGCAGTGGTGTTCTACACGCCGTCCCTCCAGACTTTGGGCTCAACAGAGGCGCCGCAGTGACCGGGGCACACCTGGCAGCTCCTTGTATCCCCTCTGACCTGGCCGTCTAATACCTGGTTGTGGAGTCTGCTTGGACGGAGTGCCCGGCTGAGTCGCGGCGCTTGGCGTGGTTGGTGCGTAGTGGTTGGCACACCGGTTGGCACACCGGTGGTAGAGGTGTTCGGCTGCGGCGCAGATGGTGCTTGGGCCGCTGTGCTGAGTTGGTGCCACGGTGGAGCCCGCGTACGGCACGGGGGCAACATCGCTTACAGGGTGCTGTGTGGGGTGAATTGACGGAGTGTCTGAACACGTGGATCCGCTGGCAGACAAGATGCCTGTGTAGTCCGGCTGAAGCCGAACGTTCGGCCATTTTTCAAGCTCGGGCGGACGGTATTGGGGATCTGTCCGCTGCGGGGTGCCTCTCTCGGAGTGGGCAAGACGCCCATTCCCGACGCGGGGTGTCTCCTGAGACGTCGCCGTTGGACCATTTCTGCACTTGGTACACGTGGGCCTCTTTGCCTCGCAATGGGCAAGCAAGACGCCAAGCAGCCCAAGCTGACTTTCGAGAATAAGAGGTCTACGAGATTCGCTGAATCAGACCCTGAGACCAGCACGGGGAGATTGCCAGACGCACAGACTGAGGATCAAGGAGAGGATCTACGTACCCTCATGTTAGAGATGCGGTCCAGTTTACGGAATATAGATACCAAATTGGACACACTCACCTCACAACTAGATGCGGTCAAGAAGCAAGTAGGAACGCACGAGACACGTCTGGACGTGTTGGAGAACCGCAATTCGGATTTCCATGATTTTCAGGTGAAAATCAAAGAACAATTGCTGCATATGGACAGAGTACTGGGTATCATCCGTGCCAAAAACGAGGACCTGGAAGCGAGGTCCCGCAGAAATAATTTGCGAATTACCGGGATCCCGGAAACAACGGCCATTTCCAAGATGGAGACCTATGTTGCGGACCTGCTCCATGAACTCTTTAATCCCCACCTATCATCTGTCTTCGCGGTAGAAAGAGCCCACCGCTCCTTGGGTCCGAAACCACCGGTTGGGGCTACACCCAGGCCTATTCTTGCCAAAACTTTGAACTATCAAGACCGCGATTTCATCCTTCCTCTAGCCAGGGAGAAAGGGTCCATTGCACACAAAGGAAGCAACATCTCCTTTTATCCCGACTTAACTCCGGCCGTGCAGGCGGCAAGGCGCGAATTTCTGCCAGCCAAGCGTATTTTGCTCCAGGCACAGATTCCGTACTCACTGCTCTACCCCGCAAAGCTCAAAGTGACACATGACGGCACATCCCACTTCACGGATGCGAAATCGGCCTTGAAGTTTGCCAAACATGTTGGGGGAAAGAGAAGTAAGCAGACCAACGGCTCTACAGAGATGCAGACTGACCGACTCAGCGATAACGACTGATATGGGTATCGTACTTTCACCAATGCCTGCACCCCTGGCTACTAAACAGGGAGAGTTTTATGTGCGCCTTGGGTCAGTGTTGTCTGGCATACTGTAAACGACGTGGGATGGTTTGAGACTGGGTAACGTGATGTCCCTGCCCGCTGGGTCTGGTAATAGTTATGATTGCGGTGCTCTCCTAAGCACTCTCGGCCACCCTGTTCTTTTACGGGGTAGTTCGCCGGCACCATCACGCCCTCATGGGAGAGCTCCCTACAGAGACACTTATTGTTGTTGACTGTTTTTTGTTTTTTTGGGTGGGTATTCTGCAACCTGATTGGGGGGTTGGAGTGGGCGGTGGGTGGGGTATGTTGTTTTGTTTTTCGCCAGTATGCCCTTCTGTCATTTGTTTGCCTGCATTCAGCTACTCGAAGTTGTTAGATGTAGCACTCTAGCCCCTGCCCTGATAACGTGTACCCGATTAGCCACCACGCAGCCAATCTGAGTTTTCTAACATGGAACATCCGGGGTTTAAATGATGGCAGAAAGTCCAGGCTGGTCCACGCATATTTGTTGAGGCACAATATTGATATATGTATGTTGCAGGAGACACATCTTAATGTCACACCTTCCCCCAGGCTTAGACATAACCGCTGGAGTCAGATATACTCCTCCATATACTCCAATTATTCTCGTGGGGTTGCTGTACTGATTAGACGAGGCCTGGAATGGAGGGAGGGGGATCTACATACCGATCCGGAGGGGCGTTTAATTATTCTATTGGGCACACTGAGGGGTACCCCGGTCGCTATTGTTGCACTATACGGACCCAATGTGGACACTCCAAGTTTCTTTCAGGACATTTGGGCTAGAGTTAAAGCGACCGGTTGTGAAACTATCATGTGGGGGGGTGATTTTAACGTAGTATTAGATGACGACCTAGACAGAAAGGGGGCATCCCGCACTTTACATCCGGCTGCTAGTGCAGCATTGAACGCCATAATATCAGACGGTAATTTGGTCGATGTTTGGAGATGCAGACACCCAAGGGTTCGGGAGGGCACTTGTATATCGGAGTATCACAGAGCCTGGTCGCGATTTGGACTTCTGGTTAGTGTTGCGCGATGTCACCACTTGGGCCACGGAAGTGTCGCACTTGCCCAGGTCCCTGTCTGATCATGCCCCTTGCCTTTTGCGTCTGGTTTTTCCCGATTCTCCTCCACGTTTGTTTACATGGCGGTTACCACTGCATGCTCTCCTAGATGACGCATTTAAAGAAGAGATCAGGGCAGATATTATAGAATATTTCACCCTCAATTCAGGCTCGGTGGACTCTGTAGTGACCCTTTGGGAGGCCTTCAAGGTGTACATTAGGGGTCAATGCATAGCTTGCCAGGCGGGGGTGCCGAAAGCTATTCGGGGTACACTCTCATCCCTAGAAACGGAAATCAGGGATCTTGAAACACATTATTATGTTTCTGACGACTCTGACACACTGTCCCTCCTGAAAACCAAACTTCTGGACTTTGAGGAGGAGGCTCAGCGTGAGGTCAAGTTTTTGGGTAAATACGCTGAGGCCAGACGATACGGAGATCGGCCGGGGAGGACGCTGGCGGCGATGGTTCGTGCCCCTCGCTCCACGGCCTATATCCCTGAGCTGACTAGTGGACACAATAAGGTTATTAGGGGCAAGAAAGCTTTTCTCGACGAATTCTCCCTGTTTTACTCCAATCTCTATACTGCCACCCAAACGGCTTGCCCTGAAGGTATGCAATCCTTTCTTGACTCCCTCGAGCTCATATGGTTTAGTCAGAGGTACAGAGACTACTTAGATTTTCAATTCACAGTGGAAGATGTTGCTCAGGTGATTAGAGGCCTGCCGCTGGATAAAGCCCCCGGGTCCGACGGTTTAACCACTGCCTTCTATAAAGCCTACGCGGAGGAGCTTGCTCCGCACCTGTTGGCGGTGTACGAAGAGGCCCAGACTGACTGCATCCTTCCACCCTCCATGCGGGAAGCAATAATGATCACGTTACTGAAACCCGAGAAGCCTGACACCGAGATAGACTCATATAGGCCGCTTTCCTTAATTAACGTGGATGTTAAGATCCTTGCTAAGTTGATTGCGAACAGGTTGCAACCCCTACTCCCATTAATCGCTAGGCCCGATCAGTCGGGGTTTATTCCTGGGCGGGCCACTTCCCAAAATCTTCGGACGGTTTTTTCGGTTTTACACTACTTACACCCGGATGTGCAGGCGGCGGCGGTTTTCCTTGACGCTACTAAAGCGTTCGATACGCTTGAATGGCCATACCTCTTTGCCATTCTTGGCCGCATGGGTTTAAGTCTGCTATTTATCAATCTAATCCGCTTACTCTACACCCAACCAATAGCTAGGATCCGCGTGAACGGCCTCCTATCTGAGCCTTTCCCTATATCACATGGCACCAGGCAGGGTTGCCCTCTGTCCCCCCTGCTTTTTGCTGTCGCTATGGAGCCGCTGGCGGCGCGCATAAGACAACATCATACGGCTAGGGGGATTGGGTTTAGTACCAGAAGTCTCCTCATATCACTCTATGCAGATGATGTCACTTTGTACGTGCTTGACCCTGCGGTCAATCTTGACCCCCTCCTTCGGGAATTTATCAGGTTCGGCGGCTTCTCCGGCATCTCTATCAATTGGGCTAAGTCAGTTATTTTTCCCTTGACAGATAACACCGTCCCAGTCGTCTCTGAATTCCCTCTTAAATGGGCAGGAGACTCAGTCAAATACCTAGGCATCTGGCTTAGTAGAAATCTACAGGAGGTGTGGAACTTAAACTATGGGCGTGCCATCACGTGGTTGGAGGAAAAGGTCGCACTGTGGGCCAGACTCCCCCTCTCTCTGGCGGGGAAAATAGCCCTCGCTAAAATGATAGTCTTGCCTAAATTTCTTTATTTATTTGCCAATATCCCGATCCCCCTCACGCAAGCCTTTTTCCGTACTCTTAAAACACTGTTGATCTCGTTGGTGTGGGCAGGCTCGAGTGTCCTGGGATCTTCTAACGCTCCTGCTGAGTCAGGGCGGTCTGGGTGCTCCAGATATGCAATTATATGCCTGGTGTGCGCAGTGCCAGTTCCTTCACTATTGGGTACACCCGACCCCTTTTCAGCCTCATGTGGCCGTCGAGACTGATGTGGCAGCGCCTGTCCCATTGCGGGTGGCCCTGTATCAACCCTACCGTCGCCCTAAGGACGACATAGACACCGTGGAAGCTCTACGTTGGGCGTGGAACGAGTTGCGGAAAAGAGCGGGTATTCCCGTATTTTATGCCCCATCTATACCGCTAGCGCACAACCCTTTATTGCCCCATATCGGGGATAGTATTGGTGGGACTGTGGCACGAAAGCTGAATCTCCGCACCTTCGCTGATCTCTACCCCAACGGCTCTTTCCGCCCTCCACCAGTTGCAGATGAGGGACAATCAGTGCCTTTCGCTGAACTATTTTTATATTATAAGCTCAGGGCCGCCTGCCGGTCCTTACATGAAAGCTTCCCGTGCTCCCCGACGCCCATGGCTGCTTTGGAAAACTTGTTGAAATCGCCCTCGCCTCGAAAACTTGTCACACGTTTATACACACATATGCAAAACACGGCACCCCTGACACAGCCAAGGGCACTTCAGGCGTGGAACAACGACCTCCAGGACCCGCTCACCGAGAACCAGTGGTCGTACTGTTGCCGCCAGCTTTCCGAGCTATCCCCGAACTACAAACTACGCCTAATACACTTTAAGTTTCTCCATCGCTATTACAGAACCCCAATAGGCCTACACCGCATGGGACTTCGGGTTGACGAGTGCTGCTGGCGATGTCATTTTAGTCCAGCTGACTTTTTCCATATGGCATGGGACTGTCCGAGGCTGTCGGCATTCTGGTCCACGGTTTTCACACTGATACACCAGATAACTGGCGTACCTGCAACTCCATCTCCCCAACTAGGTCTGTTGAGCTATGTAAAGGACACCCCTGTTAAAGTTCGTAAACTACATGCTTTACTCCTCCTTTTTGCTAAACGCCTAGTGGCTGTACACTGGGGTAGAAAGAGGGTGCCTTCCATCAAGGAGTGGATCAGGGACATTACATATGGACACTCCCAGTTAACCACCTTTTGGGAACTCATGCCTCCCACATCACGACCGCGTGACATATGGGAACCTTTTCTCACTTGGGCCCGGGAGAGACAGGCGACTGAAGAGAACACACAGGTTGCTTAGGGGATGGTGGGATGGATTGTAGGGTGGGATGGGGTTCTTCTTTTTCTAACGATTTAATTGTTGGGCCGATGGCATTAGTTCCTGTCCTGGACTACATACTTTGGACATCATATGCCCCGCTCCTGGTCGGTTTCGCCACTGGGTGCTTGTATGATTAACTATGACTTCATCAATGTGCTGCAAACAAACTTTGTGATTTTTTTTATTTTTTTTTTTTTTATCATGTTGGGGGCGCGGGATGTGGGCGGAATGTAATCTGTACACTATTAATGATGCAGATTCAGCTTTGATTTTACAAGGTGTGACTACTGGCTGTTTGTAATTGCTGTTGTTGTTTTTTTTTTTTTTGAAAATGCAAATAAAAAGAAATTTAAAAAAGGATAACCTATTCTCCACTTGTGAACAGAAAATAGATACTGTACAAGTGTAGAACTGATTGGGAAAGGACTTCCTTCTAATACGTTCTCTAAAAATTGTGGATCATAGGAATAGATGGTCAATCGGGTACTGGTACTTGAGCCCAAGTCTCCAGAAATGGAAGTGACCCCAATTGCATTTACCTTTCATATCGGTGTTAAGGTGTTATTTATGAACGAGTTACTAGGGCATATTTTAATTAAGTTATGATAACACCCCTGGAAGGACAAATGAATACTCCCAGTGTATGTCTAGTGCTGTAGTTGTAATATTGTTTACAATGAAAGATAGGTAGATTAGTCACTCTTAGGAAAATTAAAAACCCTCTTTTCTGTTGCTTCCTCGGGTGCCTTTTACGGACTTCTTGTGGCCTACATCTGAAGCATGTGTTGCATTGCGGCGTTTCTGTGAAAAACAGAGAGACAAGGGGCTAGTGTCATTTTGCGCTGCTTCTGTGTTAACATTTCCTACAAAAGGCTTTCAGTCCGTGGCAGACTTGACAGGCTGTTTAATTTTAGGATTATTAGAAATGCAAATGTTTGTAAGCTGTGCCTCTGCATTTAGTTGATATCCGTGTGCATTTGAAGAAGGGACCTTTTTGCTCACTATGCCTGCATTTGCTGCTGTGCTCAGTTCCTGCTACTGTCCATGTCCCTCCCAGACATCCTCTAATCTGAATAATCTCTTCCCAATAGATGGTCGCATTCTCCTAACTTTTAGCAAGTTGTTAACCTCCTCCAGCCGTCAAACAAGAAGCCAGTCCCGGACCCCTATGAACCTGAAAGCTGTTGTCCTATTTTGAAACTTCCCTCCTTAACTGTTGTTACTCATAATCGCTTAACTAATGTTTTAGCGTCCAATTTGGCTACCTCTTTTGAGACTGCCCTCCTTGCCTTATAAGATTACCTTTGTTAGCTGATTCTTGGCGGGTAGAATACATGGTGCAGTACTAAGACCACTGGACACATATGAATCATTTAAAACGTCACCTGCTGTTCCTCCAGCGATTCCAGGTGGCCAGTTTGTGGTATCGGATGGGTCAAGGCCTAGAATCGATGCTTTTTGAATCGGAGATGTTGCCAGAGACCAGGAGGGCGAGATCCTTGTCCGACTTTACAGACAAAGACGGATTAAAGCATATATTAAACTTGAAATAGTTGTCTGCATCTCTATAGAGCTGGAAAGTCCGACAGGGGTCTCTCTTTCCACGCATACTTTGGACTTCCCTGTTTTGCAGACGAGCTGTGAGTCGTGGTTCATACTTGCACGTGGACCACAACAGAATCTCTTTCTTATAACGTCACTGATGCTGTTCAGTGTAGTTATTCAACTGCTTGAGAACCTGCTAGTCCCAAAGGATGCTACTTCAGCTTCGTTTAAATGGTGTTGTGTAAACGTAGAGATCTGCTGGAACACTTCCACCTCTGAGGGACCAGTGAACCAGCCCTTTCTGTTCCCAGTGATTTCAGGGGTCAGCTGGCTTGCTCTTTAGCAACACAGTTTGCTGGTAATCCCTTGAGCCTGTAACAGGTGGGGCATAATGACACGGCAGACACTTGAGGCCAGAGGTCAGCCGGCTGAGGAGGCACCCTTGCTGGCTCTGTTCAAAGGATAATGACAGTTTAAAAGCTGTCCATGAACTTTGGCCCACCCTGACGCCAGCAGAAATGTCGGGTTTTATTTACCAGGTAAGTTTCTGTTTGGCAGCAAATTGTAGCCTGCATGAGCGGTGTGTGGGCGGGGGAAAAGGTGATAGTCACGGGTAAAAAGAAGAAAAAAAACTTTTAGGAGCATGTGAAGTAGATTCAAGTCTCGCAGGTGTGCAGCAGAAGAGTGGTTGATCATGAGGTACCCTTGTCCAAGAAAGGCCTGCCTGTTCGTGGTTTGCTTCATGTCTGTTCTGCTGCTGGTTTAAAACGCCGATATGTAGTGGTTATTGTGAGACTGTGCAGGGGCCATGGGTTTTCTTAGGAGCCCCGATTGTCGTGGTTGCGGAAAACGAAGATTGCCTGCTCTTGATCCCACCTCCTACCCCTTTTTTCCATCACCCTACCCTTCTTGTCACTTTCTCTCTCTTGCAGGTTCTCTTCATCTCTGCTCTGTCTACCTCACTGCTTTTCTCTTCCTTCTGTGACCTACCTGTTCTGTCTTCTTCCGTTTCAAAATGGGTCGAAATCTGTTCACGAAAACAAGTCCTGGTTCCCAAAAAATGAGTCCTGATGCCACCATTTGCATCCCTCAGCTCAAATTATGCTTTATCTGCTGGCGCAGAGTGACGCAGTCAGCAAGAATTATAATCTCTTTGTATCCTGAGCATTCTATATTCCCCAGTTCAGCTTAACAATTCATGTAAGGGGTCTGTGGTAAGTCCATAGTAGAGATTTGAGTCTGTTTTTGATGGGAACCCTTTGTGGGTAAGGACGAGCAACCACATTTTGACAGTGATGGCTCTGAGAACACATGCCTTGTGTCCGTGTGTCTGGGAGGTTATTGGTAGCTGAACTGTTCAACTTGTGGTTGCGGTTGGCTGGTGGTTTTCTCATTACCTGTTTACTAAGACGAATTTGGACAACTTCTATACAGTATTGAGTCTAAGCGTATGCATGCAGTTAAAATTACTAAAATTATTGGATATTATGACTTTACCTGAATGTTTTAAGGTGGAGTATGGAATTGATCAAAGTATCTTAGTTAATTCTTTGAACACTTATGTCGATATTAATAGAACTGATTTCAGGAAGAGGTAGAACTAGGGCAGCCCCTCCCAAGAGACAAGGGCGGCTTGGATGAGCCTATATACAAAGCTAATGATCTACTGGCCCAGCTCCAAAGGGTGGCCAAAATGGCCACTGAGCTGCGCACTGGAGAATCTTGCTATCTCCGCAGCTCAGTGAGCGCAGTGTCGCATTCTGAAATGCTGCACTGAAAACCACAGAAAATGTTTTATTCCGTGTCTGATCTTGCTATATCAGTGTCTGAAATACTCAAGGATAGAATGCACCTACGCACCGGCAATATCATTGTGGTGGTACCTGGGTTTAGAGACCTGGTGTGAATGGGTGCAGCTGTGCGGACCAGAGCAAAGGTTTACACAGTAGGTTAACTTTTAGATAGTGGTAAGATGCACAAGCCAGCGCCAGGCATTCCCCATCCAAAAGGGACAATTCCTGACTTGCTGATCATTTAAGAGACAGAAATGTCAAACATGGAATAATGGCGGCACAGCCTGACTGGCTGGGTTAACAGCCTGAAGGAATGAACCTGAACTGATTGACAGAGGACTGCTGCCCAAGTGCCAGACACTGAAGATGTAAGCTGGAGCCCCACTCCAGTGGAGGGAGGACTTGCATTGACTCACAATTTTAGGTCCCCCTTATCACCTACTTGTACATCGGCTGACTGCTCAACAAGCTGCAAGACACCGTGAGGCATTGCATCGTATCTGGGGTAGGAAAAGGAGTTTTTGTTCTTCTCTTTTTTTTTTTTTTTTTTAAATGAAACTTATTTGTAAATTACCCTTAGCTAATCTATATGAAACATCCGACAATGTGGTCAGGCGAGGTTGTGGGGGGTAATGTATTGCAGTACAACCTTTGCAGTGCAGAGATTTGGCACTTTCATGCTTACGGGCTGTGCAGATTCTAAAGCGAGTCCTGCGAGATTCTTGCATGTGCCCTTTATTCTTGGGCACCCACGCTCCAGTTTACCGGGGGTTGGACACCGTCTCCTGTCTGCCCTTTGCATTACCAGCATCTGCCGTCCGTGGAAGTCCAGCCAATGACCTTTTTGTTACCAGCTCTTTTTAGTTGCACAATTTGCAGCTGTATAGGTACAGGGCAACTCTGACTTCTAAGCAAAGTCTGTGAAGACCCTTATTTCGATGCGTTAATGATCTTGTCTTGTCCTCGCAGGCTGTGGTCTTCGAACTGAGCACTTGCTTCACTTGTCTTAGAGATCAGTCTGCTAACAAGCGCAGATGTGCTAAGAGTGTGCTGTGGGTCTCCAGTGTTTTTAATTGTTTTAATTTGCGAGTCTGTTTTATTCACTTGAGTTCGATTGCTTGGTTCTACTTTTTAATGTTGCCCTGGTCAAACGCTTTTAAAGTAGGAAGACCAGAGGGCTGCAGAATTGTGAGTAAGTTGATTGGTGTGTAGTTGACGGTCATGGCAGGTGTGCAGGAAAAGACACAGTTAAACATAACACAGAAACGGAAATTGACGGTGAAGAGAAACTGGGAGTTAAAAAGATGAATGAGTAGCAAAATGTGCAATAGGCAAAGGGAAGTCAACTTCAGGCTGTAAGGCCAACCTAGAACGCAGAGCAATTTAATCTCTAAAATCAGTGTCCAGTTGTATTTTATATCTGAATTTAGATTTGGTGGCATTGCCACTAAAGGAAACAGTACAATTTGTTGCAAAAAGTTTCATCCGGTGCCAGTCAAACATCCTCCGCTGGTAAGTAAGCTGGAAAAATCTGTAGTCTTGACTCACTCTGCGTTAACTCTGACACTTTGTTCACCACCGCACAATTTCTGGACAAGATTATTGGTGATAACTCATTAGGAGGGTTAGGGGGACGTGGAAACATGTTACACCCAACTTATTGTGGGCATTAAGCGGATACCCTCCCTCCTGACTCTCAAATTTCACCCATGACAAACAGTCAGGCTTTGGCTGTCTCCTTAGTGATGCTGTTTTCATACTGGGTGAGCTTCTAAGTAAACAAACAGTTGTTACCATCAACATTTTGATTGGCTGAGATTAGTTTTGGGTAAGCATGGAAAAGAAAGATTTGTTTGTCATCAGCATAGCAATATGTCTGAAACTCAAAAAAGGCTACTATAGATGAACTTTGATGTAATATAAGTAATCGGACCAAGAACAGTGTCTTGCGGTACCCCTTAGTCATGAGTTGAGGAATCTTTCCAGGAAACAGAAAAAGTGCAGTGTGAGATGGTAATAAAATCAAACAGTAACAGAGCAGTGATAAAAGAATGGTGTGCTTTAAGATCAGTAGAGTGATCTGCTTATCCAAACACCAAGCACAACTGAGGGAAATGTTAGCGTGCGGAATATTGTGTATTTAGTAGGAAACAAAGTGCAAAACAAATTGGGTGCAGTGACCTGGATTGAACTATTTTTGAGGAAGTGAATGAAGTTTAAATTATGGGCCAAATATATGCACATTGAAGTTGCTAAAAGTGGATGCAATTTGTGCACTGACTTTTAGGGAATCCTGTGGTATTTTGCGAACCAACTTATGTACTAATAGATCGGTTCCCAAAATACCGAATCAAAGTGGTTCGCAGTTCGACCAGCATCATGAATATTAGGAAGGTAGGTCGCAAATTGCGACCCACTACGATTCTATGCATTTGCAGGGATTGTGGCCTTCTAAGGTCAGCAAACCACCATACCTGTGATTGATTTTAAATAAAGCAATTTTTAATGCATTCTGTTTTCCTTCTAGATAAATTGGATGCGTTTACCAAAAAAAAGTTTGTAAATTTTAAGAGTAGGCTGTGATCCAGTGGACCGCTGCCTACTCTTAAAAAATGTTTTTGGAGTATCTTCAAAGGGGAAGGGGTCCCCTGAGGACCACTTTTCGTTTGTGAATGGATTACCACCTTCAGGTGTTGGCAAAATTTGACTTTTTTGCTACCACATTTCGGTTGCAAAATATTTACACATACCATAACAAATCATTATTTGGAAAGGATGCCCTAAACACATCCCTTCTAAATGGCGATCCCTTATGATTTCCTAAACCCGTTCGGAATTCGGTAGCAGGTTAAGGAATCGCTAAATTGGTTTAGTATATTCGAAAGCTACGTTTTCTTGTCGCAAACCCTGCGATTTACCGAATAGTAAGGTTTGCGACAAAATAATGTATTGGTACATATGGCTCTATGAGCTGTGAGTGAGGTCTAAGTTAGACAATTTTACCAAGATCAGGGAAGAGGTTTGGTGGTTGCGTGGGAGTAAAGGATGTCATAAAACCTTTCTAGGTGTGTAAGTTGTAAGATCTATTTTTCATGGAGTAAACTACGGAAGTTAGCAAGGAATTTTAACGAAAGGGAATTAAGAGGAAAAAGTAGCCTTGATCAGATAAACCAGGGTGAGAGATATTGGTGAAGTTGTAGTGCTGGCACGAGTGATAATGTGAGAAATGTCAGATTCAAAGATTAGTTAAAAAGGCACATTGTGCCAAAGGGGTTGTTTGTGGGGCAGTGTAAGAAACCGAGTTAGAGTGGGGAGAGATGCACTGATTATAAAGTAAGGAGAGAAATTAAAAGCAGTCAAAGATTGCAAGGGATCAGGAGGAGGTTGTTCGACGTCAAGTCCATTGTGGATTCACCAGCTGAGCGTTAAACGATTCAAAGCAACCTCCTTTGTAGATAGTAAGTGCACAATTGTAACCAGAATGCGATTTAAGGGAAGGTTTTAGGTTTGCAGCACAGTTGGTCAGTGCGTATGGCAGCTTGAGCCTCAGTAAAAGAAACAGCCGTGTTTGAAGAGCCTCACAGGATAATTAGCAAGTTTGAGGAGACATACACAGTGTAAATTGGATGATCTAAAGACAATATGGAAAGAACGATCAAAGTTTAAGATTAAAAATCCGGCTGGTTTAACAGTGGAGGCCCGGATTTGAGTAGAGGCAGTGGCCTCTGAGGAGAGCTGAAAGAGGTAAGTTCTTTAGAGGGAAGAAAGAGTGGCAGATGAGTGTTAACAAGCATTGGTAATGCCAATAGGTTTGACTGCTGACATTTTGGATTTGCCAATACTTAATTTTTGTATTGAACGGTTTTGTGTATAAGGCATGCACTGTATGAAAACTAGAATTGTTTAAGTGCCAAAATATAAATATTTTTACGTAAAAGGACACATTGCACCTGTAGTCTTGGGCACCGAAGAGCAGTACTTGTTGTGTGCATGAGCAGAATGCCACTACTCAGTCAGGTAAGCCCTGTGACCCATGTTGTATGCTGTGGGTGGGCAGAAGCAAAATGTGAATGACACCACTGCCAACCAATGGATGAAGAGCGCGAACTCAAAACACCTGTAAGTATGTATAGTGTGTGTATGTATGTGTATGTATATATACACATTCACACAACCATATAACAAGAGGTCTTTGCTAACGCCACACCTTAAAATTCAGTGTCAACTCACAGGATGGGGTGAGTGCTGCCACAGGAGAGGTCAAAGGCAAAATTGAAATAGCACAATAGGTATACATTGAGAATGGACTGTACCAACAGCTGGGATCTTGGGAAAACTAAGGAACATATTGGAGAAAGGGCCTCGATTGAACTATATTTGCAGAAATTCTGAAGCATTTTAAAGGGATGTAGCTGGAATATCATAGGAATTGTATGGGAAGAGGCAAAAGTGTCCGCCTTGTGTTTAGAATCCCCCGACCCTATTTCGCCACTCTTTATTGTCAGTACCCCCACCTCCTCCTCTATTGGTACCTTTAGTTTTTCCACGAAAACCTGTTTTCGTTGAAAAGGCATTAGAGCACCAAGACATTTTTCCGAAACGGAGTTTTTCGTCAGTCTGATTTCGCTAAGCTGACCATCTTTTTGGAAATGTGTCAAAATGTTGGAATTCCTGCAGTTACGTTATTTATAGCGCTTAGCAGTGCAGAGCGTGACATGAAGAGCTATGTACACAGTAGTTATTAAGAAAAATAACAAAAAGGAAGCGAATGGGGCCGTGCATAAACGCACAATCGCCGAGTTGAAAAGAGTACATGGGAAGTAGTTTGCATTGTTCCCCGTCTGCAGCCGCGGTTTGAATCCGGTCCTGGAAGCCCGGGGCCCCGCCGCCGCCGCCGCAGCTTGGCACACTTGTGGTTGGAAACTATGACTAGTCTGTTTTTGTGTAATCTGGTGATAGGGGGGTTCGCTTGCTGTGTAATTACAGATGCTCCCGCTCGGTTGCATTGAATCGCAGCGCACCCTTCGCGTCCCGCTGTGTACGCATGCACCGCCCGGACGAAGCCACCGCGCCATGCATTGTAGGGAGATGCATCATATGAGCCCCTCGAACGTGCAGACCTGCACACCGCTCTATGCCACCGACTGAGGCGGGGCAGGGTCTGCTCAGAGCCGGGTGCCGGGGATGGGATAGCGCCCTAGACGCCTCGCCGTGCTCCGAGCTTTGAAAGGTAAATGAGCATTTCGGATTATAAACGTTTAATTCGACATTGCCCTGTGTGTTTTCGTTTTTGTCTGGAAGCGTCGCAGCTGCTTTATATGCTGCTGTGATACCAATGCCGTCTATTCCTGTTTGCTCTCTAAAAGAAATCCTGGACATTTAACATGGATATTTTTCTCAAGGTCATATGTGTGATTGGTATGGTAAAGATCATGTGCCAATCGTATACACGCGGGTACATCTGTTGCCAAATAATGCATTATATATAAGTGCGTAAATCCGAATTATTTTATGGATACTCATTATCTGGACTCCACTGCTTTCTTTCTTTGATAATCGATTGATGTTCATTTTCAGGCATGCATGTTTAATGCCATTGACTCGATGTCATATTTGAACACGTCCCAAGTCATCTTTTGTTTATATAATTGTATAAATTCATTTAATAAACACTGTTCAGTTAATGCTGGATTCGGTCTTTGCGGTTTAATATATTCATCCTGTTAGGGTCACGAAGCAAAATATGTGGTGCTGATTTGTAATCGATTAATACATTTCCTAAATAGGCCACTCTGGCAGTGTTTTTTTTCTGATGGGTTTAACTGGCGTACTGGCCTCCTGAGGTAATTGCTGCCAGTCAAACTGAATAGATCTGAAAATGTGTCCAATAAAAAATCTTTCAGAAAAAAAACTCACATCTCAACGTTTTTTATAAAAAAAAGAGGTTTAATTAATAATTTACCTTCAGCTGTATTGAATGGAAACATTTTCTTTACATGCCATACACGTTCAAATTAGTCATGATGTGCCAAAAATCATCTTCAGAAATTCACATTTGATCTCTGCCCCTTCATATGACCTTGATATTTGTAGATTTCTCTGGATGAGTAACTTTAACATTTGGCCTGTGATCGAGTTAAAATGTCCTCCTTGAACAAAGATTCTGCCCTTCGCTTGCCCTGGTCAGTGTGAAACCAAAAGGTGTAGTTCTGGGTTGTAGGGCCTAGGTGTAGAGTGGTAGACGGTGCAAGTCCGGAATATGGAGGTCAGTGGGGTTTCCCTCCACTGCGAACGAAGATTTCAAGTTGACATTGGGATTCTAAGCAGACCGCTGTCTGGATTGTAGGTTCAGAGTAGCGCCAGTATCCCAGACGTATCCCACTCATGGCAACAGTGAAGGCGTCTGCATGGCCAGCAGAGAGTGGCATACTCCATATATCGCTTTCATGGTTGGGTGATCATTGTGTGGTGGTACTTGTACTGGCACTTACATTTGTTTTCCAGAGTATTCTTTTGATTGGGGGTTATCGGTAAGAACATTTTGGCAGAAGAAACCAAGTGATGGCAACATGTCAAGACTTTAGAAAGTTCCCTGGTGTTCTGCGTATCATTCGAGTGCAGGTTTGACCAAATATGGATCTGTTACTTTTGAGTGATTCCATCTCCGATGCTTGGTAAATGTAAAAACTCCTTTTTCATCAATGTACAAACCTCCCCCCCCCTGACTTTTTTTTTTAACTACTCAAAGGAAAATTGCACGTCCTACAGATTGTTACTGTTGGTGCCATATTACACATGCATGACTTTCAAGTAAAAAAAAACAGGAGACTCCCAGCTCTTGCTTGTGTTGTAGCACCGCATGGTACAGTCCTTTGGAAACCATTATACGTTGGCTTTACCTTAGCTTTCCGCCAACTCTTGCTGCCCCTTCCATGAGTTGTTGGCTGCTTGAAATGTTCTTTCCCGCTTACTTGTACCTGTAGCACAGTTCCACATTTACCCTACCCTCATCCTTGACTCTTGGAGTCCCTCCATTTGTGGTTGTTGAGGTTAACTTTATACCGCACTTGCGCAGTTTCTAAGTTATATAAATGGCTATTTCCCAGACTATATTGGTAATCACTTTATGGACTCTGGGAGTCTGAGCTGGCCTTGCTAGTATTTGAACATGCATCCTACAAATTGCTGTAGATGTTAGTAGCAAGTGTTTAACACTGACATGTTTCTGGTTCGGTTCCCTCCCCTCTTCCTCTTTAGAAACCCACTAGTGATAAACCTTGCTGCGCATCCCACCCAGCTGCTGCAGCTGCTCCATATTTTTCTCACCTCTGGAGAGAAAACTGTGCTAAGAGGGAAGTGGTATGTTTGTGGGCGTTGGTGTGGTAGCGATGTGTTTCAGAGAGGCGTGCCTGACTTTGCTTATGAGCTGTGTTTGGCTCAGTCTCTCCTCTAATGTTTATGAAATAGACCTTCTTGTGCTATAAACATGTCCCCCTGTGATGAATGGTGGGTGGAGCTTGGCCATGCCCCTCCTCTGTATGGGGAGCACCTGCTCTGAATAGATCACTCCTAGACAGGAGGTGGTATCAGAACACAAAGCTCCTGTCCAGTGCCCTTTTATCTACCGAACAAATGAGGACATTGTATAAAGAATTACCTTTAGTCCAACGCAAAAACAAACCTGTGTTATGGAAATACTGCTGACTCTTCTTCCAGTTAGTTAGTAGTTGAGTAGCATGCAGTGTGGTCAGGTTACTTATGAAATCTGTCCTTTATTTTATGTTTAGGTCTGGCGTAGAGTGAGCTTTTTGTTTATTAGTATCAAATCGAAACAAAATGAGAAACAGATGCATCCATATATATAGATATAGATCTATCTCTATATATAGCTAAAGATGGATATGGCGGTTTTGGGGCAGCCCTCATCATCCATTGGCCAGTAACTTTTTGTGACCATAAGAATTAGATATTCCTGCAAAGTGCATTAAAAGGTGTTTATTTACCTGTTCTAAGAATGCCTACCTGCTAGAAAGCAGTCGCAGCGTTCTATTAAAGTTTTAAGCAATTTTTAAAAAAAATGTTTTTTTTTCTTCTTCATTTCAGATGTGTTTCAGTATATAACTGCCACATTTATGGCAGTGTTTATTATTTTTTTGTGGCATGCTAGCAGCAGTTTTTTTTGTTTTAAAAAAAATTAAAGTACCCAGCTTGCCACGAAGAGACCTTCCGGCTTTACCAAAGGATTTTTTAGTCTATCGACTTTGAAACCATATGATTCATTATGGTGTTGATAACATTTATATTTAACTTTCTGTGATTTTTGGGGCGGTATTCTGTGGGTAGAGAGGCGAGATGTGGACAATCTGATGGAGACATGGGAGCAAGTAGGCTGGACAGTATTGCAGGTTTCAAAGTATAGAATGTAGGTCATGAGACATTACTCCTATAAGCGTCTCACAACAAAGCTTTTTCTGTTCTTTCTAAGGTAAAGTATATAAGTTATGAAATGTCTAGACCAGGGATATCGCTCTTTTCTGCAACAAGAGCTACTTATATTGAATGCAAGTCACACCGGGCTACTAATATTAGTGTTGTACAACGTTACATTAGTGGCCACCCCATGCAAGACTGCCAGCGGTGATTACTTCAGTGCATCAGGCAGGGTTTGCAGTAGTAAAGCAACTTTAAATATGGACATATTTTGGAACTTCAACCATTTTCTCCAAACATCATCTTATGAGCTCTGCAAATACACACATTTTCATCTTGAATGCACACTTTTCAATTTTGGTATACCTATGTTAATTCATCCAAGCAATAGTCTCTGGTTTAGTAGGATGTGCAGCGCATAAGAGAGCTACTGGAGAGCTACTAGTAGCTCACGAGCTCCTCATTGGAGATTCCTGGTCTAGACATTGAGGGGCATCTGGAGCCATAGATATGTTTACCTTCATTGGGACCACTGCGAATTTCAATATCCCTCTACGGTAATAAATACACTATGCCATTTAAGTCTTTTGGTTGACACTGGCCTTTCCTTCCTATCTCAAGTAAACGCTCTCACCAGGAATCTGCCCTCTGCTAACCGGGTCTCACAAAGTAGCTCTAGTTCTCCCAGTTGTTGCCTGACCACTAGATTAATACAATGTCAAGTCTACAGAGTTGTTAAAAATAGAAAATGCCTTACAAAACTTCAAAAGGCACAGAGCCATGCATCCCGGCTCATCCTTCATCTAATACCGCGAGATCTCTAGATTGTCCTTTTACTTCTCACCCTGTGGTTAAGAATTCAGTGTTTTTCGGTCTCTTCCAGACACTATCCCGTTCACTGTATTCCGGTGTGAAGTCTAAGAGTGGATCTTCCTTCGGGTGCTCTGCCCTCTAGGTCCCTATCAAAAGCCCCCAACAAAACGCTTGGAGTTCACAACATTATCAAGCGCATCAAATTAGTTTTGCCCATGGTCCACCATTGCATCTCTTACTTTTCTCAGAGCGCACTGATGCGACCCCAGCTGCGTGACGCACTTTACAAAAACTGACTGTAAATTACAACTCTGAGCCTATGGCCTTAATATCTACTGTCTCCCTGTTCTCCTTTCTCCTCCATGGCCTTTCTGCTCCTAAGCCGGATTTACTCCTGTTTGAGTGGAAAAAAAACGTATATACTCCCCTTCAGATAAAACTCCGACGCAATCTATTGCATAAAGGGTTTGTGCAGGGAAGGCTGTCTCTGCCTTGATTTTGCTGGAATAGTGTAGAAAAGTGAAAAATATGTGCAGGGTTTTCTGAAGGTGTACAAGTGAGACTATATTTAAAAGTGGATACGTTTCCTACTTCAAATTGTTTGACGTTATAAAGAAAAGTATTATAAACCTCAGCGATTGTGTGTTTTTTTTTTTTTTTTTGGGGTGGTTTTTTTGGGGCACAGGTCAATGGTGCTTCTTTGACAGGAACTGTCATTACAAAGTTGCAGTGTGTTTTGTTTTGGGTTTCTTAGCCCTTTGTTGCCACAACTAAAACTGCCTGCTTTGGGAGGCTTGCTGCCAGCAGCGAGAAAGTATCTCCTTTGTGTGCTGTACTCAAAGATGGGTACATGTTTATCTGCAAAGCCTGGTTTGGAGAAGGATAGGCTTTCATTGCCACAAAACCACGTTGGCCATCCACACTTTCAGTCCACCAAACGGGTTTAATAATGATATATTGATGGATTAATTAAAATCTTTTCAATATGCATTAGTGAACATAGACAGGAATCCATAAAAGGATAAAACCTATTTGAGGCGTTAAATACTGGAGCCAGTCCAGGGCAGCTATATCCATCGCATGTATAATTCACTTAAATAGACCATCCGTGTTTAAATAAAAAGCCTCAATTAGAGGGTGAAGTGCTGGAGCTGGAAAGCCAGTCCAGGGATTAAGTGCTTAATGCTATGTGCATTATTATAATGGCGCCATCCAGTCCACGGATAAAGTGCTTGATGTGTTAATATGACAGCACCATCTCAAGGTGAGGTTGAACCCAGGCTGGATTCCTGCCAAAGTAATGTTAAAGTTCTCCTAAGAGAGTCCCTCAAATGACGGGTGACAAATCATTTTTGTGGAACCCTGTGGTTCAGATACTGTGCCTCTCCAGCATCTTAGAAGCGTGATTGAGAAACCGCGTAGCCTTACATGGTGATTGCACCGGATTCCCTCTTAGCGGGGCTATTACTGTTGGGCTGAAGTAGGATAGTCATTCATTGCCACAAAACCATGTTGGCCATCCACACTTTCAGGCCACCAGTCGGGTTTGTAATGTAGTTTTTACTGAGTGATCGAGAAATACTCTGTATTTGCACAGCTTGGACGTAACAAAAACGATGACTCGAATTGCCTTAATCAGTTGAAACCACTAGTGATCAACTGGGTGCATTCCAATCCATCACCTTTTAGCTCGTCTCTGCTATGAGGGACCTGGACTGATATATGTATTCACTCCTGAACATACCACACCCTCCTCTCTGGGAACATCTGTTTATCTGTTACATGTGCCCACCTTGTAGATCTTGTTTCGGTTTCGGTTCTGTTGATTAACAGAGAGGAAACTGTTAGGAAAGTGCGTTATCCTCCTGCGCTAAGTTGGATTTTGTTTTGGGACCTGCAACAAACTCCTCCAACCGTGGGGCTCGTTTCACTTGGAGCTGAATGGCCATTACAGGCAGGCCCAAGGGCTCCACAGTGATAACATGCTCCATCTGGTCACTCCGCTTTAATTGAATACATTGATGCAGTCTCTTTTTGAAGGTCAGCAAGCCTCAGTTTTATTACAAGTGACTGCCTTCGCTGGCAGGCGTGCAAATCATCAACTTAATAAAGCAGTGTTTATGGTGTTATTCATTGTACCAACATTGTAGCTTCATCTTAAGCAGTTATCAAGAAGTAGTCTCATTTGGTAAGCTTTGAATGCTTCTAGGATTTTTTAGGCCCTCCTCTTTTCTTACAGTTTCTAGCCTTAACTCGCTGACGTTTGTCCATTTCAGCCAGTTTCCTGCCAGGTGTGGTTTGCCTTGCAGCAGTGTCCCCCTTTTTACCCCCTTCCCAGGCCGGCCCTGCCTTTTGGCATCCCAACGCTTGCCATGTTGATGTCTGCCCCTTCCGGCCTTCACATGACCTTTAATGATCTCCTGACTGACTTATTACCACACAGCTGTTTTTTTTGCCCACCAAAAGACTTGATTGCTTCGCTCCTGTTTCCTTGTAGTTGGGTGCTGTTATGATTCTTTCAACTGTCTGTGTGGGTTTTCTTGCCAGGCTCAATTTTTAATCTCCATTTCCTTGTCCCAGATTAGGCCCCTCAAATGTTGCCGGGTAGTTGAGATATTCAGCCTTTTCTTACCCCTCTCACTTCTTTCACGCCACTTTTCCTTTTTGCGGGCAGTGTAGTATACCCCCTCAACTGCTCATTGTTCCAGTTTGTCCACTCTGTTGTTGGAAAGGGAGGGGATACTGGATTGTTCCTCTGCTGTTTTTAGGCCCCACGTGAGGATGAGGCCTTCACTTTTTTTAAAAATATCTATTTATTCAATTTTTGCAGAGAAAAACAAACAGCATAACATACCCTCCAAATGTTGAAGACGTGAGCAAAACGTACATCAATTATTACATAGGTCTACCAGAGGCGTGGGTCAGAACATGACACCAGCAGAGAAATCAGAGCCTTTCTGCTTTCATTGTTCACATCAACATGGAAACCCACCAGTTCTGCTTGTGGCTCAAGCCCTCTCCGCCCTCCATTCGCTAGGCATGCTCCACCTTTCCTCATTCTCTCTCTTCCATCACTTGTCTTTAGGGATCCCAGATCCTCTCGAATTTGCGTGAGCAACCTCTTGCCTGGTATACCGGCTTTTCCGCCCCCATACACCAATCCATACCTTCGTCCCACTCCCATATGGTAGGCAGAGTGAGCCCCCCCCCCCCAGTACTTTAGGCTATCCTTACGGGCTACCATCAGGGCCAGGTTGCAAAATAGAAGGGCATAGTGGTCTAGGGTTTGCTTGCTCCAAATGCCTAGTGAGGCCAGTTAGGGAGTAAGCCTCACTTCGTAGCCCAAAACCTCTGATGTTCTAGCACCCACCCGTTTCCAGTAAGCTCCAATCTTAGGCCTTCTCTTTTATTTGAGAAACAATGAAGCGTTGTGCTCAGTTGTGCCAAGAAGCTCAAAGTGCCAATGTCTGTCAGGGAACAGGATAGACGTAATTTGATGCCGACCACACTGGAACACTGGTCTGATGTACAAACCAGGTTCGTCCTGGTCAAAGATTTTACATACAGAATTAGTCTTTTAAACCCCAGTCCACGACTGGACCACACCTTTAAAGACCCCTGGAAACTCAGGGGAGGCTGTTAAAGACTTGGGGTGTCAAGCAGAGGCCAAAAGCAGGTTCCAGTTGCCACTGGTCATACGGGCAGATGCAGTGAATGCTTCTTATAGCTTGTTGTATCCATGTAGCTTTAACAGGAGGTCAGTCTTCTGACTCTTGGAGTCCACCTCTTTGTCTTGGGTACAAGAGGGAGCAGGTTCAGTCTTTCAGGGGTTCTTTTCGGTCACAGACATCATGTCCAGTCCACTTATGTTCTTCAAGAGGTCCAGCAATCTTCTGAAGTGAGTGCCTGGAGATGCCACATTTATCCATGGCACCAGCTAGTGGGTGGAATTGACTCCTGGGCAATGGGATAAAAGTTCCGCAATCCCACCTGCTTAAGCATATTCAAGATGTTGTAAGTCTTCGGCCACATTAAACTTGGGCTTCGGGCTGGGGATGAGTGTTGGAAATGTACTGTGGCAAACCTGGTGCGTCCCTCCCCCCTCCCACACACACGCATCCAGTTTGAAGCAGCCACTGTACCCCCATAAAATGAGAGAAAGAAGTCTGGTAGAATAAAAGCAAGGTTTATCAGCAACTATACAGGGGATACACAAGAATTGTCGTAGCATCCTGTTTACTTTCCAGGTGCGCCAGAGTATTGTATTATATAAAAACCAAGCCGGTTTGGACACGAATGTCAAAAAGGATGCCCACTGCCACATCCTACATATTCTGTGAGGTCTAGAGGCGTCCTCTCTGCCCATTCAGGTCAGCCTATTGTTTGCTCCTAGGAGGCATTTCACACCCATTCAAATGCTAATCACTGGCTGGGAGAAGCCCCAGAGCAAATTAGCCTCCATGAGCTTCAGGCAAGGAATAGGTAACTTTCAAAAAGTTACTTTCCTTAATATTTAGTAAAAATCTGACTTCATCATTGAATTTTTTTTTTTACTATTAAAAATATCGGTTTCATTATTTTTCTAGCTAGTCTCATTCCAGAGATACAGTATCAGGATTTTAATCTGTATTCTGGTTTTCTGTGCAAGACAGCTAGGTCTGCCACAGTGAAAATAGCTTTGGGATTCTAGTCCCTGTAAGGACATGTCTAACATTACATTTCTACATGTCCCACCTTTAAAAGGCTTATGTAGGAGTTATGTATTAATGTTTTAAAAGGGAGGTTTTGAACTGGCAAAGGAGTTTATTTTGACAGATTGATTTGCAGTTCTTTCACTGCTTCTGTTGGGCATCACATGTTAGGCCCGAAGCCATGTTTGTACTGCCACTGCAGTGATTTCACAGTAGATGCTGCAGTCCAGCAGTGGTGTTTACCCTATGGGCCCTGGGATACATTTTGTACCACATACTAGGGACTTGCAGGTAAGCTAAATATGACAATTAGCCAGCAAAAATATAGGGTCCAGCAAAAGGCAAGCAATCCAGGGTGACCACGCAGCAAAGGTGGATGTCCTGCTCTGTTACTTCTACTGATGGTTTTGATGTTATAGACCTTTCAGGGATGAAGGCACGAGTCACTGACTGACTTCTGGCTAGAGTGGGTGTCTCCCTTGGGGGCTAAGGAAATGAGTCGTATCTGGGTGCAGTCATTATTGGTTTGGATAAGTAGGAGTCCACAAGAATGTGCAACGGTCACCTGAAAGTCATTTATGAATTCCTGCAGCAAGCATGTTTACCCACAAAGCTGTACTTGGTGAGTTTGATGCTGCATAGAGATTTAACTGTTTACATTATTGCTGTGTCTTATACCATAGGCTGGGTGAATTGTGGCGCAAGTTACACTGCTTTATACTTTGTTTTCTGGACTGTTTACACATGCTTTGGTGTTCGGTATGCTTGAAGTCCACGCTGTCTATGGTGGAATTAACAACTTCATTGTGTAAACTTTCACCAAGACATTGTAGCAGAAACGTGACTTGGTGTGAATTAATCTCCACGAGTGTGAAGTTTGCATGGCCTATGGGAAGTTTTTGTAGTGCTGGGCAAAAATGCATGGTCTTTGGAAGGATGATGCATGGGTCTGGGCCCTGATTGCAATCAGCGGGCATAAGACTGGTTTCGTGGATCTTTAGTTTTGGATGCATATCATAAAAACCTGCAGATTAAGCACATCATTGCTATTGCCATTGTAGTAGGCTAGTGTACTGCATTCCTGCAGAGCGGCTTGGGGTGTTACATTCAGTGGAAGTCTTGAACTGGTATTCCACTCACCTAGAGCCATGAGACTGTTTTGGTCTAAGTGCGTTCTAACAAATGATTAGTAATGTGAATTGAACAACTGCGGTGTTTGAGGATGCCACAATTGCAAATTAAGCTACCAGGGAGTGTTTTTTTTTTTTTATTGTTGTGTATTGTAATTTCATTTAGAAAAGGTTTGCTTCCTCTAACGAGGCGTTCCCATCTTCGTGTTATGACAATGTCAACTTGGCTATATGCTTATGATAACAGGCTTGCGCCATTTGAACAGTGGTTCAATTGGGTGCAAGCTCCAGTCAGTTGTCCACACAGGACACTTTACATTCTAGGATCATATAAGACCAAGAAGACCTAGGCACTCAAATGGCTTAGCTAGCCCCTACCTGTGTCCCGGATGGCGCAATGCAATCCTTATTACCCACATACGCTCCTAAATCCAAAGTATGAGAATACTTCATGTCTGCAACTCTGAGGTCTACGAGCAACTCTAGGTTAAGTATCAATTGCATAATGACAATTGGATGCATAGGTAGGAGTTGCCTAAATCATAGTGACCTGTAAGATTTTAATTTCCCATTGTATTCAAGATCAACGTGGCCCATCCATACGACCATTTTATATTTGTGGGAGCCATAGGAAAATGAAGCGTACCACGCTGCTGAATGAGATTAGCACAATATAACTGGAATAAATAGTTTTTAAGGAATGCCCAGATTTTACCAATTTCTTATTTGAGATAGCAAGGGAGTCCACAAGTATCTCGTTTCCGCCACTTCCATCTCTTTTATATGAACTTGCTAATCAATTTCCTCTGCCAAGCTCAGGATGGCTAGTCCGTTTTCTGTTTCAACCCTTCAGAATAACAAAAAGGGTGCTTGCGGTGAACAGTTAAGTAATGCGCTGCCGCCCCGGCCTTGTGTACAAGCTGCTGCGAAACCTTGGGTTTGGCACGCTCTCTCTCTCCCTTGTATTTTCTGATCAGTTCATTTCATCATTGAGATTTGATGTGTTTTTTAATTGGATTTTCATTATTTACATAATGGCATATGATGGCAAATGATCAGCAATGTTGTCTTGCATGAAGTGCGTTCTCGTTTATATGTAGAGCTTTCGGTTTTACTATGTTTTTGTTTGCTTCCGTACTTAACAATTAGCAAAAAATGCACGTTTATCATGCTCTGCATACTGTGAATACAGTTGCTACTAGTATTTTTCCACTTATTTGTATCTAATACATGTAGATGGGTGCACCGTTTTAGTACCAGAAACGGCCATATTTAAAAACGCTACTCGTGAGCTTTGTAGATTTCAACACGTACATATTTGTAGTTGTTTGAAGAAATGTTCCAATTCCTCCTGCTCCGTCAATCAGCCCAAATATTGATCAGGATGTCGTGATGGTTAGGCCGGGTCACCCAAAACAAGACTTTGTGTATTTTTTTCGTTGAAAAAACATATTTGCAAACAGTAAATCTTTTGTTTTCCGTCTGATTGTGTAGGAATTTGGAAAAATAGACAACTTTGAGTCTGTAAAGATACCACTCCTAGAAGAGTCTTATCGTTTGCATAGTGATGAACGCAAGGCGCAGCTTGTTCAGAATTTCAAAATTTAGGGGGTTTATACCTCACAATGCGCTGGCCCTACCGCGTGTTGGGAGGAAAAATTGCCCATGTCTTTTATTTAAACGGGCCTCCATACTTTGCCGCTCTGAGTTACCCTGCATGTTCGCTTGGTTTCGCAATGATTCCCCCAAAGGAGTCTTTTAGAGCATGCACGTGTGGCTTGTGCCCTATCTAGAGATGAGAATGCAATCGTTTATTCGGTCTGGCTTAACAGCAACTGTGTGCTGTCATTAACGATTCTTTAAAATATAGACATAGTAGTTGTCTCTGGCCCTCCTGGAGGAGTATTTCTCGCTCACCTCATGGTGTTGGCTGCTTAGTGTTTTGATCTACCGCCTATAGAGTGATTTCATTGCAATGCATGCACAATAGTGTACATCTCAGAAATATGCTGACTGTTCACTATTGAAATTCTTTATCTTATAGATGCATATTATGCAGAGATCACTTTTTTACTTTTGTTCCTTTCACTTCAGAAGCCTGTTGATTATGTTTTAGTTGGGGCTCAAATACATGCTAGACTTTTCCAGTGCATGTTAGTGATACCGTCCTTAAGTACTTTTTGAAGCTTTGCCAATACTAGCCATATAATCACTATCATAGTCTGTGTTTTGCATTACTCTGTTTGCTTCTCTAAATTATCTTTTTGTTTGAATTTAAATATCTTCCATATTTTTCCCCTTGTTCATTGGTTGAAGTAAAGCATGCTTGTTTTTGTCTGCATTCTTTACTAAGCGGCACTTGTGTATAGTTTGTGTAACCCTGTCCTATTGCTTCCTCTTTTCTTACCTCCTGTTTGTATCTGCCCTACAGGAAGGCACAGAAGAGCGTCCACCATGGCAAGTGATGCCATCATGCTTCTAAGGGGCCTTGCAAAGCTCAGCAAAGCAGTTGTGGAATCCCAATCAGGACAGATCAGAAATGCAGTGTTCGGGGGACAAGCTTTTGCCGTGGCACGGAACTGGCAGGTGGCCGCAGAGACCCGCTTCAGTTCGGCCATGGAAAAAATGCAGGTAAAAGCAGACTTGGTTCTTTTCTCTCTCCTAGGATGTACCTTCCTCTAAGGAAATCAGAGGGTGGGTTCCATCGAGGGAAATTGGGTGGGAGCCTCACCATCAGCTACAGTTGCCGAGTATTGTGTTGGACTTGAAAATTAAGTTGTTCACCAGCTGTCTTCAGTTGTAAGAGACCAGGAAGCTTTTCAAGGCTTCCATGGGCATATTTAGATTTAGGCACATGCTCCTTGTTTGTCATTATTTGGAATCGTCGCTATTGATGAAATACATAGCAGGAGATAGTTAGTTTGCGGGGAGTCGTTTGTCTATTCGTTCTTGGAACAGAAGAGATTTCGCATGCTATTCGTGCTTTACTATATTTTGTTGCTCCAGTGGCTATAATGCCCCCTCTAGTAGCTACACTATTGGGTGTATCTAGCCACCAACATTGGATGTGTAACGCCTTATCTGTGAATATTGTTGCATTCTGGAGCTAGTGCAGATCTCTTTACCTTTGTAGAGGCTGGGGAACATGGCTTGGTCTTTTGCAGTGGGTAGCGCAAGTTACTGTGCTGGTAAGGTTGACCCACTAGTTCACGTACGTGATGAGTGATTTATATCTGGTGTTCAATTTTAATCCTTATACTTGAACTCTGATACTGATCATTTTTAGTAACGAGTAATTCTGCAACGCCTTTGGTGCTAGCATTCTCATTTCTACAGTGGTGTCAGTGGCATCATATACAGGTTGGTTGTAAATATTGGTAAATGGGAGGGTTGGTTTTGAGGCGAGGAAGACAACTCCTAAGTTGCTTTGCAAGCTGTAGAGCAGTCAGTCCATCTTGCATACTATTTAAAATGACCCAGTTAGCAACCAAATTCTAAAATTGTGTGTGAATCTGAATTTGTCCTCTTCAGCAATGTCATCAAAGAGTAAATGAACATTTATAGTTTCACTCCAACTTGGTGCTCTCCAGTCAAATCTCTGGGCCTCATAGCCCCTTTAATACTTCTGTAAAATAAGCAAAATGCATTATTCATATATACCCAGGGTCTGTACTTCAAATGCTACTAGTGGGCTTCAGTACTGATTGTGCTACCCACAGAAGTAGCTTTTCAAACCTATCTCAGGCCGGCCACTGCAGTAGTGCCTGTGTGTACAGTTTACTTCCACTTGGCACTTGAAACCACTTGCCAAGCCTTAAACTCCCCTGTTATTACATATAGGTCAACCCCTTAGGGTAGGCCCAAGGTAACCCTAAGGGCATGGTGCTATGTAAGTGAAAGATAGGACATATACTTTTATGCTTTGCATGTCCTGGTAGTGACAAACAGCCTATTTCGTTTTTCACTAATGTGAGACCAACTCCTCTCCTAGGCTAGCATTGAAAATTCCTTAATACACTTTTAAGCTGTGATTTCCTGATCAGAAAGGAGTAGCTTTTTCATGTTTCATTTCTTTGAAATGGTAATGATAAATCCTCCTTACTGGTGAATTGGCTTTAACATTACTGTTTTAGAAATGCCACTTTTAGAAAGTGGACATTTCTCTGAACTTACTGCTCTTTCTGCCTTACAGCCTGTCTCCAATATACGTCTGAGTTGGGTGACAGCTAGACTTTGTGCATTCCCTATAGACAGCCACAAACACAGGTGTTATGTTTGGAGATCGACCACGCCATGGTGAATGACTGTGTAGGGGTGTTCATGAAATGTACCCTGTGAGTAGGCATCGGGTGGTCCCGGCTGTGACGTCATGGCAAAAAGCAATAAAGATGGCCAGGACCTGACCTCGTGGGCCTTAGCCAGTGGTTAACTATACAGAGCCTGTGTCGCCATTTGATTTAAAAAGCGCCTTGCGCCCCTAGACACGGCAGCCGACTCAACAAACTGGCCACGAGTGGGTACTTGCCCTTGTGTGGGTGCTGTGACTGCTGCGCTCCCGCCGATGACCCGCAGAGCGTTTGTGGCTGCCCTGTTGTCGCTGCAGCTGTTCCATCCGCGGAGCGTCCCCTGCTGCTCCGCTGCCTGTGCTGAAACCTGCTTCTAGTGTGCGGCTTGTTCCGGCCTTGCAACCTGCTCCTGCATCATCACATGTTGCACTCAGCTTTGCACGTTCAAGTCTCTGTGAGGGAAGGAGCAGTGTGCTCTGCCTCGCTTCCCTGGCCTCCTGCCTGCAGCGGTGCCCACAAGTCTGTGCCCCACGCCCCCTGCATGCACCAGGGGCCAAGTTGCAGGTTTCAAGCCCTACAGTTCATGGGAGAGATGCCGGTCAGGGGTGCCTGAACATCAGCCACAGCAGATTTTCCCTGTGATCGGAGGGCCTCACTGGAGGGGTGCCTGCATACCGGCCACAGCACTGGTTCTTCCTCCTGACTTTGGCCCTATTTAGGCGTGGCATGCCCTCTGACCTGCCTGTCTGCACATCATCTGGCTGCCTGGTGAGTCATGCGACATGTACCTGCCACCTCCTGCCTACACCTGTAGCACCCTTGCCACATTCTCACCTCAGGCATGCCTGCCAAACCCATAGGATACTAGGCCGCACCCCCTGCTCAGATTATTGGCTATCCAGGTTCCAGCGCTTCTGGGACATGTGCATCATGCCATAGGACTGTACCACGACGAGCTTGGCACCATCTACCGCCATCCTATGACTGCTTCTACCCAACTGCTCCATCGGAGGTCGAGTCTCCTTCCCCCAAGGGCAGTGGTTTGACCCCTGCATTGTCTACACTAGCCCGCTGCTGCCATCATCATGGCCTCCGTACCTGCTCTGGAACAGTTTGTGATGGATGGGCCACCACCAAATCTAGCAGCGAGGTGGAAGGACTGGGTCGAACTGCTGCAGACATATTTTGCTGCGGTGGGCCTGGAAAATGATTGACGTGTCCCATGTAATTACACTTGGGAGGGGCGGCAATCCACAAACTGGGGAAGTCTGTTGTCTAGCCCGGCCCTCCATTCACCTACACTACGTTAAAACAGGCTTTGACTGCTCACTTCGAACCCCCTGCAAATCCCAACTATGAGAGGGTTTTGTGCGCCAGGCCCGTCAGGTACCTGAAGAATCCGTGGGCACTTTTTATGCTTGCCTTAACAACTTGGCCAGCACCTGCACTTTGGCAGATGCCGATGATGACATTTGTGCGCAATTCATACAGGGCTGCTCTTCTGTTGAACTCAGAGAGAACATACTCTAAGTTACAGGGATGTCCATGGCCGACGTGCGGACGGTGGGTTGTTCCAAAGAACTCTCCAAAGTGCGCCTTGCACATATGGAGGCAGCTCTGCAACGCCAAATGAAGACGGAATGCAGTGAATACAGATAAGAATACAGATAAAAAGAAACCCCGTCCCAAATCCAACTTGACTCACAAGATGTGTTACGGCTGTGGAGGGTCATGTCCATACCAAAGACCCTGCCCTGCTCCTGGAAAACGGTGTTCGGCATGTAATAAGCCTAACCACATTGCCAAGGTCTGCCGTTCTTCCACACCCAAAAAGGGGCAGAAACCCAATACAATCAACGCTGTGCAGTCTCCCACTATACCTGACGATGAAAAGGACATGGATGACGACGATGACCCAGAAGGAAATGTTCATGCCATCCATACACTCCAGCCTGGTGGATATCCGTGGAGGCACATTACCAAGTGCAGCATTCTCCTGGCAGGGCATCCGGTACTGGTGTTAATCGACACAGGAGCTTTGATCAATATTTTGGTGCAAAATGCCTAAAGAAACTCCCTTTTTAACCGGTCCTATGCCTCCCCTCCACCCAGGTTTTCGCATATGGATCATCCTAGCCACTCCCACTGGCTGGTGTCTTCTCGATCGAAATCGCACGCGAGTCTCCCTCGACTCGTGCCAAGGTGTATGTGACCAAAGGTGGTTCAGGAGTGCTGTTAAGTTGCCGGATGCAGAGTGTCTTAAACTCTTTGCGTTTGCCTTCAGCATCCACTTAGGAAGCATGGACGACCTGATGGCTGGGTTTGCATCTCTGTTCGAAGGCATAGGATGTCTCAAAGACCTTCTGAATCATTTACACATTGATGTCTCTATCCAACCTGTCACGCTGATGCATCGAAGGGTAGCTTTCCACCTACACCCCAAGGTAGAAGCTGAACTACGGAAATTGGAGCAAGCAGACATCGCCCGGGGTATACCCAGTAGTGGTGGCACAGAAACCCAAGGAGCCGAGAGAAGTCAAAATTTGTGTTGACATGCGCCTGTCCAATCTGGCCATCCGACGTGAAAGACATGTCACACCCACGGTCAGTGACATTGTGGCTGAAGTCCACGACTCCAGGTGGTTTTCCAAAATAGACCTCGGTGGCGAATCATGCCCCGTTGGCCTCAAGCCAACGGAGAGGCTGAAAAATGTATGCAGACTTTATATAAGATTCTGGACATAATATGGAGTGTGCCCTCTACGCTTTTCTGAGGGAATACCGGCTCACACCACATGCCACAACCAAGGTGATCCCCAGTGCTCTCTGCATGAATCGGGCTGTAAATGATACTATTCCCCTTGTGGAAGAACCCTCAGCCTTAAAAAAACAAGTGGATAAAGCGCTGCGTTTGTGCCAGGTCCAGAACAACCACGTCTCATGAAAAAGACATGCCAAGAAGGGAGTCATTCGTGTTGGTGACATGGTGCTAGTTAAGAACCAACATCCGTGGAGCAAATGCCTACTGCCTTTTGAGGTTGACCCGTGGAGAATGACATCTGTAAAAGGAACTATGATAAATGCTCAGAAGCAAGATGAGACTGTCACGAGAAAGGTCCTTCTTCAAGCTCTACCAACGACCAGCAGCCAGTGAAGCTGATCAACCACCAACACCCAATCAAGGTGTGTTAGTACCTGAGGAGGATTACCCATTGACCTGATGGCCAAGGAGCCAAGTCTCCTCGCCCCTGCTGCTACCCTCTCCAGAGGACGATGAACATCCATTGCCAATGGCCCTGTCCAAGTCCTGCGATAGTGCTAGGGAAGACAGTTCAATTCTGCACTATGATCCTGAGGTCTGTCACCCACAAGAAAGTTTAGACCCAAGGTTGAGACTCCGAGGCGGCAAGGGACTGAGAGATACCACCTCAGGCCACTTCCAATGAAGTCCTCCCGTTTGACAGATTTTGTTGTAAACTGATGTAATGTGTTGATACTATATTCCAGCAAATGTTCTCATCTCTCTCTTTCTAGTTTTTCACTCACCTCGCCTAGTTAATTTTGAAATGCCATGCGCCATTTTTCTCATTGTGCATCGTTCAAGAGTTATCCAACTGTTTGTTTGGTGTTTTGATGTCTGGGTAAAGGAGGAATGCTATGTTTGGGGATCGACCACCCCAGGGTGAAAGACTGTGTAGGGTTGTTGACGAGATGGACCCCGTGAATAGGCATCGAGTGGTCCCGGCCGTGACGTCATGGCAAAAAGCAATAAAGATGGCCAGGACTTGACCTCGTGGTCCATAGCCAGTGTCGCGATTTCATTTCAAAAGCGCTTAGCGGCCTTGTGCCCCTTCACACAGCAGCCAGCTCAGCAACCGGAATGTGAGGCTCATCTCCATTCTGAGCACTCATCGGCATTCTGATGGGTCTTCATGGACAGGGAGGAATGGGAGGAGCTGACACTTACACTTCAATAGGTAGTGTCCTGTCCACACACAGCACTGATTTCTCCCCCCCCCCCTACACACACAGCCTGGCAAACAGGATTGGGTTTAAAGGGATCATTGTGCACGTCATAGAGCTGCTTTGAAGTCACCCCCTACATCAAGGGAACCTTTGGATATAAGTACTGGGTCTCTGACCCCCTTAAATCAGACACTTCTGGATCTTGAACTGAACTTCTGTCTGAAGTACTGCTTTGCTGCTTAAAGGACTCCACTGGACTGCTTTTCTGGAAGGACTGCTTTTCTGCTTGTTGCCCTTCTGCCTGCTGCTCCCTGACTCTGCTGAATGAGAACTGGACTGTGCCTTCTCTCCAAGTGATCTCCAAGGGTTTGCTGGCTTGCCTCCTGTTTTCTGAAGTATCAGGGACACAAAAAACTTCCTGCAATTCTTCTGGTGCTGCTGGACTCTGCCTTCTGGGAGTCCTGCCCTTCCCTGAGGTGTCCTCTCCAAGTTCTGGGCCTCAGAGGTGGGCCCTGCAGCTGCTTTGCTACAAAACCGACGCATTGTCACCTTTGCGCCCATTTGAACTGACACATCACCCTTTGACGCAGTGGCTGTTCGACATTGATTCTACAGCCTGCGCTGCCCAACGATGCTCTGCGCGGCTTGACGACCGCGCATTGCCTTTACCTTAGCGAAGCTAACCGACTCAGCAACCCTACTGCTTGGTAAAGATCGACACATCGTGCCCTCTGCGTCGACTCGTTGCTCCATCCAATGTACTTTCTCAGCTGGCACTGCGTGGACCATGTAGCTGGCCTGTGTCCTCCATTGCGTGTTCAAAGGGGATGATGGACGAACGCTTGAGCCATCAAACACCACTCCCAGTCACTGATATGGGTTTAATCCATCATCACTTAGCCACTCCATCACCCAGTTCAGACATGGCCATATGCAACAGTCTGACTTCGTGCTCATGGAACATTCAGCTCGACCGCCGCCATGTCTTCTGGACCGAAACAGCATTCTTGAGACCGGTTCGGTATTCCGTCGTCATCAGCCAGGCTTGCTGACCAGTGCAAGTGAGCAAGGGACCACGCTCAGCATACCAGTCGTCAGGCTAACAGCTGAGCATAAAGGGATGATGACGGACGCTTGAGCCATCAACACTACCCCAGTCACTGATCTGGTTTAATCCATCATCATTCTCTAGCTCACTCATCTCCATCAGTCATATGCAAATCAGTCTGACTCGTGCTCATGGAATATTCAGCCGAACTGCCAAGCCATGTCCTCTGGACCGGAAACAGCATCCTAGGATCGGCTCTGCATCCAGCGTCATCAGCCAGGCTTGCTTGAATCCAGTGGCAAAGCGGTAGGACTCACGCCTAGCATGCCCTCTCAGGCTAACAAAGTTGATACAAAGGGGATGATGGACGGAACGCTTGAGCCAATCAAACACTCACTCTCAGTCACTGATATGGGTTTAATCCATCATCACTTTAGCTCACTCCACCACCAGTTCAGACATAGCCATATGCAACAATGCTCGTGTCATGGGAACAGTTCGCAACTGCCGCCATGCCTTCTCGACCGAAACAGCATCTAGGATCGGCTTCTGCATCCAGCTCGTCAGCCAGGCTTGCTTGAACCAGTGGCAAGGAGCAGTGGACCCACGTCTAGCATACCCGCCACCTAGGGCTGAACAAAGCTGTACAGTGATGATGGACGAACGCTTGAATCAAACACTGGCCTCAGTCCGATTATGGGTTTAATCCATCATCACTTTAGCTCATCTCACTCAGCTCCAGCCATATGCAATCAGTCTGATCCGTGCTCATGGGACATCAGCCGACTGCCGCCATGTCTTCTGACCGAAACAGCATCTTGAGATCGGCTCAGCATTTCCAGCCGCCATCAGCCAGGCTTGCTTGAATCCAGTGGCAAAGCGAGCAGGACCACGCCCGCATCACCGCCAATTTAGGCTAACAGCTTAGCAGGGATGATGGACGAACGCTTGAGCCAATCAAACACCACTCAGTCACTGATATGGGTTTAATCCATCATCACTTTAGCTCACTACTCACTCTGTCAGACATGGCCATGCAATCAGTCTGACTCGTGCTCATGGAACAGTTCAGCCGAACTGCCGCCATGTCTTCTGACCGAAACAAAGATCGGTTTCGGCACTGCTATCCAGCCGCCACCAGGCTTGCTTGAATCCAGTGGCAAGTGAGCAGGGACCCACGCCTGCATACCGCCAACTTAGGCGAACAGCTTACACAGGGATGATGACGGAACGCTTGAGCCAATCAAACACTACCCTCAGTCAGGCTGATCTGCTTAACCATCATCATTCTTAGCTCACTTCACTCCCAGCTCAGACATGGCCACATGTAACTCAGTTCGGGCTGGACTGTTCCCATGAGGCACAGGGTCAGACTGATTTGCATATGGCCATGTCTGAACTGGGGTGGTGGAGTGAGCTAAAGAATGATGATGGATTAAACCCAGATCAGTTGACTGGGGGTGAGTGTTTGATTGGCTCAAACGCTCCGTCCATCATCCCCTTTGTATCGCTTTGTTCGCCCCTAAGTTGGCGGGGGTATGCCCAGACGTGGGTCCCTTGCTCACTTTGCCACTGGATTCAAGCAAGCCTGGCTGATGACGGCTGGAATGCCAGAAACCGGTCCTAGGATGCTTGTTTCCGGGTCCAGGGAAGACATGGCTTGGCAGTTCGGGCTGGACTGTTCCCATGAGGCACAGGGTCAGACTGATTTGCATATGGCCATGTCTGAACTGGGGTGGTGGAGTGAGCTAAAGAATGATGATGGATTAAACCCAGATCAGTTGACTGGGGGTGAGTGTTTGATTGGCTCAAACGCTCCGTCCATCATCCCCTTTGTATCGCTTGTTCGCCCTAAGTTGGCGGGGGTATGCCCAGACGTGGGTCCCTTGCTCACTTTGCCACTGGATTCAAGCAAGCCTGGCTGATGACGGCTGGAATGCCAGAAACCGGTCCTAGGATGCTTGTTTCCGGTCCAGGGAAGACATGGCTTGGCAGTTCGGGCTGGACTGTTCCCATGAGGCACAGGGTCAGACTGATTTGCATATGGCCATGTCTGGAACTGGGGTGGTGGAGTGAGCTAAAGAATGATGATGGATTAAACCCAGATCAGTTGACTGGGGGTGAGTGTTTGATTGGCTCAAACGCTCCGTCCATCATCCCCTTTGTATCGCTTTGTTCGCCCTAAGTTGGCGGGGGTATGCCCAGACGTGGGTCCCTTGCTCACTTTGCCACTGGATTCAAGCAAGCCTGGCTGATGACGGCTGGAATGCCAGAAACCGGTCCTAGGATGCTTGTTTCCGGTCCAGGGAAGACATGGCTTGGCAGTTCGGGCTGGACTGTTCCCATGAGGCACAGGGTCAGACTGATTTGCATATGGCCATGTCTGAACTGGGGTGGTGGAGTGAGCTAAAGAATGATGATGGATTAAACCCAGATCAGTTGACTGGGGGTGAGTGTTTGATTGGCTCAAACGCTCCGTCCATCATCCCCTTTGTATCGCTTTGTTCGCCCTAAGTTGGCGGGGGTATGCCCAGACGTGGGTCCCTTGCTCACTTTGCCACTGGATTCAAGCAAGCCTGGCTGATGACGGCTGGAATGCCAGAAACCGGTCCTAGGATGCTTGTTTCCGGTCCAGGGAAGACATGGCTTGGCAGTTCGGGCTGGACTGTTCCCATGAGGCACAGGGTCAGACTGATTTGCATATGGCCATGTCTGAACTGGGGTGGTGGAGTGAGCTAAAGAATGATGATGGATTAAACCCAGATCAGTTGACTGGGGGTGAGTGTTTGATTGGCTCAAACGCTCCGTCCATCATCCCCTTTGTATCGCTTTGTTCGCCCCTAAGTTGGCGGGGGTATGCCCAGACGTGGGTCCCTTGCTCACTTTGCCACTGGATTCAAGCAAGCCTGGCTGATGACGGCTGGAATGCCAGAAACCGGTCCTAGGATGCTTGTTTCCGGTCCAGGGAAGACATGGCTTGGCAGTTCGGGCTGGACTGTTCCCATGAGGCACAGGGTCAGACTGATTTGCATATGGCCATGTCTGAACTGGGGTGGTGGAGTGAGCTAAAGAATGATGATGGATTAAACCCAGATCAGTTGACTGGGGGTGAGTGTTTGATTGGCTCAAACGCTCCGTCCATCATCCCCTTTTGTATCGCTTTGTTCGCCCTAAGTTGGCGGGGGTATGCCCAGACGTGGGTCCCTTGCTCACTTTGCCACTGGATTCAAGCAAGCCTGGCTGATGACGGCTGGAATGCCAGAAACCGGTCCTAGGATGCTTGTTTCCGGTCCAGGGAAGACATGGCTTGGCAGTTCGGGCTGGACTGTTCCCATGAGGCACAGGGTCAGACTGATTTGCATATGGCCATGTCTGAACTGGGGTGGTGGAGTGAGCTAAAGAATGATGATGGATTAAACCCAGATCAGTTGACTGGGGGTGAGTGTTTGATTGGCTCAAACGCTCCGTCCATCATCCCCTTTTGTATCGCTTTGTTCGCCCTAAGTTGGCGGGGGTATGCCCAGACGTGGGTCCCTTGCTCACTTTGCCACTGGATTCAAGCAAGCCTGGCTGATGACGGCTGGAATGCCAGAAACCGGTCCTAGGATGCTTGTTTCCGGTCCAGGGAAGACATGGCTTGGCAGTTCGGGCTGGACTGTTCCCATGAGGCACAGGGTCAGACTGATTTGCATATGGCCATGTCTGAACTGGGGTGGTGGAGTGAGCTAAAGAATGATGATGGATTAAACCCAGATCAGTTGACTGGGGGTGAGTGTTTGATTGGCTCAAACGCTCCGGTCCATCATCCCCTTTGTATCGCTTGTTCGCCTCTAAGTTGGCGGGGGTATGCCCAGACGTGGGTCCCTTGCTCACTTTGCCACTGGATTCAAGCAAGCCTGGCTGATGACGGCTGGAATGCCAGAAACCGGTCCTAGGATGCTTGTTTCCGGTCCAGGGAAGACATGGCTTGGCAGTTCGGGCTGGACTGTTCCCATGAGGCACAGGGTCAGACTGATTTGCATATGGCCATGTCTGAACTGGGGTGGTGGAGTGAGCTAAAGAATGATGATGGATTAAACCCAGATCAGTTGACTGGGGGTGAGTGTTTGATTGGCTCAAACGCTCCGGTCCATCATCCCTTTTGTATCGCTTGTTCGCCCTAAGTTGGCGGGGGTATGCCCAGACGTGGGTCCCTTGCTCACTTTGCCACTGGATTCAAGCAAGCCTGGCTGATGACGGCTGGAATGCCAGAAACCGGTCCTAGGATGCTTGTTTCCGGTCCAGGGAAGACATGGCTTGGCAGTTCGGGCTGGACTGTTCCCATGAGGCACAGGGTCAGACTGATTTGCATATGGCCATGTCTGAACTGGGGTGGTGGAGTGAGCTAAAGAATGATGATGGATTAAACCCAGATCAGTTGACTGGGGGTGAGTGTTTGATTGGCTCAAACGCTCCGTCCATCATCCCCTTTTGTATCGCTTTGTTCGCCCTAAGTTGGCGGGGGTATGCCCAGACGTGGGTCCCTTGCTCACTTTGCCACTGGATTCAAGCAAGCCTGGCTGATGACGGCTGGAATGCCAGAAACCGGTCCTAGGATGCTTGTTTCCGGTCCAGGGAAGACATGGCTTGGCAGTTCGGGCTGGACTGTTCCCATGAGGCACAGGGTCAGACTGATTTGCATATGGCCATGTCTGAACTGGGGTGGTGGAGTGAGCTAAAGAATGATGATGGATTAAACCCAGATCAGTTGACTGGGGGTGAGTGTTTGATTGGCTCAAACGCTCCGTCCATCATCCCCTTTGTATCGCTTTGTTCGCCTCTAAGTTGGCGGGGTATGCCCAGACGTGGGTCCCTTGCTCACTTTGCCACTGGATTCAAGCAAGCCTGGCTGATGACGGCTGGAATGCCAGAAACCGGTCCTAGGATGCTTGTTTCCGGTCCAGGGAAGACATGGCTTGGCAGTTCGGGCTGGACTGTTCCCATGAGGCACAGGGTCAGACTGATTTGCATATGGCCATGTCTGAACTGGGGTGGTGGAGTGAGCTAAAGAATGATGATGGATTAAACCCAGATCAGTTGACTGGGGGTGAGTGTTTGATTGGCTCAAACGCTCCGTCCATCATCCCCTTTGTATCGCTTGTTCGCCCCTAAGTTGGCGGGGGTATGCCCAGACGTGGGTCCCTTGCTCACTTTGCCACTGGATTCAAGCAAGCCTGGCTGATGACGGCTGGAATGCCAGAAACCGGTCCTAGGATGCTTGTTTCCGGTCCAGGGAAGACATGGCTTGGCAGTTCGGGCTGGACTGTTCCCATGAGGCACAGGGTCAGACTGATTTGCATATGGCCATGTCTGAACTGGGGTGGTGGAGTGAGCTAAAGAATGATGATGGATTAAACCCAGATCAGTTGACTGGGGGTGAGTGTTTGATTGGCTCAAACGCTCCGTCCATCATCCCCTTTTGTATCGCTTTGTTCGCCCTAAGTTGGCGGGGGTATGCCCAGACGTGGGTCCCTTGCTCACTTTGCCACTGGATTCAAGCAAGCCTGGCTGATGACGGCTGGAATGCCAGAAACCGGTCCTAGGATGCTTGTTTCCGGTCCAGGGAAGACATGGCTTGGCAGTTCGGGCTGGACTGTTCCCATGAGGCACAGGGTCAGACTGATTTGCATATGGCCATGTCTGAACTGGGGTGGTGGAGTGAGCTAAAGAATGATGATGGATTAAACCCAGATCAGTTGACTGGGGGTGAGTGTTTGATTGGCTCAAACGCTCCGTCCATCATCCCCTTTTGTATCGCTTTGTTCGCCCTAAGTTGGCGGGGGTATGCCCAGACGTGGGTCCCTTGCTCACTTTGCCACTGGATTCAAGCAAGCCTGGCTGATGACGGCTGGAATGCCAGAAACCGGTCCTAGGATGCTTGTTTCCGGTCCAGGGAAGACATGGCTTGGCAGTTCGGGCTGGACTGTTCCCATGAGGCACAGGGTCAGACTGATTTGCATATGGCCATGTCTGAACTGGGGTGGTGGAGTGAGCTAAAGAATGATGATGGATTAAACCCAGATCAGTTGACTGGGGGTGAGTGTTTGATTGGCTCAAACGCTCCGTCCATCATCCCCTTTGTATCGCTTTGTTCGCCCTAAGTTGGCGGGGGTATGCCCAGACGTGGGTCCCTTGCTCACTTTGCCACTGGATTCAAGCAAGCCTGGCTGATGACGGCTGGAATGCCAGAAACCGGTCCTAGGATGCTTGTTTCCGGTCCAGGGAAGACATGGCTTGGCAGTTCGGGCTGGACTGTTCCCATGAGGCACAGGGTCAGACTGATTTGCATATGGCCATGTCTGAACTGGGGTGGTGGAGTGAGCTAAAGAATGATGATGGATTAAACCCAGATCAGTTGACTGGGGGTGAGTGTTTGATTGGCTCAAACGCTCCGTCCATCATCCCCTTTTGTATCGCTTTGTTCGCCCTAAGTTGGCGGGGGTATGCCCAGACGTGGGTCCCTTGCTCACTTTGCCACTGGATTCAAGCAAGCCTGGCTGATGACGGCTGGAATGCCAGAAACCGGTCCTAGGATGCTTGTTTCCGGTCCAGGGAAGACATGGCTTGGCAGTTCGGGCTGGACTGTTCCCATGAGGCACAGGGTCAGACTGATTTGCATATGGCCATGTCTGAACTGGGGTGGTGGAGTGAGCTAAAGAATGATGATGGATTAAACCCAGATCAGTTGACTGGGGGTGAGTGTTTGATTGGCTCAAACGCTCCGTCCATCATCCCCTTTGTATCGCTTTGTTCGCCCTAAGTTGGCGGGGGTATGCCCAGACGTGGGTCCCTTGCTCACTTTAGCCACTGGATTCAAGCAAGCCTGGCTGATGACGGCTGGAATGCCAGAAACCGGTCCTAGGATGCTTGTTTCCGGTCCAGGGAAGACATGGCTTGGCAGTTCGGGCTGGACTGTTCCCATGAGGCACAGGGTCAGACTGATTTGCATATGGCCATGTCTGAACTGGGGTGGTGGAGTGAGCTAAAGAATGATGATGGATTAAACCCAGATCAGTTGACTGGGGGTGAGTGTTTGATTGGCTCAAACGCTCCGTCCATCATCCCTTTTGTATCGCTTTGTTCGCCCTAAGTTGGCGGGGGTATGCCCAGACGTGGGTCCCTTGCTCACTTTGCCACTGGATTCAAGCAAGCCTGGCTGATGACGGCTGGAATGCCAGAAACCGGTCCTAGGATGCTTGTTTCCGGTCCAGGGAAGACATGGCTTGGCAGTTCGGGCTGGACTGTTCCCATGAGGCACAGGGTCAGACTGATTTGCATATGGCCATGTCTGAACTGGGGTGGTGGAGTGAGCTAAAGAATGATGATGGATTAAACCCAGATCAGTTGACTGGGGGTGAGTGTTTGATTGGCTCAAACGTTCCGTCCATCATCCCCTTTTGTATCGCTTTGTTCGCCCTAAGTTGGCGGGGGTATGCCCAGACGTGGGTCCCTTGCTCACTTTGCCACTGGATTCAAGCAAGCCTGGCTGATGACGGCTGGAATGCCAGAAACCGGTCCTAGGATGCTTGTTTCCGGTCCAGGGAAGACATGGCTTGGCAGTTCGGGCTGGACTGTTCCCATGAGGCACAGGGTCAGACTGATTTGCATATGGCCATGTCTGAACTGGGGTGGTGGAGTGAGCTAAAGAATGATGATGGATTAAACCCAGATCAGTTGACTGGGGGTGAGTGTTTGATTGGCTCAAACGTTCCGTCCATCATCCCCTTTTGTATCGCTTTGTTCGCCCTAAGTTGGCGGGGGTATGCCCAGACGTGGGTCCCTTGCTCACTTTGCCACTGGATTCAAGCAAGCCTGGCTGATGACGGCTGGAATGCCAGAAACCGGTCCTAGGATGCTTGTTTCCGGTCCAGGGAAGACATGGCTTGGCAGTTCGGGCTGGACTGTTCCCATGAGGCACAGGGTCAGACTGATTTGCATATGGCCATGTCTGAACTGGGGTGGTGGAGTGAGCTAAAGAATGATGATGGATTAAACCCAGATCAGTTGACTGGGGGTGAGTGTTTGATTGGCTCAAACGCTCCGTCCATCATCCCCTTTGTATCGCTTGTTCGCCCTAAGTTGGCGGGGGTATGCCCAGACGTGGGTCCCTTGCTCACTTTGCCACTGGATTCAAGCAAGCCTGGCTGATGACGGCTGGAATGCCAGAAACCGGTCCTAGGATGCTTGTTTCCGGTCCAGGGAAGACATGGCTTGGCAGTTCGGGCTGGACTGTTCCCATGAGGCACAGGGTCAGACTGATTTGCATATGGCCATGTCTGAACTGGGGTGGTGGAGTGAGCTAAAGAATGATGATGGATTAAACCCAGATCAGTTGACTGGGGGTGAGTGTTTGATTGGCTCAAACGCTCCGTCCATCATCCCCTTTGTATCGCTTTGTTCGCCCTAAGTTGGCGGGGGTATGCCCAGACGTGGGTCCCTTGCTCACTTTGCCACTGGATTCAAGCAAGCCTGGCTGATGACGGCTGGAATGCCAGAAACCGGTCCTAGGATGCTTGTTTCCGGTCCAGGGAAGACATGGCTTGGCAGTTCGGGCTGGACTGTTCCCATGAGGCACAGGGTCAGACTGATTTGCATATGGCCATGTCTGAACTGGGGTGGTGGAGTGAGCTAAAGAATGATGATGGATTAAACCCAGATCAGTTGACTGGGGGTGAGTGTTTGATTGGCTCAAACGTTCCGTCCATCATCCCCTTTTGTATCGCTCCATTGCGGTCGGCCTGAACTTTGGATTTGCACCGGTCCCTCGCGACCTCCAGTAACCTTTTGATCGCTAGTGGCTTCTGAGCAGTGTTTTTGCATTTAATCTTTCAAAAATCGTATCTCAACTTCTACTGATTAGATTTTTGTCATTTTGGTCTTGTTTAAATCAGATACATATTCTCTAATTTTCTAAACCTGCGGGGAGTCTTTTTGTGGTGTATTCATTGTGTTGCTGTGTGTGTTGCACAAATACTTTACACATTGCCTGTTTAGATAAGCCTGACTGCTCTGTGCCAAGCTACCAGAGGGTGAGCACAGGTTATCTTTTAGTGTGTATCTCGCTTACCCTGACTAGAGTTGTGGTTCCTGCTTGGCCTGTGTGCATACCTCAGCCAACCTGGAATCCCATTTCTAACAGTGGGCTTATTCATTCTCATCTCTTAAACAAAAGGAACCAGGAGCTTTTTAACCAGGTCCTGCATACGTACTCCTAAGTCGTATATATGAAAAATATACTAGTATGCAGTTACTAAGTGTGTGGGAGTGTTCAGGTCTGTTAAGAAGTGCCTTCACACACCCCGGAGGATGTCATGCTTCATCATTGGGCCTGCTCCTCATCGGGCCAGCGCTGCAATGCCCGAATGGCACCCGCGAAGGGGCTCTTTGGCAGAGATCTTTTATTGATGAAGCCGTTGGGTGTGTGGGGATATGTGGACATGGTAGTGCAGTGAGTGTGCAGTGTAATTTAAAATGGGTCTAGGGCTGCCCTTTTCAATTTTATTCCTAGGGTGCACTGGCCTAACTAAAATGTGAAAGCCCTGTCTGGATATAATGGTCCTACAGGGCCTGTGTGGTGCATGAGGTCGACATGTTTCTTGCCTAAAGAAGCCCCTAACGGGTCTTTATTTAGCGAAATTAATCTCAACTCTAGCACTACCGCAATGCTGGTTCTTGACGTTGTGTGATGTAGTAGTAACCAGCCTTGCAGTTAAGCACCAGGTCCAATGGCCTAGTGTTCTGAGACCTGAAAGAGAGTGATCAAAAGGATAAACCAGTGTTAAGGAGTGGGGAGAACATCCTCGCGGCGCTTGGTCAGTGAAGTGAGCCCATATGGGTCTCACTGTGTTTAAAACAGGAGAGAAAGGGTGTGGCTTTTTACCTTCCCTCGTGAAGTGCCTTGGCGTGTTTCTAGAGTTTTTTTTGTTTTTTTAAAAAGCTGGGAAAATCCCTTGTGATTCGGCGATAGCGGCGTGCAGTGGCTAACATCTAATGTCATCATGTTATGAGGATCCGTCAAGGTATTAGTAGTCCATCCTTCTGTGGTCAGTGCCATTTCACAATGTATGCTAGCTCCAATTTATTAATTCATTAAAGGAGCCACAAGTGAGCCACAGGGCGGAGATTGCATGCCAGCTCCAATATTTAATTCATTAAGGAGCCATAGGTGTGCCATAGGGCGGAGATTGTATCACTGGAAAAACATAAAAGTGGACAAACAAGGACAGCACAGCACAAGTAGTGGGTTAAGAGCAACTGAATTGTTGCCGTATGTGTGGACAAACCACAAGCAAAAACAAGGGGTCGCCACCTCACTCGTAGTTTTAGCCATAAGCAAGTACACACATATAAACATGCACGCTGCCCCAGCCGTAAGCGTGTTCAATCACATTTTATAATGCTCGTGGTGTAAATCGGGGGAGTAGGTACGGTGAGCTTGTTCTAAACTAGGTCCGAAGCGGACTGCGTGTTAACCCACTCACCCCTGTTTGCGGAGGTCTGGATTGACGGGGGTTTTACAGCAGAGCACCTCATTGCTTGTACCTAAAGGAAAATATGGTATACGCAAAGCATATAAAAATTACCAACTATTGCTTGTACCTTACTAGCAGAGATCAATCGTGGCCGGGCAGCGTGTCCTGGAAGCAGGCATACTCCCGTAGGGTAGCGTGGCAACTAGCTGTGATCCAACCCTTGCTCTGGTCCCCGTGAGTGTTTCTGCGTGGCCCGAGTATTAGTAAAACCACGTTCTAGCGTCCGAGCGCCACGATGCTAGAACGTTAACTGCGGCGGCCATCTTGGGGGTGAACTATATTAAGGATGACTAACGCTACAGGCGACTAGGTGATTGTGAGTATGTATTCAAACTACAGAGAATGCTTGTAAAAATACATATTGACTAGTGGTTTTTAGTCCATCCATAGCCCATAACTAAAAGCGCCTATGATGTTGTATTTTTCCAGCATTGATGAGGATATAGAAGCGCTGAAAGAGATGGTTGTAGGTTGCATTGTGACTAGTGGTACATTGACATAATCATGGTCTACATTGAGCGGTGATTGTGAGTGTGTGTACAATCTACAGAGAATGTTTGTAAAATGCATATTGGCTAGTGATTATCCGTCCAGCCATATCCCATAACGAACAACCCCTCTGATGTGGTATTTTTCCAGCATTAGTAAAGTATTAGAAGTGCTGAAAAAAATGTTGGATAGTGACCCATAAGAGGTGCCTGACAGGGGTTCCTTCCGTATTTGGGGGTGGGATTCCAATATTGTCCAGTGTAGGTCATTGGTGGTATGGTTCTTTTCCGTAAAGTGGGCACACATTCTGGTGTTTCTTTTTACACCTTATATTGCTCCTGTGTTCTATGATCCTAGTTTTTACAGGACGTGTTGTCATCCCCACATATTTGAGCTGGCAGGGACAAGTGATGAGATACACGCAGTTGCGTGTGTTAAGGTTGGTGTGTTTCTTTTGTGTTCACTTAAAAAAGTGTCAGTTAATCCAACTGTCTTGGTTGCACTGGTGAGTGGACAAACTATGCATTGTCCGCAGGGTTAGTGGCCAGCCACTGGTGGCATGTTCCACAATGGGTCTTGTGGTGGTGATTTCTTTTTAGGCCTGGTGCTGATTAACATATCTTTTAGGTTGGCAGTTCTCTTGAAAGTGAACCTCTGAGGATTGGGCGCTAGGTCACCAATCTGGAGAATCCTCCAGTGTTTCCTTATGACCCATCTAATCATGTTTGATTCCGGCGTAAATGTGGTGAAGCAGGTCATGTGCTCAGTTTCAGGCTTAGGTTGTATTTCGAGGAGTGCCTCTCTATTCGTGTTACGTGCTCTTTTCTGGGCAGTTTTTATTTTTCTTGCCGGGTATTCCCGTCTGGCTAAATGGTTAGTTAGCTCAGATGATTGTGTTTTAAAATCCTCCAGGTTACTGCAATTGAGTCTGAGCCGCAAGAATTGCCCATAAGGTAGGTTTTCCCGTAGGGCTTTTGGGTGAAAACTATTGAATAGCAGGGGACTGACTATCTGTCGGTTTTTTAAAGGTCTTAGTCTCCAATCTATTAGTTTTTCGGCTAATCATAAGGTCCAGGAAAGGTAGTTCCTGGTCAGAGATGTTGCCTGTGAACCGTAGGTAAGGGTTAAGGCTATTGACCCAGGTGACAAAGGCCGGAATGATATCTTGCCTGCCTTTCCAAAATACAAGGACGTCATCGATGTAGCGACGCCACAAGGTGATGTTATCCTTGTAGGGATTAGTGTCAGTGAGGACATGTTTGGCCTCGAAGTCGCACATTTCTCGAGGTTTCCTTTGGGTCATAACATTAGGAACAGAGGTGAGCGTTTGTTCACATCTCACTTGTACTTTCGTTATTGAAATTTCTTCGTATTAGACTTCTCACCCTGTCCCTCCCATGTTCCCCTTTTTTAGAAAGTTATTTACGCAACCAACAGTTTTACTGAGAGACATTTCAAGGTGAGCCATGTATTCATGTGGTTTTGTGACTTTAGATTCCGGGTACTCTTCACTTTTTTTTAACTCGCATCCTCTTTTATAGTTTCTCATTCATTAGTAGATAGTGTAGGCACTTCTTGTAACCTCATGGTGTTGGGATCTTTTTTCTCTCAATTCCTTTTTTTGGTTTTATTTTTGATTCTTTTTTATTGTATCACTTATCACGATTTTGCACATCGCATATTTGGAGACCTTCTTTTTTCTTTTAGCATTATTTTTATAACTGCATTTAAAGCTGGGTTAATTGTACACTATTTTGATTGCGCACCAGGCATATGTTGGGGACTGTATATTCTCCATGCATAAATGATTAAATTTTATAGTGTATATAATTTGCTTGATTACAGACCCGCCCCTGAGGAAGGGAATATTAAGTCCCGAAATGCATTGGGCTTGCCATCAGGTCTTGTCATCAATGGAAAGTCAGCAGCAATTCCCATAGAATTTGGAACTTGATATGATGTTTTGTGTATACTTTTAATTTGAATTGAATCTATGCTTCATGTACAATATGCACTGTAACAGTCATTAAGTTGGCACTAAGTGTAATCTGTTCATTGAAGCTCAATAATCAATGTGATTAATACAGAAAACCTAATGTATATTATGATCTCATGAGTTCATTGATTTTGGATTACATAACACATTTGGTATAGAATGAAAAATTTGTTTAGAACTGCAGGTTCTCAGTGAATTGTGCTCACCACAATCAGGACGTGGTTCCTGTTAGTTTTTCTTTCACATTTGCATGTGCTGTCAACACAAGCAGTGGTGAAGCACCAGTGTTAAAAAGGTTAAAAAAAAAATTTGAAACAGTATTAGGGAGTGCTCCCCCAACCCACACACCATTAATTGGCCTCGAAGTCTGACATGTAAAGACATGCCAGACTGGGGGCGAATGTACTGCCCATTGATGTCCCTTGGGTCTGATGATAGAGGCGGTCCTCAAACTGAAAATAGTTCTCTGTTAGGGCTATATTGGCACATTCCATAATGAAGCTTATGGGTGTAGAGGCTGTCCAGTTGGTTGACGTAAGAGTCTCTTCCAAAACCTCAGATGTTGTTAGTTGCGGGATGTTGGTGTAGAGGGCCTCTACATCTAGGGTGACTACGACGTCTAGTTGAGTGCCCTCCAAGTTGTGAGCTTCAATCAGGTTGAAGACATCCCTTGTATCTTGGAGGAATGTCAGGGGTTTCCTTGACCAGTGGTCTAAATAAAAAAAAATGGTCACAGAACTTTGAGAGCGGTTCTAGGACTGACCTTATGCCTGATACTATGTGCCTTCCTGGTGGTGGTCGTGTGCCCTTGTGAATTTCTGGAAGGGTATAAAAATAGGGTAATCTTGGGTTGTCATTAATGAGGAATTCAGCCTCATTTTTGGTAATCCATCCCTGGTTTAATGCAGATGTCACCATGGATTTTATTTTTGTGATCAGCCATGTGGTAGGATCTTCCAGAAGGGGAGTGTAGTACCTTCTGTCCTCTAGTTGGCGAAGGCATTCCGTTCTGTAGTCTGTTGTAGACATAATGACAACTGCTCCCCCTTTATCAGCCTCTTTGATGGTAATAGAGGTGTCGCTTGCCAGGTTGTGGATGGCCTCATTTTCCTGCTTTGAAGTATTGTGGAATGTTCCATTTGTGCGGTTATCTGCAATCTCCTATAGGACTGCCTTCTCAAAGGTGAGAATCTCTGGTGGTACCATGCTTGCGTTAGGAGTGAACGTCGAGGGCTTTCGTAGGCCTGAGTCCACTGGTGGTGACTCAGGTTGGTTAGCGAAGAAGGCTTTCAGACGTACTTTCCTGAAAAAGTTGTGTAATTCACAGTTGGTTCTGAAGCGGTCGATTCTGGGTGTGGGGACAAAACCCAGACCTCGGTGTAGGATTTTCTTTTCTACGTCACTGAGTTGCCTCGTGGAAAGGTTGACCACTAACTTCTCTTCCCTGTCTGGCTCCTGAGCTCCAGGTGTTGTTGGGGTTGGTCCTGCCACTGAACCTCACACGCCACAGGTCTAAACGATGATATCCCCTGGGTGGAACTGAACCGACCTGGGTAATCTATTTACATAATGGGACGATGGGACCGGCCTCCTAACCCCCGTCAGGCACCTCTTATGGGTCACTATCCAACATTTCTTTCAGCACTTCTAATACTTTATTAATGCTGGAAAAATACCACATCATAAGCGTTGTTCGTTATGGGATATGGATGGACTGATAATCGCTAGCCAATATGCATTTTACAAACCTTCTCTGTAGATTGTATACACACTCACAATCACCGCTCAATGTAGACCATGATTAGGTCAATGTACCACTAGCCACAATGCAGCCTACAACCATCTCTTTCAGCGCTTCTATATCCTTATCAATGCTGGAAAAATACCACATCAAAGGCGCTTTTCGTTATGGGCTATGGATGGACTAAAAACCACTAGCCAATACTCCTTTTTACAAGCATTCTCTGTAGCTTGAATACATACTCACAATCACCTAGTCGCCTGTAGCCTTAGTCATCCCTAATAAAGTTCACCCCCAAGATCGCCGCCCCAATTAACGTTCTAGCGTCGTGACGCTCCGACGCTAGAACGTGGTTTTACTAATACTGGGCCACGCAGACTCACTCCCGGGTACCAGAGCGAGGGTAGGATCACAGCAAGTTGCCGTGCCACCCTACATGAGGATGCCTGCTTCCAGGACACGCTACCCGGCCACGATTGATCTCTGCTGGTAAGGTACACGAAATAGTTGGTAATTTTTATACGCTTTGCGCATACCATATTTTCCTTTTAGGTACGAGCAGCGAGGTGCTCTGCTGTAACACCCCCGCCAATCCAGCCCTCCGCAAACAGGGGTGAGTGGGTTAACCCGCAGTCCGCTTCGGAGCACGTTTAGAACACGCTCACCGCACCTACTCCCCTGATTTTCACCACGAGACGTATAAAATGTGATTGGACACGCTTACAACTGGGGCAGCGTGCATGTTTATATGTGTGTACTTGCATATGGCTGAAACTACGGGTGAGGTGGCGACCCCTTGTTTTTGTTCGTGGTTTGTCCACACATATACGGCAACAATTCAGTTGCTCTTAACCCACTACTTGTGTTGTGCTGTCCTTGTTTGTCCACTTATGTTTTTCCAGTGATGCAATCTCCGCCCTATGGCACACCTATGGCTCCTTAATGAATTAAATATTGGAGCTGGCATGCAATCTCCGCCCTGTGGCTCACTTGTGGCTCCTTTAATGAATTAATAAATTGGAGCTAGCATACATTGTGAAATGGCACTGACCACAGAAGGATGGACTACTAATACCTTGACGGATCCTCATAACATGATGACATTAGATGTTAGCCACTGCACGCCGCTATCGCCGAAACACATTGGATTTTCCCGGCTTTTTAAAAAAAACTCTAGAAACACACCAAGGCACTTCACAAGGGAAAGTAAAAAGCCACACCCTTTCTCTCCTGTTTTAAACACAGTGAGACCCATATGGGCTCACTTCACTGACCAAGCGCCGCGAGGATGTTCTCCCCACTCCTTAACACTGGTTTATCCTTTTTATCACTCTCTTTCAGGTCTCAGAACACTAGGCCATTGGACCTGGTGCTTAACTGCAAGGCTTGTTACTACTACATCACACAATGTCCAGAACCAGCATTACGGTAGTGCTAGAGTTGAGATTAATTTCGCTAAATAAAACACAGTCCTGATGAATTGCCACTAGACCTGTTAGGGGCTTCTTTAGGCAAGAAACATGTCGACTTCATGCACCACACAGGCCATGTAGGACCATTATATCCAGACAGGGCTTTCAGATTTTAGTTAGGCCAGTGCACCCTAGGAATAAAATTATTGAAAAGGTTGGCCCTAGATTTATTTTAAACTACACTGCACACTCACTGCAGTACCCTGTCCACATACCCCCACACACCCAACTGCTTCATCAATAAAAGATCTCCGCCAAAGAGCCCCTTTGCGGGTGCCCGTCTGGCATTGCAGTGCCGGCCCGACGAAGAGCAGGCCCAATGATGAGCATCACATCCTCCGGGGTGTGTGAGGGCACTCCTTTACAGACCTGAACAGTCCCACACACTTAGGAACTGCATACTAGTTTATTTTTCTTATTGATTCTTAGTCCCTATATGTCAGCATAAAGAGTAGAGTATCAGTTGCAACAAAAACAGTCAATACGTATTTCAGATGCAAAGACTTTCTCAAGGTTGTAAATTGTCAATAATATCAAGTGTTACATATTCCTTTGTTGACAGGAATGACGAGCCGAAGTACTTATTTCTCTATAAATGAACAGAAATCGAAGTGGAATGGGGAATGACTTTCCAAAGCTTTAGTAGTTTGCTTTATACAGTTCCCTTACTTTTTATTTAAAAAAACAACTGATCTGAACAGTTGAGTTGTTGAAATGGGAGAAGCAGGGATTCTTCTATGGAGTGAGTCAAGGGAGACACAGCTAAAAAAGAAGCAAGCCTTCTTTCACGTAGCAGGCACCCTGAAGAGAAGTGCAAATATATGCAATTTGTTAATCAGCAACCCTAAGAACTATTCACAGAGAGAATAGGCTTTAATTGATAGAATTTCCCCTTTTAAGGGAAACCAATATAAAGGATTGCACTAGGTACAATTGAGCATATTACTTAAAACATTACTACTAAAACCACTGTAATCATTTAAACAAAATCCTTTTCCGACAGACTATTTACATGGTGTTCAACCTATCTGATATTATATACATTGTTTTTGAACTAATGACTTTTTTAAAACGTGTTTTTGTCACAGGCTAGGACCACTTAGCACTATAAATACACTTAACTATTTCCCCAGTACACCGACCAGAATTCAAGTCTTTGACTATTTGGTTACACCCGCAGACACCTGAGGTGATTGTATTAACCAACCAAGCTGGCCCACCGGAAAAATGCATTTCCCAGGGATAAATTTAAGTTTATTTATATTTCATTAAAGGTGTGTGCATTATATTTTATATGCATTCACCAATAGGGGAAAGGCCAACAAAGTTACAGAATATTTTACTGTTCATAGCCATCTTGACCCCGCCCCTGGCACTCACCGACCTCGCCCCATTGTACCCAGTATCACAGTTGCCATACTTTTCTTTGTGTATTTCGACCACTGTAATTGAGACTAGGGTACCAAGGGGAAGAGAGTGTAGGGGTAAGTATCGGAGTGCTCTGCTCAAGGGGATAATATAGGATGAATTGATTACACCAAATCATTTAGTGAAATCCATGAAAAGTTGTGCAGGTAGTCTATTCCACTGAGTCACTGTTGCCTCATATAGTTACAGAATTAGTCATTCTATGCAAATATGTTAGTAACTTGCATTTTATAGGTTTAATGTGTAGCTAGCTGGATTCATGGCTAATGTATTGTAGCCAATATTTAAAGGTCCGTGTGCCATTGACTACTTTGGTTTCGGAACCTAGCAAAAGCATCTGAAAAATGGATGCCAGAGGATGGAAATGGTGGCTTTATTTTCTGTAGAATCCATTTGTAAGATGCTTCACTCTGTACGCGTGCGTGTTCATATTCGATCCGCACATCATTTAAACATCAAACCAATTGATTTTGCCAGTGCTTGCTTTTAATTACTTTTGTTTTGTACGGCAGCAGATAATAATTTTGATCTGCGCCGAACAGCACCGAGTGAAGCAGAAACAGGATAAACAGGAATGCCTTAGAAAAACATGATCAGGGAAAGTCAAATCTGGTGCCAAACCTTCCATTTCTTTGAGACTTGACATAATGTTTGAAATGTCGATGTAGTGTGGGTTTTGGAGGGGCTGGCTGAGAGGAACCCTACCTAGTTAGCACTTTACACCTCTTTTTATTGCCATATTTTACTCTGTTTAGAAGATGTATTTTTTCCCCCCTCCCACACTGTTTAGAGTTACCAGCAGCTTATGAAACCGTTGAAATGTCCTTGTTCACTTCATTAAAGCAGCGCTCTAGGCATGTGTGAGATGTATTTTGTTTATTGCCTTCACTTAGTTCAGCGTACCATCCCACTGCCTGCGAGAACACTGGGCCACTGTTTCAGCCTCCTCCCTGCATTGTCTTTTAACTTCGCTTTCTTTTTTCTAACTCGGCTCTGCTGCTGGCCACCCTACTCTGCCACATTCCCCTGCCCCCTTTTTTTTAAGCTGCTGTTTTCAAGGAAGAGCCGTTGTTGTTGTTTTTCTCTTTTCAACAGTTGTTGCTTTTAACACGCATTGGCAAAGCCAATAGGTTTCTTCCATCTAAGAGCTGTTGGCTCTGGAAATGTTTAAGCCATGTTGTACACCAGTGTGGCTGCTGTTCAGCATGGCTAGAAGTTAGTGGGGTGGCGTGGGGTAGAATGGCTGAGCGGGGTGTGACGTAGTGTGGGGTAGAGTGTTGTGGAGTGGTATAGTGTGGAGTATGCATGGTGTGGTAGCGCATTGCCATTACAGACAACACACTTTCAATTTAAACGACCACTGCATTTGCACAGGCATAGTTTTACTGCGCACTAACGATGAGTGGAAATGTCATCACTCAGTGCATTGATGTTTTGATCGTATTCAGATATTTGTTTGCCACCACACATCAGTAGAACAAAATAAACTTAATTTGTACTTCCCAAATTCTGATATATTCTGAAATATCAGCACAGTTAATTTTTTTTGTATGCTGGAAAAAAGCCTTTCATTTTACAGCAAGATTGTCGCATAAATTCTCTCACTTTGAATTCGGAGAAGGAAAAGTAAACACCAGGCTCTCTTGGAAGCCTGAACTTGACTTTTGACCTCTGTCTTTGAATACACAACATTTGTGATGAGATGAAAACAAGATTTAAAGGCCTGTTTACAGAAAACGAGCACTCTGAACGATACAGTATACAGGCAGTGCTCCACCTGACTGATGAACTTAAGCTGGACAGCCTACAGCAAAAATAAACAGCAAGTAGAAAGCAAGCAAATTCGAGATACCTACCACAAAACCAGTGGTCGGCAATGGGCAGAATGCATTCCCAGGGAAGCTTTCGGAATGCCCACAAGAAGTCGTTCGCAAACCAGACAACTGCGCTGCCTGGTAGGCTTCGACTTAAAAATTTGTGTTTCTGATTCCCTCTCACAGACTTGTTTGCAGTGTGAAGAGGTATACTTTCAGATTTCGGCCTCTGCTGAAGGCACAACACCTGTTGATGTCTTGTGTATATATATTTTTTAAATGTTTAATTTTTATATATTTACTCGGAGCCATATCCTAATTTCTGCTGTGAAAGAGACCAGGCAATAGTGTGTAATGAATCACAAAGTTCAAAACTTCGGGCTAGATTTCAGATGATGCATGGCGTTCACGCTTTAGACTTGCTTCTGAAATACCTGATGTTACGGTAGAATCTGTTGAGGTCGTCATGCAATTAGGAAAATGCTCTGCATGAAAAGGTGGCCATATAACCTTGCTTATCAGTATGTAATTTTGACTGGTACACTGCAAAGAAAATGAGGATTCTTTTGATTCTCTGTTATCTAGGGCCCAAGCTAGCCTAGTACAACACCCATAATGGCACCTGTCTTGTGTGGAACACTTACTTTATGATGCCAAATATTACACAGTATGTCCTGTTTGTTGACTTGTGTATTTTGACAGGCCTGTCACTTCCTTCTCAGTATGCCCTTTACATTTACCTCTTTAATGCCAGAATTTTTATATATCTCATCAGTCTCCAATGAAAACCTTCCATTTCTGTGCTATTTCGGTCCTTCCTGGTTTACAGTGCATAAGACCTAATAAAAACTGTTAAAGCCTTTCTGTGTGTTGCCATTAAAGTTATTCTTTGCCAAAAGCTGCAAATGCTAGGGGAAATTACTTTTGATCCAAATCTGAATTTCTGCTGACTGTGATTTGTGTCTCCAAACTTCCTCTTCATCCTTCTTCAGGTTCTTGAGGCTCTTGAATTCTCTGCTGTCACTCAGTCTGCCCCTTCCCTTAGGGTACAAACTCCTTGAGTGCGGCCAGACATCTAGATTGACAACCACATAGACCATTGGTGATGCCAATTTTTATTGGGGAATGGCTCTTAGTAAGATTAGAAGCAGGCACGGATCTGAGTGGGTGAGCCGAGGTTAGAGGAGTTTTTTTTCAGGTTCTAAAATAGTTGTCCGTCGGGCCACCCTTGTCTTTTATGTCGGGGCCAGCATTAAAACTGGGCTTTCCAACCCAAGGTGTTATCCCAATTTTGAGTGAAACTGTCTACCTCCATCTCAACCAGGGCTACATTCTGATATTGTAATGGCAGCATGATTCTAGTTGGGAAAGTGGGCTACTTTAGCATGTACAGATGTCGAGAGACTGTCTACTGGTTCTCCCCTGTAAACTTTTCATGGATATCCTGTCTTCATCATGTGTGGGAGCCTTTATAAATATGCTTGTATGTTTGACAACAGTGAGTGAAGAGCGTACTAGTGAGTGCACAAATCCATTGGACACCATGTGTATTTGCGGACCAAAACGGTGGTCTCTGTTGTGCTGGGCTGGTGGTGTCCATTCCCTTTGTCTGTACTGTTTCCCCTTCCAGGGTGAAACTCTCCTCCAGAATTCCGCTGCTGTCAAATCTCCCTTTTCATCGGGAGCAGGGCCAGCTTCAAGAATGAGCCATGTATGCATCAAACCTGGGACCATCGGAACTGGTCTCAGTGTAGTCACTGAACAGGGAGCCTCCAAAATCTGGCCAGCAGCAGAATGCTCCTACACAATCGGAGGAGCTTTCAAACATATGAATAAGTGGTAGGTTATTGCAATCCACGTAAAGACTTGAGGCATAAGTACTAACCTCGTTGGTCAGTATTTTGACCATTGTTGTTGCCTTGACACTGAAGAGGCCTACACACCAATGTAGAAAAGCAGACCCAAGATGAGGGGTTGAATGTCTGCCAGAGGCACAGTGCGCTGGACAATATGTATGAGCGATAATTGCACAGTTTGCGGTTTTCAGTAAGCTGGCAGCTTGGAGCAGCTAAGCAGGGCCTTTCTTGGTATTTCTAATGGTTATAGTCCACTTAGCTCGTTACTGTACTGGATTATCCAATCTGAGATATTTTGTTTGGATTTTATGGTCCTGAGCAGGCATAGGTTAAAAGGATAAGTGGTGAACAGATCTACTTTGTTACAATCATCCCAAATCTGATTGTCGTTGTGAAATTCCAGGAAATGGGCATAATATGTTGCTAGTCGGGACATGCAGTGTTGGACTAAATTAGAGTCCTCTTTCGGCCAAAGGTATATGGCGGATATCTTCAGTCATTCTGTGCCTATTTAGTTGGTGATGCATTGTGAATTGCTGTGTACTGATCTAGTACTGGGTGATGGATATGACCTTTAGCAGTTATGTTTATGCAAGTGTCCGAGTGTTGAGCAGTAAAAGGGAATTAAGTAGCCTGTATGAAGTACAATTGACTGACTTAAGTGTTTTGGTTTTAGTGTGGGTTATATATTGTTTTGTAATTGCATTATCTGATAGACATCTAACGCAGATTCCTTACCTGTGAATTTCCAAGGCGTCGGGTAGGATCCGTAAGATTTTTCCCTCGAGCAATAGCCTTTCTCGTCGGTAGGTGGTGTCGGTCGGCTCCGCGTGACGTCTGTGTTGTTACCGCCGTTGTGACGTCCGCGTCACCTATATAGGCGCCACCTCGGCGCGTTAATGTCTGTTTTTTCTTTCCGCGCTAGCTAGCGCAGATCTGTGAAGCGAGCTACCCTTTGTCACATTTTGACAGGCTTTATTCGACGTTTTGTCATTTGTTTTGGTGTGTTAGTTTTCCAACATGGCAAAGAAGTCTTCTGGATTCAAACCGTGCAGCACCTGCCATCGCGCCATATCGGTGATGGATGCGCACTTGATTTGTCTCTGGTGCCTCAAGCGCAACCACAGCTCGAAGTTGTGCTCCAACTGCCGGGCCATGGCTCTGAAAGCTTTGAGGGAGAGGTCCCTAAAGCTGATTGTGGCCCGGCGATCGGCACTGCACCGCTTGCCCCTGAGGTCCTGGTCGAGAGAAAGGTCTGGGCACCGCTCCGGAGTCCTCGTCCTCCCACTCAAAGTCATCGGGTCGTTCAGGTAAGAGGCATAAGAAATACAAGAAGTCAAAGCGTGCTTCAACGTCTCCCTGGCCGAAGTGACGAAGGAACTCGACACTCTAGGCCTCGTTCTCCAGAACCTGCGCCTGGGTCGGATCTGCGCTTCCCAGATGCCGGAGTGACTCCGACCAACTTAAAGAATTTTATGACGCCTTGTGCCTTATCTTTAGGCGACCTGACCCTCCCGGTGTACCTTCGGGCTCCGAGGCTCAGAAGGGGCTCCCTCTGATTCCGCGTCGGAGGCTGTGACCCCACCTCCCCCCCATGAATCCGATGGTGGCTCCGGGCCGGCAGCGGCTGTACATTTCCCCCTGCCCTGGAGCCCGCCTTCGCACCGAGACTCCTGGCGCCAGCCCCATTTTTATCCCTAACGTCCCGGATTGGTGCCTACCGACGCAATTTCTGGCGCCGACAGCACCCTTGGGTCCTAGGTCGGTTCCTCAGCCTTATTTTGAAGGGCTAGGAATGAAGGAAGATTGGGAGGTTCCGCTGGACCCTTTACAAGACCAGCCTGGTATGAGGAATTGGGTGAGGACAGTAAACTGGATACCGCTCCAGATTCTGGCCTGCTTAATTCCCTTATCGTTGCTATAGAGGAGGGAACTTCATACGCTATGGTGGTGAGGAGGGCAGCCAAGGTCCTGGACATTCAGCTCCCTTCGGTGGAAGTCAAGGCGAACATCTTGACTGAGGTCCTGCAGCCGGGTGTCTCCTCGGAACACCTCGTGCCTTTCAACGAGGCCTTGACTGATGTCATTCTGTCCTAGCCCAGCACAGGGGCTCCTGCACCAGGTGACCCAAAATTCCTCTCGAACCACCCTACCCCGAGAGCTTGGTGGTCCAGCCTCAACCTCACAGTGCGCGTTCCCTTCCGCACCCCGGGACAGGGAATCCAAGATGCTGGTTGGTTGGGGCAAGAAAGTTATTGTTTTTTCTTCTGCCAGCCTTTCATTGCGGTCGGTGAACACTGCATGCCTATTCAGCCATTACTTCCACTCCTTGTGGGAAAGGGTTGCGCTAGTGCTGCCACAGGTCCAGGAGGAGGCCCTGGCCATTCTCTCCCAAGCAGTATCAGATGGAGAGGGATGCAGCAAAGTTCACCATTCGTTGTGGGCTTGACACAGCCGATTCGCTGGGCAGAGCGATGTCAGACGGTGGCTGTTCAACGCCATGCCTGGCTGAGAACCTGTAGCTTTTCTGTGGATGTCCAGGCTTCCCTTATGTACATGCCCTTTGATGGCACCTGCAACTTCGGAGACCAGGCAGACATGGCCCTGGAGTGCTTTAAGGGCTCACGGGCTACAGCCAAGTCCTTGTACCTCTCAGTGGCCAAATGCCCGTTGTCTGCTTTTCGCCCCTTTCGTGGCTATGGACGGGACTTTCAGCCACGCTAGCCATATCCCAGCCACAAGACTTTGCAAGTTCAGCCACCTCTGCACTGCAGTGGGCATGGCTCCTTTCGACCTTGTGGGTCGGGCAGCCAGAGGTAGTCAGTCCACTCCTCCCCCTGGTGCCTCCAAACCTTTCTAGTCCAGCTCTTCACGATCATGGGTGGCTAGTTTGTGGCAGGATCTTCTATAACCTCCACCACTGTCAAAACATCATGTCGGACAGGTGGGTTCTTCAGATAGTCTGAAGGGGCTACTCCCTCCCTTTCAAGACTACCCCTCCTGCCATGCCTCCATCTTCCAAGTGGCTGATGGAGGGCCACCTGCACTTGCTTCCGGAGGAAGTCCGGTCTCTCATGGCCAAGGGAGCCATAGAGTTTCTGGTGCCAGATGTAGGCTGTGGTTGCTATTACTGCTACTTTCTGGTCCCGAAAAAGGACAAGGGTCTTCGTCCTATCCTAGATCTGCAAGCCCTCGACTACTTCCTCAAAAAGGAAAAGTTCAAGGCGCTCACTCTGGCTCAGGTCTTGTCTGCTCTGGACCCCGGAGACTGGATGGTGGCGTTGGACTTGCAGGACGCGTATTTTCACATTCCCGTCCTGCCTGCTCATTGGCGTTACCTGCGGTTCATGGTAGGCCATGAGCACTTTCAGCTCACGGTGCTCCCCTTTGGCCTTACCAGCGCCCCTTTGGGTGTTCACCAATGTGATGGCGATGGTCGCAGCTCATCTGCGCAGATCAGTCTTCCCCTATTTCGACGACTGGCTGTTAAAGACGAGCTTGCCCCAGGCTGTCGTCTCCCACCTCCAGACTACTGCGAACCTCCTGCTTTCGCTGGGGTTAGCTATAAAAGTGCCAAAGTCACACCTGGCTCCCTTTCAGACGCTCCCTTTTATCTGTGCTGGACACAGTGCAGTTTTGGGCCTATCTTTCAGAGTGGTGAGTCAAGGATATTCATGCTATGATACCGATGTTTTAGCCTCTATCCTGGATTTCGGTGAGACTGAGGCTGCTGGGTCTCATGGCTTCCTGCATCCTGCTAGGGACACTTGCCAGAAGGCATATGCGGGCTCTGAAGTCCAGTGGGTGCAGCATTAGGGAAATCTCTCTGACATGGTCCAGAACTTCACAGGACCTGCAGTGGTGGCTGATCAACCGCTATTGGGTCATAGGCAGACCCCTCTCCCTTCCCCAACTAGAGCACACAGTAGTGACATATTCGTAACTCCTGGGATGGGGCGGCCATCTGGGAGAGGTGGAGATCAGAGGTCTCTGGTGGAATTCGGACTTCACATCAACTTGCTGGAGCTCCGAGCGATTCGCTTGGCATTGAAAGCTTTCCTTCCTTCCATCAAGGGCAAGCTGGCTCAGGCGTTCAGACGACACCACTGCCATGGGGTACTGCAACAGACCGGGTGGGCCCTTTGTCAAGAAGCTCTGCATCTTTGGACATGGTTGGAACGTCGGGGCATATCCCTGGTGGTTCAACACCTGCCAGGTTCCCTGAACACCAGGGTTAGTTAACTCAGCTGTCAGTGCCTAGCGGATCACTAGTGGCACCTCCATCCGGAGGTGGCACATGGTCTCTTTCAGCGGTGGGGAGAGCCTTGGTTGGAACTGTTCGCCTCTGCTGAGAATGTGCAATGTCAGCAGTTTTGCACGTTGGACTTTCCAGCACGGCTGTCGCTTGGAGATGCTTTTCGTCTCGAGTGGAGCTCAGGCTCAAGAAGATCAGGAGTGACCGGGCCCAAGTCATTCTTGTAGCTCCGGACTGGGCATTGAGAGTCTGGTATTCCGAGCTTCTCCAACTGAGCATCGATCCTCCAATCAGGCTGCCCCTTCGGGTAGATCTTCTGTTACAGCAGCAGGGGAGAGTCCTCCACCCGAACCTGTCAACTCTATGCTTTCTTGCGTGGAAATTGTGCAGTGGCAGTTGATAGCAATCGACCTTCCTCCTGAAGTTTGCAATGTTATTTTGGCAGCCAGGCAGCCCTCCACCAAGACAGTGTACTCCTGCCAGGGGACAACTTTGTAAAATACTCTACAGAAAGATCGGATCCTCTTTCTGCTCAGCTCACCTCTCTCAAGTTCTACTTTTTATTTTGACCCTTGACCAGCAGGGCTCTACTCTGGGTGCTTTCAAAGGGTACCTTTCGGCCCGGTCTGCCTTTTTGAGGTTGCCACACCAACCCTCTGTTTAAATCACCTATTGTAAATAGGTTTCTTACAGGGCTTGGACTTGTATTCCCACCTGCCCCTCTCAGCATGACTCAGTGGGACCTCAATTTGGTTCTCAACTTCCTGATGTGTGCTCCGTTCGAACCTCTGCACAACTGCCCTCTCCGGTTGCTTACCATCAAAACTGCCTTTTTAGTGGCAATAACATCTGCCAGGAGGGTGAGCAAATTGCAGGCTCTCTCATAAAAGCCTCCGTACCTGACCATCTTCCCTGATGAGTTGGTGCGTGGCACTATGGCCTTTTTTTTTTTTTTACCGCAAGGGGTAACACATTTCCATGTGGGGCAATCAGTCACCTTGCCCACTTTCTGTCCTCCTCCGCACACCACTAAGGAAGAGGAGCAACTCCACCGTCTGGACATAAAAAGAGCATTGTCGTTCTCACTTGTCCCTCCTCCAGGGATGGTATTGCTTGGGTATCCATTCACCAGTATCTTCCACTAGATGTCTCTATCAGATGGACAAGTTAATTACCTTCGGTAGCACCTTATCTGGTAGGTATGATCTAGCTGCAGATTTCTTACCAACCAACCCATCCTCCCGCACTGCGCACAGGTTCCTAGGGTCGGGGCTTGACCCTCTTTACAGGGCCCTAGTTATTCAAAACACACCACTGTCAGTGCACTTCATGGCTCCACGCTTCTGGCATGGAAAGTGGTGAAAGTAAATGACGTCAGCGCACCAAAGTGGCGCCTATATAGGTGATGCGGACGTCACAACGATGGAGACAATGCCAACGTCACACGGAGCCGACCGACTCCACCTACCGGCACTAAAGGGTATTGTTCAAGGGTAATAAATCTTCTGGATCCATCCCGACGCCAGGGAAATTCACAGGTAAGAAATCTGCGGCTAGATCATGTCTCTTCCAGATAAGGCGTTACCAAAGGTAAGTAACTTGTCCATATAGATCTTACTATTTCTGACCAGGCATTGTTGTGCTTTTACCGTGAGCTGCATGCTGCTCCAGGTCCCGGAGTTAGTGTTTTGTTTTTTTGGTAGCTATTGTTGGTTATTGGGATTAGTCTTGCGCTCCACAGGAACCATTCCATGCCTTTACTCAAGTTTCTGGTAGATGGTATGAATTAGGTGTGATCTCAATTGGTGCTACAGATGCGCCTCTCCTTTCTCTTGAATGATCAGAGTGGGATGAAGGAGAACAGAGTCTAAGTGGATTTGTATAAAGTAATTCTTCTCAGGGTAGGTAACACTGGGGCTGAAGCACCCACAACATGGGCACAATGAAGTTTGCGATCCTACTTTTGACTGTCATTTAGCCTTCATGTAGCAGTAATCAAACACACAGAGGAAAGGCCCTGTCTAGAAACTTCCTCACCCAAGCAGTAGAAACTGTTGTCCAGCTCTTCACACTTCCCATGTGCCAAACAGGCAGTGCTCGTGAAGACAAAGGGATTAGCATCCTCTCCCTAACAAGAGCCTCATTGAATTTCCAAGGGGAACCCTGTCTCCGTTCATTCCCACCCAGAGTCTGGTCTCCATCCTTAAGTTATAGGAATGCAGGGAAATGCTGCATTAACTTTTCAAGTACATGAGGTGGAGTCAGGATTACACAAACAAATTGTTGACTGTAAAAGCTGAAGCAACATCTGCTGGTACTCGAGGAGCAATACATCCTCTTACAAGGCAATGTGAAGACCTGTAGAACAGAAGCAATTGCAGAAACAGAATTCGTATTAGAGGAATTCCATATGTGTGTGGCATGTGCCTAACTGAGCCCAGACCTGTAAGCTCTCTCAAAAGGCAGAACCACGCTAGAAGTCTGGCAAGAACAGGCAAAGCATGTGATGAAGTTTTTAATTGCATGTGGACTTGGACTGCTCTCCAAGCTAATCATGGGGAACACTGTACGATGATCATTAGTCAGTGTGTCTCTTTGGACATATTATATAGTGAACAATGGCTTGTGAGAAAGTATTAGTTTGTCATCCGATTTTGTGTGATTGCGCAAATGTTGTTCAAGGGGAGAAGCGTAGGTGCTGTATTGTGTTTATACTGCATCTCAGTGAGTGGTCTGTACCAGTGCATTTCCACAACCTGATAGTTCTGAGTAAATGATCAGGTGTTGAACTTTATTTAAATTTGACATTCCAACTGCAAGAAGTGCCGTTGTAGAGGCACCAGGCACTTTGACCTTTTGTTGAAAAACGAAAACTGGCATGGTGAAGCACGCACACAAAACCCAGTCTTTGGAAATGAAGTGCTAAAAATATATTTTTAACACTTGTCGCACTCCTAATGCTACCGCTGCTATTACTTTGATATTCTGTCTTGGACATCGTACTAGTTTTGTAGATAATGCATCACATTTGTGTTGTAGCAGACTTCATACAGTCAACCTTTAATGAGTGGCCAATATTAAACTAATGGTTTTTCCAGCGTTTATTTCTTATTTACTTGCAAAATGAATTCCATGACTCGTTCTAGCTGTAATAACAAAAAAATCAGAAAACGTAATTTATTTACTGCATTATCTACTTGCCTTGAAAAGCAACTTCTTGGTATACTGCGCTGATCTTTCTATTTCTTGAGCATTTGTAGTTAACGCCACAGTCTCCAAACGCTTGTATCTTGCAGTTGCAAGTTGTTAATTTTGTGTAATCAAGAATAGTGATTCTTAATCTTTGGTTGTGGTCCTGTACCCCTGGTTGTCCACGACTGTTGAGAAAATTAAATATTAGCAGATTAAAGAAGTGTATATACATTAAAAAAAGAAAATTAAAAATGTTAAAAAGCTGTGTGTTAAGGAGTTTAAAATTGGAGGATAAAAATTAAATGGATACCCTTATCTCGACTTGTGGGAGCAGCGCAAGTACAGCAAAGGAATCTAGAATGGACGGTTGGTGGCCCCAGTTGGAGCACTGGTAAAAGTTGACAAACCGAGAATGCATTTGGATCACTAGAGACAAAAAGATATACTGGAGTCCAGCTTGTCAATTCATCTTTTAGAAATAAAACTTACATTTGGAATCCTCCAACCTTCTGATTTAAAATGTCGATTTTTTCATATGTTTTTGTTTGTGAATTAAATACACTATTGCATAATTTGTCTATTTGATGTACTTGTTTTGGTATTTGTGTTTATTGTTTTGAGGTTCAAAAATATAAATTGCACAGGTTGGGATCCCCGGCTTCCAGTAGTGATTTAGCAGGGGTCCACGGAAGTCAAAATATTAAACGTTGCTCATCTAGTGTACAACTTTACATTACTGTATGATGAGTAGTGAGAGCACTGGTATTTCAGCCAACTAGTGGCTTACCAATTGAGGTTTTTTTTTTTTTTGCGGGGGGGCTGGTATGGAATGATATTTCTTGGGGATTACATCCTGATGTTTGCAGCAGCCAAAGGGCTTTTTCATTGGTAGTTTTATTTGTGGGGGTATCTTTTAGGTATGCTGTATTGTGTGGGTTTCTTCTGTTCTGAAATGTTGTCTATGTTTTCTTACAGGATCTTAGTAAGCAGCAGGAGAATTTAGCAGATAATGATTTTGACAGCATGGAGTACAGTTTCTCAGAGGCCGCCCCAGACCCATCCATGAAGGATCATGCTACTCATACAAGCCAAGTTCAGGACAGTGGACACTCTCCGGATGGGCCACCTTACAACTCTGGCCCAGACAAGCCTTTTGGTAACCTCAGTGAAGCAGAGCATGCTTTCCCACCTCATACTGCTTCTGCTGGTGGAACAATATTCAAAGGTGTCACGAACTCTGAAGGTCCGTTTGCTGGACCGGGGCAGTACCGGGCCTTCCATCAGGATCATTCCTCAGTCGGTGGGCTAACTGCTGAAGACATTGACAAGGCCAGAGAGGCTAAAAGTAACACTGAGAATAAACCGCACAAGCAGATGGTAAGTTAATCTCCAGTTTCTCTATTATTGTCAACGAGATTGAATTGGGACCCAGGAAAGTAACTGCTGGAAAGGTTCACAGTTAAAAAAAAAAAAAAAAAAAAAGCGTGTGTCATTGGTGGGTAGGGGAACACTTGCAAAAGGTTGAGATAAGACTGCTGTGGTCTCCAGTAGAGAGCAGCTACATGTTGGTGTTCTGGATCTTTGGGCGATCTCTCTGGCCTTAAGTGCCTTCCTGCCATCAAAGGGAGACTGATTCAGGCGCTCATGGACAACATGACCACCCTGTGGTTCTGCTGCAAGAAGCAGGGCGGAGTGGGGTCTTGGATACTGTGTCGAGAGCCACCACACCTCTAGACGTAGCTGGACAAACAGAACTTCTTCTGGTTGCCAACCATCTTGCAGGGTCTCTGAATTCCAGTGCAATAAATTGAGCAGTCGTTCGGCAATAATGAATGTAGTATTTTCATGAGGCTGATTTTTTTATTAATGTTAAGACTCTAAAATAGCGACTTCTTAGCAAAATGCGCAGTAATTTTTGAGTACAAATGAGGTTGAAGGTTTTTTTAAAACATTTTTTTTATAATTAATCTGCTTTCTCTCTAATAGGGAATATGCAACCTCAATGTGGAAGGGATATTCTGGTGTGTCTTTGGCAGCCCTAACTTGAAATGCATACTTTTAAGCCCATAATGTAACTTGCCCCTTAACAAAATGTGTGACTGCTGCAGAAGATGATGGAAAGGATTGCAGTGTTTCAATATATAAGTATATTAATTATCCTCCTCTGCCTGCTTTTACAGCTGCAACCTTCTGCATTTCTATGGCCAATTGTTAATGTTTGTTCTCTGTGGGGGACTTTGGCTGCTGTATTCCTAAGCATTTCATCTGTGGATATCTGAATCTTTCTCTGGGTAACTTGAATATAATTTAGACTGTATGAGAAAGATTCAAGTCTCCCTTGTTATCATAATACCACCAATCACTCCATCACCATTAGACTGACTCACAGTTTCTTTTGCGTATCCCAAGCCTCGAAATTGTCCAGTTACCAGCTACCTAGCAAACCTCTAACCTTTTTTCAGCTCTTGCAAATTTTTAGGTCGAGCCTAGAGTAGCGCGCAAGCGCTGCTCTGGCGAAGACTTTATGTAGGGGCTTCAAAAAGCTGACCAGACGCTCGTGCGTCATGGCCTTTTCCGTGCGGTTACCCGCACGGCCGCCATCTGTTTGCAATTATTGTGCCCAGACGCGGGCGCGATAATTGAAAACACATGGCCATTGTGCACGAGCGTGTGGTCAGCTCAGCAGGCTGCTGCGCTCGCTCGCCCCCGCTCCTCTCTGACGCTGCCGACGTCTCTGCTGTCCAGCGCTTCACTTGTGCTGACGCTGCCTCCCTCCTCCCTACTCTCTCTTTTCTCTGCTGCAAGCAGGCAGCCGACTTCCCTCCCCCGAGTTCAGCTCTCGCTACACAGCCTCATGGACCCCTACAATTTAGGGGAGGCTCGGGTTCTGCTAGCCCTGAAGTCTTAAAGTGCATAACGAAGGCACTGACTCGCTTGTTTTCCTTGACGTTGCATACAAGAATTCTTAATAATCCTAGTCAGTAAGGCACTATACTTTACATTTCACATCACGTTTGACCGTATACGTGTGCCTTTTTTCTGGGAGTATTTCTATTTTCCGGTTGAGTTTACCTCGTTTTGCTTTTCATGCAACATGTGAATCTTGTTTAGCGCATACTGTAAACTGAGTCACCACTGGGTGCCTCCAAAGTGTAAATGGGTGTTCACCATTGGATGACTGAGCTCTGAAGGCAGTGCGAGTTTCTGGCAGTGTTCCTCACTGTGTTAGAAAGGTGTTCTTACTGCATCACATGCCCATTCAATCCATGGCCTATCTGCAATGCACAAAGACTGATTGTCACATATGTGCCCATAATTACGATGCCGTTGGAAAGTTTGGGAAGGAGGTAAATAACTGCGAAAATATGGAGCGCACTAAGGTGGGGAGGGATGGGGCAGGCAGCGTATGACAAAGGTCCCTGAACCCACCATCACTGATGCCGAGAGGCCAATGTCCTTGTCCTGTCTACCAAGGAAAACGGGGAATCTCCAAGCACCAGGCCGAGCTGTTTCAGAGAAAGGCTACTGTCCCTTCTGTTGCCGATCGAGGCCCACTCCTGTCCCCTAACCGAAAGAGGAACACAAAGGTCTACACGACCTCTCCCTCGGTATGGTGCTAGGCTTTCCTTCGGACTCCTCTCCTCTGTATCACCGCACACCAAGAGAAACTTTAGGCTGAACGCATTCTTTAAAGGTACATTTAGTGTTACTCAAGTCTCGTTTTTCATACCTTGAGTGACGTGCGCGCTCCCACAGTGACTGTGGGTGCTGGGAGGAACACAGCTGCGTGTGCGCTCACACGTATTCACTGACATCAATCAAAGTTAGATTTAAAAATGCTACAGTGCTCCCTTGTAGTGTCGCAAGTACTTTGGGTTTTTATTCTGAAGGGCCGATCTACTGTATAAAATCTATATGGATCGGAGCCAGATTAGATCATGCGAACATGTCCCTATATTTTAAGTTGTCTGGTACTGCTAAGACGCAGCTAGGCATTCTGTAGCTTGGTCTGCAATCTCAATCTTTTTCACCCAGCAGCATGTGCATCTTTTGTTCATCACGTTGTTTCTTAGTCTGAGATCTCCATCCATCTAGATGTTACGTTAATAAGGTCCATTATCATTGATTATCTTGCCTGTGACCCTAGGTTCCCATATTCAGCCTTCTGCTTGGAAATTAGTTGCTCATGTTTAGCATTTTTCCCTGTCAGTAGGTGTCTTGCAAGGCCGGAACAGTGTAAGGACTTCGAGCACTCAAGTAAATTGTCATTTGTCATGTATAGCAATCTGTCATGCACTGAAAATGCAAACCATTTCTTGCGACTTGGCACCATCCGACGGTGACACCCTAAGGCTGCTGCCTTTCATCAACTGCAAATGAGCATACTCTGCTGTAATACTTTGTCTTGAGTTGCGTCATTTTTGAAATTCACAGTGGCTTATACAGACCTGTTTATTCTTCTTGATTCGACTCATACAGTGTACTTTTGAAATAATGTTAAAGGCCTTACTGTCATTTTTGAGTCTCGCCTACGCAGCGCGCATGCGCTGCATAGGAGGACCTTTAGCCGTTGTTCTGCTCTATTTCGAAGCACATACTCGTGCTAGTGGCGGCATCCACCTTGCGGGAGCGAGCAGGGGGCGCGCCACAGCCCCGAGTATGTGCTTCGAAAAAGAGCAGACTGCGCGCGCACTCCCTGTCTGCATATCGAGGACTCCTGGAGAAGGCACACTACCAATTTGTTCTCCATGCACACTATAAATTTGTTCACCACAAGATACTGTTTCCTAGCAACAATTTTTTTTTAGCAGAACCAGGCGGGGAAATCAGCAGCTGCAGAGACTGAGTCACTTCCCGTGCCATAGATTTTGTCACTACGACTGCCTCTTCATTTGCAAGGGTTTCCTACCATGACGCTACTTTAAAATCTGCTCTAACAACAGGTCACTAGGCTGAGCCCACTTCACCTGTGACATCCGCCGGATCATGTACTGCTGTATGTTATGTGGTCTGGCCATACTTGTAATGTTGGTTGTCCTTTTCACACAACTCTTCTTCTGTCAGTTCTTAAGCTTTTCTTTACTCTTTCTCCTATCAGCCGACTCACATTTCACTCCACTGCCTTCCACCTCATTGTTGATACTTTCTCTTTAGTCACCATCTCCTGTTTGTCGTACTGTTGTGCCGCTTGACTTGATTCACTATAATGTAAACACCCAGGATCCGTTTTTCTTCTTTCTCTGATTTACATCGTTGTGTACGAAGTGTTTTTGCCTGGGCTTTCAAAATACCTTTTGCTAACATACCGTGAAACAGTCATCAGCTTCACCCATCGTCCATCTCAGCACTAATCCATTCCTCTGTACTTATTGTCAATACAATTATGAATATATTTTCCACTTCTGCTGTAAGACTGCATATTATCCAGCTCTTTTTGATTTTTATTTTATTCCACTGGAGTTGCTCTGCTACAGATTCAAAGAAACGCATGGTGAGCATGTTTTGTTATAAGAACATATCAAGCATTGGCATAGCCAATAGGTCTCGCCTTTGGGACCTTATAAGTGTTTAGCCATGCAACAGTTGATGTTGCAACAAGGATATTGTGCTGCATAACTAAATACTTATAAGGTCCCAAAGGCGAGACCTATTGGCTATGCCAATGCCTGTTGTTTTCTGGCCTCTTCCGCAAGGAATCTAATCATTGTTGGGAATTTGCATTGGGGTTGACTTACACAACTTTTGCCCGACTTACGAATTCTGTGATTTCATCTGGACACATGACCTCTCGAAGTTAACTATCTGGCCCTCGCATAGAACAGGACTCTTTCATTATACGCTGTAGAACCTCATGAATTTCCTTCCTGAATGTTATACATATATCCTGGTCCGACATATAAGAGCACAAACAAAATCACTCAACACCACCCTGAATCAAAATTACTCAATTTCTAAGCTGAATTGTTTTTCCTGTCTGCAATGATTGTTTTAAGCATGCCCTTTGTCATTTTCCACAGGACTGCTTTTGTGGCTTTTTAGCCTCACAGATTAATGAACAATTGCATGTCCGTAGCTTCAATGTGGTATTCAGATTCTGAAAACACTTTGCTACTGTGGAAAAATTAATTCACCTTGTCAGCTTAAAATTTTCTTTCTTGGAATCTCTTTAACTCTGTAATAGACTGATACACTGTAAATCAGTTGTTAATCTTTACCTCCCGCAGTCGCCACCTGGCCCAATCCTTTTCCACTTATGGGAGGAACATCTCAAATCTCTCTAACAAAAGCTTTGCAGCTTCCAGGTGCCAGTGGATGTTTTCTAGGCTTCTCATATTAAAATGTAAAGACATTCTTGCCCTTTCCATTTATTTTTCATCGATGCCTCCCTCCATTCTGTAACAGTTTATAACTCTTTCAAACACCAATCAGAGACCCTCTTCCATTCCTACCCCATAACCACCTCTATTTACTAGTGCTACTGCAAGTGTCTTCTATAGCATTGCTTTAGTATGACACATAAAAATGCACATTAGTCACTTGTGTGAATCTGGGGACTGTACTGGTACATCACAGATGAGAACTTGGTATCCCTGACTTAAAGCCTCTCTGTCCCTGTTTTCATAACTGGTTTGTTATGGGTGTTCTGTCAATAGGATGAAGGCCCTCACCCGCTTTGGAGGTGGCATACTTAATCGTGCCCTTCCTGGCATCTGTCTCTTGTATCCAGGCGTGAGATGCAACCTAGGATAAGGAGCTCCAGAGGTGTACTTAAAAAATAAAAAAAATAAAAAAAAAAGCCAAACTTATGTTTGGTGCTCTAACTAATGAAAATAGCCAAATGGTTGTTTGTTGCTCAGGGAGCAGAGCGGGATAGAAAAAGTGATGTAAAACTACCTCTTCATGGACATGAACAAATCTTCATGTGGGTCCCCGATGGGTGGGGTTAATTTTTACCCATATTGAGAGGTCAACACGTTTCTGCTCTGACTAACCTCTGAAGAGGTGTTGTGACTTTTTTCAGGACCAGTGGTCTCTGCTGTTGGAGAAACAAAGAAGAAAAGGGAGAAATCAACAACCAGTCAAAGTGCAGATCCGGGTACTGCTTTTTCTAGTATTGAGTCAGTTTAGTTTCTCTACAATAGGGTTATTGTGCCTCATCTCACTATTGAGGTTATTAGGAGCCGGGCTGTTCTGACTTCCTCTCTATCTGGGGCCAAGGTTCACATTGTTTCCTTCTGATCTGAGTTACTCCACTGGTGCTGGGATGACCCCCCACACTGATATCTTCCCCCTCCCCCAAACCAAAGCTGGCCCGATCCTGACCTTTGCTGCTCTATGAAATTACAAAAATGCAGCTGGTGGTCATTCATCCAGATTCAAATCCAGTTCCTCTGCCCCATAGTTGGTACCAGGAGAGGATTCATACTATTTCAGATGCCTCCTGTCTCCAGCAGAGAGTCAGCTATATATTGGGGTTCTGGATCTTTGGGCCACCTCTCTGGCCCTCCATTCATTAAAGGGAGGGTGATGCAAGTCCTTATGGATAACGTGACCACCTTGTGGGACTGCAACTAGCCAGGTGGAGTTGGGTCCTGGATCCTGTGTTAAGAGCCACCACTCCTTTAGAGGTGGCTGGACAAGCCAAACATCTTCTGGTTGCCAACCACCTGACAGGGTCTCCGAATGTCAGCAGTTCTGTATGCTGGAATATTTCCTCCAAAGAACTTGTTAAGAGACTCATTCTGGCTGAAATGGAAGTAAGGCCTTCTGTACACTTTCCCAAGCCTACCTCTCCTGCCTTGAGTTCTGAGGAAGATTTAAGACAATTTTCCTTGTCCTGGGCACTGCCAATAGAGTGTGATACCCAGAGCACATACGCATTTGTTCTCTGATAAGGCCATCACCTCTGGAGGACCTCTTGTCACAGTCACCGGACAGGGTCCTGCACCCGAGCCTCTAGAACCTTCACCTCCATGAGTGGAGACAAGTGGTGGCAGCTAAATGCATTTGACCTGCTGACCAAGGTGGTTGATATCATCTTTGCAGTTAGACATCCTTTCACGAAGTCTTTTTCCTAAACAATTTATTATTCTTCAGTGGAACCTAAACGTGCTCTTAATATTTCATATGCGCACACTCTTTGAGTCTATGCACAGCTGCTCGCCAAGGCTGAAAAATCTCTTCCTCTTTGGAGTCGCTTCAGCATGAAGTGGAATTGAACTACATACACGTTTGGTGCAACAGTCATAACCACCATTTTACCAGACCAATTGATATTGAGGAACCAGGCGGCCTTCTTGCCAAAGTTCGTGACTCCTTTATACGTTGGCCATTTGTTCACTTTGCCAGTTTTCTTTGCCTCACCCTTCGAAAGAGTAAGAGAGTCTCCATTGTGTTGACCTAAGAGAGCACTAAGCTTTTACATCCATTCCACAAAGGGCCATCGCATGGATGATCAGCTCTTTGTGGAACTCTGTTGCAAAGAAAGGCAAGATGGTGCAGAAGAGGACTTTATCAACCCCAAACAATATATCCAGGGCATCCAGTTTTAGGAATTCCTCATCCCTACCTGTGGGATGCCAGATCTCACCAGTTTTTGAGACTGGAACAATGATCCCTGATCACTTTCAGTAATGGGATGCAATTTTAGGGTTTTGACTCCTAAATCATCCTCCAACCTATCTGCCTTTCACATTCTACCCCAGGGTAACTTGGGGTTTTACTTTGGGTTTTTTGTGTATTGTTAGGTTTTACAAGATAGGTCTCAAACTTATTTTTGGTGACTAACAGGTCAAAAGTTAAAATTGCAGTAATTCCATTTAATCTTTTCATTCTTCTGAGGTTGATAAATTCGGTACCATTAATTGGGTAATTTATTGCTTAGAAACTTCAAAACTGTGGTATTAAATGATGTGTAAGAAAACAAGATTGCGTTTATTTCCACCACCCACTTCCTAAAGTGTCTTTCAAGATTGGAACTCTAGATCAAGTTACCCAGCTCTGCAACCAGATGATTAGATGTACCCTAGGATACATACCATATGCTGGTTGGGCCGTAATTCATGAAGTTTGAGATTTGTGGAGGGGTGTTCACTGCTAGTGCAGTGTGCTCTTTTAGAGTTCAGGTTGGCCTTATGAGTTTTCAGCTACGTGATGCCAAGGTTATAAATGCATTTCTCTGTAATGGGTGCAAATGTACTTCTCCTTAGACAACTGGTTAGTGAGGACCCCCTTTTGCAGAAACTTCTTGGAACTCTAAGATGTGGTTCTTGGCCGTTCGTTTCTACCATGAGCTGTCAGATGGCAGACTCAAAAAAGCTGTATTAGTCAGCCGTTTAGCAGTGTCTCCACTCTTGTCCTTCTCCCAAATTCCTGGGAGTGTAGAGACTCTTGATTAAACCAGTCACTTGATAATTTTCCTGGATGTGTTTGTCTTCATGACCTCCTGTACATTGTTGATTCCTGGAACTTCCTTGAGAATTGGGTGATTCCAAATGCATCTCTTTCAGCTGGAATCGGATGAGTCAAGCACTCAATTACCTGTGGTCACAGAAGGCCATATATGGCCTTTTACAGCAAGCTCAGGTGCTCAACCTTATGGTGTCTTCACCTTGCCGCTCTCGAGCCTTGACTGTTTATCAATTCCAATTAATGCAAATACTGTTTGAGTGGCACCTTTGGTACTGTTTAAATTTATGTCCTGATCACTAGTGGAATTCTTTTTTAAATAGACCTATGGATGTTGATGGCTAAATAAAAATCTTAATTCTGAAAGCCCTCATGCCGCACTCACTAGCATTGGATTATTGATCCTCACAGGTGACACCAGAGCCGTCATTTATTTTAATTTACAAGTCAGGTGATACCTCCGTGCAATCCGCCTTTGAAATAGCCTCTAATCAAAGCTACATTGCTCCTTGGTGTCCCCTTTAAGAAGATTCTGCAATATTGAAGTACGCTGCTTGAGAAGAGACTTAGTTTGTTCAAGTATAGGTTTAAATCTGGAATCTCTCTCTATGTCCTTGATTGCTGAGGTTCTCTAGCTCTTGGGTGTATTTTGTTGCTGAACAGTCTGGTTTTGGCCCTTTGTGTCTTTACTGTTTGTTTGCCTGATTCCAAATCTATTCATGATTTCTCCTCTCTGGCCAAACCAGGGTTAGTTCTCTGACCTGCCCCTCAAAGAGCATATTGTGGTCAGTCAAAGTAGACTACTTTTTGTAACTGGAAAGCTTGGTGACGAATCCATGTTAAGTGATCCGCTTCATATCTGAGAATGTTGATTTTACCACTTAGAACTCACTGTTCAGCATGCTGCCAAGAGAAAAATACATTTGAGTGATTAAGTGAGAAACTTTGGATATGGGTCATTGGTGAACAATCTCTAATTCACACTTCTGTGCATTCAATAATATGATTTGATTACTCATCCATCTGGTTTGTTTGGGGTCTCGGGTATCATCCTACAAGGTCTACATAGAAGCTTTTTTTGGGGGCGGGGACGGCGCTACTGGAATCATAAACCAGACGAATGCTGTATAAAGCATTAGGAAACTTGTTCCTTCATTTCAAAGGCCACCGTATTCATAAGTAGTAGCAACCTTATCCATTGGTGACCTGGCTATGTGGAAAGTTGTGTTCGAGGCATGTGTGCTGTAGATATATATGGTTTGCATAATCCTGCCATCTAATGTTGGGTCCGGATGTTTGCAAGTTGTTGTTCTTCGAAAAAGTCTTTTCCAGTCACGAGGTAAGGGGACTCCTCCTTTCGGTGATAATGCGCATGGGCATTGACTCCATTGTTTGTTTTCTTTCCGCCATCGGGTTCGGACGTGTATTGCAGCGCTCCGATGCGAAACAGTCAATCGGGATCCCTTCGGTTCGCAATTCACTTACCCTTGTCGGTATTGTTTTCAATCCCGTTTCCACCTTCTGCGTGTCTTTCTGAAAACTTTCAGTATCTAATCGAAAACTCCAACTGCGGCCTTCGAACCTAGCTCGTTTTCTTCTATCTACTTCCACTCAAAGATCCATCAACGAGTCTTCCGCCGATGGAACGGACGCCATTTCAATTCTGTTCTCGGTGCCATTCCAAAAACCCGTGCACCGACCTTCATAAGGTCTGTAACCTCTGTCTCTCCCTGGAACATAAAGAGGAAGACTGTGACACTTGGCAGTTGCTCCAATCCAAAAAGACTCTGCGGGACCGTCTGGCTTGACGAAGAGACATGCAGCGGCAGAATATGGAGGACACCCCTGATATCTTAGGAACAGTCGAGCTGAAAGAGATGAAAGGGTCGGCAGAGGAAGAGGCCTTTTCTGTCCAGGACTCCGATTCCGAGTTGGAGATCGAACTAGAGTCCCACGATGTTCCAGCTGGACAGGGTGCCATGAGTAACAAAGCCCCTTTGCCTACCAAACCCACTCCAACTACACAAAAGGCTATTGGGCCACCACTGCCAACAGGTCATGGTAGGCACAGAGACTCTGATTCCAACGTCCCGCCTTCCGGCTCGGCACTGAAACCGCAAGTCAAGCCTTCCGGCTCTGGCTCGAGTCGAGATGATGCCCCTTTGGTTCCGAAACATTCTGGGTCCAAAGAGAAAAAGGACAAATCCAGCTCGGCAAAAGTTTTGCCACCAAAACAAAAAGAAGCTCCTTTAAAGCCGCCGGAGCCTATTTTAGAGACAATGAAACAAAAGCTGGATCCAAAGCAGAAGAAAATTTGTATAAATCCTGACACTGGCCACATTACAACTAAGCCAACAGTACAATCTTCCAAAGGAAGAATAGACGCTGAATAGAAGATTCCCCTCAAAAAGAAAAAGGACATGGCTACTAGTCCTATTAACATTCCTCAAACACAACCACCTTCTTCACCAGTACCTATTATACCAGCTTCAGACCCTTTACACATCACACCACCGGGTTCTCCAAATACAAATACTTATATAGTAGATGATTATGACACCTATAATCAGCCACCACCTGATCCGTGGGATGACTACAATATAGACCCACCTGTAGACACAGACTCGGATCTATATCCAGCTAAACCTTCCCCTCCTGATGATAATACTGCATATCAGGAGTTGATTGCTAGGGCAGCCTCATACCATGGGGTGACTTTACACAAAGAAGCCCTAGAAGAGGATTTCCTATTTGAAACCCTAGGAAACGCACACAGAACATCACATTTCTTGCCTATGCTAAAAGGTATGATGAGGCATGCTGACAATATTTTTAAGGATCCAGTTAGAGCACGTATCCCAACACCTAGGGTCAGTTGTCTTTAGATTCTTTAGTAGTTTCTAACGCCCGTAAAAGTACAAATTCACAATCATAAGGGGAGGAACTACGTCCTGATAAAGAATCAAAACTTATAGATGCCTCTGGGAAAAGAGTAGCTGCTCAATCAGGCAATGCGGAGATTCCGGCCCGACTGCGGACGTAAAGATAGGAGTCGTAAGTGATATGGGAGGCCTGCAACTCCAGAAGAGCTTCTGGAGGAAATGTATAAGGGAATATTGAAAACTATGAAATTATAGTACCAATATACTGAAATGGAGGGACCAATTTAATTCCATTTTATTATGGGAAGACAGAACACTGGACTCTTGGCACTAGGCTGTCATTTTACCAATCTTGAAGCCTGGTAAGGAGCCCAAGTGCTACCTTGCAGTGGTAGCAGCACATCTACGACTAATCCATGTCTTCCCATACCTAGAAGATTGGCTCATAAAAGCCAACACACATCCCAAATGTGTGCAACACACACAAATCACCATAAACCTTCTACATCAGTTAGGATTTACAGTCAATGCACATAAATCCCATCTTCAACCCACTCAAATACAACCTTACCCAGGAGCTATTCTAAACACTCAAATGGCTCTAGCATATCCCCAATGCAGCCAGGATTAACAATTTTCAAACATTGTTACTACAGTTTCAAAACATCCAGTAGGTACCAGTCAGAACTTTCATGCAGCTACTGGGGATGATGGCATCATGCATTGCCATAGTACCTCATGCAAAATAAACATGCGTCCTCTACAAGATTGCTTAGCACGTCAGTGGAATCAATCAACAGATCTAGTGTTGGTAGACAGCCGCACTCATCGCTCTCTGCAGTGGTGGAACACACACAATTTATCAAAAGGGTGGCCCTTTATCGACCCTATTCCGCAAGTCCTGCTCACAACAGATGCATTTCTCACAGGATGGGGAGCACATTTACAACATTTAACAGCTCAGGGTCTTTGGGATACCACCCAACAGAACCATCACATCAACTGCCTAGAACTCCAAGCAGTTCAGGTAGCGTTAAAAGCATTTCTACCTCATCTGATAGGGAAAGTTGTCATACTCCGGACAGACAATATGACAACATTGTACTATGTACAAAAGCAGGGGGGGGGATGCACACTTTACAACTGTCATAGAGTGGTTCTTCGCACCAACCCAAAGTTCCTTCCCAAAGTGGTTTCTGCTTTCAATATCAGCCAATCAGTTGAGTTACCTGTGTTCTTCCCTCAACCTGATTCAGTAGCAGGAAGAGCTCTACATACACTTGATGTCAAAAAGAGCACCATTATATTATATTGAAAGAACAAAACATTTCCACAAAACAACAAAAAAAAGTTAAATGGAATGGGCTCAAAGTTACCTTGGAAAGTCTTTAAGCTGCAGTGAACCCTCCTCTATAGAATCTACCTTCAGTTCAACAAATACTCAAATGACTGCTGCCTTCAAGTATTTAATTTTTACAAAGCTATCCAGAATGATAATGACTTTATGATGGGCATATATTTGCATTCAAACTAGTATAGGAGTAAGACATCTGCAAACAAAATGACTTAAAATAAGCATAAGTTACAAGACTGCAAGCAAATGTAGCCATATTGCACATAAATGTATACCTTTACTATGATACAAAAAGAGAAGTGAGCTATCCATAACTCTTTGAAAACTAAAGTAACTCCTCAGTCCTTTTGAACAATACCTGTTTCTCTACCTCTGCCCATTTCATAAGAACTGACATGTATTAACGCACAGAAAACCAGAAACACCATGCATATCAAGCATGGTATCTTTTCGGCAAAAGCTGTGCTTATGATTTGTTTCCAGTATTATAAGCTGAACATAGATGATCAGATTAATATTAATGAGACTGACAACATTTCCCATGGTTTAACCTAATTCCTACCTTTGAAAATCCTGGATGAGTTGCACCTTGTGCTGTCCTTTCAATGAGGAGATTTCTATATCAGTAAGATATTGAATATAACTTAAAAGTGCTGGTGAAAATAGCCAGGAGGCAGTTTAAGAAGTTTTGTCCTCAAATTTGTTGCATACTATCATTGACTACTGCTTGAGGTGACATTTGGAAGGAGCACTTCAGATAGCAAACCAGCATGTATTATCTAAGCTGGAATTTTGACAGTCGAAGAAATTTAGTTGTTAGAACTTGGCCTGGTTGTGCAGATATCTGTATTTCTTTTCTATCCCACCACAACACATTGGGTAGATGTGTGCTTTGTTTTCACTGTATATTTTAAAACGTTTTGCCCGTCATTCAAGGTAATCACATCATGTAGTATCGATTTCCACTTTTATGTAGATGAAAACAGTTACAACTGGTGCCCAAGAACGCTGCTATTGGAATGTTATTTTAGTTTCCTATTGCCCATTATTAACAATAATTGTAATGAGTTGGTTTTTCGTTTATTGGTTTAAACTGTACTTTATGTATGAGCACTGCAGATAACAGTTCAGTGGTTCAGTTTCCATTTAACAGCCTCTAATAAACTGAATGCAGATTTGGTCATGGCCTGTATTAAACAAACAAATTAATATCCGCTATCTAAATGTTAATCCAGGTTTAGCAACATTATTCAATAAACTACTTTACTTGCCATTAACAGTCTGTGTTGAACATTGATTTAGGTTTTTTGGAGGTTTGGTAAATTACCGTAAAAATAACATTTGATATGTAGTATGCTAAATGTTAAGTATTTGTCGGAAGGAAATGTGAAGGTCTTACCATAGCCTTTTAGACCTACACAACTATAATCTGAATATTTCATGGCCCATCTAACAATCCAGAAACCAGTTTACCCCTTTGTGCATTTATGCAGTGATTCACAGCTGTTATCTACGCCAGGGAAGGAACTGGCCCTTTAAGGGATAGCACGCCTTCCTGTTATGTTGGGTGTGGAAGATCCTTTGTTCATTGTACTCTCGTGTCTGCAAAATCTTACATTCTAGTTTGTTTAGCGGCCCTGCCCACTGATGACCGGCAGTGAAATTTTGTAGTCACGTATATTTTACTTGGTCACATATTAAAGATACTATCCATCTCTTTCAAAGAGAAGCCTTTTATACATGAGTGAGGGAAGCTTTCTACGTGCCTTTTTTCCTTTCAATTTGGAAGTCTGGCATGTATTCTTTAGATCACCCCCTTAGACTACTGGCAATCCTTCATAGGGAAGCCAGAAAGGGCCTCTGCTTACAATAGAGGTACAAGTGTCCTCTTATTTGTCAAATTCTTGTAGTAGAAAAAGTTTCTTCCCTCTTGTTAATGGTATTTTCTATAATAATCAGTACCTTGCTGAATGTGGTGTTTGAGTTAGTACTAGCAAGATATCTGGAAATTTCAATATTTTGGGAGTTACTTATAGAGCGCGTGCTAATGAAAGTTAATTGGCACTGTAAAACCGACAACTGCATAAGCAACCTTAACGTGCACCGTGCCAGAGTGAAACAACTAAAGCTTTCTGTCCATTCCGGACTTTCAAAAGCTAGGATCGCTCCTTATATACATGAGTGAACTATTCTAGAATTTGACCACTGCAATGATGGAGCTCTAAATCCTGCTTTAAATAATCTGAACTGGAAAATTGACATATCTGAGTTGCTGGTTAGGCTGTCAGTTAACCATGGAAGCTAGAAAGCTGGAGTGTTGGCAGAGCTTTATACACAGTCACCATAGATCTAAAGATTTTTTTTGTAGCAGCCAGCCAGTGAAGTGCCACCAGGGTTGGCGACACATGGTTAAATTTTGCCTTGACAGTAAGTTTTTTTTGTTTTTGGTAAAACGCTTTTATTGGCTTTTCTATACCTTTCAAATAAAACACCAAGAATCACATTGGTGTGATGGGTATATCCAGATCAGTACCCAGTTCCACAAGCAGCTTGCAAGAGGTTTGAACAGAATGGTAAGCAAGATTAATAACTGTAGCACTGAACACTTTGCAGATCCATTTCTAATCAGCAGGCAAATCTCACACCGACTTCACATAGCATCAGAGTAGCACCAAACAGTACCATCCACAGACCCCCAACTATTTTGAGTCCCCAACCGATAGCTTAATGGGTTTTGCCAAAGCTGTATATATGTGCATTCCTCTATTCCAGTACCCCAAAAGCGGTTTGGATTGGGGAAATGCTCATGCTTGTAACTAGATATCCTCAGTTCTTTCCAGTAGTTTAGCAGGTTAAACTGGTGGGCATGTAATGTGAACGTTTCTCACAAACTTCTAGGGTGCAGGTTTGTAATTACTACCATTAATTCTACTGGATCCATGTCCAAAGTTTGGTGAGCAGTTTAATATGCCCATTACTTGAGAGAACCATCAAGGGTCCGCTGAATGTGGTGGAATGTAGGCAAATGTGTGTTTGCCAGAATCAAATATATCATAAGATGGAATATTCTCCTCTCCAGTGTCATTTAACTTCGCCCACACATCAACAAAGTAATTCTTAAACACAAGGCTGTCCTTGTCTTTACCGAAAGCTGGAGGACCTTAGTTGTATTGGTTCCAGAGAGTTGTGATTAGTTCTTTTGGGATGTTCATCATTGAAATTGTACACAGTAAGATTGATTCTTCACCACTTGTATAGTTTTCTTCCTTTTCTGAATATTTCCCCAAGTAAATAGTTTTAGCTTCTAGGGAGTAGCTTGATCTTCATAAATGAGACAATCTGCAGATGGTTAGCAGTTTTCTGTTTTGCTAGGCTGTTCAACACCTGTTTGACTGTTTGATACATTTGTTACCCACATATTACCTCTTCCAGCAATCAAATCTTAACACACTCATAGCTCTTGTCCATTCCATCACACACCATGTACTTTTCTAAAACGCATCACCACCCCCTCTACCATTAAACTTCAACTCACCAACAGTACTTTACATTCAAATTCTTCTCAGAAAGCCACATCAGTATCTCCTCTCACTACTCCACAGGAACAAAACTTAAGACACTCACCAGCACATCGAAATCACACACAACTTCATAATACATTCTGTCACAAATTGGAAACCTACTCCCACTCTCATGACTACACAGATAATACACATCCTAAACAATCTTTACTCCCAAATTTTCTATCTTCACCAACACTTACCACAAATATGCCAACACAACAATTCTCATTCACCCGCCTCTCATCCACTGCACAATTTAGAGCCTTAAAACATGACCCATGTGCTCCACCACCGTAACCCATACACCTTCCAGCCTAAACGGACACAAACAAAATAAACATGGCACTCTTCACAACTTCGCATCGCCATGTCTATTACACAACAAGGCTACTCTACAAAAACACAGCGCAACAACTCACTCTCAACCACCATCTTTACGACCTACACACGCAGTCCCAACAAAATGCCTTCTAAGCCTGCTGGATGAGGAATACGATATAGAAAAACACTATAGCTATCACACAGTAAATACCAGCACTGACACACCTGCTACAAGTAAAAAAAAAAAAAAAAAATACTGGTCACTCTTCTGGAAAACAGTCACACCACCACCAAAACATAGTCTCTAAACTGCCTACTAATAAATGCTCAATCACTCTCTAAAAGCAAGCACCATATCTGTTCTGTGACACACACCCTGACGTACCCTTGGTAACTGAATCATGGTTTTGAGATGACATGGCTCCAGTGTTGCATGAAGCAGTTTCTCCAGGCTATCAAACTATCATGCAAAAATCATATAGGCAAAAGAGGAGGTGGGCTAGCTGTTCTATTGAAGCAAACAATAAATCTAGACAAAACTGACTACATTTTCATAAAAGGTTGTCAGGCCCTCCTCATCAAATGCAACCCTACACCAACTTCCTCCTTTACAGACCACCACCTAGCAATGCACAATTCTCATGCATTTCTAGACACCGTTTCAAACTTAAAACACTACACTCCAACCTATGCATTCTTGGTGACCTAAACATTTGGTTTGCCAAACCCAACATGTCCCATCCAAAAACTATCACTGGCTTAGTCACACTGAACCTACATCAGATCGTAAACAAACACACACACATCACTGGACTCATCCTAGATGTCATTTTTGCAAATCCAGAACTAGATACCTTTCAAAGGATTACTCCAGTCACATGGTCAGACCACCATTTGGAAGCTTTCCAGCATAAAACACCACAAATCAACACACCCAGCACCACCTTACATGCATCCACCTATCGACCGTGGAAAAAACCCAATTTTGAGTACCTAGGAGCACAACTAACATCCAACACAGATATAGACACAAATTCTGTTCAAAAACATTGTGTATACAGGAAACTTTTGATATCCTAATACCACTAAGAAAAACAAAACCGGACAAAAGAAAACAAGCACCTTGGAGAAATACAGAACTAAAAAAGGTAAAACAAAAAATTAGAAAGCTGCAACACACCTAGCTCAAAACAAACCGCAATCAAGACAAACTTCATATGCGCAAACTTAACAGAATATTCAAAACAACAATCAAAAAAGCTAATAAAGGTACTATTCAGGCAGAATTCAAAATGCTAAATGTGCAAATGTAGAATTTTATAATATTCTCACTGAATTTCGTAAACCTAAACGCACATTACTCAAGAATTCACTGACAAACTGGCATATCATTAAACAATCAAAGCAGACACATTGGAAACAAAACAAAGGAAAACCATCAGCACCAACCCATTTCCTAAAATCCCCTTCAATGGTAGGCTATCCCAACCTCTGCATTCCTACAAATAAATATCAAAAAATGAATTTATGGATCTGGTCAAAGCAAGCGGGCCTTCCGGTTGCCCTTCTGACCCTTGTCCACCACAACTTTTCAAGAGCATTCTTTTATCTACCTCTGCTGCCAAACCAGTAAGAAGAATCATCGAAAATTCTTTAACTACAGAAGAAGACCTAAAAAAGGAATACATATGCACATTATTAAAGAAAACAAACCTGGACCCGCAAGACCTCAACAACTACAGGCCAATTAAAAATGGTCCTTTCCTGGGCAAGCTGATAGAGCAGCATTCACCCAGATGTCGCAGTTCAGTCAAGATAACTCTATACTTCCAGACTACCAAACTGGATTCCGCCCAGGAAGAGGCACAGTGTCTGCCCTCATCGCAATCTGGGATGACCTTAAAAACCCAGTAGACCGGAACAGGGCTGCTGCACTACTTCTCTTGGACCTCTCAGCTGCCTTCGACACAGTTGACCATGACACCCTAATACAAAGATTCTACGAAGCCGGCAAAGAGGGGATTGCTCTCGACTGGATCACATCCGACCTTCAAAACAGAACAAATGTCATCCATACTCCACCTTTCTCATCCAAACTGTACTTCACAAAAGCAGGGTCTTCAAGGCTCTATCATCTCACCCATGCTTTTCAACATCTACATGAAGATGTTACTGGCAATGATCAGTGAATTTCAGCTCACATGCTATAACAATGCAGAGGACACTCAAATACTCAAATTGGAAAGCCCCAAAGACATTGGAAACTCAAAAATCTTCGGTTGCCTCGGAGCCGTTGATCAGTGGATGGCATGGAGCCATCTCAAATTGAATGCTTCCAAAACTGAAATCATGTGGTGATTGGAAAAATTATGTTCCACTCTGCTCCTGGCCTATCTGGGCCCACCTCCTAAAGTATCTAACGAAGTAAGAAACCTTGACATTACCATGGACTCCAAGTTATCAATGAATGCCCATGTGGGCAAATTAGCAAGATCAAGCTTCATTGCCATTAAAACTCTGCGAACTATCTTCCCCCACATGGGCTTTCCACACAAGGTCGAGGCTACTATCGCTCTTGTAATGTCTAAACTTGATTACACCAATGACCTCTACCATTGATCATCTTTATCAACTATGAAAAGACTACAACGGATTCAGAACTCTACTGCCAGATTACTCCTACATGTAAAGCCACAAGCTCACATCTTCCCTGCCTTGAGGGCCCTATATTGGTTACCGGTTGCCAGAAGATCCACCTTCAAGCTGCTTTGTTTCACCCACAAAGCAATACATGCAGCTGGTCTCCTTCACATCAGGAATAAAATCACCAAATGCGTTCAACAAAGGAACATCTGCTCAAGATTGGCCCTCGTTTCAAAACCCCACCATACAAGAAAAAAAACCATAGGTGGTACATCTTTCTCTGTTCATTCAGCCAAACCATGGAATTCATTACCCCCAAACATAAGATCCACGGATAACTATCTTATCTTCAGAAGACTACTTGAGTTGGCTCTTTCCTACATAACCACCATATTCCAACACTAATGTGCAGTATATCCCTCATGTGTAATCCTGTGTATGTAAACATAATTTGATTATATGTACGTATCTAGATGTGTATTTCTGTGTACAAATATGTACAATTATGTTTTTTAAAATATATAGATATTGTTTAGCTCTGCTCAACAAATGGATATATTACTTACGGTTATATATATTCTATGCTTAACATGTTTATAGATCACTGTATATAAGTTATTTGATGCTTATGGGTTGCTTTTTTGTCTATCACAATGTGGAAATATTATCATAACTATGTTATCTACAAGTGCTCACTATTGAAATATTGACAAAGACAAAATTGAAAAAGAAAATAAATTGAGTTATAAAAATGCACAAATAAATTGGCTTCAAGTACAGCAACACTTAGGTCTGAGTTTATACAATACAACTTTAAATCTCAACATATCTTCCTTATACATGTATACCCTTTCTATGTCGTCAAGAAAGAAGAAAAAAAAACTTTCACTCCCTCCAAGCACTGTACACCTCAATACGGAGGGCTTGAAGTAAACGATGACCCGCCTTACTGGGCCCGATCACCAATTACCGGTTTATGAAGGAATTTTTTTCCGTAGGAACTATGAGCGCACGTTCCCCACTTACTGCTCCATTAGGTGGAAAAATACAGACCAAATAAAAGGCGTGACTAAGTGCGTTATGCATGACTTTGGGTCAATTGGCAGTCATTACTTTCTAAACAATAGTGCTTTACATTCTAGGAATGTAGTTTCGCATTAGCACCATTGTAAATATGAACTCTGTTTTCTTGGAGGACTACGTGAAGGAGTCCAAATGACTGCTATGAAAGGGGTAGCAATGAAGAGCAAAATGTGTAAACTGCGAAGCTTAACGGTCCCAATTACAACAGATCGCCTAGTAGGCATCTTGTTATAGCACTTTACGAGCACATCTCTAAACTATTGGTTGTGCTGAATAACCACTAAATTAATCATGAAAAATGAGAAATGTCCTAACCATCGTAATGGAAAATTTCAGTTCTATTAAGGACACCGAGGCGAGGATTATGCTCAAAACTTTCTTCCTTTATTACAGCAGAGTTCAACTTTAAACTACCTTTCCTATGAAACACTGGGAAAGGACTACAAACAAAGTTCGTCCAATCACAATAAAGGTCAGGTGCATAACATCGACTGCATTCTGGTCATCGCCCTCTTTCTTGAATGCGACCAATGATGCTCCAGTACCGAAGTTTACTCTCCTTTAGGCGACTCAGAACCTGGAGAAAAGCAACAACTGTCATTGATTTATCCTGGGTATGAAAAACCTCCTTATAATCTTTCACATTACATTTGGACAATTCATATATTGGGGCGGGCGGGGGGGGGGGGGAAGCAGCACAATAGAGGGCTTTGCACAAAATACTACCCTTCTCAGATTTCTGGAGCTTTTAAATAAACAAGACTCTAAAACACACAGTTGTACTGAAAACAGCACCACAAACCCGGCAGTAAACAAGCTGCGCAAAAATGAGACTAAAAATCCTACGCTGACGAACAAGCCTGAAAACACAAACGCAGCGCGCTTTCAAACCAACAAAACGCAAGCAGCTGACGGCATGTACCTTCTTGCTGCTGGACACACAGCACTGCCGATGCCCAGCCAGTGCAGGTACAATACCTGCATTCCAGCCTCCTCCACAGTATCCAAGGTGCTGTGGATGTGGACCTGCACAACCACTCTGGTATAAAAAAGAACGCACGGGGGAAGGGGTTGGGAGGGAAAGGAAGCAACAGGAATGGAGATACAGAGAGGGCCTGAAAACACAAGCACTTGTATGGAGTGCTCAAACACACAAAAAAATGTAGCTCCCAAAATGGGAGCAGTGGATGGACACAAGTACTTTGTCCATGCACTGGGAGATGGCTAAACACAAGATGGCCATGCATGCCAAGTACAAATGGGAACAAAGGATACAAGAGCGACAATGGAGCAAGCAGGTAGTAAGCCTGTGGGCTGGCTGAAGCTCACAGGTTGAAAACATGTCTCTTAAGGACATGTCTAGCCGAGTCCTAAAAAGTGGCAAAAATCTCTACCAGGGGGGGACACAAATAAGAGTCAATATTGTTACATACTTTAGGTGCTTAGAGAGTAGTGGTTTAAAAAATACAATTATTGGAAATTATCATTCCCTTGAATTATGGATTTCATTCATTGAGATGCATATAGTCTTAGTCTGATTTTTATTCTAAACAGATTATTGGTCTTTAAGGATGAGCATGTATTTGGATAATGAACACATGGAAACACTCCTTGCCTTTACTGTTGCCCCTAGTTTGAACCTCATTCTTTGCATAAAAGATTAGCAAAACTTTAATTTTTTTGCATATACAGCACGTTTTAGGTGGACTTAGCAAAGAACAACCTCAAAAGCCGTCACTTCAAGGCAAAGCATGATTTCGAAACGGTATAAATGTCATCTATAAATCAAATAACACTTCATTAATTAATTTTTTATATTTGTATTACAGAGGGCCACAAACAGTAAAACAGTGTGTTTATCGTAATCTTAGCTTCAGTCTCCTGTGTAGGAAATCAAATGTTTTTTAAAGCGCTCGATTACCCCGGGGTGTCTTGGCGCTAGCAGAAATATGAACACAACTTAATGAACCTGCATTAAATTTAATTATTGAAAATCCAGGTTTTTACTTGCTTTCTAAAAGCAAGCAGTGTAGGAGCATCTTAAATATGGAGTGGAAGCAAGTTCCAGCCTCTGGTTGCTCGAAGGATGAAGCTGCTTCCAACCCTCTTGGACTACTTGGAACTACCACATTCTTTTCTCCCTGAGATCATAGAATTCTACTGGGCTGGTACCACTTGAAGGATTGTCTTGAGACGAGGGCCTGTGTCATGAAGCGCCTTGTAAACCAGACAGAGTGGAGAGGTGTGGTGCAGCGGCCAGGGCAGCTGACTTTGGAGCACAGGGTTCACGGTTCGATCCCCGGCGGCAGCTCAGCTCAGCACCATGTGACTCTGGGCAATAGCTCACTTAATTTCCACTACGGCCCCCAGCGCCTTGAGACCCGTAAGGGTGAGTAGCTGCGCTATATAAAAACGGACTTACATTTACGATGTACGATATACGATTTCTAACCGTTAACCAGTGTAGATCTTTAATGGCCTGAGAAGCCTGGCAGCCGCATTTTGCAAAGTCTGTAATTTATTCAAGTATTGCTCTTGCAAACTCAGATACAGACCTTTACAGTAATCCATTTTAGACAACACTAAGGTGGTAATAACAGTTTTCGTTGCACTAATTGGAATAAAAGGCAACATTTTCTTGATCAGTTTTCAAGTATTGAATGAGGATGAAATGACTGAATTTATTTGACTAGAGTAATTCAATTTGTCGTCCATTATAACTCCCAGATTGTTTGCCTTTTTAACTGTTTCCGGGAGCGCATCCTACTCCTGTGGCCAGCAGGAAGGTGTCCAAAACAAGTGATTGTTCCCAAACAAAATGACCTCGGTTTTACCAGAGGCCAGTTTTAAGCAATGACTGCCCATCTAACAATTGATTGCACTCCTGCAATCATGAAAGTTAGCTCCGATATTATGGATGGTATTAAATGCTGATAACACGATTTCTGTCTCATTAGCATTAGGAGGTGAGGGAAAATACGAAGGACATAATCAAGGATGCTAGTTCTGTTAGCTAAAGATTGAATAGAGTAGGACTGAGCGAGGACTCTTGTGGGACCCTGCAAGGAAGAGTGAAAGGTTCTAATATGAAGGAATCAAAGGCCATCGTTTGTTCTCTTCCTTCAAGAAATGATTTAAATAAGGCCAATACCTTATTCCTTACACCGATGGTCAAAAGCGTCCGACAGGTCAAGAAGAACAAGAGCTGCAGTTCCTCTACTATCCAGCGCGGCCCTTATCTTCTGGTGGCCTTGATTAGTGCCGTCTCAGTGCTGTGGCCTGGTCTCAACCCAAATTGTGTTGGGTCCAGAAGATGGTTATTTTGAATAAAGGACATCAGTTGTTTAATCATTTTTTCTATTATTTTGCTGGAAGTGGCAAGTGAGATATGGGTCTGTAGTTTGTTGATTCCTCCGGGTTGACACTGGCCTTTTTTAGGAGGGGGAAGGATTGAGGCCTCTTTTTCCACTGTGATTGAAAATGCCAGGTTTCAAACATGGAGTTAAAGATGCCAGTAAGATTATTAGCAATAAATTCACCGATCAGTTTTATTACTGATGGTAAACCAGGATCTGTATGTAATCCATATTTGGTATTACAGATTAACTCCGCTATCCAATCAGGTGTCACTGGGACACACTTCAAAGGAGTTAGCTGTTTAAGTTCTGTTTGAAGGTTTTCTTCCTTAGTGTTCTGTGCACTTGTAATATTAATCCTGGAGTTTAGATTATTGCGAGTAACAAACACCGTGTATATTAGATGAACTTTGTCGCTAAAATAGTGAGCCAGTGAGTCGCAGATGGCTTGGTTACTGTTAGATCTTTTGTCAGGGACTTTACTAAGCTTGGTAGTCACCTGGGACAATTCTTTGGATGAGTTTTTGGTGTTGTCCATCTGCTGGGTAAAATAGGTTGTCTTTTCCTTCAAAAGTATGTTTTTATATTTGGACAAAGAGCATTTGTTTTTTTTTGATAACCAACTTTATTGGCATTTTTAAGAATAACAACAACGTAGACACAGCACCATTTTGACATATCCGGTATTTCAATACAGTTACAAGTGATTTCCCCATTCTGTTCGCATGAGATATCAGCCCACCCGTACGACGGACGATCAAACCACCGGTCCCAACCATTTGCCCCATATACGTTCATGTTTAGCTGGGCACCCCCTTGCTTCGTAGACATTTTTCTTGGGTGGCGCTCCAATCTACGCCCCTGCGCCATTTAGTTAAGGAGGGAGGCATCGAGTCCTTCCAAGCTGTTGCTATGTCTCTTTTGGCTATCAGAATGGCAGTCCCCAGGAACAATTTATCAGCCCGGGAGCCATCCAGTCCCTCCATCACCCCTAGGAGAAGGGCACGAGGATTAAGGGGGACCTCACATCCCAGCACTTCACTCAATTCAGCCACAATGGATGCCCAGTATTTGGCGAGGATGACGCAGGACCAAACCATGTGATAGAAGTCGGCTATTTCTGCTTTACAGTGCGGGCAATGTGGGATCGGGAGGAGGCCTGCCCTGTGGAGCCACAGTGGGGTAAGATATGCACAATGAAGGTAGTAGATTTGAATAAGGCGAAGCCTAGCGGAGATCGTGAGTGTCCTAGGGGCCATCAGGGCATCTCTCCAATCTTCCTCCTCAAAAGGACAAAGCCATTGATCCCAACGGGCCTTGAGAGGTTCTAGTATTGATGGGGTGTTGTTGATCAGGGAGCGATAAATTTGGGATATCCCCCCCCCTTTCCCAAGTTCCCCATAAGGAGTTTGGCCTCTAATGGGCTGAATTCAGGGATGGTCGTGTGGTCAGGGACATGGAGGGTCCGGGCGTGTCACAGTTGGAGGTAGCGAAAGAACTGGGTGGAGTGCAAGGAATACGTCTGCTGGAGGTCCCGGAAGGAGGACAGGTGCTCTCCTCTCCAGACATCTCCCAAACAAGTTATGCCAATTAAATCCCATTTCTGGAACCCTGGTAGTGTTGCGACGTCTCGTAACCAAGTGCCATGCCACAACGGTGTCTGCAGTGAGAGTTTGGTGTCCCAGTGGCTGTGGCGCAGCGCCATGCCAGGAGGACTGTGCGGGTAACTGCTGGTAAGGTGCGCAGAATTTGGGCCCCGTAAAGCATGTCCTGGACTCGAGAGAATTCAAGGCTTTCTAGCTCCAAACGATGGGTTGGGTCCGACCATCCGCCATTAAACCAGTCGTGGATCACTAACAGGCGAGTGGCTAAGTAGTACAAGAATGGGTTTGTCATCCCCATACCCCCGTCTTATGTGGGTCGTTGACATGTGAGGGCCAGGCGCGATCTCGCCCCGCCCCAGAGGAAGGTCATGATTACCCCGTCTAGGTCACGGAACCAGCTGCAAGGGCGGTGGAGCAGAAGATTTCGAATGGTGTATAAAAGACGGGGGAGAACCATCATTTTAAAAAGTGCGACTCTGCCCAGGGGATTTAGCGGAAGAGTTTGCCAGCGGTGGAGGTCATCCTTGACACGCTTGAGGAGTGGGGTGAGGTTAAGGGACCAGGTCAATTCGGGAAGGAGTGCCACCCAGATCCCGAGATATTTGAATGAGAGCCTACGCAAGGGAATAGTGGTTTGCCAATCCACACACTCCCTAGAGACATGGAGAGGCACTACCGTGGATTTGGCCGGATTAAGATGTAGCCCCGATGCTTTCTCGAACAAGTGGAGGATGTGGAGAGATCTTGGTCCAGACCGGGCCGGGTCCGCCAGATAGAGGAAGACATCGTCAGCGTATAAGGCGATCCAGTCCTCGTGAGACTCTGGCCAGCGCCAACCCTGGATCTGGTCATCCCTTCGGATGCGACACGCCATGGGTTCGACTGCAAGGGCAAATAAGAGAGGGGAAAGCGGGCATCCCTGGCGGGTCCCCCCCTCAATCGGAAAGGTGTTCGACAGTGTGCCATTTATGAGGACTCTAGCAGACGGAGTGGAGTAAAGGACCTTCACCATTCTTTGGTAGGAGGGTCCGAATCCTGCCCTGTCCAACACCTCTCCAATGTAACACCAGTTAACCATGTCAAAGGCCTTTTCAAAATCGAGCAGCACTAGAGCCAAGTATGGTGTCAGGCGACTACGGTGTGCGAGTGCTACCTGTAGGCGTCAGACAGTGTCTCGTGCTGCTGTAGGGCATGAAGCCACACTGGTCGGGGTGGATGAGGGTGTGGAGCACTCGCTTCATGTGGGTTGCAAGGATAGTTGCGTAGATTTTGACCTCCGTATTGATGAGGGAAATTGGACGGTATTGGACACAGGAGGGCGGTGGGGGATGTATCTTGGGTATGACCACAATGGTGGCAATGTCTGTGGCTGCTGGGAAGGCACCCCTCTCTATAGTTTCTTTGAAGAGGACATGAAGTCTCGGGATCAGGGTCTCCCGGAATGCTGCGTAATACTCCGCGGGGAAACCCATCTGGACCAGGAGTCTTATGGGTGGCGAGTGAGGAGATAGCGTGCCCGATTTCTTCGGTTGTGATGGGTTCCTCCAGGATTGTGCTCTCCGCTGGGGAAAGTCGCGGAAGGGGGGTATCCTGCAAAAAGGCGGAGCTGTTCTGTAATTGATGCGAGGGATCTGCTGAGTATAGCTCCTTGTAATAGGCCGCAAAGGCCTGTGCATTTGCCACTGGAGTGCGAGAGATTTGTCCCTGCGCATCGCAGATTTCAATCAATCATTATATTTGTAAAGCGCGCTACTTACCCGTGAGGGTCTCAAGGCGCTGAGGGGGGGAGCTGCTACTGTTCGAAGGTCTTGAGGAGTCTCCTGAAGGTCAGTAGGTCCTGTGTCAGCCGTAGGTGGAGGGGGAGGGCGTTCCATGTCTTGGCGGCGAGGTGGGAGAAGGATCTGCCGCCGGTGGTTGCTCTTCGGATGCGGGGGACGGTGGCGAGGGCGTGGTCGGCGGAGCGGAGCTGGCGGGTGGGGGTGTAGAAGTTGAGGCGGCAGTTGAGGTACGCTGGTCCGGTGTTGTGGAGTGCTTTGTGTGCGTGGGTGAGGAGCTTGAAGGTTATCCTTTTGTTGACGGGGAGCCAGTGCAGGTCTTTCAGGCGGGGTGTGATGTGGCTGCGGCTGCGGCGCGGGATGTCGAGGATCAGACGTGCTGAAGCGTTATGGATGCGTTGGAGCCGTTTGAGGAGTTTCGCCGAGGCTCCGGCGTAGAGGGCGTTTCCGTAATCCAGTCTGCTGCTGACGAGAGCCTGGGTGACCGTTCTTCTGGTTTCGGTGGGGATCCACTTGTAGATCCTGCGAAGCATACGGAGGGTGTTGAAGCAGGTGGAGGAGACGGCGTTGACCTGCTTCGTCATGGAGAGGGTGGAATCGAGGATGACCCCTAGGTTGCGTGCGTGGTCGGTGGGTGTGGGGGCCGTTCCTAGCGAGGAGGGCCACCAGGAGTCGTCCCAAGCCGAGGGGGTGGATCCGAGGATGAGGACCTCCGTTTTGTCTGAGTTCAGCTTCAGCCGGCTGTTTCTCATCCATTCGGTGACGGCCGTCATTCCCTCGTGGAGGTAGGTTTTAGCTGTGTGAGGGTCTCTGGTGAGGGAGAGGATCAGCTGGGTGTCGTCGGCGTAGGAGATGATGTTGAGGTTGTGCAGTCGGGCGATGCGGGCGAGCGGGGCCATGTAGACGTTGAACAGCGTGGGGCTGAGGGATGAGCCCTGGGGTACGCCGCAGATGATCTCGGTGGCTTCGGAGCGGAAGGGAGGGAGGCGGACGCTCTGTGTTCTACCGGAGAGGAAGGAGGTGGTCCAGTCCAGGGCCTTCTCTTGAATTCCTGCGTCGTGGAGGCGTGCGCGTAGGGTGTGGTGGCAGACCGTGTCGAAGGCGGCCGACAGGTCCAGGAGGATGAGGGCCGCGGTTTCACCGTTGTCTAGCAGGGTTCTGATGTCGTCGGTGGCGGCTAGGAGGGCTGTCTCGGTGCTGTGGTTGCGGCGAAATCCGGACTGGGACGAGTCCAAAATGCTGTTTTCCTCGAGGAACCTGGTTAGTTGTATGTTGACGGCCTTCTCGATGACCTTCGCCGGGAATGGGAGCAGGGAGATGGGTCGGAAGTTTTTGAGGTCCTTTGGGTCAGCCGTGGGTTTCTTCAGTAGTGCGTTGATCTCGGCGTGCTTCCAGTCCTCTGGGAAGGTCGCTGTCTCGAGGGAGCTGTTGATGGCCTTCCGGAGGTGGGGTGCGATAACGGTGCTGGCCCTGTTGAAGATGTGGTGTGGGCATGGATCTGTCGGGGATCCGGAGTGTACGGAGTTCATGATCTTGATGGTGTCGTTGTTGTCTATGTTGGTCCAGGAGGTCAGGCGGTTGGTGCGAGTGGTGGACGTGGGTGTCTCGGTGGTTGCCGGGGCGGTCGCGGTTTTGAAGCTGTCGTGGATGTCCGTGATCTTGCGGTGGAAGAAGGTGGCCAGTGAGTCGCACAGTTCTTGCGAGGGTGGGATGTCGTTGGCGCTGGAGTTGGGGTTGGAGAGTTCTTTCACGATGTTGAAGAGCTCTTTGCTGTTGTGTGCGTTGTTGTCTAGGCGGTCTTTGAAGGAGGCTCTCTTGGCGGATCTGATGAGGTGGTGGTGGTTGCGGGTGGCGTCCTTGTGAGCTGCGTAGCTTTCCGGGGTTCGATCGCGGGTCCAGTTCTTCTCTAACTTACGGCAGGTTTTCTTGGATGCCTGGAGGTCTTGGGAGAACCAGCTCGCTTTCTTCCTGGTGTGGCTGGTGGAGGGTTTCTTGATTGGGGCAAGGGCGTTGGCGCAGTTTTCGATCCATTGTCTGAGGTTGTGGGCTGCGGTGTCTGGGTCGGTCGGGTCTGCGGGTGGGCTTTGGGCGAGGGTGGTGGTTAGCTGGTTATCGGTGACTTTGCTCCAGCAGCGGCGTGGCATCTGTTGGGTGCGGTGGGGTGTGACGGGTTTCCGAAAGGTGAAGTGGATGCAGCGGTGGTCGGTCCAGTGGAGTTCGGTGGTGTGGTTGAAGCAGACGTGGGTGCTTGCTGAGAAGATGGGGTCCAATACACAACAAAATGCCAGTACTGATGACCAATTCACCACTTAATATTAGCACATTGAAATTAAACAATGTAACCACAGGACCTCTGTTCCCATATGTTTTAATCAAAATTTATTTTTCAAACATAATCACTTCTATGATTCCATGAATTTAATTTAGAAAGCATAAAAAACATTCTATTTCCCCACTCACACTAATTCTTCTTTAAAACATACCTACATCCACTACCAATTCACTTTCATACCCATTCTATCTAGTCATTACCAACATACGTAAAAATCATCCATTAATCACACTCAATAAACGTACAAGCAGCCTACCCCCCAACCCTCTTCATACCACTAAAACACAAACCCCAATTTGAAAATACAATTACAATATAGGCCAAAGACGAATCACTTTAAACATGAACACAAAGTTCTTAATATAAACATCTTATATACACGCTATTGGCCATCAACAGGTCGACGCGTTTCGAACACCCTTTGCTTCCGGGGTTCTCCTCAGGACCGACAAGCCAAATCCAGTCAATAGATCAACCGATCTAAGCTTCTGACAACAACAAACTCTTTATTAATGGCAGTTAATCACCGCTTCCCGGACGTTCAATCACCACTGTTTTTTGTTCGAGCTCTTTTTGCTCCTCTAGGAGTCCTTATAGTCACTGGACTGCCCCAGAAGTGGAGACGGAATTCAATAATTCGTGCGTGTCCCGTTTCCTTAAGTCACGAGTACTCCACTGCGTGGTATCGTCGCGGGTCACCGAACAAGATGGGGTCCAGCGTGTGGCCGCCGGAGTGGGTGGGCGTCGTGACGAGCTGTCTGAGTCCGAGGTTGGCGAGGTTGTCGATCAGGGCGGAGGAGTTGGGGTCGTTGTTGTTCTCGAGGTGGAAGTTCAGGTCCCCGAGGAGGATGTAGTCCGTGGAGACGAGGGCGTGCGTGCTGACTAGGTCGGCGATGGAGTCGCAGAACTGTGGACGGGGACCGGGGGGTCTGTAGACGAGTGTTCCTCTGAGCGTGGTGTTGGGGTCGGTGTGGATCTGGAAGTGCAGGTGTTCGGCGGTGCAGAGGGTGTCAGCGTCGTTAGTCGAGATGTTGAGGGTGTTCTTGTGGATGATGGCGATTCCTCCTCCGTTGGTGCGGTCCTTGCGGATGATCTTGTAGCCTTCCGGGATGGCTATGGCGATGTCGGGTGCTGAGGAGGAGTTCAGCCAGGTCTCGGTCAGGAAGGCGACGTCAGGGGTGTGGGTGTCGAGTAGGTCCCAGAGTTCGACGGCGTGTTTCAGGGACAATCCGGTTGGCCATGGGGTGGGTGGCAAGCCAATGGAGCAATTTACCGTTCTGGTCTCCCCATCCATAGACCCTGGCCACCGAGGACCTCCAGACCAGTTTGGCAGATTCAAGGGAGATGCTTTTGATCTCCTCATGCACGAGTTGCACCTGGCGGCGTTCTGTTTTCCCTCCCCCGCAACCAACTTGCGTTCCAATCGGAGGGCTTGAGCTTCAAGCTAGGATAGTCGGTGGTCTTGGACCTGTCGTTTGAGGAACGCTTTCGCGTATTCCTGAATTGTGGTCTTACCCGCTTCCCACAGTGTGCCCTGCAAATGCACTGTGCCCTCATTCATACGAAAATAAGTGCTTATTTCTTCTCCCACTTTCTCATTATACTCCGAATCTTGAAGAAACTATGCGTTTAGTCGCCACATGGGTCGTAGCGCCCCCGTGGGACCTCCCACCCGCATAAGGAGCGGGGAGTGGTCAGACACTCCGCGCGCCAGTATTTGAATGTCAGAAACTGCTCGACAGTCCGGGGCCGGCATAAAGATGAGGTCAGTGCGAGAGTGGGTGTGGTGTGCAGCCGATGTGTGCGTGTATTGGAGCGCCTGCCGGTGCCAGGTGCGCCAGACGTCACAAAGGCCTAGTGCAGAGGCCCAGTCCTTGAGGCGTTTGCTCCCTCCTTTCCTATGGGAGGTCGAGGCACCCGTGGCATCGGTTGTGGGTTCCGGGACAGCGTTAAAGTCTCCCCCAATGATGGTCAGGCCCTGAGGAAGGGTGGACAATGTCCCCATCGCAGTTCGAAGGGTGGGTTCCAAGGCCTCCGGGGGCGCATACAGTGACATGAGTTTAACAGTGGAGTTCCCAAGAGTACCTGTAAGAGTAGTGAATCGGCCTTGTCGGTCAGTGAGCACTTGAGTCGGTGAGAAGGGGAAGGAGCGTCGCAGGAGGACTGCCGTCCCGCGTGCACCTCTTGAGAACCCAGAGTGCCATACTCTATCGAATCCCTGGCGTGCTAAGAAGGGACAATGATTTCCCATCAGATGAGTTTCTTGTAATAGTAGGACGTCTGGGTTGACTCTTGGGGTGATTTTTAAAAACTCAGTACGTTTAATTTTGTCAAGAAGGCCATTGACGTTCCATGAAAGGACCATCAGGGGTTCACCCTCAGCGTATAGATTGGGCGTTATGGCAGTGTGGTGGAGTAGGGACCCAGTAGATGGAGTCGCTAAGGTGGAGTAAATCCATAGACTTTGGTGGCGGCTGGGCGCATTTGGGGTCATCACAAGAACCGTCCCAGGGAAATCCCTGGGTGTAGTGTATGGTGCCGTAGTAACATAGGATAACGCAACGAAGTGCTGGAAAAGCAGTCCCAGTCAAAATCCCCAACCAACCCCCCACCCCATACTTCCCAAAATGAAGCATCTGTCGTCCCATGAACAAAACCTGAAATGTAAACGAGTGATCAGTTTGTCAACAGTGGGGCGTGCTCTAGGGCTATCTAGTGGCCCCCTCAGTGTTCAAGGATACCAGTTCCTCTAGCTGAAGTTTTCATCATGGCGGTGCTTAGGGTCAAATGTGGGGGCTGCGTGATAGGTCGGTGTCCTCAGAGCTGGGTCTCGGGGAGCCACTGGGACCTCCTGTAGTCGTCGGGTCTGGACCATTGGAGTTGTCTCAAAGCCCAGGCGATCCACTCCTCCGCAGGGGGGAGCTGCCGGTGAGGTGGGTGTTGCTCCCGCGGGTGTTAAGCCGCCTCCGGGACCCAGCGCCCCTCCCGCGGGGGGGGGGGCTGCAGGCGCATTCCCACGCGGCCCCGGCTGGGGGTCTGTCATAGAGATGTTTTTCCCTGGGCGGATTGGGCAGTCCTCAGTTGCCAAAAAGCTTTTGTAAATTTCTTTCTCTAGATTATGATGTGACCTACATTTCCTCTCGAGTCTTCTTCAATTTTGCTTTTCCTGCCGAAGTGCCTCAGTAAACCAGGGTTTTTTCTACTGTCTTTGGATGTCCTTAAAGGGGCTACTTCAGAAACTGCTGTACTCCCTTGAGGCTGATTCTGCATCATGTAGTGTTAGCTGCTCGCTATCTAACTTGTTCCAGTCTCGATAATAAGTATCGCTTTTAAAAGTTTTATTTGGTGGGGTAGTTTGAGGGACACTGATTTTAAAAAAATGATCTGTCCAGGTTAAGGGCAGGATTTCTTTAATTCTGATGTGTGGGTTGTTGGAAAAAATGCCATCTAGCGTATGACCCGGGAGATGGGTAGGTTTGTGTAGTAGCTGCGAAAGGCCTAGGGTCTTCATGGTTTCTGTGAGTTCCGAAATGTCCTTATTGTCCAATAACTTGAGATAGACATTGAAATCTCCTAGCATAGTTATGTCTTTTGCGCAAGCCCCAGTTTCCAATTGGAAGCCCAGGGTTTGCAGAAAGCAGCCCTTCGGGCCCGGAGGATGATAAATAAGGGGACCTGAGAAAGTTTGTTTTTGTGTAATTTCAAAGATGAAGGATAGTGCTTTGCAATCTAAAGATGAGGCTGGCTCAAATCTAGCTCTGAGGGAGTCTTTATATCTAACCCCTAAACCCCCATCTCTTTTTAAGGGTCTATCCAGTCTATATAAAGAATAGCCTGCAGGGGTTGCAGCAAGATCAGGGCTAGAAGATGCGTTTGCCCAGGTTTCAGTCACAAAAGTTAGAACAATATGATGACTGTCGATAGGTTCAGATAGATCGTGGCAGTGTTTGACTTCAGAACAGGCGTTTTATGAGCATGCATTGCGGTTAGTGGATTGCGCGAAATGTTGGAGTTGTCAGAGTGTCTAGTTGGGCAGTTTGTGTACAGAATTGAAAGCCACAGTTCGGGCAAGTAGTTTTGGAAACAGGATGGAGATCAGCTAGGTTAATACTGACACACCTGGGATTTAAGTGATAAAAAGAATACAGTTCCTTATCGGAGTAACATATCCTTGTGGTAGGGTCTGGAGAAAAACTGGCAGGTGTTCCGACGCGGATGGGCGCAGACGGGCTTGCCTTATAACTACAACAAAATAAACCCAATGTATGAATGTTTAAGGTATTCCCTATTGTGTTCCAGCAATATCAAGCCAAGGTTTGTTTGGCATTTATAAACCACTCCACCTTCAGCCATGTGATTTTAAAATGGCACCAGAATTCTTTATTGAATTATTCGACTATAATAATGTGGTTTTATACATCACTTTCTAACACAGAATAATAGTTCACCAAAGTATTACCTAACACAATGGTACTCAATTTATCATACTTGAATTAATGAAAAGTTGAGTCCGTCCTGTCAGTGGCAGATTACACACAACCCTCAGTAGCTAACTTTTAACTCGCTAAGCTACTTTACTTTGCAAATAGATGGCAGAAGTAAGTCTATTTCATAAATTCAAATGACTAACGCAAAAATGGTGACAGACAGGCCATTTTATGCAGGATTCACCTTCAACAATAGCAGTTTGATGTTTTTCTTCATCTAAACAGCTAAGCGGCCTCCTAGAAGGACACTCGCAGTGGTTATTGCCAAAATAAAAGGGTCCGATGGGCCCCCCAAAGCACCAACGAGGGTACACAAAGGCATTGGGGACCAAGGTGAATCTGAATCGGAGGCAGAGCAATGATGCCATCAGCCATACATTCCCATCGTCCCCAATCAGTGCTTTAAATTGAGCTAAAAAAATAATTACCATTTGCTTCTGAGAAGTGCCGGTACTTCTCAGCACTTGAGCAATGCTTCAAATGGGAAAGTGATGGTACTGTCCCTATCAATTTAAAGAAATGCAGAGACAGCTGTGTGTGCAGGTAAGATGATAAAAAAAACTTGCTTGTAGCATAGTATAATGGCATTGTATAATTTGAACACTACAGTAACAGCTTAAAATGTTTAAAAACTGCAAGGTATGGTGCACTCTTCACCAAATTCTGTATGCTCCATTTGCCCCTCCTTTAAAAAAAAAAAAAAAATGTTTTTGATAGTTTTGTTAACTTGCAAAGTCAAATTTGCCCCCAAGTTTTACACCCCACAGATTGTCCAAATGTCTACAGACACTCGCTGCCAGGAGTATATGCCTTCAGTTGAAGATGCTGTCCCACTTCACCCCGCATAGTCAGATGAAAATGCAAGGAGACTGTCTGGCTTATCTTTTTGTTGTGTTCTAGCCCCCACCTTGACCACTGAGTTTGTGCTTCGGTGCCTTGCTAATGCGTGTTCGGCCGGCCTGCAACAAAAGCAAGTACCCTCACGCCCTGCAGCTACCTACCTGGGCTACCCCAAATAAGGATGCAGGAAAGCCTACCCAAGACACACCTGCATCTTCAGTATATCAGAACACCACGTCACTGTACTGAGAAACAAATCAACACATGTTCAAGGAACCAGGACCTCTGTAAGAGCCTGAACAAATCATTGTCTGTCCTGAGCCTTGAACAACTGACCAAGAAGTGCAGAGGGGGAAAAAAATGCTTGCTTAGAGACTGAATTTCCCCTCCCCCTTGCCATCCCTAAATAATTTCTTTGAGGACAGGGTTGTATGTCAAGAAAATATATTTGAAAATTAATTTTGTAATTGGTACTGTGTGCACATTACCGCTTTTCACTGAATTTCTATGCTTCAAATGCCTTTTCCTGCCCGTGACAGTTACTGTTCTTTCTCTTTACACGTTGATTTTTAAATTTGTTGTGCAATTGTTACACTGACATACTATATTACGTAAATGAGGAGAATATACTAAACATACTGAATAGCTGTGAGTGATTTGTTGGTGGTATTTGTTCCTTACCCAAAAAGTTTTTACAATTCAGTGTGTTTCTTTCTTAGGAAATTGGTTTAGTGTACCTGAAAACAGGGTCTACCTGAAAACATTTCTATATTGCAGCATAGGTGTTATTTTTTGGTTGTTCCACTACTTTGAAAAGTCACCAGCTGCCACTGTTGTGTGCTGCTTTTTCCTTGCAGAGAACATCTGGGAGATGCATTCCATCTGCAATTAGACACAGGTGCCTTATACATTCCGACCTTACCTATTTCGCCTCACGTTCTGATGAAAATCAGGGCAGACCTAGCTAGTCATTTTGATAGCCCTGGATTGGGACTGGACGATTGTTTGAGCCTGATCATCTGTCCTCCGATCTGGCTACCTCTTCTGAAGGACCTCCTGTTTCTGCAACAGTGGAGTGTTCTACACCGTAATCTCTGCAACATACATCCCCATGCATGGAGATTAGTTTGGCTGAGTTCCTGTTATTTGCTTCCTTGAGATAGTGGTTCTCATCATTGAAGTCAGTTGTCCTTCAATGAAGTCCATTTATTCAAGATTCTGGGAGATGTTTGTGGTGTCGGACCCATCATCTTGATGCTCTGCAGGTCTAACTTTCTGAAGTGTTTTTTTTTTTGTTTTTTTGTTTTAGGCTTAGCATGCTCTTACAGTGCCCACAGCTAAAGGTTGCATGTTAGCCATTTCGGCTTTGTGTGCCAGATCAGCCTTTTCTTTTCAAGTCAGCTGTTGTGACACAGAGCACAGAGTAAATTTCCCTCCTCCCACTTGGCACTCCAAGGTAACCCATCCACCAAGTTTGTCTGTAGAGCTCCGTGTAACCGAGCAGCTAATCCTGAATAGCCACACCCCTGGATGTTAGACCCTGTTTAGTTCAGCCAAGCAGCTCAGACCCCAGATCCGTCAACAGCTTCCCACCCCTCCCCCCCCTCCCAAGGGATGCGAGTCTCCTGAATGCAGACAATGTCAGGCCTCATTGCTCCACTGTGACAAACCTCATTACCACATATCACCAATGTTTCCTCTAATTTTTTTCCTCTGTGTGCGGCAGTGTAAGATCTCTGTGCGCTGCAGACAAGTCTATGTACACCAGGGAAATGATCATACATGCGAGCGTTGCGCTCAGTTCTATAAATCTGTGGCCATCAACTCTCCATACCTTTATTCACAAAAATAGCAAAAACAGGTGCATTTCACATATACATCTACCTTTAATAGGGACTTCTGACAGTTGTGCAATATAGATATACTCTGATATGACATGAATTGTTTACTCTAGTGGCACCTACACCCTAGGTTTAAAAAAGGACAGGACTCCGAAGGTTGTAGCATTATAGGATTTTGCTGAAGTTAAAGTAGTGTCTTGGTGACAAAAACCTGGAAGGGTTAGAGCTGGTTAATGCAGCCTGTATGGCCTTGTGACAGTGGGTTGGAGTGGTGGTATTAGCTTCTACAGTATGCAATAAGAAAACATACTTCAAAGCGATCCTAATGACGAACAAGTCATAAGGCACCAAAAATGGGGTGGTCATCTTACCTGGAAGAGCGTGAGCCTCTTTTCCATGGAGTTGTGGATCATCAGTGTGATCATGGCCAGGTAGGAGTACGGATCTTGGCATGGCATTTTTTTTTTTTTTCTCTTCCACTTCACTTTCTGCTTCTGGCCTTGCTCCCCAGAAGTCTTGTCCCCCTTTCCCACCTGAGCCATTTCTTCCCAGGGTCTCCTCCTTCATGGAATCGAGGATCTCCACGGATGCTAGGTCGGTTTATGTTGAACTCCACATTGTCTACTTCCTTATTAAATGTGTCCACCAACCCCATCAGTGTCCCCACACTCCTGAAAAGACCAAATGGCATTGCTATCTGCTGATCCATCAGGAATCTGGGACCGCAGGTGAAAGTATTTTTCTCATCACACTAGTGAGTCCCAAATAGGACAAAACGTGTCTAATTTTTGAACAATTTGAAATTGCTTTACTTAGGCTGTCAAAGTAGAGTTTAAGCAGGTACTGGTATCAGACTGCACATCATCGAGTGCTTTTGCATGGAATCATTGAAGCTAAAAATTGGGTGTTCCTAATTCACAATGAGCATAAGAGACAGCCTCTACTTGAGACTTGATTGTAGGGTGGTAATCTGCAAGTAGACAGGTAGGGGTAAAATGAGGAATTCAGTGCGGAAGTAGTTATGAGAAGTGTCATTTTATACTCTCAGATTACAATGGATGAATTTGTTGTGCTCCAGTACTCACCCTCTTATTGAGTTTGGTTGGTAAATATGAATAGAAGGAAATTGGGATGCTAGCACCCACCTACACAAATACAGTGTTAATTATGTCACTTTTTACTCATTTTGCGGTATCACATAAACATGATTTAGTGTTGCACTTGTTACACAAACACACGTATTGCTCCCTAATGTAAAGTAGAGGATGAAAGTAAATTTCATTAATACGAACCGCCCTAGTCATTGTATGTCAATTGTGACACAATGAACCAGCATTTTCTATGCTCTGATTTTTTTTTATGTGCTCAGATTTCTGCACCCAAGCAAGCTCCGGTTTTAGGTGGATGTTTATAATTGGCCACAATAGAGAGCTCTGAAGTTGAGGCTAATTGAGGTGTGAGATTCGCACAATGCCCGTCAATGGGTCCAAATGTTGTTCAGAATACTGTGCATCCAATTGTTGGTCCCTCTGCAGAGCACACAGACCAATGCTACTATTGGAACAGTGATTACATGCAAAAGTGAGTGATTGAGATACAAAACACCGTAAACAGCAAAAGTAAACGAAAATGCATTTCTAACAGGTAAGCGGGTGATTGCACTACACTTTTAACAAATCCCAGTAGCAGTTACACTTCTGTTTGCCATGCCCCTTTTAGAGACTATATTTTTTCCATCCCACTTAAAGCCATGTTGACAAATGTGATTTATTCTTTCGCCGGCAGCACACTTGAGACAACATAAAATAGCTGACACTGTGTGCCATGGAAGGGGAGGGAACACAAATTAACTACTCTCTGAAGCCCACACCAAAGTGGTGAGTGGGAAGAGGTGGGCAGGCCAACAAATTAACAGGGGGAGCTGAGCCAGGTGCCGGCTCTTGCTCGAACATCCCATTCACAAGCCGAGCTCTGAAAATATTTGACATCTAAATCTTTCAACAAACATCACGTTAGAATATGATAAGTTGTCTTCAAGATAGTGTATATTTTTAACACACAGAACCGTTTCACCTTGGCATATCAGTTTATTTCAAAAGTATTTATTAAAAGTGGGAATTTTTTAACATGAACTGAGAAACATTCCTGCCCCGTCCCTGATGACAATGCTTTAAATGAACAAAGAGGCACATCAGTTGTCATGCATGCAGAATACATGACCTAGATTCTTATTATAAATGGAGCAACTTTATAAGCTATTTATTCAAACACAAGAGAAGTTTTTTGTGCAGCTTACATCCTGAACTCAAGTATTTGAAGGTGCTCTGATATGTTTTTTTCCAACTGTTTATGGAGGTGTTCTTATATGTGATAACGAACAAAAGGGATGCTCAGTAAAATAATGTTTTTGCCTAGGATTACACAGTTTGGCCAAGAAGAGATTTTCTAGTTTCACACTATACAATTCAGCCGCTAGATTGGCATTTATTCATGCCATCGAAGGTTAATGCTTTGTACTTCCATAAAGTATGTGAATAGATTTTGGTGACAGACAGAATCCTCATTTCAATTTGTGCTATTTTACACAGCACAAACTTAGGGCAGGTTTATCCTGTGCATTACAACAGACTCCATATATTACGTTTTCTCAGTGGCATTGCCAAAAATACATCCATTTCTGAATTCTGCAGCTGCTGAATCCTGTCAGGACCCCCACCCGACACTAATAGAGCAAGCAGCATGTGTAACAGCTGACTGCTCCGAGTTTTGTCATCTGTGGCAAAACACGTGAAGACAAGACGAAGACTCTGCCTTTCAAACGCATTCTGCACCTCCAGCCGACCTTGTAAACTCGCTGCTAATGCACTTCAGCTTCAAGAAAGTGACCATTTTTGTGCTCTGCTCACGAATGGTCACTTTGTCTCACAAGGAGCAGTGAAGTGCGCGCTGAGGGAAGGCAGTGTGGGCGCGCGCGCATGCTACAGGGAACAATGATCATCCCTAACCCCCACCCTCCTACCACCCATGCTACTCCAGCCTCCCAACAATCCCACCCCCCCCCCCAGCTGCCCCCATGAACTCTCCCTCCCCAGCTTCTCCCCTCCGCCCCTATAAAGAAATTAGACCAGCCAGGTCCATAGATGGTAGTGCCCCCATGTCTACACCAAAAAAAAAGAAATGTTACCAACACACTACCTCCCAATCCTCTACAGCAAGCTTTATAGCAGAGTAAGCAATCTTACGATAATAACCACTGAATTCCTGCAACTCCCGGGTCATCTCACCAGATAGTATTTCCCTTGCATCAGAGCTGCTTTCAATCAGCATGTATAGTAGGCCTGCTTTTTCACCTAGTGGCTCGGGAGGGGGCAAATTGGACTGTGCCACAGAAATACCAGCTGAAGAGATACTAGTGTTCCCCTGATTACACACTGTGTCAGTCGCTCCACCATCAAACACAAGGGGGGTGCCTAGGTTTCCAAAGGGGGTCAAAGGTAGGCTGTGCAGCGAAGGAGTGCCAGTATTGTCCAACACTGTCTGCCCAGGTGCCCAGCCAAGCTTTTAAAAAAAATGTGCTGCGGTCCCTGCTTAAGTGCCAGGAGGGCTCCATGCCGGCTGAGCTGCCACTCCCGTCGAGCCTTTTATTAGTAGATGCTTCGCTCCGTCACGGGCAGAGCTTCGCCTTGCTTCGGCCCACCTCCATTGCTGTTGGCTGTACAGGGCTTAACTGCCCGCGCCGCCTTAGGGGTCATCCAGACCACCGCTGCTACCGGAATGATTCTGTAACATTTCCTCCCCCCGAGCACATGGGAGAGAAACCACCCAAACAGTACTTTTGCGGCATGCTTGACCTTTGCAGTAGCTGCAGTACTCTGCGTATCGGGTGACCTCTGGCAGCCTGACGCCGCATATATTGGGTGCATCCCTGTAGTAAGGAGTGGCATTAAGAGGTCCGCAGTTCTGGTCGTCGCAAGCTGGCAGGAGGGCCCAGTTGTCCGTCCTCACACGGTCGCCATCTTGCTCCTCCAAGGAGGATGACTTCATAATGGAAACGCTCTCATACACTTAGCGCTCAGCACAATGCCTACCCATGCTTAAGGGAATGTTAAAATCAACTCTGGATATCTTTAATGTACTTAAGGCCTGAGTAGTTACATCCGGTGTTGACAAAGTAGAAGTCTGGTACGAAGGGGAGGCCTTATATCAGAGGACAACTCCCCATCAAATTCTCTGATTGTCCATACCGCCTTCAAATACACAGGTACTGGAGACATCCCGCCCTCTGACAAAGTAAAAAGTTGCAGTGGGCAAACAGGTGGCCACTTAATCTGCCACACATTAATGCATCACCAACACGGTCTGTCTAATCTTGAGGTAGAACCGAGCTCAGTAGCATGAGATGGGAGCCCTGATCAATACCTCCTGGATCAGTATAGGCAAAGAGCTTAAGAGCTCATACCGCAGGGCCAGACGATCCCTAACGTGATCATTAGGTGTGCTCTGGACGTGGCTGACACTGCCACAAGGGGTATTAAGTCTAGCATTCTCCTCCACCGACATGCCTGGCTCTGTGTCCCTCGCTTTATGCCACAAGTCCAGCAGCATCTGATCAACTTGCCCTTTGATGGGGAACACCTGCAACACCTTTTCATGCCTCAAGTCGATCAGATGCTGGAGAAAATCCAGAAGGACATGGCCAAGGTAATGGAGGCTCTTTAGTCCCCATTGCCCTGTGGCTCCATTAGACACTCACTTACGTGGTGTTGCCAAGGTGACCTCCCCAGAAGCTTCTACCTCATACCAGAGGCAATAGCAGCAGCACCAAACCTCCCGGGATTATTCCAGAGGTGCTTATGGGGGAAATAACCACAATGGAGGAGGTGATGAGGCAAAGAGAGCTGCTCTCTCCAAGCAGTGACTCCCTCTCCATTCCTCCCTCCCCCCAACCACATTACACTTGTTGGGGAACCCTTGCAGCAGTTCCCCGTACAAAGGCAAAACACCACCTCAGACCAGTGGGTTCTGTCCATTGTAAAACGGGGCTAGTGGCTGGAACTCACTGCTTCACTCGCACACATCTACTCCCCCAAGCTCCCTGCAAACACTCCCTCTCCACAGGAGGAGGTGGACGCGCTAATATACAAAGGCGCCATAGAGACAGTTCTGCTAAAACAATGCGGAAACGGGTGTACTTTTATATCCTCAAGAAAGACGCGTCCCTCAGGCCCATACTCTACCTCGGGCGGGTCAACAAATGCATCCTGTCAGAACACTTCAAACTGGTCACTCTCCAGGACGTCATTACTCTGTTGCAACAAGGCGACTTCATGACTACTCTTGACCTGAAGGACGGCTATTTTTAGTCCCTGATCCACCTGGCTTATCTCCGGTTCCAGGTAAACGGTCAGCACTTTCAATTCAAGGTACTGCCCTATAGGGTAACTACAGCTCCCAGTCTCTTTACCAAATGCCTTGCAATGGTAGTCTCTCCTCTCGGGAGGAGGGACATCCACATATTCTAGTACTTCGACGACTGGCTGATAAAATGTGCAGGCAGGCAGACAGTAGTTGTTGGCCCACATCACCCTAGATCATCTTCACAATCTCTTGTTCATAATCCACGCGGGCAAGTCCCACCTCCAACCCCTTCAGATACAGCCCTCCCTAGGGGCAATTCTAGACCGTCACTGGGAAGGCTTATCCCAGTTCTGAATAGGTTCAAGCGTCCCAGCTTCTGCTGCTTCTTTTCTAGCCAGATTGTCAGCTACGAGTCAGGACAGTAATGTGCCTCCTCTGCATGATGGCCTCCAGCATCGCCATCGTTCCCCACGCCCGCTTACACATGCGTCCACTTTAAGAGTGCTTAGCAGCACAGTGGTCACAAGCGGAGGGTCTCCTGGAGAATCTAGTGTTGATTTGGGCTAGCACTCAAAGGTCTCTGTTGTGGTGGAATAACAACAACCTGTTGCAGGGCAGACCCTGCCTAGACCTGGTTTCCCAAGTGGCCATAACCAGGGACATCTCTCTCACAGGGGTAGGGAGGGCACATTTCGAAGATTTGACTGTTCAAGGAATGTGGACACCCCCTCAACATAACTTTCACAGCATTTATCTGGAGCTACTGGCAGTCCAGCTGGCTCTCAAAGCTTTTTCTGGCACGTCCATCACAAAACAGTTCTGATCAAATCGGAGAACATGCCTGAAATGTAGTTCATTTGGAAACAAGTGTGCACGCATTCTTATCCGCTTCCAGAGCTGGTGCAGAACATTTGGCTTTTGGTGATCCACCACAAAGTACATCTGCTAGTTAAGTACCTTCTGGGAGCAGTCAGTGACTTTGCAGAGTCGCTCGCTCAACCGGATGCTGCAACAAGTCCAGTGGGAACTCCATCCCAAGTCCTGATCCCTGCACTGCTTCCAGCGTTGGGGATTCCCCAACTTAGATCTGTTCGCAACTGCTGAAAATGCCAACTGCCCAAGATTGGCCTCCAGATTTCCGCACCCACAGTCCATGGGCAATGCACTATGGATGAACTGGTCAGGGATATTTGCCTACCCTTTTTCGCCTCACTTCTTCCATACGTGTTATGGAGGCTACAGCAGATGTCCCTCTTCTTCATCCTGGTGGCTCCCATGTGAGCTATACAACCCTGGTTCACAACCCTGGTTCACATCCCTTCTAGAGCTGGATGAATCTTCTCACTCAACACCAGGGCACAGTCAGGCACCCCGATCCCAAGCAGCTCAACCTAGTGATTTGGCTCCTGAGGTCTTAGTTTGGCAACCTCAGTATGCCTGTTGTGTGTATGTTCATGCTCATAGGCTTGCCATTTCACTACTCAAGCTTGGTATGTGGCAAAGTAGAAAAGGTTTGCCCACTACTGCCTACCCAAACTCCTAGATCCACTCAAGCCAACAGTACAAGACATTGTCTGCTACCTTTTTCACTTGCAACTTTCTTGTCTTGCTTACACTTCCATTTGTTTGCATTTGGCTGCAGTGGCACCATATCTACAGAACAGGGAGCACTCTTCATTATTCAGAGTCCCCATAATTAAGGCCTTTATGGAGGCACTTTCAAGACTGTTCTGGCTCCCAGCCCCATCCTATGTTCTCAGTGTGATCTTCACTAGGCTCACGTGCCCCCCCCCTTTTGAGCCGCTCTATAAGTGCCCTCTCTAGTTTCTCTCATAGAAGGTTGCTTTTCTAGTTGCAATCACTTCTGCCAGGCGTGTATGTGACACCCAAGCTCTCGCGTATTATTATTTTTTTTTTTTGATAAGTTCCACGCTGACAGAGTAGTACTTGGAGCTAACCCAAAGTTTCTGCCCAAGGTGATCACCCCTTTCTACCTGGTCCAGACAATTGAACTCCTTGTGCTCTTCCCACACCCGGACTCTGTGGCAGAGAAAGCCCTTCACACTTTAGTTGTCAAAAGGGTTCTCCTATACTACATCTATAGGAAGAAACTATTTCCTAAAACGCAACACTTACTTGTTGCCTACACTAAACCACAAAAAGGCAGTGCCAGTTCAAAACCAGGGATAGCTCACTAGCTAGTCAAGTGCATTCAGACCTGCTATTCCTAAGCCAAAAGACCAGACCCTGCTGCTCCTGGGCCACATTTTACACCCAAAAAAGCGACCTCCATGGTCTTTTTGTGGCAACATCCCTATAGCTGACATTTGTAAGGCCCGCTACCTGATCCATTTCACACATGTTTACTAAACACTACTGTGTGCATGTACTAACATGTCAACAAGCTCAAGTGAGCCAGGCTGTACTACGTACACTTTTTTCAATCCTCTGCAACATCTTTGGCTAGCCACTGCTTAGGGAAGAACTGCTTTACAGTGTATTCAGAGCATGTGTATCTATAGATAACATGCTGTGAACTGAAAATTTTACTTACCCTGTTTACATCTGTTTATGGCATGTAGTACTGTAGATTCACATATGACCACCCACCTCCCCTGAAGCTATCGCCTGTTGCAGATGCTTTACTTTTCTTTTCAACATTCACTCGCATGGCCATCTTCTCTTACTTCTGTGTTCCTTCTCCATCCATCTTCACCCGCTGGGCAGGAAAACAATCTAACAATGGGGCTGATGACCATGCGCATTACCGGTCATAGGAGGAGTCACTATACCTCATGACTCAAAAGACTTCGAAGAAAGACCAGTTTTACATGTTTGAGCTCAACTCTAGATGGCAGGAGTATGCAGAGCATGTGAATCTACAGAACTACATGCCACGAACAGATGCTTATAGGGTAATTAACATTTTCCTTCTGATTGATACATGAACTGCAGCTTTCTCACTGCCCTCCCTCCTCTCCGTTCCGTGGAGTGCACATTTGCACTGCGTAATAAGGTCTCAAATTAGATTTCGAAACACTGTCACCTACAGTTTGTTTACAATGATCCACGTCCGTAGAATAAGAGAGCCTCAAACTGACGCCAGTACGCACAGGTGGGGCCTGTCAGTGGCCTTGCTCTGTTACTTCTGGGGTGGTATGAAATTGCAGCTGAGCCTTGTAGCACCACCTGTTGACGCTCAGGAGTCGTTGCTGGGAGAATTTTCTAGATCCAGTCTGGCACCTGGGAAATTCTAAAGGCGAGGAATCTGTGGTTCGATAGAGTATTCACAAGAAATAGCATTACCGAAGGTAAGTAACATCTTCTCCTTTTAAAAAATTGCAAATGGTGGTTATAGAAGATTTTGCCATAAATGTGGTTTAAGAGCACTTGTATTTATAGGAGGGTCTGGTTTATTTGACGAAAGTGAATATACACAGCATTTATGAAAGTATTGAACTTGCTTTAGTTGAAACTTTCAAACACTTGTTTTAATTTGTCTTGCAGCTTAGTGAAAGAGCACGTGAGCGAAAGGTGCCTGTCACTCGGATTGGAAGATTAGCTAATTTTGGAGGTAACGTTCTATGCATATCTCACTTATTTCTTTGAATATTCGTTAACAATTTGTGTTCGTTTGCAAAGACCAATTGTGTTCCCTGGGTATGAAGAGACACTTGGCACAAAACACATGCTTTTAAGGACATTTGTCACATTTTGAGATGCAATTTATCTTCCTTTTTACTGGTTATAGGACTGTCGGTACTACCTTCGTGTGATAGATATAAGTTGTCTATATGGTTTAAACAGGACAGGCTGTAACCTAAACAGCGTATGCCTACTGCCATGATGGTCCATTTCTGTAAGTTATCAACCTCTGGGCCAACCTTAGTTTAACTGCCATGCGTTACTGTGTCCTATATAATGAGATCTGTTTTCCCTGTAGTTTCACTATCTGGATGCAAGTTGAATGCGAGTGGAGTCTGTAATCGTGCCTGATTTTGAATTTTTTGTCTATGCCTCTATGTCCATGTGACTAAGACATTGAAAATCATCTCTCTTAAGTCTTCCTCTGGCTTATTGACATAGTTGTTGCTCCAATAATTGCATTGGCCAGTCTAAGCATTTGATCATAGTTTCATCTGCCAATCATGGGACTCTCGTAAGGCTGCCACCCATCGCTTTTCACCTGGTCATCATTACGAAGAGCTAACGTTGCTAATGGCCTAAACAGTTTGGGCCCATTAGGAGCAGGAAGGGTTGTGGTCTGAAACTATGCCTGAATCACCCATCTGCAAAACATAATAATAGTTCCCAGTTCTTGTGATACCTTTTTCATACCATCTCAACATCTCGAAGAAATGTGCTCCTATCACACAACATGCTAATTGCTTAACATACTATACTACACCCCCATGCTGAAAACCAGTGCTGCTATGTGTGCATAGACCCTGCTTTCCTGCCTGATGAACATCGGGTCTGTCATCGAGCAAGCCCATTACATACATAACTTTCTTGCAGACAGAAACCAAGACCCGTCTGCTCCCTACCAAAACCTAGTTCACTCCCTCCATTAATACATATTACGTTTTTATAAGCATTATATAAACCTAACCTGGTAGATCGTTCATTTGACAAGCACAGGTATGAATCCGCTTACTAGTTGTGGGCAGAGGGAACGCGCACATTATGACCCATGCTTCTCCCTCAGCTTACCCAGAGATAAAGTGTATTAGGCATGCAGCAGTGTCAAACTGTTGGGCATATTTATTGTGCATTCTGGCAACCTTTTGCCACAAGCACATATACACGAGAAATCTTCATTGTTATTTTTAAAGATTTCTTGGAAGCCAATTTTAGTGCAGAATAAATCAAAGAAAATGATTTGCAGAAATCAATAGTAACAATACTATTAGCATAAAATCTAAATGGTCAACAAATTGTATTCAGTGCATTTTTAATAATCTCAGTAAGCCGAGGCTCTTAAGCATTAAAAGTATTGCCATAATGAGGGTCTGTATTTCAACAGAAACAATCCACATTCATACCTCTATTACCTTTTTTAAAAAAAGTTTGTATTTTGATTTTCAAACATTTCATAACATGCATTGTGCCATAATAGTCCGTTTTCATTCGCACAGTGTGTAGTTATCTGTGTGTACAGGTGATAATACTATTAGTATGTATTGATTAGCGTAGGAGAAATCAGTCAGTCTATTGCCATTAGAATACAAAGAATGAACAACATCCCTCTAACAAATCCCCCCGATGAGAGTCCGTTTGTTTGTCCGTGCATCAACCAGTCATCAGGTCGGCCGTTCTTCTCCGTAGTAGATGTGGGGATGGGAATAGCGCTTATATCTGGTGCAGTATGTTGGGGGAAGGTAATCTGTAAGTGAAATGGCTTGAGCATTTCAGCCTGTGACTATCGGGTTGCAAGACATCCTGAGCGTGGGCCCTGCATAGGCTGATGTCCCTGTCAAATCTGGGGAGGTGGCACTTTCTCCCGCTGGAGTGCTCAGACTACTATGGGGATGTTAGCCCTCGCCTTGTCTAGGGGGGCATGGTGTCATCCCTATCTGCTTCCACTAATCCCTGCATAATGGTTTCCCAGAGATTGTTTTTATTTTTGTTTTGTTTTTTTACGCCATCCTCTGTTCTTCCAGCCTTAGTGCCCTTTATTCTAAATTTGCCCAATGCCCCCATGTATCTCTTGCGTTGTTCCACCCAGTGGGTCTAGGCGACTTCCATCTCATGATAATTGCTCTTTTTGCCAAGAGTGATGAAAGATTTTTGGCTGCTTTCAGCCTTGGATAAATGCCTAGTAAGTAGCCTTCTACGGAGTGGCAGTTCTCTTGACCTGTTACCCGGTGTCATCTCTCCTAGAACTGCTGTTGAGAAGCCATGAATTTGTGGCCAAGTCCATAGCATATGCTGGAAGTCAGCCTGTTCTGCATGACAAGTGAGTTCTGTCTGTGTGAAGAAATGTTCTGGGACAAAAAGCGTAGTTGGCCTTGGGAGGCTCAACTCGGAGCTGTGCTGCTCTGGTTATTGTAGCGCTATTGAAGTCCCAAACTCTTTGATGGAGAGGGCTCTGAACATCTATCCTATACCCTTTGAGCCATGTATTCTGAGAAAAATAAACCTTGTGATAGTGATGGTGAGAGACATAACTTGAGAATTCTCTTACAGACTCATGAAAATCTAAAGCTATTCTGCTTTCTCCTAAGCACCTTCTATTAAATTGAATATTCGAATTAAAGCACACAATCAAATCATGCAAAAAATGTAATGTACATTGTTGTACAATAATATAAATACATCTATCACCTATTGCAAATTAATATAACGTAATACACCCTGAGCAAATTAGCTAATATAATGGGGGGGAGGGGAGAAGAAGGTAGCTTAAATGACATGTAAGGCAGAATGACCCTCCTGAATTATAGTAAGCTATTCTAATTTAACCATCCTAGCTTACTATGCACATTGATAAATGATGATCAAGCAAGGCAACAGCCTTATCTTTAATTCACGTAGCAAGGTGCAAAAATTAGGGGGAAAGAGCCGGAAGAAAAGGATCCTGCTATAAGGACATCAGCAGCAACTGTTGAACATAGTTCTCTTGCTGCAACTTCCAAATCCAAAGTGATCAGTGGTGATGATGAGAAGCTTGTGAACATGAAAGAAACTGGAACTGCTGTAGAACTTCAATTAAAAGTTACAAAAAGTGATGGATGGAATGCTTAAACTAATCTCAGCCACTGGTAATTTTGTGGGGCCGCTTCTGAGTCCATCGTTATTATGCACATTGTGCCACCTCTGTTTGGATCCAGCTAATTGCAAATCAGTCTGGACTCTGTTACAGTGGGAACAGCCCAGCCTACCAAGCCAGGTCCTCCCTGAACCAGAACACAAGCAACCCAGGCTCTGTTTCACCCTAGTTATGGGCTCATCAGCTAGGTACGTCTTGGTTCCAGTGAAAGTGTGCATGGAAACCACGTCTGGGCATACCCATCCTACTTGGGGTGACATACTAAGATATACAAAAAGTGATGGATGGAATGCTTGAATTAAACTCAGCCACTGGTAATTATTCTGTGTCGCATCCCAGTCCATCATTATTTTGCACACCATGCCACCTCAGTTTGGATCCAATTGTATGCAAACCAGCTTTGTCCCTGCTCCAATGGGAACAGTCCAGCCCAAACTGCCAAACCAGGTACTCCCTGAACCGGAACACAAGCAACTCTGGACCGGTTTCACCCTAGTTAGGGCTCATCAGCCAGGTATAACTTGGTCCCAGAGATTCATTGTGCACAGGACCCATGTCTGGGCATACCTGTCCCACTTAATGTGACATACTAAAGTAAGTGGGACGGGTATGCCCTGACGTGGGGCCCCTGCACACTGCTACTGGAACCAAGCTATACCCAGCTGATAAGCCCATAACAAGGGCAAAACTGGTCCTAGGTTGTTTATGTTCCAATTCAGGGAGGACCTGGCTTGGCAGTTCGGGCTGGACTGTTACCATTGGAGCAGGGTCAAGACTGATTTGCATATAGCGTAGTCAAAACTGAGGTGCTATGGTGTTCAAAATAACGATAGACCGGGAAGCAGCCAGAGTAATTTTTCAGTGTCTGAGATTAATTCAAGCATTCTATCCATCACTTTTTGTATACTTTAGTTGATCTTCAATTGGCATCTCCGTTGGCACAAAATGTTTGAAGCTTGCATTCTAAGGTGCAGCAGGTAATTAAAGCATCCGGTTTGCTGCAGGTGTATAAGTCTTCGTTGATGGTGCAACAGGAAGTGGAGAGCCGGAAACATCAAATATTATGGTGATGTCAGCAGCATACCCTAAGTTGCTGGCACATAAGACAGTTCCACCATAGGAATCAGATGTGATGGTGGACAGCTGAATAATCAGCAGGTGGGTTAGCTACAGACAGTCTGCAGTAAACACAGCTAAATGTTCTAACAGGATGTTTAGCACCATCATATAAAAGCAAGTGCGCTGGAAGAGAGGCCTTTACTTGAAGGCATTTGTAAAGCACATTATTTCTCTTCTTTGCATTCTCGAAGTCATTTCAAGATAACTTTCGAAGAACTGAACCAGAGGTCTGTTGTGCAGATAGGTTTTTAATTGCTTTCTGAACTTTAAAAAATTCACCTTTACTCGTAATCGTAGGGGCTGCTAATTCCGTAATTTTGGTTCTAGAGTGCCGAAGGCTCACCCTCCCCAATATTTAGATTTGAGCTTGGAAACAGTGAGCTGAAACTTGATTTCTGATTTTAGAGATTGAAGAGGTTTGTGTTTGATTATTTTGTAAGAATTGAAAGTGGGGCCAGTTTCATTATTTCATGTGTATACAGTGCATGCTGCATTGAATTGTATACCCTTTTGGGCTGGAAGCCAGTGTAACTGCTGCATATATGGTCACTTTACTTTTAAGCTAAAAACCAATTAGTTACTGCATTTTTGATGTACCTCAAATGTCTGATTGAAATCTATTCATTCGTGTCCAATCCAAACTCAGTCTAAAGGATAGGCTAATCGTTTAAAAAAACAGGTGTCATCAGCATAAAAATATATCTTAGTAATATGTGCACTAAAGGGCACAAATATAAATTAAACAATAGTGGGAAAGAAATTATTCTTGCAGCATTTCCCACCTTACTGGGTTTTTTTGCGAGGTAAATTGTTGCATTATCACCTAAAAAGATCTTCCATGTAGAAAGGAAATAATGAAATTTAAGACTGTCCCACCTATGGACAAGCCTTTTGGACTACGTAAAAGAATAGAGTGGTCTATGGTGTTAAAGGCAGTGGAGGGGTCTAAAAGGATCTGCATCCCCTCCACGCATTTGTCTACCAATTTGTAAATCGCTGAGACCACAATTATTTCTGTACTCGTTCTGGTCTGAAGCCCACGTGTGTAGAGCTCAGAAGTTTTTTCAATTCGATAAAACTTTGAAGCTGGTAGTTAATATTTCTCCAGTAGTTTGGATAAACTGGGCAAGAGGGGATTGGGCTTAAAGGGTCTAGACCACTAGGATCCAGCGAAGGTTTTTGAAAATTGGTTGTAGAATGTTTGAAACTTTTTAGAAATTTTTCTACTCTTTAAATGGCATCAAAGATTTAGAAGTTTGTCGTTTAGTATTTTTCAGTAATGTGCTTGGAGATTGTCATTAGGTGCGTCAGGAGGAATAGCAATTGCAGGGGTAGTTGATTCCCAAGGACTTCCTTGGGTGCCAACTACCCTACTGTTCCCTCCATTAAGTCCCACACAGCAGTATTGCTGAGAGGTTGTAGAAGGCCACGCCCCCTTTCTCCACCACTCTACAAACACGGCACAAGGTGCACCACTGGTTTGGAGATGAAGTCCACTTTACTCCTGAGGGACCTTGGGGGCCAAGAAGCCCTCTTGGTACCACCTGTAATTCCTACATAGCGGGATTACTGAGAGCTGCTCGGAGTCCCAGCCCCCTTTGTACACCACTCTGTAAACGCGACTACTAATTGAAAAACCTTAGAAATTCACTGAAAAAAAACAAAGGTTGCAGGGACGTTATAGTTATGCTAACATTTCACTCGTACAAAACCAGAGAAATTCAGCTGTTAAAGTTAGTGAGCTAACTATAACTCGCGCCCCTGCAATGAACTGCTTATGACCTCACATATTACATCACTCATGACATGGTCAGTGACATCACTGATTACATCATCCACAGACTCTGACCCATACACTCACACCCCCATACAATCATTCATACACTCACTTCAACTAACATTCTCAAACCCATTCACACACACACATACCAGTACTTACACAGCCAGTCACTGATTCATAGATCAACACACACATCCACTCACTCACCCATACAGCCACTCACCCACTAATACAGCCACTGACATATCCACTGATACAGCCCCTCACACTGAGTCGGTCACCAAAGAGCTACTCGCACTACCACCTACTCACCCATACAGTAACACACACCCACTTACTTACTTATAAATATACTAACACATACTCACTCACCTATACAGTCACTAACACAAGCACACACTCACCCATACAGCCACTCTCGCATTCACTCACTCACCTATGCTGCCTGTCAGATACCCACTTACTTAGCCATATACCACTGATACATGCACTCACTCACCGACACAGCCGTACTCACTCACCCACCCATACAGCCCTTCATACACACTAACCCATAGAGCCACTGACTCACCCACTCACTCATCCATACAGGCAGTCATACACCTTGTGTGTGTGTGTGTGTGTATATATATATATATATGTGTGTGTATATATATATATATATTATATATATATATATATCTATATATGTCCGAGGCATGTGTGCTGTAGATATACATGCTTTGCACACTCCTGCCATCTAGTGTTGGGTCTGGATGTTTGCAAGTTGGTTTTCTTCAAAGAAGTCTTTCCTAGTCACGAGGTAAGGTGACTCCTCCTTTCGGTGATAGTGCATATGGGCATCGACTCCATTGTTGGATTGTTTTTTTTCCGCCATCGGATTCGGACGTGTATTGCTTCACTCTGGTTCGAACTGTCCTTCGGGTTCCCCTCGGTACGCAATCCACTGTACCCTAAACGGTTTTGTTATAGTACGCGTTTCCCTCTCTCCACGTATACATTCGATCGGGAAAGTCTCATCTTCGATCGAAAACATCGTGGACGGCCTTCGAACCTAGCCGCGTCGGTCCTTTCTCTTCTGCCGATGGAATGGACCCCATTTCAGTTCTGTCCTCTGTGCCGCTCCAAATACCCTCGAACCGATCTACATCAAGTCTGCAACTTGTGCCTCTCACCAGAGCACAAGGAAGAAGATTGCGAGGCCTGTCGATCTTTCCGATCAAGAAAGACTCTTTGAGATAGTCTAGTTCGACTATGAGACATGCAGCGCCGAAGCTCTCAACATACTCCGGATATCTTCGGAGAAGAAACCGAACATGAAGCCACAGCTGCGGAAGAAGAGGAAGCCTTGTCGGCCACAGAATCAGATTCCGACCTAGAGATCGAATTAGAGTCTGAAGACATTCCAGCGGGACAGGTGGTCGTGAGTACTAAAGCCCCCGTACCCCATAAGCTATCTTCCACTAAACAGAAGGCTTCGGCACCACCTCTGCCGAGATGACGTTTCTGACGCCCCGCCCTCCGGGCCCGGCACCGGAGCAAGTAGTCAAGCCTTCTGGCTCGGGATCAAGCCAAGACAGATCGTCATCAGACCCAAAACATTCCGCTCCGAAAGACAAATCTAGTTCGGAGTCAAAATTCTTAGTTTCGAAACAAAAGTCTGCTTCGGGGCTGAAACCTTCCACTTCCAAGGACAAAACGGACAAGTCCGGTTCGGCACCGAAACTTTTGACACCTACATTTAAAGAAGATATTTCAGATCCCCCGGAACCAATTTTAGACATTATGAAAGACAAATTAGATCCAAAGCAGAAAAAGCTTTATATCAATCCAGACACTGGACATATATTAGCCAAAACTCCTTCCAAAAGGAAAGTCCGTTTAGAGGATGCTGGATACAAGATCCCACTTAAGAAGAAGAAAGACGTTGCTACAAGTCCTATCCATCCAACTTTCCCATCCCCTCCACCACTTACACCATCTTCACCTTTACCAATACTGCCAGGCTTGGATCCACTACACATAACACCACAGCGATCTCCTCACACACAGCTTGATTTTGGAGATGGAGATGATGATGAGGATGACAATATTCCTTTACTTACCGATCCGTGGGATGATTATAATATTGATCCAACTATAGATAATAATCCAGACCTATACCCTGCAAAACCTTCACCTCCAGATGATAATGTTTCCTATCTAGAGCTAATTTCCAGAGCAGCAGCATATCATGGGGTTACACTGCACAAAGAGACTTTTGATGACGACATTTTATTTGAGACACTAGTCTATACACAGAGTTAGCCAGAGTCTCCCTATGTTAAAAGGCATGATGAGACATGCAGATGACATTTTTAAGGACCCTGTTCATGCACAAATTTTAACACCTTGGGTTGATACAAAATATAAACCACCACCCTCTGATCCGGTTTTCATTATAGGACAGCTCCCTCTCGATTCACTGGTAGTTTCCAACGCTCGTAAAAGAGCGAACTCACAGACATCTGGAGGTGCACCTCCCCCAGATAAATAATCGAAGCTTATTGATGCATCTGGTAAAAGGGTTGTTGCTCAAGCTGCTAATCACTGGCGCATTGCCAACATGCAGGGCAGGGCGTACTAGCAAGGTATGACGGGGCGCACTGGGACGAGATGGAAGGCCTACTTCAATACCTCTCAGAAGAGCACAAGAAAAAGGCACAAGAGCTAGTCCAAGAAGGAAAATTTGTATCTGATACTTCTATTAGATGTGCACTAGATGCTGCTGACACCGCAGCGAGAAAAGTTAACACTAGTATTCTCTTACGTCGGCATGCCTGGCTTAGAATTTCAGGTTTCAAACCAGAAGTACAACAGTCTATTTTAAACACTCCTTTTAACAAACAACATCTTTTCGGACCTCAGGTTGATGAGGCTTTAGAAAAAATGAAAAAAGACACAAAAGTGGCAAAATCCATGGGAGCACTGCAATCTCCCTCAAGCAGAGGCTCTTTTCGTCGCTCATTCTATAGAGCTGGGTCTATAACTACATCCTCAGACCCAACACTTCCTCTTACAAGTCCCAACACGCAATCCTCTTCGAGAAGGAGGTTTCTTTAGAGGAACTACAGAGGAAACAATTTTAAGGGTAGAGGTAATGGCAAGTCAACACATAGCTCCCCTTCTCCCAATAAGCAGTAACTTGCCTACACTTCCCCTGATCATCTAACACCTGTCGGGGAAAGACCGTAACAACTTCTCCCCATTTGGCAATCCATAACATCAGACAAATGGGTGCTAGACATTATCCGACTTGGTTATTGCCTGGCGCTCACCAGCAATTCTCCAAACATTCCACCTCACACTCACAAACTCTCGTCGGAACACTTGCAGCTTCTCAAACAAGAGATACAAGCTCTTGTAACAAAAGGAGCTATAGAGCCAGTTCCATTACAGTACCAAAATTCAGGAGTGTACTCTCTGTACTTTCTAATCGCCAAGAAGGACGGCTCTTTAAGACTAATTTTAGATCTAAGGACGTTAAACCTACTTTCAGAAAATTTCCACATAGTCACGCTTCAACAGGTCCTTCCACTGCTACAGCAAGGCGATTTTATGTCCACACTAGACTTAAAAGAGGCATACTTTCATATTCTGGTTCACCCAGCTCATCGTAAATACCGCAGGTTTGTGATAGCAGGAATACACTATCAATTCAAAGTACTCCCGTTCGGAGTAACTACTGCTCCCAGAGTATTCACAAAATGTCTGGCGGTAGTGGTGGCACATCTCAGAAGACAACAAATTCATGTCTTCCCATATCTGGACGACTGGCTCCTCAAAGCCAGCACACACAAAAAGTGTCTACACCACACTCAGACTACATTAGACCTACTCTACCAATTGGGTTTCACAGTCAATGCTCAAAAGTCTCGCCTTCACAAATGCAGTCTTATCTGGGAGCGACTCTAAACACTTGCACAGCTCTAGCCTCTGTCAATGCAGCCAGGATTCAAAATATTCAATCTCTGCTAATACAGTTTTAGGCCAATCAATACTTAGCAGCCAGAACGTTCATGCAACTGCTAGGGATGATGGCATCATGCATCGCGATAGTGCCTCACGCAAGATTGCACATGCGTCCTCTACAGGAGTGCATAGCACGTCAGTGGAATCAGACTCAGGGTCAAGTAACAGATCTAGTGTTGGTAGACAGCCGCACCCGTCGCTGTCTGCAGTGGTGGAACACACCAAACTTATCAAAAGGGCGGCCTTTCATCGTCCCTGTTCCACAGATCATGCTAACAGCAGACGCATCCCTCACAGGTTGGGGTGCCCATCTTCACAACTTGACAATTCAAGGTCTTTGGGACAACAGGTGTACAAAGCTCTACACATCAATTATCTAGAGCTTCTAGCTGTATCTAGCACTGAAAGCTTTTCAGTCTCACCTCATAGGGAAAGTTGTCCTAGTCCACACCGACAACATAACAGCAATGTACAATAACAGGAGGGGACACATTCTCTCCAACTGTCACACCTCTCTCAGACAATTTGGCGTTGGGCAATTCATCACAAAGTTCATCTTCTGGCAGAGCATCTCCCAGAAGTGGACAAACAGATTACCGACCTCCTAAGCAGAAGGTGGCAAAAATTCACAAGTGGTTACTTCATCCCCAGGTTCTCCTTCCATACTTTCAACAATGGGGATTCCCACAAATAGATCTGTTCGCCACAGTCGACAACTCAAAATGCCCAAACTTCGCCTCCAAGTTCCCACACCCTCTATCCAAAGGCAATGCCCTATGGATAAATTGGTCATGGATATTTGCTTATTCTTTTCTGCCTCTCCCTCCATTTTTGGTTCGGAAGCTCAGGCAAACAACCCTCATACTGATTCTAGTAGCCCACTTGGGCTCGTGAACCGTGGTTCACGGCCCTTTTAGAACTGTCAGTAGTTCTGCATCAAAAGCTACATCTCAATTCCAGTCTTCTCACGTAGAACCATGGAGAAGTCAGACATCCAAATGCCAAGGATCTCAATCTAGCGATTTGGCTCCTGAAGTCATAGAGTTTGGACATCTTAACTTGCCACCAGAATGCATGACCATTCTTAAAGAAGCAAGAAAGCCTACTACCAGAGCATGGTATGCTGCTAAATGGAAATATTTGTTATATATTGTACTAATAACAATATTGATCCACTAATTGCATCTACTCAAAATATCATTTGTTACCTTCTGCATTTACAGCATACTGGGTAAGCCTACACTTCCATTGGTTTGCATCTTGCAGCAGTAGCTGCACATTTGCAAAACAGACATCTATCTCTGTTCAAGGTTCCAGTAATTAAAGCCCTTATGGAGGGCCTTAAGAGAATAATACCACTCAGAGTACCTCCAACACCAGCTTGGAATCTGAACATTGTGCTTGCACGGCTCATGGGTCCACCTTTTGAGCCATTACACAACTGTCCGCTACAGTTTCTTTCATGGAAAGTTGCCTTCCTCATTGCAATCACTTCATTAAGGAGAGTTGGTGAGCTACAAGCGTTAACCTTAGAAGAACCCTTCTTTCAACTTCATAGAGACAGGGTAGTTCTTCGCACCAACCCAAAGTGGTTTCTGCTTTCTATATCAACCAATCAGTTGAGTTGCCCGTGTTCTTTCCTCAACCCAGTGGCAGAACAAGCTCTTCTTACTCTTGATGTCAGAAGAGCGCTATTGTACTAAATTGAAAGAACAAAAGATTTTCACAAAACAGTTTGTGGCATTTGCTACACCTCACAAAGGCAATCCCATTTCTAAATCTGGTATTGCAAGACGGATTGTGCTTTCAAACCTGCTACACTAAAGCTAAACAAACTTTATCTATACCTCCTAGAGCACATTCCACTCGTAAAATTGGAGCATCTATGGCCTTTTTAGGTAACGTCCCTATAGCTGACATTTTGAAGCAGCAACATGGTCCACACCACACACTTTTACCAAACATTACTGTGTGGATGTGTTAGCACGTCAACAAGCCAATGTAGGCCAAGCAGTGCTAAAAACTTTTTCAAATAGCTGCAACATCTACTGGTTAGCCACTGCTTTGGAAGAATACTGCTATATAGTCTATGCAAAGCATGTATATCTACAGCACACATGCCTTGAACGGATTATGCTACTTACCCAGTAAGTATCTGCTCTTGGCATGTAGAGCTGTAGATTCACATGCGCCCTCCCACCTCCCCGGGCACCTGTATCTGTTGCAGTTTTGCATTATTTACATTACATACACATGGACATCTCTGTACTCCACCCGGGTACCTATACCTGTTGCAGTTTTCTTACCTTCCATACATACACATGGACATCTCTATTCTACCTTTACTAACTCCATTCTCACCCTGTTGCGGGAGAAAAATGTAAGAATGGAGTCGATGCCCATGTGCACTATCACCGAAAGGAGGAGTCACCTTACCTCGTGACTAGGAAAGACTTCTTCGAAGAAAAACAACTTGCAAACATCCGGACCCAACACTAGATGGCAGGAGTATGTAAAGCATGTGAATCTACAGCTCTACATGCCAAGAACAGATGCTTACTGTATAAGTAGCATAATCCTTATAATTTGTGTATGTATGTATGTATTTACCTACTGGCGGTTGCCAGTAGGCAGTTCTAGTTAGGACCTAGTTTCCAAATGAAAAGCGTTTTTTAACTTGCTTATAACTTTGGTGCTGTTTGATGAATCTTCACCAAATTTTCCCAAAAAAGTGTCCTCCTGTGTCTAGTTGTACATGGAAAGTTTTGGGGTGATCCATCAAGCGGGGACTGAGATAAAAGAGGGGTAAAAAAACTGCGTTTTCCATGTTGATTCCCACAGAGATTTTAGACCCGACTACAGCCTGAACCGCTGAACGGAATGACACCAAATTTGGCAGAAAGCTAGCTCTTGGTCCAGATAGAATACTTTTTGTTATTTGGTGTAAATCTGTTCAGTAGTTTTGGAGATACTTAAAAAAAATATTGTATATCTAGAGACGAGGACCCACCGTAAATCTTGCGCTGAGATCTAATTGTCTGCCAACCCTTCAACCAGGAAGTGCTGGCAGCCATCTTGGGACTGGGACCCAATCGACTCCCAAACAAAACAAGAAGGAATAGCACTTATCTGAACTGCTGCTGGAGCAGCGAAGAAAGAGGAGCATAAAGAGGCTACAGGGTCTATTGTACCTTACTCAGCGTCGTGATTGGATGAACTGTTCTAGAGCTTCTCCCTAGTGTTCATGGGAGTTGTAGGTTTTTGACTGTTTATCTTGGGGGGGGGAAAAAAAGGCTGCTGGAGAATTTTTTTAAATAATAAAGCGAAGAGAGTTACAGCCTAATCCTCGCCTCTGGGTCCTGACATAGAATTTCTTTTTTTTTGTTGAAAACATTAATGTTGTCACTGACATATTCACCTAACCATAACATTACTTTAACCTTTTGTTTCTCCAGTGAATTCCTAGTTGTTTTTTTTTTTTTTTAACGTAAAGTAATATTTTATTACCATACGTAAAGCCAACCCACCGCTGCACACAGCCTTTGGGCATGCAGGGCGAGGGGCTGGCCATAGGGCATGACCTCAGGCCAGGCCCTGTGGCAAACCCCGACAGGCTGCCAACCCCCTGCTGTGCATTTATGTCCCTGTGGCCAATCCACCCAGAGGCAGCCAACCTCACGTTGTGCATGGATTTTCATTGCATGGGGTTGGCCACAGGGCCTGGCTTGCAGTCAGGCCCTACCTCCAACTCCCCTCAGGCAGCCACTCGGAGGCAGCCAACCTGACGCCATGCACAGACTGTGCTCATGTGTGGGGTTAGCTGCATGACCTGTCTTGCAGCCAGGCCTTGCTTCCAACACCCCACAGGCAGCCTGGCTGTAAGCTGCAGTGGTTGACCCCAGGGTTTGTTCTGCCGCCAAGCCCTAGGCCCTGTGGCCAAACCCCCTGCAGGCTGCCAACCCCACACAGCCTTTGCAGTGCGCAGCATAGGGGTGGCCTTCGGGCCCGGTAACCCCATCCCCCGAGCCAAATATAAAAAAGGGGAGCGGGTCCCAGAGCCCCATCCCCAAGCCTCATTGGGCCCTGGGGACCCCATCCAAATGGCCTTTCATTTGTTTTAAAGATGGGGGGGGGGGCGCGCGCATGTTGCTTTCCTCCCAGAGTCTCAATAGGCATTTGTGGACCAATCCCCCAAGGCGTTTTTTTCCCTTTTTTTAGGTCTCGCCTGAGCCAGCGCATGCGCTGGTCTGGCGAGACATTTAGTGAGTGGGGGCTTTAGAAATCCGACCACAAGAAGTTTGCTTGTTGTAAGACACTGGCTCTATATATAATGCACCAAAGTGAGGTACAGTGTGTATAGAGTCCAAGGGTCTCCAGAGGTTTGGCAGAGGTTAAAGTTAGATAGAACCTTACTCTCTAAAGTGGTAGCTTGGTCGAGCAGTAAGGCAGTATCAGAGGACAGTGTAAAGCATTTGATGTACACACTCAGTCAGCAAATGAAACCACACACTCAAGAACTGAACTCTAGGCCAATTGTTTTGTATAAAAAAATATACTGTTTTATTTTAGAACCACAGGTTTGCATAAAAATACTTTCTCAAAATAAGATGCTGTTTGTTGAATACTTTCAATGAACAATAGACTTTAAATGCAATATGGCACAGGGGTTGCAATAGGCAACACAATACTTGGTACACTATAACATTGAGCTCAATGGGATTTTTAAGTAAACTGTAATAGAATTACTTTACGAACGGTTTTCTTACTCTGGGCTAGATCCTGGATTCAGCCGTGGTGCATTTCCTGTAAACAGTTGAAAGAAATCGTTTTTGTTACACAGGCGATTTTTAAGGAATATTTGTATGTTGCAAAAATCGACACTTACAAAAACCAGGCAATGTTATCCTATGGAGGAAAATCAAGTTACCGGAAAATCACAGTTGTACTCACTTTGTCTAATCAGTGCTGGGCACCTAGATCCAGCACTGGGAATCTCTCCTGAGAACAGGTGAGTAATTTCGTTTTTTGATACTCGGGACGATTTTTAGTGACTATTTCAAAGTTCCAAAACTCGACGCTTAAAAGAATTTCCAAGTGAAAACCAGTCAATGTTACCCTATGGAGAAAATGCAAGTTATCGGCTTTCAGGTAAGTACTCGGCTGGCAGAGTTAAGGTTCTGGGGCAAGACTCAGGGGTCTCCCAGGTTCAGGTTTGTACTGTTGTTACACCCTCAGCGGCACAGTGGCGGCCGGGTGCAGAGAGAGTAGGCCCAACGTTAGCCTATGGCGGGCGTGGGGCCTTTGGTTGGTGGCTGCTGGCAGGCAGGCTACTCGGCTGTGGGAGCAAAGCTCCTGGTCACTTACTCAGGACAAGTGGGGAAGTCGAACAGGGTAGTTGGTGCACCCTCAGTGGCACTAGGGCGGCCGGGTGCAGTGGGCTTTTGGACCGTCGGGCGCCCAATGGATTTCAATGGGAAAGCTGCAAGACGAACAAAGGCTGCAAACTCGGGGACGGTGATTCTTCAGGTGCGACCACCACTTCGAGAGGTAAGTTGGGATGCTGTACGAGGGGTAGACACCCAGGAGTTGGGCACAGGGGGCCGTGGGGCGCCGGGTGCAGGGGTGTCTTTAGGCGTCGGGGAAATCGTACCCTCTGCTGGTCGTGGTTGGAGGGGTCCCTGGTGTTGAGGCTACAGGCGTCGTCAGGAGCGTCGAGGGGAGTCCTTGGGTGCTGGATTCTTGGTCACAGCCGCAGGTGGGACGTCCTCGTGGTCTTTGTCCACTTTGGCTCGGGCCGGGCTCGGCGGGTGCAGAGTGGGCAGGATCCGCGGTCTCAGGCTGGCCTGGGGTTGCAGATGTTTTGAGCAGAACCACTGCTCGTGGGAGTCCCAGTCTTTTAGTTGAGCAAGGCAGTCAGGTCCTCCGGGGTTTTTGAGGTTGCTGACCACTGAAGAGGCCGGAGTTTAGCAGAAGCAGGTTCGAGGGTCAACAGGCCGGTAGGGCTGGGGCCAAGTCAGTTGGTGTCGTCCTCTTGTTAGCAGCTGCACGGCTGGTCTTCTTTCTTCTTGTTCTTGTTGTTGTTTCGGAATCAGGATCTAAGGAAGGAAGGTTCAGGGTGCCCCTAAATACTGAATTTAGGGGCGTTACAGGTAGGTAAAGGGCAGGGACCAATGGGTCCCTTCCCTGGGGTGGGTACACCCCCTACTCTGTCACTCTCCAGTGGGAGGGGGGCAGGAGCCTGTCCTTGGTTGGCTGGGTCCCCCCATCCTCAAGATGGCGGGGACTCGAGGTTGTGCTTCACCTCACCTCCCCCACCCTAGGGGTGGAGTTGGCAGAGGTGGGCACACCTCTCTTCCTCACTTTGTTTTTCCCGCCGGGTCTCCCGCCCAAAAGGGGGGGGTGGAACCAGTGGGGACCAGTTGCTGAGTACAGCAAGTGGTCTGTAGAGGCTCACAAAGGCGGTATGCCTTTGAAGCTTCTCCTTCGTGAACCCTGCCCATCCTGGGGGAGGAGGCTTGGCACCTCGTCCCAGGATGTGCATTGTTTCAGGACCCCGAGAGCAGCAAGCTCTCGACCCAGGGGTCCAGAAACATGTCTGGGGGTGGCAGCCTCGGCAACCACTCAGTCAGGTCACTGGGAGTTGGTCGAGTTTCAGGGGGCATCTCTAAAATGCCCTCTGTTGTGCATTTTACATTAAATCCAACACTGGCATCAGTGTGGGTTTAATGTGCTGAGAAGTTTGATACCAAACTTCCCAGTCTTCAGTGTAGCCATTATGGTGCTGTAGAGTTCGTACTGACAAACTCCCAGCACCATATACTCTTAATGGCAGCACTGCACTTCCAGTGCCCAGGAATGGACCTGGGTACTGTAGGGGTACAGGGCTCATGCACCTGTACCCTCACCACTGGCATAGGGCACCCAGCTAGAGGGGTGACTGATGTATGCCAGGGCAGTGGTTTGTGGGCATGGCACACAGGGATGTGTGCCATGTCGACTCTTCACTTTGTTCTGCACCAAGACACGCAGCCTGCAAAGGCAGTGTGTGTGTGTCAGGGTACAGGGCCTCTAAGGGTGGCACAATAAGTGCTGCAGTCCTTGGAGGCCTTCTCTGGTCACAGTGCCCTGGGTACCAGTGGTACCATTTACCAGGGGCTTACCTGTGGCCAGAGATGCCAATTGGGTTTAGGCTTCAATGCAGTTTAAGGGAAGGAACACAGGCTCTTGGGTACCTGATTGGCAGGAGCCCAGGGCACACTCAGTCAAAGCACATCAGCAATTCAGCAAAAAGTGGGGGCATACCATGCAAGAAAGAGGGCACTTTCTCACACTTGTGGCCTAAAGCTTGCGGTTACGCGCGCGGACAGCCGCCATCTGGCTTTCCTCGCGTCACCCGTACAGCGCGCGATCAGGCGCCATCTGGCTTTCCTCTCTTGCTTGCTCTCCCAAGCGCCTCGCTCTGCCCCTCCCCACCACAGAGCGCGTCTCGCGGCCGCGCGTCTTATTTTGCTTGATCCGATGGTATTGGAGCGCTTGTTTAAATGAGCTGAGTTGAAAAGCTACGAACATTAGGTAAACAGTATCTAGTGCCCCATATTGTGTGTTTTGTTTTCCTGCTTCTTATGGTTTAATTTCGGCTAGTCTTGCTTCAACCGTAATTTGAATAGTTGTTACTTTTGGTCATCGAGCCGTACGTTTCACTGAGGACACAGATGCGCAGTGCCGGAATATATGTGTGTAAACAATGGAAGCTATCCAAACCAAACATGGAGCCAGCACGCCAGGCAGCTTTTAATGATGTGAACCACATCTGTCTGCAAAATAATGATTTCCTTGGAGGTAATAACAGACTGTTGTTGGTGCAGCAGTGTTTTGCTACCTCACCATGCTGATTTTGTTGTTTTGCATTATTTCTGATGGCGACAAATGATCTGAGTATTTAATCTCCGCTGCTGACCGCACTCCCCTTAGCAAACTATGAATGAAGAATGACCCAGCTACATATTTGTAAAAACCAGTGCACCCTCTCGATCACCCCCAAACATGCTGCATGACTTTACATCCATGTTCTTAATTTATGTTCACATACTTCCTCCCTTAGAATTTGTTCCGTAGTTATTTGTGACTGCGACCGACGCACATAGGAACCTATAAACAGACACCAGCAGTCAGTGGCATTGCTCACCAGATCTTCCGATGCCAGCACGAGCTCAGCTAGGAGATTGGGAGTGCTTTCTCGGTCGTCCTCTGAGAATCTTACACAGGAGGGCAGATTGTAACCAGCTATTTAGTTATTTTATTTTAGACTAATGTTCACCAAGCTCATGGTCTAGGAGCAGCCTTCATATAAGGCAATAAAGGCTTGTATATGACACATAAGGGAATGCTTCGTTCTGTTATCCTAACCAGTTGTCCCTATTTTATCGATCTCGCAAAACTCGTGCATTTTCCTGTGGGGATTCGAACCCTTGACTTTAAGGTTACAGCTAAAGCATCTGTACTAGTGTGCAACCCACTTAGCAATCCGATCCTACTGATTAAATTCTACCAACCTGGGCAACACTGGGAGCATGCAAAGATAACAATAGGTTGTTCGGAATACCGATTGTTTCAAGTGTCAGTTAATGTCGGATAATGTAAGAAACTTTCATGTTTGTAAAACATGTCTCAAGATCAACCAATAGATACATTATTCTAGTTTGCACAAGGTATAACACATGGTATTGCACAAAAAACGATCCGCATATAACCGGAAAATAACTGAAGAGAACGTTAACATTTGTTCTTATTTATAAATCCGGACATTAGTGTCATTTGTTCGACAGAATATTAAATGTTTTTGAAAAAGGTATTTACCATCTGTACCTAGACACAAAAATAATTGCCTTTAAAACTGTTGAATTTTTGCATAAAATGTATTAAGGTGCAATAGCACACTTGAAACAAGCAATGTAAATTAAGTCGCGCATATATAACGCTGCTTCATCATAACGTCTTGCAATAAAACATCTATAATGTTTTCGAAACGTGAGCATGTTTATGTGACATCCTGAAGACAAAGGCTACTTGTACAAAACCATGAATAAATAAATGATCAATGTTTTCATGTCAGAAAGGGTATATAACCTTTACCATGTTACCACACCACGCCTTTACATTGCAGGATAATCTTGGGCGCTTTATGGTGCAGGACTTTACCATGCATATCTAATAGAACAAGCATTGGCATAGCCAATAGGTCTCGCCTTTGGGACCTTATAAGTGTTTAGTTATCCAGCACAATATCCTTGGTGCAACAACATAAAGTGTTGCATGGCTAAACACTTATAAGGTCCCAAAGGCGAGACCTATTGGCTATGCCAATGCTTGTTATTAAGGGTAGGGAGGGCGTGCAACCCCCCCTCCTCGAGCCTTTTCTGGCCTCTGGGATCCCATTCCCTGGGGTCTACTTTCAATATAGATGGGTGCCCTGATGCAGAGAGAAGCTATTTATGCTGCTACCTCCGGGCGGGAGCAATCTATTTCCCTGCTGCATCAGTGCGAGCAGGGAAACGGATCACAGGTCTGCTCCCAGCCAGAGGGAGCATCTTCAAATCTCCTGCCAGCTAGGTGCAGACTTGTGTTTGCTCCCGTTTGGCTGGAGATTTTAAAATGCTCCCGGCTGTCGAGAGCAAACACAAGTTGTCCTGCCCATGCAGGTGCGGGCAGGAAAACTGCTGTCTTAGTGTGGGCTCTCTGGGACACATCAAGTGAGCCTGCCCTGGGTATGGGGTCCCTAGGGCCATTAATGGCTCAGGGAAGAGTTGGCCCTCCTCCCTTTTTGTTAAAAGTACTGCCCTGAGGGGATGGGATCCCCAGGGCCTATAATGACTCTGGGAGGGGGCGGGAGGAGGGCACGGGACACCCCTCCCCTTTAAAGAAATAAATAGTCCCCGGGGGTGGGCTCCCTGGGCCTTTGAAGACTCAGGGAGGTGGGGACTGTTGGGTTCCCCTCTGCGTCCCCCTGAAGGCTAATGGTAGAAGGGGGAATCACTGCCCGCCCCTTACCCCCCGCCCCCCCAAACTTTGGGACAGGGGACTAAGTCCCAGAGTCCTGTAATGGCTGTCGGCAACATTTTTCTGGTGACGGATTACCCCAAATCTTTTCATGTACAAACTAGTCAAACAGTAGCAACGTTTTGGAAAGTTTCGTAGGGATTCGTCCAACAGGGCCAATTCTTCTTTGGAAAGAAATTTGGTGAGCAGAGAAGTTGAAGCAATCTTTCCAAATAGCAGCTTTGTAGGCTCTTCTTGATCGTTTTAAAGGTGGAGTTGTTTGCTTTCCTATTGATATTTACATTCTTTTGGAAGCCTGCTTAAGGGTTTTGAGATGCTGGTTCAACACCGGTTCTTGGGCTCTAGTGCTCCGACTTTTGAATTATGTAATAGTGGTAATGGGGTTTAAGGACTTAGAAATCCATTCATGAAACTGTTCGAAAGACTGAAGGTCAAAGGAAGCAATAGTAGAGTTCTTCAGAGCCATAAAGGTTGATGAAGTTACCTGACGGCACCTATCAAGAGAGAGTGCCCAATCTGGTCTTAGGGTTTGCATATCTTGAATATCAAACCTAATAAATGATCAGCCAATGGATAGGTGGCAGCTGGGACAACTGATACCATGCTCTGGGTGGCAAATAGAAGTTCTGTTTCCTGACTGCCAGAATGGATGAAAGTGGAGCTAATTGAGTTTGAACATGCGTGGAGCAGGCACCCATATTATTAGCCAAATCTGTGTTGTGGGTGAGCTGCCTGGATATTGAAGAAAATGAAGATGGATGATTTGAAGTTTAAAAGGGTGAAGAGGCTCGCTATATCAGCACCGACATTTGAGGTGGACCCTAGGAGGTTGTTAATGGCAAACATTGCTTAAGTATTTGTCTGATGTAGATACTTGGGCTGCTAGTATTTCAGATTTATTGATCACGGGCAAGTCATTGGAATGAGCTGAGAACTGAAATTGGACTGAAATGCTGTCTTTAGTGTGGTAAAGATAGTCAACATGGAAGACTCTGTATATTAGTCGGGTATGGGGGCAAGGTTGTCAGGAGCGGACTACTATTTAAGCCAAGTTTTCGTAGCAAGAAAAAAAATTCTGACCTGATGTCTGATAGTAAAACATGTATTTTGGAGCAGTGCTTGGGATGTGACAGACTTTCATAAGAACCACATGGAGTGAGCAAGGTGTTTCCAGGTGAGGGTTAATGTGGCTGTAGGGTGTTAATCTATTCCTGGTGGTTGGAGAATCTGAGTTCTGAAGTGATGTTAACCCTGAAAAGAGAATATGAAAAAGGTAAACAACCTTTTCCGCCTGTAATCGAGCATTCGGGCAAAGTCTGATGTTATTACACGCTCTCTCTGCCGGAACACTCCCCATTTGAAAGGCGGCTGGGTTTGAAGGTGAACTTTGGCTAAGACCAAAAAAAGTAATATGTGTAAACACCAGGACTGAAATAGAATAATCAGTTAATGCAGGTTAATGTTTAATTATAAACATCACAAAAACAAGTAGTTCCTTGCAGTGCCACATACTGCTTATGCGTTGTTTGTTTTCTTTAAAAGAAAACAAGGTTAGTTCAATCAGACCTTGGTGAAGGAGAACATGTTGTGGCGTATCATGGGAGGAAATAGCAGATTGCAATGTTATCAATTTCGCAATGGAATCACAAATTAGTTTTCTTACTCCCCTTGTTGTAAGCCTTATTCAAAATGTTAATTATTCATCCTTCTCCCATGACTCCACAAAAACTCATGAATCACCAGTCTCCTGGATCATTTGTGTTTTCCATTGCAGTTCTTGCTTTGGTGTTGGGTGTGCACATCCGTCTACTCTCTTGGATTTCAATCTCCCAAAAAAGAGCCATATCAGTCATTAATATGCTCCAAGTTTTGGCACACCTTTTTAAATGTGCTCTTTTTTCTAATTAGCATTCCTCTCCTGCCAAGGTTAACCACCTAATATCTTGAAAAATAAGACTCCTGGTCTTTTGCAACAACCTATTACTTTCAAATCGTACTCTGGAAGAAATATCCACTTTGCTTTAAACTTTGTTTTATACAGTCCTAGGTGTAGAAGACACCACAAAAAGGCAAAGCCCCACAATTATAGTTTGTTTGGTACATCTCTCTATCCCTGGAGGATGTTTTGAGGGTAACTGTGTTGAAAATGTTTTTAAGGGGACACACAATAACTCTTCTGGATTTAAGCACTTTACCTCTGTGAGTAGGAGCGTTGAAATCACCGGTACCAAATGGTGGGCTGACTTATTACATTGGACTGTGCGGAGTTAAGCGGGTCATCAGTGCATGTACTTTAAATGCTAAATTGACCAAATAAGGTCCCCTGATTAAAGTTAGTTCAAGAAAACGTGTTAGGAGTTGAAAATAGGAAACACAGGCCAAAAAACAAATGCTGTGCATATCGTGGTTTGAAATTATATCATTGTGGGATCCTTTCACTGGCTAACAAATATTTTATAATTGTTAAAATAAAAATGCTGCTATGGAGAACTAGAGTATTTATGCACAGTGAATCTACTATGCAATAACAGAGGTCAGTTATTTTGTTTTGAGGACTGCTCTGGTGTTATATTCCATATAGGTACCCTATATAGTCGCAGGTAACTTCGCAACCTTTCACCTACATCCGTCCCTACATTACATACATAACGGTTCTTAGGCACTGACCTTTTACCTAGATACGACACTGCATTTAGAACGCAGGTTTTTCCCTGGTTCGATTCTCATACATTATGCATGAGGCTTCTTGGAAGCACAACAGGACTAACATTAGGATTACCATCTCCTGTATAATATCTCTGTATAAAGTTCAGGCCCAACGTCATTCTTTAGGCCGACACAGTAACACAGCAAGGTAGGGCCCCTGGGGAAACCTATGGGTATATATAAAACACATCTTGCTTAGGAAGATAGAGGAGACCGTGACTTCCCGGCTGACACACTGACCAGAGACGCTGAGGTTCCTGCATGCAGACGCTCCAGCTAGCAGTGGTCTAACATCCCTCGCGGGGTGTCCAACTCGAGACCAGGACGGGGTCCCACATTCTCTAACTCTCAGGTAATGGGGTGGACTAGATCCTAGAGGGATTCTTGGCATAACACCTACATAGATGCTAGGTACATCTAGTTAGGGAGACATCGTAGGAGTACGCACTTTTTATCATGTTTTTTATGTACTTGTATATATTCATGATTCCTGCAAGATGGTAGCATCCCTTTACTTTCATAGTACTTCTAATCATATATCTCTGCTACTGTTTCATGGTTGTTGCAGCTCATCTATTATACACTGGAATAACAACTGTTCAATAAATACTTATTGAAACGCCCAGCCTGTTTATTCTGTGTAACTCTCTGAGACAAACTAAGTGAGCACGAGTGACTGAGCGAAAGGTAGTATATTGTTTCCACGATCCTGGGGGATCAGGGTTGTCAAGTTCTGAGGTTGCCAAGAACTATTCTCTCCCCGATAAGAGGAGACTCTAGTGGCACTGTGAGCTAGCTAATACAGACAGGCTAACGTATCCGGTGGGGGTGCATGGAATCCGTCCGCCACCAAACCCACAGTTTGTTATCCAAACGCGCAGATCCTGTATAGGCAATATAGGAACTACACGACACTGGTTTATGTTAATTCTTTTTTTCCAAAGTAATTAAGGGTTAAAGAGATGGGGATGTGAATTGACTTGGAAGAGTTATTGGGGATTACAATGTTAGACTTTGAAATGAGCCCTTTATTATCAAGGGTGGCTCCATTAATGAAAAGAAGTTTGTGATAAGGCTGTGTATATTTTCCTAGGTGAAGCAAGACCGGTGCAGTAAGTAGTTGGATAGCCCAGTCATTGTCCCTGTTGTGTAGTAGTGTCGCCGTGAGAGAACTATTAGTGACAACATAATTAGAAAACCTACATAATCTTCTACAGTTCTTTAAGAAGCATGCTACTTGAAAATGATTTAAAAAAAAAAATGATTTTAAGTATTGTCAGGGCAAGGTACGAACGTACAGAGGGCTGTCAACATATGCACAATAAAAAACATTCTCTTTTTGGACATTTTTGGTGAAAATTTGCTTATCCTATGGGGACTAAATGCAAACTGTACTTTGAGAGGTGATTGAGCAACTGCCCAGAATGTTGAGTCAAATCATAAAGTGAACATTTGTGCTGGAGCACAAAGTTCACATTCAACAGACTGTATGGTGAATATGTTTAACTAACTCCAGGCCTCTGACATAGGAGCGGAACCCAAGCTTTGAGACCTGGATCTGCAAATATAAGTTCATAAGGTTGCCATATTTTTCCAGTCTCTCACCATAGTGGTTATTTCATTTTTCTGCACATATATAATCTGCAGTTTTGACCACCACGCACACATCTTGCATTGACATCAAATATCCAAGAACATCCGTTGTGAACCATGCACCCGTTATATTTAATATCATGGAGGCTCTCTCTAAGCATGTTTTTGTGTGTACAAGATCACCACGCACAGTCCTGCCTTAAATCAGAAAGGGGTGATGTACAATCTATGGTGATTTTATTGGCATTCTCTTTTTGCTGTGGACATAGACACTTAGGTTGTAGATGCTCAAAACCACCCAGTAGCACAAACATCTTCTGGAATCTCTAGGCTTCGTTCCTCCTTCCAACTCTTCATGAAACCGTTTGCAAGGCTTACTTAAGTTTACCCACGACTTATATGGATTTTACTCTCCCTCCCTCAGGTTAGTTACATGTTATGCTTTGATTCCTTCTGGGTTACCTTCTGTATGCTGATCACAAAAAGGTGAATGGTGCAGGAAAAGACCATTGAGGGCACAAGTCCTTCAGTTAGAGCCTCTGTGTGATAAGAAAATGAATTGCCTAATGTGTCTTTTCTGTTCTGTTTTTTTTTTTAGGTCTGGCTGTTGGGCTAGGTATTGGGGCATTAGCAGAAGTTGCAAAGAAAAGCCTTCGGTCAGAGGACCCTAAAGGTTAGTAAAAAGTGATGTATGTGCTGAAATAATTTGGACCTTTGACATAAGAGGGGAAAGAAGCATACTTTTAAAAGAATTTGCATTGTTTACTTATTTTTTACTAGCTTTTTCTTCTGTGAAATTATACCGTCTAATATCGGGATAGTAGACCGTGTATGTGCATTTTGTGATTATTGTGGCTGTAGGGGTAAAGTCTGTTTTATTTCATCCCTTCGTGTTCACATGCACCCTTCTACCCACCGATGGCAGTCACTAGGTGGCCACATCCATTCCCAAAGCACCGTAGACTTACCTGAGTGGCTGTAAAGAAAGAATGCTGTAGTGTTTGTCATTCCCAATCAGATGAGCTGCTACAAGAATTCTTAGGAGCTTTGTGACCTTTTCTGGGCATGCCTTCGAGACTTGATATTCATACCCCCTCCAGAGAAAGACAATGTGATTAGTGGTTTAGTAGAATCTTAGTTCATTTGACTTGAAGGGTTTACACCATCCCTTTTATGAGTGAAGTTACTATTCCAATTCTATTAATTATTGACTAAACAAGCATAGTGATTCACCATGCTCGCTTCCACTTGGATATTTGAAAATTGTGCTCCTCTTTCTTGTTTGGTTTTTGGTTCACATTCTTGCTTTTGGACTGTTTGCAGGAGTGCAGGCAGTTACTTGGATTTGAATGCTTTTTGCTTTCCACATAATTTGAAACTTAAAGGGCTTAACTTCCTGTGACTGATATTTCCAAACCCTTTTTACTGTTTTGCATCGTTCTTGATAGGCACTGATTGGGGCGGATTATTAATTAGAGAGATCTTTCCTGCTGAAATAACCATCCCACTTTTGGATAATGGTGAATAGTAATGGGCACGGCCATTGGAGGGTCTTGTAACATTCATGCCAGAAAGACCACGTCCCTTGTTCTCCATACCATACGCTGTAGACTTGGAAGGTGCTGCATTTTCTCTGAACCACTTGCCTTTTTGCAAGTTACTCAAGACGTTCATTCTTATCAAGCTTTCTAACTATTGCCAAAATGTATGCCTTTCTATTTATATTATAATTACATTATTTCCTTTCTTGTGCTTTCACATAGACTGCCTTCTTGTATACAGTGTGAGAACGAACTATAAGCTAGGTTTCTTAAAAAAAAAAAATTGTTAATGAATCATTGAAAACAGCCTCATAACGGGGCCCTTTGTTGGTGTCTCAGTACCTCAGAGGCTTTGACCAGTTCCTGCCCAGTCACCCTAAAGGTCCTAGTTCTTCAATCCCAATTAGTACAATGCCTCCCTAATGGGCAGTAACTGGGACAGCTTGTCTGGCTTTCCAGAGATACCTCTTTGGGGAACTCTGTATTCACGCTCATTCCATGTCTTTCGCGAACTTTTTGCATCTCTGTGTTCTATCCTGGTTTCATCCTGCTGGCTATCCCTCCTGTTTTACCCCAAAGATTGTCTGGAAAAGGTAAGTGAACCCTTTATTCCCCAAACTGTTCCAGCACCATGGATATGGACCAGGGTTTTTGAAAATTGCTTCCAAAGGTGTCCCTAGTTAGTGTTTTCAAGGCAGGTGATGTAGCAAAATAGCCTTGGTATCTCCACTTTGAGGAATCTACAGCTGGTCTTTAAAGTCCTCTACTCTTTTGTACCGATGTATACCAAACTACTGTTTTTTAGGCACACTTAAGTTTACCCACTGGCGTGTTGGTCACACTGTGGGGCACGGCCCTGTGCACATTCCTCATGCACTAATACAAAACCAGCAAACTGTGCGTAAATAAGACTGAAGATGTTCTGGTTATTAATGTTTTGTTTTAGTGTCATTTACCTTTACGTTGACATTAAGCGTCAAATAATTCAGTGCAATACAACGAGAACGTCTCTTGGAATGTGGTATAAACATCAGTAATTTGAAAACGCAAAAATGAACTGCAGCTTTACAGTTCACATTTGAAGAGGTTTATAGACTCGTGTCGTTGAAATAATGGAATTGTGGTGCAAGGTTTTGCAAGATGTAAGGGCTGAAAGCAACGGGAAGTGGTGTAGTTGTATACTGAGGTGTTGTACCGTGTTTGTAATTTATGCTGTAGGTGGTGGTGATGTATGTTGCATTGTGGTGTATGGAGTTAGTGATGCTTAGTGTAGTGTCAGCCATATGTAGGTGGTGGAGTAGGTGATGGTCACAGATGCAGGTTGTGGTTTGTGAATCACAGGAGAAAGAAGCATCCTTCACTAATTCAGCATGGCGGATGGCGATTACCCACTGTTAGCTGATCCTAATCCTACTGAGGATACAAATAAGCTGATTGAAGGAAAGGGACAAACCTATGCTGTTTGATGTGCTTTTGGGGATGAGATGAGAATCTAAGGTTCACATGATGGTCGTAGTGAACGTGCTGCAGCGAGTGGGTGTTGGTGTAGTCTGATGGGTGTAACCGTAGTTGATGCAGGGGTTGAAGTTGGTGGGTCTGTATTTAAGAGGCCATGCCTTGCAGTTACATTTTGGATCTGCATCTTTAAAGCACTCTTGTGCAGTAAGGTAGTCCTTCTTATTGTTGCTATTGTAGCCACAGTTTTTTTTTTTTTTTTTTACAAGGCTTGCTCCTTGTTAGAAATTGGGGTTCTGGTTGGCAGCGGTATGCACCCTGTTCAAGCAGGAACCACAATCCTAATCAGGGTAAGTGTAGTACACACTAAACATGTACCTGTGCTCACCATCTGGTAGCTTGGCACAGAGCAGTCAGGCTAAACTAAAGAGGCAATGTGTAAAGTATTTGTGCGCACACACACACACACACACACACACACACACAGTAACACAATAAAAACACCACAAAAGTACTCCACACCACTTAAGTAAAATAGCCAATATTTATCTGAGTAAACAAGACCAAAACGAGACAACTCCAACATACACAAGTCAAGATATGAATTTTGCAAGAATAAATCAAAATGCAGTGCTAAGAGTCATGCAGCAGCAGTGATTTGAAGGCGCTGTGTCGGCAGATTCAGGGCTGCGTGGTAAGGAGACCACAGCTTTGGTGCAGGCAGCGTCGAGGTGTCGATCGCAGAGAATGCACCGGTTCCGAATGACGCTTCGGTGTCAATCTAAATCTAAATCCGTATTTGTAAAGCGCGAACTACTCACCCTTACGGGTCTCAAGGCGCTGGGGGCCGTAGTGGAAATTAAGTGAGCTATTGCCCAGAGTCACATGGTGCTGAGCTGAGCTGCCGCCGGAGCCGGGGATCGAACCGTGAACCCTGTTGCTCCGAAGTCAGCTGCCCTGGCCGCTGCACCACACCTCTCCATTGGTTTATTGGGTTGAAGTACCAAACAGTCCTTCCGAGGACTGGATTTGGCACCACTTGACAGAGCAGGACTCACAGCAGAGGAACTCGGGTGCTGGTAGCAAGATGCAGGTTTAGTCTTTGATATCCCCGAGACTTCTGAAACAGAAGGCATGCCCAACAAGCCCTTGGAGAACCTTTAGAGATGCAGGATATAGAGAGTCCAGCCCTGTCACCCCCCAGGCAAGAAGCAGCAGCCCAACACAGCAGAGCAAGCAGCAAAGTTGCAGTCCCTCCTGGCAGCACAACAACTCTTCTTCATGGTAGACTGTCCTCAGTTTCAGAAGTGTTCTGAGTATATGGTGTCAGAGGTCCAGTACTTATACCCTTTTCAGCCTTTGAAGTAGGGAGATTTGGTAGTACACAAGACCGTGCCCTTCCCTGGCTCCAAACACTCTACTGGGGGTTATGCAGCTGTTTGTCTGGGGACAGGCACAACCCTAATTAGGTGCAAGCATCAGCTCCTCCCTCTCTCTCAGGAAGACCCATCAGCCTTGTGATGGGCCATCAGGATATGCAGGGCACACCTCAGCTCCCTTTGTGTGTGTCTGTCTAGAGGGAATGCACAAAGCTCAGCTGTCACCCAACCCAGACGTGTATTCCAGCCAGAGACAGGCAGAGGCACAGAATGGTTAAAGGTCAAAATTGCCAACTTTCTAAAAGTGGCATTTTCAGGCCTGCAATTTAAAAACTAACTTCACTAAAAGATGTTTTCAAATTGTGAGTCCAGAGACACCAAACTTACTCATCCTATATTTTCCCAATTGGAAGTTACACATGTAAAGTGTTACAAGGCAGCTCCGTTGCTGACTTTATGGAGAGAGGGCTTGCTGTAGCGAAATACGGATTTAACAGTTTTTCACTACCAGGACGTGTAAAACTGAAAAGTACATGTCCTAACTTTCAAATACACTGCACCCTGCCCATGGGGCTGCCTAGGGCCTACCTTACGGGGGGCTTGTATGTAATTAAAGCGAAGGTTTGGGCTGAACTTACTAGGTCGAAATGGCAGTTTGAAACTGCACACATAGGCTTTGCAGTGGCAGGCCTGAGACATGTTTGAAGGGTTACTCATGTGGGTGGCACAATCGGTGCTGCAGAACCCCTAGTAGCATTTCATTTACAGGCCCTGGTCACATGTAGTGCACTGTACTAGGATCTTGGCAATTAATCAAATATGCCAATCAAGGAGAAACCAAATGCCATTACATTTTAGACAGAGTACATGCACTTTAGCACTGGTCAGCAGTGAGAAAGTACACAGAGTCCTAAAGTCAGCAAAAACTAAGTTCAGCACACAGTCAAAACAGGAGGTCAGAAGGCAGAAAGTCAGGGGAAACAACGCTAAAAGATGCCAGGTATAATGCTCCTTGTAATTCTCTCCTTGATTTGAGAGATCACCGGTCTGATTATTTGTCCATTGTGGATTTCCATTTAATGCTACTTGCGTTGTACAGAATCCAGATCAAATGTTAAATTTGGTCAGGTGAACCAACATGACCGGTCTACCTTCAAGCTCCCAGCTCTTACTGTTCTCCAAGCACACACTGCTTTCTGAACTGTTCTGCATATTTTAGCCTGTCTTTGGGTAAAAATCATGCACTACAGCCCAGACCCTTTTATTACCACAATAATCTGCTTCCTATCCTTATTTGGAGCAGAGTAGAGGATACCAGTTGACGGAGGAGATGGCCTAGTGGCCCTTGTGGGAGGAACTCTGCATCTCCTGGCATCATTTTTATGAACAGGCAACAAAATGGACTTTTCTTGAACGAGTAACTACTGGAAGAAAGGGATCGATTGGGCGTGTGTACAGAAACCTTTAGTATTTGGAAGCACAAATGCAGTAAGGTCACAAACTGTGTGCACAACATGGACATTTTTTAATAAAATACTAGACAGTTTAAACCTTTCACTGGTTGCTATCAAAATTTTACCTTCAGACCATCTGACAGCCTGCTGCCTTTGAATGTGGCTTAACTCTGTTTCCCTATACACACTCCATCCTGACAGCATAGTCTTTTTCTCCAGTTAACCAGTTTCCCACTTTTTAAATGTTTGTGATTACTTATTTTTTGCTGTTGATGTTTTTACTTATTACCAAATAAAACCTGTTAGACTGGTGTACTTGAATGCCCACATGTAGGAAAACATTGCTACCACATCAAGTGCCTCTCAGGGAAGAGCATTTGTTTCCTGAACTTAACTGTGCAAGTACCGGACTCTCTAGAGCCTCCCCCGCAGCTGACACAGGATTTTCTTGTGACTAGAATGATTCAGCGTGTACCCTCTACATATTCACTTCAGATGTACTACTTAGAACTTTGAACAAAGTACACACATATGGTTTCTGCACCCCACTCCCTCAGTGTTCAGTTCTACTGAAACATATATATCTTGTTTTGGGATACTTAGTCGTTCCTTGCTACACCCTTAAACAGGCATTCCTGTTTTCTTTGGACAGCTTCCGAGAAACCGCTGTTATTCTTCGTGTATTAACCTCTCCGAGTCCTTCATGGTAAGCTCTGCAACATACAGTCTGTACTTCATACATGCTACAGCTCTCAGTGAGTTTTATAGCAAACAGCCGCCTCGCTCTCCCTCGATTAGACCACTTCCTATCCTTCAATATCCAGACAACATTGTTATCGTGGACCACACAAAAGTAGGGTTCCAGCGAGCACTGACTAGCCTCCATGCATATAATGCGGAAGAACTTTCTTACCATCAACCCAGATAAAACTAAAATATTAGTATCTGAAAGAGACACGTTAGTGACAGATTCCTTACCTTAGAATATCCCCAGGCGTCAGGCTGGATCCGGAAAGTTTTGCGTAGCAGTACCCTTGCGCGTCGGTAGGCGGCGTCGTGCGGCTCCGCGTCCGTCGTCGGCGTCGTGATCGCCGGGATGACGTCGCGGGCAGTACTTAGGCGCCGCCCCTGCGCGCTGACGTCAGTTCTTCTTTTTCCGCGCCGGGAAGAGCAGTGCCCTGGTCATTTTTTGACCATACTTTTTGGTGATTTTTTCACTGTTTTTCCATCTTTCAAGGTGTCGTAGGGATGCCCGGCTTCAAGCGATGCGGCGCCTGTGCGCGGATGATGTCCGTCACCGACCCGCATTGGGAGTGTCTCTTCTGCCTCGGCCGAGGCCACGACCCGGCGTCTTGTACCGACTGCCAGGCCCTCCACCCGAAAGCTTTGCGAGAGCGGTCTCGAAAGCTCCTCGAGGCCCGGCATTCGGCTCCGCGGAAGCCCCGGACGCGTGAGAGGTCCAGGGGTCGATCGCGGAGTCCACACCGGTCGTCGGCGTCGAAGTCTTCTTCGTCCGGTAAGTCGAAGCACAAAAAGTCCAAAAGCATCATCGCTCTAGGACTTCGCCTCGCCGGTCTCGCGACTCGGCTGAGGCCCCTCCCGGCACCGTCCCCGCCCCCGCGGCCCCGGACATGCCTGTGGAGTCGCCCCCGCCATACCCGCCCTTCCCGGGTTCGGGGGCGGATCCGGCCAAAGTACAGGAATTCCTGTCGGCCATGGCCCGCCTCTTCGGGCCTTCAGGCCCCTCCGGTGCGCCTTCGGGCCCCGCGGGCCCTGATGGGGTTGCTCCGGCGTCGCCGACGGCTCCGGCCCCGGCGTCGCCCGTGCCTCCAGCCTCGATCCCGGCTCCGGCCCCGGCCTAGATCCCGGCTCCACAACCCCCATCGACGCCGGTCGACCTAACGACACCTCCGCCAGCGCCGATGTCTCCGGTGCCGTTCTCGACGCCGCCCTGGGCTCCGGGCGGCGTCGTCCCCAGTTCCTTCCGGCTCCGGACATGGACCCGGAGCGACGCCGCTCGACGCCGGCTCCGGCGCCGATGGGACCTTGGGTCCCAAATGTCCCTCCTCCTCCTTATTTTGAACCAGAGGAGGACCAGTTGGACTGGGAGGGGTCTGATGACCCTCTGACACGACACTGTCAGTACGATCAGGACTGGACAGAGAGTCTAGGGGAGGCCAGTGGTCTGGATACTTCCCCTGACACTGGCATGCTGTCTCCTCCCGTGGCTACGGAGGAGGGAGCCAATTTTGGTACGGTGTTGCGTAGGGCAGCTGGGGCCTTACGTCTCCAACTTCCTACCTTGACGGTCAAGCCTAACATCTTGACAGAGGTGCTTCAGCCGGCAGCCTCCTCTGCGGAGACTGTGCTGCCGTTTAACGACGCCCTCACTGACGTTCTTTTGGGCGCCTGGTCCAAGCCCAACACAGGGGCTCCTGTGGATCGGAACGTGTCACGACGCCATCGCCCAGCTCCGGGCGACCCCCTGTTTCTCTCTGTCCACCCCACTCCTGAGAGCTTGGTTGTCCAAGCCTCCGCTTCCCAAACCGCCTTCCCTACCGCCCCTCCGGATAGGGAATCCAAACGCCTGGATCATTATGGGAAGAAGGGTTTTTCTTCCTCCAGTGCTGGCTTGCGGTCCGTTAACACCGCTTGTCTTTTGGGCCGATATACCCACTCCCTGTGGGATTCGGTGGCGGATGTTTTGCCCCAGTGTCCTGAGGAGGTCCAGACACTGCTTTCCCGCGCCATTGCGGAAGGAAGGGATGCGGCTAAATTCACCATTCGTTGTGGCCTTGACACCGCCGACTCGCTGGGCAGGTCTATTGCAACGACGGTGGCGCTCAGACGCCACGCCTGGCTGAGAACCACTGGCTTTTCAGGGGATGTCCAGAATACTCTCATGGACATGCCCTTTGATGGAGTCGGTCTTTTTGGGTCCAAAGCAGACCATGCGTTGGAGCGCTTTAAGGACTCACGGGCTACTGCCAAGTCCCTGGGCCTTTCTGCTACACGCCCTCCGCTGACTTCTGCTTTTCGCCCCTATCGTGGCCACGGTAGGGGCGCCCTTCACGTCAGCAGCCCAGCCACCGGCCCGCGCAGCAGGCGTCTTCGCGTGGCCGAGGACGTGGATTCCGCCGTGGCGGATCGGGCAACCAGCGTGCGGGTCAGGCCACCACCTCCAACCCGTCCGCGGCCTCCAAGCCTTCCTAGTCCCTCCTTTCAGGTGCACGGCACGCCAGTAGGGGCAGGGTCCGCCATCACCTTCCCCACTGGCGCACCATCACCTCGGACAGGTGGGTCTTGGACATTGTCCGAAGGGGCTACTCCCTCCCCTTCTAGACCACCCCCCAGCCATGCCACCTCAATTCCACCGCATGTCAGGGGATCACTTGGTGCTTCTACAGAAGGAAGTCACGGCCCTCTTGACCAAGAGGGCCATCGAGCATGTTCCGACCCCAGAAGTAGGGCGTGGTTGCTACTCCCACTACTTTCTGGTGCCCAAAAGGGACAAGGAGGACATGCGTCCTATCTTGGACCTCCGGAACGTCAATCGCTTCCTCCGGAAGGAGAAGTTCAAGATGCTCACCCTAGCTCAGGTCTTGACTGCCCTCGACCCTGGAGACTGGTTGGTAGCGTTGGACTTGCAGGACGCATATTTCCACATCCCCGTCCTGCCGGCCCACCGGCGTTACCTTCGGTTCACGGTAGGCCCCGAGCATTTTCAGTTCACCGTGCTCCCCTTTGGCCTTACCAGTGCCCCTCAGGTGTTCACGAAAGTGATGGCGGTGGTCGCAGCTCATCTGCGCTGGGCAGGGGTTTCCAGTCTTCCCCTACCTCGACGACTGGTTGCTGAAGGCGGGCTCGTCCCAGGCAGTCGTCTCCCACCTCCAGACTACGGCCGAACTCCTGCACTCGCTGGGGTTCTCCATCAATGTGCCGAAGTCGCATCTGATTCCTTCTCCACAGCTCCTTTTCATCGGAGCAGTTCTGGACACGACGCAGTTTCGGGCCTATCCTCCCGAACGGCGAGTCCGGGATATTCAGGCTATGATTCCGATCTTTCAGCCTTTATCCTGGGTTTCGGTACGGATGACCCTGAGGCTGCTGGGCCTCATGGCCTCCTGCATCCTGCTGGTCAATCATGCCAGATGGCATATGCGGGCTCTGCAGTGGGACCTGAAGTTCCAGTGGGCGCAGCACCAGGGCAACCTGTCCGATCACGTCCAGATCTCGGAGGGGACTGCAAGACAGTTGCAGTGGTGGCTCTCGAACCGGCAATGGGTCATGGGCAGATCCCTCTCCCTTCCCCAGCCAGAGCACACAGTTGTGACGGACGCGTCCCTTCTGGGATGGGGCGGTCACATGGGAGAGGCGGAGATCAGAGGCCTCTGGTCTCCGGCGGAGTCCCGGCTCCATATCAACCTTCTGGAGCTCCGGGCGATCCGGCTTGCACTCAAGGCATTCCTTCCCTCTGTCAAAGGGAAGGTAGTGCAGGTGTTCACAGACAACACCACCGCCATGTGGTACTGCAACAAACAAGGCGGGGTGGGGTCTTGGACCCTTTGTCAGGAGGCTCTGCGCCTCTGGACATGGCTGGAACATCAGGGCATGTTCCTGATGGTTCAACACCTGGCAGGTTCCCTGAACGCCAGGGCGGACGAACTCCAGCCGCAGGTGCATGATGGATCACGAATGGCGTCTTCACTCGGAAGTGGCGCAAGGACTCTTTCTACAATGGGGAGAGCCTTGGTTAGATCTATTCGCCATCGAAGAGAACGCGCAATGTCATCAGTTCTGCGCGTTGGAATTTCCAAGGCGGCACTCGCTCGGCGACGCTTTTCGTCACGAGTGGAGTTGCGGTCTGTTGTACGCCTTTCCGCCTATACCACTTCTACCCAGAGTGTTGAAGAAGATTCGGCACGACCGGGCCCAAGTCATTCTTGTGGCTCCGGACTGGGCTCGAAGAGTTTGGTATCCCGAGCTACTCAATATGAGCATAGATCCCCCGATCCGTCTGCCTCTTCGGGAGGATCTTCTGTCGCAGCAGCAGGGGACGGTCCTCCACCCGAACCTGTCCAGTCTACACCTGCTTGCGTGGGAGATTGAGCGGCGGCAGTTGATTCCTTTCGACTTGCCTCCCGAAGTTTGTGATGTGATTCTGGCAGCCAGGCGTCCCTCCACTAAGGTGGTATACGCCTGCAGGTGGAACAAATTTGTGGCATGGTGCACAGCAAAGGTTGTGAATCCCCTTTCTGCCCCTCTTTCTGAGGTCCTTCTGTTCCTTCTCTCTCTGGCCCAACAGGGTTCTGCCCTGGGTACCATCAAGGGTTATCTCTGTGCTATCTCGGCCTTCCTCAGGCTCCCTGATCAGCCCTCCCTTTTCAAGTCCCCTGTTGTTAACAGGTTTCTTAAAGGCATTACACCCCTTTTCCCTCCTGTTCCGTTTGTGATGCCTCAGTGGGACTTGAACTTGGTTCTTACCTTTTTAATGTGCGCTCCCTTTGAGCCTCTGCATAACTGTCCTCTTCGTCTTTTGACTCTAAAGACAGCCTTTCTGGTGGCCATCACCTCCGCTCGGCGGGTGAGTGAGCTCCAGGCTTTATCTTGCAAACCTCCCTTTCTGTCTGTTCATCCAGACAAGGTTGTTCTTCGGACGCGTCCGTCCTTCTTGCCAAAGGTGGTTACTGCCTTTCACATTGGGCAGACCATCACTTTGCCTACCTTCTTTCCGCCTCCGCATCCTTCCAGAGCGGAAGAGAGGCTCCACCGTCTGGACCCAAAACGTGCGCTCTCCTTCTATATCGACCACACAAAACACTTCCGGGTGGATGACCAGCTCTTTGTTGGCTACGTGGGCGCCAAAAAGGTCGGGCGGTGCACAAACGAACCATCTCCCGCTGGGTTACCTTGTGCATCAAGACCTGCTATTCTTTGGCTAAGAAGGAGCCTCCTGTTGGGCTGCGTGCCCATTCCACCAGGGCAACAGCTGCTACCACGGCCTTGGGCCGCGGTGTTCCGCTGCCCGTTATTTGTCAGGCAGCTACGTGGGCCTCGCTGCACACGTTTACAAAACATTACTGCCTTGACAGTCAGGTCCGGAGGGACGGCTTCTTTGGCCGTTCTGTCCTCCAGGACTTCCTTGTCTGATCTTTGTTCGCAGACCCACCACCGGGGTTGGTATTGCTGGGGTATCTATTCTAAGGTAAGGAATCTGTCACTAACGTGTCTCTTTCAGATGCACAAGTTACTAACTTGTGTAACGATATATCTGTAAGAGACAGTAGTTCTTGACAGATTCCTTACCGCCCCACCCATCCTCCCCGTTCTGCGAACTGATTTCTAGGGTTAAGGACATCCCTTTCAGGGCCCTAGTATTTTTCAGACACCTATGTCAGCTTCTTGCATGGCTCTGCGTTCCTGGCGCGGAAAGTCGTGTACAGAACTGACGTCAGCGCGCAGGGGCGGCGCCTAAGTACTGCCCGCGACGTCATCCCGGCGATCACGACGCCGACGACGGACCCGCACGACGCCGCCTACCGACGCGCAAGGGTACTGCTACGCAAAACTTTCCGGATCCAGCCTGACGCCTGGGGATATTCTAAGGTAAGGAATCTGTCACTAACTACTGTCTCTTACAGATATATCGTTACACAAGTTAGTAACTTGTGCATTTGGCCGCTCTAAGAACAAAAACACGTTTAGATGCACCATAAGACCTATGACCATCACTTAGGCACTCCAATACATCTACCTGGGGGTGTGGTTCACCGAATCCGCTCAACTATCCGCCCATAAAAGCGCATTAAAAAGAAATCAACAGCAATTATCTACGGCTTAGCCAGACACAACAACCATTTAAACGGCCCATCTGCTGAGGGAATAATTAGTTATTTAAGCCTCCCTTCTTCCAGCTTTACAGTATGGCCACCAAGCTTTCCCTGGAGCATGTTCGGAATGTCTGGAGCATGCTCAGTGTGTGGGATATAAGAAAATATTCCAACTGCCGAAGTTCCTCCGCAGAACGAGAATTGGACTGGAACTTGGGCTAATGAAACAATCTCTAATCACCGAGGCAGACTTCAAGAGCACCAGAGAACTCACTCAAGGCCTGCCTCAGTCATTTTCGAAAAACCAGGTTCCCCGTGGAATAGATTACAGAGAGCGGTAGCAACCACTGCAATAAATCAAGCAGCATTCTCATTGGAGTCCATCACCTACACAATATAGAAAAAGACCATCAATAGACAAGTATGACTGGCCTCATTTCAGCAAGACCAAGCCTTTTAAAAAAGAATACAGAGCCCTTGCGCCCTCTAAACTCTTTGTATTTGGTAGCTAAAGCCCAGCCTTACTTCTCAGCTGCCATCAACCTCAGAACGCAGAGAAAGATCATGTATATGCGTTTGCTGGGCCTACGGATACTAGACTTCAATCCGGCATGGTCTAACCAGGACAATGGAGGTGCCTGTAGGTTATGTAACTACAAACACGAATCATGGCTGCACCCCCTGTGCTGTAGCCCTGCCATGGTCAAAGAAAGGAGAGTTTTAGTCGGGCAGACATTTCAGAGACGAGGGGTCCGGTCTTGCATAGAAGCATCAGCAGTGTGTTTCTCACAACCTGAGATCTCAACCCTTGCCCATTGCGGGAGATTTGTAAAAAAGCTTAGTGACTCTATATACTCTCGTCCCGAACCCAGCACAATCTCCAGAAACTTATAACTGACTACTACACAAAGAAAATGGGAGTCCGGCAACCCCGCCTGTTACACCCGCCATTTCAGGGAAAGACTCCAGAGCCTGAAAAATGCCCTTGCGTAAATTTGCTGCTGGCCCCCCCTGTGATCCCAATGGCAGGCCCTCCCTAGGCAACCAGTCCTCTTTTAAAGACTGTATTCACTATCAAGCTTTGAACTCCTAAAACTAGCCAGCCTTAATGCACTTTAATTTTTCTTCTGAAATTAGGGAATGTAGAAGGCACTAGCACTTTATACTGCTCCTCAAACTTTTATCATGTTTTAAGAGGTACCTATAATGACATAATCTATATCTCTTAAATGAAGTACAGTACATCTTTGTTAAAGTGGTTGACGCGGAAATCAACAGTGGGATAAATTGTATCTATATACTCGTGTGAATTTGCTGCTTTTAAAGTTTTTTTATCCTTTTGTAATGTTTTTAAGTAGCTGATACAAATAAAGAATACTACATATATTGTGTAATAGCAGTGAGGTATTTGCAGTGAGCTTCTGTCGTACCTTCTTTTTGGCTGAACCTATGAAGGGATCTCTTGTCTACTTGTGGCGTTACTTTTTATTCCTTCCTCTGCTGCTGCATTCTCTGCCTCTGGACGTTCAACAGCAGGTAGGTTTCATGAGTACTGATACGCTGTACAAGTTCACATTAGTGGACTTATGCCTGGGCTCTCATTATACCTCTTGAACTTCTGCATCCTCTAGTACTGTTAACCCAACGTCCTCAATAACTATGCTTTTCATTTTTCCATGCTACAGGTTTTCATTTTATTTCTCTTTTAAATCATTTCATACTTTTGGCATTCATTCTCTTTAACTAGAAACTGCCTGGACGCGCTGTCTGTAGAGGGCGCATCTCTGGCTCTACTGCTCTCCTCCGTCCCAGTTTGTCCTATTGATCTGCACATTGGATCCTCTTTAAAATTGCTGTTGTCTTTTGTTTTTGGGGAGTTTTTTTGCCCACATGCCAGATACCGCTCCAGTACTTCTACCGCCATTGTCATATCACTATTGGGACCCCTTTTGAATTGCCAGACCTTTCTTACCCGCGCTCCTACCACTGGATTCATTCCACTTTAGTGGGACCCTGCACTTTTTCTTCTTGCCCCCATGTCGAATCCCCCTTCAGGGACAGCCCGCTGAGTTGCTTTGAGTATTTTCTTTTACAAGCTTCTTAACCTGGATATTTTCTAGTTTCCACTGTGTTTTTGGCTGTTCCAAGTACTGCCTTTGTTGCGGATCCTGCTCTCTCCTACTAGCGCATTTGATTCATGGCCCCTTGTGCACCATTTTGGGCCTACTTCTCAGTTCAATTTACTCTCAACTGGATTCAGATTCAATGACTCGCCACATTGTCCTCCTCCACATATGTACCTCACTTTCTTTTGAGAGACATTTTGTCCCCAAGAATCCTGTGTGCCTTTATGGTCGTCGCCTCCCTTGAGAACTGCACCTTGATTTGCATAAGGTTTCAGTATGTATTACCCCAAGAGAGTTAAGATGCATTGACTCCTGTGTGTGCTCAGTTCATTGTTTTCGTCCTGATTGTGACCCTATACACTGTGGAGCAGTTGAAATGCAGTTAATGTCCACGGCTGCATGACATTTTGGAACAGTACCATAATGCGGAACATAACGAATTGATTCAGATAGACTTTATAAATATTTGCATGCTCTGCAAATATTTTGTGCATAGTATGTCGCCCCATTTCTTGTTTAATCACTCTTTTTGGCTGTTACATCATTCACCAGCACAGTGGTCACTTCTCACCCAGAGCACGTTTAAGTTTATTTGTTTATTCTTTAAATATTGACTCTTGTCTCTTGATACACTATCATAAAAGGTGTCTATTGATTTATGATTGTCCCCATAGTCTTTATTGTATATCTCTCGAATCAGTTAATGTTTTGTGACATATTGATTATATCACACAGTTTTTTCATTTTCCTGTGAAATGCCTTAATGGAAACCGTTATAAATACAAGTACGTTTGCCCACCCAGGGACTGTTGGCTGCTCCTGTGGTTATTTTGTTATTTGCTCCATGTTTTTAGGATCTGCATTTTGCAGTCTCATCTTGCTATGTCAGCAGGCCTTGGGCCCTTTGCAGGGCTGCCATCTCACTCCAATCCGGAGTAAACAATGTTTGAAGCCCAGAACTTTGTTACAAATAGTTACCTGGTGCGGTGGTCAGTGGGACTGTGCCAAGACAACAGCTCCCAATACACAAGGTTATCAAATGAAAGCCCAGAACTGGTAATTCTGCCCTGCTGAGATGTAGCTGGGTGGAAACTCTAGTATTTCTGTATTTTCCCCATCTTTAGGGCCATCTCTCTCCTTCTAAGCAGGAGACCTGCCCTGGCCATTTAACACATTGAACACAAAATTTACTAGCTTCTTCATGTATTGCTCGTCCCGTTAAAGGCAAGTTTCAGCAGTGGAAGAGGCAACGTTTCTAATATCAGGTGGAGCAGGAACTCATTGATATTGCTTGATCAAGATGAATTCTTTCTTCAGGATCTCTATTTATGCATGCATTATTTTTTTGCATTAGAGGTGCACGTCCCTATAGCAACTTAAATATTCCCCTGCAGCTTCGTCAGACAGTCTGGCACCACAGGTGCACACCGAAGGGGTAGGGTGTGATCTTTAGTTCCTTACTAATCACACCGCATAATAATGATTAGTGGCGATAGGGTGGAAACTGAGCCTTGAGTGGAGACAAGTTTGTGTTATCGGCTTCAGTTTAACACAAAGAGCCTAAGAACTCGATGTAGAAAGGCCTAACTCAACAGCTTTATTGCCTGCAACTACTTGGTTCTTCTGGTTAAATACGTGGACATGTTTTTTGTCCTTTCCTAATACAATACATTTCTGATTACAGACGTTGGTGCAGTATGTTTAGTATGCAGCTGTGCATATAGAATTCCCTTTCATTTGGTAGGTTGTGTGCGCTTTTCTAAAGCGCTGTGTTCACCGTGATTAGGAAGAGCAGGATGCCACAACGTCTTGGAAACAGATGTGCTTTAAGGGATCCTTTACATGTTTGAGTTCCAGTTGTGCATAAAGTGTTGCATCTTTTTGCTTAGTATTCTGGGTTTTACACGGAATGCTCCACTGCTTTCTCCTCCCAGTAATAAAGGCACTATCAACAACCTTTTCTTTGCTGGTCTGAGTCATTTAGATATAGATCTGCTTGTTCTAATCTTGGTTTGTATAGTGCTTGATGTTTAAGTCGCATAACTTCAAAATCCACTCTTAGCCATATGGTTAGCACGGGTAACGCCTGAAGGCTGGTGTTAGATGTTTGTTTCTCCTAGCACCCGTCAGAATCCTGAGAGGTTGGGTGCGGGTCAGGGTTAAGGTACTTTTGAAGACTTCAGATGCACATAGGCTTAGGTGGCAGTCGCTCTGGAGGAGCCATTTTATTGAGCTCTATTCTTTTGGGCTTTGTGCTTATATTTCTTGCTATTCGTCCAACTCTCCGTAGCAAACAAGCGTCTTGCAGACTTGTTTTTAGCAAAACAATTGTGTACATCAGTGAGTCGTTTGCATAATTACAGGAAAGGTGTGTTGAAGTGACGTTATAACATCCTGTCAAGTAATGGGGTTGTTGTAAACTGGCCTATTAGCTGACCACTGTGGATGACCCAAGAGCTTTGGGTCTCTCTGATCCTACCTTAAGTACGTACTCCAGCCAACAAGAAAAAAGCTAGAAATCCTCAGCTTAATCTGACATGGAAGAGGGACTAAGGTAGGCTAGGGACCAACATACCGTGAAGCCCTGCAAGAACGTGGTCATGAAGTAAGCTCTTGTAGTTGAACAAGGTGCAGTGGTGATGCACACAGCTAATAGCAATGTTACTTTTAAATCTGAATTAATTCAGCAGTAGAGTAGCTACATTGGAGAAGAGGTTGACAGGGGAAGCTCCTCTGCTAAGGAGGAGCGTCACCCCACTGCTATCGGAGCGTGAAAAATAAACTGATAATAACTATTTGTTATTTTATTTTTCGCTACGGGGCTGGGTTAGGGCAGGGCGGGAATTGGGGTCCCAGGAGGAGGAGTGGTAGCACACTCAAAGTGCGCGTGGCAGTTTGGCCAGGTGTCTTGGGCCGGCCAAACAGTCATGCACACCATGTTCTCTACATGGCTGTAATACACAGCCTGGTGGGGGACATGCACAGGCTCCATGACCCCGTCTGAGCACCGAACCACTGCGCTCAGACCAATCACAGCACTGCATTGCAGCATTGTGATTGGGTTATGAGAGCCTGTGTGCTTACGGGACTGAAGCAGAGACGGCGGCCGTGAAAAGGTGAGTGGTTTTTTTATTTGCTTATTTTTTTGTCCCGTCCCCCCGCCACCCCGTTTCCTGCCATCCGCCACTGGAGGTCGACCACGTTGGACAAGACTGTGAAGGACTTGGACCTAAGGTGCAAGGGCACACTACTGCACGTTTTGGGCCACTGACAATAGGATGGATACTATCATGGAAAATAGAATCCTGACCTATAGAACAGAGCTGGTTGGAAATACTGTTCTTAACCAATTGAGGGTGCAGTGAGTGATGTCCCAGTATTATTCCATTGCCTAGTGGGAGGAGGAGGAGCTGGTGCAGAGACACCTTAAGGATTCCTCCAGGTACAGACATTACGCGTGGTGGGCTGTATGGCATCTGCTTAGTTGGTCTGCCCCAGCATTCAGTGATCCTGCCATGTGGCTGGGATTCGGTAAGGTCCCCTGAAGGTCCTGCCAGTGCCTCAGTCTCTGATTCCTGCCACACGTCCCACGACCACACATCACCCTGCTTATTGCAGTACCACATTGTGATTGTGTTGTCCATCAGAACTCGCACAGAGCTGCTTTTGAGAAAGGCAGCAAGGCCTTGAAAGCTAATCCGGTGGCCTGCCACTCCCGAAGGGTGATGTGCTTTCTTGTCCAGATGGTCTCATCAGCCCATAGCCAAAGCATCTGTGCCCATCGTGCGCCCCAGTGGGTTAGGGAGAACTGCCTGCAACACGTCCGGCTCCCACCATTGAAGGTTTTGATCTGCCTAGTCTGAAACGCGGTTGTCTGTAAGGAAACCCTAATGCTGGGCCCATTGATGGTGAAGGTTGCACTGGTGAGCCTAATTGAGGACTGATCCCGAAAAGTTGGGATTATATTCTTAATCTGCCTGATTGGGTGTGTGTGTGGGTTGGCTTTGAATGCCACATGTCTACAACTGCCCTTATAAAGGGAATATTCTGCATCAGCGGGAGATGAGATTTTTGCTAGTTGATGGAGAATACAAGGGACAAAAGAAGCTGAATGGTCATTCTTTGGAGATCCTCAACTGATTGTAGCTCTCATCTTGACCAGCCAGTTGTCCAGGTATGGAAAGACATGCACTTTCAACCTGAGGAGATATGCTGTGACAGCCATAACTTTCGTGAACTTGGTAGGAGATGTAGCTTGAGCTGCCAACTTTGGACCTTGGTTGGCCAAGCTCAACATCCTGTGATTATGGGGAAAATAACTTAATCTCCCTGTGCCTACCAAAAAAAGAAATGTGTAACATAGTCTGACACTTTTGTAAAGCTCTCAAATACCCTTGGCCCACATTCACGCTAATAAAATAACTACTCTAAAAAAAAGAAAAACAATTGTGTTGGGGAGGGAGCTACCAAGCGCAAGGAGGGAGCTGTACCATGGCTAGTATTGAACTTCTACAGAGCTGAGGCCATCTCCAAACAGTCTGGAGTAATAAAAGGACATGCTCATGAGGAAACCTGTATGTTCGAGGCATATCAGCTGTAGATCATATGCTTGAGGCATATGAGCTGTAGATCATATGCTTGTGCATAGATCGCCATCTAGTGTTGGGTCCGGATGTTTGCACTTTTTTTTTTCTTCGAAGAAGTCTTTCCAGTCACGAGGTAGGTGACTCCTCCTCCTTTCGGTGATAGTGCGCATGGGCATCTACTCCATTGTTAGATTGTTTTTTTCCGTCATCTGGTTCGGATGTGTATCGCTGCGCTCCGGTTCGGCACGTTCCTCGGACCCCTTCGACGCGCAATCCATACCCTCGACGGTATTGTTATTGATCGCGGTTCCCCATTCGTCGTGTATCGCTTCAATTTTAAAATCTTCGATCGGAAAATTCGTGGAAGGCCGTCTGGCCGACCCGCGCCGACCGCTCTAGCAGTCGATGGAACGGACTCCCTTCAAGTTATGTCCCGGGTGTCGTGCTAAATTTCCACGCACCGACTTGCACGAAGTGTGCAACCTCTGTCTGTCCCCGGAACACGACGAGAAAGACTGCGACGCGTGCCGATCCTTCCGAACCGAAAAAGACTTTGTGATCGTTGGGCTCGACGTCACGAGGTGCAACAGCAAAGCGGCTCCGCATCGGACATCTTCGGCGAAGATTCCGACTCCGATCATCATGCCCAAGGAGCCGAAGAAGAAGAACCCTTCTCCGTGTCCGAGGCCGACTCAGACATCAAAGAAGAGGAGCAAGTTACTCCGGGTCAGCGTACCATGAGTAAAGTCAACCCCTTTCCCCCCTAACAACCTAAGACAAAGGCTACGGTCCCTCCTCTGCCTTCGGGCCAAGGTCGGCACCGACAAAAAGTTTCCGACGCCCCGCCCTCGGGCCTGGCTCCGAAACATAAAGAAAAGCCTTCCGGTTCGGGCTCGATCCGGCCTCATCTCGGTGCCGACCCAACACCTTCGGCACCGAAACACAAGTCCATGCCGACCCCGCCGGCGCCGAAAGGCTCTGAGCCGAATCCTTCGATGCCGAAACAGGCAACCAAGGAAAAAGAGACTCCGTCTAAAGAGCCTCGGTCCGATCACTCCATTTCTATTACCTAGACGACTGGCTAATAAAAGCCAGCTCGCAACAGAGCTGCCTACGCCACACTCGAAAAACAGTCCAACTGCTTCACGACCTCGGGTTCACTGTAAACCTCACCAAGTCTCATCTCCAACCATCCAACACACAAGTGTATCTAGGAGCCACAATACACTCAAAAAGCTCTAGCGTGTCCCAACCCAGTCAGGATCTGCAACATGCAGACTCTAATATCGCAGTTTCAACCTCAACACTCACTACCTGCTCGAGTGTTCATGCAATTGCTAGGAATTATGGCATCTTGCATTTTAATAGTTCCTTACGCAAGACTCCAAACGCGTCCTCTACAAGAATGCTTAGCACGTCAGTAGAACCAGGCTCAAGGTCAGTTATCAGATCTAGTGTTGGTGGATGGCCGCACCCATCGCTCTCTGCAGTGGTGGAACATACAAAACCTTTTCAAGGGGCGACCATTCGTCGACCCGGTTCCACAGATAGTGCTAACAGCAGATGCATCGCTTACTGGTTGGGGAGCTAATCTTCAAAAACCTACCATTCAGGGCATGTGGACTCCCCATCAAAGGCAACTCCACATAAACCATCTAGAACTGCTATGAAATTTTTCTAGCGTTGAAAGCATTTCAACTTCATCTAGTAGGCAAAGCTGTCCTGATTCGCACAGACAACATGACAGCAATGAACTACATACAAAAACAGGGGGGGACACACTCTCTCCAGCTCTCACAGCTAGCCCAGAGCATCTGGAGATGGGCCATACCTCAAAAATATATCTCCTTGCAGAACACCTCCCAGGAGTAAACAACCAGATTGCAGATCTGCTCAGTCGTCAACGACCGCAGATTCACGAATGGGAACTCCACCCTCAAGTTCTCCTCCCATTCTTTCAAATGTGGGGCTTCCCAGAGATAGATCTGTTCGCCACCCACTTAAATGCAAAATGCCCAAACTTCGCATCCAGGTATCCACACCCATTGTCCAAAGGCAATGCGCTATAGATGAATTAGTTGGGGATATTTGCTTACGCTTTTCCGCCTCTCCCACTCATTCCATTAGTGGTTCGGAAGCTCAGACAGCAGTCCCTGACACTAATCCTAGTTGCTCCCACATGGACCCGTCAACCCTGGATAACAACCCTATTGGAGCCATCAGTAGTTCCTCACCAGAAACTACGCCTTACTCCCAGTCTTCTCACTCAGAACCGTGGAGAGATAAGGCATCCAGATCCCAGTCATCTCAACCTTGCGATCTGGCACCTGAAATCCTAGAGTTTGGTTATCTCAATCATCCGACAGACTGCATGAACATTATCAAAGAGGCTAGACGCCCTACCACAAGAGCATGCCATGCAGCAAAGTGGAAGCGGTTTGTCATTTACTGTAACAACAATAAAATCAATCCGCTAGATGCTTCAATTCAAAACATCATTTGCTATCTACTACATCTACAGCGTTCCAATTTAGCGTACACTTCTATTCGCTTACATCTTGCTGCAATAGCTGCATATCTTCAAAATAGACAGCATTTGTCTCTTTTTAGATTGCCTCCTATTAAAGCATTTATGGAAGGACTTAAGAGTCATTCCACCCAGACTTCCACCTGCTCCAGTGTGGAATCTCAACATAGTTCTTACTAGACTCATGGGTCCACCTTTTGAACCATTGCACAAATGTGAACTACAATTCCTCACTTGGAAGGTAGCCTTCCTCATAGCCATCACATCTCTGGGGAGAGTGGGTGAGCTTCAGGCACTAACCATACAAGAGCCATTTTTACAAATACATCAAAACAAAGTGGTTCTAAGGACTAACCCCAAATCTTTACCTAAAGTCATTTCTGCCTTTCATATCAACCAATCTGTTGAGTTGCCTGTGTTCTTCCCTCAACCAGATTCAGTGGCAGAACGTGCTCTTCACACCTTAGATGTCAAAAGAGCATTACTATACTATATAGAAAGAACAAAACCTTTCAGGAAACCAAGCAACTTTTTGTTGCTTTTGCTCCACCACATAAAGGCAATCCAATATCAAAATCAAGTATTGCACGGTGGATAGTTCAGTGCATTCAAATATGCTCCATTAAAGCTAAACGCACGTTAACAATTCCCCCTAGGGTGCATTCTACACGCAAAATAGGGGCTTCTATGGCATTCTTAGGAAATATACCCATAGATGACATCTGCAGAGCTGCAACATGGTCTACACCACACACATTCACAAAACACTATTGTGTAGATGTGTTAGCAAGACAGGAAGCTAGTGTGGGCCAGGCAGTTTTACGTACACTATTTCAGACCACTGCAACAGCTACAGGTTAGCCACCGCTTTGGGAGTTACTGCTATGTAGTCTATGCACAAGCATATGATCTACAGCTCATATGCCTCGAACGGAAAATGCTACTTACCCAGTATGCATCTGTTCTTGGCATACAGAGCTGTAGAGTCATATGCCCCCACCCGCCTCCCCGTGTACCTATACCTGTTGCAGTAATATCTTACTTAGATACATGCATTCATGGACATCTCCATTTACTACTCTTACTAACTCCACTATTACCCTCTGCGAGAAAACAATCCAACAATGGAGTCGATGCCCATGCGCACTATCACCGAAAGGAGGAGTCACCTACCTTGTGACTGGAAAGACTTCTTCGAAGAAAAACAAAGTGCAAACATCCGGACCCAACACTAGATGGCGATCTATGCACAAGCATATGACTCTACAGCTCTATATGCCAAGAACAGATGCATACTGGGTAAGTAGCATTTTCCTTCCCTTGAGAAATCATGATTCACGTCAAAGTGTGATTATGAATGGCCACACTAGTGTATATAGTGTGGCATAGACCCCTGCTTCCTAAACCTTTTAGAACCAAGACCCAATCCTTTGAAATGCCAAAGGCGACCCACCTAGCTTTAATGGATGTGAGGCGGGCGATCTTTAACGTAACTAAAGCATTGTGTTGTGGTGCAGTTTCTTTTACAGACAAAGCATATTCATTGAAATGGTCACTAAATTTGCCCAGGCATACAGTTTTACAGTTAAAATTATATTGCACACAAATAATGTGTGGAAAACATTGAAAAAATTAGGTGAATAGTAATTTGTGCATCACCAATTAAAGTGTCTTGATTTGTTTTGATCCCAGTACAATCTTTGCTTCCATCACAGTTCAGAATTACAAAAAGTGCAAATTCTTTGCTTTCCTAACTGCTGAATGTGTACAGCTCATTTACACTTATTTACATTTTGTAGTGTTACAAAAAATGACATCCTACAGCCTTTCCTTTCACAATCACTGTACCCAGTAAGATTGTCATTTCATTAACTTAACTTTGATATCTGACTGTAAAGTGAGAGGAGTTTGTAAACACCAATACCCATCTTAAAAAAAAAAAAAAAACATAAGCAGCAATTTGTCGAAAAACACAGCCTCACATTTGACCTCTGTTTCTGAAGTGCAGCAAATGTGACAAGATGCATATAGAATTTAAAGGCATCTTTATTGCCTGGACTTGGGTGACTTACCAAAAACCGGCTTGTGGCCCACAGTTTGTGAAGCACTAGACTACACAGTCTATGGCATCCTAACCGGCCCACAAGATGTACTTCACTGCATCCTGTCAATCATGGACCATCTGGGCTTAAGTGTTCTGAATCTCCGCGGGGAGAATGGGCAAGATCTCCCTTGCCTTATTCTAGAGGGTGTGAGTTTATCGGTCTAATAGAATGACCGCATTCAAGAAGCAAAAGGCCAAACTCTAGCAGAGGAAAATAACCTCTGGCCAAGTGTGTCAATGTGCTTAGCTTCTGTGTCAGATGGAGCCGTAAGAAAGGCGTTCGAGTTTACATTGCTGGCCAAACCTGCATCACAACACTTTGCGGTGAAGGTGTGGAGTCAAAAGGGCGTGGTCATCCAGAGCAGGTCGGGGGCTCATCTCTTTTGGGCGACTTTAAACCAGTGCTGATTAGGGCTTTGCAAATGCCGCAGCCAGTGCATCTGTTAGGGCTTCATTGAAAGGAAGTAAAGACTCCCATGATGAGAAACTAGGTTGCAACATGTCAGCCAGTGTATTACCCTTATTTTCAATAGTAGGCAATATGTACAACTATAGCAAAGGAAGAAGTTTCTTTGGTAGGAGCCCTCAATGGGGAATCCAGAACAGTTTCAGCTAAAATATCAAGAACACTTGCACCCTAGAGGTCTTGATAAAGGCCATCATCCTCATAGTGTCTCCGCGAGTTTTGTAAATTAGCTGTACATCTGAGACTGAGCTGAATAAGGCCTAGAGGCACTGTAGATACCAGTGCTGATGCAGTGTCACTGCTGGAGGATACTACAGTACTACTGGCTGAACCTTGACCTGGATATAGCTTAAATTTGCTCTGGATCTGAGATTGCTGTCTAGGTTGGATCGGAGCTGGAGATGGAGCGTTTGCGTAGGGACCAGTGTGGCCTTAGGCAAAGGAGTGGAAACGCGGCCTGATCCTGGTAGGAGGCAATAGGGAGCCAGCGGGGGGTCAGTCCGCACCTGGCACGTGCCTGCTGGTGGGAGTTCGGCTGTTGGTCCTGGCAGTGCCGTGAGGCCTGCAGTCGGTGTGTGGGACCAGGAATCGTCCAGAAGATTTGCAGCATTGGCTCCTTATATTCTTTTTTTTTTTTCTGTGGAGTTGCAATTTGACTTGGAAACTCTGGGCCCATTAGTTACAACTGCAGACTGGGGTTGAAATTGTATGATCTGCGTGAAGTCATACCGTTGGAGAATCAACTGTGCAACCTCTCTCTGGAGTGAGAGTGATAGGGGCCTCCCATGTGGACTTCTTGTGTTTCCATCAGTTGTTGTTCTTGGACTTCGCCTTCAATGTACCTGAGGATGGAAACATGGAGCATGACCCGGCCTGCTTCTTAGGTTCTGCGACATAAAGCTTCGCCTCACTCCTTGATGACCTTCGGATGCATCAGGAAGCACTTTCCATACAATGTTGCATCGTGCTTGGATCCAGTGCACAGAAGGCAGGCGTATGGACATCTACTCACTGCAGTTATAGCACAGCTTGAAACCTGTAGTCTTCAGGGGCGATGTCCATAGCATACTGTCTTCTGAAACCATCATTTTGGAGGTCAGTAATGCCCCGACAGAGTTCAGGAGTGGAGCTCTTGATCCATGTCAAAGGGTACCAAAGAAAAGAAACTGACCTTTGCGTGCGAGGGTGGTACCTATTTAGGGCACTGCACCATCACTTCGAGGCGAGATGAAGCTGCCACCGACTGTTGTGGCGCCACCTATCTGCATGCAGGAGCAATTGCTGAAGAAAGCTTCTGGATCCTGTATTTTGCATGGTGGAGTTAAAAGGGCGATGAATCTGCAATTACCCTGGTCTATCAGACCTGATACTATAATTGCACCACAACGTGTGAGAATTGCAGGAATTGGTTATAGGAGTAAAGAAACCAAAGGTTGAAGACAGCTGTACCATGTGCGTAATTAGCAGTAGGCGTATCCTATGCAGTGCCTTAGAATGCTCTTTTAGTGACCAGCCCCACGCTGCAGTCTAAAGTTCTCCATATTGCATGCAGATACCGGGCAGCCCCACCGAGTTTTTAAGGGCCGTGCATGATGCTCGCCCCCAGTCGAGGTTTTTTCTTCGAATTCTGAGACTTGTAGTCTTGTTTGTTTCATTAGAAAACAGAACTACAAATTCGATAATTCAAAGGAAAAAAAATGAGTAGCACATCACGCATGGACCTGTGGAACTTGGCAGCTGTGACCTGGTCGTTTATCTTTAACGTTAAAGGAGTACAACCTGTACAGATTGCGCAAACTGATCTCATCAAACACGCCCTGCAAACAATCCGAGCACCCAGGTCTCAGTATCTGATGCAGTAAGTATAAACCCTACAGTTTCCAACCCACACCAGGACCCAGGTCTGCACCAATTCATAGATTTCACAACGGTATCCTATGAGCAAATCACGAAACTTCTCTTGGCCACTAAATCTGGATCACCGTTGGATCACTGCCCCCCCCCCCCCCCAAGGCAATCCACACTGTAGTGGAGGCAGTGGCCCGTCCACTCACGGAGTTACTCAACGCTGCCATCAAAACAGGGATATTTCCAAAAATGTGGAAAAAAACATCCATTCTACCTCTCTCTTAAAGAAGTCAAACTTAGACAAAACGGATCTGGGCAACTATCGCCCTATCTCTCGTCTGCCTCTTCCAGCAAAAGTCCTTGAGAAACATATGAACCAAGAACTGGTCAATTTTATTGCCAACAATCACATCCTGGACTCAACTCAGTATGGCTTCAGGAGCAAGCACAGTACTGAACTGGCCTTGGTCACAGCGACAGAAGAAATCAGATGCGCAGTTGATAAAGGAGGCTCGGCTACCCTGATTTTGCTGGATCTGTCGGCTGCCTTCGATACGGTGGACCACGGTATCCTGACAAATCGCCTTCAGGGAATAGGGATAGCAGGCACAGCCCTTGCACTCCTCAAATCCTTCCTGTCAAATCGGGAACAATTTGTTGAAGTGGAGGGTCTCAAGTCACACTGCTTCAGGCTCCCATGCGGGGTGCCACAGGATTCGTCCCTGAGCCCAACCCTATTTAATGTATATGTTACACCTCTGGCCAGATTGATTAAATCCCACGGCTTTGAGCTGGTGTCATACGCAGATGATACTCAGATCATTGTCTCTATCTCGAGTAAAAATCATGACACGGCCCACAACTTCAACGAGTGCATGAGACATGTGAGCACTTGGATGGCGGAGAACTGCTTCAAATTAAACTCAAACAAAACCGAAGTCCTACTTTTTGGCAGAGATGCATCCTTCTGGTCCACAGAATGGTGGTCGGCGGAGCTGGGCACTCTTCCCATTCCAGCCACCAAGGCCAAAAACCTTGGGGTCATTTTTGACACTGCTCTTTCTCCCATCATCTGAAGACGTTCCCCTCATCCACTTTCTTCACTCTGAAAACTTTTAGGAAAATCTTTCCGTTTATACCACCAGAATTACAGAAAACAGTGGTGGCAGCACTGGTCCTGTCTAAGCTTGATTATTTTAACGGGCTTCTGGTTGGGGTAAACAAGGCATCCCTGGTGAAACTGCAAGTTCTTCAAAACTCTGCAGCTCGGTTGCTCCTTGGCATATCCAAATAGTCATCAGCCAAACATGCCCTCAACACGCTTCACTGGTTACCTATGGAAAAGCGAAACAAGTTTAAGGCACTGTGCATCGCCTTTAAAGCACTGCACAATCTAGGCCCCGTTTATCTGACGGTTTGCTTCCAATGGTATATTTCATCTCCTACCCTTCGGTCCGCTTCTCTGAAGCTGGTGAAAGTACCGAACTTCCGACTCGAGAGATTGGGCGGCAAAAGCTTTATAAGCATCACAGCTAGATTGTGGAACATTATGCATGTTAAGATGGCCGCCGAGTAGGAGCTCTCCCCTGGTGCTCCCGGGTAAGGGAATCCCTATCGGTTAATATCCCTTTGTAAACCTGGCCATCCGCAGCCAATCTACACAGAATCTACAAAATATACAACTTCTACTCACTCTGGACTGCTATTGCAACGGGTCTTTCCTCGAAGCCGACCCCTAGTGACCGGACGCTCCTCCATCTCGCCTGTCCACCTCGCCGCTCATCGCCAGGATCGGGCCCACCGGGTAGTTGACCGGGAATCGTCCCCTACACCCACAGATGCACCGATGCGGGGCTGTACCACTGTCTGACACGCCGCTCCTTCCCTGGTTGCGTTTTCCACTGATTTGGGAGTGCCCCCTCTCGTCGCCTTTTCAACATCGCGGACACCGAGGGGCTGCCGAGAGGTGTTCTACATGGTTCTCCCCATGGTCGAGACCTGCACTCCGACGCTGATCAGCCTCCGACACCGACGTTCAGCGGACCACCTTGTTTGTTGTGCGACCCAAAATCTGACGCTCAATCCGACGACTCACTCTATTCAAGGCTTAAGTTTGTGCCGAAAAAAAATCAGTTTTGAAACATAATCTGCTCCAAAATGGCCGACACTCCTGACCACAGCGCCTTGAGGCTCTTCTATACTCTTCACAAAACGGCTGTTTCTCGTTGGAGAAAGCCATTTGTGACCCTCCACTCAAGGTACCCACCTTTTTTTGGTTTTACCTTTGTTGTGCTGTTCTCGCCCCTCGCGATGATCGCTCCTGAGACACTGCCTGTACCTGCCTGACCTTAAAATGGCGACCGAGATTGTTCTTCGATCCGCGTCTACCCACAACTCACCGCAATATTCTGTCTCCTGTGTAATTGCTGATTTCCTAGTCTGCCTGCGCTCTCTTCACTCTGTGGCCCCTGGCCTGCTATAATCAGCTCTCCGACTCAATTCAGTCCGAATGCAGATGCTATTGATAAAGCTATGATCTAAATGGTCCCCTACACTTGTTAATTGACTGTTAAGAACCTACAGTATTATTACCACCGTCATTTGCTCTATTTGGGGCAGCAGTCTCCCAGGCGACTGAACCAGGGCCTCAACTTTCAAATCCTCCTACAGCAATGACTGTCCCTAAGATGGCCACCATGAGTGGGCCCTTCTCCAAAGCACTCCTTCTCCCCTTGTTGGGGAGGGTTCCTGCATCTGTTCCCTGGAGTTTGAGTCCCCTCTGGATGAGACCACAGCGACAAGGGAGACACACTCAGGAGAGGATTGGGAATGGTCCCACTACCATTGGGAGCACAGCACTGTACACCGTGACCGGCGCTCTCGATGGAACTTTTTTTTTTTTTAGACGATGCCCCTTTAGGCGGAATCCAGAACCTTCTGTATGCATTGTGGTGCCCGAGCTACCTTTGGCCGATGACCGGTGGAGCTGTCATATGCAGCTATAGAGGAGTTTGGCTCTGGTTCACCCCTCAGCCGTCACCTACCCAGCCGGACGTCGGACACTGTTTTCCTCGTCTCCCCGTTTTGTTTCCAACCCACGCCCCGCCTCTTCCCTCTATTATTCTTTGTCTACCTCCCCTGTTCCTTGCCTGTTCCCCCCCCCCCCAATTTCTCTCCCCTTGCCTGTTTTTCTTCTTTCTAATGTTTATACTATGCTTTTGTAACTCATGTAACTACGTTCCTTGCAACTGATGTAACTTTGTAAATATGTTCTGAAACAATGCTCTTCCTCATGTAAAGCGCTCTGATACCTCCGGGTCTAGCCAGAGCTATATAAAACTTTTCAAATCAAAAAATCAAAAAACAAGCTACCAATAAAGCTTAAAAACTCACCTGACCTGCTCTCCTTCAGCAAAGGCCTAAAAACTTGGCTATATACTTTATAGCCTCACACCCAGTCCCAGAGCCTTCAGTCAAACCATTGGTATGTTCATGTGTTTAGTTGCCAAGCGCCTAGAGTAGTAGTTGCGCTATATAAATGCATAAATAAATCAAAAGTTGTGTTTTTTTCTCCTTTATATTCTAGCCTCATTCCTGGCCTGCCTGCTTTGGGTGAAGTTTGTGTGCTTGCCTAAGAATGCCACTTTCTGCTGTGTCAGGGGCCGGGAGGTGCTTTTGGGAAGCAAATGCCACGTTTGCAAAATGGGTAAAACACCAGTGATGAAATCAAGCATAAAGGGTAGTTGACGCAGCAGTTCAGAACATTCCTTGCAAAAAAAATCGAAGGTATAAAGGCTCATTTGCATAGAATGTGGTTCTATCGAAACAGCACATTTGGGGGATTTTCTACAGAACTGCCTGCTGTAAACCTGGTCCCCGCAGGTGACTACGGCCATGTCCTTTTCTCTAAAACTCCACTGCTGCTTTGTTTTCATTATTTTGCTCTGTAATTTGTTAGCTCAGTGGATAAGGTTGCACGCCTATATTTTTTTTATTGTTGGTTCTGGCCCCACCTCTCTTTCTGGCAATGCTAACACTAGCTTTGTGTGCAAATGTTTTTCACCTTCTGTTCGGCCTGTATCACTGCAACAGTGCATTCACGTTAAGTACACACTGTTAGTCTGTGCCAAGGAGCCAGCCGAGCCCTACCTTATTCAGCAGGGCCATTTCTTTCACACAATGAATCTTTGTCCTTGTATCAAACGATCAGTACACTAAAGTTTAACCGCTAGTACTTTGTCATTGACTGATCCTTGAAGGATTGGAAAAGCGAAAGTGACCCTGATTTCCTTCCTACGCTGTATTGTAAAATGGCAAGGCTGCTTGTGTTAGCTTCATTCCTGGTGACAGCTGCATGCATTCCTTGGGTTGCCCTTCATCGGAATCAGTGAGTTAGTATTCTTGTAATAAAGACATTACCTGCTGTAGTTTGCCTCCATTCTGAACCTGCCTGAGAACAACCGTGAAGTACTGAGCATGTCTGCATGTACTGTATTGTGTTTGCATTTATATAGCGCTTACTACCCCTGACAAGGTGTCAAAGCGCTTTTTCGGCGAGTAGAACGCTACTCCGGAACCCATAAAGGATTAGTGGTGAATTAGTATAGTGAAATATGAAAGTGATTTGAGTGGTGGCTATGTTAGTTATTTGGATTGAGAATGTGGGTCCAGGAACAGGTTACAATACATTCTTTTATCCAAAGGCTTTTGGGCTTCAGTGGCTTTTAATCATGCTGGCAAGGTGGCTTTCGATTACTAGCTGTTAACTTTCTCAGCTTTGGACAACAAATGAGCAAAAAGCTGCATTGCCGTTGTACTGTGACTTTGGGTGATATTATTACTACAACCTCGTCACTGAGTGACATTTGATGCGGTGGCAAACTTCCTGTGGTGTAACTACAGCACTTTGAGAGCCTGTGTATTTGCTCATTATTGTATTTTATTGCACTGATAAAATCCACATGCAAATTTGTTGTTGGGTGCTGTATGTCGGTTGTATTGCTGAAACAAAAAAACACATGCCAGGAACAAAGGCAGAAAAGGTATACTTACAAGCCGCACCACCTAGTTATACACAAATCGTAAACTCCCTTCTAGGTCAGAGTTGCCCACCTCACTGGTCTTCTGCCAACAGACCACACAGTTATAATGCACATAAAAAAGCACAGAGAGGCAACATAAACATTTCAAAATGCACAAATGCACAGTAGATGAATCAATCCGGACTCTTCAAATGATGTTAGGCATGATCCTTTAATGGATTCTTGGACCACATATGAATAGTACACCCAGAGTGCAGCCAACGCGTTTCGCCCTAAATAGAGCTTCCTCAGGGCAGTCGACAAATTACTCCAATCTTATGATGGTCAAAGTGGTACCCGGATCAGTACTTCCAAAAAACTTTCAAATTGGTACGTGTTCATTCCACAAAAGCAAGTATTCTTAACGTATTCTTCCAGTTTCTATCTCGCTTTGGATAAAAGGTCTGTAGATCACTTAAAAACAAATTCTGTAGTGTAATCCAAATTCTAATTTCTGGTGACCACTATGATAGGTGATACACCTGGGGTTAGCAATATTAGCAATCGTCATGTGATACTCGAGCCACTTCCGTTGTATTTTGAGAGTGACGGCGGGTCGAGAGACACGGTGTTACGAGTGATGGAGATATGAAGTAACGATTGCTAATATTGCTAACCCCAGGTGTATCACCTATCATAGTGGTCACCAGAAATTAGAATTTGGATTACACTACAGAATTTGGAATACTGAAGACTTAATACGTCACGGTTTTAAGTGATCTACGGACCTTTTATCCAAAGCGAGATAGAAACTGGAAGAATACGTTAAGAATACTTGCTTTTGTGGAATGAACACGTACCAATTTGAAAGTTTTTTGGGAAGTACTGATCCGGGTACCACTTTGACCATCATAAGATTGGAGTAATTTGACGACTGCCCTGAGGGAGCCCTATTTAGGGCGAAACGCGTTGGCTGCACTCTGGGTGTACTATTCATATGTGGTCCAAGAATCCATTAAAGGATCATGCCTAACATCATTTGAAGAGTCCGGATTGATTCATCTACTGTGCATTTGTGCATTTTGAAATGTTTATGTTGCCTCTCTGCTTTTTTATGCGTAAAAAAACACATGCACCTGTCGATACTGAAAAGTCAGATTGCGACCTCTTAGGTGAGCAATCTGACTTTTCAGTCATGCATGACATGTGCCTCTCCTTACTAGTTTTGGAAATCATCCACACAGTTTGAAAGTCCGAATGATTTCACGGTCCTGAATAACATTGCTATATGCACTGGTCTGGAAAGGCGTTGTAGGTGTGTTTTGAAAAAAAAAAATTATACTTGGCTTATGTGCTGGATTTTAATGGGCATGCGTGTTTTCTGTGAGTGTAGGCTCTGCTGTCATCAAAAATGATTTCTCTTGCCTCAAACACTGGATGGTGGTGGACGCCAGTCATGAGGTTACATACATGCAGTTTTGAAAGTCCTTTCACTAATCCTGAAAGCAGAATGGCTGGCACAGCATTCGCTGGGATTTGTAAGAGTCCCATTTCCTGTAGAAGAAATGGAGTGAGGCGTTCTGGATACGTCATAGGTAAAAGAAAATTGTTTCTTAGAGTAAAGCCACATTAGAGGATCTAAAACTAAATAATTCATTAAAGATCATGCTCTTTGTAAGAAACTGGATTATTTATTATTTAGATTGGGTGGCTGCTCACCTCAAGGAATAATCGCAACGTTTGTCAGGGTGAACACTCAGTCACTACAATAAACTGAGCTCAACCCCCTGGCAGCTATGGCACTGATGAGACCGGTTTAGCTTGGGGCATTGTGTTAAGTATTTATGCAATACAAAACTGTTGGGCTTGGCCCTTTCTGGAGGGTCTTCCCCAAACTATTTGCCTTTACATTCCTGTTTTTGTTGGCTTTTTGGCCTCTGGACACTTTACCACTGCTAATCACTAATCAAGTGCTTGTGCTCTCTCCTTTAAACCTTGTGAAATTGGCGGACACCCAATTGGCCCATTTAATATACTAAGTGCCACTAGTGGGCCTGCAGCACTGATTGTGCCACCCATCTAAGTAACCCTTTGAAATCTTTCACAGGCCTGCCATTGCAGCCTCAGTGTGCAGTTTTAAACAGCCATTCCGACCTGGCAAAATAAACCTTTTGCCAGGCCTGCATCCTCCTTTTTAATGCATATAATTCACCCCTAAGGATGGCCCTAAGCAGCTCATAGGGCAGGGTGCAGTGCATTTAAAAAGTTTGACATTTAATTTTTAGTTTTACTTGTCATGGTAGTGAAAAGCTCTCAAATGTATTTTTGACTACTGTGAGGCATATTAATCCCATAGAATAACATTGGGTTAACTTTTTCCATTTAATAAATAACATTACTACTTGCTCCCAAATAAAAGTTGTTTGATGTCTAAAGAATTGTAATTTAGAACCCTTTTAATTGTAAAGTCGAATTTTGAGTCACAATTCTCAAAATGCCACTTGTAGAAAGTTGGCATTTGTATGCCTTAACCATTTGGTGCCTGCAGTCTGTACCCTGTGTCACAAGACTAGGTGTAGCAGGCAGTTGATCTTTGTGTATTGCTCCGAGAAAGTGGAAGAAAGGGGGTCTAGGTGCTGTAAGGATGGGCTATCTGACTTGATGATGGGGTGGAACTGTCACCTACAACACTTGCACTCACAAAGGGTATGGCTCCAGTCTTTTGTGACCCCCGGTGGCCAGGGAAGGAAGGCAGGAAATTCCAAGCCCCTCTGAAGTAGGAGGAGCTTCTGGAGGCTTCCACCCCCAAAGTGGGCACCAGGTATAAATAATGGACCCTCCGACCCAACACTTCAGTACACCTCTGGATGTGTGGAAGACTCAAAGGACAGCTCTGCAAGAAGGACCTCTGTTCTGCTGCCTTAGTGAAGAGGAGTGGACCTGCATCTTGAACCCAGGACCACCAAAGTGGCTGAAAGGGCTAGTTGACTGACCTCCTGATCAGAGCCTCAGTGACCGAAAAGGCTCCAACCACTTTGAACCCAGCACCTGGATTCTGTCTATTCAGAGTCCTAACCCCAAGTCTTGGGCCCTTGTAAGTGACCCTGAAGGTGCTCTGCCAGCCCAGCTGTAATCCCGTGGGCAGAACCACCACAGCATCACTCATCCCCGATGCCAGACCACGCATCGCAAACCCGTAGCTTCTTCATAACTGCAGCAGCACGTCGCATCCTCGACATGGGATCTCGCAACTCTCTGCAAACCGGGGTTTAAGTTACTTTGTTTAGCGGGCCTAACTTGGTTCTTGTATCCAGCCCGCGCTCCATCTCGGTTGGCCTGAACATGTGACTATCCTGGTTCAGCGCTACCAAATAACAGTAGTTGGCGGTTTGTGCTTTTAGGCACTATTATCACTTAAATCTTTGAAATTGTATATTTTAGGTTTTACTGATTGAATTCGTGTTGTTTTGTTGTTATGTTATGTTATGAGGTTTTATAAAGCACACAGCTGCCCCGGCAAAGGGGCGTCCCGGCGCTGATAGCAAACGGAAAGGGAGGCAGGTGTCAGATGAGGCCTAAATTGAAGGGAAAAGGTGGGTCTTAATAGCCTTGCGGAAAGCTAAGTAATTATCGATGCTGCGAATGTGAATAGGAAGTGAGTTCCAGAGTTTAGCCGCCAGTATGCGGAAAGAGCGCCCACCAGCTCGTACCCTCCTTACCCGGGGAACAACCGCCAGGTGATGACCTATCGAGCGGAGTTGGCGAGTAGGGGTGTATGATGAGAGCAGATTGGCCAAGATGCCTGGAGAGGAAAAATTCAAGATCTTAAACGCAATGCAGAGAGACTTAAACTCCACTCGTCTGGCCACCGGCAGCCAGTGAAGCCGATGGATAGCGCCAGAGGTGGGGCAGGTCTCAAATAATGTAATAAATTTTACTCTATTTTTCAAAATTGGTGTTGGATTTTTCTTTTGTTGTGTTTTTATTTTATTACGGTTTGAAGTGCTGCCAAAATACTTTACACATTGCCTCAAAGTTATGCCGTACTGCTTTTGTGCAGAGGGTTAAGCACAGGTTATTGTGGGGTTTCCTTGTGTTTCATCCTGACAGGAATTGTGGTTGCTGCTTTAGTAGGGTTTCATCCCCCCTCAGCCAGTAACCCAATTTCCTACAAAAACCATAATGACGTTCAAATGCAAAACCATAAATATCCCAAACCAAAGGAGAAAAATAGAGTAAAATGTAAAGTTTTAGGTAAGAATTGCCCCGATAAGCACAAAGTGCTAATGGTAGCTAATGGTTATGGTAGACTAGGATCTAGGCTTAATTTGAGGCCAACCGCGATGTGGCGTGGGTCGCATACACCAACCAGGTTTGTCCTAATCAAAGATTTTACCTTCTAACTTTAGTCCTTTGAGTCCCAATCCACAGGAGGAGTACACTTCTAAAACCTGCTAGGACATCAGGTGGAGGGAGTAGGGGGGAGGGGCACTTTAGAGACTCACAAGGTGTCAGGTAGAGATCAGCAGCAGGGTCCAGTCAGGGTCCATTTGCCACTGGTCAGCATGGTAGTTGCAGGAAAGGCCTTTTGTAGCTTGTTGTATACCTGTACCTTGAACAGCTCAGCCATACAACTGTCTTGGTCCACTTCTTTGTCCTATAGGAGCAGGTCCAGTCCTTCAGGGTTCCTCTCAGGTCACAAACAGCAGGTCCAATCGTCTACTGTGCTTTCTCAGGTTCTGAAGTGGGTTCCTGGAGGTTGCCACATTTATGCCTGGCATGAGATAGTGGATGAGTGACTCATGGGCATGCCCTAACCAATAGGGTTAATGTTTCCGGGGCCAAACCTACACTCTTTGGCAAAAGTCTTTAGCCACACTAAACTTGGGCTTTTGTGTACTTGCTCCTTCACAGCGCAGCTCCGTCTGGTAGCTGCTGCTGTCCCCGTTGCTGCTGCTTACCACTGTCAGGAGTTCGAGACCCTCCCTGGTGGTCTAGTGGCAGAGCGTCACTTCTCTGCTGCTTGACTGCCCTTCTGTCTCTGTTTTTTTTTCCTTTCCTTTTTTTTTCTTCTGTCTTTTCTTTCTTTTTTGCTTTTTTCTCTTGTTCTGCTCCTTTGTCGCCCCTGCGATCTTCCGCGACCCGCCTCCCTCCAGTGACCCTGCCACCTTCCAGCTGTCCAGCCCACCCACCTCCTGCAGCACTACTTAATGTCCACAGCTGTGCGGCCATGCTGGTGGCGCGCCAAAGTTAAGCACGTCTGCGCCCATCCGTTCCTGGACCTCGCCCCTATCCACCGCTATGACGCAAGCACCCTCCTCGCCCTTAACTTAAGGCACCACACCGCCTGCCACCTAGCGTCGCCGAAAGAGACCCATGGACCATTGCCTGCCGGAACTGCAACCACAGCTTCACCCACGCCAACGTGCCAGCTCCTCCAGCGCCCATCCGACCAACAGCGCACCTGACCACTCAACTGCATCCTCCGCAATGTGCCAATACTTCCACAAGCATGCCACAGAAATCTGGGACCCCCTTGACGCCGCCTCTCCCGACACCGCCTTCTTCACGGCCAACCCAAGTTCTGGACCGGACATCGCCATCCCAGATGACTACAAAAGCACCCGCAAGGACCGCACCAACCGATCAGGAGGAGGCATCGCCATCGTCCACAAGAACACCCTCCGACTGACCACACACTCAAATGGCTCAACAACAACCATGGAACACCTCCACCTCCACTTCCAGATCCAGACCAACCCTAAAACCTCCCTCCACAGCACCCTCGTCTGCAGGCTCCCCGCCCACCCTTCACAGATGCCATTGTAGACCTGATCGCACCCCAGGCTCTCGCATCCACAAATACGTCCTACTCGGAGACCTCAACTTCCACCTGGACAACCAGAGTGACCAGAACACCGCCTCCCTACTAGAGAACGTTGCCAACATCGGACACAAGCAGCTCGTGACCGCACCGACCCACAGAGCCGGAAACATGCTCGACCCAGTTGTCTCCGCCAGCAGGAAGATCACCTACTCATCTGGACTGACCACTACTGCGTACACCTTGCTTTCACCATGCCCACTGCACACAACTGACCTCATCGCCCCACCCCCCAATTTTGTCTAGCTAGATACAGTATTCTGATTTTAATCTGTACTCTGGTTTTCTCCATGGACTTGTCCACTTCCTAAATTGAAAATAGCTTTTGGGTGCTAGTCACTGTAAGGACACATTAACATTAGATTTCAGCAGGACCTGATTTTGAATATCATGCACCCTGCCTTCTATGCAACAAGGCCTACATAAGGGTGACTTACTATTATTTAAAAAGGATGTTTGACCTGTGAAGAGGATTTATTTTGACAGTTCGAATTGCAGTTTTTACACTAATACATACAGGCTACACTAAAAGTCCTTAAGCCATGTTTAAACTGTCACTGTAGTGGATGGCACAATAGGTGCTGCAGTCCACTAGTGACTTTTAACTTGCAGGCCATGGGTACATTTTGTACTATATACTCGGGACTTGCGTATAAGTTATATATATCAGTTTGGAATCTGCCAATTCGTCCATATTCAAAGGGGGAGCACAGGGACTTTAGCACTGGTTAGTAAGGTTAAAGTGCACACAGTTGTAAAGCCAGTACAAATAAAGGGTCCAGCAAAAGGTTACAAATATGGGGATGACCATGCAGAAAAGGCAGACTTTCTGTACAGTCTATGCCAGTATGATTTCCATGTTCACCTTGATCAGAGGTTTTCTGGACTAAAGAACCCCGACGGTTTAACCTGAAGCATGACTTGTCTCATCCTTGTTAGTGGTAACCATATCTACCTCTTGTCTGCTGTGGATTCATTTGTATTATGTACTTCAATTTTGTAGTATTTGTATTCAAAATATTTTACTATGTAAACAATCCATCGTTCATAGCTATCTGTTTCTTCCGTCCGTTTGCTGTGCTGCTTCCCTTTTTGTTTTACATTCACGGTGGTTCTAGCTTGGCATGTTCTCTGAACACTTATCATTGTACCCTTTTTCTGACCGGTCTGCTAGTTCATACAGCTGTGGCACTCTAACCTATTACTCTAGTGTTTCATGCTCCCTCTCAGCAAATATTCCTTAACAACTGAGTTTTTATCCTGAATCTGCTTTGAGAAATGTACACTGTTTACAGATACGGGGTTATCTGTGCCTTTTTTTTTCCTAATGTACTTATCGTTTTAACTGTTTGTACATTTGGTATGCGGTTCACATGGTCTTCTATTTCCGGGTCATGGGCCTGGCAGTTTCCTGTAGCGTTCTTGTTTAGGGCCTTTGCCTGTGCTTTAAGAAAAGGGCGTAGTCTCACTGCCTTTCAAACTCTCTGCCTCTAAGGGTTCTGGAACTCCAGTCTGACCTTGTGCTTAAACGGGATAAATGATGCACCTGGGTACCCTCACGGTTGATTTGCCGCGCTCTACAAATTCACTTAACCTGCATCAGTTTTCTCTCTGTTCCTCACAGATATTAATAATATCTTTCAGGCTGGATTGTCCTTTTGGAGCAGGACCAAGGCCGGTTTTCATTTGGTTGGCTTCAGTCTTAGGGGTATGGTGGGCAAAATAAATGGACTGGATTATGTGCCAGAGAAATTACCAATGACTAATACTAATTCAAACAATTCACCCATCACTTGCTTGTTTTCCTCACTACGACGAACCTGTCCAGATGTAGGTTCCCTACTCTCTGTGCCAGAGGACTCTAGCCTTTCTGTTCTGACAAATCCCAAATAACCCGAAACAGGTTTGGGGTTGGTTTGCACTGGTCAGAAGGGGTCTGGCAGTTCAAGCTGGACTCAAACTGGTTGGTCTGCCAACGTGTAGGTTTTCATTTTTTCGATTTTACTGTAGGTCGTAAGGTTTTTTGTTTTTTGGAAGTTGAAGCTCATGTAATGGAAAACTTAAACTAAGTTTATTTCGAATATCTCCTTTTTAGTGAGCAGATTAAACTTGATGTGGTATGCCTGTTGTTCGGGGTGTAATTTTGTGGACTAAGTTTTTTAAAATGTTTATTATACAGGGAAAGATTGTTGATACTAAAGGAATCTAAATATATCTGCTGGACACGGTTTTAAAGAAGCATTCAGCCATTACTGCTGTGATGTGAGTGAATGACCAGCTACCCAGTGGCTGCCAAGCTGCCAGACTAAAAATAGTTCAGAGTTAACATTTGCCCTTGGTCTGTCGACTCAGAGTTTTGTGTGGAAATCTACCATAGCAATTGGACACGCTGTAATATCTAGAGGTGTATTTATAGCCTTGAACTCATGCAGGCAGTATCGCCAGTGAGTGGACAAGACCAAAATACAGAGGGGGGGACTCTCTGACTGTGAGTCAAAGCTTTATCTTAGTAAACACAGTCTTCTGGAAGAGTCTGAATGTCCATTTTCCTGAAGGGTGAATTTCCTTTTATTAGAGGAATTACTGTCCTCACATCTCTCCTCGAAGTGCCAATAGCTAGTGACTGAAGCTTTTTCATTCTTTTAATGCGAAGTCTCTTCTCTTTAAGTGCTAAAACCACTTTTTCAATAAACAGTAATTGACCTCTACGTGTTGAGTAATGTTCATAGTCCAATAAATAATCTAGTCGTATATTTGTTTTATATTTGCCAAGGCATGCACCTTTCTTTACACAATTTCGACTCTGTACTTCTGTTTTATTCAGTCATTTTTCAAGTCTTAGCAAACCATGTGGTTACTGCTCGCTTCTGCCTGGGTGCAAAGGTTCCTTCTTCTTCCTCTGTGTAACCCAGTGCTAGTCCGAGTCTCACACTGCCTTCCAGAAACACTGGACCATGACAGTGCTAGCCAGTCATGAAAGTGTCTACCTGCCCACCTTCTCGACAGCAGCATGACGCTCCCAGGTGAAGAATTCCATCTTGGTCTCTTGTGTGATGGCGCCTAAACAATGCCTTGTTTGCAGGTTCTCTGATCATGTTTAATTTGGGTGAGGCTTCTGGCAGAGCACAGACCTCTCTCGATCATGCCATATATATCTATATATTCAGGAGTGTTGCCAAATTGAATTTGTCCTGTAGTTTAGACACCGAATAGCGCATTTTCAGGTTTTTTTTAATCCCTCACCACCATCACACCCTTCAATCTATCACAACTTTGGAAGGTTTTTTTGGTCCTTCTACTGCTAGCTGACTAAATGCATCAACATGGTTTCTTTTATGAAAAATGCTTTTCGGTATGTATTGATTTTTTTAAGCCCATTTTCCACCAGTGGTAATTCTAAACTAGTATTCAGCCTGAAAATATCCTTATATTTGACCTTTTATGAGACCTTTTTAAAATTGTTCATGCTATAGAAATTGCATTTTCTATTTGCAGCTTCACTGATGCTACCTTTTGGGCTGAGAGTTTTCAGACATTGTTTCAACCAAAGAACATGTCCTCATTTAACATGCAGCCTAAAGCTTTTTTCCAGTGAGAATATCCCAATTTTTAGGTCGAGCCTGGGCAGCACATGAGCATGCTGTATTCAGGTATGGACTTGATTCTCCGCCCATATTTTTCATTGGCTTGTGTCATTGTCCACTGTAAACTGAGGATTTTCATTGGTCAATAGGCTTAGTAGTCCCTTCTTAGTACCACCTTGTCTCATTTTGTAACCTTCCATGAGGACACCCCCTGTTACGTGGTTGTTACGCCTTAGGCTTTAATTACTGCCTCCGAGCACTATTTTCTCAAATAGCTTTGTCCTTCTGCTATTGCAGGCAGGACAAGCTGTCTCCTAACGCTTTAAAAAAAAATGTTTATAGCACGAGCGCCGAACGCATTTTCAATGCAATAGGTCTTGCATTTGCGAAAGTTTAAGCTATTGGCATTGTAAATGACAATGCCTTTTATTTAACTGTTTTAAAAACACATGAATAAAAGGCATTGCCATTTACAATGCCAATAGCTCAAACTCTCGTAAATGCGAGACCTATTGCATTGCAAATGCTTGTTGTTAGTTTGTAACAGTTTCTTTCCACTGTATATAAAAACAGGCTGCAGCTTACGCTGATATTCTTTCCGAGATTTTCAAAGCATATATTTGGGAAAAGCTTTCTCCTTTTGTTTTCAAACATACTCCATTTGAAATGCACATGCAATGTCTGTCACGGCTACAAATATTTTTTCTACAGGTTATGTGGATGCAGAGATGTTACTGCTTTTGCTATTAGGGATACGGTTTGCTAAAATTACTTTCTCAGGGAGAAGTCTACACGCTGTGTTTTCAGCCAGGCTATGTTTTCTTTTGAACACAGCTGAAATGGCCTAATCCATTAATTTTTAAAATGATTGTAGTTACAGCATTTTTGCGGTTTTTTTCGCAGCACTTAGTACAAAGGCTGTTATATTAATTTGAAGGTGTGATTTTTCTATTTAGAGATGTGTGGCGGTCACTGCTTATTTGAACCAGATTACAGATGTAATAAAATTGATCTCATTTTGAGAACATGGAATGAGCGTTGTTCTTGTAAGTTTCCCTTGTTGTCCGACGCAAGCACCCATGTGATCGTTTGGTAAGATAGGCTGTTTGTCTGCAGTTGGATGTTGTCCTGCCGCTTTTCCTTTGGTAATAACATTGGGCACCAGGAAGCGCGGCCTCTGTTTGAAGGAGTAGCCAAGAGGACACTTGGAAACAAAAAGTTATCTTTCTGAATTATGTTTGGACATGTATGGACTGAATACACATGCAATGGAGATACACTTGAGGTACAATTGTAATGAGCACACCAGTGCTTCTAGAGCCTTTTGTTTACACCATGGAACGATACCGTGGGGTATTTGCAGAGCATATTTGACAAACTCAAGGGCCATGTTGAAAGATGTCATGTGACTGGCTTGTTCCTTCGGCTCTGGATGCAAAGCTCATTTGCATCTAAAGTTTTACCAGGCGTTAATTTGAAATGTAAATTGGTACACTGCGCAGGTCCAGCCCAGATAATATTCTTATACTTAACGGGTTCTGTTTTAGCAAAGTAACTCGAGAGCATCAATGAGGGTGTGTAATGAGTAACTTGTCCTGTTTCTTCATTCGTGATCCTGGGGATAGACCGGGGAAAAGGAGCATGAGCATTTGGACTCCGCACAGAGTGGGTTGTGGGCAGCTCCTGCTTCCTTGGGCTTTCTGGCTTGTCCCAGTATCCCTTGACCATACTATGATTTCTAAGTATTATCCTTTTAGGGGAATAACACAAATGACCTCAACATGACTGGCTTTGTCCTGGCATACACCTTTATTAGAAAAGATTATTTTGTTTCCAATTCATCTTTATCATTCTAACCTGTGTACCCCTCCTTTCCTCTCTCTTTCTTCCTTCTTTCCAATTCTAATAACTGGGGCTTGGAAATGGCAGCGGTGACCGAGATGTCGAACGATGTCTGAGCTTTCTAAAAACATTGTGGTAATTGTGCAGGGGACTGCCTGTGATAAATAGTAGGTTTTTAATAAGTATTTAGAATCCATAGACAAACATATTGGTCTCAGGAGGGGCAGGGCAGTCAACATGAAAATATAGCTGACTCACCCTTGTGCATCCTTGTTCTTGCTCATTATGATGCTTCTCTTCGTCTGTTCTCTTTTGTGCATTAGTGACTTGCTTTTGTATGTATTTTTTGCATCCTTGCTCATTCCTCTCCATTAGTAATGCAGTCACATTTCCTTGGTTTCTCGTACTTCACCAGCCATGCTTGTGAACCTGTATAGCTTGAATGTAACCTTCGGACAGCCAGACTAGCTCCCTTGGAAGCACCTCCAGGATGCATTAGATCTCCTATTTAAGTGATCCCAGCTGTCTCCTTTAGCATTAGAATGCCCTAGAGGACGGGAATGGGAAGAGAAGAGTTTTCTTCATGAATATTTTACCCTTTTCCCCTGACCCTGCTGGTTATCGCTTTATGTGAACAACAGAGAAGTATGCTGTGGTGATGGAAGAGCAGGGTATCCGAGACATATATGGGCCAGCGTAGACTGCTCATGAAAGCTGGGCCTCTGTGGAAGATGTGTGCAGAATATGGAGCGCACTCAGTTCTGTAAACCGGATCAACCAAGGTTTAGCACCCGGGTGACGGCCGAAGCAAGGTGTAGCCCCAAGAGTAACATTAGAAGATCTCCCTAGTTCTAGCACACATGGAAGACTGCAAGTGAGCTTTAGTTAATGTGATCTGGTGGAAAGTGGTATTAGTGCTCAAAGAGACCGACTATTTTGCTTCCTAGAGAACATCACCTATGCTGCCATAAAGTGCCTCACAATTTAAACTAGCGAGTAAAGAACTAACTTGGCCTCTTTCTTTTGTATTAGTTGGCCTTGATGTATGTGCAGTTGTGCATCTATGAATGTATGCACCGAATTGGCCTGCTGCTATTTTAACATGGTTACCCATATTACGTGATCGTTGAGGCCTTCCACCTCCTTCATGAACTCACTGTGTTCCCACATGGTTCCCAGCAAGGTGACATTTAGTCACACTGGCAGCGGAGCAAGATCGGATCTGGTGGAGGGAGTTGTGTGGGGTCGAAGACGAGACATATTAGTTGGGAGCAGTTTCCTCTCTTTGACACACCCTCCACAACAAGGCAGTACACATTGTGGGCTGAACTACAGTTGGGACCAAGAAATTATTGGTGTGGAAAAGTTCCTGCATAGTGGCAGACATTCACCCCTGCGATGAAAGCCCCAGTTGCTAAGATATCTGGATCCCTGGTACTAATTATTGGTCATACGTGAACGCATATTATGTGTGTGCCCCATGACCTAGGCCTAACTCATTGTAATGCAGTGTTTACACTGGAGGGGGCACACCAAGCACTACTTATGGGAAGGTACTGGGCTACTGCCCTAACCTGGAATTAAGTGGCATGATGGTGTCAGCATACCAGTTTTTTTTGTTCAGTAAGATTAGTTAATGTGAACAGGCCTTTTTACCTTTGTCACACGAGTGGGGTCTACTGCCCTACTCGTGTAAAGTTCTGCCACTGTGTATTTAACTCGCTCTTGGTCTGCATGGGTAGTGTGCTGCGCCAGATAGCTTGTGATACATGTGTATGCATGCTGGGACAGCGCATTATACTTTCGTGTGTGTGCCTGTGGCTTGTACATACCATGAAGGTCAGTGGGTTCCATTTTGGAAGAATAGGGCCTGCAAGGCTTGAGAGGTAAGGTCTCCAACCACCAGACAGGAGATGTGTATTGACATTCCTGAAGGATGGGATGGGTCACACAAACTGTAGGGAGAGTAACGGAGAATTCTCTTTACACATCAAAGGTCTCTTTGATTCCAGGACTGGTCAGTGTGGCCTGGGCTCATTGTCAAGACAATGGTGGAATTGGTAAAGTTGGCACTATCAGACACTCTGATAGAGAGGATGGCTTAGTCCTTTGAACTTTTATGGGGCATATTTTAATGGAGGCTATCAGCTAGGTGTGGGCCACTGTTACTCGCTTGTCTTGTTGTTCAGTCCGAATTGGAGAAACTCCTGCTGTGGTAAACTATCTCTTAGACAACGGGCAGTTCGGAGGAGAGAAAACTTCAAAGGAGTTGACACCCAAACACGAATCTCAAAGGCCAGGCACTAAATCACAGATTTTCTGAATCTGGATTATAAAGATGGGAGCACGAGTCCATACTTGGTTGAACAGCACCATCTCATCAGGACAGAAATTACCACAACTACTTTGCTGCTGGAACCAGCACTGGAGACCAAGGTTTGCCAGTCTCCCTGCTTGGTGAGGGGACACTTGCCCTGAGCCTGGAGCACTAGCCCTTTGCCTGCCAAGACCAGAGTACCCTGTGAGGAGGAGAGCGCCTGGAGTTTCCCTCCCTGCCAAGCCCAGTGAGGGGAGGGTGGGGAACCCCTTTGAGGAGGAGGAGGGCATCTGGAGGGACCTAGCTCTATTGGGAAACCTGACGATCGGATCCCGGTGTGCGAAGTGGGAGATGTTTGGTCCCGTTGAGACTGCTACAGAGTGTGGATTGTTAGCTCTGTCCATAACCTGTGATGTTTAGGCTGTCATCCCAGACTGAGACCAGGTTGGTGAGCCCTCTGTGGGGGGGGGGGGTGGGGGGCACCGTGAGGTGCGGGGTGTCAGATGTGGCTGTCACCATGCTGGAGAACCCCATGTGCAGAGGAGAGGGGACCTTGTGAAGTTCGGGCCGTTGCCCGAGATGTGACCAGGTCAGTGACCGCTGTGCTGCCAAGGAGGGGGCCACCAAGAAGTGTGGGCCGCTGCTGGTAGTGAGATACAAGTCAGCGACCCCCCTGTGTTGCCAGGTGAGGGGGCTGCCTTGAAGAGGCCCCTGCCAGGAGCATACCAAGGTTTGCGACCTCCTGTGTGACCAGGAGGTGGGGGCGGGCCACAACCCGGAGACACAAACTCATACCACTAGCCGCAGGAACCTGCAAGGACGTCCTACATTGAAGCGGGTTGTCCAGCGACTGAGGAGGCCGCCTTGTCATCTGGGGAGATACCTCAAAAGGATGGGCGCCCTCAAAGCTGAGATGCTGGCGCTCGCGAAGTCCTGGCCCTATCTGAGGTCACCGGTCTCCATTGGGCCAGGTAAGACTGTTTCAGGTGAGTGGGCCACTTGCTACTTACACAAACTTAACGCTTGAGAGCTGCTAATTAACTCTTAGAGCAAAGCTGAGACTTTAGGTCTCATGGGACTATCATGCGCCGCATCAGGGAGTCTCCTCCAGTATAAAATATGAACTAACCACCCATATTAGAAGGGACAGAGAGACTCTGGGATTCTACCCGGGAGAATGCTAGCACACTGACCTTAAGTGGGCTGCAAGGATTTAGTTTGTGGTACATGCTTTGTGTGATTACATTAAATTCTCCCTTTTTCATAAACGTGTATTTGACTGGATACTCCAAATGCTGATGCTATTTTCTGTTACGTTATGAGCCCATGTTTCCTCGTACCTACCTCCCCTTGAGAAGTGTTGACTGCTCTACCCGCTCTACCACTGACAGCGCAGATACTCAGGTCTCGTACTAGGTAAGGCCCTGGGGCATCAGGAGGAAAATGCCTCACTATGATAAGCATCCAAGGTATTTGTTTCTGGGGCCAGCTGCTGAAGCCAAATGTCCTGGGCCACATAGGCAGCTGATCGGATGTTCCATGAACACACGGCACGAATAACACTTTTTTATCTGAATCAGGAGGTTCTCTGGTATTAGATTTGTCTTGTGCAATTGAAGACTGGGAATCTGCAACAGTGGCTTGAAATATTTGATGTTGGGGTATTTCTAATTAGCATCTTCCCAACTGCTTTGCCTGACCAAATCAACCATAGGGCTTAGCTTAATGTTAGTTTCCACAGTCCTCACTTTTCATTTTTTCTTTATATGAGATTTTTTTTCATTGAGTTTCCTTTGACAGTTTGATCTAGTGATATTTTTTTTCTTTTTTTCAGAAATTCAAAAATTCCTGTTAGTAAAAAAATGTAATGAATTAAAGGGCGAGTCATTAGGGATAAAAGTTAATGAAAAATATACAAAACGCAGTAGGGTGAGTTACCTAAACAGGGCAGAAAACATTTGCCTCCCTGTTTATTTTAACATGTGTTGAAATAACTCCTCTAAGGCAAGTTGAGGTGAGAAGTTTATTGGTAGAGAGATCCTCACACATTCAGCTGTTCAGGTGGCTCACACCAACATTCTAACATGAGCTTCACCTGAACGTTCTATGGAACGGGTAGACTAATAAGCTGAAGGAAAAGGGGGGGGGGGAGGACAGGTGGAGAGGGAAGGGCGAGGAATATACCATTTGCCTAAATGACAACACATTTCCCTTTATCAATAGAAACAAAACTCTTTAACAAAACCCCAAAGGAATTATAGGAGAGGAAAATTGAGAAGAGGGCACAGGGATGCAAATATCAACAATGAAGTAGGCATTACATTTCATAATCTGCTTGCCAACGAGGAGGATGATGTACTTTGACATCCTTAGACCCCTGTGAGTCCAACACTGTTCCATCCTCCACCCCACCCTCATCTGAGGAAGGAATTAACACGTCCGGAAAACGAGCCACATTGTCCAACAGTCTAACGTGAGCTTCACCTGAAAGTTCTATGGAACAGGTAGAACAATAAGAGGAAGGAAAAGGGGGGGGGGGCAGGTGGAGAGGGGAGGACAAGGAATATACCATTTGCCTAGATTACTATAATATGCAATATCTGCTAATTCTAGTGGGAAATATACTTCTATAGACACATCCATATAAGCCTACTTTACTTCCTCACACCCACGCTTTCACACCTGGAATGCTTTTTAGGTTTTGTCTATTAGGCAGCGCATGTGCTGTGTGTTGTGAGGCTTATTGTTAGCTCACAGTGGGCTAAGAGCCTGTCTGTTGCTTGCCATTGGTTGGCTTCATTACCACTCAAATTTGCTTCCTTCTTACTCATTAGTGTGAGATTTTCGTAATTTTCTTGTTTGTCCCTCCCCTGGAGCATGGACGCATTACTGTGTCCTTAAACTGATTTGCTTTTTCAGGCTTTCATTTTCTCTTTTTGTTTAGGCACTCCATGAGACTGCATATGTTATCCAGCTGTCTCCCAAGCATGCTTCTCTTTACCTTTCCGTGCTCCTCTCTCTCATCCATGTAACTCTCCCCCCCCCCGAGCCCCTCCATGAGGTGGTTGCCCTCTTCTGCCACCCACCGCCTTTGTTGCTTTACTGTCCATGTGCTTCTCCCAGCTCCAGGTTGCTCTCCCTTTCGCCTGTTTGCTCTCCCTCCATGTTGCTAGCCCACCCCCTCCATGTTTCTGGCCCTTCATATCGCTTACTCGTCCCCATTGTCCTTATCCTTAACCCCCACCCCAACTCGCTTTTGCCCTGTGTCCCTTCCGTATCTCCCCTACCCATGTTGCTTCCTTCATCAGCTTTACAAACAAAACACATGCATACTTTTTATTTGCTGTTCTAAGTTGGATTGGCAAATTAAGAAAAAAAATTGGTGGTGTAATTTTGTAGGCACGCGCATGCATGGTGGGTCCACCTACAAAATGACCTGAGAGAATTTTTTTATTTAGCCATGCTGCTCAGCATCTGGTATGATGTACAGCATGGCTAAACGGTATTTGCAAAACCAATTGCTCCCAAAGGTGCAACCTATTGGCTCTGGCAGTGCTTGTTTTTCTTTTCCCTTTCCAAACCCGGTCTGATTACAAAGACCCTCTGGATTACTAGTCTTCTTTTCAAATAGAAGAACAGATAGCAAGTTGTGCTTCATAGAAGAGTGGAAAGAAAATACCATCTTTATAGAAGGATTAGGGTGTCAAGTCAGACTTCTTTACTGGACTAGGACATTATTTTATTAAGGTCACCTTTGTAAGCATATGGTTTCAGTGGATACATTGTACTGTCCAGCTATTTTACATATTTAAGTGCTACAGCAAACTATATCTCCATAGATATGAGCTAAATTCTAAGTTACATTACAGTGTTATTTAGATGTTGTTATCCAAGATATTCTCAAGAGAAAATAGTTGTGTCTACATGTTTCTGGTTGAAAAGTACCTCTCCCTGTAACCCACTGTTGATGTTTATCTGTACAAATTTTTGCAGATCACCTCATGTGGCGTTGCTTTCCCTTATCTTTAGGTTGTTGAGATCAACAAACTGCTCCTTTTTAGGTCTCGCCTGAGCCAGCGCTTAGCGCTGCTCTGGCGAGAGTTTTAGTAAGCGGGTTTTGGAAGTGCAAACAGCAGTGGCTTTTGCTGGCGACCAGCTTGCGTTCACGATAGCGTGCACGCGCGCAAGCGCCAGCTTTCAGCGCCCGATCAGGCGCCATCTGTCTTTCCTCTCACTTGATTGCTTTCACGCTACTCCGCCCCTCCCCTTCCCCGCCGCGTCTCGCTCCTTTCACTTTCGCGCGCAGCCAATGCTTGTTTATTTTTAATCCTAGCCGAGGTTAGCGAGATGCTCCTTGTCGCGCACGGCTGATGGAGCCCTTTTTCATACAAGATTCAATGCGCCTTTTATCCATGTGTGTTTTTACCAGTTTAGCATGCATACGCTTTCTTCGGAGGTTTTTTACACGTCTCTGTTGCTCCCGCTGCCTTTTAAATGACGAATTCGCACTAACGAGACCCTTTGAAGCCCGAATATAATTCTAGCTGTGCCCCAGGGAACGACGGGCAAAGAATTCTGGAGAAGCTTTGACTTGAAATCCATGTGGGTGGTAGCAGGCGGGGAAGCGCCCCTCACCGCTAGTTAGAAATGTACTTTAAAGACTCCCTGGAGGTCGTTAACACGGGGAGATGTTGGCTGCCTTCTTGCACTGTCCGCGAATAGTACCTGATCCGTCGACCGCCAAGCCAACCTCTCTGTGACCAGAGGGTGGCCCGGAACTAAAGAAACTAATTAAATAGCCCCTCAGTGACTCCCTGGATACCACAGGTACGCCTCTTAAGACCGATTGCTTTGCTACCAGACACGTCCACATCCCCATTAGAGTTACAGCAAAACCCAAGAAACGCAGTTCACAGTCCCACGTTGCCCCCCCCTCACCAAATATGAACTTACTGTTAAAATGAGCACGCTTTTTTGAACACAAGAATTGTTTACCGTTCATTCTGATTTTAGACCATGTGTCTTATCACTGCCACTTATGAGACCGGCCTGTAAATGCTTGTGTGTTAAACCCGTCTTTCATTATAGAGTCCGACTATGACCTTCGGGTTAGTTACAGACCAAATCCTTTTCCTGTCAAGTCGGCCCACAAACTCTGCATACCAGGTTCGTTATTTAGAGAGGCATAAAATATGGTCATTATCGAAAGGTAATGGAAAGTTCCTCTCAGATCTCTGTGTCAACATAAATTGTGAATGTCCTTGGGGAATGCTTGCCAAACCTCTTAACATTTACAGCCCTTTAGTCCAGGCGTTATCACCGCTGTGTAGTAAAATTAATCTGTGCTGTTACCAACAAACGGATAGCGTGTCTGAAGGCCTGCTAGAAGCTACCTCTGTGAGAGCATTTTATTCTAACAGCTTTTGAAAATAGAAGCTGGTTAACACATTTTTGTCTTAAGAACATTCAGAATTACCACCCGCGTTTCAAAACTCTCACAAATGTGTTGCACGATGTTTACCATGTGAGAATGGCACACACTTAAATTGCAGAATGGGCTAGACCAGTACTTCCCAAACCTTCGATGTTAGTGCCCTCCCTTTTGTCATGGATAGGACCCCCCGCGCGAGAACTGTAGCTCACCCATGCTTAAACGCATCTTTAGAAATCCTCTTCAGACCATAATTATGCAGGCCACAGTTCCCTGCCTTTGACCTTCAACGCTCTGTGAGAGACAGAATTTCTGACCTACATTTCCAGCCCCTTGCTTTCACCTCATGCGGTAAACAGGTGGATGTCAACATCTAGCACGGTCTGCAGTGAAAAGCGAGAGTCACAAAAGCACACGTTTCAAGGATCCTTGTGACTCACGCTAATGGATATTCTATTTATTGCTTGGATGTTTGTGTACCAGAGTTCTGTAAATATGTTCGCCTCTAGGCGCTTTAGGGATTGGCTTTCTATCACTCAATTATGCCCACCCCGAGCCTTTCATAGAAGGCAATATGTTAAGCAGTTTACCAAGATAAATCGTCAAAAAACCGGATACTACATGAAAGACAAATGGTCAAACAGCAAATGAATTAAGGTATCCAAACTGTACTCGGGTGTAGAATAAGGCTTCTGAAAAAAATATGTAGGCGCAAGTGTGCTTAAAAACAGAGGTCAGTAACACGAGTTTACTTTACTAGAAGTTGGCCAAACCCATTCGCCAAGGTAATCATGATATAAAATAGTAGTCATGCCTTCACTAACCACATTGCTTGCTAAACAAGCATTGGCATAGCCAATAGGTCTCGCTTTTGGGACCTTATAAGTATTTAGTTATGCAGCACAATATCCTTGGTGCAACAACATCAACTGTTGCATGACTAAAAACTTATAAGGTCACAAAGCGAGAACTATTGGCTATGCCAATGCTTGTTTAACAAGGCTTTCGGTCACAGTGCTTGGCTAGTTGTGATGTGCTCTCCGACCTCCATTCATCTTCTCATCTGTGTCCTCATCGCGAAAAATTGCAGTTAAGAATTTCTGTTCTCTGACTGAACACTTCTTCCCAATATTCAGTTTAGCACCATTTAATTTGCGTTTACCTCTTGGTGCATACCACAGGGCATGCTGCTGCATTCTGAATGATTTGTCCTTTCCCGACTACCTTCTGGAGTACCTCGTAGAGCTTTCCAGACTTGTGTTGCAATTGCCCATCTTTGAGGTTCTGCGTCATTCTTCTGCTCTGCTCATTTTGCTTGCATGGAGCATAAGTATCTGTTAAAAGGCGTGAGTCCTCTTTGAGCGGATTGCTCCCATTGTCGAGATTCTTGTGGTACTAATATGGATCAGAAGAACTTTCATCATTGGGCGAGCCAACTTTTTCTTATGAGGGAGTAGTATTTTTACTTCATGCGTATGACTGCTTAGTGTGTGGGCATTTTTGGTCATAGTGCTGTTTTAGCAAAAAAAACATTCTGATGTGCGTTTGACTGGTCTTCATTCCTGCTAAATGATGAGTATGCTTTACAAGAGACTCAAAAATAGATCATAGTATGATGACCAATTTTTCTGTGGCTGTAATCCATGAATCCGCTTCCCTGAAAACTAGTTTCCAAACCAGCTCTTTAACATCTAGTTACTCACACACTGTTCTGCAACACGAACTGGCTCCTCTTGTGCAAAGCTGTGCTAATTTGAGCTATCTGATGTCTCTTTTAGGGATGCTTGTTACTTACTGGCGGTGAAGTGAAACTGATGTTTTAATTCCTAACATTATCAACATCTTTATCCATTTCCTAAATTTAAAGGGGCCATTGATTGTAGTGGGAAAAAAAAATCCTTTTTCACAGTCCTGCGTTACTAACCATCGCTAGTCATAGGCGTTCTAGAATGTTGCTTTGTTTGAGGACGTCTGCTTGGGTTTTGGGATGCTTTAGGACATCGTTCACCGAATGGCCCCCTATAAGGTTTGGTGGCCCAAAGAGTTCTTCAGCTGTGTTTGTAGCCTGTGTTTCTGGGCATGTTCTGTGTGGATGTATGGATGGGTAAAGTGTCATTTCTAATTAGAGGGGCTGGTTCTAGAAATTATACCATCTATCTTACAGAGATTTAGCATTTTGCAGATTACATGCTTTTATTTGCTATCCCAAGGGATACTGAATTATGCTGCAGTGGATTTCTTTGTCAGAGCTAGGGTGGGGACTCCTGATTTTCCAAAACCTTTTTTGTAAGTGCTATTAAACTTACAGTACGCATCTAAGTCTGAGCTTGCTAGGAAGGGCTCTTGGCAGGGATTTAGTATTCTACAAAAGCCTTAAAAGGAGGACTAAAGAACTAACTTTTTTTTGTTTGCTCTTTTTCTTGCACTTTAGGAAAGAAAGACGTTCTGGGCTCGAGCCCATTCCTTTCTGAAGCGAATGCTGAGAGAATTGTTCGCACCTTGTGCAAGGTGCGTGGCGCCGCCCTGAAACTGGGTCAGATGCTGAGCATTCAAGGTAGGTGCATCTCTCCTTTGCTCACCGCGATTAATGACTACTTGGCCACCTGTTTACTTGCTGCTCAGCCCTTGTAAGAAGGGTCACTCCAGAGTCCAGATCCTCAACTGCCCTCCTTACTACTACTCGTGAACTCTAGTGCGTCACTGTATTAAATAAATGACTGGTTGTCTATTTTGTCTTGCTCTTGTTGACAAAGAAGAATGCTTACCAATGTGCTTTTGTCCATAATTGGATTACAGAGACTTAAAACTAATTTTACAACAGCTCTGTTGACATTGCCAAGCTCTGTGCCTCAGCAGCACTGGATTAAATGTGATGTGTTGCCTCGGTTGTGTGAATTCCCTTCACAGGCGTGATAGCTGGCTGAAGAGATGTGGAGGGAGAGACTGGCCTGGCTATATCGTTGCCTGTTTCAGATCTTTTTTTCCCAGATTCAATTCTGTTTTTAAGTTCGAAAGTTTAATAAAAAGACAATTTCTTAATGAGATAACAGTATTAACTCAAATCACCTGCTACATTTGATAAATACATATAGTATTCAGATTAAGCATCCTGGAGCAGGCCATTTGTTAGAATTTGAGGGGTGTAGACTGAAATTTTGGACCATGAGGCATTTTTAAATATATTGTGTGTCTGGGAGTTATAGAGATGTCTTGATGCACTGTTTAGGGTGGACCCACAGGCAGCAGATTGAAGGACTGAGAAGCACAGTTTTGTAACCGTTGTAGCTCATGAAGGTTATTGAAAAGGCAAGGAATAGGGTATGCGACTGTGCATTTTTCAGAACCCATATATTGCTGGATATAAACTATTTCCTCATTTGTCCTTGCAGGCACTATGTTCATAATTTGAATGGTGCAACAGGTGCAGTGGCACAGGGGCCAAAAGGTTTAGGAAACCTACTGGGCACTGATGATTGCGATATTTTACTATTAAACAAGCAGTCACAAGTGCAATTACCTTGCAGGCACTAGGGTCATGATTTGAATGGTGCAGCAGGTGCAGTGGCATAGGGGCTAGGTTAAAGGGATAGGGTTTTAAAAAGGTGAGGTTGTGATCTTTGAATTGAGGTATCAGTCAATTGCAGAATCACAATAGGAAGGACTAAGGCAGACAGGCATGAGACTGAGAGGAGCCTATACTCAGAAATAGAAGGTATGCAGAGGATAAAAGGTACGAAGAAGGTCACTAAAAAAAAAAAAAAAAGAGGAGTGTTGAGCAGTAAGTATTTAACTCGCTGAGTTGCTTTCCTACCTTTTGTGCACTGTTGCAAGGTACCCTTTTTACAATAACCAGATCATGTAGAAGACCTCTGGCTCACATTTGTTTTCTTTTCAATTTACATTAAATTGATAAGCTGCACACAAAGGGCTAAATAGGTCACCAATTCAAACTGAATACCTAGACTTTGAGATGTGTCTGGGAGGCTTGCTGCCAAGGTTTTTTATAAAGAGCGAACATTTGTGATTTAAGAATGAATTAAGAAATTATAATGCATAACCTCCGAAAGGGTACTCTATTTCAGTAGGAGCGTCTCCAAGGCAGCATAGTTTCAACATAAATCCAGGTATCTGGTGCTAAATTCAGCCTATCGTAACTAAATTCAGAATATTCACATTCGCTGTATGTACACATTGTAAAAATATCTGGCGGTTTCATTTCCTGTATTTGCAATGGTATTTCTGTTTAGCCTCACAGTGATAGCCCTGCCATAGACTAGATCCGACTAGGTATTACATTTATAATTGCAGTGATTGATGGTCACAGCTACCGTCCCTAAGGCCCATAGTGTCGACCTGCGCATATCTTGGATCATGTTTACATGCAGCGTAACCACTTGGAATTACCTAAGGATTCTGCAAGAATTAAGCAAGAAGATTAATACCCCTCTTGTCAAAAAAGGGGCGCAAGGATGCATTTTGCACTAAGAAATGGCGCTAAATGCAACAGAACATGTACAGCATCATGAGCAGCCGCCGCCCACACTCGCTAAGTATGCACTTGGGGTACGATTTTCCCCTAACTCACTCCTGGCATTTAGCACTAGTTTCGTAGCGCAAAATGCACTGTGCACTAGTTTCTTAGTGCTAAATGCAGCAGGACACAAAAACAAAAGTGCGAGCAGTCTCTGGTACATGGTAAATCTGCTCTTGCAATAGATTCCCCTAATTACGTGAGTCGGAGTAATTGCATTATCAGTAATTCCATGTCAAAGAGTAATACAGAATTACTGAAATTACTCTGGCATAATAAAAATTACTCCCAGGCCTATTCTACACCTGTGAAAGGGAGTACGGTGGCTGACAGATGATTTTTGCACCATTGTAAAAGATGAATTATGTACAGTGCCACCTCGAAAGAACTTGTGGCCCCTCTTTGCTTTCCTTCTTGAATTCCTTTAGCTGCCTATTTTTAAATGTAAAAGTTTTCCCCACATAAAGAATATTTGGGTGTTTTATAACATGACGTAACATGAAGCCTCCTGTTTACTTGAACCTTCGAAGCACTGTACGCCTACACAGAGGCAACAAAAACTAGGAAGTTCATGAAACCTGGGGGTGGCTGTAGAATTCCTGGCTGCCTCAGCCATAGGCTAGCAACTTTCTTTCCTTGCTTCTAAGCAGTGTTTTTTTGGTAAGTTCACACCATACTGTACGTGTAATGTGAGATATGTTTAGGGCAGGACGTTGGAGTTCTTTGCGATTATCTATTAGAGAGCAGATGAGCAGATGGGACGCCACTTAGTTGGAAACTCGAACACAACCCATTTTGTTTTGGAAAGTGAATATCTCATTTACTGACCCTTTGCAAGAGATGCCAGTTTAGAGCAGGGGCTTGTGCCGCCTCATGACACAAAGGCTCTTAAACGTGATCTCTACCTGGGTGCACACTGGGTTGGCATTGTCCAGGGCCTGGCTGGACTAATGCCTTAAAATTCTCTTTTGGACTCTTGGTGTTGGTGGGCTTCTGCCTTGCTTAGCCAAGCGGTGCAGGCATTGCATTTCTCCTACAATTCTGTTGGTCTCCATCCTCCCCCGTAAGCTACTTGCACAACTAGAACATTTTGGACAGCTCCAAAAAATGCTCAGTGACTTGGATAGTTAGTACGTTGGTGTTCCTCTTATCTACTTAAAATTCCTTCCAGGCATTTCACATTCGTTTTTGAATGAACTGTTTACATAGTTGTGTCCTAAAGAGATGTTTTATTTCACTGTTCAACACTTGACCTTTGACCCCACAGCAGCACTAAATTAAAAAGTGATATGCAGAATAGAGGAAATAATTGCGTAGCCTCCGACTCAGTGAAATAGCTCACGGACTTTTGAGCACTATGGGCAGTCTTACCTTCATAAGCCTATCTCTTAATCATAAAACTTAGTATTGAAAATAACCAGGGGAAGGACCTAATGGGCGTGTTATTTCGCCACTAGTAACTCGTCCATGTCAGGAGGAGGGTGGGAGCACACTGCCTCACATTCCAGCACTCGGTTTGCCCCAATGCTTCATGGTAAATGCGGTGCATGATAACACTTACTTTACAGGCCTCAAATTATAAAAATTTCACTAGACCTGCAGGTCTATTGTCTTAAGGCCTGATTTAGCTCTCAGAGGACGGGTTACTCCGTCACAATGGTCAGGATATCAGACACCATTGTGACGGAGTAACCCGTCCGCTGAGATCTAAATCTGGCCCTTAAATCTACTCGACCTAATTATAATGCGCTTGACCCATGAACAATTTTCAAATTATCTGATCCTGGGCAAATATTTTCATTCACTGAGCCGCCATTTTCTTTATCGCAGCTGAGAGCACCTTCAAATGCGCAAGTTCAGCATGTCTATTGTACAAAAGACACTTTTGTTTGATTTAATAGACTAAACCTTTGCTCCATATATATCACAAATTTAGCCACCTATAGGATATTCATGACCGCTGACTTGCCTCTTAGTTCATTAACCGCATTGTCATCAGGTCAGGGGAAGGAATGTTTCTCAAATCATGTTTAAAAACTATCACTTTTAATAAATACATACCTGAAGCATGAAGTGGTAGCACACTTATTTGCAATCAGCAGATTTTCCATTGAAATGGCCACAACATTTCCCATTGACATGTGGTTTTACTGATAAAACTATATAGTGTATATTGTTTGGAAATCACCAAGTAAAGTGTTCTGATTTGTTTTGCTCCTGTTTAAATCTTTGTTTGCATCACGCTTCTGAATTACAAAAAAAAGTTCTTTCGTAATTCCTGATATATTTTGAAATACTTGTACAATTTATTTAGAAGCTGTTTAAATGTTGTGTTACAAATAAAAACCTGACATCTTACAGCTTTTTGTTTCACAATGATTGTCAGACAGCTCACTTGACAAAAACCTCAAACTGTAATAAGAGAGAAAAGTAAACCTCGTTTTCCTGAATAAGATGAGAAACAATTAGTAAAAAGAAAAACGTGCATTTGACCTCTTTCGTTGAACAGCCCCGGTCCGTCACGGCTTGAGAGTGCCGATTGAACGGAGGGTCGTGACTCCGCCCCTTGATCCTCCTCACATCCGGGTCCCGCAACCTAACTCTATTTAGAGAGCATGGGTGCCCGGACGCGCGCAGCGGGCGCGCCGCCATCGCGCCGAAGGCAAGCCTGTCTGCGCCCGTCCGTGGCCAGACCGCTGCCAGCGCCAGCCACTCTGCTCGAATGTCAGGCGATGGGGTAATCTGTTGGTCACGAGAGGCCTTAATGTCTTACAGAGGTAACCCATGCACGAAGGCGCATACTACTAACGTAGTTACAGACAAGCCTCTAGGTCCCTGCCCGGCCTGTACTTGGGACCCCGAGGCACCTTCGGGACTGATGGGGATAAATGTAAATGTAGGAATTACGCACGGTCAAGTGGCCATGATTAAGGCTGGCATGATAAATTGCAGATCCTTGTCTAAGCATGCTACGGACATTTGGCTCCTGCTAGCGAGTAATGAGTGGGATGCCTTGTTCTTGACAGAAACATGGTTGAACTCAGACTCGGTGGCAGCAGTAGCCTTGGCTGTTCCCAGCGGTTTTAAAATGTGTTACGCGAATAGAGAGTGCGGGAAAAGAGTGGCGGGGGTTGCTATTATTTTTAAAGACTCCTGGATCTCAGCAGCCTCTGGCCCGCTCAGACTGAATGAGATTGAGGGGCTTAATTTCTGCTTACAAATTGATCCTTCTACTTCCTTTTCTGGGATTCTTATTTATAGACCTCCTGACTGTGTTTCTAACTCAACCCAAGAGCTATGCAATTACATTATCGAGAAATCATTAATGTATGCGAATTTCACCGCACTAGGGGATTTTAATTTACATGTGAATTATACTACCTGCACACAGGCAGCTCAATTTGTGTTGTCCCTAGAGGGGGCTAATTTAGCGCGTCACATTAGATCCCCTACACATAAGGCAGGCCACACCTTGGATCTCGTTTTTTCCAACCTGACCTCCTTGAGTACAGCGGCCCCTATCAAACTGGTCTGGTCGGACCATTGTTTGATTCCATTTTGTTTTAGGCTCAGCAGACTCGGTCAGAGCAAGGGTAACCAATCCTATATTAAACTAAACTGGAAAAATTTAACAGTGGCGGTGTTGGACCCTATCCTACAGGCCAGCCAACCCACACCTTCATCTGACCCGAACATTGATTCCATAGCCTTAAACCAGTGGATTGCGACAGCTGTCGAAGCCGCGGCTCCAGCCAAGGCTGCTAGATCTTCAAGGCTCTCACCATCTGCCCCTTGGTTCACGGAGGCTCTTAGGGCGACTAGGAGCAGCTGTAAACGATTGGAGCGGCAGTGGAGGTCAGGCTACAGCGAGTCCGCCAAGAACATCTATAGAAATGCCTTGAAAGAATTCCACAGCATGATTAGGGTAGCCAGAAGAGAGTACTTGGCTGATTGCATTTATAAGGCTGATAACTCGACTAAGGAGGTGTTTAAAGTGGTCAAAACTTTTCCTTAAACCCAGAGCTGTGGAACCACTGTGCAACCCTCACTCGCCCTGTGCGAAAGTATCTCCGTCTTTTTTGACAATAAAATTCAGGAAGTGTATAAATCTTTCTCAGGGCGGTCAGAAACGGAGAAATGTGACAAGAGGGTAGTTGGAGACACAGAACCGTCTTTTATGTCGTTTTCCAGCATTTCCCAACAGGATGCTATGGCAGAAATTGTGAGGTGTAAGTCTGGGACACCTGATGATCCTTGTCCCCCAACACTATGGAAAGTGCTGGCCCACTCCTTGTTGCACACTCTGAAGCACATCTGGAACTCCTCCCTGTCGACTGGTACTTTTCCAGATATCTGGAAACACGCTACTCTCCTCCCGCTAAGAAAAAAAACGAATGGGGATCCCGGGGATCTGACCAATTATAGGCCCATCTCTCTGCTGCCAGCTCCGGCAAAGATGTTGGAAAAATTGGTGCAGAGGCAACTGTCTAGCTTTATCGAAAAGGAGGGCATCCTGCATAATACCCAATCTGGTTTCAGGTCGGGATTTAGTACTGAGACAGCCCTCCTGGAGGTGGCGGAACTAGTTAGACAGGCTGCAGATTTAGGGGCCTCCGCGATGCTGGTGCTCCTGGATCTGTCGGCCGCATTCGATACCGTTGACCATACCATGCTGTCGGAGAGACTGCTGGATATTGGTATTGGAGGCTCGGCTCTGGCATGGTTGAAATCCTATTTGGAGAATCGCACTCAGAAGGTTGCGCTCCAACCTTTTCTATCCAAGCCGAAACCGCTCTGGTGTGGAGTCCGTCAGGGGTCAGCACTCAGCCCTCTCCTGTTTAATGTGTACCTGGCTCCTTTGTTTACCCTGATAGCCAATTGGGGGATAAAAGCGATCTCCTAAGCGGATGATACACAATTGGTTTTCACTTTTAAAGAGCAGACCGAGGTTGCCTTTGAGAGCTTCAAGGGTTGGATGAAAGATTGGATGAAAGACATAGCGTTGTGGATGAACAACAACAAACTCAGGCTCAACGCAGGAAAGACGAGGTGCTGTTCTTCGGGAAAGAGCCACCCCCAGCTTCGGATCTCTGGTGGCCTACTGAAATGGGTCCCCCTCCCTCACCGGCAGATTGTATAAAAAATCTGGGTGTAAAGTGGGAGGCTGACCTTTCCTTCTCGGCTCAGATACGTCAGGTGACTGCCACCTGCTTCTGTCAACTGAGGAATCTGAAGAGATTTTTGCATCTACTACCAGAGGAGTGTCGGAAAAATATAGTACATGCTTTAGTGACTTCCAGGCTAGACTATGCTAATGGCCTTTATTTGGGTCAGCCTGAGTATCTGATTAAGCACCTGCAGATAGTGCAAAATGCGGCTGCGAGACTAATCAGGCGAGTGCCGCTCCGCGAGCATGTCTCTCCGCATCTAAAAGCACTTCACTGGCTTCCACTGATGAAAAGAATCAAATTCAAGGCCTTGACGCTGGCGTTCCGTGCTATGCATGGCAACTGCCCCATCTACCTGAAACACAGACTACGTGGATACAAACAGTCCAGAACCTTGAGGTCCAATTCCCAAAATCTACTGTGTATCCCCCGTTTTAAAAAGGCACGTATGGGGGGCAGATCTTTTACGCTCGGTGCTGCAAAGCTGTGGAACTCCCTGCCGAGCAATTTCCGCATTATAGAAACAGAGTCCCTCTTCAGGAAAATGGTGAAAACCTGGCTCTTTAGAGCAGACTGAGGGCCCGAGGTTATGCCCTGAGCGGTCCAACGCTGCACTACTTTTCGCTTAGCGCCGGGACACCTCTGTTTGAGGTAGCTGTTGCGCTTTACAAGTGTCTGTATTATTATTAACAGACAGCAAATGTGTCAAGATAAAAGTAAGATTTAAAGGAGTCTTTATTGCTCATTCCCTTTCTACATGAACAGAACACCTGTACCTTCCAGCTTAAGTTTATTCGTCAGAACGGACGAGATTGTGCTAAAAATGGTCGACCTGATCAAATTTTACTTGCCATAGCGAGTGGGCGAGTAGATTTTGTCTAAGCCTACTTCTGTAGTATTTCATTTTTCACCCTTGTTGGTGCAGCCTGTGCTTTGTAGCTCTAGACACGGGTTTCTGGATTTATTCCTTAATCAGTAGAGAGCAGCAAGTCATTTTGGGGGTGCTAGTCGGCATCACTAGTGCCTGTGACTTGCACAGAGTCTGAAACCAGTGCAAAACATTTTAAAAAAACATTTACAAACGGTTTTGGAAGGTCATCTAAAGTTTTCCACATAGAAGCAAGGCCACAAATTCTACAAGCTCCTCCTAATAAGTCTAGGACCTTCAGAAGCACAGCCCTTGTTGGGCTTTCATGATTATTGATGAAGTTGCATCATCTTCAGCAGAGTTTCACTAAATCCATTGTGATGCAGTACTAAAAGTACGTTTTTGGACACAGCATACAATCGCTGGAAGAGTAGCAAGTTTTCTGCAGGGTAATGATGTTTGACATATCTTCCCAGAAGTTATAATTACTAGAAACTCGTCTTCCTTGGGTGGCAGAGGTGAAATAGATTGATCATTCAGAATTTACGAGAAAGCTTAGGCGTACATTTTCAGGAAAAGCTTAGGTTTTCATGCACCTCATCAGTGGGTTGAAAGGGTGAGGCTTTATGCATATTTGTAGAATAAAATGGCATTCCATAACGCTGGTTGATGTGGGCGGATTTTAGATTCACCTTTCTCCTAAATTCTGCAGTGCAACTAGTGGATTCTAGTTATGCACCAATGCTAAAACAGGTTCATTTTGGGTGGGTTTTTTGTTTGTCATTAACCTGATTCTCTGCTTTGCTATCCAAACTTCAGACAATACTACCTTACTCACTACTGTGATTGTTTTTCTGTTTTCTTTGTATGAACTTAAAACCATTTAGCATAAAAACACAATTTAACATAAAAAAACAATCCTGGTCTTCCTGGTTCTGAAGTTCAAACTATGGGTTTATCAGCTTCCATAGAAAGCACTTTTACTGTTAGTTCTGTGACTGTTGTAGCTTGTGGGTAATGGATGTTTCTGCCCAAGTGGCACTTTATAGCCTTCTAGTCTTTTGCAGAGGGTTACACTTGCTACTAAATGTCACACCTTCAGTTTGAGGCAGTAACAAGGGAGTATTTTTAAAAAGTACAAATAAATAAGGGCCAGGTGTTTCTAAACACTTTCAGTGTCATGAACTTTTTTCCTGTTTAACCATGCTCCTATCTTATTTTTGTATTCGTGTCTAGAATCTATATTCCATTTACCCTCTCCTTGGTATTTTGGTATATTGCCAGTTTGGGATAGTAATATTCACTGTAAACTGCGGTGTCCTTATTAAGGCAAGAAATTTGATTTGTTTTTGTGTGCATTAGTCGGCCATTAGTCATAAGAGAATTTGCTGGGTCATTAACTCCATTACATTTCTAATTAATTTGACATGGGTCTGGGAGCTCAGTTCTGTTATTGGAGTACCTAAGTGCACAGCATGGGTGTGGTGTGATAATTGCTTTCCTGAGAGTGGAGTGTAAATGGCAGCCTAAACTCTCTCTTCTGCTCGTCTGGCCTTTCAAAATACTGACTTTAAGATCTGCCTTTTGATACACATGTACAGCTCCACCAATTGCCTAAATTGAAGAGTGATTTGGCTTTGTCCTTTATGGTGTTTTCTTCCCAAACATTCCTATCCTTAATTGGTCATCCTGTTTAACCAGATTCCAGATAAGTTAACGAAATGTGATGCACATTTACTTTCCATAAAGGGTGGAAATATCCAAGTATCATTGTGGCACTGTGAGCATGTACATAACATAGGAAGGTTTCACATCCTAAGTATCTTGGGAAGAGGTCTTCTTAATCAAGGTGGAATCTTTGTATCATTATCAAGCCACCTCTTCTACTTATTGTTTTGTCATGAGAAATTACATTTTATTATTAGTCAAATACCTGAGTTAGTGATGTGGATTCAGCTGACCTCGATTCCATAACAAACAGGTAGCTTGTATGTCATGTGGTTTGGGCCCTAGGCTTCCTACTGGTGTTGCGTAAAGCACAGTAGCACACGGGCTGGTTGTGGCAAGTGCTGCTGTAGGTGTTTGATGAGCTGCTGTGTAAGTTAGAGCAGATTTTCTTTATCTGCCTTACTGTTACCTTTGTGATCCAGCTGATTGCAGCTAACGTGTAATCGGCTGCAGAGGAATCTGAAAGCTTGCAAATATATTTGCCTGCTTTTAAAAGCCCTGTATAGTTTGGATTTGGCTCCGTTTCGTAGTTACAAAATACCTGCTACTTCGCTCGTCGGTCAACACGCCAGACTACACAAAACATTACTGGACTGTTCTTCCTTGTCTGGCATTCAGTCTTCCGTGGTATACTGATCACAATAGACATATGCGAGATAATCTCTACTCACTCGTACATGTAAAGAGTAACTGGTTGCAATGGGGTGCCGGTTCTTGGCTGTTGCTGGTTCCTGATAGGCACTCAAATCACTGTCGCGGATGTGCTAGAGTTAATGGCGTAACAAAATAACAGTTGTCCTTTTCAGAGATCCTTGTCGGAGCATCATGCGTGTCTCTTCTCACAACCACACTCCAGCTCCACCAATATCAACAGTCCCCCAGACTGATCAGAATTTCAGTCTCAGCAGTCCCCTAGGTGCCATATATGTCTATTACCATCAATCGTACCCCTGGTACTTGATGTACATTAGAGCTTTGGCTTTTATAGTTTTACTTGAACATCACAAAATAAACGTCACCTGTGCCTGGATTGTATGTATGATTCGTTAGTTCTGTTGGGGCAAGACAATAGAAAGACCAGTTTGGTTGCTAAATTAGATCTGTTCTCAAGTTCACTATGTCTGTGATTGCTGTAAAAGTTTCCCTTCCATAGCTGGTTAATGTGCATTTTATCATTATTTCACTCCTGTTCATGCCCAACAAAATCTTGGTGTTTCTGTGTTTAGAAATGAGCATTTTCATTGATAGTCCATTGGTCTCAAGCTAATCATGATCACTAAGGAACTCACATTTCGGAATCCTCTTAACAAACCAGTTTTCAATTTTTTTTGTATGAAATATTGTAATGCGCTTCTTTTGTCTGAATTTATATTCTCTTGTGCATTTCACTTTGTTTCTTTTAGTCTTGCATAGTCTTGATATGCTGTTGTCTACCAAACCCACACAGGGGTTCTTTAGCAACTTATCTTTTTGTATAGTGTGAGCATGCTTTTATTCCGGCGTTAAATTTGATATAGAGCCACAGATTAGCATTTTTTTATGAATATGCATTTATGTAGATGGTATTTTTGTAGTGCGAGCCTAGCCAAAAGGCATCTGGACATCAATGGAATAATTCGATTGTTGTCCAGTAGGATCTCATTATAGTAAAGATTGTATTTCTTTACTTTATTTTTTTTTTTTTTTAAGTCTGAGGGAGCCGAAAGAGCCATCTGTCTCCTGTAAGGGTTGGGGTGGGAATTTTAGTGCAATGAAACTTATTCTTTTCATTAGTATCCCTTGTGAACCCACCCCTGTTTTATATAGAGAAAGGCTTCAAACCTCTATGCCACCCCACATCTGGACCCCACTTTGCCTCTGTCCCATTCTGTCTGACAATTTTTGATAATTCCATTTTATCTGTTCCTGTGTGTTCATCATCCTTGCATTGTGGAGAGAAGGTTTAAAAAACGAGGGCTTCTCTCTCTCATGAATGGAGCACCCCAAGTTCACCTATTTACCCCAATCCATCTTCGGATATGGTTCAATGAAAGTAGTCCTGGTTGAAATTGTTAAGGGAAGAGAATCACCTCAGTCCGGATGTTTCCCTCTATGTTGCTTCTTCATAATTCTGTGCGCTCATCCTTGCCCCGGTCCCCCTCCTTTGGGACTCACATTCCTCAGTGTACTTGCTACAGTTTTTTTTATTTTTATACCTCATTACTTGGTCCCTGAAATGGTCATTGTATCTTTTACATGCTCATCAGAACTGAAAATCTTTGATTCCGCTTTTGCTTGGCTCTCGGGCTCCAATCCCATTGTACATTTATCCCTTGACTCCACACGGATCATGTATTACCCTATGGCATGCCCTACTGCCCACTTCTGTACTCTCATTAGATGCCAACTGATTCTGCAGCTTTGCCATGCACTGAATTGGACCAAAAACCACTCCCCGTGGCTTTACATGAAAAGTATCTTACTCCTTTCAGAGAATGGAGTGGGCAGACGGGGACTGCCCCTGGGCCCCTACTGTAGTTGAGGTTCTTTACTGCTGTCATCCGTCCTACTGTGACTCAGGAACTGGGCCAAGTACAGCTCCTTCCACACTTAAATCAGGGTAGTACGGGGTAGCAGTCAGAGGCCGCTCAGAAATCAACAATCAGCCACCAGACACAGTGACTGTTGCCTGGCCAGTTACTAATCGTTTTAGTGAAAGAAAGTCATTTAATCCCACAGTTTTACTTGTACAGTACAGGGTTACAATTTAACTGATTAGAGGTGCTACACCCTGCAGTGCCCACCCCTTGCTAACAGAGTGACTAATCCCAGGCGTCTTTTAATCCGGGACACAGCGCTGGCTAGGCTCAGGTGCTGTCGCTCAGTCTCCCCAAGACGTAATTGGAAAATCTAACTTTTTGCTCCACGGTTCACCCTCACTTATCACTCTTTAGTTCGCACATGGGACAGACCAGTACAGCAGTCCCATTCCTGCAATTACTTTGCAGTTTTGGGGTTTCGATGTCGGCTTTGCTTGTGCGCATGAAGATTTTGTGGAATCTGTGCGGCGCAGTCCTTTGGCAGCTTCCAGTCCCCAGCCTCCCTAGGCCAGGTGTGCAAGGGACGTAGGCTTGGGCCTCTTGGCTGATCTTGACATCACAGATAACTTCAGCAGTTGCAGTCTCTGGATTGAGCAGGGTGCACACCTTGACATTTCTGGAACATTCTGGCTTTAACATCTGCAGTGGCAGCACCAATCCTTTAGCTGTGGTGGGCTGCTGCTCTCACTTGATGCTTCCTTTCAATATTAGTCTTGATGCATTTCATGACTGGAGATCCCTTCCACTGATTGGTCACCCGCTGCCAGTCTCTTGCTTAGTTTGGCTATTTCCAACACTAGGAACATGCTTTGTTCTCTACACATGGCTGCCATTATCTTCTTTGAAGCGGTAATTGGATCTAAAGCAACTTCCTCACCTCATTTACCCGATGGCAGTGCTCAGTCGGAAGCCCCTTGCTAAAAAGGACTTCATGGAATTTCTAAAGGTAGTCCAGTTTCCATCTTCCTCATTACAGTGCATGTCCAGCCACAGGAATGCAGGCAATACAGTTCCAATGTCTGTGGAAGCATTCCTCATCTTCTGTCTTGTGCCATTCTAAATCAGGGGCATCCAGAATGGATCCTACTGGCCACAGTACTCCACTCTCAACGCTGAATCCAACTACCGTACATTTAACGCACAAGTACAGCACATGCACACTCAACGTGCACTCTGAATGTCTGTAAAAGGTTCTGGGCTTCGCAGAACTTCAATAGAGTTGTCAGTAGACCATGCTCTCTCAGACACAGAGAAAAAGGTCTGCTCACTCTACAAATTCACAAAACACGGTACGCTGCCCTCACCGCTTTGTGGGGTGCCCAGGGCAAGGACCATAGTCCACTACCTTGTATGAGGGCGTGCGTATTTAATGCACCTACCAGATCACACGACGGGTGCTTGACCTTGAATTGTCAAGAACAGGCCTAGGTCTCTGGGCACACACTAGATTAGCATAAGGCCAGCGCCAGCATAAATTGGATACCAGTTTCAAATCAGACACTCCGGGCAGGGGTACACGCCCACTCACCATGCAAGAGGCAACTTTTATCTGCAAGACTCCTAAGCTGCAGTGTCGGTGGCAGTATTCCTGCTCCATTCTTTTGATAGAGCGGTCAAAGATGAAGAGAAGGTTACGGAAGTTTCATCTCCTGTCCTCTCTACATGGCAACCAGTGCCTGTTGTCTAACTCAGGCACTGAGTAACAGGTGGATTACTCAATCTAAAGTTTAGTTTACAGCCGGCATTCACAAGAACCTGATTGTGAATTAGGTAAACTGTATAGTATTCTGTGCAACTGGTAACGTAAGTGCACTTACGTTTCAGAGAAAAAAATGTTTTTTTCACAATATACTCATGGATAACCTTTTTCCCCAAAGGGAACCGCATTTGTAGAAACGTTTCTGAAAGGGTTGCCTGGAGATAACATGGGTACTGAGAATACACATTGTTTCTACTTCACTAGTAAGTGCAGATGTTTGCTCATGTTGACTTAAACTTTCTGTGGTGGAATACAGATGTTGAAACACCCAAAAGGTGATGAGAGGAATGCTTGCGATTTGTCTAACCACGGGCAATAGCTTGGGGTAGCATCCCAACCCAACGTTTTTTTACTCACCATGCTACCTCAGTTTGGACCCAGCTATTTGGAAATTAGCCTTGACCCTGTCCTCATGGGAACAGTTCAGCCCGAACTGCCAAGCCAGGTCCTCCCTTAACCGGAATACAAGCAGCCTAGAACTGGTTTTTCCCTGATAAGGGCTCATCAGCCAGGTATAGCTTGCTTCCAGTGGCACAGTGAGCACAGGACCAAAGTCTCGGCATACCCTTGCAACTTAGGGCGGTACATGAAACACACAAAAGGTGATGGGGAATGCTTACAATTTGTCAAACCACTGTGAACGCTCAGGGTAGCATCTCAGCCCATCGTTCAAACTGAGCTGGCATGGGGTGCAAAATAACAATGGAATGGGATGTGACCTAAGTAATAACCAGTGGCTGAGATTAATTCAAGCATTCCATCCATCACTTCTGTATAGTTTATATGGTATGGTGTGGGATGGGTATGCCCAGACATGGGTCTCGCGCACATTGTCACTGGAACCAAGCTATATCCGGCTGATAAGCCCAAACTAGGGCGAAACTGTTCCTATTTGCTTGTGTTCCGGTTGATGGAGCTGCTTGCAATTTGTCGAACCACTGATTGCTCAGGGTAGCATCTTAGCCCATCGTTCAAACTGAGGTGGCCTGGTGTGCAAAATAACAGTGAACTGGGATGCAGCCCGAGTAATAACCAATGGCTCCGATTAATTCAAGCATTCCATCTATCACTTCTTTATACTTTGGAATAAAGATGTTGCCAGGATCAATCTACAAAACCCTAGGTCGGGTATGCCGAGTGCCTTGTGTTTGCTCTTCTCATGTTTTCAGGCTATGTTCTTATTCAGTCCCCATCCTCCATTTATTAAATAGCTCTTAATTGAGTGGTAGCTAGGATGAAAATGGATTGGGCTATAGGAGGGTCGGAAAGTGGTTAGGCCCTATCTTTTCAGGTTTTTAAGTTTTTATCACGAGACACTGTTAGAAAAACAGCCATTCCAATACACTGCAAACAAATACTGTTTAACTAATTTTTTAGTATCCTTCATAACACTGTATTAACAGGGCACAACATCGTCCTAGGGCTTTGTTTGAGTTCTGAAGATATGGTCCAGACTTGCTTTGCTGCTCTCTAATCCTTTGCAACTTTATTGGTGCACCCAAGCCTTGGTTTTATATTTTAACAGTGTTAAAATGGTAATACAAATTTTTGATGTCATTTTTTTTTTCAGAGCTCAAAAACAAAGCTAAATAATAGTTAATTTTTAAAATTGTTAATCCAGTACACATGGTATCCCGAATTCCACATTCTTCTGTAGAGGACGATGGCCATGGCAAAAGTGAAAGGCACCAGTAAAGGGGTAGAGAAAGAGAAAAGGGATACCCCATCATCAATAGTAGAACTCTTGTATGTCAGCTGAAGAATAACACACCATTATCTGATTGAATTGTTGTCCTGGGCAATGATGACAGCCTACTCTCCCAAACCCCTAAAATTATTAAAAACAAATTGTGGTCGCTTGTATCCCAGAAAGAGTGCTGATAATGCTGGCAGAGTACACCAGTTTCGACTTGGCAGAGTTGAAGCAACACTCAGCTGGTCAAAAGCCTGTGGCCGTTTCTGTATCCTTCTACTAATGTTTTATTTTGTTAAACAAATCCAAGTAAGATTAGATTAAGCACAAAGCTTATTTTAAGACTCCAATAACACTAGAGAGGCACAAAATAATGTTCTCTCCAGCAGCGACAGACTCCTAACCCCTATTGCGCTATCTGAAGGAGATGTGAGGCAGTTTGATTTTAGGCAGCGAACATGGCTAAAAACCGGGTTGCGAAAGTTCCTCCTTTGCCTGAGCCACACTCTGTGTTGGTCTCTGTCGCCTGTGTACTTGTCCCCCTCCCCCTGTGTTGCACTCTCCCTGGTGTACTTTCCCCGGCCCCAGTTGCTTTCTCACCCTTATGCGCCTCCCCTGCCATCTCCACTTTGCTCTCCTGCCCCGTAGTCTGTTGCTCGAGCCACCCCCGTGTCCTCTGTGTTGCTTCCCACGCCCTTCATGTTGCTTCCCCACCTGCATCTTGTGATGCTTCTTACCACCCTTGTCCTCCATGCATCTACCGCCACCCACCGTGCTTCCCCCCCCCCCCCCCAAAAAAAATCAGTTTAAAAAAAATTTGTTTTACTGATCCATCTTGGTCCATTTAAAGTAACAAAAGGTTTGTCATTTTGTAGGTGCACACACATTTGTGTGCCCTTTTTTGTGTGTTTTCTTTAGCCATGCTGCACAGCATCAGAGGTGCTGTACAGCGTGGGTATAAACTCAGGCGTGTGGAATTTAATAAAATAACTACTTGTCCATGGGGCAGGTTGCTTCATAAATCTACTTGTCCTGTAACGAAATCCACTTGCCCCTTTGGTGCTATGTAGTCCAGCGACAAATTATGGCAGCAATCTCATTATATAAGAGCTCGTATAGCCTCTCTGATTATGCCAGGGCTCATAACTTAGTAGTGTTTGAATACTTGCATTCCCTTTATGTTGCCATGTTTCCGCAGATCTACATACTGGGGCTTAAGGTAGTGGTAAGCAATAGTTCCAGGGTTAGAATGCCTTTTTGAGTCTGTGCAAACCTACTAACTTGCATGTTTTAAGGGTTTTCAACAACTCTTCTCTAATCTTTTTCTGTCAATGGCAGACGTAAACCTTCTTCCAGATTTCGGGGAAAAAAGTGGTTGGAGGGAAAGTGAACTTTCAAACACTCAGATTTTCACATGAGCAAATCTACACATGCATATTTGCTCATGCTAAAATGCAATTCACAAATATTTTCTAGGAGTATTATTTCTTGTCCTACTTGTGTAATTTCTTGGGAATTCACGAAAGCCATATAGCTGCACTTTAATGCAAGGACATATACCATGGGTGCACTTTTGAGACTTTCTTTAATAATTGGGGCCCTAATTTGGTTGACTGTGACCGTTTGTGTTTATTAAAATTCTGTCTCTCCCTCTCTGTATCGGCTGGCTTTACTGTGAGTGACAGCATTCTGCTCTTTCACAAGGAGCATATTTGCAAACTAGGTAGTGTTGTTCAGTGCCAGTAACTACTGTGGCAGTGTGTGCTTTTTGAGACCAAAAACAATTTTTGCTTTTGCCAATGTTTGTTAGAATGGTGAGGGCCCGGCAGCTCCCACACCAATAAGGTTTTACAAAAACCAAGCCAAAACAAGTCACACATTGACAAAACTAAAAAGCTGACCACCAATTTCAGACCTACTGGCTTTGCCAATGCTTGTTTATTGTTGTTTCCTATAATCTTATTAAAACTGGTTACACTGATTTTCCATTATGAATATTTTTGGGAAATACTAGCATGCATCAACACGTTACTAAATGATGCTGCAAAGAAATGGTACCTGAAACTTTACAGTAGTTTAGCAAAATGTTTGTTTTCCTGCTTTCATTTTTTAATGAACATTTTATTTTGAAAGCAAAGAATCCTCAATCTTGCTTTCAAGCTTCTGCAAATATTTGCATCAAATCAGAGAGCATTCTGGGAGCATTATACATAGCCTCATATTGCTAATCTTTGAAAACGTGTGTACACATTTTTATACTGGAACAATGTCAGTAGTGCAGTCAGAGCTTACAACATTTACTTAGAGCGCGCACCCTAATAATAAAGGCTTTCAATTAATGAACCATAAATACAAGTTTGAACAGCATTAACATTTGGGCAAAAATGTTACCTTAACTGCAGACAGTGCCGTTCCCTGATCCATAATGTGATGCTGCCTGCAAACTGGCAGCCAAAGGGTTTGTGCTGCAGGGGCCTACTTGTCCCAAGGACAAAATACTCTAGGGGTTTGGGCCTACTTGTCCCAAGGACAAAATACACATGAAAACTTGCTGCCCTTGACCCCAAACAATATGTCCTGGGCATCGGGTTATAGGAGTTCCACATCCCTGAAACTATTGGCAAAGCCAATCTCCAAGGCGAGACCTATTGGCTTTGCGAGTGCTTGTTGTATTTTATGGCTGGTATCCTGCTGTAGTGGCCATGTTGGTGGTAGTCTCATCCCATGTGCGAGTTAAACATGCTAAGATTTCTTGAGGTTAGTGAGAAGGAGCATTTGTGTGGGAGATCAGCTGTGTTTATAGAGAGGGGATTCGTCATGCAGGAGTACAGATAATTTCTGTTTTGAATGAATTCAGACTATGGGAATCTAGTGTTATCAGGGGTTTGTTGTCAGTCTCAGTTGAAAACCGAGAATGGATCTGAGGTAATAGAGCAGAAAAAGGTGGGTGAACCATCAGCATAGAGGCCATAGGAGAAGCCATCAAGAGATGATGGCACCCAGCAGTGAGGGTAACAGCTGGAAGAGTAACAAACCTGAGGCAGAGCCTTGACTGGGATCCACTGGGAATGAGATGGATGTAATGAAATCTTAACAGGTTACCATGCACTCATTGAACTAACAAAATGTGAACACCATGAAACTGGGATAAGTGATGATACGCTTGTATACTGTGCCATAAAGACTCAGCTAAGCATTAGACTAAATGCTGCCAGCAAGTATAATATGTATGTAGGGTTGGCATTTGTGGTGAACCACTGACATATGGGGGGAGGGGGCGTTTAGTGGGAGAAATCTGCACAATAAAGAGTCTGAAAGGTCAACTTTGACTGCTTCAAGAAGGTGATTCGTAGAAGGTTGCTCCTTGATTGAAGAGAATAGACATTCAAGGATATCATAGAAGAGGTAGTAAAGACAGACAAGTAGTCAGAAGGAAATACAAGCTCAGCCATAAGTTTTATTTAATAGTAGAACCAAGACTTAAAGCATTGAAATTCTCATTATCGCCTGAAAAATACATTTTGGAGACTTAGCCTAACTAAATTTTGTGCGTGTTTTTCTTCTCTTTCTTGAATAATTTAAACGTTTGTAGATCTTGAAAATAAGGTTTGCTTGTTAGTTACATTTTTGGTATTTCAGATTGTTTTAACGGGACAGAAACTTTCCAGCAAAAAGTAGCTGATTCAATGTTGCCTTTATGGGTATTTTGGCTTTAGAACCCGCTAATTCTTATCTGCTTTTCAGCCATGTCCTACTTTATAACAGCCAGCACCACCGGGGTGTTGAGCTTCACTGCCCACCAGATGCTGATCTAATCTTAGATGGATGCAGAAAAATCAATTATTTTATGTTTCCATCTTACTTGAGATTTTCTAGACAAATTTGAATGCTTTCCTCTGAGAACATCTCCTGTGTTTGATATTTGGAAGTACATAGCCCCTCAGAACGGTCTTTGTAAGTCAGTTTTACTTATTTCCCTCCTGACTCAATCTAGCAACATTACACCTCTATGGAAAAAAGATGCAGACTGAACGGTTAAGTTCCTGTTATACATGGGACAAAGTATCCCCTGCCATTCTTCATAAGGATATTGTTAGGCACTGAAGAGTTACATGACCATATAGAGGCATGAGGCCGAACACAAAGTTCCTTTAAAGTTGTGGAACTCCGAGGTGATTTGAAATGTCCTTATAATGTACAACAGAGGGTATTTTTATTTCTTATAATACGTGGTCACACCATCAACCTTTCCACAAACTAGTTAACTCTTAGGTGGCTTGTTAAGTCAGTGGTCTTCACATTATCCCTGTTTTCGGCACTTCTTATCTTTGGTCATTGACCCAGCCATAAGAGTGGGGTATTTTTTTTTTTATCAAGAGATGTGCTGGAAAGCTGGGCAGTAGGAATATTGTGTATCCCACAGATTCCATTCACGGCTTCAACTCCTTTAACTTACAAGTAGGTGAAGTCAGTGTGCTGCTAGTCACACAATCTAAAAAAAAGAAAAACTTGGGTTGTGGTGGATCCTCTTCCCTCACAACGTGAATTTCATTTTTTTTTAAACTCCTCTGTAGTGGATGAACTAGTCACATCCTATGCACGTAAACTGTACATCCAGCGTGCATAAGGGGTAAACTGCCGGTTTAATGATCTGTGGTCTGCCTTTCACCTTTGCTGCTGGCTGTGGCAGCAGACATAGGAAATCAAAACTCAACCATAATAATTTATTAAAGTTTAACAGTTTTGTCTTTTTTTCTCATTGCAAGTTACTAGAGAGGCCGCAAATCGACTACAAGGAAATTAGCGTCAGGTTTTTATATTGGGGTTACAGGCTTATTTTTATTGATATGTATTGTATATCTACCACATACATACAAACATTATTGCGGGCTTTACATTTATTTATATGTATTATATAACTACTATATACATACATTATTTGTAAAATTGACGTCTGGGATGGGATGCAAGGGGATGTGCCGACATGGACCAAACAGGCACACTGGTAAGTTGGACAGAAGTTCACGTGACTGAACCTGTAAGGAGTAATGAAGTTCAACTTTATGTAAATCGGTCTCAATTTAAGAAGTGTCCACATAAAAGTAGAACTTGTTTTGTCTACCTTCGGCATCTGAACATGAATTTTTTTTTAGGGGAGAAGGTAGGATTTTTATACCACAATTTGCTGCTTATTTTAATTGTGGTCAATCATACAAAATGCATTCTACTTCTCCTGTCATGATCATTTTCTTTTATATACCAAAATAACGTCTTTTAAACTTTATAGTGTTTCAAAGTAAGCATGCGAGCCCTGTGTCTGTTGGCTGCTTGTCAGAAATTTGCCAGGCCTCTGCAGTGCCAGGTTTTGGTTCTGTGATCTGATCTTTGTAAAGGCACTTTTTGTTCTGAAAAGGAATGCTTTGTGTGCAACGATTTGTTCAATAGCTCTCATGCCTCTCCAGTAGAAAGAAACGAGTCCAGCAGAACATAGTCGCATCACCTTGGAACCTAACCAGGTAACTAGGCGACCCCCATCTGTGCCTCCAATCTGATGTGCAGCAATAGTTGAGATGATCTGAGACTTAACTCTTCCCTAATGCTTTCGAGGCTGTCAGGGCTTTTCCATATTGAACGTCGACATATGAATCCGCTGCACAGGTCAGGTAGATGTCAGACATGGTGTGCTAATTTTAATTTTAATTTTGTATGCATTGTTTATTAGGTCTGGCGTTAGCCAAGATCTTTCAATTTTACTAAAATGATGTACTTGCTTTGTAGAAGACTTCCAACCCTGTTCATCTATTGGTCAGTAGTGTTAATATGCCCACTACAGCATACACCATGGGGCAATTGGTCAACACTGGCCAACTTAACTGTGATTGACAGCATTCTACCCTTTCACAAGGAGCACATTCACACACAAAGTAGTTTCCCCTCAGTTCCAAGGACTGCAATGCCAATTTTTACATTTTGAGAACAAAAACATTTTCTGCTTCTAGTCAATTTTTATTTTGTTTTAGCATATCCCCAAAAAATAATTATAAAAACAAATACATTTGCTTAAAGTACAGCAACACTTGAAAGTCTGAGTTTATTAAATACAACTTAAATCTTCATTTTTTACCTTCTTTATACATGTATACCTTCCATGTACTTATGTATCTTTATATTTATTACTTTAATTCTCATTCAGCATCTTCAATGCACTACCCTATATCTCACCCTATGCCTCCCTCAATATATCCTTTACCTCCACTCTGACTCTTCCCAAACCTCATTCTACTACTTTCTCCAACGCGCTGCCCTATTTGTCACCCTATACCGCTCTCAATATATCCTTTACCTCCACTCTGACTCATCCCAAACCCCATTCTACTACTATGATCCCTAAAATAACCCTTTCTCGACTTCCACTATCCTTTTCAATCCAACTAACAGACTCACATGTCCACCGCTCAAATTAATTTCATATCTCCCTATACTAATTCCCCACTTTTTGGGTTCCGGAGTAGTGTGCTACTCACCGAAAATCGCTTCGAAACCTCATCAGGGGTAGTAAGTGCTATATAAATGCAATAAGAATTATAATGTGCCTGGTAGCACCCCTAACAATAGCTTTTTTTTAATATAAACAAAAACTGACAAGACTAGCACTGACAAAGCTAAATGGCTGGCAGCCAACTCCGGACCTGTTGGCTGTGCCAGTGCTTGGTTGGACTGTTTTCAGCTTTGTTGCATATACACTAGAGCACACCTGGTTATGACATAACTTCATTGGCTACGTATGGTAGTGTTGACATTGCAGACTTGCTGTTCACTGTGCATATGATGAATACCTAACTAATAGCTGATATTTTGAAGTCATCTCAATGAATTTCTGATTCTCAGACAATTGCTAAACCTTAAGTTAGTTAAACATCATATAACATAATGGACATGTTGACTACATAGAAAGCAATACGTTTATTTTACCTTGTTCGCTCCCAAGCCATTGTTGCACTAAGTCATGTAGAAGGATTACGTACAAGAGGTGATGCCTGGATACACATGGAATAGCTGCCAGTTGGTAGGATCCCACTGGCGTGAGGCAGGCCAGCCTTACGCAGTAGTGTTCCTTGCAAGTCTGTTGAGTAAAAGATGGGTCCTTAAACTTGGTACTACGTGCTGGAATGTTTTCATTTTTATATGTTTTTGAAGCCAAAGAAAGCCAATTTAGAGCGACTTGGTTTGAGCTTTGTGACTTTTTTGTGGAATCTTGCTGTATGTCCCTTTCAAGACAAGACCAGGTGTAGCACGGTCATAATAATGATGGGAACGGGAAACCTATACATCCGTGTACACCAATGGTTCTTAACATGTGGTCCAAGGATCTGCAAGGCAAACTCGGAGGGTCCGTGTCTGTTTTACAAAATTAAATAATATTATTAATTCATTAAAATGAACAAAGTATATACAAATATTGAACCAACTTTGAAAACTTTTTCTATATTTTATTGTGAATTATACAAAATATTTCAATATTTCAGCATTTGTTTGGTGTATACTTGTTTTTGTAATCGTAGAAATTGCTTGAGCTGGGGGTCCCCAACCCCCAATAATGACTCAGTGGGGGTCCCCGGATTCCAGTAATGATTCAGTGGAGGTCCACAGAAGTCAAAAGGTTAAGAACCACTGGTGTAGACCATTGTGATGCACACAGAGTGCGTTTGTGCCTGTTTATAAACAGTTGCTTTGGATGTGGCCTTGATCAGAGACTAAGCCAAATCATTAAGACCACCTTTAGCCCATTTTTATATTTACCCAATGACGCCCTCCATGCTGGGACTTGCAGGACCATCCTTAAATTGGGAAAGGTTGGACTACTCATGCTGGCTCGCAGAGAGCTCTTGACCAGAAATGTGGACCGACCTATGTTCTTCCTGCTCACTTGGGGCTAGTTAGCTGCAATTTGAGATGTGAACTGTGACATCCTATTCAAAGACCAGTGTCTGGATGCATGTCTGAGGCCGGGTCAGAATCTGCTCAAGCTGAAGAACCTATTGGTTCCAAAGCACTTTTGATCGAAATGGCATGCATTTATGTTTTTCCTGTTTTAACAATTCTTTTTGAGATTTTATGGTGATTACAACACACTCATCCTCAGATCTGTTAGAGGGCGTGTACCAAAACGCTTATGTGTATAACCAGATATCTGTCAGTCAAGGCCATTAAATGCATTTCAAAATTAGCCTGTTGGTACAGCAATTAGAATTTTTATAATTGAGGTTGAAGTTGCCCATTAATGTTTTAGAAGTGGATTTATGCAGTCCGTTCACTCCATTGAGGATGATCTAAGTTTGTGTCAACAATAATCATATGATTATTTCATCACTGTTTTGTGCCTGTAGCCTTAATTATTGATAAATTACTGGTCTTTATTTCATATGCTTTTTTTTAGATGATGCCTTTATTAACCCACAATTGCAGAAGATTTTTGAACGTGTTCGTCAGAGTGCTGACTTCATGCCAATTAAGCAGATGATTGTAAGTCTTAAAAAGCTGCTCCTGTTTGATTTTTGTTTTTGTTAATGTGATCTTGGACAGTGTCTTCAGTACATCTGTTGTAGATGTCCTGTGATACTTCAAACATTTCCTGTGACAATGTTGACTAGGTATCAGTGCTACTCACCTTGCCTGGTTTTGACGAAACACCATCCCAATGCCTAGCTGGTCCTAAGTTCAGATCATTGGTATACCCTGCTCACATTTAGCTTGCAATCTTGCAACAAGCACAGGTTCCCTGTAAACTGTATTGATATTGGTGGGTGGGTAAACGAGCTGTTCTTCAAGCTTCTGTATAAATTTGGAATAATCCTTGCTGTAAGCCCCCTACTGCAGTCTGAATAAATGAAATTATAGTGGAGTGTCTAGTCTTTCAATCATGTAATCAACTAGATGCTTGTGCATTCTTGCTGTAATCTTCCAGAAGACTCTAGTGAACTCTGGCTGTCGATGGATGAATATAATACACTACTATATAATGCTTGCAGCGTTTAAATGCCCCAGTTACAGGAGGGACATTTTTCAATCCTTTCAAAGAAATACCCTGGTACTGCTGCACATGTGTGAATTTGAGCACTTATAAGTAATACCCTGTGCCATAGATTAAGAAATTAATTGTGTTTAAGGTTCCGGCTTTACTTACTGAAGCTGATTTTTGTATTCTATAGAAAACATTGAACAATGACCTGGGACCCAACTGGAGGGATAAGCTGGACTTTTTTGAGGAGCGCCCCTTCGCTGCAGCTTCAATTGGGCAGGTTCACCTGGCTCGTCTTAAGGATGGAAGAGAGGTGGCAATGAAGATTCAGGTTGGTAAAAATACTTCTGTCAAATTGTATGTTTAAGGGCTGGAGCAGAAAAGCTTGTCGAATGCCAACAAAAGAGACCACAAGCTGTCGAAGTTTATTTAGGAATGTTATAAAGACTTTTCATGTCACATGACCTCTCCAAGGCACTTACCAGAAATGGACAAACAAACTTATTTAAAGAACAGAGCATGATGAGGTAGAGTCCATTTGGACTTAGAAAGAACCTAGATCAGATTTTCTTCCATCACTCCCTTGTAGATAAAGAACTTTATTGAAAGGTTCAGTATTCAGGAACTACAGATAACAGAGATCCGTTAAAACGTTGGGGCTAAGACTGTTTCCTACTTACGATCCTAGGGACACCAAAGAACTTCCTCCATTTTGTAGGGGCATTGTTTGAACAGAAGTGTTAATGGTGACCAGGTTCCTGAAGTGAGCATAGTGACATTCCAGCTCTATAGATACAGCTGGGACTTTTGGCAAATTATGCATTGTGCAGAATGCATAGTATTATTAACTTGATCATGAATTCAACATAGCCAATGGCGCGAAACCTGGGCCCTCCTAATGTGGTCACATTTTAGCTGCCTGAATTTGCACGCTTCACAGTCTGGTAAAGAACATTGTTTTTTGGGGAGAGCATTGTAGACTGTTAGGGCATTCAATTGGACCATGGCATCTGTTTTCGCTATTTAGTGGTAATTTTTATGAAGTTGTAGCATTTTGTGCAGGACACAGAGTTAAAAGCTGTTTCCCTTTACTCCCATGTTGATTTGCAGGGTCATCAGTTTTTGAAGAGTCAGACGAAAGATACTTTTCCTTCATCCAAATGAGGCTTATCTAGACGTTCCACATTGCTCACATTTTTCCCGTTGATGTTCTCAAGATGTGTGTATCTGGTGTCCTTAAGGGAAAACAGAAAGGTGTTGCGTGGAATGCTTGTAAATAATCTCAGCCATTGTATTTGCTCAGGACCACATTTAGTTCCAGTGGTTTTATCCCTTTGTGTCTCTTCAGACAAAAACCAGCGTGGGTAAATCAGCCTTGGTTCTGCTCCAGAAGGAGCAGACCAGTTCGAGAAGCCAAGTCCTCTCTGAACTGGAACACCTGCAGCCCCCGACTGGTGCGGCCTATTTAGGCCTTGAGTCTTGTTGCACGCTGACCACAGGACCCACATAGCTGGTGCACTGAGGAAAACACAAAGGTTATGGGTGGAATGCTTGTACATAGTCTCAGCCACTGGCAGTCGCTCGTGAGGCGCGTTCTGTCATCACGTACCTTTTTACATTTTAGCCAGTAGTCGAATGATGGATTGTGTGGCACACGTGTTTGGTCCACCCTAGTTATGCAGATTTCAATTTCATTTTTCCCTAAAAGAGATGGGAAACATTTTTGTTTAAATCTTTCTGTGTGGCAGTATGAGGTATATCCCTATTTTACTCAAGAGAATTTGCCCGGTTAAAATGGAAAAAAAATCAATAACCTATTATTCCAAATTATAAATTGAAGCAAAAAAACAATTCACCACAAAAAATAATTTATTTCAGATTTGTGTTTAGAAAATAAAAATATGGCAGGTAAGTCACTAACTTGCTTTATGATGATTTCGGATATTTTTATGATATTTAGGCAAATTTGTTGTGTACTCTTGCAATAAATTGATTTTTTTGATAAGCTCTGTTCATAACCTCAGCTAAACAGTGTCATAATTTTGGTTAATTATTTGGAAGAATTTTACAGATTAGTTCGCAGACGCATACCTTATTGTTTACATTAGACGATATTTCGGAGGATGAGCTGTAAGTGAACTAATTTGCTACAGTGAAACTCTATCAGTGAAATGTTTCTGTGAAAAAGTTGATGCTCTTAATTTTGTACAGAAATCATATGAACCTCATATGGAGACAAGGTGAAAGGCAACATCCTCTAGAAACCATACTTTCAGTAGATGAAGTCCAATACTAGTGTGATGAAGAACAAGGACTACTGCTTATTACCTCTGCTGTTGTGCTTAACATAACATGTGTATTTGTAAAGCGCACGTTCACCCAGAGGTCTCTTGGCGCTGAATAACAGATGTTCATTGTTACCCAACTCAATGGTACTCATTTTATCGACCTCAGATGGATGAAAGGCTGAGTGGACCCGCCGGGATTTGAACCTGTGACCATGAGGTCGAGCACAGGCCCCTGCAATGGACGCATTAGTCCACTGAGCCACCAGACCCGGCTTGCTCTGTTATCTCGATTTTAAAACATGCATGCGTTTGTGGCATCCACCTAAACTGGGTGATGGATGCTGGTTTGAGGCTTTTACTCACATTTTCTGATTCCAGACAGGATTTCCTAAAATGAAGCCTATTGTGTGTTCTCACGTCTGTTGCTCATCGCAGAGCAGGAACTAAGCTTCTGCAAGTTTCCCATACAGTGTCATCTGTTTTTCTCGTAAACTAAATTTGCATGGCATGCTCTTTCTCTGCCAATATCGATAAAGGCAGAGGGTACATTTTATACCAATTAATTTGTTCCTAGAAAACCTATTTAATGCCTAATAGATTTGTGTTTTATAGTAGCCAACACTTTTTCCTACAATTATATGCTCCAGACTCCATGAGCGGCAGATGGTTCAATGTGGCACCATCTTTGTTCAAACCTTGGTTGACCGTCAATAGCATCAAGTTTTACGTTGACTTTAGTCTAAGGTTAAGGGAGCAGCAGATTCTTTTAAAGCATGAAGATGGTACCACACTGCTTAACTGCTGTGCCTTGACCCTTAGTTGTATATTCATTTAATTTAAGAGCAATATACATGAATTAATTGGTAGGCCATTATCTTAGGTCAGGTAAGGGCTCAATACAAAGAATTTGTTAGGTGAGAGCGAGAAAGCATTGCTTTTAAAATCTTTATACATGTACCTTTGTGCCATGTAGATTGATATTAGAAATTAGTAAATATTTTAAATATTTTAATACTCTGGCCTCTTCTATCTACTGCCAATCTCTAATGTTTCATTCTTTTTTGCACAGTACCCTGGAGTTGCTCAGAGCATCCATAGCGATGTGAACAATCTTCTGACAGTTCTGAGTATGAGCAATGCTCTTCCAGAAGGTACGTGAGCTGTAGATCGTGCGTTTTGATGTAGTCATGATTTTTCATCGTTTCTTGAATACAATTTGATCCTGATGACATGTGAAGAAATGTAAGAAATAAAAGTATACCTTTGTGCTATTGGTGTAACCGTAAACAATTGTGCAGATAATCTGTTTTCTAAAAGGATTAAATACTCATTTTACAATGCAGAATTGGTTTCTTGCCACACATCTACTAAGCGTTCTATCTGAAAGAGACAATTAGTTCTAGATTCCTTACCTTAGAATTACCCCCAGGTGTCAGACTGGATCCGGAAAGCTTTTTCGTCATCAGTACCACTGCGCGTCGAAAGGTGGCGTCGGTCGGCTCCGCGTTTGTCATTGCCGTTGCGGTAGCTACTTGGACGCCGCCCTCGCGCGCTGACGTCAGTTCTTTCTTTTTCCGCGCCAGCCAGCGCAGATCTTGAGAGAGCGGTACCTCCAGTCACTTTTTGACTGACTTTTTGCCGACTTTTGTCGACATCGTTTTTGAGTCTTCGACTCCTGGTGCACGTCAGGGATGCCCGGTTTCAAGGCTTGCGGCTCCTGCAGCCGGCTGATGTCGGAAACGGATCCGCACCGCTTGTGCCTGTTTTGCCTGGAGCGCGAATACGACCCCAAGTCGTGCTCCGAACGCCGGACCATGAATCCGAAGTCGTAGCGGGAGCAGTCACGAAAGCTTCTCAAGGCCCGGCAGTCGGCTCTGCGCCATTTGAGGTCCCGGTCGCGTGGGAGGTCGAGGGACCGGTCGGGGAGCCACCACCACCAGTCTTCTTCAAAGTCTTCGCACTCCTCAGGTAAGTCGAAGCACAAGAAGAAGTCGAAGAAGCACCGTCGCTCTTCGACTTCTCCCAGTCGGTCGGCCGACGCGACGAGGGATGCGGGTGGTGCCCCTCCCGCGGCTCCGCATGCGGAGCCCCAAGGGTCGACTCAGTTTCCCTCCCTTCCCGGGACCCGGAGCGACCCCTGCCCAGCTTCGCACCTTTTACGAAGCGATGCATGCTATCTTTGGGCAGCCCGACTCCACCGGCGCGCTTTCGGCCCGAGGACTCTGCTGGGGGCCCTGGGCCTTCAACGCCGGCGGCTCCGGCCCCACCACCGCAGGGCCCCCTTGGATCCAGGCTTGGGTCCGGATCGGCGCCGGTTGACCTGATTACACCTCCCCCGGCGCCGATTCCACCGGCACCACGTCCCTAGCCGGCGTCGACCCCGGCCTCCAACCCGATGTAGACACGGAGCCGGATCCGGCGCCGATGGGCACTTTTGTGCCCCTGTTCTACCCTGGCTCTTTTAGGCCAGATTGGCAGCCAGAGGAGGGTGAGGAGGACTGGGAGGGGTCTGGAGACCCTTTGACTGACCAGTTGGGTTACGAACCGGACTGGAGAGAGGAACTGGGGGAAGCCAGTGGTCTGGATACCTCACCAGACCTTGGCATGTTGTCTCCTCCTACCGTGGCTACGGAGGAGGGAGCGTCTTACACCGTGGTGTTGCGTAGGGCGGCCGAGGCTCTCAACCTCGAGCTACCTACGGTGGCAGTCAGGACTAACCTCCTGACAGAGGTGCTTCAACCGGCAGCTAGCTCTTCAGAGCCCCTGCTACCGTTTAATGAAGCCCTCACTGACATCCTTTTGGGCACCTGGTCCAGGCCCAACACAGGGGCTCCTGTAGATAGGATGATTGCCCAACGCCACCGCCCGGCCCCGGGCGACCCCACTTTCCTCTCCCAACACCCCACCCTTGAGAGCTTGGTGGTCCAAGCCTCCACATCAAAAGGCTCATTCCCTAACGCACCACCTGATAGGGAATCCAAAAAGCTGGACAATCTTGGGAAGATGTTTTCTTCCTCCAGCTTGGGACTGCGGTCAGTAAACACTCCATGTGGGATACGGTGGCGCAAGTGCTGCCCCAGTGCCCGGAGGAGGCCCGGGCCGTACTCTCTCGTGCAGTTGCAGAAGGGAGAGACGCAGCAAAGTTTACCATTCACTGTGGACTGGATACCGCCGACTCGCTAGGCAGGACGATTTCCACCTCGGTAGCCCTTCGACGCTACGCCTGGCTGAGGTCGACTGGTTTTTCCGGGGATGCCCAATCCACTCTTATGGACATGCCCTTTAATGGCAGTCGCCTGTTCGGCGACAAGGCAGACAACGCGCTAGAGCGCTTTAAGGACTCTCGGGCTTCGGCCAACTCCTTGGGCCTTTCCACCACCCGCCCTGCGCAGTCTGCCTTTCGCCCCTTTCGTGGCTACGAAAGGGGTACCCCACCACGTTCCGCCCAGAGCCACAAGCCAGCGCAAGCTGTTCAGCCCCTGCGCGGCCGGGGACGTGGAAACCACCACCGTGGTTCTGGGGGCCAGCGAGCAGGCCAGTCCACCATAGCCCCCTCTTCAGCAGCCTCCAAGCCCTCCTAGTCCGACCTTTCAGGGCCACCAATCGCCAGTGGGCGGCAGGATTCGCCATCGCCTCCCCCACTGGCGCACCATCACGTCAGACAGGTGGGTTTTGCAGATAGTCCGAAGGGGCTACTCCCTCCCCTTCGAGACTACCCCCCCCCCCAGCCATGCCACCTCAGTACCATCGCATGTCGGAGGAACATCTGTCCCTTCTCCAACAGGAAGTTACGGCTCTTGGCCAAGGGAGCCATCGAGCGAGTTCCTGCCCCAGAAGTAGGTCGTGGTTGCTATTCCCACTACTTTCTGGTGCCCAAGAATGACAAAGGCCTGCGCCCTATCTTGGATCTCAGGAACGTCAACCGCTTCCTCCGGAATGGTGACGCTAGCTCAGGTCCTTTCTACTCTCGACCCTGGAGACTGGATGGTAGCGTTGGACTTGCAGGACGCTTACTTTCACATCCCCGTCCTGCCGGCCCACCAGCGCTACTTGCGGTTCACGGTAGGCCACAAGCATTTTCAGTTTACCGTACTCCCCTTCGGCCTTACCAGCCCCCCTCGGGTGTTCATGAAGGTGATGGCGGTGGTCGCAGCACATCTGCGCAGATCAGGGGTTCCAGTCTTCCCCTATCTCGACGACTGGCTGTTGAAGGCGTGCTCGACCCAGGATGTCGTCTCCCACCTCCAGACTACGGCCGACCTCCTGCATTCGCTGGGGTTTTCTGTCAACGTGCCCAAGTCACACCTGACTCCCTCTCAGAAGCTCCTCTTCATTGGAGCGGTTCTGGACACTACGCAGTTTCGGGTCTATCCTCCCGAGCAGCGAGTCCGGGATATTCGGGCTATGATTCCGATCTTTCAGCCTCTGTCCCGGGTTTTGGTCAGAGTGACTCTGCGGCTGCTGGGTCTGATGGCCTCCTGCATCCTGCTGGTGGGCTCTGCAGTGGGACCTGAAGTTCCAGTGGGCACAGCATCAGGGGAACCTGTCCGATTGCGTCCAGATCTCGGAGGGCACTGCACGCCAATTGCAGTGGTGGCTAACGAACCGGGATTGGGTCAACAGCAGATCTCTCTCCCTTCCCCAACCAGAGTTCACAGTGGTGACGGATGCATCCCTTCTGGGGTGGGGCGGCCACATGGGAGAGGCGGAGATCAGAGGCCTCTGGTCTCCGGCGGAGTCCGGGCTCCACATCAACCTTCTGGAGCTTGGGCGATCCGTCTTGCACTGAAAGCATTCCTTCCCTCTCTCCGGGGAAGAGTAGTGCAGGTGTTCACGGACCACACCACCGCCATGTGGTACTGCAACAAACAGGGCGGGGTGGGGTCGTGGAGGCTCTCCATCTCTGGACATGGCTGGAACATCAGGGAATATCCCTGGTGGTTCAACACCTGGCAGGTTCACTGAACGCCAGGGCGGACGAACTCCGCCGCAGGTGCATGATGGATCACGAATGGCGTCTTCACTCGGAGGTGGTGCAAGGTCTCTTTCAGCAGTGGGGAGAGCCTTGGTTAGATCTATTCGCCACCGAAGACAACGCGCAATGTTAGCAATTCTGCACGTTGGAATTTCCAAGGCGGCACTCGCTAAGCGACGCTTTTCGTCACGAGTGGAGTTGCGGTCTTCTATACGCCTTTCCGCCTATACCACTTCTGCCCAGAGTGCTGAAGAAGATCAAGCGCGACCGGGCCCAAGTCATTCTGGTGTCTCCGGATTGGGCACGAAGAGTCTGGTATCCCGAGCTGCTACACATGGCCATCGATCCTCCGATCCAACTGCCTCTTCGGGAGGATCTTCTGTCGCAGCAGCAGGGGACGGTCCTCCACCCAAACCTGTCCAGTCTCCACCTCCTTGCGTGGAGATTGAGCGGCGACAGTTGACGTCTTTTGACATGCCTCCCGAAGTCTGTGATGTTATCTTGGCAGCCAGGCGTCCCTCCACCAAGACGGTATACGCCTGCAGATGGAACAAATTTGTGGCATGGTGCACAGCAAAGGCTGTGGATCCCCTTTCCACCCCTCTTTCTGAGGTTCTCTTGTTCCTCCTTTATTTGGCCCAGCAGGGCTCTGCTCTGGGCACTCTCAAGGCTACCTCTCGACCTTTTCAGCCTTTCTTAGGCTTCTTGATCAGCCTGCTCTTTTCAAGTCCCCTGTTGTAAATCGCTTCTTTAAGGGCATTACTCATCTTTTTCCTCCTGTTCCCTTGTGGGACTTGAACTAAGTTCTTGCGTATCTTATGTGCGCTCCCTTTGAGCCGCTACATAACTGTCCTCTCAAGCTTCTGACTTTAAAAACTGCCTTTCTGGTGGCCATCACCTCTGCGCGCAGGGCGAGTGAGATCCAAGCTTTTTCTTCTAATCCTCCTTTTCTGGCTGTTCATTCGGACAAGGTTGTCCTTCGAACTCGTCCGTCCTTCCTTCCTTCCCAAAGTGGTTACTTCTTTTCACATTGGACAGACCATCACTTTGCCCACCTTCTTTCCGCCTCCTCATCCTTCCAAACAGGAAGAGAGGCTCCACCATCTGGATCCAAAACGTGCGCTTTCATTTTATTTGGATCGCACAAAGCATTTCCGGGTGGATGACCAGCTCTTCGCTGGCTACGTGGGCACCAATAAAGGTCGGGCCGGGCTCAAACGGACCATTTCTAGATGGGTCGTTTTGTGCATCAAAGCTTGCTATTCCTTGGCAAAGAAGGAGCCTCCAGTGGGGTTGCGTGCCCATTCCACCAGGGCGACGGCAGCGACCACTGCTTTGGGACGTGGAGTCCCCCTTAATGACATCTGTCGGGCAGCTACGTGGGCATCGCTGCACACGTTCACAAAACACTACTTCCTGGACAGCCAAGTCCAGAGAGACGGCTTCTTTGGGTTCTGTTCTCCAGGACTTTCTGGTGTAAACTTGGTTCGGAGACCCACCTCCGGGGTTGGTATTGCTGGGGTATCTATTCTAAGGTAAGGAATCTATAACTAATTGTCTTTCAGATGAACAAGTTACTTACCTTCGGTAACGGTATATCTGTAAGAGACATAGATTAGTTATAGATTCCTTACCGCATCCATCCTCTCCGTTCTGCGAACTGATTTCTAGGGTTAAGGACTCCCTTTCAGGCCCCTAGTTTTTGTGCACCAGTAGGTCAGTGTCTTGCATGGCTCTGTGCTTCTGGCAAGGAAACTCGTGTACAGAACTGACGTCCGCGCGCGAGTGCGGCGTCTAAGTAGCTACCGCGACGTCTAAGTAGCTACCGCGACGTCTAAGTAGCTACCGCGACGTCTAAGTAGCTACCGCGACGTCATCCCGGCGACCACGACGCCAACGACGAACGCGGAGCCAACCGACGCCACCTTTCGATGTGCAGGGGTACTGCTGGCGAAAAAGCTTTCCGGATCCAGTCTGACGCCTAGGGGTAATTCTAAGGTAAGAATCTATAACTAATCTATGTCTCTTACAGATATATCTTTACCGAAGGTAAGTAACTTGTTCTTATGTAATACAGGCTATAACAAAGACCTCTATGTCCCAGTTGATGATCAAGTGGACTGTCAAGGTCCAAGTGACCCTGAGAGAGGTCCTGTGCATTTCCTTCCAGCCCTGGTTCATTGCAGGGATTTATGACTGTGGGATAAGGAAGGGAGGAGATGGATGAAGGAGGAGCTTCTCTGGATTATCATCCATCATGTCATCTGCCATTCTGGAGGCATGAGGCAAGAAGATTTACCTGTAGGTTTACCTGCAGCACCAGTAAGTGAATACAGAGTCTGTTCTGACATTAGACCATTGTCTGTCCCCGAGTGTCCATTGAGGCTGTGAATGCCCCTTCTAGGACTCCATTTACATCATGTGCTTAACTCTGCTATTGTGATCTTAATTATATCGACACCGTAGTCAGACTTATTGTCATGGCTTTGTCACGATACCTCGATGTGCATTCCAGTTGTTCATAGTGTCGTGGCGTGAGCCTTTGAGATCCCTTTTTTATGACTTCTTTTCGACCAGTGGTCCAGCAGCATCTTGACAGTAATTTGTTATGTTATTATGGTGGAGGTTCTTACAAGCTCCTGTGATCGTCTGCCTGTTGCTAGCCCTGGTCATTCACTTCATTGGCATCTATCATAGAAAGGCTAAATGGATTTTTGAGTGATGTATGCCTTTCCAGGAAGTGGCTCTCTTGTGATGGCGACAGGTGACTGCTGCTATTTTCCTCCAATTTAGCTGTTAGTTTGTAGTTCTCAGCTCTCTACTGTTCTGACTTTTGTTCCTTCATTTTGCAAAATATCCTGAGGGAGTCTCCTATGCCTTAGCGCAAGGGAGTGAACTGCACACAAGCACTCCCCACTCTGTTAAGCTGGATCTTTGTCGTCCTGGATTGATTTTCTTTGATCCTGGACTTGCAGAGTAACGTGTCTTCTGGAACTTTCAACAGAACGGAAAAATGTAATGTACAATTAAGAATAGTCGAAAGAGTGATGGAATATCTGACTGTTAGCGTGTGCAGCACCACAAAGTATGTGTAACTGTTTTCGGCATTAATCAGACGTATTTGAGTCCTTCGGATACGAGTAAACAAAACAAGATGCTGAAAGTGCCACTTCCTTAGAACTTTTCATCTAATAAGTCAATCATTAACTCAATCCCAATGTAGTCTATGTATTTCAGATGTTTTGCATTAAGCTTGATGCACTATTTTCTTTCGCAAGGTATTAAATACTTTTAGAAATCTACAGTCCTCAGTAAACTGATTGTCGGTTATACTGGGCTACCAGTTAAAATCGAGCTAGCTTTCATATATTGTGCATCCAGTCTTAGCTGAGTTTCCCATTCAACCTTTTGTATTTCTCAAATAAGTTATCTTTTATCTCTCAGACTTTTTTCATCAGGGCAGCCCCATTCACTTGATTTCCTGGACAGTAAGTGCATTTTAGCGAGCATTGTCTGTGCTGGGCAACTATCTCTTGTATACCCCTTAAAATGTACTCATGCAATTCTCAATACTTGGCTTTAGGCATTCTGGCAGGGTGCATGTAACCCTGCTATTCAAAATAATGTGGTATAGTGTGTTTACACTGGTTGGTGATCTTGGTTTCCCCGGATGTTTAAGAATGTGGTTGGGTACCGAGGCCTCGCTGTGTGCTTTGAAGCCAGCTCTCAGGCTTGCTTACAGCTTGCTTAAAGTGTAAGGCGTTCCTACGGAAGACCTAGACTCCACTCAGATAATTCGTTGCACAATGAAGGCCAGGAGGGTCCTCGCTGAACCAACGTTGGAAAGATGTTTTCTGAGTCGAGGAGAAACAGTTCTCTTGGCTTGCTGCAGGGCGGTCTTGGCACACAAGACCCCGCGCTCTGCATTCTAGGAACTCGCAGCTACAGTTCCAGAAATCTCTCTGCTTGCTTTTTCTTGATTCTGACTTGTTATTGGCCTGGTATGGCTTTTGCCGAAACATTAGTATATTTTGCTGGTAGAGACACGGTGTGAACATGCAGGCCAAACTCTTTGTTAAACACAGCTCAAATATCGTAGTCTGCGACCTCTTAGTAATATCAGTTCAATGAGGCCCGACATTTCACAATCCTTGCACTTACTTTAAAGCAGCCAAGATGTTGCCATATTCCAGGGACTTCCAGTGCTATGCACAATATTACCCACAATGGGCAATACTGCATGAGCCCCGGAGAACACCAGTCGCGTGCTGGGTAACCGACCCACCCGCAGGAGCTAGTTACACAGGGCGGATTGCCACAACCCATATTGTGGACAGCACACCTTAAGAAGTGCCACAAAATGACACCCTGGAAGCTACTAGATTCAATATCATGGAAGGTACACGTCATCCAATATATCTGAGTCACTAGTTTCTACTCACTTTTAAATTTGCCACTACGCTCAAAGTGCACACGATGACAAATGTGAAGCATTTTTAACAGAGCATTAATTATAAATGTTTAGACGCCACACCCACCCCTTTTTGAATCACAGGCAATGAGGGGTTTCATTATGACACCTCTAAAATATTGTGATCTCACTGTAGTGAAATGATGATGGAAACACGTACATTGCATTCGCAGCTTTGTACTGACATTGGGAAATTTTGAAAGTCCAGGGCGCTCCACTTCTTTTTTGATTTTTACTCTTGACAAAAGCGCTCAAGGCGAATAAGTGAAAACATGTCATCTAAAATACCGTGTAGCACCTCAGTTTATGTAATGTGCAAACATTTTCGTTCTTTAATCACTTGAGTCCTGCTAGCAGACAGGTTGAAGAATTTGCATCCTTGTTTATATGTAATCCAGTGCCTAAAGGATTTTAAAGTACGTTTTTCTTGTAGGCCCTGTGATTCTCGTAGCCACCAGTGTGCAGCCTGTTGTGGGCTGGTCTCTTGAAGACCCTAGGAAACACATGTTTTGGTACAAGTGCAGCTTAAACCAATCCTGGGTTTGCTGCGTATTTGGAGTTTTAAATAACCCATACATTTTAGGTTGCCGGACCCTTGAATTATGTAATGGATGTATCTTTGCTCTTAACAATATTTCATTTTGTGGTGGTGCTAAAGTTACATTCTTGTGTGGTCGAATGGTGTAGTGGCATGGTGGCACCTTGGGTTTAGATCACTTGTTTTGCTGCTGTTCCTGTATTATGCAATATCACTTCTGTTTATTAAAAAAAAAAAAAAATCTTGCATCAACACTTGCCTTGAGTAACCTTTTTAACCGTGGAAAAGGGTGGAGTTTTTGATTAAGCAAGTACTGTAACAAAAGGCAAACCTGTCTACTATTTGGCATATCGGTACAAGAGCAGTTATCCAGATATGTACTTGTGAGGACTTCCAGGCACATTTCAATTGAGGAAACTGCCTTCTCTGTTTGAAAGTTTGCATTCCCAGCACCCATGTATCCAGGCACACCCAGTGTGAATTGTTGAGATAAAAACAGTTCTCTAGCTACTCATTAACGTATGGGAAAGATAAGGTAATACAAACGGTGCACACTTTGAATGGAAGAAGATGAATGCCTGTTGTTGCTTTAGGTCTGATGGAAAGATGGTCTCCACTGCGTTGGAAGATGGTCTACTCCAAAGATGTTGCTAGTACATACAAATCAGAGTGAAATTGGGGATTTGTTCAGTTGTTTACATTCACACGTCTTCAAAAGCCTCGAAGCAGAGTATTAACGTTCAGTTTCTTCTTTGCTGAATCGCTTGTTCTAGTTGTAAACATTGCACGCAGATAAACTGTATCCCTGTGTACAACTGTTTTACTACCTCTGTTGTCCTCTGCTCCCCATCCTGGGGAAGCAACCAGCTCTACTGCCGGCACCAGGTCTGGTTTTGTTGGTGGATGGTGGTGATGCAAGGATGCCATGGGCCCTGATGCAAGCAGGGATGTGGCCCCTTGTGTGCTGGTTAAATAGTAAAATACAGCCATGCGTTGGGTTTAGTGGCTCCCTAACACCCATGGGTCCTAGAGCCACTGAATCCTCTTCACTGTTGGTGGCTGCGCTCCAGATGGTGAAACCTGCATAACACATGCACAAACGGAACTAGGGAAGATCTTTAATGGTACCAGAAGCACAACATTTATCTGAACACAAAAGGGAGAGCAGTTTGCACCAAGGTGTATCCATCATGAGGAGGGATGCACACTGCGCTGGTGCGCCATCATGTACCAAAAAGGGCCATTGTTGAATCCTAGCTTCTTTCTTAAATCCTAACATACTTCTTGAGGTGCACCTGCTGCTGCTGTAGTCTTGTGCTTTCAACCGCACTGTTTACTGGAGGTGTAGCCAAATTAAATGATACTCATTTAATTAACCTTGGGATGCATAAAGTTGGAGTTGCCCCTACTGGCATTTACCTTTGTTACCCACAGGTTGTTCCAATAGGCACTTTTATCCACAGAGCAGAAACGGCGATTTAAAAAAAAAAATAAGCTGTAGTTTGTCCTTTATTTTTGTTTCTCAAGCAGACTGCTTTTGTTGGACCACTTATATGTGGCATGAGTCATGCTCTTTTCCAACTTAATAAATAGGCAATTATTTTGTTTGTAACATTTATAAAAGATGCTGCTCCCTTTGTTTAGATTTGATTTTTCCTCTCCTCCCTCTCGCGAGCTAGTTTTTTGTTTTTTTTGTTTTACATTTTTTAAATTTTATTTTTAAATTTGAAGCAGAGTTCCCACCCCCTTCCCCCACCATATAGTATTGTGAAAGGCATGCCTTGTGACCTAGGATGGCTTGAAATGTCTTTTGATAACATGGGATCTGGCATTAAAAATGCTTGAGGCTTCGCGCTCAAAGGAGTTGCATTTAATCTAGAACATGGAAACGCAGCAACATTTTTGGTACATTAATATTGTAGACCACTTCTATTCTACTGTTTCAATTTTGTACACTCTTGATTTTAAAATAGAACAGTGGAAGAAGATATGAGAAAGAGTTACACGTTTACATTGTAATGGTGAATCTTAATTTACTCTTCCTTCTCCTCCACTTTACTCAGTACCTGCCGAAGGAAAGTCTGTGTTGTCCTGGTCTGCTGAGCAACCTGCTCCAGTAGATCATGATGCCTAAAATGTGCAGGCAGCCAGTGCTTCCCAGAGTATACTTGATACCTTGAAACTTGCACGTTATTTGCAAATGAGATCTTTGAGTTAAACTGAAAACGGCAGCATCTGCATCTAGAGACAACTAAGATAACTAGGACACATTGAAATGAATTTATACTATGCACCAGACCTGCCTTTTTAGAAACTGATAGCAAAACAGATGCATTTTGGGACCTCATTAGTTTTGACTTGGTCTAGACTAATATCGAATAGCTTCGACCTCTTGAGGAACCTCCGTCCCATCTCCAGATCACTCCAAATAGCACTAAAAAACTCTGGCCTGAAAATAAATTCAGTTGGGAAAACACTGGAGTGAAGCAACAAATAGCTTTCATCATAGTCCTTGGTGCTGTTTTCTATAACCGTACCACATCTTCTTGGTAGAGTGCCCAGTTCCTGCCTGCCTGCTTTCTGTTACTATGTCTCTTCAGCCAGCAATGCTGGTCCTTGCCTACGAAAGACTGAGATCAGCATTGCTTTCCCAGAGGACCTCTAAAATCTTTTCTCCCTGTTTTGAGTGTCCATCTGAGACTTGTTCACCACCTCCACACCTCGAATCTCTGGAGCTGTATGTCCCAAAGGCGATTCAGTTTAGAGTTGTAACATAAATTTCCCAGTCCATCATAAACTGCCTATTTGCGAAAATGGGCATAAATTTACTTGTATTTTCCCCTACTTAATTTTAAGTAATCGCCTAAGACCTTGAAAAAACCTCTGAGGTTGACAACGCTCTGTCACCTGACCGGATTCCCCATCTGGCAAGTTGATGTGCAGTAGTCTGTGATATCTGCCCCACCTATGACAACAGTGGGGCTTGGGACACAATGACCATCCTCATTATAGAAAGGCATTCCAGGTACTCTCCTCATCCCAAAAAAAAAGAACTTCTGGTTTGTCTCTTGGAATACAAGCAAATGTATTGATGGGGGTCATTCTATATTCTAACCATGTCCCTACTATTGTAGATAAGATTCTAAGATCTCACCCGGCTGAACGAATGTCAATGTGATCTTGTGTGGTTCATGTGACAGTAGGCAGAGTCAAAGGCATGTGACAATAGGCAGCGTCAAAGGCCATGCAGCTTTGCTGTCTCCCCGTCTGATAATATAGTCAGGTGCACTGTTGCCATGGTGATACCTTGGGGAAGGGATCAACATAATGATGGGCTTTTCTTCATCTGTGACAGCTCAGTCAGCATCTTAGCTAAACTCAGCAGTATATGTGCGCACAACAAGGGTTCTATAACTGGATCAAAGGAACAATTCACATCTTAATGAATTCCAGGTGCTCTGCTTCACCATGCTAAAGCTTCTGCAAGAGGCATGGCCATGGTGACTTAGTTCTGTAGTTGGGTAATTAATGTGTCCCATTCGGGATGTACCCTCGTCATAGTTATGCCTTAATCCAATGCAAAATCATTCAACTGTGGAAGTTTACAGTTCCTCCTTCCCGCGCCCTCCGTGATGCTTCTACCCCCATCCTCCACCCACCCCCCCACCAAAAAAAATAGATTTTGTGGGGTTTATTCTTTTCTTTTATCAATTCAACTCAGATCAGTAAATAAAAAGAAGAAAGGCACCTCTGCATTTTGGAGGCATGCGCACGTGTTGTGTGCACACCTACAAAATTACACTGCTGGCCGCATTATAGTTTTTTTTTCTTCTTTAGTCATACTGCATAGCATTGGGGATGCTGTGTACAGCATGGCTAAAACCAAAGGCACAACGTGATCTTCCTCACTGCTATCACCCTAGAATCAAAATACAAGTCATTCCAAATTTATGGGTGCCTGTCCCTACTCCCGTCTATCTACCACCCCTCCCTTATTTCCTCCCCAACCCATGTTGCTTTTATGTAAGTCCTGGAAACTGCATGCCTACTAGCTTTAATTCAACTGCATTTAATGCACCTTAAGCTCTTAGAACAACTACCATAGGAGGTACGATCCACTGATTTGGAGGTTAGGAACTAAATGCTAGTCCCAGTGGTTTTGTATGCTGATAGTACGTAATTTATTGCAGCCTGCTTCAGGTCCGCTTCCTATCCTCAATGCCCTAATGTGGCCATGCTATGGCTTGTATCAAACATTCCTTAAATGTGAAGTACCTAGATATTCCAAACATTTGACAAGGCGCGCTACTGTACGTTCACCATTGAATGCAGCTGAAAAGCCACAAATTGCTACATGAGTGGCTTGGACCCAGACAACTAAAACTCGGGTCCTCTACTAGTCGAGAATACAATTTTTGGAGAAAAGGTTCGGGCTCCAGATATCTGGAGGTACCACATGGATCTTTACGTATCTTTTAATGGTTCCCCAGGTATAGGCATAGGTCAGCATCTACTTCATTTATACTTCTTCCATCCCCTTGGGTGATTTAGATTAGAGAGGGAGTGCATTCCTATTGATACAGCATCAATGTTAAGTGAAGCATCTTCGAAGGATAGGGAATGCCTCTGCATGTTTAACAATGAATCTTAGAGGGAACGGGTAGGCTCATATTACCCTCCCTTCTATGCTTTTCAATGAATGATCTTATGGAGGAAAACAGCACTAAATACTTACATCATTATTTCTACTACTTCTGTCTTATGAACCAGGTTTATGTCCATCAACTCAAATTTAGGAAATTGGAACTGTGTTGTGGGGTGAAGGACATTTGGCTAGCAGATCAGTCCTACACAATCTGGCAGGTTTAAGGCTCACAATCAAAATAAATGCCATACATCTGAACTTTACATTTAAAATTAAAGGTCTTAGGAAGGCATGCAGACACTTCCCCACAAAGGCATTCTAGGAGAGCTATGTAAAGCCGAACGATACCAAACATTTTGGACTTACTTGCAGAAATATCAAGAGGCACTGATTAAATGTGGACTGCATCATCTAGTACAGGGGTCCTCACTGACAGCCCAAAATAGGATGTCAGTTAAGATAATAGATTGCAAACTCTCACCCTCCTCTGATATTACAAATTCAGTTATTCAGAGCCACTGGACGTACGCTTATCACAAATATTGATGAAGACCTCAACGCCCTTACAGTCAGCCCTGCAAGATTGTCAGCAAGTACCGGTGGTTTGGACTTCTCAAATTAAATAAATACCTGCTGAAGGAACTCTGCCCAGTTGTGACTAACAGGCCTATTCTAAAAACGCTTTGCCCGTGTCTGAAGTGTAAAAACCTTGTCACTCGGTCAGATCAGCCTTGAGGTTTTCTTACCTCCCCAAACTTCAACACTAGGGGGTAATAATCCATCGCTATATGAAATATGTAGGCATGGTTATGGACTGCTCTCTGGTCATGGCTGTGTTCGACTACGATGTAACTACTGTTGCCAAGAATTCCATTAAAAAACTTGTGCCATAATGTCCATCGGTGCAGAGTATACTTTATAAGAATGATGACTTGGTAGCACAGGCACTACATATGTGGCAAATTGTGACAATGGTGGATTTGGTATTGTACTGCTATTTATGTTTGTTTTAATTATTTGCAATGGTTTTAATTAACCGAGCTATAATAAATAAACTTGAAACTTGTCAAATGATAGAAGTATCTGTGCAGATTAATAGTCTGTTTTTCTCTTTTGCTTCCGTGGAACCCGGGAGTTGATCAACTCAGACAACCCAGTCTTGTTCAAGTTATTCCAAGAAAAGATCATAAAATATTCTGTGGCTTGTGTCAACTATCTTCCATAATGTTTGCCACAACCCAAAAAAACATGGTTTCCACCAAATTAATTCCCTGAGAGCTAATTCTAAACAAAGTGCCCTTGGGTAACTACTAGGTGAGGCAACAGCTAACAGACCCTCATCCTTTAATTAAGGCAAAGTCCACTTTATCAAAGAAGCACTCTTGTAAGCCCCTCAACCAGAAATAGCTTAAAGGAAATCCAACAATGCTCTACGACATGAACACTAAGGGGCGTCTGAAGGACCAGCACACCAAGAAAGCCAATGTATGGCCAAGGCGGCCCTCTCTATGGTAAATGATTGGTAAGCTACAGTTCACGGAGAGCAATGTAGGGGTGGTGGTCAAAGAGAAGCACACAGCAAATTGGTGGGGAGAAGCACACTGGCGAGAAAGCAACACTGAGGTGGACACTCAACCCAAACCTCCTCTTACTACTACTATGATCTCCCAATAAACACTTTCTAAACTCTTCCCTCTTCTATCCCTCCATTCTTCTTTTCAATCCAACAAACAGACACACATGTCCACCGGGCAAATTAATTCATATTTCCCTATACTAATTTACCACTAATCCTTTTTGGGTTCCGGAGTAGCGTGCTACTTGCCGAAAAGCACTTCAATGCCTCGTCATGGGTAGTAAGCGCTATATAATTACAATTGAGGAGGGAGGTGAGGGAGCAGTACATGGACGACAGAGCTACACAGAGCCGTGGCGAGAGCAAGAGAAGTGCATGAGGAAGACACATGCTCTCGCATGGAGTGCTTAAACAAATATAAAGTAGGTCGTGAAAATTAAGCAGTAGAAAGACTCCAGTAATTGGGTCTTGCTCCAGAGGAGGGACAAACACAAAAAGAGGGAGGAAAGCCCACACAAGCTAATGAATAAACAGCAAGCAAATGAGTGACAAAGCCAACAAATGGTAAGAATTGGGTGGACTCTAAGCCCACTATAAGCTGACAATAGGCCTTTTCACCAACAGAGAGCTTGCGCTGTCTAGTAGGTAAGACCTAAAAAATAAATAAAAAAAAACTCAAGCGAAGTCTGCAGGAAGAGAATGAGGAGTTGGGGAGAGAAGGAACAATGCTTCTGGGCCAAGTAATAAGAAAAGGTGCAAAAGTGAAAAGAGCGTTGCGGACTAAAGCATTGCAAGGGAAACTGCGGTCACTGGAAGGAAGTACCCCTACCCCAGTGCAGTTACAAAATAAAACAAAATGAAAACTTCTGCACAAAAATGTTACTGGTTTGTAGAAATATACGTGACGTTCCAGTACAGAAGACTTCCAGAAACTTGCCATTTTGATCACTGTTAGGAAATAGCTCTCACTCTTTTAAATAACAGCTGTCTTCTCTCCAGCGGTCTCATCTTCTATTTCAGGTTAAGCTTAATGCCAGTCTTATCGACGTGGATCTTGTTCTTACTACCGAATCTCTAGGTGTGGCGTTTACATCAGTCATTTTACAAAGGTAGAGCTAAAACTGTCCAGGTCAATTAGTATTTTACACCTATTAGTGTTGGGCATTGTATGTTTTGTTTACCATCTTCTGAGTCCCTTTTTTTTCACTGTTTGAACATTAGTAATGTTGTGTACATTTTCTTTTCCGCCAATATTTGTATGGCTCAATTTTGCCCATGGATTCGTCCTTCCAGGCTGGTACCTGGTAATCCAGCATTATCTAGAGATTACATAGGGAACAAATATGTTTAGGCCTTTGGTATAGTGCTGCGAAGCTGAGCTGTAGCAGTTCCAAAATTGCTTGGTTTGATTTTTCGGAGGCTTTCCTTGTTAAGAGAAGTACACAAGGGTTGTAATCTCATTCTTCAAATACTGTTTGGTATTTTGCTGGAACCCATTATTTTCACTTTCCTCTCTAGTTGTAAGAGTCTCCAGTGTATGGTCGCATCTGCCGCAGAATGTTGATGCAACCATAGCTTCCTAAATGCTGCAATCCATTTCGGTTGTGGAACAGAAGCAGCAAGGTCACTGCAGCCTTCTGTGTTTGAGGACACCCTTTGGCATCAGAGCATTCAATCACTGACAGGCAGAGGATGGCCACAGTCATTTATTATGGTCTTTCTAGTCCTTGAACACTGCTGTTCGATCTCATTAAGCACTGTGTAATTCAATCAAGCCGAAGCAGGCTCCTTCAAGGATGGGTTTCCATCCTCCTGTGTGTACGCTACCCTCCCTGGACAAGCTGACAGCCCATCACCCTGCTGTAGTGGTTTGTTTCTCCTCTGTTCACTGACCATCGCCTGTTTCCATAACACCTGTCATTGTTTGTCATGCTTTCTTTCAGAGATGGTAATCTTAGACCATGTCCTCAGTTTCAACTTCAGTGTATCACTTGAAAAGCACTGTAGGTGTTGCCTGTCTGTTGGCGCCTGCAAAGGCAAATGTATTTAGTTTTTTTTTCATAGTATTATTAGTTTCTTAAGCACGCAATTACCCAAAGGTGTCCTGGAGCTAGAAAAATAGTAAGATATAATAAGATCCGCCTAAATTATTTGAATAGATGTTTTTAGATTCTTTCTGAAACTTTGAAGGTTCAGCTCAGTCCGTAACTCAATAGGGAGTTTATTACAAGCCTGGAAAACAATTAACATAATAATCAGGATTTTATCACCGTCGTTACGTAGACGCTCCACGTCTTCTTGGTGAATGTTTGAAGCGAAATTCTGGCAAACATTTCTGTTCTGTGCTGCGATTATTGTTCATTCTGTTTTAAAAGCAGAGTTTACTTAAATCTTGAACCATGTTGGAGTCATTAAGAAGATTACCTCAGGAAAGTGCTGAGTTGAGCATGTCCTAACTAGACTCAACATCCTCACCATTAAGCTATGATGGTGCAAGGAGTTGACTAGAGAAGACTGTTTTCTAGAGAAGGCTAGTGAGGTTTTTTGTCGTACATTTGGATCGCTGTCAACTTATATAGATGTGCCTGTTGTAAAGTTATCTTGAGTGTGTTGTCTTTTTGAGTGTTCTACTGAGAAGTCTTCGTAAATCTTTGATCCCTACTAGTTCTTTCCCTGCACTCCATTACCTCCTCTCCACCACCACCAGAATGAAGTGTTTCCGTTTGCAGGAGAGGGTCAATAGATTAACCACTGCCTTGAGTTGAGTGATTGAGTGACTTCTGCGTGGGTTCTGCCAGACTAGATTTTATTGGTGGCCGTGGGATGTGCAGCAATGTGGCCAGCCGCCTGTTAACACATACTACATCATTTGTCTTTACTCTGTCTTGCATCTGCTAATAGACATGCATTACTCTAGTAAGGTCAGATTGCTGACCATAATGTTCCCTAGCATACTATCAAGCCCATGAAAGGGACTCTGACCCGTGTACTTTCCCATGTGGTCCTCCGAATCAGAATTGGATCTCCTATCGGGGAGACCTCAATGGATCTCCTGTCGGGGGAGACATCAAATTCCTTCTGAAATGTTCCTACTTTATGAATCATAATACTACTTACTAACCTATCCTTTAACTCGCAACTTATCAGTTGAGGGCTGATGTACTATCTTGCTTCAATTAGTAGGTTTTCTCATTCATTTCAGGCTTTTCATTTAAAGGGGCCTGGGAACTCCTCACCCGTTCCTGCTCACTTTAGTGTTGTTCAATTTTCTGTGTTTGCAGTTAATATTTTTCTCTCTGGCACTAAAAGAAAAACTTCTCTTTGGGACATTATATATAGAAACATAGACCCTCTCTCTCACCATGCGGTGGTGGAAGCCAACCTTGACTGTCAAAAGTCTAGAAGTGGGAAGCCCAATGATGAAGCATGCCTCAATCTTGGAATTGAGGGCTTTTCCCAGTGTCAACTCTGTCCCCAAAATTGGTGACAATAGTTAGACCAGCCTTATTCTTATTTTAATGTGTTTATGGATTTGGAGACTTACTCTTTCAGTTTTCCTGTTGATAAAATCATCCCTGTTTACTTCCGGAGGTCTGGTGGTGTCACTCCAGTTTGTCAAGGAGGATGGGATCCGAATCCACACATGCAAAGTACAAGGGATTAGCAATACAACTCAAAAAGGTGGTGTCGCCAAAAGCACCCTTTGAGTTTTGCTGCTAATAAAAACATCCTTGTTTATTTCAAAAGGCTTGGTGGTGTCATTTTCACTTGTAGCAAATGTTCATTTAAATTTGTCTTTCTAGCATGATTGAACCCACACAGAGTTAGCTTTGTTGCATAACCTATATATCTTTCTTTTCATTTTTCATATCCATCACTGGCTGGTCAACTTTCCTTCCATCTCTCTAGGGAGGAGTGCCGCGTTCAGTTCAGCTGGTGCTGATATTGGAATACTACAACAATAATATGCACCGGGCCTGCTTTGGGCTGCAATTGGACGTTACTCTGTATTTGCTGGGTGATATCAACGGATTGCTGGGGTCTAGAGTAACATGACTTCCATTAAGATGTGTACACTTCTTGTCCACAGTGTAGTGCCCTTTTTTTGCTTTTATCTGGTTGTTCTGTAATGCACAGGTATGAGTGCCCCCAAAGAGTGCATTTACTTCAATGCTTCATCTTGGGTCGCATGTGTAAACTGCCTAGTGAATAGATTTGTCCAGCTCCTACAGTATCTTGGGGGTCAACTTTGTTCCTAGAAAAGTTTTTATTTCAAAAACCACAAGTTTGTAACAGTGGAACATAGGGCATTGTAAGCTCTCCCCCATAACCAAGCATGGAATTGGTACTCTGTTCATGTGCAGTAGCTTATACAACCGTGCCCTACCCTCTGTAACATAGGCATCTTGTTAGGGGGGCAGTAAATGATTATATTCTGCAATGAACAGAACCATAGACCTCGTGCACTTATCAGATTAGCATATAACTCAGAACCCTTTTAATGTGATGCCCCCAGTCGTGCTGACTCTCCAGCCCACTGCCCATTAAGATAAACTGTCAGTTATTTCCCCAAGCTTGTACAGGTCAGTGAGTCTACTCCCCCCAAAGAACCCTCCACTCACAAGTCCACCTCCTTTCTCGTCCTCCCCTGCGGCACCACCCCAAGGGGATTTAAGGGAACCCTCCTTCTCAATAGGCCACGTTCCACACTTGTGGCAATTAGAGTGGCCTATTTTCCAGTCGAGCCGCTAGTTTGATGATGTATGCATCTCATAGGGAAATGGACTGCAGTGCCTCAGAACTTCGAAATGTTAAATGTATGGCTGCCTGTTTCGCTACAGTCAACTTCTGGAGGTCTGCGAGCCACAGCGATGTCTGATGGGGTTTGTTCAGAGGGCTTCCATAACATTGCAATATGGCATTTATACATAGTCAATGCTAGGTCAATCTTGCAGCACTTTGAATGTATTCTTTTTATTCACACTCTTTCTGCCTAATATGCAGAAGCCTGGGTTAAGACTCCGTTCCTTGCCCACTAGGTCCGACACTTGGACCAGCACGTGAGCCAAAACTTTTCAAATATCCAGGTATTCCTATACCATGTGATAAAAGGATGCCTCGGGGCATTACACCGAGGACATACTGAGAGGAAGCCTGGGAATATATGACCAGTGAGCTTTGAAGAAAGGCAAGATTGGTGCAAATATTGAAATTGCAGCAACTTGAAACTTGAGTTCAGCTAAACTAATCTGAAAGAGACACGTTAGTGACAGATTCCTTACCTTAGAATATCCCCAGGCGTCAGGCTGGATCCGGAAAGTTTTTTGCGTAGCAGTACCCTTGCGCGTCGGTAGGCGGCGTCGTGCGGCTCCGCGTCCGTCGTCGGCGTCGTGGTCGCCGGGATGACGTCGCGGGCAGTACTCAGACACCGCCCTGCGCGCTGACGTCAGTTCTTCTTTTTCCGCGCCAGTAAGCGCAGATCCGGGAAGAGCAGTGCCCTAGTCACTTTTTGACTATCCTTTTTGTGAATTTTTCACTGTTTCTTCAAACGAGTCTTCACGACTCCTAAGGTGTCGTAGGGATGCCCGGCTTTAAGCCCTGCGAGGCCTGTGCTCGCATGATGTCGATCACAGACCCGCATCTCGAGTGTCTCTTCTGTCTCGGCCGAGACCACGACACAAAGTCGTGCCCTGACTGCCGGAAACTTCATCCGAAGGCTTTGCGAGAGCGGTCTCGAAAGCTGCTCGAGGTCCGGCAGTCGGCTCCGCGCCGCACCAAGCCCCGGGAGAGGTCGAGGGGCCGGTCGCGGAGTCCCCACCGTTCGTCGGAATCCAAGTCTTCGCGCTCCTCCGGTAAGTCGAAGCACAAGAAGTCTAAGCGGCGTCATCGCTCTAAGACTTCGACTCGGCTGAGGCCCCAGTCGGCACCGTCCCCGCGGCCCCGGACATGCCTGTAGAGCCGCCCCCGAATTACCCGTTCTTTCCGGGGTCGGGGGCGTCTCAGGCCGAAATACAGGAATTCCTGTCGGCCATGGCCCGCCTCCTCGGGCCTTCAGGTCCCTCCGATGCGCCTTTGGGCCCCGCGGGCCCTGATGGGGTTGCCCCGGCGCTGCCGTCGACTCCGGTCCCGGCGCCGCCTGTCCCACCAGCCTTCATCCCGGCCTCGGCTCCGGCCCCGGCCTCGATCCCGGCTCCGGTGGTGCCGCAACCCACATCGGCGCCGGTTGACCTAACCACGCCTCCGCCGACGCCGATGTCCACGGTGCCGTTCCTGACGCCGTCCGGGGCTCCGGACGACGTCGTTCCCCGGTTCTCTCCGGCTCCGGACATGGAGCCGGACCGACGTCGCCCGACGCCGGTTCCGGCGCCGATGAGACCTTGGGTCCCAAATGTCCCTCCTCCTCCATATTTTGAACAAGAGAGGACCAGGAGAGCTGGGAGGGGTCTGAGGACCCCCTCACACAACAGTGTGAGTTTGACCCGGACTGGGTTGAGGAACTTGGGGATGCCAGTGGTCTAGACACCTCCCCTGACACTGGCATGCTGTCTCCTCCCGTGGCTACGGAGGAGGGGGCTAATTTTGCAACTGTGTTGCGTAGAGCTGCTGTAGCCTTACATCTCCAGTTGCCTACTGTGGCCGTCAGGACTAACCTCCTGACAGAAGTGCTTCAGCCGGCGGCTTCCTCTTCGGAGACTGTGCTGCCGTTTAATGATGCACTCACTGACGTTCTTTTGGGTACCTGGTCCAAACCCACCACAGGGGCTCCTGTGGATAGGAACGTGGCCCGACGCCATCGCCCTGCTCCGGGCGACCCCCTGTTTCTCTCCCAACATCCCACCCCTGAGAGCTTGGTTGTCCAAGCCTCTGCCTCCCAAACCGCCTTCCCTACCGCCCCTCCGGATAGGGAATCCAAACGCCTGGACCAATTTGGGAAGAAGGCTTTTTCTTCCTCCAGTGCTGGCTTGCGGTCCGTCAACACCGCTTGCCTTTTGGGCCGATATACCCACTCCCTGTGGGATTCGGTGGCGGCTGTTTTGCCGCAGTGTTCTGAGGAGGTCCAGACACTGCTTACCCGCGCCATTGCGGAAGGGCGAGATGCGGCTAAATACACCATCCGTTGTGGCCTTGATACCGCCGACTCGCTGGGCAGATCGCTTGCTACGACGGTGGCGCTACGTCGCCACGCCTGGCTGAGGACAACTGGTTTCTCGGGTGATGTCCAGAATACACTCATGGACATGCCCTTTGATGGAGTCGGTCTTTTTGGTTCAAAGGCAGACCATGCGCTGGAGCGGTTTAAGGACTCACGGGCTACGGCCAAGTCCCTGGGCCTTTCTGTTGTACGCCCTCCGCTCAGCTCTGCTTTTCGCCCCTTTCGTGGCCACGGAAGGGGTGCCCAGTCACGTCAGCTGCCCAGCCACCGGCCCGCACAGCAAGCGTCTACGCGTGGCCGAGGACGTGGATACCGCCGTGGCGGTTCGGGCAACCAGCGTGCGGGTCAGGCCACCACCTCCAACCCGTCCGCGGCCTCCAAGCCCTCCTAGTCCCTCCTTTCCGGTGCAAGGCACGCCAGTAGGGGGCAGGGTCCGCCATCACCTTCACCACTGGCGTCCCATCACCTCGGACAGGTGGATCTTGGACATTGTCCGAAGGGGCTACTCCCTCCCCTTCGAGACCACCCCCCCCAGCCATGCCACCTCAATTCCACCGCATGTCAGGGGATCACTTGGTACTTCTACAGAAGGAAGTCACGGCCCTCTTGGCCAAGAGGGCCATCGAGCATGTTCCGACCCCAGAAGTAGGTCGTGGTTGCTACTCCCATTACTTCCTGGTGCCCAAAAAGGACAAGGAGGACATGCGTCCTATCTTGGACCTCCGGAACGTCAATCGCTTCCTCCGGAAGGAGAAGTTCAAGATGCTCACCCTAGCTCAGGTCTTGACTGCCCTCGACCCTGGAGACTGGTTGGTAGCGTTGGACTTGCAGGACGCTTATTTTCACATCCCTGTCCTGCCGGCCCGCCGGCGTTACCTGCGGTTCACGGTAGGCCTCGAGCATTTTCAGTTCACCGTGCTCCCCTTTGGCCTTACAAGTGCCCCTCGGGTGTTCACGAAAGTGATGGCGGTGGTCGCAGCTCATCTGCGCCGGGCAGGGGTTCCAGTCTTCCCCTACCTCGACGACTGGTTGCTGAAGGCGGACTCGTCCCAGGCAGTCGTCTCCCACCTCCAGACTACGGCCAAACTCCTGCACTCGCTGGGGTTCTCCATCAATGTGCCGAAGTCTCATCTGATTCCTTCTCCACAGCTCCATTTCATCGGAGCAGTTCTGGACACGACGCAGTTTCGGGCCTATCCTCCCGAACGGCGAGTCCAGGATATTCGGGCTATGATTCCGATCTTTCAGCCTTTATCCTGGGTTTCGGTACGGATGACCCTGAGGCTGCTGGGCCTCATGGCCTCCTGCATCCTGCTGGTCGATCATGCCAGATGTCATATGCGGGCTCTGCAGTGGGACCTGAAGTTCCAGTGGGCGCAGCACCAGGGCAACCTGTCCGATCACGTCCAGATCTCGGAGGGGACTGCAAAACAATTGCAGTGGTGGCTCTCGAACCGGCAATGGGTCATGGGCAGATCCCTCTCCCTTCCCCAGCCAGAGCACACAGTTGTGACGGACGCGTCCCTTCTGGGATGGGGCGGTCACATGGGAGAGGCGGAGATCAGAGGCCTCTGGTCTCCGGCGGAGTCCCGGCTCCATATCAACCTTCTGGAGCTCCGGGCGATCCGACTTGCACTCAAGGCATTCCTTCCCTCTGTGAAAGGGAAGGTAGTGCAGGTGTTCACAGACACCACCGCCATGTGGTACTGCAACAAACAAGGCGGGGTGGGGTCGTGGACCCTTTGTCAGGAGGCTCTGCGCCTCTGGACATGGCTGGAACATCAGGGCATGTTCCTGATGGTTCAACACCTGGCAGGTTCCCTGAACGCCAGGGCGGACGAACTCAGCCGCAGGTGCATGATGGATCACGAATGGCGTCTTCACTCGGAAGTGGCGCATGGACTCTTTCTACAGTGGGGAGAGCCTTGGTTAGATCTATTCGCCACCGAAGAGAACGCGCAATGTCATCAGTTCTGCGCGTTGGAATTTCCAAGGCGGCACTCGCTCGGCGACGCTTTTCGTCACGAGTGGAGTTGCGGTCTATTGTACGCCTTTCCGCCTATACCACTTCTACCCAGAGTGTTGAAGAAGATTCGGCACGACCGGGCCCAAGTCATTCTTGTGGCTCCGGACTGGGCTCGAAGAGTTTGGTATCCCGAGCTACTCAGTATGAGCGTAGATCCCCGATCCGTCTGCCTCTTCGGGAGGATCTTCTGTCGCAGCAGCAGGGACGGTCCTCCACCCGAACCTGTCCAGCCTCCACCTGCTTGCGTGGAGATTGAGCGGCGGCAGTTGATTCCTTCGACTTGCCTCCCGAAGTTTGTGATGTGATTCTGGCAGCCAGGCGTCCCTCCACTAAGGTGGTATACGCCTGCAGGTGGAACAAGTTTGTGGCATGGTGCACAGCAAAGGCTGTGAATCCCCTTTCTGCCCCTCTCTCTGAGGTTCTCCTGTTCCTTCTTTCCCTGGCCCAACAGGGTTATGCCCTGGGTACCATCAAGGGCTATCTTTGTGCCATCTCGGCCTTCCTCAGACTTCCTGATCAGCCCTCCCTTTTCAAGTCCCCTGTTGTTAACAGGTTTCTAAAAGGCATTACACACCTCTTCCCTCCTGTTCCGTTTGTGATGCCTCAGTGCGCTCCTTTTGAGCCTCTACATAACTGTCCTCTTCGTCTTCTGACTCTGAAGACTGTTTTTCTGGTGGCCGTCACCTCCGCTCGGCGGATGAGTGAGCTCCAGGCTCTATCATGTAAACCTCCCTTTCTGTCTGTCCATCCAGACAAGGTTGTTCTTAGGACGCGTCCGTCCTTCTTGCCAAAGGTGGTTACTGCCTTCCACATTGGGCAGACCATCACTTTGCCCACTTTCTTTCCGCCTCCGCATCCTTCCAGAGAGGAAGAGAGGCTCCACCGTCTAGACCCAAAACGTGCGCTTTCCTTTTACATCGACCGCACACGCCATTTCCGGGTGGATGACCAGCTCTTTGTTGGCTACGTGGGTGCCAAAAAGGTCGGGCGGTGCACAAGAGAACCATCTCCCGCTGGGTAACCTTGTGTATCAAAGCCTGCTATTCTTTGGCTAAGAAGGAGCCTCCTGTTGGGCTGCGTGCCCATTCCACCAGGGCAACGGCTGCTACCACGGCTTTGGGCCGCGGTGTTCCGCTGCAGGATATCTGTCAGGCAGCTACGTGGGCCTCGCTGTACACGTTTACAAAGCATTACTGCCTTGACAGTCAGGTCCGGAGGGACGGCTTCTTTGGCCGTTCTGTCCTCCAGGACTTCCTTGTCTGATCTTTGTTCGCAGACCCACCACCGGGGTTGGTATTGCTGGGGTATCTATTCTAAGGTAAGGAATCTGTCACTAACGTGTCTCTTTCAGATGCACAAGTTACTAACTTGTGTAACGATATATCTGTAAGAGACAGTAGTTCTTGACAGATTCCTTACCGCCCCACCCATCCTCCCCGTTCTGCGAACTGATTTCTAGGGTTAAGGACATCCCTTTCAGGGCCCTAGTATTTTTCAGACACCTATGTCAGCTTCTTGCATGGCTCTGCGTTCCTGGTGCGGAAAGTCGTGTACAGAACTGATGTCAGCGCGCAGGGGCGGCGCCTAAGTACTGCCCGCGACGTCATCCCGGCGACCACGACGCCGATGACGGACGCGGAGCCGCACGACGCCGCCTACCGTAGCGCAAGGGTACTGCTACGCAAAAAACTTTCCGGATCCAGCCTGACGCCTGGGGATATTCTAAGGTAAGGAATCTGTCACTAACTACTGTCTCTTACAGATATATCGTTACACAAGTTAGTAACTTGTGCATTTGGTGTATCTTTTGTTATCTGTCCACTGCTTGTCCTTAATATCAATCTGCAAGCACTGGGCCCACCTGGCTCGTACATTGTCTCACGGTCTCGTTAGCTGTACTTGCATTGCAGCGTACAAAATTGCTACAGCTCGGGGACCTCCTCTGTTTTATAGTAGGCAGTGCAATATCATGTTCGCTGCGGCTCCACCTAGCCCCAAGTTTCAGCATGCGCATAAGCCAATGGTCCATATGCCAGAAAAAGATCCGGTACCAGCCCGTAGGTGTCCATTGGTGCGCCAATGTGCACATTTTGCCTTGTGTATACAAGTCCCCTGCCTTCATGATGCCAGCTGCTGCCCAAAGGTGCATATCAAACGTGCCGGTGATGTTTTGTATGACCGGTAGCTCCCACAGCAGAAGAAATTCTGGGCAATTGTATTTCAGTGGGCTAACTGGTAAAGAGCCATTCCGCTAACCTGCTACGCCCCATCTCTCGCCCAAGTGCAATACACTCTGTGTTGGCTGGGGCATGTACCCAGCGAAGTGGCCACTACAGTTGTGCTGCTGCATAAGATTATTATTAGTTGGGTGCCCCACCCCTCCCTCCTGAACAAGTCTGACAACATTTTGTGCAAGTCCAGAAACAAGGTGCATGGCAACAGAAGCGGGATAGCAGAGAACATACAGTAACCGTGGTAGGATGAGCACTTTGACAATTGCTATGCGGCCCGCTGGTGACAAAGGTAGTGCACACCAGAATGGCGAGGAATGTCTAGAAGCCACAAGGATCCTGTCTAGGTTGAACTCCACCAAGTCATTGTTATCATGATATACTTGGACCTCAAGATATTTAAACGTATCCTATGCCCACGTCAGTCTAGTATCATGGGGTATGATCCCATCATAGAATGACTGCTTCCTAAGAGGAAAAAATACATGACTTAGTCCAGGTTCACTTTAAGGCCCAAATGGTGGTCACTGCCTTGCGGAATACCGCACTCTGGGACTCTCTGCCACAGCATGCAGGCCAGAGGCTCCATAGCTAGAGAGTAATATTGGGGACAAGGGGCATCCCTGCCGAGTAACACGTGCTATATGAAATTCAGTCGATACAGCCTGTCCTATGGTCACTCTAGCCAAGGGCCTTACATTTTGCAGACTCTCCCACCTCCGGAACACAGGGCCTACGCCCAAGGGCTCAAGGACCAGTTCCACTCAGGGCCAACTGAGCTGTTGATGGCCTTCTCGATGTCCAAGGAAACCGGAACTTCACTCCCGCCCGTTGACCCCAACGCGTCCATCATAGTGAATAATCTGTGCACACTTAGGAACATGCTACATGTGGGGATGAACCCCTTCTGATCAGTGTGGATGAGCGTTGTTAATAATGGCAGCAGCCAATTTGCCAACACGCGGCTTAGTATTTTATAGTTGTGATTAAGAAGAGTCGGGCAGTAGGAGCAGACATCCAATGGATCTCGCGCCTTCTTCGGGAGTATCAGTCAGGGCTTCTCTCATTGACCTGGGTAGTTCTGCCAGGTCAAAGGTCGTTTTATACACTGGTAGCAGCTTTTCAGCCGACGCGATCTTGGTCGTAACATAAAACTCTGCAGGCAGCCCATCTACACATGGTGTCTTGTCTGTGCCTTGTGAAATAGTGGCGTACGCATCTTATCTATAAGCAGTGTCTCATCCAACTCCTGTCGTCAGAGTGGGATCCAGCATAGTAGTAGGAGCCGTGAAAACATTGGCGCAGCCACTCAAATGACTGGCAGTCCCGTGGTGTATAGCTCAGAATAGCAGTACTGGGGACAAGTGGCTAGCAATAATTGGCCATCAAAGAGCCCCTCTAGCACCACATATCTACCGGCTAGATCTATTTGTGTGCTCTCATCACAGGTGGGACCCCTGGCGCCACCCAGATCAACAGTTCTCTTGCATATTCAAAATGTGGTCCCATAGGTCTACCCAACCCATTTACGGACCTTCTTCCAAAATTTCACCCCTCAGTTTGGCTGGGTACACCAGGGAGTATTTTATGACCAGCGCCCTCGGGTGCTTTTTGATTTCAATGTAATTTGCGTATTGGCGCTGGATCACTATGGTTTAGTCTGGGTATATGTTCACTTCTTGTCCATTGATTCTACCGAGCCTTCTGGTGGGAGCTATTTGCAGCAACTAATCTTGTTCTCTGAAATTGTAAAGACGGGCCACTATCTGGCATGGAGGGGACCCCGGAGGGGGAGGGTGACCAGGTACCCCGTGGGCCTGCTCGACTGAGAAAAATGTTGACGTCTTGCCAAGTAGCGCCATAGTCTCAATGAATAGGTCAGCGCTGGGGCCTTCCTTACGCTCTGGCAACCCCCACAATCCTCATGTTGCGCCTTGAGGACCCCCTCAGCATCCTTCACACGGAGTTGGAGGGTCGTGATTTCCACCCTGATCTCCTTTATCTGGTCCTGCAGTTCACTCACCATGGGTCTCAGCACCGTGACCGTGGATTCAGCGTCATCAACCCTGTCCACTAGCTTTCTGTGATCTTCTTGAATGAGATTGTTCAAGCGTCCATTTGGTCACCTGAATAGTTTGCAAGATAGCGTCAAATTTGGAAGTATGAGTCTAGCGTGGCCTCCACATGGCTGATTATTGTGTCTTCAGGCGGTGCCAGCTCCCTTGTGGCCGAAGGTAAGTGGTAGAAGTTAGGTTTAGTTATTGTATTTTTGCCTGTGGCAGATGCATAGCTGGGGGGTGAGCGGGGTCTACATTATCCCCTATCTGCCAAACTGAGCAAACGTTCTGACCCAGTGGCGTGGCAAGGGGAAGGGGAGGGTCCACCCCAGGCGCCACGAGTTTTGAGGGCGGTGGCCTCGTCCCCCTCCCCCTTACCTGCGGCCGTCGCAGGAATCGCCAGCAGCAAACGCAGGTACCGCCACGGGCGGCACAATGTCTAGCTACGCCACTGTTCCGACCCCGTCTCGGGGGACAAAGATATGAGTCACCCCAGCCAGGCTCCACATTCAGGCCATGCATGATGGGAGGGCTTTGATGGTGGACTGCCGAGAACTCTGGCCCGCCCTGCCCCCGTAGCTGGCATGCCCGATCTCCCGCAGCCACTCACCGCCTCATTCACGGCAGCAGAGCGAGCGCAGGGCAGCTCACAACTGTAAGTCGGGTGGGCTGTGTCACTTGGGCACTCTCTTGTGAACCCTCGAGCTGTCCCTATTCCGAGGGCTCCAGTACCTGTTGACTCGGGTCCACGCGGACTATCTGGCCGCCACAGTACTTCTTGCGTAGGGTGACCAGATGTCCTGAATTTACCGACTCCCGTTTTTTAGGTCTCGCCTAGCGACGCAGCGCGAAGTGCTGTCGCTAGCGAGATGTATTGTTACCCACTTGCTTCGGAAGGGAGACAGATGTGCACGCGCAGGACGGACTGCAATTATGAACGCGCCCGTGAACGTGAACACGCACGTACAGACACGCGATGTGCACATCTCCTGTCCCCCTTCCGTCCTCGCCAGCCGCAAAACATGAGGCTGCCCCGACCGCTTTTGCTTCGGAAGGGAGACAAAACCGGAGATGCGCGGACAGGAGTTGTGCACGCGTACGTACATCTTCTGTCCGCGCTAAACAAGCAGCTTTCGTTGGCGTAATGGCGACAGCTTTTCCGTCCTCCTGCCCTGCGCCAGGTCTCCAGATGCCTTCTTAGGGCGCGGCAGCGGCCTCCTTCCCCTTGACTGCTTCATTCAGGGTAAAACTATGCTCACTTCCTGGGAACGTCGAGAATGGTTGGGGAGAGAACGGGCAGGCTGCTCTTTAATTGGCGCGACATCCTTCCGCCCACGGCGTGAGCCGAGACAGCGGCTGTTCAATTTGTTTGCTGCCAATGAAGCATAGGCAGCTGAGCTTGCCGCTACTAATATTTAAAAAATAATCATCTCGCCGACCCGTCACCCAACTCCACGGCGGCCAGCTGAGAGTGAACACCTACTGCACCGCAGCATGCGGACGCCGGTAGGAATGATTCCGCAGCCCACCACCAAAGAGCACACCACAACAGTCTGTACAACTGGGTGATTGCCGTCCTGAATGCCCAGCGTTGCCGCGGATGAATCTGGACCAAGTTGTACTCCTCGTTGCAGCCACGTGTGGCCCATACTGAATTGCAGCGCTAGCCTCGCAAAGAGAAAGTGCCTGGAGAGAGGTATTCTCTGCTTTTAATAAAATTTGTTTTTTTAGTAGCGCATTCTGCGTAGCATATTCCCCTGACACCTCACAAAACAATATGATGAATGAAAGGCACCGCTCGTAATCGTACTGTTAGTACGAGGCCGGTTACATTAAATGTAGGATAAATTACTCGTTAGTACTGGCTCTTAGTCCTTTGATTTGTATGTCACGGCTCAACAGCCTGGCTGGCTGATCACCTATGTCTGCCTCAGTCACCCGACCACTCGGAGACTCTCCTGAGGCTGCCCATGCCCGGTGCTGTCTGCGGCGGCTGTAAGTCCGTGAATCAGCTGACTGTTTACTCTCTGTATTAGGCAGCTGAGAAGAGATCCATGTTCAAGAGCATAAGGGACCTCTCACATCCTGTTTGCTTTGGTACAGACTCAGCCCGGGTCCCACGTGTCAACACTTACATTATACAAGGGCACGTTCATTTTGCTTTAGGCACGGGGAGATTAAGTGACTTGCCCAGGATCACAGGGTGTTAAACACCGAGACTCCAGCACCCTTATGTCAGATCTCATCCCCACCCTTTTCCCGTTAAGCTCTGTTTGCGCACTACTCTCCCCCTTTCACCTGCACGCTTCACCCCTCCCAGGGCACTTAATCGCCACCCTTCTTGCACAATGCGTCCAGTGCAGCATCTCACCCCATTACTCTTTCTCCGTGTTCTCCCAACAGCCCCATGTTCCTTCCCCCACCCGTGCCCCCTTATTGTTACAAACACCCACCCTCCCTCTGTGATTCCTCACAACCCCCACTTCCTGTTGCTCACCCCTCCAGTGCTACTTGTTTCTTTTCTTTTTGTGTACCAGTCCAACTCAGACCGGCAAACAAAATCTATTTTTGAAAAAGTGCCTCTCATTTTGTAGATGCATGCATGCTTGGTGCTTGCGCCTGCAAAATTACCCAGCCGACAACGTATGCCTTTTTGTACTCCTTTTTTTTTTTTTTTTTTTAAACCACTGCTGCACAGCATCTGGGATGCAGTACAGCAAAGCTCAAAACGTTAGCAAAGCCGATAGGGCCCAGAGGCGAGATATACTGGCTTTGTCAAGAGTTGTTTTTGTAGAGATGATGATAAACTCCCCTTCTCTGACATCTGAGACAGGCCCATTCATCTCTATGAAATCTCGCACTCATCAGCAAATCTCACATTGAGGCGTAACCCTAAGTTCTTTGGTGTGGCGATCACTTTTAGGTCTTCTCTCTGGGAATTTGTTTATCACACCTGTTGGTGATACTGACTGAGGGAGCCTTCAGTTTCTATGCATCACTTTACAGTTGTTTTTACTATACCCTGCGATTTGTTTCACATGCTCGTATTGGTGATAACTTGAACAGATAGCAGCAGAATGTGAAAATAAGTCGTCTAAAGCATATAATATTTAATGAGTACACTAGAATATGATGAACGCCAGGTAGCCACAGCCACTTAATTACACTCTAATCAATACCACATAAATACACCCCATATAAAACCACTCTATGCCACATAGCAACATTCCATATAAATACACTCCACGCCACATAATTCCCATCAGCATAATTGCACTCAGTGTCACACAGTTCCACGGCACACAATTCAGCTCCACACATTTCTATTCAGCACCACATAATTTGACAACAAACCACATCATTCAACTCAGTTCACTTACACAACACACCACATGCATCCACACCACAAAATTCCACATCATGCCACAAAATTCAACAGCACTCCACATAATTAAACTTCACTACATACCATAGCACAAAATACCAATCCACATAATTACACTCAGTTACACTCAATCCCACTCTACATAATTGCAGTACACTCAATACCACATAATTACCATGCCACATAATCCCACCACACAAATCCACTCCACACCACACTATTCCACGCCACACAATTCCACAACTAACAATTTCAATCCAACCCACATACTTCCAATCCACACCACATACATCCACTCCATAAACATAAGTAAAATACATTATCATTTACAACGCCAATAGCTCTTACTTTCACAAATGCGACACCTATTGCATTGTAAATGCTTTTTTTTTTTATGCTGAGACATGCGCTGCTCTGCGAGGCATGTTCGTGGACTTCAGTGTCAAAGACAAAAGTCCGGACCGAGTCGCCGTGAGCCCTCAGTGCAGCAATAGAGTTCGCCACTCGCATTTCACTGCTGCGGTATTCATCCCGCAACTGCGAAAAAGCTTCCAGCTTTCTAAGTGCAACGTGTCCTCTATTAACCGGTTGTGAATTCAGGAGCGGAGCCCCCTTTCTGGACTCCTTTGTCCTGCGCCGCTTGGGTCATGTGCACCTCTGGCCCATTCCACCTTCGGATCCGGGGACGGCGGCTATTGTAATCCTTCAGTCAGGATAAGAGTGTAGGGTGTAATGTCCAGTTGAAGGGGTCGGGATGGCTGCTTATGTTTTTGTATTCCGGTACTTGGAGACTTGTAATGTGAAGGGAGAAACTACAAGTACCAGAATGCAAAGTGATGAGTTTAAACATCAGACCCGGCCAGCATGAGTGACATCATGCAACCTGACCTTTAGAGACGGATCTGTAAAAACTTAAAGTTCTGTAAGACTATTTAAGGCCAGCAGCCGGGATTACACTAGATTCATCGGCTCCTGTCTTCTGAAAGTCCAACGTGGCTGTAGATAACCGGAAACAAGGGGGTAAGAGTTTAATTAGACCCAGGTAGCGGCTGGTTTTGTTCAATGATGTGAATAAAGGTTATCTTTCATAAATATGTGTCGCACAGGAAACTTTGGGTTAGTCGGGTGAGGGGTAGGGGGTCAGGAGGGTTTATCCATATCACGTTATTCCCTCGGAGTTAAAAGAAAACGTTTTCACCTCACATCCACTTAACATGTAATCGTTTACAAAGGAATACACTGCAGATTCTGTGTGTTGCCTCCAGTGTGTTTTGGGATGTCCTACAAATGGTGCATCATACCTAGAGATGTGTGAGCCACTAAAAGTTCCAGCTAGGTTCGAGTGACGAGTCAGATGTCCGGCTCTGGCTCAGCTCTAGGTCCTCTGGGACCTTCGAGCCCAAAACGAGCTGAGCTTTCATATGGATTGCGCCTGCCACTCTCTAACCTCATGTAATGTACAATGAATTAAAAACAAAGCAGTGATATTTGATTTAACCCCTTCCGTGCTCGCGTCGGCCAACGGGCGTCGCGAGCACTACCTCCCCAGTGCTGCGAACGACCGTTGGCCGACGCAGCCCCGCCCACTCCGTGGAACGCCCGCACCGCGGCGGAATTGCCGCCGCGGTAAACGGGTTAACAAGCATTTGCAATGCAATAGGTCTCGCAGTTACACGAGTTTAAGGTATTGGCATTATAAATAACAATGCCTTTTATGTTTTTAAAAAGAAAACAAAAATAAAAGGCATTGTTATTTGCAATGTCAATAGCTCAAACTCGCGTCAATGCGAGACCTAGTGCATTGCAAATGCTTGTTTGAGGACTGTCCCGACAGTTACCTTATTTTTAGGTACACGTCCTGGTATTTATAATAATACCAGTATTTGCACGAACAATTACCCAAGGGTGTCAAGGTGCTGGGGGCCGTCTGGTAGATTAAGCGAGCTAATTGCCCAGAGTCACATGGTTTTTTGAAAGTAGAATTTAAAGTTATAACTCCATTCACATGTGTCTCTGAAGTCTGAAATGTTAAGTAGTTTACAGCTGCCTGCTCCTAGCAGAGACGGAGTGGGACGGAGGGGCAGGGGGAGTTCATGGTGGAGGGATCCTGCCATGGATATACACATTCACACACACACACACAGTTACAAAACTAGTGCGTGTGTGTGTGTATTATATATATATATATATATATATATATCAAAAATGCGGTACGGCCATGGGCACCTGCTTCGCCCCCAGCTATGCGAATCTGCATATGGGCTGGTGGGAGGAGTAGGTGATCCAGAGGCAGTATCAAGCAGATTGGGAAGATCACATCTTACATTGGAGTCGGTATATTGACGACTTATTTGTGGTCTGGAAGGGTTCGGAGGAGCAAGCCAAAGCTTTTATTAGTAAGATCCAAAAAATGACTTGAATTTAATTTTCACCAGTGACATCAGTAGGTATAGTGTCAATTTTTTGGACTTGACAGTATATATAAAAGATGGTAGGTTAGCAACCAAACTATACAGAAAACCGTCGGCGGGAAACACGCTGTTGCACGCCACCAGTTTCCATCCCAACAACCTAAAAAGAAGTATCCCATTTGGTGAATGTATACGCACTAAGCGTAATTGTAGTGATGTGGAGGAAGCAAAAATAGAATTCAATTGTCTGAAAGAGATTTAAAAGCGGAGGGTACCCCGACCAATGGATAGATGAGGCCATGAGAAAAGTGTCTAGTAAGGAAAGAGAGGAAATTCTATTTGACAAGAAAAGGGACGAGAAAAATAAAGAAATTCAAAGTAACCAATTATCTTGCCAATTCCTCTAAAACGGAAGTGATGTGTTGGAACATCGACTATAGGGGAGGTCTCACCAGCAACGAATTTAAGTACCTGGGTATCAAAATTGTTAAAGATCTTAATAAAATTCCCATGATCAATTTGGAGAAAGTTATTAAGGAAATCGATCATCTCTTCGCCAGATGGAGGAATCTCCCTTTGACGATCTATGGGAGGGTCAGTCTGGTGAAGATGAGTATTTTACCTAAATTGACCTATTTGTTCAATGCAATCCCTTTGATCTTCCCAGGTAAAAGTATTAGTAAAATCCAGGGGAAAATTGGGAGTTTTATCTGGGGCGATAAAAGTGCTAGGATGTCCTGGAAAAAGCTGAGGAGGAGGCTCTCGAAAGGGGGTTTAGCCCTCCCCGATATAAGATGGTACTTAATTGCTTCTCAATTTAAAGGTATTAGGATGCTGCTTTCAATCCCAGATGATACAACATGGGGTAGGCTTCTTGGTGAAATGGCAATGGTTGAGGGGGGAAGTGGAGGAGAAGGATTTCTATATAAGTTCGGGGCTTCAAGATTTTTTAAACGTGTCCGTCTTAAGGTTCTTAAGGCTGCTTTGGAGATATGGTATAAAGTGAGACGTCGATGGGGTATTGGATATTTCTCAGATTTTGCTCCCATATGGGACTCTCCTGGGACCCCACTCTGCCTTAGAGATAGCCTGGCGTTACCAATCAAGAGAGCAGGTGTGGTTAAGTGGTCTGATTTGATGGATGTAGACGGAATTTTGCCATGGGAGGTTTTAAGAGCTAAGATAGGCCCAGCACTCTGTAAGTTTAAGTATTTTCAACTTAAATCATGGCACGAGGCAGAAGAGGCTGAAATCAAGGGCAATTGGGAGCTTGAGTGGCCATTGCAAAATGTTCAGCGGGAAAAAAAAAGAGATATCCATGTGGTATCTGAGGCTTCTTGAAGCAGACGATACAGACCTTCCGTCTCAATCATCGGTTTGGAACCAATCTCCATTTGAGCCAAATATTGAAGATCTTTTTGAGCCATCTTTTAAACTACTTTATAAATATATTAAACCAGCTAGCTTAAAAAGAATCACTTTTTGTTCTCAATAGACTTTATTATACCCCTGCCAAGATAGCCAAGTTTGCTCCGTTCCCCTTGCCTAAATGTCCTAGATGTAAATTAGCAATTGCGGACGATATTCACATCTTCTTTGAATGTCCAGAGTTAAGATCATACTGGAAGGATGTGGGAGATTCTTTATCTATTATCTTTGAAGTTAATATTGAGATCAACTGCCAGTTGGTGTTTTTGGGGGTAATGATGTGATCAACTTGACTCTATCTCAGATCTACAGGGGTCTGTTGCTATACCTCATATTGCTCGCTCGGAGGGAGATTTGTTTAAAGTTGAAAGACTCTATCCCCCGAACAGAGAAGACTGGCTTAAAGCTTCATTTGCAATGGCTCGATTAGAGCAAGGAGGGAATAAGGAGGCATTGACTGACATATGGCAACCTTTGTTAAGATGGGGTCGGGACTTGCGTTGGGTCGTTTCTTGATCTGAAAGCAGAAGAGTGATGATCTCCCCCCCCTCACTTCCGGGTCCTATGATTACACCAAGCCCCTACTACCCGGGGTAGGTCAGGTTGACCTAGGCGAATGCAGTTAGCCGTGGGGCACCTAAATGTAAGATATGACAGCTTTTTTAATCTGCTCTTGTCTATTGGTGAGATGAGGACAAAAAAAAAAAAAAGTAACCAATATCGTCTGATAACCAAATATAGTATCCAACAGGACAGATTGAGAGGTATCCTTAATAAACACTGGCATTTAATCAGAAATGATTCAATATTGGGGAAAGTAGTGCCAAAAAAACCTCAGTTAACTTTCAGACGTGCTAAATCATTCAAGCAGATGCTAGTAAGGAATACGTTGAAGCAACCCCAGCCCAAAGAAACATGGCTAACTAGAAAGGAAGGTTTCTTGAAATGCACTAAGTGCAAAGCATGTACACATGGAGTTAACATCATTCAATACAAAGGAGGATTATCGAAGATAACCAAGAGTATAAAGGGCAAATATAATTGTAAAACGGATTATGCAGTCTACGTACTTCAATGCCCGTGTGGCCTGAGGTACGTGGGCAGCACTATCCATGAGGTACATAAAAGGATTCTACAGCATCTCAGGGCGATAAAGAATGGTGATCAATCATACCCGGTAGCACGCCATTTTGAAAGATTTCATAACAAAGACAGTAAGGGACTCACATATTATGTGATAGATGCAGTGGCACTAGACAAGCGAGGCGGGAATAGAGAAAAGAAACTTAGAAGACTAGGATCTCGTTACATTATAGAACTAAACTGCAAATTCCCAGAAGGTTTAAATGCCGAAGAGGACATGTATACGCATTTATAGAGGTTGGAAATAGAGAAGAAAAAGTCCAATGAAGCACATTCAGCACATTTTAATTTACTTTAAGTAAGATAAAGAGCTGTAATTTAGGTTTTTAAACACGGGTGAATAGGCAGTAAAATAAGGTAAACAGATACAGACGTGGTTGAAATCAGGATGGAAATCCTATTAGCCCACTGGGGCGCGAAGTAAATTAAAACGTATTGTAATTTTTGGGAATTTTGGGATCTTTATTACATACAACCTTCTTGTGGAGTTGGACATGACAGAGTGGGGTTAAGGTCAATAATGTGTACTGCTATGCCCACTGGGGCGATACATGCGACGCATTTTGAGATATATATATATATATATATATATATATATATATATATATATATATATATATATATATATATATATATATTTTAGTTGTAAAGGAATTACCAAAAAAGAAATGGTATGCACAACTTTACTAATCAATGAGCCTAGCCCTTCACGCAAGTATTGCGAATTGTTTTGTCCATGAAGTTATTATCTATAGTATATGAAAGATTTATTTTTCTACAAAATTTATATTTTTTTATCAAAGAGTTTTTTAGAAAGGTGTGTTTTAAAATTTAAAATTATGAAATCATATGTTTGAAAATCTAATGTGTACAAATTGATTAGGATTTTATTGGAGTCGTTTAAAAAACTACCAATCTGTTTTCACTTGCATTGTTTCTGTAGTTCCACACGTGACTCGTGGTAACCGTAAACAAATGTTTAAAATGGCCGCTTTTAAAACTTTGTGTCGGTGAGCAAGGAGCAGTTCTAGCTCCGAAACGCGTTCGACTTGACTGAGGCCAATAAAGATTATTTTTTGCACTACACACGGCGTCGCCATTCCTGGTTCTACTGAAGGATAATTTGTTTGAATATATATATATATATATATGTGTATATGTACACATTAAAAACACATGCATTTACAAGCCAATTGTGTTTGTGCGTGTATATATCTATATATGTGGCTATGCAAAAAACGGGGCAGACCCGATCTAGAAGACTAAAGGCTTTAATCCTACTTTTATGTCTGGCCTTTCCCAGTTTTGCTTCTCAAAATCTGGTCACCTTATCCTTGCGGTATCGCAGGGGCCAAAGGGAGCAATTGCGCAGCCGCTCGCCACTGCTGGTGTACTGTGCCTGGGTGGGCGGCTGCATGCTCCGATGGCAATGGGCCCAAGGGCTGCGCTGGAGCTTCAGCATGGCACGTCCGCTCTCAGCGCCATCTTGGCCTCGTCCCCTCTTTTTCTGTTATTGGTGATGAATTAGCACCTGTTTTGCTCGTGCTCTCGTCCGAGTAGGCACGGAGTGCAGTATGTTTCTTATAGTGCAAAACAATAGTTTGAAATGCGGCTCAAACTACTTTTAACACATTTTACCAGATTTTTCTATACTGCTACCCACATATTCTTAGACCCCAAAGTAGTACGTCTTTCAATGAAAAAAACACACCAAATGCTAGTGCATGACTCTTGGAATTTTTTCGTGATCTATTTAGGTTAACTTCCCCTTATAGATCTGGCTATACATAAAGTGGGCTTTGCCTGGTCTCCACTCAGAGGACTATTTCACTCTTCCCACGTGCTATCAACTTGATGATGTATCCTTCCTCCTTCCAATAAGTTATTCCATTAGAATGCACAAGGGATTATTCGAACTCTAAAAAATAAACTCCACTCTCCTAACACATTCTAAACCAAAGCAATATTTTTGTCAGTTATTACCAGCATTGGCAAAGCCAGTGTGGCAGGCTTTAATGTGATAAACATTTGTGCATACAGTACATGCAAACACCACTTGTGAATGCCCGTGTTTACATTTGTTGGTACATGAAAGCCTGACATTGGCTTTTTCTGTGCTTGTTTTCATACCGCTAAAGGGGCTGCAGACCTGAGCCCAGCATTGTCTTACCTTGTGCTTTTTCCTGCCTCCATCAGCGCAGGATTGGTGGGCATTGCAGAGGATGATGCCAAAAGCTGACAGGACTGGATAATTTAACTAAGTTTTGGCCGTAAGCTGTACCCCAGACTTATCTGCCCCCAGCTTTTCCGTGGTTCAGACTGTGACTGTTATAGGCTGCACTAGTTTTATTTCCTTTCTTCTTGCCGCGTTTTATCATTGTTTGTCATTGCCTATGGTAGTTTCCGGACGATATTTGCGAGAGTTTAATGGTGTGCTCCTGCAGTGCACAGCTCGGCTCCGTGCAGTGTGTACCCGGCAGCCGAGTGTTTTTATCTAATGAACATCGGACAAGTCGTTCGTTCGGTTTCGCCAACTCGACCTATTTCTTCAGGGCTTCCTTCTGCTTTTCTATTGCAGGCCTCTTCCCTGAACACTTGATTGACGTCCTCAGCCGGGAGCTGGCCCTGGAGTGCGATTACAAAAGAGAAGCCGCCTGCGCCAAGAAGTTCAAGTAGGTCAAAGTGGATTTACTGTTTTGACTTACTTTGTCAGTAGGGATTTGTGGTGCGATTCCACAGTGAAACTACTCCTCGGACACTGATGGGGCCTTTGGGGTGACCTGCTTCAGTGCTTGGAGTTTGGCCAAATAAATCTAAACAGTCAAGTGTTTCAACTGTGCTGGCTTCAGTGAGAGAGAGCTGTGTGCTGCTGTGTGCAGAGCCGGTAGTACTGACTGCAGAGCTGTGTGCTGCTTGGTGCGGGGCCAATAGTACTGACTGCAGAGCTGTGTGCTGCTTGGTGCAGAGCCGGTAGTACTGACTGCAGAGCTTTGTGATGCTCGGTGCAGAGCCGATAGTACTGACTGCAGAGCTGTGTGCTGCTTGCTGCAGAGCCGATAGTACTGACTGCAGAGCTGTGTGATGCTCTGTGCAGAGCCGATAGTACTGACTGCAGAGCTGTGTGCTGCAGAGCCGATAGTACTGACTGCAGAGCTGTGTGCTGCATGGTGCGGAGCCAATAGTACTGACTGCAGAGCTGTGTGCTGCTTGGTACGGAGCCAATAGTACTGACTGCAGAGCTGTGTGCTGCTTGGTGCAGAGCTGGTAGTACTGACTGCAGAGCTGTGTGCTGCTTGGTGAAGAAACGATAGTACTGACTGCAGAGCTTTGTGCTGCTTGCTGAAGAAACAATAGTACTGACTGCAGAGCTGTGTGCTGCTTGGTGCTGAGCCGATAGTACTGACTGCAGAGCTTTGTGCTGCTTGGTGCAGAAACGATAGTACTGACTGCAGAGCTGTGTGCTGCTTGGTGCAGAAACGATAGTACTGACTGCAGAGCTGTGTGCTGCTTGTTGCAGAGCGGATAGTACTGACTGCAGAGCTGTGTGCAGAGCCGATAGTACTGACTGCAGAGCTGTGTGCTGCTTGGTGCAGAGCCAATAGTACTGACTGCAGAGCTGTGTGCTGCTTGGTGCTGAGCCGATAGTACTGACTGCAGAGCTTTGTGCTGCTTGGTGCAGAAACGATAGTACTGACTGCAGAGCTGTGTGCTGCTTGGTGCAGAAACGATAGTACTGACTGCAGAGCTGTGTGCTGCTTGTTGCAGAGCGGATAGTACCGACTGCAGAGCTGTGTGCCGCTGTGTGCAGAGCCGATAGTACTGACTGCAGAGCTGTGTGCTGCTTGGTGCAGAGCCAATAGTACTGACTGCAGAGCTGTGTGCTGCTTGTTGCAGAGCGGATAGTACTGACTGCAGAGCTGTGTACTGCTTGGTGCAGAGCCGGTAGTACTGACTGCAGAGCTGTGTGCTGCTTGGTGCTGAGCCGATAGTACTGACTGCAGAGCTTTGTGCTGCTTGGTGCTGAGCCGATAGTACTGACTGCAGAGCTTTGTGCTGCTTGGTGCAGAAACGATAGTACTGACTGCAGAGCTTTGTGCTGCTTGGTGCAGAAACGATAGTACTGACTGCAGAGCTGTGTGCTGCTTGGTGCAGAAACGATAGTACTGACTGCAGAGCTGTGTGCTGCTTGGTGCAGAGCCAATAGTACTGACTGCAGAGCTGTGTGCTGCTTGTTGCAGAGCGGATAGTACTGACTGCAGAGCTGTGTACTGCTTGGTGCAGAGCCGGTAGTACTGACTGCAGAGCTGTGTGCTGCTTGGTCCAGAGCCGGTAGTACTGACTGCAGAGCTGTGTGCTGCTTGGTGCGGAGCCAATAGTACTGACTGCAGAGCTGTGTGCTGCTTGGTGCAGAAACGATAGTACTGACTGCAGAGCTGTGTGCTGCTTGCTGAAGAAACGATAGTACTGACTGCAGAGCTGTGTGCTGCTTGGTGCAGAAACGATAGTACTGACTGCAGAGCTGTGTGCTGCTTGGTGCAGAAACGATAGTACTGACTGCAGAGCTGTGTGCTGCTTGGTGCAGAAACGATAGTACTGACTGCAGAGCTGTGTGCTGCTTGGTGCAGAAACGATAGTACTGACTGCAGAGCTGTGTGCTGCTTGGTGCAGAAACGATAGTACTGACTGCAGAGCTGTGTGCTGCTTGGTGCAGAAACGATAGTACTGACTGCAGAGCTGTGTGCTGCTTGGTGCAGAGCCAATAGTACTGACTGCAGAGCTGTGTACTGCTTGGTGCGGAGCCAATAGTACTGACTGCAGAGCTGTATGCTGCTTGGTGCAGAGCCGGTAGTACTGACTGCAGAGCTGTGTGCTTGGTGCGGAGCCAATAGTACTGACTGCAGAGCTTTGTGCTGCTTGGTGCAGAGCCGGTAGTACTGACTGCAGAGCTGTGTGCTGCTTGGTGCAGAAACGATAGTACTGACTGCAGAGCTGTGTGCTGCTTGGTGCAGAAACGATAGTACTGACTGCAGAGCTGTGTGCTGCTTGGTGCAGAAACGATAGTACTGACTGCAGAGCTGTGTGCTGCTTGGTGCAGAGCCAATAGTACTGACTGCAGAGCTGTGTACTGCTTGGTGCGGAGCCAATAGTACTGACTGCAGAGCTGTATGCTGCTTGGTGCAGAGCCGGTAGTACTGACTGCAGAGCTGTGTGCTTGGTGCGGAGCCAATAGTACTGACTGCAGAGCTTTGTGCTGCTTGGTGCAGAGCCGGTAGTACTGACTGCAGAGCTGTGTGCTGCTTGGTGCAGAAACGATAGTACTGACTGCAGAGCTGTGTGCTGCTTGGTGCAGAGCTGATAGTACTGACTGCAGAGCTGTGTGCTGCTTGTTGCAGAGCGGATAGTACTGACTGCAGAGCTGTGTGCTGCTTGGTGCAGAGCCGGTAGTACTGACTGCAGAGCTGTGTGCTGCTTGGTGCAGAGCCTGTAGTACTGACTGCAGAGCTGTGTGCTGCTTGGTGCGGAGCCAATAGTACTGACTGCAGAACTGTGTGCTGCTTGGTGCAGAGCCGGTAGTACTGACTGCAGAGCTTTGTGATGCTTGGTGCAGAGCCGGTAGTACTGACTGCAGAGCTGTGTGCTGCTTGGTGCAGAGCCGAATGTACCAAGCAGCACACAGCTCTGCAGTCAGTACTGAGCCGATAGTACTGACTGCGGAGCTGCGTGGTGCAGAGCTGATAGTACTGACTGCAGAGCTGTGTGCTGCTTGGTGCAGAGCCGATAGTACTGACTGCAGAGCTGTGTGCTGCTTGGTGCAGAGCCAATAGTACTGACTGCAGAGCTGTGTGCTGCTTGGTGCAGAGCCAGTAGGACTGACTGCAGAGCTGTGTGCTGCTTGGTGCAGTGCCGATTGTACTAAGCAGCACACAGCTCTGCAGTTAGTACTGAGCCGATAGTACTGACTGCAGAGCTGTGTGGTGCAGAGCCGATAGTACTGACTGCAGAGCTGATAGTACTGACTGCAGAGCTTTGTGCTGCTTGGTGCAGAGCCAATAGTACTGACTGCAGAGCTGTGTGCTGCATGGTGCAGAGCGGATAGTACTGACTGCAGAGCTGTGTGCTGCTTGGTGCAGAGCCAATAGTACTGACTGCAGAGCTGTGTGCTGCTTGGTACAGAGCCGATAGTACTGACTGCAGAACTGTGCTGCATGAGCGTTTCGGACTGAAAGGGCTGCATGCATGACTGGGATACTTATCCATGCAGAACTGATGGTACTGAAGGCCCAGCTGTGATTCTGGTATTACTGAAGGCACGGCTGTGATACTGGTAGTACTGAAGGCACGGCTGTGATACTGGTAGTATTGAAGGCACGGCTGTGATACTGGTATTACTGAAGGCACGGCTGTGATACTGGTATTACTGAAGGCACGGCTGTGATACTGGTAGTACTGAAGGCACAGCTGTGATACTGGTATTACTGAAGGCACGGCTGTGATACTGGTAGTACTGAAGGCACGGCTGTGATACTGGTAGTACTGAAGGCACGGCTGTGATACTGGTAGTACTGAAGGCACGGCTGTGATACTGGTAGTACTGAAGGCACGGCTGTGATACTGGTAGTACTGAAGGCACGGCTGTGATACTGGTAGTACTGAAGGCACGGCTGTGATACTGGTAGTACTGAAGGCACGGCTGTGATACTGGTAGTACTGAAGGCACGGCTGTGATACTGGTAGTACTGAAGGCACGGCTGTGATACTGGTAGTACTGAAGGCACGGCTGTGATACTGGTAGTACTGAAGGCACGGCTGTGATACTGCTGTTACTGAAGGCACGGCTGTGATACTGGTAGTACTGAAGGCACGGCTGTGATACTGGTAGTACTGAAGGCACGGCTGTGATACTGGTAGTACTGAAGGCACGGCTGTGATACTGGTAGTACTGAAGGCACGGCTGTGATACTGGTAGTACTGAAGGCACGGCTGTGATACTGGTAGTACTGAAGGCACGGCTGTGATACTGATAGTACTGAAGGCACGGCTGTGATACTGGTAGTATTGAAGGCACGGCTGTGATACTGGTAGTATTGAAGGCACGGCTGTGATACTGGTAGTATTGAAGGCACGGCTGTGATACTGGTAGTACTGAAGGCACGGCTGTGATACTGGTAGTACTGAAGGCACGGCTGTGATACTGGTAGTACTGAAGGCACGGCTGTGATACTGGTAGTACTGAAGGCACGGCTGTGATACTGGTAGTACTGAAGGCACGGCTGTGATACTGGTAGTACTGAAGGCACGGCTGTGATACTGGTAGTACTGAAGGCACGGCTGTGATACTGATAGTACTGAAGGCACGGCTGTGATACTGTTAGTACTGAAGGCACGGCTGTGATACTGTTAGTACTGAAGGCACGGCTGTGATACTGTTAGTACTGAAGGCACGGCTGTGATACTGGTAGTACTGAAGGCACGGCTGTGATACTGGTAGTACTGAAGGCACGGCTGTGATACTGGTAGTACTGAAGGCACGGCTGTGATACTGGTAGTACTGAAGGCACGGCTGTGATACTGGTAGTACAGAACGCACTGCAGTGATACCTGAACTTGCATGTTAATGGTACTGAATGCTCGGCTGTAATACCGGACCATGCAGAACTTATGGTACAGAATGAACTGCGGTGATACCTGACCATGTAAAACTGACAGTACTGAATCCATGCCTGTAATACATGGGCATGTAGAACTGATGGTATTGAATGCAGAGCTGTGCTACATGAGTATTTCTGACCGATCGTGCAGACTACACAAATGTGTTACTTGGCCATGCAGAACTAATAGTACGGAATGCACTGCTGTGATACTGATAATGAATATATGGCTGTTATTTGGGTCGGTACCAGTCGACTGTTCTACGGGGCACGGTAGGACCAACTTGGGCGCTCTACCTTGATGCAAGTGTGACTCTAGGAGGCGTCCATCCCAATCAGACCATGAGGCAATTGCCTTTGTACATTAGGTTAATGTGCCTGATGCTATTCTAAAGGAGAGGTAGGTCCTCTCTTAATACATTCTTTGGTACTCTGCACTATTAGTTTGTTGGTGAGGGTGCTCTTAGACCAGGCCCTGATGAATGCCCGAGAACGCCCGGCTAAAATAAAAGGGCAGAAACGTGTTGCAAAGTTCACTCAGTCGCACTTAATGGTCATAGTAACCAAACACGTCCTTATGGTTTTTAAATAAGCCTAGGATACCACCTTAATAAAGGATACTTCGTGTTCTATCCTAAGGCTTTTTTACTTTTTGAGCTGGATCCAAGTTTTAGCCAGAAAAAAATAAGCAATTTCTAGGAACTCCCTCAGGCCAGCCCCACCCTGAGGTTGAGTCCGCCCTGGCAGTACAACCTCACTAGGGTGTGACGAGGTGGCAAATGATGAAGCATGTCACATTACGTGAGTGAGCCCACCTCGTCCAATTCTTGGAATCGCCTTGTTTTACCTGGAGGGAATGTAGCAGTAGGTCGTGAGCCTGACACAAGAACATTTTCCACGCACCAGTAGAGGGTGTCACTCTAATTTTTGTGTTTTGATGGTTTCTCCAAGGCAGACAGTGAACCCGGTAGTGCTTTTTTTCTCTCTCTGCATGTTATATGGTGATTGTGTTACTTGTCCATGCAGAAATAATGGTACTGAATGCAGTGCGGTGATACCTGACCATGTAGAACTGACAGTACTGAATGCACAGCTCTGATTCATGGGCATGTAGAACTGACAGTACTGAATGCACAGCTCTGATTCATGGGCATGTAGAATTGATAGTACTGAATGCACAACTGTTATTCCTGAACATGGAGAACTAATAATGCTGAATGCGTGGCTGTGTTACAAGGGCATGTAGAACTAACAGTACTGAATGCACAGCGGTGCTACACAGGCTTGTAAAACTAATAGAACTGAATGCACAGCTGTGATACTTGGCTATGCATAACTAATGCTAGTGTATGCACGTCTCTGCTGCTTGGGCATGTGAAACTGATAGTAAATGCGCAGCTGTGATGCATATCTGAAAGAGACACGTTAGTGACAGATTCCTTACCTTAGAATATCCCCAGGCGTCAGGCTGGATCCGGAAAGTTTTTTGCGTAGCAGTACCCTTGCGCGTCGGTAGGCGGCGTCGTGCGGCTCCGCGTCCGTCGTCGGCGTCGTGATCGCCGGGATGACGTCGCGGGCAGTACTTAGGCGCCGCCCCTGCGCGCTGACGTCAGTTCTTCTTTTTCCGCGCCAGTAAGCGCAGATCCGGGAAGAGCAGTGCCCTAGTCACTTTTTGACTATCTTTTGTGAAATTTTTCACTGTTCTCTTCAACGAGTCTTCACGACTCCTAAGGTGTCGTAGGGATGCCCGGCTTTAAGCCCTGCGAGGAATGTGGTCGTATGATGTCCATCACGGACCCCCACCTCGAGTGTCTCTTCTGCCTCGGCCGAGGCCACGACACGAGTCGTGCCCTGACTGCCGGAAACTTCATCCGAAGGCTTTGCGAGAGCGGTCTCGAAAGCTCCTTGAAGTCCGGCAGTCGGCTCCGCGCCGCAGCAAGCCCCGGTCCCGGGAGAGGTCGAGGGGCCGGACGCGGAGTCCCCGCCGTTCGTCGGAATCCAAGTCTTCGCGCTCCTCCGGTAAGTCGAAGCACAAGAAGTCTAGCGGCGTCATCGCTCTAAGACTTCGCCTCGCCGGTCGCGCGACTCGGCTGAGGTCCCTGTCGGCACCGTCCCGCCCCCGCGGCCCCGGACGTGCCTGTCGAGTTGCCCCCGCATTACCCGTCCTTCCCGGGTTCGGGGCGACTCCGGCCGAGTACAGAAATTCCTGTCGGCCATGGCCCGCCTCTCGGGCCTCAAGGTCCCTCCGGTGCGCCTTCGGGCCCCGCGGGCCCACATGGGGTTGCTCCGGCGCCGCCGTCGACTCCGGTCCCGGCGTCGCCTGTCCCACCAGCCTTCGTCCCGGCCTCGGCTCCGGCCCCGGCCTCGACCCCGGCTCCGGTGGTGCCGCAACCCCCATCGACGCCGGTTGACCCTAACCACGCCTCCGCCGACGCCGATGTCCCCGGTGCCGTTTCCGACGCCGTCCGGGGCTCCCGGGCGGCGTCGTTCCCCGGTTCTCTCCGGGTCCGGACATGGAGCCGGACCGGCGTCGCCCGACGCCGTTTCCGGCGCCGGTGAGACCTTGGGTCCCTGATGTCCCTCCTCCTCCATATTTTCAACCTGAGGAGGACCAGGAGAGCTGGGAGGGGTCTGAGGACCCTCTCACACAACAGTGCGAGTTTGACCCGGACTGGGTTGAGGAACTTGGGGATGCCAGTGGGCTGGATACCTCCCCGACTCTGGCATGCTGTCTCCTCCCGTGGCAACGGAGGAGGGGCTAATTTTGCAACGGTGTTGCGTAGAGCTGCTGGAGCCTTAAATCTCCAGTTGCCTACAGTGGCCGTCAGGACTAACCTCCTGACTGAAGTGCTTCAGCCGGCGGCCTCCTCTTCGGAGCCTGTGCTGCCGTTCAACGATGCACTCACTGACGTTCTTTGGGTGCCTGGTCCAAACCCACCACAGGGGCTCCTGTGGATAGGAACGTGGCCCGACGCCATCGCCCGGCTCCGGGCGACCCCCTGTTTCTCTCCCAACACCCCACCCCTGAGAGCTTGGTTGTCCAAGCCTCTGCCTCCCAAACAGCCTTCCCTACCGCCCCTCCGGATAGGGAATCCAAGCGCCTGGATCACTTTGGGAAGAAGGCTTTCTCTTCCTCCAGTGCTGGCTTGCGGTCTGTTAATACCGCTTGCCTCTTGGGCCGATACACCCACTCCCTGTGGGATTCGGTGGCTGATGTTTTGCCGCAGTGTCCTGAGGAGGTCCAGACACTGCTTACCCGCGCTATTGCGGAAGGGCGTGATGCGGCTAAGTATACCATCCGCTGTGGCCTTGATACCGCCCGACTCGCTGGGCAGATCGCTTGCAACGACGGTGGCGCTGCGTCGCCACGCCTGGCTGAGAACCACTGGTTTTTCAGGGGATGTCCAGAATACTCTCATGGACATGCCCTTTGATGGAGTCGGTCTCTTTGGTTCGAAGGCGGACCATGCGCTGGAGCGTTTCAAGGATTCACGGGCTACTGCTAAGTCCCTGGGCCTTGCTGTTGTGCGCCCTCCGCAAACGTCTGCTTTCGCCCCTTTCGTGGCCACGGAAGGGCGCCCAGTCACGTCCACAGCCCGGCCAACGGCCCGCGCAGCAAGCGCCTTCGCGTGGCCGAGGACGTGGGTACCGCCGTGGCGGTTCGGGCAACCAGCGTGCGGGTCAGGCCACCACCTCCAACCCGTCCGCGGCCTCCAAGCCCTCCTAGTCCCTCCTTTCAGGTGCACAGCACGCCAGTCGAGGGCAGGGTCCGCCATCACCTTCACCACTGGCGTCCCATCACCTCGGACAAGTGGGTCTTGGACATTGTCCGAAGGGGCTACTCCCTCCCCTTCGAGACCACCCCCCAGCCATGCCACCTCAATTCCACCGCATGTCAGGGGATCTCTTGGTGCTTCTACAGAAGGAAGTCACGGCCCTCTTGGCCAAGAGGGCCGTCGAGCATGTTCCGACCCCAGAAGTAGGGCGTGGTTGCTACTCCCACTACTTTCTGGTGCCCAAAAGGACAAGGAGGACATGCGTCCTATCTTGGACCTCCGGAACGTCAATCGCTTCCTCCGGAAGGAGAAGTTCAAGATGCTCACCCTAGCTCAGGTCTTGACTGCCCTCGACCCCGGAGACTGGTTGGTAGCGTTGGACTTGCAGGACGCCTATTTCCACATCCTCGTCCTGCCGGCCCACCGGCGTTACCTTCGGTTCACGGTAGGCCTCGAGCATTTTCAGTTCACCGTGCTCCCTTTGGCCTTACAAGTGCCCCTCGGGTGTTCACGAAAGTGATGGCGGTGGTCGCAGCTCATCTGCGCCGGGCAGGGGTTTCAGTCTTCCCCTACCTCGACGACTGGCTGCTGAAGGCGGGCTCGTCCCAGGCAGTTGTCTCCCACCTCCAGACTACGGCCGAACTCCTGCACTCGCTGGGGTTCTCCATCAATGTGCCAAAGTCGCATCTGATTCCTTCTCCACAGCTCCTTTCATCGGAGCAGTTCTGGACACGACGCAGTTTCGGGCCTATCCTCCCGAACGGCGAGTCCGGGATATTCAGGCTATGATTCCGATCTTTCAGCCCTTATCCTGGGTTTCGGTACGGATGACCCTGAGGCTGCTGGGCCTCATGGCCTCCTGCATCCTGCTGGTCACTCATGCCAGATGGCATATGCGGGCTCTGCAGTGGGACCTGAAGTTCCAGTGGGCGCAGCACCAGGGCGACCTGTCCGATCACGTCCAGATCTCGGAGGGGACTGCAAAACAGTTGCAGTGGTGGCTCTCGAACCGGCAATGGGTCATGGGCAGATCCCTCTCCCTTCCCCAGCCAGAGCACACAGTTGTGACGGACGCGTCCCTTCTGGGATGGGGCGGTCACATGGGAGAGGCGGAGATCAGAGGCCTCTGGTCTCCGGCGGAGTCCCGGCTCCATATCAACCTTCTGGAGCTCCGGGCGATCCGACTTGCACTCAAGGCATTCCTTCCCTCTGTCAAAGGGAAGGTAGTGCAGGTGTTCACAGACAACACCACCGCCATGTGGTACTGCAACAAACAAGGCGGGGTGGGGTCGTGGACCCTTTGTCAGGAGGCTCTGCGCCTCTGGACGTGGCTGGAACATCAGGGCATGTTCCTGGTGGTTCAACACCTGGCAGGTTCCCTGAACGCCAGAGGCGGACGAACTCAGCCGCAGGTGCATGATGGATCACGAATGGCGTCTTCACTCGGAAGTGGCGCAAGGACTCTTTCTACAGTGGGGAGAGCCTTGGTTAGATCTATTCGCCACCGAAGAGAACGCGCAATGTCATCAGTTCTGCGCGTTGGAATTTCCAAGGCGGCACTCGCTCGGCGACGCTTTTCGTCACGAGTGGAGTTGCGGTCTATTGTACGCCTTTCCGCCTATACCACTTCTACCCAGAGTGTTGAAGAAGATTCGGCACGACCGGGCCCAAGTCATTCTTGTGGCTCCGGACTGGGCTCGAAGAGTTTGGTATCCCGAGCTACTCAATATGAGCGTAGATCCCCCGATCCGTCTGCCTCTTCGGGAGGATCTTCTGTCGCAGCAGCAGGGGACGGTCCTCCACCCGAACCTGTCCAGTCTACACCTGCTTGCGTGGAGATTGAGCGGCGGCAGTTGATTCCTTTCGACTTGCCTCCCGAAGTTTGTGATGTGATTCTGGCAGCCAGGCGTCCCTCCACTAAGGTGGTATACGCCTGCAGGTGGAACAAATTTGTGGCATGGTGCACAGCAAAGGCTGTGAATCCCCTTTCTGCCCCTCTTTCTGAGGTCCTTCTGTTCCTTCTCTCTTTGGCCCAACAGGGTTCTGCCCTGGGTACCATCAAGGGTTATCTTTGTGCTATCTCGGCCTTCCTCAGGCTCCCTGATCAGCCCTCCCTTTTCAAGTCCCCTGTTGTTAACAGGTTCTTAAAAGGCATTACTCACCTCTTCCCTCCTGTTCCGTTTGTGATGCCTCAGTGGGACTTGAACTTGGTTCTCACCTTTTTAATGTGCGCTCCCTTTGAGCCTCTACATAACTGTCCTCTTCGTCTTCTCACTCTGAAGACGGCCTTTCTGGTGGCCATCACCTCCGCTCGGCGGGTGAGTGAGCTCCAGGCTCTATCTTGCAAACCTCCCTTTCTGTCTGTTCATCCAGACAAGGTTGTTCTTCGGACGCGTCCGTCCTTCTTGCCAAAGGTGGTTACTGCTTTCCACATTGGGCAGACCATCACTTTGCCCACCTTCTTTCCGCCTCCGCATCCTTCCAGAGAGGAAGAGAGGCTCCACCGTCTGGACCCAAAACGTGCGCTCTCTTTCTATATTGACCGCACAAAACACTTCCGGGTGGATGACCAGCTCTTTATTGGCTACGTGGGCGCCAAAAGGTCGGGCGGTGCACAAGAGGACCATCTCCCGCTGGGTTACCTTGTGCATCAAGACCTGCTATTCTTTGGCTAAAAAGGAACCTCCTGTTGGGCTGCGTGCCCATTCCACCAGGGCAACGGCTGCTACCACGGCCTTGGGCCGCGGTGTTCCGCTGCCGGTTATCTGTCAGGCAGCTACGTGGGCCTCGCTGCACACGTTTACAAAGCATTACTGCCTTGACAGTCAGGTCCGGAGGGACGGCTTCTTTGGCCGTTCTGTCCTCCAGGACTTCCTTGTCTGATCTTTGTTCGCAGACCCACCACCGGGGTTGGTATTGCTGGGGTATCTATTCTAAGGTAAGGAATCTGTCACTAACGTGTCTCTTTCAGATGCACAAGTTACTAACTTGTGTAACGATATATCTGTAAGAGACAGTAGTTAGTGACAGATTCCCTACCGCCCACCCATCCTCCCCGTTCTGCGAACTCATTTCTAGGGTTAAGGACATCCCTTTCAGGGCCCTAGTATTTTTCAGACACCTATGTCAGCTTCTTGCATGGCTCTGCGTTCCTGGCGCGGAAAGTCGTGTACAGAACTGGACGTCAGCGCGCAGGGGCGGCGCCTAAGTACTGCCCGCGACGTCATCCCGGCGATCACGACGCCGACGACGGACGCGGAGCCGCACGACGCCGCCTACCGACGCGCAAGGGTACTGCTACGCAAAAAACTTTCCGGATCCAGCCTGACGCCTGGGGATATTCTAAGGTAAGGAATCTGTCACTAACTACTGTCTCTTACAGATATATCGTTACACAAGTTAGTAACTTGTGCGTTAGGTCAGAACTATTGGCACTGAATGCTTGGCTCCGAGACATGCAGAAGAGATGGTCTTCAGTGCACAGCGGTAACAGGGCATGAATAACTGATGGCTCTGAACACAGCTGTGATAAATGGGCATGCAAAACTAGTAGTACTGAATGCAGAAATGATAGTACTGAATACAAGGTTGTGATACATAAGCATGCAGAACTAACAGTGCTGAATAAATGGCTGTGGTACATGGACATGGAGAACTTGTGTTTCTAAATGCAGAAATGATGAAATACATGTTATTTCAGAACTGATAGTACTGTATGCTTGTCTCGAATACATGGACATTCAGAAATGAATGCACAACTATGATATGACTGTGCAGAACTGGTACTACTAAATGCACGGCTATAATACATGGGTTTGTAGAATTGATGGTACTGATTGCACTGCTGTAAATACATGCGCACGCAGAACGAATAGTACTGAATACGCTGTTGTGATGCATGGGCTTCTAGTACTTCTAGCTCTAAATATAGGTCTGTCAGGCATGGTTGTGCCGAACTGTAAGTACTGAATGCACTGCTTTTGTAGTATCCCCACCAGCTTATGTTGTTACCATTGCCATATGGGACATACTCTCACATAAGTTTACCAAGAGCAAAAAACAGGTTTTGCAATGCAGATTTATACGATGTTAAGGGCAGTTGGATGTGTCACTGTGTTTGAATGTACAAAAATAAGTTCTCTTGTTAATCTGCTAATTCTTTCCACCCACCTTACCACTCACAGGACATTGTTGATTTCAGTCCTCTGGTCCTCAAATGTGTCCTGCAGCATTGTCCTTAGTATGACTGGTGCTCTGTGCAGTGTCTTTGCTTTTACCAAATCCTTGATCTGGTCTAATGTGGTTTTCTCTCAGGCGTAATTTTCAGAAACGTTAATAGAATATTGATTTGGAGCTCTACCCCTCAACTCCAGTTTTGCAGTCTTTTAACTCTACAGCAATTTGTGTGCCATTGGATAATGTATACAAATAAACTTTAAGTTTGGCCCATGAAATGTCTACACAATTGACAAATATCTGCCAGGATTTATGGCCCAAAGTTGTTTTGGATTAGCCAGGTGTACAGCTTTGTGGCCATGTGGGTTGGTACCAGCATGACTATTAATCTTTCAGTGGTGGCTAACGAGGGGATAGCTGAAAAGCTTTTAGCTCCTCTGGCTTCAGCATTGAAGAACACTGGTCCTCTTTGTAGCAACAATCTTGTAACTGTTTACCATGACGGAGAAGACACAAATATGGTCTACGAAAATAAATCTCCTGGTGGAGGATTCAAGTGATTATCCTCCGAAGGCATCCTGGTGTACAAAGCTTCGTGGAGAAGCTTCCTTAAAGAGAACTCAAAAACACACCTTAAATATGAACTGCTCTGTGGAGCACGAAACCTGGCTAACAGCTACGTGGGAGACGGTCGTGCGAACCATGCCCAGTACTCGGATGAAATCTTCTATGTTGTTGCACAATGTTCCCCTTCAGTAAAGATTTAGTCGTAGAAGAGTTCATCTTCCATAAAGACAGTTGAAGTGATATCAAGGCCTGTCTTTACCATGAAACTGTCTACCTGAACAAGTTGCTCTTAATCATTTTATTACATGTACTTGGAATTTCAAGGGTTCATCAGCTATCAAAACATTAACTGACTGAATTCCAGAGGTACTGGCAAAGGCCAATAGTGACTTTCCAGAAATCATCATTTTTTACTACCAGAAGGGTTGACTCTCCCAACGAGTAAAAGTAAAGAACAGCAATGACCATAGTCGGGTCCAGTGAGATCTGTTTGCTTAGGAAACTTTATGAAGTTAATTGTACTGTCTAAGCCTTTACGTAAGATCATTGAGAGCATGAACGGAGCATAAATAAAATAATTGTTCCCTCCAGTAGATCTTACCTGAACACTCTGTAATTTTCTGATGAAGTACCCAAGTAAAATGGCGCATAAGAGGAGGGTTTTGATAGTTTGTAATGTCATAAGGGTACTTGAGGTTTGTGTATGTCTTCCGTGGTTCGCCACTGCCACTAAAAGTTTGTTCTGCCAAATGTATAAAACTCCAGGATCTAAGTGCTGGAGAACCATTGTCCCACGGAAACACCCTTTTCTTGTGCACTCTTAAATAGTGTACTAATCTGATTAGAATAGTATGCTGTGTTTGAAAGAATTGTTGACTAAATGGACATGTTCTTGTTTGCAGCATATGCTTGTTGGCAACCAATCTATCTTGATTTTAGGTATTTTCATTAAAATTGGTTTGGTTTCCAAAGAAACCTCACTTGTGTTGCAGTTCATTATTCACAGTAACATTTTCCCTTTTTCTTTTTTTCTTCAGGGAGCTACTGAAGGATCATCCCTTCTTTTATGTACCTGCTGTAGTCGATGAACTCTGTAGTCCACATGTCCTTACAACCGAGCTAGTGTCTGGTTTTCCATTGGACCAAGCAGAAGGGCTGAGCCAAGAAATCCGAAATGAGGTATTTCAGAGTACTTTTGATGCATATGTTATGCTGAGGCAAAAAAAGAAAAATACCATATTACGTGAACTTCTCCGTGTAGGTTGTTGTAACAATGGGGGGGGCGTGGTTGAAATGGTTGCTATGAAAAAACTCTTGAAAGTTATTAACTTTTTGCATTATCTACCAGCCTTTATCAAGACCTTTCCATTAAACCGTGAAGAAAGATGTGAAATAAACACAAGTTGTATTCACTGATGGAAGCAGAGTTTGTGCAGGGTCACTTATTCAAGCATAAGGCCCATTTGACTATTAGTGCTGTGCAATAAAGGGGGAAAACATAGTCCAGCAACCCCTTAACCTGGTCCTGGGGGAGGGAGTTTGGTATTGTGCAGAGCGTGCAACTTGTTGGGTGAAAGTGGGGCATGTATGTGGGATAAAAGTCACTCTTTCCTCACCTTAACACTCAATGCAAATTTATACTTATGAGGATAAGTATTAAATATGGCTTAACAAGTAAGTGTACCACTTTATCAACGATATCCTCTCCACGGCTCTGGTACCTCAAAGCAGAACCGTATCCTTACAAGTGCACAGTTAGAATTCACAATTGTGTTGCAGATTATTAAAAGCCTTATTCTCCCACATTTGAAGGGGCCACATGTATATTTACACTGATAGTACACAAAAGTTAGGGGGGTGGCTATTGATCAGAAATACACTCACCATGGTATTTAAGGGTCATGGCCAGATCCACGAATCTTTGTTGCATCCAGAGGCAATCACATCTTTCAGTCTGTTTTTCATATTTTCATCTCCTTTGTTCGCCTAAAGGGAAATGTGGTTGGAACCATTTTTTTTTTTTTTCTGCTTGCCTGACCCCGTTTCTTCTCCCTGCCCGGTTAGGTGCTTTTTATTGTTTGCACAGGTGGCATCCAAGACTTGGATGTACCTGTGTTAAAAGATGTAGAAAGTCACAATCAGGCTAAGTTTGAAAGATGGAGAACGATAACATTAGACCATGCTTGAGGAGCGTCTCCTATTTTGCATTCAAATGACCAGCGTCCCACTTTCATCGCAGACTTATACAATTGAGCCTTACACCACTGTAGCTTTTCCCAAGTGTGAAATGTTACTCATGTGGTGGGAGAGACTGTTCTGCACTCCCTACTATTTATATTGCTCAATGTGGAGGGCCATTTCTGATTCTAGAAAGGGACATTGTTGGTGTTCCGGCCTATTTTTACCCTGTGGTCCATCCATGGTTAAACATGCTAACCATCAACCTAACGTAGTGTAAAACTTGGCACATGCAACTTTATTCTCCGCAGTGACTTACTGGAATGCCTCGCAATACAACTAACTACAAAAGCGAAGTCCGATTTAACCATTAGAAGTTAATTTCAAAGATATGTTTAATAACCAGGCTGAAATGTATGCAGAACTGTTTTGCCTGAAATTTTAAATAAATTAGGCTTTCAGAACTGTTACATTTTTGTTACAAAGAAATTTAGAAGGACAAGTTAGGTCTCAGCTAAGACAGTAAGAAATTGAATCCACCATTTAAAAAGGACAAAAGATATGAACACACTTGGAATAAGCGTCATGCTTCCCTACATTACATTTAGACAGGTTGAGCACATGGCTTTGTTTGTGGAAGAAACATTGGCCTATTGAAGAGTAATTTCTCAAAATGCTCACATTTGACTCTGTCAAGGATAAACTTTGCGAATAGCATTTTATCACTCTTTGAGCTTCATTAAAGTTTGGTTTGATTCAGTCTTAGGCGTGAAAAGAATTGTAACATAGCCATGCCATTAAAAAAAAAAGTAAACCTAAACATGCAGGAAACATTTGACAATCCACTGAAAGCTGTGTGGAGCGCAATTTGTGATTATCTAGAATCATTTACCTGGAGTAAATACACCAAGAGGTCTAGTACCTGACCTAAGAATTGCACCTTCTTTTCTCCTCACTTGTAGAAACATTTGCTTGCTGAAAAACCTTACACAGTCACAGCACTTCTGTTTTTTCCTTTTATCCATTCGACGAATCCTATTTCCTAAAGATTTTACCTTACGCAAGTGTTGTGTGCATTCTAGTTTCATATTATGATCTCTTCGTTGGGAGTCCAACTTATCGCTCTAAGACGTGTTGTCTTATCGCACAAGGCCTGTGGGTGTAGAGGTTGGGGGGGGGGGTAGGGTGGGGGGGAGTAAGGGGGCAACACCAGATGACTAGAAACCTAGCATCAATTTCAGGCAAGGGTGAGTGAATTCCACCTTTCCTGATGTCATCCAGTATTTGAATAGCTAGGTTAACACCTGGGTCAGGTGCTGTTGGTTTTCTCCTGCTTTGTATATGTCGCCACAGTGTGTCTGCATTTACAGGTTTCCAATTGTTTCGCGGATGGGGTAGAGATTAGCTTTATCCTCCAGTTGGGTGTTCCTCCATAAACTAAGGTCTCCTTAATGTTGGGTTCGTTTACAGGAGCTCCTGCGGCCTAGTGACTCGTATAAGAAAGTAAAGAGGCAACAATAATTTTGGAAAAAGGCCTGTCACAAATTTCCAGCACATGCAAGGCTGCTCCTGAATGGGGTGTGCACTTAATTGTAAGGCTGAACTTCCAGTTCCGAAATGCTTTGAACTGAAACGGATATTGTTGGCCAGTCATTGCTCCCGGAACTGCTCTAGTGAATCCCAGACTATGACCAGCCTTCACGAACAATGCCTGTGCCAGTTAGTCAAATTGTAGGTGTGAACGGAGGTGTAATGACTCAACCATACCATGTTGCCTGCACCTATAATTGATTAGCTTGGAGAAGTCCTTTACACCATTGTGACTGTATGTAATGAATAAATGTAAGTCCTACAAACTTGAACTTCGGTTGAGCTCTCTGCTCGTTCATTCTTGCCAGTTGGCCATAGATTTGAAGATTGACAATTCCCATTGCAGGCAACTGTCTTGTGATCCAGCCTAAATGTCCACCGGTTCTTCAGTATCTGTTCCTTCTTTCAGTTTGAACTCATTACCATCTATCACTATTTAAAATACCACCAGTCAACATCTTGTATGGATAGGGGTTGTGGCTCTTTGGAGGAATGCCTTCCTGCTCCTTGGTGCAGGATAATTTCCTTACAAATATTGTTTTCTCTGAACGCACAGTGTACTAGCCTTGCAGAATAATTCTTTTTCGCTTGTAGACCTCTGAAAACCGTGGATTTCACGCCAACTCTTTGTTTAATAAATGCGTCTTTCATCTTCCTCATGTAAAGAACTCTCTGGTCAAAGACTAGAGCAGAAGATTGTGCATGGCTTCTGCACTTCATTTACAGTGGAAGTGGCGAGGAAGACCTCTATCCACTAAGGCATTTTGGAGAAGCTAGTGTACTTGTATATGGTACTGTGCTTTTGAGAAGAAAGTTAATGCCTGGGCATTAACAAGAGTTATTGTCCTTCCTTCGATTATTAAACCACATCCGACGTTTGTCTTGATTTTCCGCACTGAGTCCCACCAAAACATAGTACCGCACAAATGGTAGCAGGGAGCGGACTAAATACTGGCAGCGCACCCTATTCTTTGGTGACACTGTGCATACCCAGCTTTTTCTACCTGTGAGTTTCCTGTGCTGAGCTCCTTTGTAATGTGCAGTTGTACTGCGTGTGAAGCTCGGGTTTTCATAAAATATAATTTTCAACTTTACTTTAGATTTTAACTTTACTGTTTACATTTTAATGTTCTCCTAGCATGTAAAGTACATCACATTAACATTCCCAGATCAATGTTAAAATATTTTCTCAATTGTCAACTAGTTATTCTGGTTTGTTGAAGACTGAATATCGGTAATTTAACAGAGTCGCTAATGTCTTCGTACAAGCTTTTGCTTTCATATGCAGTTTTCATACTGATGTTGGACATATAGAGGAATTAACAAAAACAAATTTAGCGTTTATTCCAGTGTGGATCAATTTTAAGCCCTGTGCCTACATGGCTGGGGAATAAATCTATGGCAGCAAATCTATTCAGTTTCGCCTTCAGGTTCGAGATGTGAACGCCCTTGAAAAGCGTTTGCCAGCTATGCTTGTGTGATAATCTGCAGCTGCTAATTTGGAACAAGAGAAGTCAATTGCAACTTCAAGTGCTGCTAGAGGCCAGATATAGTTCGCTGTCCAAGGGCTTAATGTAGGACAAGGAGCTAGGAAAACACATGACGTGAACTAAATGAACCATCCAAGTCTTATGAAACTGGTGTTCAAAAGTAATCTGCAATAGAATGGCAAAAAAAACCTTCAATTTATTTTTATATTTCCCCCCTATTGAACTGTTTTCAATAAGTTATCTGCCTACATTAGGCAGAATGTTGGTAATAAGAACACTGTTTATTGGCAGCTTAATTGAGTTCTTTTCAAAGGTGTATCCCTGATCTAGTGAGCTATGGCAGAGCAGATTTTGTGAGACTCCTAGCAGTGACATAGCTGGCTGTCCCTGTGCAACAACTTATGAAATTCCACTCCTCTTAGTCAAGAGTTGTCCATGTTACAGCACCCAGATTTACTGGGTGAAAGAATGCATTTAAAATTGACTGGAAAATGTGCCTGGTAAAATCACTTTGGGAACCGGCTGCGTTGTAGCCTGGACCAGTTTTCCTGCCCCGCTCAACTCTCAGCCATGGCACACTGGGACAAGACTAGTCTCCCCACCCCCTCCCACTACCACTCTCCTACTCGCCCAGCAGCAGACCCTCTTGCCACTCATGTTTACGACCTTCCCAGATCAAATGATAAATGTGAGCGATAATATGCACAGAAAAGGGATACTGTGCGTAATTCCGCCTGGAAAACCGGGTCTGCCTTGTTGTTCTGCATTTCAGGGCGATAAACTAGGAATTGCATGATAATGATGGGGTGTTACCATATGCTACCGGTTTTTACAAGTGGGAATTTCCCGTGTCGCCAGTAGTGTGCAACTCAGTCGGATTATACAGAATTTGGAAATAGGATGGAAGGTAGTTTCAGGATTGGAATGCCTTGTGAGTCTGTGCACAACCACAAACATACCTGTTAAAGGCTATTTACCAACTCCTCTCCGATCTCTTTCCGCACTGGGAAAGTTTGGAAATGTATTCCTGACAAAGCACGAGTAAGGCTTCTCATGGTGGGGAAAAAGAGGGTGAAGAGAAAGTGATTTGCAGTTGCTTAGCAGATTTTTCATGAGCAAATATACATGTGCATATTTACTCAGAAGAAGTGGATGTTAGAAAAGTTTCCTAGGGGTACAGTTTCCAGGCCTATATTGATAAACTTGTGAATTCCTAAAAGTCGCAAATCTGTAGGTTTACTTGCTCTGCATACTCCTGCCATCTAGTGTTGGGCTCCAACGTGTGCAACTTGTTTTTCTTCGAAGTCTTTCGAGTCACGAGATATAGTGACTCCTCCTATGAATGGTAATTGCACGGGCATCAGCTTCATTGTTCGATTTTTTTTTTTTTTGCTGCCTGGTTCAGATGTGCATCCATTGAGCTCCAGGTCGACACCTTGTGGTGTTAATTGTCTGTGGTTTCCAGTTCATCTACTCCCGTTGGCTCAGACAATCCTCGATTGTGGATTATCGTTACTACCTGTGTCAGGCATGCAGACTCCGTAATGGAAAGGACTCTCTTCAGTACTGTCCAAAGTGTCATTAGAAATACCCCTGGACAGATCACCAAGTCTGCAAAACCTGTCTCTGGAGCACGACGAGGCCTTACCTTCAACTACAAAGACCCTCAAACCAGTGAGATCGACGGCTCGCTCAACGTACCATGGCACAGCGGCAGGACCACGTCCCTGACCTCTTAGGGACCACGCCATTGAGGGAGAACCATGGACCTCAGGTGAGCAGCCCCTCCACTTTAACCCTGAGCCGAGCTCTCACTTGGTGTCCGAGACAGAGAAGCCGCAGATTCAGGAGGTACATCCATGACAAAATGTCGACTGCGAGTACATCACCCCTCCCTTCACTACCGCCCCAACATTAAACACAGGCCAAACACTGGCCCCGATAAGGTTGGGCATTGTAGGAAAGTGGGTTTCTGTTGCAGTAACCCCCCCCCACTTTTTTCCAGACTACTGATGCACTTTTACTTGGTGTGCCCTGGGTCCCTGCCAATTAGGATCCCAGGGCCTGTGTTCTTTTACCAAAACTAAACCCAATTGGCATCTCTGGCCACAGGTCAGACCCTGGTAAATGGTACCACAAGTACCCAGGGCACTGTGACCAGAGAAGGCCTCTAAGGGCTGCAGCACTTATTGTGCCACCCTTAGAGGCCCTGTACCTTTACACTCACACACTGCCTTTGCAAGCTGCGTGTTTTGGTGCAGAACAAAGTGAAGAGTCGACATGGCACACATCTCTGTGTACCATGCCTACAATCCACTACCCTGGCATAGATCAGTCTCCCCTCTAGCTGGGTGCACTATACCAGTGGTGAGGGTACAGGTGCATGAGCCCTGTACCCCTACAGTGTCTAAGTCCATTCCTAGACATTGTAAGTGCAGTGCTGCCATTAAGAGTATATGGTGCTGGGAGTTTGTCATTACGAACTCCACAGCATCATAATGGCTACACTGAAAACTGAGAAGTTTGGTATCAAACTTCTCAGCGCATTAAACCCACACTGATGCCAGTGTGGGATTTAATGAAAAATGCGCACAGAGGGCATCTTGGAGATGCCCCCTGAAATCTATCCCACTTCTAGTGTCCCGACTGAGTGGCTGCTTAGGCTGCCATCAACAGACATGTTTCTGGACCCCTGGGTCGAGAGCCTGCTGCTCTCGGGGGCCTGAAACAATGCACATCCTGGGACGAGGTGCCAAGTCTCCTCCCCCAGGATGGGCAGGGTTCACGAAGGGGAAGCTTCAAAGGCATGCATGCCGCCTTTGTGAGCTTCCACAGACCACTTGCTGCTTTCAGCAACTGGTCCCCACTGGTTCTACCCCCCACTTTGGGCGGGAGAACCGGCGGGAAAAACAAATGAGGGAGAGAGGTGTGCCCACCTCTGCCAACTCCACCCCTCAGGTGGGGGAGGCGAGGTGAAGCACAACTTCGAGTCCCCGCCATCTTGAGGATGGGGGGACCCAACCAACCAGGGACAGGCTCCTGCCCCCCTCCCACTGGAGGGTGGCACAATAGGGGGTGTACCCACCCCAGGGAAGGGACCCATTGGTCCCTGCCCTCTACCTACCTGTAACGCCCCTAAATCTAGTATGTAGGGGGCACCCTGAACCTTGCTTCCTCAGATCCAGCCAAGAAACGAAGAAAAGAAGAAGGACCGAACAGCCGTGCAGCCAGCTAACAAGAGGAAGACGCCCACTTACTTGGCCCCAGCCCTACTGGCCTGTCTCCCCCTCGAACCTGCTCCTGCGAAATCCTGGTGTGTGCTGCAGCCAGCAACCTCAAAAACCCCGGAGGACCTGCCTGCCTTCACTTCCAAAGACTGCTTCTCCCGTGAACACCGGATTTGTTCAAACTGCAACCTCTGGCAGCAGCCGGAGACCGCGAACCTGCCTACTCTGCCCCACCGTCCACGGCCCGAGCTCGAGTGGGCAAACACCACGAGGAGGTCACCCCGGCGATCCTGATCCGAGATCTGGCGACCCCTGACCTGCCTCAAGCCTCCAGCCGACGCCTGCAGCCTAAATCCGGAAGGCCCCCCTAACCGCGACCCGGAGCTGGTAAGCCGTTCCGACCCCAAAAGGAACCCCTGCACCCGACGCCCCACGGCCTTGTGTGCCCACACCGACGGTGCCTAACCAACCTCTCGAAGTGGTGGTCGCACCCAGAAGTCCTTCGTCTCCCTTCCTGCAGTGTTTTTGCTAACCGGAGGTGCTCCATTGGAAACAACAGGGCTTCCGACGTCGAAACAGCACTCTGCACCCGGCCGCCCTAGTGCCGCTGAGGGTGCACCTCTTGTGCTAAGCTGTTTCCCCATTTGCCCTGAGCTAAAGTCTAGGAGCTTTGCTCCCACAACCCAGTGGCCTGCTTGCCAGCAGCCACCAACCGGAGACCCCCTATCCTCCATAGGATAACATTGGGCCTCAACACTCTGCACCCGGCCGCTCTAGTGCCGCTGAGGGTGTAACAAGAGTGCATCACTGACCCTGGGGGACCCCTGAGTCTAACCCCAGAACCTTAACTCCCACAGTCGATAACTTACCTTTGAACCGATAACCTGTTTTTCCTCCATAGGATAACATTGACAATTTTTCTTCCAAAAAGTTTCTAAGTGTGGAGTTTTGAAACCTAAAAATATTCTTTAAAAATCGCACGAATAACCAAAACGTATTTACTTACCTGTTTGCAGGAAATGTCCCATTGCTGAATCTAGGTATCCAGCACTGAGTTAGAAAAGTAACGTGAAAAGTAACTTACCTGTAATTTACTGAAAAAGCCTATTCATTTCAATGTACTGTATTTGCTAAGTATTGCAACCTACTGCATCCCCTGTAAATCAAACAAAGTACAATTCCTATTGCATTTTCAAACTGTTCTACAATCAGCAACTTATTACTGTAAAGTATTTAATGCTTACCTGTGCCAGGCTTGCTTGGTTCTAAAAATAAAACAGTATATTTTTTATACAAAAACAATTGGTCTAGAGTTCAGTCTTTGATTGTGTGAATTCATTTGCTGACTGAGTGGGTACATCAAGTGCTTAACACTGTCCTCTGATACTGCCTTACTGCTCGACCACTCTACCACAAATAGAGAGTAACGTTCTATCTAACTTTAACCTCTGCCTACCTCTGGGGTCACCTGGACTCTATACACACTATACCTCATTTTGGTGTAGTATATATAGAGCCAGTTTCCTACAGGCATCAAGCCGCGAAGCCCAGCGCCAGGCTTCCAGTCCGCCACTGTTTGAAGGTTATGGATTTCACCGACAGAAGGCCTTTGATTCAACTCAAAGCCAGCCACCGCCGCTGAAACACCTGCACAAGACCTAGGCTCTGGCTCTGCCAACACCTTTTACACCGGTACCAAAAGGACCCTTGAAACTCGATCGTTGCCAAAATCTCCTTCAAAGCCCCGGGGCCCAAAAAATTCTTCGGCACCCAATGCCCTGTCCTTCACTGTATCTGAGGAACTGGAACAGCCCATTCTTTAGCACCTACAAGAGGTACTCAACGCCCAGCAAAAGCAGATTTTCATCCACCTGTAGACTGGGTGGATTGTGACCAACCCTCTTCAAAGTTACAGGACACTCCCCCTCACAAGAGGAAACTAACCTTCAAAGAGGAGCTTGCCTGGGAACCTACACCTCCAGCCAAGGACCAACACCAGGAAATGGTCACGAGTCCTCTACAAACTCGTCCCGGTCCACTTGCGCCCCCCCTCGTCCCTCTCCTCCTCCATTCTCCTGTCCCCCCTTCTTCCCCACCACCACAGGTACCATAAATACTTCTTATTGAAGGGGGAGCTTGTTTCAGAGAGTAAGATCATTTCAAATACCACTGTTGGTGTGCCCTAGAGGCAGCTGATACTGCAGTGTGGGGCATAAATTCAAGCGTCCTTATTTGGTGCTATGTCTGGCTGCTCGTCAGCCGGAGGTTTAACAGCATCTGCTCAGCCTGCCCTTCGATGGGGAACACCTCTTTCGACTGCAGGTTGATCAGATGCTGGAAAATATTTATAAAGACACTGATATGGCCAAGGCTTTGGGGCTGGGGTTCTTTTTGTGGATCCCACTTCAAAGGGGATTGCCAGTGCAATCTCCCACAAAGCATCTGCCTCCTACCAGAGACAAGAACAACAAACACCTAAATGGGGCTACTCTAGGGGGACCACTAGCTGTAACAATTCCAGGAGTAGAGGCAGCGGGGGATGCGGCTAAGCGAGCTGCTCCCCCTAAACAGTGACTCCTTCCTCACTATCACTCTACATCTGTCTGGGGAAGACTGCAGGGGGTTCTTTCTCGGTGAGGCGAAATCACCTCAGATCAGTGGGTTCTCTCCAACCTGGGCCAGGGTTACTGCTTAGAACTCATTGCACCCACACCAAACACTGCTCCATGCAAACACACCCTCTCCCCAGCACATCAGGGCCTCCTTCAGGAGGAAGTAGGGGCACTGACTCGCTAAGGGACAATATAGTCTGTGCCGCAACACCAACGCGGCAAATCGGTGTACTCCCTATACTTCCTTATTCCCAGAAGGATGGGACACTCATACCTATACTGTACCTGCTCAACAAATACATCCTGTCATAGAACTTCCACATGGTCACTTTCCAGAATGTCATCCCTCTTCGGCAGCAAAGTGACTTCATGACCTCACTCGACCTGAAGGACGCCTAGTTCCATATTCCAATGCAGTTTGGACACCGCCGGTACCTGCCGTTCGTGGTAAGCGGCCACCATTTTCAAATCAAAGTACTGCACTTTGAGGTTACCACAGATCTCAGGGTGTTCACAAAATGTCTTGCTGTGGTAGCTGCTCATCACAGGAGAGGCGGCCTCCATGTGCTCCCTTACTTAAACCACTGGCTGATCGAGAGCGCAAACAACAATGCTTGGCGCATATTCGGACCATCATTACCTATTGCACAGTCTACAGCTCATCATCAATACACTCAAGTCCCACCTTTAGCCCCTTCATATAAGCCTTTCCTGGGAGCAGTTTGTAGTAATGTAGTCCACACTGGTAGATGTAGTTTAAGTTGGTTTATTCAAGTAGATAAACATGTAGCTTAGATCCTGTACAGCAGCCCCACCAGTAGCAGCCTGCTAGCTGCTCAGCCCTTCCACCAACTGTCACCACTCATACCCAGTCCCTCAAAAATTCCACTCATGGCCCACACACCAACATTCCACACAGAACACTCACACTGGCTGAGCAGCTAGGAACAAGATAACATAGTACATAATAACACAACATGAAGATACTGCATTATCTCCTTCCTATAAAATAGAAGAATAATTAAACTAAACTTTAAAAACAATAACCAACAATGTACAACAAAAGTGAAAGGTTCATAACCCAGGGATGAACAGTAGAAACTGCATCACGAGAGGGAAAAAAACCACACAAGGAGGAAAGATATATACAAAATACCCATCCTCCTCCTTTAATAAATATAATGTGTATACTTCCCATGTAAGGAGGAAAACCATGTAAAAATGTGGAAAAAGGGACTAAGACCCAAATTCCTGCCCCTAACTAAGGGACCAAAACCCTGTTGAAAGGTAGTGAAAAACACCCACTACAACAAAACTGACGTGCGGCACATGGTGGCTTACGCACACAAGGAAAAAAAAAACCTTGCAACAAGTACAACCCTCATGTAAGGGTGCAATGACGTATAACCCAGGGATGAAAAGTAGAAACCCATCACAAGAGGGAAACAAGGAGGAAAGATGCATACAAAATACCCATCCTCCTCCTTTAATAAATATAATGTGTATTGTGCTTTGCACGCGTGGGTTTGTATCCCATCCTCGTCGCCAAAATAAATGTAATGTAGACCACACTGGTAGATGTAGTTTAAGTTGGTTTATTCAAGTAGATAAACATGTAGCTTAGATCCTGTACAGCAGCCCCACCAGTAGCAGCCTGCTAGCTGCTCAGCCCTTCCACCAACTGTCACCACTCATACCCAGTCACTCAAACATTCCACTCATGGCCCACACACCAACATTCCACACAGAACACTCACACTGGCTGAGCAGCTAGGAACAAGATAAAATAGTACATAATAACACAACGTGAAGATACTACACAGTTCTCAACCCAGTCACCAGGAAAACCTTCCCCAGCCAAGCAAGCGTTGCAGTTGTTACTGCCTCATTTTCAGCAAGATCACTTAACGGTCAGAATGATCATGCCCCTTCTCATCATGATGTCCTCCTGTATTGCCATAGTTCCCCTTGCAAGATTATGCATGCGTCCAGTACAAGAGTGTCTAGCCACAAAATGGTCACAAGCTGGGGGTCACTGAGAAGATCTAGTGTTGAATTATGCCAGCACCCTTCGCTCTCTGCAACGGTATAACAGCAACAGTCTGTTGCAGGGCTGGCCCTTTCCCGACCCAGTGCCACAAGTGACCATCATGACAGATGCTTACCTCACAGGGTAGGTGGGCATGTCTACAGGACTTAGCCATTTAGGGCATGTGGGCACCCCACCATCTGGGTTTTCCTATCAGCTTTCTAGAGTTACTGGCCGTGCAGTTGACTCTCGAAGCTTTCTTCTGCCTCCTACAACACAAGGTAGCCCTCGTGAGAACAGACAAGATGACCACCATACATTACCTCCAGAAACAAGGAGAGGCACACTCGCAGCAGCTCTCATCGTTGGTTGTATGATGGTACAACGCATGCCTGTACCACACGGTCTCTACCACGAATGCGCCTTTACCACGCAATTTCGTGGTGAAGACATGATGGGTAAAGGGGCATGCGGGCTAAAGATCATACCCCTGCCCTGTAAACTGTCCCTTTTCCCCCTGCCCCCTAAAAATTAAACCCACACCCCAAAAACTTCCCCGACGCCAGCCCCCCTGCCCAGAGCCCTAAACTACCCTCTACATCCCTAAACTATCCCGACCTTGCCCTGTAAACTGTCCCTTCTCCCCCTGCCCTGAGCCCTAAAAATTAAGCCCATGCCCCATAAACAACCCCGACCCCAGCCCCTCTGCCTTGAGCCCTAAAAATGATCTCCTACATCCCTAAACTAACCCGACCTTGCTCCCTGCCCTGTAAACGGTCCCCTTTCCGCCTGCCCTGAGCCCTCAAAATTAACCCCATGCCCCAAAAACTACCCCGACCCAGCCCTCCTGAGCCCTAAAAAACTGTTCCTTACCTCCATGTAGTACCCCGACCCAGATCCCCCACCCACTCTGAGGCCTAAATCTGTCCCCTGCCCAGAGCCCTAAAAATTAAGCCCATGCCCCAAAAACTACCCGACCCTGGTCCCTACCCTGTAAGCTGTCCCTTTCCCCCCTGCCCTTTGCCGTAAAAACTGTTCCCCGCCCTAAAAACTGTTCCCCACCCTAAAAACTACCCTGACCCCTTCCTGAGTCCTAAAACCTACCCCCACCCCAAAAAACTAGCCCCTCCCCCCAGACTAAGCGCCAGTCCCACTTGCCTCACCGTGTCCTCTCCTGAATCCCGAAAGTCCTTCCTCTTCCGGTCTTCCCCTTCCTGTGCCTCCACTCTGCAGCTAGACAGCGCATTGCCTTAACCATGCATATGCGTGGTTAAGGCAAGCGTGTTGCGGCTTGCGGGGAAACGGCACGTGTGGCTCAGCCCGTGTTAAAGCCTGCTCTTATTCCCCTCTGCGTTATCACAAGTGTTGTCCATGAATACCTGCACTAGCCTTCCCTTAATGGAGGAATCTACAGCTGATCGAGTCGCGGTTTGTTAGCCTCTACTGTAGGCCCTCTATTGTTCCCTCTGAGATCTGGACCATGTTGGAGAGATTTCTCTGATGCTGCTCCCACTGGAACTTCAGGTCCCACTGCAGAGCCCGCATATGCCAGCGAGTATGTGTTACCAGCAGGATGCAAGAGGCCATGAGTCCCAGTAGCCTCAGTCAGTCTCCCTGAAATCCAGAATAGAGGCTGAAACATCAGTATCATAGCCTGAATATCCTGGACTCTCCGTTCGGAGGATAAGACCGGAACTGCACTGTGTCCAGAACAGCACCGATAAAAGGGAGCGTCTTGGAGGGAGTCAAGTGTGACTTCGGCACGTTGGTCATATACCCTAGCGAGCGCAGGAGGTCCGCCATAGTCTAGAGGTGGGACACGACCGCCTGGGGCAAGCGTCCTTCAACAGCCAGCCATTGGGATAGGAGAAGACTGGTACCCTTGATCTGTGCAGATGCGCTGCACCCACTGCCATCACCTCTGTGAACAACTGAGGGGCGCTGGTAAGGCCAAAGGGCAGCATAGTGTATTGAAAATGCTTGTGACCTACTGTGAACCGCAGGTGACGCCTGTTAGCAGGCAGGACAGGGTTGTTAAAGTATGCATCATGCAAGTCAACACTACCATCCAGTCTCCCGCAGACAGGACCTGAGTGAGCATGAGCAATTTGAATTTCTAGTTCTTGAGGAAGAAATCAAGAGGGCGAAGGTCTAGGATAGGACGAAGACCTCCATCCATTTTGGGCACCAGGAAGTGGCGGAAATAGCAACCATGACCCACTTCAGGCGTCTGCACCCTCTCTGTAGCTCCCTTGGCTAAGAGAGCTGTCAATTCCTGGCGGAGAAGGGATATGTGGTCCTCCACCAGCCTGTTGTAAGAAGGTGGCACGGAGGGGAGGGAGTAGCCCCCTTAGACGATCTACAAAACCTACCGGTTTGACGTTATAGACCACCAGTGGGGCAGGTGATGGCTGATCCAGCCACCCACTGGGTGCCCATGATGGTAAGAAGGCAGATTATAAGGGTTTTGGAGGCTGCAGCAAGTAGTGGACTGGCCAGACCTTTCCCTGCCCAACCAACAAGGTCTGTGGGTATCGCCTCTTCTGCCATGCAGAGGCTGGGAAGCTTGCAAGTCGCAGTGGCCGGGAGGGTATAGACACGGCTGGAAGCCCCTTCTGTGGCCGCAAAAGGTGGATTGGGGATTACGTGGAGCCATGGAAAGGCCCATGGACCTAGCTGTAGCCCTGCTGTCCTTAAAGCGCTCCAGCGCTGAATCCGCCTTGTTTCCAAAGAGACTGAAGCCATCAAAGGACATGTCAATAAGCAATGCTTGGCCATCCCCAGAAAAGCCAGTTGTCCTCAACCAGGTGTGGCGCTGCAAGACCACTGTTTGCAAAACCGCTGTTTGCAAAACCGCTTTGCCTAGTGAGTAGGTGGTGTCCAGTCCACATCTTATTGTGGCCTGGGAGAATAGGGCCCGGGCCTACTCTGGAACTGTTAGCAGCACCTGCGGAACTGTATCCCACAGAGCGTGGGAATAGCAGCCCAAAAGGCATGCGGTTTTAACGGACCGCAGTGCCAGGTTGGTGGAAGAAAACCTTTTTCCCTAAGGCGTCCAGCTTCTTGGATTCCCGATCCGGTGGTGAAGTTGGGAATGCACCAGGATTTACATGGGAAGTGGAGGCTTGGACCCACCAAGCTCTCCGGGGTAGGGTACTGTGTGAAGAAGTTGGAGTCCCCTGGGGCGGTGGCCAATCGTCCTGTTCACAGGAGTGCCTGTGCTGAGCTTGGGCCAGGTCCCCAGCAGGATGTCAGCAAGGGCCTCATTAAAAGGGAGTAGCGGTTCTGAGGGTCTCACCCCCGGCTGAGGCACCTCAGTCAAGACTTTTATCTTGACTGCCACAGAGGGTAGACTAAGGTCCAGGACCTCGGCTGCCCTCCTCACCACCTTAGCAAATGACGCTCGCTCCTCCATTGCCACACTAGGTCAAGAAAGCATGCCAGTATCTGGAGAGGTATCCAATCAGCTGGCTCGGGCAAAATCCTCACACCAGTCCATATTGGTGCCAAAAGACTAGCATTCTTCAGGGTGCAACGACCCCTCCCAATTGTCCCAGAGTCCTAGCCAATAAGAATAAGGCTTAGGCTCTGGCCTGGAAAGCATGGCTCCAGTCAGTGTCGGAATTGGCGTTGGACGACGCCCATCCGGCTGTATGTCAGTCGGGAATCAGAATGGGGACGGCGGCACAAGGAGTGTCTGCATTAGGATCGGCACTGGGGAAAGTTAAGGTGGCACGATCAGCACTGGTCCAGATCAATCTGTGGATCCAAGGGGCCTGACTGGTGATGGGGGTGGAGATGTCAGCTTGGGTCCAGTAGGGGCCCCTCCTGAACCCACATGGGCGGAAGGTGCAGAAGTGGCCGTTCAAATATGAGGCGCATGGCCTCATAAAATTCTTGGAGTTGAGCGAGGGTCGCCTACAACTCCCAGAAACTCGAAGCGTAGAGCTGACCCATGCTCTGGCTCAACTGCAGAGCCAGCCCTCGAATGCCGATGCTCCCTCGTCAGCTGGCAAACGAGGTGAAGTCAAAGACCTCTTAGACTTCTTGCTCTTCTTGTGGTGTGACTTACCCGAGTGACCAGACAACTTTGTGTGCGACGAGGATCTCGGACTCAGCGACCGCTCCTGGAACCTTCCTCTGGAGCAGGATTGATATTGTCACGATGTCGCACGCCGCGCCGCCAGGAGCTTGAGGGATTGCTCCCTCAAGGCCTTTGGGTTCATGGCTCGGCAATCAGAGCAGGCCTTCAGATCATGGTTGTGCTCTAGGCACCAAAGGCATACAAGATGCAGGTCTATCACAGACTTCGAGCGGTGATAGGCACCACAAGGCTTGAAGCCGGCCTTCCGAGATGACATCCCTCGCCAAATCAGATGAAGATCTCAAAAAACATTTTGACAAAAGTCCCAAAAAGTTTAGTTAATAAGTGCCTAAGGGGTAGTTCTCTCCTGATCTGTGCTGACTGTCGCAGAAAGAAAAGAACTGACATCAGCGTCCTGGGGTGGCACCTAAATAAACATCAAGCACATCCCTTCTAGTGCGGACCATAACTCCACACTGAACTGAATGACACCACATGCCGGTGCGCAGGGGTACTGCTCGAGAAAATTTTCCAGATCCAGTTGGACGCGTGGAGATAATTCAAAAGGTAAGGATTCTGCGGCTAGAAGTCTGCCAGATGAGAGTATGCTGAACATGTGAATCTACAGCACTAAATGCCACAAACTGATGCTTACAGGGTAAGTAACATTTTCCTTCTGATGGATACTATGAACTGCAGATTCCTAGCCTTAAGAATATTCCCCAGTCACCAGACTTCATCTGGAGGTTTTCATGGTTGTGCTGCTGTGCACCACTAGGTGGTGGAGTGGAGTGGCATCGATGCTACCTGGAAGTGATGGAGCAGAGCAGCCTATAGGTGTCCCACATGTGCGTTGTCAGTTCCTTTCTTTCCGTGTCTTCGTCCTCTGATCCTGAGCTCCACTCCCTTTGGTCAGTTGACAAATTCTTTTCAGTGCGCAAGAGGATTACTTCACCGAAGACTACAGGGTTCAAACTGTGCTGTGACTATTAGAAGCAGATGTTTGTGACTGGCACGCTTGAGGTCTGCAACTGGTGTTTGGACTTGGCGCATTACTCCTGCACCAGAAGATGACCAGGGACTGTGAAGTGAAGCTGTATGTCTCCAAACACCAAAAGAAGTCATGAACCTCACTTAAGTCCTATTCCAAGTCAAGGAAGCAAACTCGTTCCAGCTCTCAAGGCCACAGGTCCTCTTCCCAATTGAAGTTGTCCGGTAAGTCAATATTCAAAACGAAGTAAGTCGAATTGGGACTAAACTGCATTCCGCCACTCAGTCCAGAGAGAAGTCAGGAGAGCGTCAAGGTGCCAACAGATCTCGCACCCGATCCCAGAGTGCGGTGCAGATTCCTCCACTGGTCCCATTGCATCTCACATTTCCCAGGCCATCGGCGACACTGTATCAGACTATGCATAATTTTGACATTCTGCTGGCTGCTTCGTTGTGCACTTGGGCCTAGGGATCCACAGAGGCCTCCAGTCGGGTTACGGACTGCGGATCCATCGTCGGTACCATCTTTGTCCCTCGAACCCACCTTGGGTTTTACATCAACCCTGTGTAAACCTGCATCCCAGCTCCAAGATCTATGCCAGTCCCTTTTTCCTGATGCCAGTATGACTCCTCTGGAGGTCAAGCCCCTGCCAACTATCTGACCTCGAGCCGAATCTGCTTAGACTGCAACCAAAGTCATGCCTTTCGTCCACCCCAGCGTACCCTGGCCCAGTATGGTCTAATTCTGACAAAACCCTTCCTGTCCCACAACGCCTTCCTCACAGGCTTCATAACCTTTTTATTTTGTACTCTGATCAACCTGACAATAACAATTGTGATGATGGGGGTCATTTACCACCACATTATGATAAGGATAATTATTTTTACATGGGCTTTCAGAAGGTCATTGTGCTGGATACATGCCAGGACTCCGGGTTGGATTCTCTCTTTGGACCCCCTATGGTCCCCCCTTTGGTGTGGTGAATATATGGCCCGCTGAAGTCCTGGACCTACAGCTTCCATCAATTGAAGTCAAGACCAGTGTCCTTGCCGAGACCAACCTCATCTGAGCCCTTACTTCTTTTTAATGACGTCCTGACTTGACACCCTTATGGGTACTTGGACGAAGCTCAGCACTTGCCCACAGGTGAACAGGCAGGTGACCAGGTGCCATTGACCAGCGCTGGGCAACCTAAGCTTTATTACACAGCACCCAACTTCTGAGAATTTGCTGGTCCCATCATCCCCCAGTAAAGTTAACTCTAATGCATTTCCTACAATCCCCTCTGGACATGGAGTCAAAGCGGATTGCGGTGTTCAGAAAGCAGGTGTTTTCTTCCACCAGCTTGGCGATCTGTCAATGCAATCTGCCTATTAGGCCGCAATCTGCACGCCCTTTGTGGCTATGGCTGCCTAGAACTTGCTGATGGTCCTGGAGACTTTTCAGGCCTTTTTGGCAGCTCAAACCCTCCAGGACAGTCTGGATGCAGCAAAGTATATCATTATGTCTGACTTGGATATGGCGGCTGCTGGAGGCGTGTGGTGAGCACTAGTGTGGTGCTCCACCGCCACATGTCGATTTGATCCACTGGCTTTTCTGGAGACGTGCAGGCATCTTTAATGCATATGCATTTTGATGGGTCCTGCCTCTTTGGTGAAATGGCTTATTCTGCCCTTGCATGCTTTAGAAAGCTGCAACACAGCCTTACCTGAGGGTAAGTAACTTGTTCAACAGTGTTTCACAATAGTTTAGCAAACCCTGTTTTCGATTTGCAGGTTTTTGTTTACATGAGTCATCACCAGTCTTGCCACTCTTGTTGTCATGTTTCTGCATGTACTTGCACATAATCTGGGAGCATTCAAAAATTTGTGAAGATGGTTTTTATACTGGAACCACTGTCAGCGATGCAAGCAGAGCTCACTGCATTTCCCTAGAGCGCTCACCCTAATAGTAAAGTCTTTGTGTTTATGAATCATGCATACAGGTTTGACCAACTTATACGTATGGAGGCGCATCTTGCCTTTTGGCAGGGAAATTGTGTTGCATAGGTTAGGACTTTGGCTTAACTGTACAAGGGGTGCTTTCCCACCCACGAGTGACATGGGCGAACTTGGTTCAGTGCACCAGCAGTGAATGTGGAAAAAAAAGTTATTGTAGCCCCACAAAACACTATTCAATGTGTAATTGACATAGACACATTGCTTTTGGGTTACTAACAGTCCCATGACGGGACCAGGGGCACTGTGGAAAGCAACAAACCTTATTTTGTTATTCACAGCATCATGCACACTGTACTAAGAAGATTTAACACTTCATGTTAAAAGTATTTATTACTACAGGAACAATCTGTTTCTCAGTACCTCTAAAACAACTGCACAGAATATTATAAAAACAGCAACAAGACACTTTCTAAATAAGAATAAAATGAAAATTTCTAGCATTGTTAGAATGTCCTTAACATGCCATCTAGAACCTAACACCCTGATGTCTACTTCTATGCGCTATACTATGAGAGCATGAAAAGCAGAGCAGCTTGCAGTCCAGAGTTTCTTTGGGAAAAGACTCACTGCATACCTTATTGACACAAAGGCTGTCTTTATCAGCGGAGCCATGAAGACAGCGTTTCCTGCGAAGGGCAACTAGTAGCAGTCAGTCAGTCTTCTCACAGGACTTGGTTTTATCAGCTTCATTCTTCAGGAGAGATTCATCCTCTGTGAAGTGTGCTGGCTGCTGGTGAGACAGTCTGGCAGAATCTGGGGCAACAATCTGGGCGAAGGACCTCTCCTGACAAGTTATCAAGTGACAGTCTTTATATCCTAAATCTTCTCCAATATTGGATCTTTTATAGATTCACATGTTTGAATCATTCCCCTATGTAGAAGTGGGAGCCCCACAGTACCATAATAAAGCAGTATGTATCACTATCATAGGCTATAATAGCAATGAAAAAGTCAGTTTAATAGCCTATCTATGTCCTTTTAAAAAAAGGACCAAACGTGAATTACAACCAATCAGGCGATAGCACCCTCTAGAACACTCCCAATAGAGGCCGAGTCCCTCAGATTTTCTACCGCACGTCGTGTGAAGGGAGTCTCCCTGAGCTCTGCTCAGTTTCTTCAGCTATTTCTTCTTTTTGGATCATCCAAGATAATATTTGGTGTTTCATTTCTCTGTTCCTGGCACTAATATGCCAGAGTAGCAGAAAACATGGTAATGGACTACAAAATGTGTCTAACCTTTTCCCCAAAACTCATGTTCAGAGAAATTAGGCTATTATTGAAACTACTGAAACTTAAATCTGTCTCTTCTGATGAGGACAGTGAGGATTCCTTCACCTCGCAGGAGAGGTCAAAGGGAGAGGTTGCACCAAGGGTCTCCAGAAGGCGTGCAGAAAAGCCATAAAAAAGTCTTACCATGAGTCTTGATAAGGCACTTCTCACAGAGAGAGAATATGGGATGGGGGAGGGGGAAACTTCCTCAGAGGCAAACCCTACAACTCCCTCTTCAGCCCTGACGCTACATCAGGGAAATCCTCACCACCTGACAATGAGGCGTCTATGTCAAAACCACAGTTGAAATTATCATTAACAACAGTTACGATGACAGTGTCGACTACCACAACAATGTCGACTATTATGGCTCCGTCTACGATGGCCTCCTCTACGACAAAATCCTCGTTGATGACAAACATTGTCAACGCCGACTACGTCCACCTCGTCGACTACGATCTCGATGATAATACAAATGACGACGAAAGCACTGTAGTTATCAACAAGAATAAAAGACACATAATACAGAATAACTTAATGTCAAGAATTGAGGGGAATATTATGAGCATGTCTACAACAGTTAGCAATATATGCTGAGGCAATATGTGGAGCAATTTCACCACTTCACTCCGCCTCCAACTTCAGAGCATGCATCAGGTCCATGTAGCTCTATTACTAGATCTACAGGGCACGTTACAGGATTACTGCAAACACTTACCCGAGCTTGCAAGGTCACATCATGTCCGATATATCAGCATCCTCCTATGGTCCTGCCACTCAAAGAATATTCCTAGGGTCAAATATTGCCATGCTTCCTGGGAACAACCCGTTCACATCTGGTGATGATGGAGAGAAAGCCCACAATCGGTGGATTCCCCACCAGATGATTTTTGATGGTTTCCATACCCTTAGGGAACAAGCGGCCAAACGCTTCCAACTTCCATTAGCAAGCAAGCAATCTGTTTGACCTATTCCAATTGTTGATACATCCGGGAGAAACTACAATCATGGAAATCCCTGTCACTCATAACCCCGCCTAACCAGCAAGTAGACATTCTCAACTATGCCCGGTGCTACTGTACGGGATGCCAATTCACTGGCAATACGGGGCTGGTATAACCACCAGATGTGGTCAGACATTGCCACATTCATAGAATTTCTGCTGGAAGACAAAGTGCAGAAACAAAAAAGATTCTGCAGGGGGGCGAAACATCATCAGAAAACATAGATTGCTTTATAGATATAGCTTCAATAGGTTTCCCACAACTGTCGGGTCCAGTGGTCCTTCGACGCCAAGGTTGGTTCAAAGCCACAACGTTTAGAACCTGAGGTGCAAATATATCTAATATTTTTACCTTACCATGGCGACGCTCTGTTTGGCAAGCACGTCGACAACGCCTTGCAAGCAGTCTAGCCTGACTCTGACACAGCAAGATCTTTTGGCACAGTACAATTTAGAAAGAAGCACCCTTTAGAGGGACCTGCGAAAGAGACAGTTATCCGTATGAAGGAGGATGCCAGAGGTGTCAGACTTATCAACCCTCTCAGTAGCCCTTAGGCTAACTTACCTACAGTGACAACGTTCTGGTGCTGCTTACGCCATCCTGTGGGAGAAACCATTCCAAAATGTTGTCATCTATGGTGGAAAATCGCATCGGTCAATGACCAGATCCCTTTGGGCTCCTTTTTAAAGCATACCAGTTCATTCAAATAACACACATACGATATTCAAATCATCAACAATCACAAGAAACCAAAACCATAATATAAAATTGTATTGTATTTTATTATATATAATCCCCTCAGGATTCAAAATATATGCAATTTAAAAGTCAAATTCATATAAAAACATTGATTTTATCAAAGATAATCACATACAAATAATTATAAAAACACATTCTAAAAAACTGTAACACTTCTTGGAGATATAGAAATATGGAAAAAATGGTCAAATTGGCACATCCAATGCTAATAATGAACAATGCTCAATCAGCACTCGATCATATAATTTGTTTTTTCTTTTAAATAGACCATCAGAGTGCTAGTATGTCCAACCAATATGAAGTAGCGACGCGTTTCGGTGGTCTATTCTGATTAACCACCTTCTTCAGGCTTAATATATCAAATCAATATCTCCTCATATGATCTAAAACAATGTATAAAAACGTACAGTTAAAATAATGTCCTTCATCGTAATCATTAAATATAATACATATTTAACACTAGGTGACGTAGTCATACATAACAAATTATTTACATTCACATATTTAAAATACATTTATATTACAGTCTTGGTCTCAAATATCATAGTTCACATATCCATGTCCAACATACAAACTCATGCATCATACATGTTCTCAAACTAATGTTTATACATTGCTCATATTATAACACTCTTAGAAATACAAAATTATGTACCACGTTGGAGTTACCCACCCGTAAAATGGTGTATAGAAATAAAGGAGATCTATTTCTTCCTTCAATGTGGTTCTAATCCTCTTCACCCACCACTCGCAGAACCTGAGGTGCAAATATATCTAATATTTTTACCTTACCATGGCGACGCTCTGTTTGGCAAGCACGTCGACAACGCCTTGCAAGCAGTCTAGGCTGACTCTGACACAGCAAGATCTTTTGGCACAGTACAATTTAGAAAGAAGCACCCTTTAGAGGGACCTGCGAAAGAGACAGTTATCCGTATGAAGGAGGATGCCAGAGGTGTCAGACTTATCAACCCTCTCAGTAGCCCTTAGGCTAACTTACCTACAGTGACAACGTTCTGGTGCTGCTTACGCCATCCTGTGGGAGAAACCATTCCAAAATGTTGTCATCTATGGTGGAAAATAGCATCGGACAAATAAATCCTGGATGTCATCACATATGGTCAGACGTTGGAGTTCACCCAGATTCTGTCCACCACTCCACCAAAACGAGGGCGCCCACCTCATCTCCATCTGCTTTGGAAGGGAGTGCTAGCTAAGCTAACCAAAGGTTCCATAGAGAAAGGCCCACATTCTCAGTAAGGAACGGGCTTCTATTCTTCGTTTTCCATCATAGACCTCCGGAAATTAAACTAGTGTTTCCGGAATCAATACTTTTACGTGGTCACCCTCTCCGACACCACATGACTCCTCTGAACTTACAGGATTCATACTTCCCTAATTTCCCACCCTGCATCAAAATTCTCCTATTTGGCTTCAAATCCACTTCCTGCATTTTTACCTACTGACTAACCCTGTGGCAGTATTTTTTCAGGAAGGACGGCCATCAGGTACTCCCCTACTTCGACGACTGGTTGATAAAAGCACCAACAGCATTTCAAGCATCCAAGGCCACAGAGGCTTGACTAAATTTATTTCACAAACTAGGTGTCCTTGTGAATTATCAAAAGATCATCAACTCCTCCATCCAAGAAGATACTGTTCCTGGGCTGCAACACTAGATACTGTCCAAGACAAAGACCTATCCCAAGACAAGCAACGAAGGCTCTAGGAACTGGCTCTCGAACTAAAAAAAAAAAATCCATGCGTCTGTTCAAGTAGCTTCTGGGCATCATGTCCTCAGCGATCAATATGATCCCTCTTGCACGCCTGAAATGAGAGCCTTACAGGAACAGCTACAAAAGCAATAGATTCAAACAAAAAAATCGTTCAGGGCCTTTGAACTTCACACAGATATGATAGAAGCTCTAGCCTGGTGGTCCCAGACCTCCCCCCTGTCAGAGGACCTCACGTTCTTACCTCAAATACCTCACTTCGTAATGACTATGACTTCCTCCCTGGAGAGCTGGGGTGGTCATCTATAGAACCTGCAAATTCAAGGAAAGTGATCTATGCTCCAGAAGAACATACATCTCAATCGCCTGGAGCTCAAAGCCATCTAACACAGTCTCCAAGCTTTCCTGCGAATGATAGCATAGCCTTCGGTGTTAGTTCACACGGGCAATACCACCCTCATGCAATAAAACAGCCTCCACGAATGGGAGCTTGATCAGTCCACGCTAAATATGATCTTCTTGTTCTGGGGCAAACAATTCTCTAGATCTTTGCAATAAACGAAACCCGCAAATGCCAATTCCAGGCAAGTTGGCATCCACATCCAGGAACGTTGGGAAATGCCTTTTGAGAGATGGTCTGGGATCTATGCTTACCTTTTTCCCCAATACCTTTAATACCAAAGGCTCTGAGTAAGAGGAAAGCAGAGCAGTGTCGTCTCATCCTGATAGCCCCCAGGTGGACCATGCAGCATTGCTTCACAGAGCTTCTCCTGCTATCAGAATACAACCACATTCACTTTCCAATATCCCGTAAACATTTGACGATGAACTAAGGCCAAGTCCTTCATCCTGGCCTTACTTCTCCCCTCTTATGCGCACAGCTCCTAAATCCCATGAATTCAAAGCTCTCCATGTTCCTCAGGAATGCAGGTGTATTCTCTCCAAGTTAAGGCGGAAGCCACGATAAAGACGTGGAAGCCATAATGGAAACGTTTCTGCCTATGGTGCCAGAAATAAATCCTAAATCCTCTACTAGCATAGTCTGACAGATATGTACCCTATCTCCTCTTGCTAGCTCAGTTACAGTTGGTACATGCCTTTGTTAAGGTACGGCATGCAGCAATATCAATATATAGATGCTCATCACATTTTCTCTCTTTCTGCTCTTGCAGAATCATCAAACAGTTCATGAAACAATTCTGTTTTTTTCCTCCAGTAAGGGCTCCTTCCCCGGAATGGCACCTGAACATAGTTCTATCTCAACTCATGAAGAATTCATTCGAACCCAATCACAGAGCACACCTCATATTTCTCACATGGACGGTCGCCTTGTTACTAGCACTCACTCCAACCACGAGGATAGAGGAGATACAGGCTTTCTCAACTCAACCTTTTTGCGCCTCACAGGCAATTTAGTACTTCTCAAAACCAATCCAAAGATTTATTCCCAAGGTTCTTTCTTAGATACTTACCTTCAGTAACGATGTATCTGTAAGAAACATATGTAGTTATAGATTCCTTACCTTTAGAATTACCCCCAGGCGTCAGACTGGATCCGGAGATTTGTCTTTAGCAGTACCCCTGCGCGTCGGCAGGTGGCCTCGGTCGGCTCCCCATCCGTCGTCGGCGTCGTGTTCGCCAGGATGATGTTGCAGTGTCTATTTAGACGCCGCCCCTGCGTGCTGATGTCAGTTCTGACTCGACTTTCCACCCCAGAATCGCAGAGCCATGCAAGACACTGTCCACTGGTGCACATAACTAGGGCCCTGGAAGGAAGTCCATATCCCTAGAAGTCAGTTCGCAGAACGAGGAGGATGGGTGGGTGTAAGAAACTGGCCCTATTTATACTACACCAAAATGAGGTATAGTGTGTATAGGGTCCAGGTGACTCCAGAGGTAGCCAGAGCTTAAAGTTAGATAGAACCTTACTCTCTAATAGTGGTAGCTTGGTCGAGCAGTAAGGCAGTATCAGAGTACAGTGTTAAGCATTTGATGTACACACTCAGTCAGCAAATGAATTCACACACTCAAGAACTGAACTCTAGGCCAATTGTTTTTGTATAAAAATATACTGTTTTATTTTTAGAACCAAGCAAGCCTGGCACAGGTAAGCATTAAATACTTTTCAGTAATAAGTTACTGGATATAGAACAGTTTGAAAATGCAATAGAAATTGTACTTTGTTTGATTTACAGGGAGCAGTAGTATGCAACACTTGGCAAATACAGTACATTGAAATGAATGGGCTTTTTCAACAAATTGCAGGTAAGTTACTTTTACGTTACTTTTTCTAACTCGGTGCTGGATACCTGGATTCAGCACTGGGACATTTCCTGCAAACAGGTGAGAAAACACGTTTTGGTTAATTGTATGATTTTTAAAGAATATCTTTAGTTTTCAAAACTCCACACAGTCGTTTTTTGGAAGAAAAATTGTCAATGTTATCCTATGGAGGAAAAACAGGTTATCGGTTTGCAGGTAAGTAAACGACTGTGGGAGTTAAGGTTCTGGGGTTAGAACAAGGGTTCCCCCAGGTTCAGTGATGCACTGTTGTTGCACCCTCAGCCGCACTAGGGCGGCCGGGTGCAGAGTGTTGAGGCCCAATGTTATCCTATGGAGGATAGGGGGTCTCCGGTTGGTGGCTGCTGGGAAGCAGGCCACTGGGTTGTGGGAGCAAAGCTCCTAGGGTTTAGGTCAGGGCAAATGGGGAAACAAGTTGGCACAAAAAGTGCACCCTCAGCGGCACTGGGGCAACCGGGTGCAGTGTGCTGTTTCGGCGTCGGACGCCCTGTTTTCTATGGAGAGCCTCCGGTTTGGAAAAGCACTGCAGGCAGGGAGACGAAGGACTTCTGGGTGCGACCACCACTTTGAGAGGTAAGTTGGGAAGTTAAGGGTTGGTTAGGCACCGTTGGTTTGGGCACACAAGGCCGTGGGGCGTCTGGTGCAGGGGGTGCCTTTTGGGGTCGGATCTTCTTACCAGCTCCGGGTCGCGGTTAGAGGGGCCTTCTGGATTTAGGCTGCAGGCGTCGTCTGGAGGCTTGAGGCAGGTCAGGGGTCGCCGGATCTCGGGTCAGGATCGCCGGGGTGACCTCCTCGTGGTGTTTTTCCACTCAAGCTCGGGCTGGGTTCGGCGGGTGCAGAGTGGGCTGGATTTGCGTTATCCGGCCGGAGCCAGATGCTGCAGTTTAAACACGTCCGGTGTTCACGGGAGAAACAGTCTTGGAAGTGAAGGCAGGCAGGTCCTCCGGGGTTTGTGAGGTTGCTGGCTGCTGGACACGCCGGGATTTCGCAGGAGCAGGTTTGAGGGGAGACAGGCCTGTAGGGCTGGGACCAAGTCGGTATGCGTCGTCCTCTTGTTAGCTCTGCACGGCTCTTCGACATTCTTCTTCTTTTCTTCTTGTAGGTAAGCTGAATCTGAGGAAGTAAGGTTCAGGGTGCCCCCTAAATACTACATTTAGGGGCGTTACAGGTAGGTAAAGGGCAGGGACCAATGGGTCCCTTCCCTGGGGTGGGTACACCCCTTATTCTGCCACTCTCCAGTGGGAGGGGGGCAGGAGCCTGTCCCTGGTTGGCTGGGTCCCCCCATCCTCAAGATGGCGGGGACTCGAGGTTGTGCTTCACCTCGCCTCCCCCACCTGAGGGGTGGGCACACCTCCCTACCTCACTTGTTTTTCCCGCCGGTTATCCCGCCCAAAGTGGGGGGTAGAACCAGTGGGGAGAAAAATGGTCTGGAGAGGCTCACAGAGGCGGCATGCCTTTGAAGCTTCTCCTTCGTGAACCCTGCCCATCCTGGGGGAGGAGGCTTGGCACCTCGTCCCAGGATGTGCATTGTTTCAGGCCCCCGAGAGCTGCAGGCTCTCGACCCAGGGGTCCAGAAACATGTCTGGTGGTGGCAGCCTAAGCAGCCACTCCGTCAGGTCACTAGAAGTTGGTCGAGTTTCAGGGGGCATCTCTAAGATGCCCTCTGTTGTGCATTTTACATTAAATCCCACACTGGCATCAGTGTGGGTTTAATGTGCTGAGAAGTTTGATACCAAACTTCCCAGTCTTCAGTGTAGCCATCATGGTACTGTGGAGTTCGTAATGACAAACTCCCAGCACCATATACTCTTAATGGCAGCACTGCACTTAGTGCCCAGGAATGGACTTGGGCACTGTAGGGGTACAGGGCTCATGCACCTGTACCCTCACCACTGGCATAGGGCACCCAGCTAGAGGGGTGACTGATGTATGCCAGGGCAGTGGTTTGTGGGCATGGCACACAGGGATGTGTGCCATGTCGACTCTTCACTTTGTTCTGCACCAAGACACGCAGCCTGCAAAGGCAGTGTTTGAGTGTCAGGGTGCAGGGCCTCTAAGGGTGGCACAATAAGTGCTGCAGCCCTTAGAGGCCTTTTCTGGTCACAGTGCCCTGGGTACCTGTGGTACCATTTACCAGGGGCTGACATGTGGCCAGAGATGCCAATTGGGTTTAGGCTTCAATGCAGTTTTAGGGAAGGAACATAGGCCCTGGGCACCTGATTAGCAGGAGCCCAGGGCACACTCAGTAAAAGAACATCAGCAATTCAGCAAAAAGTGGGGGCATACCATGCAGAAAGAGGGCACTTTCTCACAGTGGGGGTGGTAAGGAATCGATAACTACGTATGTCTCTTACAGATACATCGTTACCGAAGGTAAGTAACTTGTTCATCTGAAAGAGACTGTAGTTATAGATTCCTTACCTCTAGAATAGACACCCCTGCAATGCCAACCCCGGTGGGTCTGCGAACCACGTTCACTCCAGAAATTCCTGGACAACAGAACGGCCTAAATAGCTGTCTCTCCGGACTTGGCTGTCTAGGCAATAGTGTTTAGTAAACGTGTGCAGGGACGCCCACGTGGCTGCCTGACGGATGTCAATGAGTAGGACTTCATGTCCCAAGGCAGTAGTAGCTGCCGTAGCCCTGGTGGAGTGGGCACGCAGTCCCACTGGAGCTTTTCTTGCTAGGGAATAGCAGATCTTAATGCATAGGACAACCCCCAGAGAGAGATGGTACGTTTTTGCACCGCCCGACCTTTCTTTGCCTATATAGCCAACAAAGAGTTGATCGTCCACCTGAAAATCCTGTGTGCAGTTGAGATAAAAAGACCGCGCACGTTTGGGGTCCAGACGGTGGGGTCTGTCCTCCTTCTTGGAAGGGTTCCGAGGCGGGAAGAAGGTGAGCAAAGTGATGGTCTGTCCTATATGGAAAGAAGTAACCACTTTGGGGGAAAAAAGGAGGACTTTGTGCGAAGGACCACTTTGTCCGGATGAACAGCCAGAAAAGGAGGTTTGGAAGATGGAGCTTGAAGGTCACTCACTCTGCGGGCAGAGGTGATGGCAACAAGGAAAGCTGTTTTCAGAGTGAGGAGCCGAAGAAGACAGTTGTGAAGAGGCTTCAAGGGAGCACACACAAGATATGTTAAGAACAGGTTCAAGTCCCACTGTGGTATTATGAACAGAGCAGGAGGAAAGCGGTGAGTAATGCCCTTTAGAAATCTGTTTACAGTAGGGGACTTGAAAAGAGAAGGTTGATCAGGAAGGCGAAGAAAGGCAGATATGGCCGAAAGGTAGCCTTTGAGTGTCCAGAGCAGAGCCCTGCTGGGCCAAGTAGAGAATGAATAAAAGTACCTCTGAAAGAGGGTCAGAAAGGGGATCCACATCCTTTGCTGCGCACCATGCCCCAAATTTAGTCCATCTACAGGCGTATACCGTTTTAGTGGAGGGACGCCTGGCTGCCAAGATGACGTTACAAACTTCCGGAGGAAGGTCGAAAGCTGTCAACTGTCGCCGCTCAATCTCCACGCAAGATAGGTGGAGGCTGGACAGGTTCGGGTGGAGGACCGTCCCCTGCTGCTGCGACAGAAGATCCTCCCGAAGAGGCAGTCTGATCGGAGGATCGATGGCCATGCTCAAGAACTCGGGGTACCGGACTCTCCGTGCCCAGTCCGGAGCCACAAGAATGACTTGAGCCCGGTCGCGCTTGATCTTCAGCACTCTGGGCAGAAGTGGTACAGGCGGAAAGGTGTACAAGAGGCCTCAATTCCACTTGCGACGAGAAGCGTCGCCGAGCAAATGCCGCCTTGGAAATTCCAACGTGCAGAATTGCTGACATTGCGCGTTCTCTTCGGAGGCGAACAGATCTAACCAAGGCTGTCCCCACTGCTGAAAGAGACCTTGCACCACCTCCGAGTGAAGACTTCATTTGTGGTCCATCATACACCGACGGCTGAGCTCGTCTGCCCTGGCGTTCAGAGAACCTACCAGGTGTTGAACCACCAGGCATCTGCCCTGATGTTCCAGCCATGTCCAAAGGCGAAGAGCCTCTTGACATGGGGTCCACGACCCCACCCCGCCCTATTTGTTGCGGTGGTGTTGTCTGTGAGCACCTGCCCTACTCTTCCTTTGACAGAAGAAAGGAATGCCTTCAGTGCAAGACGGGTCGCCCGGAGCTCCAAAAGGTTGATGTGGAGACCGGACTCCGCCGGAGACCAGAGACTCCTGATTTCCGCCTCTCCCAGGTGGCCGCCCCATCCCAGGAGGGACGCATCCGTCACTACCGTGAACTCTTGTTGGGGAAGGGAGAGGGATCTGCTCCTCACACAATCCTGGTTCGTGAGCCACCACTGCAATTGACGTGCAGTCCCCTCCGAGATCTGGACGACATCGGAAAGATTCCCCTGATGCTGTGCCCACTGGAACTTCAGGTCCCACTGCAGATGCTGCATATGCCACCTGGCATGATCCACCAGTAGGATGCAGGAGGCCATGAGGCCCAGCAGCCTCAGAGTCAATCTCATCGAAATTCGGGATTGAGGCTGAAACATCGATATCATAGCCCGAATATCCCGGACTCGCTGCTCGGGAGGATAAGCTCAAAGCTGCGCTGTATGCAGAACTGATCTGATGAAAGGGAGCTTCTGAGAGGGAGTCAGGTGTGACTTCGGCACTTTGATAGTGAACCCCAGCGAATGCAAAAGGTCTGCCGTAGTCTGGACGTGGGAGACGACAGCCTGGGGCGAGCCCGCCTTCAACAGCCAGTCGTCGAGATAGGGGAAGACTGGAACCCCTGATCTGCGCAGATGAGCTGTGACCACCATCATCCCTTTCGTGAACACCTGAGGGGCGCTGGTAAGGCCAAAGGGGAGCACAGTAAACTGAAAATGCTCGTGGCCTACCGTGAACCGCAGGTAACACCTGTGGGGTGGCAGGACGGGGACATGGAAATATGCGTCCTGCAAGTCCAACGCTACCATCCAGTCTCCGGGGTCGAGGGCAGACAAGACCTGAGCCAACGTGAGCATTTTGAACTTCTGCATCCGAAGGAAGCAGTTGAGGGCCCTGAGGTCTAAGATAGGACTTAGGCCTTTGTCCTTCTTGGGTACCAGAAAGTAGTGTGAGTAGCAACCACGACCAACTTCTGGCACAGGGATCCTTTCGATAGCTCCCTTGGCCAAGAGAGCTGCAACTTCCTGGCGGAGAAGGGCCAAGTGATCCTCCGACATGCGATGAAAGGCTGGTGGCATGGAGGGAGGGGTAGTCTCGAAGGGGAGGGAGTAGCCCCTTCGGACTATCTGCAAAACCCACCTGTCCGATGTGATGTTCAGCCAGTGGGGGAGGTGATGGCGAGTCCTGCCGCCCACTGGTTCTGGTGGCCCTGAAAGGTCAGACTAGGAGGGTTTGGAGGCTGCTGCAGGGGGATTAAGGGTGGACTGGCCCCCAGACCCGTGTCGCTGGGTCTCCCGTCCGCGGCCACGCATAGGCTGGGCAGCTTGCGTGACCTGGTGGCTAGACTGGGTCGAACGTGGTGGGGCACCCCTTCCGTAGCCACGAAAGGGGCGAGAGGCAGACTGCGTGGGGCGAGAAGTTGCTGCGAGAAGTTGCTGCGAGGCCCAAGGACCTTTCCATAGCCCTAGAATCCTTGAAGCGCTTGAGCGCAGAGTCTGCCTTGTCACCAACCAAGCGACGGCCATCAAAGGGCATGTCCAGAAGGGTGGATTGGACATCCCCAGAGAAAAAAGACGTCATCAACCAGGCGGAGTGCCTCAAGGCTACTGACGTGTAAACCGTTCTGCCCAGAGAGTCGGCGGTGTCCAGCCCACATCTAATTATGAACTTCGCTGCGTCGGACCCTCTGCCACTGCGCGGGTGAGAACGGCCCAGGCCTCCTCCGGGCACTGTGGTAGCACTTGCGCAACCGTATCCCACACTGTATGGGTATAACGGCCCAAGAGGCATGCGGTGTTCACCGACCGCAGCACTAAGCTGGCGGAATAAAACATTTTTTTCCCAAGGTAGTCCAGCTTCTTGGATTCCCTATCTGGGGGAGCAGTAAGGAATGCGCCCTTTGAGGACGAGGCTTGGACCAACAAGCTCTCGGGGCAGGGTTTTGGGAGTGGAAAAGTGGGTCGGCCGGGGCAGGGCGGTGGCATCGGGCAATCATCCTGTCCACAGGAGCCCCTGTGCTGGGCTTGGACCAAGTGCCCAGAAGGACGTCGGTGAGGACTTCATTAAAAGGCAGAAGGGGCTTCGAAGAGGCCTCTGCCGGTTGAAGCACATCTATCGGGAGGTTAGACCTGACTGCCACGGTAGGAAGCTCCGGGCCCAAGTCCTCAGACGCCCTACGCAACACCACTGCATATGGAGCTCCCTCCTCCGTAGCCACGGTAGGGGGGGGGAGAGCATGCCAAGGTCTGGGGAGGTATCCAAACCACTGGCATCACCCAGTTCCTCTCGCCAGTCAGGCTCGTCAGCCAAAGGGTCCACATACCCCTCCCAGTCCTCCTCACCCTCCTCTGGTTGCCATTCAGGCCTGAAGGGAACACCAGTAATGAACAAAGGTACGAAAGTACCTTCTGGCGCCGGTACTGACATCAAGCGACGTCGGTCCGGCACTGTGTCCAAGTCGGGGGTGAGGCTGGGGTCGGCGCCGGTCGGGGGTACGACCGGTGCTGGGGGCGTCGTCACTGGAATCGGCGCCGGGGAAGGTACCGTGAGGTCGACCAGCGTCGATCCAGATCCAGGCCTGGATCCTCTGTGGGCCTCTGGCGCTGAGGCTGGAGCCGCCGGCATGGAAGGCCCAGGGCCCCCAGCCGAGTCCGTGGGGCCCGAAGGCACGCCGGCGGAGTCGGGCTGCCCAAAGATGCCGTGAAGCGCTTCGTAAAAAGCTCGAAGCTGGGCAGGGGACGCTCCGGCTCCGGGAAAGGGAGGGAAGTGCGGAGCTGTCCCAGAAGCAGGCACGAAGACGGAGCTGGAGAGCGACGACGCTCCTGGTCCCACGTCGGTCGACTGACGGGGAAAAGGCGAAGAGCGACGGTGCTTCTTCACCTTCTTCTTGTGGTTCGACTTATCCGAGGAGTACGAAGACTTCGATGACGAATGGTGATGGTGGCTCTGCGACCGGTCCTGAGACCTTCCTCTCAACCGGGACCTCGAACGGCACAGAGCCGACGGCCGGGCCTCTAAGAGCTTTTGGGACCACACCCGCAAAGACTTCGGATTCATGGCCCTCAGTCGGAGCACGACTTCGGGACGTGGTTGCGCTCCAGGCACCAGAGGCACACGAGGTGGGGGCCCGTAACCGACATCAGGCGGTTACAGGCCTCGCACGGCTTGAATCCGGTTCGGCGACATCCCTCGTGCTACCAGAAGTCGAAGACTCAAAAAGATGTCGACAAAAGTCGAGAAAAAGTAAGTCAAAAAGTGACTACGAGGCAAGCTCTCTCCAGATCTGCACAAGCTGGCGCGGAAAAAGAAAGAACCGACGTCAGCACGCAGAGACTGCATCTAAATAGACACCGCGATGTCATCCCAGCGAACACGATTCCGACGACGGACATGGAGTCGACTGACACCACCTGCCGACGCACAGGGGTACTGCTAAAGAAAAATCTCTGGATCCAGTCTGATGCCTGGGGGTAATTCTAAAGGTAAGGAATCTATAACTACAGTCTCTTTCAGATCCTAAAATATTTTGGACTTTCTTAACTAATCCAGCATCAACAGCTGAGAATTCTATTCATAAGCTAGGTTTCAAATGATGTCTAAAATTCTACTTACATCGCGCTAAACAACTCATGTGAACTGACCAACTGTTGGACTCAGATGGACACACTTGTAAGGGTGCTCCAGTCACAAAGGCAACCACCACTCCATGAATTTCTGTTTCATTCCAGTTCTGCCACTCAAAGGCTGGCAAGCCTCTCACAGCGAAAACCAGGGTGCACTCAACTAGAGCAGTTTCCACCTCAGCTGCTTTGTTTGCGAAAGTGACTCTGGAGAAGATATGGCGTGTTGCGATTTGGAAGACGGTGCATATAATTCATGCAGCATTATTACCTGGAATCGGCACAGCGCATTGATGCAGCGGTTAGACAGGTTTTACTACTTTTATTTCAATAAGGGGAGCCTCTTTTGGTTCTATGTGTTTGCTTATGTATTATGCAAATTTTAATGCATGATATATATTAAATTGCATATGAATGTTATGTATATATTTTCTACTCACCATCCGCTATTGTGCTAATTCTTTAAGATATACAAATACAGTAACTGCTTGCTATTCTGATTCAAGCATGTGAATCTATGAAAGATGAGAAGAAAATAAGTTACTTACCTGTAGCTGCAGTTATCCTGTGTTTGGTATCTTTCATAGATTCACATTCAACCCAGCCTCCTCCCCGAGAGGCTCCCCTTCAAGTTCAGGATTATTTATTCCCACTTGTGCTCGAAAATCTGAGGGAGTGTTCTAGAGGGTGCTCTCGCCTGACTGGTTATCAGGGCCGGACTCGCCGTAGCGGGCACCGGGCGTTTCCCCGGTGGGCTGCTAGTGTGGGGGCCGGTTTTGGGCCCCTGGGGGCCGTTTTTGTTACCGGGGGCCTGCAATATCGGCCCCCGGTAACAAATTCGGCCGAAACAGGCCCTTGCAAACAGCTCGGCCGTACCCCCTCAGCCCCCCAGGGGGGCCGGCCGAGCAGTTTGCCAGGGCCGGTTTCGGTTCCCAGTCCGGCCCTGCTGGTTATAGTTCAAGTTTGGTCCTTTTTTTAAAAAGGACATAGGTTATTAAACTGACTTTTTCATTGCCATTATAGCATATGATAATGATGCATGCTGCTTTATTATGGTACCAAGGGACTCCCACTTCAACGACAGGGAATGATTCAGGCATGTGAATCTATGAAAGATACCAAAACTGGTGTATTACAGTTACATGTAAGTAACTTATTTTCTTATTAGAGATTGGATTTTCTGACATTAGTTTAGGAATGTCTGATATAGATTATGTGCATCAAGGTTTGCGTTTCAGACATCTCCTTATGGACATATAAGGCAAAAGGACGTCAATTCAGACTACATTATTTTGGTTATGTCTGTATGTGTTCTTACTTAAATACAAATGAATATTCAGTTCTTTCAAGAAAAGAAACAGATAAAGCTTCAGGTTGGGAAAGGCCTGAGCAAGCAGATTGGGGGATCAGATTGCTCAGAAGCCAGAGCCTTCACACACCCAGATGGGTGTCATGCTTCATTGGGCAGCTCTTCGTTGGGCCGGCGCTGCAATGCCCAGTAGGATCCAAGATGTTGTATCCGTGTCATTTATCGAAGAACTTGGCGATATCATAGTTCCTAGAAAGAGAAAACAACTGTGTTAAAAGGCAGGCATGACAATGATTCTGAATAAATCAAGGGATATGACGGTGTCCGTTGTATAAGCTGAGGAAGATGGCGGCCTCCGGGAACTAAGATGGAGTCGGGGCCTGCCTAAGATGGAGTCAGACCGTAGGGATTTTAACTCAGTTGGTCCATTGTTTAGTGGACAAAATAAACATGAAAACCTGTTGTCTTTGACCTCAAAAAATCTACTGGGCGTCGGAGATGGGAATTCCACACACACTCATTTTTTGATGTTTGGAGCACTTTGCTCCTTGGGTGGCAGATTGGGAATAAACACCCCCCAATCTGCCTACCCCCATCTGTGGGAGGGAAACAGGAATACTGCCGTGGCTGTTCTGAAATGGGGGTATGGACTGGGTAGACCACTCTGAATTGTTTTTTTTGTTGTTTTTAAAAAAAAATATATCCTTAGTGGGTTTTCTGCCCTGTTGGGGAGCAACATTGTCGCCTTTCCAGCTTTACCTCTCCTGCTTGGATCCGGTCTTCAGGGCACAGAGTTGTGCCCCGAGCACCAATCAAAGTAAAACTAGTCTACCCCCATTAGACCCAGACCGGTTCCACTTCCAATCAGTGTGATGCCCACAAGCTGCATGTGTCACTGATTGGGGCAAAATGTATATCGTTGAGACTTGAGAGGAGGTCTTGCATCCCATTAAAAGAAAATCCCTCTGGTGCATGCACCAAGCTCCAGAAGGTCTTTCCTTTTCAGTATGCTTGACAACCTATTCACGTCAAGCTCAATACAAAATTAGTGCAGTTGACATGAACATTTTGCCAAGCGCTCTTACGAGTCCATATCAGTTGTTGAAGATTAACAAGCTGTGGTGATCGCACACTAGGATGGTGGGACTGTGCCAACACTAGAACGATGGGATTGCATCACAATACTGAATTCAACCAGAGATCAAAATAATTAAGGCACAGACATAAACACTTGGACATAATGAATTGTACATTGGGGATATAGAGAAGATTTCGGATTACTAGGACATTGGAGCACTACAAAGGGCCTAGCTTAGACACTGGAACAGGGAGACACCACTAAGGCAGGGCGCACTAGAACACATTTGCATGGAAAAGGGAGACATTAATACCACCATCACATTGACATAGTGAATGAAAACCGGAACTGACTGAGAGAAGGAGGCACATACACTAGGAGAGGGTGTACAAGTGTACTAGGACTAACTTTTGCCAACACTAGGACAAAGGTGACCTTTAGATCAAGTTAGGTCACTCCGACGCTAAAACTGGAAACAGATAGACACCGGGACACGAGTATAGACTGAGAAGGGACAGAGGGGTCAAAGCACTATGAAGGGTGGGGATACTTATGTCTGCTTTTCTGCAGGTGTGGTGGGCGGTTACAATAACTAAGTACCCCCATGCAGCCACAAATGTTGAGTATGCTCAAAACTAGTAGACCACAGTCTGCATACTGAGAAACCCGGTAGCTCCAAAGAATTAACTGATCTAGCACTGTACAATATGCTTTTAATCCAAACTGTCAAAGTTACAACTCTTACTTGCAATTGTTTCTTGTCTCCTCATTGTAGATATGCCACAACATCTTGGTCCTGTGCCTAAGGGAGCTGTTTGAGTTTCGCTTCATGCAAACCGATCCAAACTGGTCCAACTTTTTCTATGACCCTGACCTGCACAAGGTAAGTGGTTAACTCTTTCCTGAAAACGTGTGTTGTAAAGATATTATGCTTAGTGTAAATTCTCAAAACACCCAAGATTCTCAGTGTACTATTATCTAAGTTAAAATACACCTCTCATCCAGCGTGCATTAGTTGTGACTTCACACATGGCATCCCAAATAACACTTAGCATCACTCTGCGTTTTTAATGATATGATCTACTTTCATTGGACCCTCGGTGTTTGCAGAAAGTAAGCCTCCGGAACCCAGGTTGTGTCCAAGGTGGCTGCTGAAGCAAAAATGTTCCTCTTCTCTTAACCAATCAGACTCGGTTCAGTTTCAAAATTTTGGCTTTGTGAATCTCTGCATAGCTACATAGCAGCATTTTGTTATTTCCGTTCCTTTTGAGAAGTTTTAAAAACTTGACAAGTTTATTCCAAAAACTGATCATTGTTGTCAAATCAGTTGCCTGTGCGAAGCATTCTTTGTGGTCTTGTATTTATTTATGCTTCTTTTATATAGCACAAACAAGGCCCTAGAGTCTCAGAGCACTTTAGAGTGAATGAACGAATGCAGATCAATGAACCAAGCAATAACAGTGGCAGTGACCAAGACTGGTGTCTCAAAAACAGAGGTCTTTGAAACATAATAGTAGTAACCAAAATAGATAATGTCACATTATAGAAATTTCTAACTATCAGGACAATAGGACATCAGTGTGTATAGAGGTAGAAGACTTATGTTCGATCTGAGGTCAGAATAAGCCAAAATACATAGAAGTATCTTCCAAAAGTAATAGCATCTGTATCACTGCAAAAGCGCCGGTAACATTTTAAGGGTGAGGGAAAGGGGGTTGAGTTAAGTACTTAGGAAGAGAATGGACAGTAATAATAGTCCAAGGGATTGAGTTTTAGTTCTCTCTTTTTTTTTTTTTTTTAAGTGGAAATTGAAGCAGTGGGGCAGATATTAGCTAACGAGTGGTTCACGGTGCTTTTCTTGTTGGAGATGGGGGTTTCTAGGAGAAGAGTGTCTTGAGCTCCAAATTAGACTTTGAACAGCCCTATTTACACCCTTTCCCTGGCCCCCACGGTCTTCAGCTTGTTGGCCAAGTAGTGTGATTGATTAGAAAGAAGACGTTTGTGCACTAGACAAGCAAGCTTAAAGATGGATCTGCCATCTACAGGGAGCCTACTTGGAGCTGAATACCAGAGTGATATGATAAAAGCGACCACCAAAATCTTTGAGGTCAAGACTGGGAGGAAAGGTTTTATCCCCCAATAAGTCTCAATTGGTTATTTAGCCCTGCTGGCAAGAGTGAAAGCGTTTGTGGAGATTGAGTTGCTACTCCAGACTCCAGAGACTAGGTGGAGAGGTGTGGTGCAGCGGCCAGGGCAGCTGACTTCGGAGCACAGGGTTCACGGTTCGATCCCCGGCTCCGGCGGCAGCTCAGCTCAGCACCATGTGACTCTGGGCAATAGCTCACTTAATTTCCACTCCGGCCCCCAGCGCCTTGAGACCCGTAAGGGTGAGTAGCTGCGCTATATAAAAACGGACTTACAGAGAACAAAAACGAATGATTTGGCACTATTAGTGGCACAGGATTGAGAAGAGGAGTGAAAACTCAGTTTTAGAAGTGTTGAAATTGAGATAGTGGGTAGTCATCCAGGATAGTGTGTTGTCAGTTGGAGCTGCTAAGGTAATATTAGCAGGCGATAAAGCTTAATGTAAACATGGGTGTCATCAGCGTATTGAGGACATGAGATGCCAGAATCTACTACGGTCTTTAAAGATGCGATAAAAAGGTTTAGGAGTGTAGGGGCTAAAACCGAAACCCTGTGTAAGTTTGAAGAAGGGCAGCGGTGTAGGATGAGTGATATCTTTTGATTAATTGTTTACAGTTTAAACAAAACCAGTACTTTGCTTTGAAAATCAATGCATTCATTTGAAGTTCGTATTAAGATCTCACGGTCAACAATATTGAAGACCCCATACCACTCTAGAAGTCTCCATTTTCCGGAATGTATAAAGCATTTTCATTTATCTGGATAGTAGTTTCAGTACTGCAACCAATTCTGAAGCCTGGGGGTTGGGGGGGAATTGCCAAGGAAATAGATTCCTTTTAAGAACTATTTCAGTTGGTTGCTCAAACTGCTTTCCAAGAATTTGACAAAAAGGGGGAGACCAGAAACGGAACCCAATGTATTATGGTCACTTGGACCTGCATAGGGTGTCTTTGAGAGGAAATACCTGCAGCCCTGCCAAGTGCAACGCATCTCAATTTGGAATAACGTATTTCCGGTAATTTTCCCGCATTATCGCAATGCCTGAGACTGTCACGCAAAAGAACCTTGTCCTGAAGTGCGATAAAACTGTATAGTTCCAGTTTCTTGCTTTTCTGGGACGTGCGCATAAAAGCTGAGCTCGTTTTTCAAAGGCCACAAGATGGCGCTAGTGTACAACGGGAGGTATAGGAATCTCAATATATTATGACTTGGAAATAACCTGCTATCACAAACTCGTATGCAAGTCAAACGAACGTCAGAGATTTGAAGACCAAAACACAAACTCCCTTCTCCCCCCAAATTAATGTAAAAAAGCACCCCCTGCTCAAACGATAGTATCAAACGGGTGTGGTTGTCCAGACGCAAAACGAAGCTTCTAATTAGATGCCAAAGCTGGGTCAATCTAAACTGCGGCAAAGGAGTGTCGTGTAGTTCCTATAAATCTATGTAAGATCTGCACGTTTAGACAACATAAACTGTGGGACTGGTGTCCAGACTGAATCCAGACAACCCACCGGATATGTTCGCCTGTATACCAGCTAGCTCACAGTGCCACTATGAACTCCTCTTACCAAGGAGAGAATAGTTTCGGGCAACTATCGAACATGACAACCCTGACCCCTCAGGGATCGTGGATACAGTACTTTTCGCTCAGTCACTCGTGCTCACTTTGTCTCAGAATAAACGATGGTGACGTTTTCAATAAGCATTTATGAAGCCAGTGTCATTCTAGTGTAAAATATGTGTGCTGCAACAACCATAAGACCGAAACAGATCTAAATGGTTAAAAGCACCAAAAGGGTAAATGGATGGTAGATGTCTACCATAGTGCTAAAACAATAGATATTTGCAGGTATATAGATATATGACCGTAATAATGCGTACCCCTACGATGCTAACCCTCACTAGATGTACCTAACTGTACCTAGCTTGTATGTAGGTGTACAGCCAAGAATCCCCCTAGGATGAAGCCAACCCCATTACCTGAAGTGATAAACTGTAGGACCCCGTCTTGGTCTCGAGATGGACACCCCGAGAGGGATGTCAGACCACTGCATGCTGGAGTGTCTGCGTGCAGGAACCTCAGCATCTCGTGTCAGTGTGTTAGCATGGAAGTCTTTCTCCTCTGCTTGCCCCAGCAAAGATATGGTGATTATATACCCAAAAAGGTACCCTCAGGGGTTCTACCTTGCTGTGTCATGTCGGCCGAGGATGACGAAAGGGATGACCCTTATACATTGTTATTATGCAGAAGATGGTAATCCTGCTGTGATTCTGAGAAGCCTTATGCATAGTAAATTAGGCTAGTTTTCGGGGAAAACCACATGACATTTATGCAGCACCTAACTAGGTAAAAGGTTAGCACAAACCCGTTATGGTGTATAATGGCTCGGTAAAATGTAGGTGAAAGGTTAGATGACTACCTAAGCCTATGTTTGGGTGCATTACAAATCATAACAGGAGGTGCCGAATTGGAGAACTGTACAGGGAGAAGATCCCTGCTGGGGCCCTTCTCACATCCTGTAGTCGGCCTCAGGACCCACTTGGCAGACAGCCTGGACAGACTGTCAATTGATCATGATCTGATCATGCCATTAATTTGATTGATTGCCAGCCAAGGAGGCACAGGCTGGCTAAGGCAGGGAATCTGTTTAATTTATTGTTTCTCTGCATGATCACTTGACAACAGGTGTCTAACCTAGGCTGGGGGCTGTGCCATGCTACTACTAAGTGTGGGTGACATTATACTGTTCGCGAGAGTGTCACTCAGTCGTTGAATGTCACTCATAATTACACTGAAATTATGGAAATGTCATACATAAGCGATCTGAATCCATGGCAGCTATGTACCTGGCTTGTTTTTAGGCAATCCGGAAACTCTTTGAGTGAGAGCGAGGTTAATTGTGTTGGACCAATGAAGGATAAGGTTAGAATGCATCACATTTGCCAACTTGGATGGTAATGGGTCAGCTATGTGGTTAGAAGGTTTGAAGACGATTGGAAGTAATGTAAGCAAGATCAGTATGCAATATTTCTTTGAAAAAGGCCAATTGTTTGGGGATTTTCTGGCCTTCATAGGGTCACAAGAACCTGGAGAAACATGGAAGGAAAATTTTGATCTTGAAGTTATCAAAGAAGCAACAAAATTCTTGCAATTGCTGGTCTGGACCTGTTGTATTAAGAGGGCAAGAAGTTAGTCACAGATTTAACAATTTGAAAGAGCATCTCTGAATTGATAGGGATTTAGCTTCAAAGATGTGTGCTTCGTAAGATCATCTTCCATCCTGATGGTGCTCAACTTTAACCATAGAGGAATTTTGTCCCTAACACTTTCATCATTCAAAGTAATTGTATTTCCTTGTGAAATCACCAACGAACATGTGATTATTGTTGGCTGAGGTAAGTTGAGAGGTTATGTTTGACAAAAAGACAGTTATCACTTGGCGTGTGATTGGAAATTCAGGTAGATTGATTAGTGAGAGACATCTGAAAGAAACACGTTTGTGATAGATTCTTTACCTTAGAATACCCCCAGGCGTCAGACTGGATCCGGAAAGTTTTCGTCAGCAGTACCCCTGCGCGTCGGAAGGTGGCGTAGTGCGGCTCCGCGTCCGTCGTTGGCGTCGTGGTCGCCGAGATGACGTCGCGGCAGCTACTTAGACGCCGCCCTCGCGCGCTGACGTCAGTTCTTTCTTTTTCCGCGCCAGCAAGCGCAGATCCGGAGAGAGCGGTACCTCCAGTCATTTTTTGACTGAGTTTTTTTAGGCTTTTTGTCTCTATTTTTTCGAGTCGATCGACTCCTGGTGCCGTAGGGATGCCAGACTTCAAGTCCTGCGAGGAATGTCATCGCATGATGTCGGTGACGGACCCGCACTGCGTGTGTCTCTACTGCCTGGGGCGCGACCACGAGCCCAAGTCGTGCCCCGAATACCGGGCCATGGCGCCGACGACTTTGCGGGAGCGGTCCCGAAGGTTGCTTGAAGTCCGGCAGTCGGCTCCGCGCCGCTCAAGGTCCTGGTCCCGTGGGAGGTCGAGGTACCGGTCGCGGAGCCACCACCATCGTTCGTCGGGATCGAAGTCTTCGCACTCGGGGTCAGGTAAGACGAAGCACTCTAAGAAGTCGAAGAAGCGCCATCGCTCTCAGACTTCCCCTCGCCCGTCGAGGGTGCGGGTGGTGCCACCCCCACGGCTCCGGCGGAGCCTACGCAGTCACCGTCGGCCTACCCGCCCTTCCCGGGTCCGTCGGCGACTCCGGCCCAGCTGCAGGAATTTGTCAGCCATGGCTCGCCTCTTTGGGCTGTCGGGTCCCGCCGGTGCGCCTTCGGGCCCGACTGGGGGTCCTTGCCTTTCACTGCCGACGTCTCCGGCATCGCTGTCGGCTCCGGCCCCGGCGCCGCAGGGCCCCCATGGATCCAGGCCTGGATCCCGGTCGACGCCAGTTGACCTTGTGACACCTCCACCGACGTCGACCCCTCCGGCACCACTTACGACGTCGCCCGTCCCACCGGACGACGTCGTCCCCGGTTTCAGCCCCGAAGTGGACACGGCGCCGGAACGGCGTCGCTCGATGCAGATTCTGACGCTGATGGGACCCTTCTATTCCTATGTCCATCCTCCTTATTTTCGGCCTGTTCATCAGCCTTCGGAGGAAGGGGAGGACTGGGAGGGGTCTGAGGACCCTCTCACAGCACAGTGTGAGTTAGACCCGGACTGGGCAGAGGAACTGGGGGATGCCAGTGGTCTTGATACCTCTCCTGACCGTGGCATGCTCACTCCTCCTACCGTGGCTACGGAGGAGGGTGCAAGTTACGCCGTGGTGTTGCGTAGGGCGGCCGAGACCCTCCACCTCGAGCTCCCTACAGTGGCCGTCAGGACTAACCTCCTGACAGAAGTGCTTCAGCCGGCAGCTACCTCTGCGGAGCCACTGCTGCCTTTTAATGATGCACTTTCTGACGTTCTGTTGGGCACCTGGTCCAGGCCCACCACAGGGGCTCCTGTGGATAGGAACGTGGCCCGACGCCATCGCCCGGCCCCGGGCTACCCACTTTTCCTCTCCCAACACCCCACCCCTGAGAGCTTGGTTGTCCAAGCCTCTGCGTCCCCGAGCGCATTCCCTACCGCACCTCCTGATAGGGAATCCAAGAAACTGGAACAATTTGGGAAGAGGATTTTTTTCTTCAGCCAGTTCAGGGCTGCGGTCTGTGAACATCGCATGCCTCTTGGGCCGTTATTCCCACTCTGTGGGATACGGTGGCGCAAGTGCTGCCTCAGTGTCCGGAGGAGGCCCGGACAGTGCTCTCTCAGGCTATTGCTGAAGGGAGAGATGCAGCAAAGTTCACGATTCGATGTGGCCTTGACACTGCCGACTCGCTGGGCAGGGCGATTTCCACGACAGTGGCGCTCCGTCGCCACGCCTGGCTGAGGACTACTGGTTTCTCGGGGGATGTCCAGAACACCCTGATGGACATGCCCTTTGGCATTCGCCTTTTTGGCAACAAGGCAGATAGTGCGTTGGAGCGCTTTAAGGACTCGCGGGCTACGGTCAAGTCCCTGGGCCTTTCCGCCACGTGCTCTCCTCCGCCTTCTGCTTTTCGCTCCTTTCGTGGCCACGGAAGGGGCGCCCGACACGTTCGCTTCAGAGCCACAGGCCTGCGCAGCAACAGTCTCAGCGCGGCTGCGGACGTGGGACCCGCCGAGGCGGGTCAGGGGGCCAGCGGGCGGGTCAGTCCACCTCCACCCCGGCCACCACTGCCTCCAAACCTTCCTAGTCCGGTCTTTCAGGCCCATCAAACGCCAGTGGGCAGCAGGATTCGCCATCACCTCCCCCACTGGCGCACCATCACTTCGGACAGGTGGGTTTTACAAATAGTCCGAAGGGGCTACTCCCTCCCCTTCGAGACTACCCCTCCAGCCATGCCACCCCAGTACCACCGCATGTCGGGGGATCACTTGGCACTTCTTCAACAGGAAGTCGAGGCCCTCTTGGCCAAGGGGGCCATCGAGCGCGTTCCTGCGCCAGAAGTAGGACGTGGTTGTTATTCCCACTACTTTCTGTTGCCCAAGAAGGACAAGGGCCTGCATCCTATCTTGGACCTCAGGGACGTCAACCGCTTCCTCCGGAAGGAGAAGTTCAAGATGTTAACTCTGGCTCGGGTCTTGTCTGCCCTCGAGACTGGATGGTAGCGTTGGGTCTGCAGGATGCATATTTCCACATTCCCGTCCTGCCGGCCCACCGTCGTTACCTGCGGTTTACGGTAGGCCACGAGCACTTTCAGTTTACTGTGCTCCCCTTTGGCCTTACCAGCGCCCCTCGGGTGTTCACGAAGGTGATGGCGGTGGTCGCAGCTCATCTGCGCAGATCAGGGGTTACAGTCTTCCCCTATCTCGACGACTGGCTGTTGAAGGCGGGCTCGCCCCGGACAGTCGTCTCCCACCTCCAGACTACGGCCGATCTCCTGCATTTGCTGGGGTTTTCCATCAATGTGCCGAAGTCGCACCCGATTCCCTCTCAGAAGCTCCTCTTCATCGGAGCGGTTCTGGATACGACGCATTTTCGGGTCTATCCTCCCGAACGGCGAATCCAGGATATTCAGGCTCTGATTCCGATCTTTCAGCCTCTATCCTGGGTTTCGGTCACGATGACCCTGAGGCTGCTGGGCCTCATGGCCTCCTGCATCCTGCTGGTCACTCATGCCAGATGGCATATGCGGGCTCTGCAATAGGACCTGAAGTTCCAGTGGGCGCAGCATCAGGGGAACCTGTCCGATTACGTCCAGATCTCAGAGGGCACTGCACACCAGCTGCAGTGGTGGCTCACAAACCGGCATTGGGTCAATGGCAGATCCCTCTCCCTTCCCCAACCGGAGCACACAGTGGTGACGGATGCGTCCCTCCTGGGATGGGGCGGCCACATGGGAGAGGCGGAGATCAGAGGCCTCTGGTCTCCGGCGGAGTCCAGGCTCCATATCAACCTTCTGGAGTTTTGGGCGATCTGACTTGCACTGAAGGCATTCCTTCCCTCTGTCAAGGGAAGAGTAGTGCAGGTGTTCACAGACACCACCGCCATGTGGTACTGCAACAAACAGGGCGGGGTGGTGTTGTGGACCCTATGTCAGGAGGCTCTGCGCCTCTGGACATGGCTGGAACATCAGGGCAATTCCCTGGTGGTTCAACACCTGGCAGGTTCACTGAACGCCAGGGCGGATGAACTCAGCCTCAGGTGCATGATGGATCACGAATGGCGTCTTCACTCTGAGGTGGCGCAAGGTCTCTTTCAACAGTGGGGAGAGCCTTGGTTAGATCTATTCGCCTCCGAAGAGAACGCGCAATGTCAGCAATTATGCTGTTGGAATTTCCAAGGCAGCACTCGCTCGGCGACGCTTTTCGTCGCGAGTGGAGTTGCGGTCTGTTGTACGCCTTTCTGCCTATACCACTTCTTCCCAGAGTGCTGAAGAAGATCAGGCGCGACCGGGCCCAAGTCATTCTTGTGGCTCCGGACTGGGCTCGAAGAGTTTGGTATCCCGAGCTACTCAGTATGACCATCGATCCCCCGATCCGACTGCCTATTCGGGAGGATCTTCTGTTGCAGCAGCAGGGGACAATCCTCCACCGGAACCTGTCAAGTCTCCACCTCTTTGCGTGGAGATTGAGCGGCGGCAGTTGATTCCTTTCGACTTGCCTCCTGAAGTCTGTGATGTCATTCTGGAAGCCAGGCGTCCCTCCACTAAGTTGGTATACGCCTGCAGGTGGAACAAGTTTGTGGCATGGTGCACAGCAAAGGCTGTGGATCCCCTTTCTGCCCCTCTTTCTGAGGTCCTACTGTTCCTTCTTTCTTTGGCCCAGCAGGGCTCTGCTCTGGGCACTATCAAGGGCTACCTTTCTGCTATTTCGGCCTTTCTCCGGCTCTCTGATCAGCCCTCTCTTTTCAAGTCCCCTGTTGTTAACAGATTCCTCAAAGGCATTACTCACCTTTTTCCTCCTGTTCCCTTTGTAATGCCACAGTGGGACTTGAACCTGGTTCTCACATACTTAATGTGTGCTCCCTTTGAGCCACTTCACAACTGTCCTCTTCGTTTGTTAACTCTGAAGACTGCTTTCCTGGTTGCCATCACCTCTGCTAGGAGAGTGAGTGAGCGAGCTCCAGGCTCTTTCTTGTAAACCTCCTTTTCTGTCTGTACATCCGGACAAGGTTGTCCTCCGGACACGTCCATCCTTTCTGCCGAAGGTTGTTACTGCCTTTCACATCGGGCAGACCATCACTTTGCCCACCTTCTTTCCGCCTCCGCATCCTTCCAGAGAGGCTCCACCGTCTGGACCCAAAACGTGCACTCTCATTTTACCTGAGTCGCACACAACAGTTCCGGGTGGATGACCAGCTCTTTGTTGGCCACGTTGGCGCCAAGAAAGGTCGGGCCGTACACAAGCGGACTATCTCCAGATGGGTCGTCTTGTGTATTAAAGCCTGTTATTCTCTGGCAAAGAAGGAGCCTCCGTTGGGGCTGCGCGCCCATTCTACCAGGGCGACGGCTGCCACTACGGCGTTGGGATGTGGTGTCCCCTTACAAGACATCTGTCAGGCAGCTACGTGGGCCTCGCTGCACACTTTTACTAAGCACTATTGCCTGGACAGCCAAGTCCGGAGAGACGGCTTCTTTGGCCGTTCTGTTCTCCGGGACTTCTTGGTGTGATCTTGGTTCGCAGACCCACCACTGGGGTTGGTATTGCTGGGGTATCTATTCTAAGGTAAGGAATCTATCACTAACGTGTTTCTTTCAGATGCACACGTTACTTACCTTCGGTAACGATATATCTGTAAGAAACATTAGTGATAGATTCCTTACCGCCCCACCCATCCTCCCCGTTCTGCGAACTGATTTCTAGGGTTAAGGTCATCCCTTTCAGGGCCCTAGTTTCAAAGCACCAGTGGTCAGTATCTTGCATGGCTCTGCGTTCCTGGCGCGGAAAGTCGTGTACAGAACTGACGTCAGCGCGCGAGGGCGGCGTCTAAGTAGCTGCCGCGACGTCATCTCGGCGACCACGACGCCAACGACGGACGCGGAGCCGCACGACGCCACCTTCCGACGTGCAGGGGTACTGCTGACGAAAACTTTCCGGATCCAGTCTGACGCCTGGGGGTATTCTAAGGTAAGGAATCTATCACTAACTAAGGTTTCTTACAGATATATCGTTACCGAAGGTAATTAACTTGTGCTTTAATTCAGCAGTGAGATGCTGAAATGTAGGGAGAGTGGCAGAAGCCACAGCCTGATATTGAATAGAATTTGTGTAGATCTCGGTGATTCCACCCTCCGTTTTCTCAAGACATAAACTGGAGTAACCAAACAGAAAAAGTAAAATCATGAGAGATCTGGATTCTTTATGGAGATGGGTTCCCGTTAGAATCATGAGATTGAGATCCGAGTACTCTATTGGATCAGTGATCTCAATACAGTGTTCGACTGCCGACTAGTAGTTGTGTAACACATAACTTAGCATTGACGAATGTGTTGCTGTTGTAGTGCGAAAGATTCCAGTGAGACCACAATACGTTTTTTGAGGTGCATTTTTCTGCTGGAGACCGAGCTTCATGAGGTTTCAACCAGAACCGGATATTCTGGAAATCAGGCTGTTTGTGTTCAGGAGCCATAGCACTCGAGGTCGGAAAAATCTGTGTTACAGGTCTTAGACCCGTTTATCATGCGACATTACATATAGCCATCCAGTAGTGCATTAATCTCTTCATTGAGAAGAAATGTGGTTGTTTGATAGCGACACGTTGCTGATTAGATTTGTGTATAAGCTGCAGATTGTCCCATGACGCCACCAGGAGTTTGGCTTTCATATGAGGGATCTTACAGCTGGGCAACCAGTTATTCGAGTATTTGAAGTGATAGTCATGCAGAGTTCAGAATCCCTGGAAATGCGAATTTCTTTTGTTGAGCAGTATGCAGTGTGTTTTGTACCTTGACATAAGTTGAGGTACCTCTGCAGATAATTGTAACTTAAAGTGGCTATAATCACAGTGAACATTTGAGTGGGAGTCCGAGCTTTGAAAAGAAGTGGAGATTATATGAGCTGTTGAGAGACATAGGGATAGCTTGAAAGCGTGTGCATGTGTGTGCGCAAGGATGGAGCATGGTGGAATAACAGCGCCCTAGCTAAAACCTGAACTGGAGGGTGAGGGACTCAAAACAGTTCCATTACATTGTAATTCAAGATGTTTAATAAGTCATAAGATGGACGCAGAAGCATTTGAGGGTGAGATGGTTGGAAGTAGAAGTTGATGGGGAGAAAAATTTACCCAGATAGAGGAGATGATGGGCTGTGGCTTTACAAGAAGAAAGTCAAGGAGTTGAGAGGGCAGTAGGGATCTAGAGGTACAATAAGTGAGGGATTCCAGAGTAGCAAGGGCTTGAGAAGTCCTACATGAATAGATATTGGCAGGAAGGGTGTGAGATATTTTGAGAAGGGTTGTAGATGGCAAATTTGGGGATTGTGGGGGAGCGAGGGTGAGGCGAATCCATGGCTAAATACTCAGCTTCCTTGGATGAGTACAGTATGAGAGGGTTGTAAGCTCTTGTAGCTAAAGAAGTGAGTCAACCATCCAGGGAGTCCCAGAGTGTCCTGAAATGTAAGTCACATTTTTCGAAGTTCTCATCCAAGGCGTGAATCATAACTTTTCCTTCGTTAAAGATGGGAATCGAAAGGCGAGCTTTGATGAGAGACGGAGTTGTTTAAAAATTTCTGACCGTAAAGGGTTTTGCCACACGATCAGTATTTAGTGCACACGGTGGGAGGTCAGAGCACAATGATATTGTGTGAGAAAAACATAAGATTCGTTTTTAGAGTTCCATTTCTCAGACTGTCATACTGATCAAAGTTTCAGGATGTTTTTAAGATCTTGGCAGCATTTCTGGAAAAGATGAGGGGGTGCAATTGTCTTGTTAGAGTTGGGGGTCTAACTTAAGCAAGGTTTAGACATTCATTTAGGAAGCATAATAGTATAGAACAAGGATAATGAAACTGTTACCTGTTAAATGCCATTAGTATCGGGAGTATTGAGTAACTACTTGATCAGTCCTAATAGTCGGAACAGAGTCAAAGCAATAATTCAGTGTTCCCTGATGGAGGGGGTTTGCTTGAGAGAGAGTTAATAAGCCTTAGTCTTAAATGCTAAGATAGCAGAAACTGGAGGAGTCCATGCTATCCATCCCAAAGGTGTCATGAACAAATCTGCGAAACAAACCGAGGCAGAAGAGTTTTCATAGTGACAGCAACTTGACAGTTGATGTTGACTTAATTGCCAAATCAGAGTCCAGGCATACATGTAAAGTAGAAATACCCATGCTGTAGGACAAATGGTTGTAGAGCAGTAATGTTGAGCAAGGTAACCACTCCACTGATACCAAGTACATTAAATAATTGGTGGGTTTGGATCAGTAGACTATAGGACATCATTAGACTCAAGAATTCAGGTGTGTTTATAAGTGTATGTAAACTATTTGGACTATTTCTTCTTCGTGCCAGACAGAACAGTAGGCTTTAGACAACATTTTGGCAATTCCTTTTTCAGTCACCATCAGGCCACAGCCAGGGTGGTAGATTGTCTTAAGTCTTTCTACAGTGATAATCAAGGCAGGTATAACAAATGAATGGAGGTAAACAATCAGAAGCACTATGTAGCAATTCCATGAAGTGCTAATATGCACAAAGGTCTAGGGCATTGTCCAGGCTTCAAGCAGAAGCTCACTCACTATCATCTTGCTGAGGGCTCTCACCTACCTCTTCATCTTATGCAGAGAAGAATTCCCTAATCATTCTGTAACCACCAGCCTAATAGAACGCTAGTTGATGGTGTCGAGTCAGAAATCACTCACAACAAATGCCACAGGTTCTTACTTGGGGCGTAAATGGTGTGGCACTGACCATGCAGAGAGCTAGCGAGGCAACAGCCATCTGCACTCCCTGGGGTCAGATGAGGGCACATCAAAGAGCCTCTGTCGGCCAAGCTGTTTGTAGCTCTGGTCCCAGAATTTTAGGCACAGTTGCAGCGACTAGGAGAAGTTGTTCAGTGCCGACCAGTGGCAACCCCAGCAGACAGTCACAGCGACCGGGAGGCGTCTCTCGGGGCTAGCCAGCACTAAGCCCTGGTTGGTTGGTCCACTGCTAGCACAGCCAAGTTTGCAGATCTTGAACTGAAAATACCTTGGCGCTCCATTCTTCGCTGAGACCAGTGAAGCTCCTTCACTTATCAAGTAGAGAAGCTGAAAGGAGGTAAATGTTCTATGGACCTGGTCAGCAGACCAGGGACCTCTGTGTCAGGTGGTGAGCCCACGGGAGAGAGCTGTCCACAGGATCCGTCCGGTCATGGTAAAGATTAATTGAACAACGAGGCTAATTATTCCTATACTGCGCTCCCTTATAAGAGTTCTGCTCATCTAACTCTAGCCGCATAGACAGCAGGCTGAGGTATTAATCTAAATGTTCATCTCTGTCCCTGGACAGCAGCGAGGATCACTCTCACGGTTGGCCCAATAGCTGGGGCTGTGGATCGCAGAGATAAGCAGGTAGGACCTTCAGTTTCATTGAGAATGTCCATCTCCTGCGAGACTATTGGAGATGAATGTGGGTGCGGTGGATTCACGAGGATATTCATACGTTTTGCAGGGTGAATCTTCTGGAGTCACATGCTGTGCATTAAGTTCTACTGTCTAGTGGTTTGGTGCAAGAACTTGGTTCCCCAAAATCCCTACGGGAGTTTAAATGAGAAATTGTTTTTGAAAATCTTCACGTAACAATCCCCCTGCCCCTTTGGGATTCTTCCTTGTTAAACATCTGCACAAAACCTTTTAGAATCCAAAAAATGTAGCACAAAATTATTGGAGATTGGGGAAATGGAGCCAGAGATGTACGTGATCAAATAAATGCTTTTTTCACTGGGCTAAGATATTAAACCATAAGTATGGAATCCTTGTAGTTGATTCTGTAAGTTGATGCGTAACTAGTTTAGTGTCCAGTAGAGCCATTGATGGCCTGCCAGTAGGCCATGAGGCCAAACGCTTAGTGGATTGTAAGTATCACCCGAGTCGCCAAAATGTTAATGGGACGTAATACTTATTACTGATAGATTTTTCTATTACACAATTTATCATATTGGTGGATGTTGCTACAAAATACTCTAGTAAACTCTAGAATACTAATTTTATGGGCTTCACGTTGGTTGAAATGTGTAATTTGCTGGAATGTTATTTCTGTGAATCACCTGTATGCACAGTAATAATAAGCAGACCTGTTATTTCATATATTTTTAAGCGACCAATATCATTTCTGTCTTCCAAAGTGGAAGTTCCACTAATACGCAAGAGCTGAGAATACCATATGCCCTTGAAAACCACTGAACAGTAATAAAATATAGGGTCAGAAACAATCTTCAAGAAACATGCCTTTGATCTAGACATAGAGCAGTTGAGAGTTGAATAGAATACACTGTCAATTGATCTATTCAGTTTCCTCCTGCAGACTATGCCTAGATTAACAGAGCTGACAAGCCACAAAATTTGTGAAGGAGTTGAGTCATCAATGCTAGTGCAGATTTGAGGTTGAGGTAGACGCCTACAAGTTTGATAGTACGTCATCAAAGAGCCATATTGTTTGGGTGTACAATACTGAAGAGAGCTGTAACCTTCTGTTGGTTTGTGTGAGGGATCACTAAGAAAATAAGCTGCCCATCCCTTTCAGAAAGCAGCTATCACCGGGCTTCTGGAAACTAAAGATTCAGCCAGTGGCAGCAATTCGCCCTTTGTGTCTGCTTTATGAACAGTGTGGCCTGTGTTCCAAATCCTTTCAAATATTCTATTTTTCTTCAGCATGATTTAGACTGATCATGGTGTATTTTTGTGTTTGATCCTGTTTAACAGACCTAACTTAAAATGAAGAGTTGGTGATCTAGGATCAGGCTTTTAGATTTATTTCTATTTTTTGGACCTTGGAAAGATAATGATTGGTTAATGAAACTTTCCAGATTACTGTGTGGTAACTCTGTTTGTAGTGCCATCAACACAAGTGATAGCCACATATCTTATTTGCTTTTGATTCACTCTGGTGCCCTCTCACTGGGAGTACTTCAAACAGCTGGACCTTCATGGTTGTCCCCATGCTTTAAATGAATAATTGCTGCACAGTGCATGCTCCTCGAAAGCATGTTGCTGTCATCTGCTGTGTTATCCATGTGCACGGTGTATATGCTACTGCTAGAATGGCTTGGACCTACAGTATTCTTAGTCCGGTAAAGTGATTTAGAAACGTAGGGTTCTTAATAAAAAAACATTTAATCCCTTGTTTCATATGAACTTGACTCACTTTATCCAGTAGTTTGCCAGTACCTTCTACCCTTTTCCTAGCATGGTTTAGGCAGTTTTTGCAGAACATGTACACACTTCTTAATTTGTAATAGGATAAATGCAGTCTCCCAGAGTTTTTCCCAGAAGTCGAAAGCCACCCCTATCTAATGTTCGGCGTGCCAAATACAAGCTGTGTAGTCTTCCTTGCACCTCATGTCTGTCATCCACAATCATTTGAAAAATCACAGAAGATGAGGAGGGGAATACCAAAGGGCACTATCAGCAGCAGGAACATGGCAGTCTGTACTGCTCTGACAGCAGCCCCCCCTTGTCAGCTACTCGCCAGAAAAATGCCCCAGTGGTCAGACTGTCTATGATCATGTGTTATTGGAATCAAGATTCAAAGATCAGTCTCCAAACTGATCCATTGACATTATCAGCCATACCCACGTATGCTGTGGTTAATCATCTACCTTCTCAAGAGATTATCAGAAGGTACGTTATCGTCAAGGACATGTCACCAAGTGTTCACTGCCACATTTGTGCCTCCAATAGATCATAGTAAGAGACTATGCTTCCCAAAGAAACAATACTCTTGTACCGTGTCTGCACGAGAACAGTTTTGTTCTGACTGCCTCTTTATCTGACGTTTTGGGGGTTTTCATCCTTGCTTTCCTTATTTGTCTGTTTTGTCTGTTTTTTCCCCATCCTTCTCTTCCTCTTTTTCCCCCTTTTGTGTTTTTTAAATTAAGCACTGTATTTACATCTAAAGGCTTTCTGTTGCTAGTCTGCATATTTTCAAGACCTCTGGTAAAAATGATTATAGTGGAAATAGTTTCATGACATGCAAGGTGGTTTTCCAGACAGCTGGTGTTGGAGGGGATGTTTTGGGGGAGGGGGAGACTGACGGGAGATCCTTATTTTTTAGATTTGTATTTTAGACATTTCAGCAACTGCTGCTTGTACTGTAACAATAAAGCAGTGTATAGATTGATATGTCTTTGCTCACTGTTCTCCCGTAAGTCCATCTTCAAAACACCTGGTTCCATCCTCCACTACTCCACTTTAGTTAGTGCCTTCCTGATCATCCTTGACTGTTTGTGTCAAGGAGGAGACTATTGCCTTTAGCTCTCTGATTTCTACATCCTCTCTCACCAGGTCAGTCCTACATGCTACTGTTTTTCCCTTCTGCTTTAGTGCTGCTCCTTGCACCAGTTTCGCATCCTTTTCTATTAGTTGTGGTACTTGCACCAGTAATTTGCTATTCTCAGTAGTTTTCCATGTGTTTCTTCCGAAAAAATGCTCCATAGTTGGTGATGGAGACCCACAGTTTACGCATCCCCAAACACACATTTGTGGTGACTGCAGCAGTAATCCTGACACCATGCTCTTGTCTGCCCCTGGCTTCTCTGCTGGATAACATTTATAGACTGGGCCTGTATGCTTTACCATACTTTCAAAGTTAACCATACTCATTTGTACCTTAACTACAGCCTTCTCATTTGTTTAGTTGTCTTCCAGCCAGTCCTGTTCTTCTTAATATGTTTTGTAACACTTATAACCTTCTGTTCAATTTTCGGCAAGGTGAACAGTTTCAATTTTCTTATTTCAAAAGAAAGTGCACACCTTCCCCCATCTGATTGCATTCATAGTGATTTTTCTCTAATACTGCATTCTCTTCATGCAGTCTGCTAATTTTGCTCCTGAAGTTTAGTGTTTACACTGGTTCTTATAGCAGAACTTGAATAAAAATAATAGTTTAAGGACCCAGTAACAAATTTTGTTAACTGGTTGGTGTTTGAGGCACCGGATTCTTCTGACAAATTAACCACCAGCTGAGACACTTTGTAGGTGAGCTGTGATACATTCTGCTTCCACCTTCGAACAAGAAAATCCACTCAAACTGGTTTAACTACAGGTAGACCAGCCCTTAACCTCCAGCCAGCTAGCATCATTATCAGGGCACACTTTGTTTCTGTATTGAACGTGCTGTGGCCGGCCAAACTCACTTTATTGAAGAAAGAATGCAGTGTTAAATTAGCCTTTGTTTATAATGAATTGTGTTATTGTAAGCTTGTAGGAAATGTCTTCAACAACAAAGGACAATAATAGAATTTGATATATTGTCTATTATGTGGACAGTTATTCTGCTCTTGAACTTCCCACAAATCTAATTTTCATTCAGTTGTTTGTGTTGGTGACATTGGCAGGTTCATATCAACATTGTGATGCCAATTTATTTAAGACTCTGTGCCAATTCAGTCAGTCTTCCTTGCAATATCGCTTAATCGGAGTCATCTCTGGAATGGGCGTTCAGCATCTCATTGCCGTCTGACATTTCAGGTCCCTTTCAAAAGACTGAATCCTGTTTTAAATGGCTTATGTTAGAGATTAGGGAGGTGAGAGTGGTATTTGTAGTTAGTTCATGCACCTGTTGTTGAGCACAAGCTGACCTTTCCACACTGTTTACAGAAAACACTTTGGTTTACACTAGCAGCCAACTCCTGTGCCCTTTGCCAATGCGAAAAGTGAAAAGCTCTACTGAAGTATAAAGCCTGTAATCAAATAACAAAATGTACAGTAATTAATTTATAATCCCTGTAGCTGGTACTTAGCCTGTGTGGTCAATCCACCTTCAGGTTTGCCTACACTTTCAAAGTAGTGCGCACCGACTTACTTATTCCAAATAGTTGTCTTGTTCCCTGCAACACACGTGACTTTCCCTTAGTAGAGGTTGTTCCTTTCCCGTGTTCCATGTTTTGTGCTAGATCCTCGTCAGGCTGGTGATTCCAATATTGCCTCTGAGTGGTGATCTGCTTAATCTTTTCTGGGATGCAGGAAAATGTTGTAATACATCCATGTATTTTGCAAATAGTCTAATTATAATTTTGTTTTTAAAATTACTCCTATCTTCCATTGCTGGTAAGCCTGGTTTTTGCATGCCGCTATCTTTCAACTTTTCCACTCGCCCACATTTTTCAGGTTCTTGCTTTAGTCAGCTGGCAAAATCTGCTGCCTTTGTCATTTGTAAGCTTTGGTCTACACCAAGATGAATGGGTTGCATGTTTTCTAAACTGTGCTGCCTGGAAACATAATTTGTGATGTCCAACAGTCTTGGGGAGTTTCTCCTCCGTATGGAGTAGAGTATTTTAGTGCTTTGAGCAATAAACCAGCCATTCAAGGTATATCGGCTATTGCTGCTTAGGAGTGTGAAGTCCCATACCTTCTTGCATCGATCTCATTCCCATCTTCAGAGAAAGGTCACTTCTGTAATGCTGCCTCAAATGGCAGACTCCAAACACCAGATCTTGGGATTAGCTGGGCTCCTCAAGCGACGGTCAAGTTATGTGGTGGGCAGCACAACTGAATGAATACCTTTTATTTCCACTTCAAAGAAGAATGGTAGAATAATTTATTGTAACTGGTATGAATAGTGTATGAATAATTTTCAACTAGTAAGCTGAGCAAGGGAATACATTTAAATGTGTATTAGAGTAGCTGGATCAGGTAATGCCGGCAGTGTTCAGGAACTCAACAAATCATCTATGTGCTTTCATCCAAAGTTCAAAAATTGAAATGCCAATAATTAAGTATATTTTGCCATCTCCTTTTATTTGAAAACACATCTGAATTTCCTGAATGTAACGTTCTCAATTGTTTTAGGTTGCACTTTTGGACTTTGGAGCCACCAGGGGGTTTGATAAAGAGTTCACCGATCTATACATTGAGGTGAGTGGGCACCCTTGTAGCATCATGCGAGAGATCTGGCAATGATCAAGCATGGTGTGCAGTGTACAGTAGAAAGTTGTTGTCAGAGGGACACCGCTTCTGTTCATGCCTGCTGTAAACATCAATTCCCAAAGCGAACTGAAAACACAGCCCTATTGGATACATTTCAGCAGGTTATGTTATCCTGTTTTTATATAATGCATCACTACAGTTTTCAGTGGCCGTGTTTTCATTGGCAGTGTTTTTGTTTTAAAAATATTTTTATTTTCAGTTTATGAAATAAAAACAACACGTAAACATTGGAAAAGGAGTCATTGGTACATGAAATGCAGTCAAGGTCAAATGCTGAGTTACATAAATGTGCGAAGGGACGTGTCGCAGATCCATCAAGGGGAAAAAGCAAGCCACAATAAAAACATAGTTAATTAAGCATTCAGATAGTTCTGTTACAATCACATCGTTCAGGTATGGACTAGGCATGATTGCTGTTGGTTACCCAGTTCTGGCCTATCGCACGGAGGATCAGGACTTCCTCCTTCTGTGCCCAACTCCAGTTTGTAATATTTTATCCAGGGCTTCCATATTTTCCTGAATTTACGTGGACAGCCCCTTGCCTTATAAACCACCCTCTCCGCTCCCATATACAGGTCCATGTTAGTCTTCCATTCCGCTAGCGTGGGAAGTTGCTGGGCCCCCAGTATTTGGCTATATCTCTCTTGGCCACCACCAATCCTAAATTAGCCAGAAGGAGTCTGTGGCGCGGTAGGTCAACATCTGTGGGGATCCCTAGTAGAAAGAATTTTGCATCCAACTCTAGTTGGGATTCTAATATATTGCTTAGTTCATCCCGGATCGTGTGCCAGGATGAACATAGGGTATGTATGTACGTACCGTGTTCCACATGGCATCTGAGACAATTGGGTCTTCAGCTTTTCCCATCTTGTATAGGCGTGCCCTGTCAAAGTAGGATCTATGCAGGATCTTGTATTGTATAAGGCGCAGCCGCTGCCTAATCGCTACTTCGCGCGGGTACATGAGGGCCGCCTCCCAGTCTATATCTTCTAAGGGACCCGTGGTGAGTTCCCAATTAGCGCGCAGCGGTCCTAGGTTGTCTGGAAAATTATTCAATTGTGTTTTATATGTCAGGGATATCGCCTGGGTCGGGATCTCTTCTTGCAAGAGCCTGCCTTCTAGTGGGGCATATTCTGGCAGCGTCGCGTCAACCAGCCCTTGAGCGTGCCAGGCATGTTTAAGTCGAAGATATGCGTAAGCTTGGGAGTCATGAAGCTGGTATCTAGCCTGTAGGACTGCGAAGGAGGCTAGGGAGCCCCCCTCCAGTAGGTCCCCTATTTTGGAGATACCTATGAGGTCCCAATTTCCAAATCCTCTGTTTCCTGAGCTCGGTCAGTCTGGCGCCTTCCCACAAAGGGGTCTCTCGCGTAGGTTTTCCCTCCCATTTCATCTGTTTTTCTGCACCCTTCCACGGCGCTATTACCCGTTGGGTTGCTGGGAGGAGGTGTGTGGCCCCGGAACCCCCGTATATGTAGTGTATGTGAGTACGTACTTGGAATTGGAGCCTTTCCAGTCTGTATGTGGGATGGTCAGCGGGCGCATGATTCCATTCGTTGAGCACAATGAGGTGTGCCGCTCTGTCATAGGCTTTAACATCTGGTAGGGCCAGTCCACCATTGTACTGATTGCGCTGTAGAGTTCGCAAAGCTATGCGTGGGTGGGTCCCATCCCATAGGAAGAGACGCAACTCACTGTCTATGGCGGCGAAGATACCATCTGGGATTTTGTGATGTGTTTTGCAACACATAGAGGAATTGGGGCAGGGTTACCATTTTGTACATGGCGGCTCTACCCATAATGGTTAAAGGAAGCGTCCTCCACCTTTTCACATCTGCCTGGAAATTTACCAGTACTCGCCTAATATTACGATCCAGGCGGACCTCCGGGTCGGTGGTGATATAGAGTCCCAGATAGAGAAACCCCACCGTAGATATCCTCCGACAACTCGGATATAACTGGGGATCCACCTCGCCACTCACCGGATAAAGGATGGATTTAGTCCAGTTAATCTTGTATCCCGCATAAGAGCCGTATTCTTCGAACACTTGTAGTATGTGGGGGAGTGTCTCATCGGGTTGTGTGATATATAGCAATATGTCGTCCGCATAAAGAGATATGCGTTCTACATCTGAAAGGCATGAGTCATCGCGGAAACCCCCCAACCCCGGCCGGGTTCGAATCACGCAAGCCAGCGGTTCCAGAATGAGAGCGAACAAGAGTGGAGATAGGGGACAGCCTTGTCGTGTACCACGTTGTATTGGCCAGCTATCCAAGAGAGTGCCATTGACCCAAACCCTTGCCTCCGGAGCCTTGTATAGCAACGCCAGCCATGCTCGGAAGACTGGGCCAAAGCCCATCGCCTCCAAGGTATACCACATAAAGGGCCAGTGTATCGTGTCAAATGCTTTCTCCGCGTCAAGCGAGAGAAGCAAGTGGGGGCTATCCCGGCCCTTAACCGAGTAAATCCAGTTGGCGAGACGCCTCAAGTTAAACCGGGTGGCGCGCTTTGGCATGAATCCCGACTGGTCCATATGGACCAGGGAGAGAATCACTTTTAGAAGCTGTTGCGCCAAAATGGTTGCCAAGATCTTCGTTTCAATATTAAGAAGGGATATGAGGCGATAGGACCCACAGTCCTCTGGGGGTTTCCCCGCCTTGTGAATGACCACAACCGTGGCGAGCCGAAGATCTCGAGGCAGGATCCCCTGATCCTTGGCTTCTCGGAACATTTTAAGGAGATGGGGCGCCAGCAACGCACTATTTAGTTTAAACATTTCCCCCGGAAGGCCATTAGGCCCTGGAGTTTTACCCGGTTTCTGTCGGCCAATAGCTTCAGTCACTTCCGCTAATGTCAGGTCACCCTCTAGGCTATCTGCTTTGTCCCGCGTTAAGGAGGGCTGCTCGATGCCCTCAAGGTATTGGCGTATCTGTGATTCGTCAGCCTGGGTGTGGGCTGTATATAATGTTGTATAGTACCGTGCAAAGGCTCCAGCTATGGTCTCTGGGGTGGTGTGGGTGACCTCCTGTTCCTTGATGGACCGTACCCAGCGTGATTCTATTTCCTTCCGTCCCAGCCACGCCAGCAGTTTTCCCGCCCTATACCCTGTTTCGTAAAGTTTATGTTGGATTGCCAATTGGTGTGTTCTTACTTCATTGGTCGCAAGGGCCAAGTACTCCCGCCTAGTTATTTCTAGTTGGCGTTGGGCGTGTTCAGGCATTGCTGTTGGATCAGTACTCTCCAGGTCTAGGACCTTACGTTCCAGTATTTCAATCTCTTCGCTCTCCTTTTTCTTCTTATGGGCAATAATATTTTGTGCTCTGTCGCATAGAACCGCCTTGTAGGCTTCCCATAGTGTCACCGCAGACTTAACTGAGCCCTCATTCTCTCTAAAGTAGAGCTCGGAGTCTATCCGAAGTTCCTCAGCAATTGTCTCGTCTCGCAGTGCCCACGCGTTCAGCCTCCAGTGTGTTGTACGGGGGGACGCCCTCCCACCCACCTTCATTAACAGAGGAGAGTGGTCAGATATGCCCCTGGCCAGGTACTCAATAGTGTCAACCTGTTGCACTTCCCCAGCTGGGGCAAAAAGATAGTCAAGGCGTGAGAATACTCTGTGGGCCCCGGAGAAATAGGAATATGCCCTCCGGTGTGGGTGCTGTCTCCGCCATAGGTCAGATAATCCCAGGGTATCTAGGAATCGGGCCAGGGGTGTGGTCTCGGGGCCTCCCGCTCGGGTTCGTGTGCGATCCAACACAGGATCGATTACATCATTGAAATCCCCTCCCAGTATATGTGTTGCAGGGCCAGATTGTAGAAGGAGCGCGTTTATGCCGTCTAGTGTTCGTTGCTGCAAGCGAGGGGGTGCATAGACGCTCACAAGAAGGAACGTTCTATTCCTCCAGACCCCTCTCACTGCCACATATGTCCCTTCAGTGTCCACCCATTGTTGTGTGACGTGAAAGGGGGGGATTTTTTGATGAGGATGGCTACTCCCCGTGAACCCCGCAAGGGCTAAAGTGGTGTATTGGCCCCGTCCTAAAAAGGAGCAGCCCGCTCCCAATAAATGTGTTTCTTGTAGAAATACAACGTCAGGTTTATGCCTTTTAAGAAATCGAGACACTAGACCTCGCTTAACTTTGTCGCCTAATCCATTGACATTCCATGTCATTGTGGTATAACTATCATCTGCCATCGTGATTTATCCCATGGGTCAGTCCCAGTCCGACCCCGTAGTGGTGTTCTGCCCACCCCCCCCCCCCTTCCTCCCGCAGCGCAGCATTCAAAGCACGACCTTGGGTTAAAAGATCTCCATTTCCATTTAACATTCCCAAAATAATACGCAATTCTTTAATTTGTCCACCCCCCACTCTACGCTCTCGAGACACCCACACCGCCCCCCAACTCGTCAACGTGACAATTGTGGTACGGGTGATCTATTAAGAGGTCTGTCACCCACCCTCCCCTCCCACACAATTTAACTAAACAATAGTATTACAATCAGCTCACTCGGAGCACTTTCCCCGTTCAATTTTCCAGTCACTGAGCGTGTGGTGAACCTCGGGAAAGTCTTACTGTTTGTTGGGGGGCCAGCCGGCCTCGTTTCTCAGTCCCCATCGCCATTGCCGGAGGGTTGGAGGTTCGGCATGTCTGGAGCCGGAGGGTCTTGATCTGTTTCCAATCGCAGGATACTTTGCAGCAGTGGGTGGTTAGTCCGCCCCTCCTCGAAGTCCTCGCCCTCGGAGTTTTCAGTGTGGCCGGTATCGTCGGACCTGACCACGGAGTGCAGGGAACGTGAATGAGCCGTATCATCTCCTGACTCTGATTGGGGTATTTCTGTGTCCCTGGATCTCAATACTCGTCCCGGAGTGCCCCCCGCCAAGCTGCGAGTCCTCGTCGCCGGCGCTTTTCCTTGAATCTATCCTGGGACGTGCCCCCTCGTTTCGCGGGAGCCGGAGTGGAGTCTTTCTGTGTCCCCCGCTGGAGTTGCGGACGCTCTTCAATCCAGGACCAGGCTTCGTCAGGTGTTTGGAAAAACATGGAGGAGTCTTGAAACATAACCTTCAGCTTGGCTGGGAAGAGCAGCATATATTGGAGCCCCATTGCACGCAATTTCACCTTGACTTGGTCAAAGGTCCGCCTCTGTTTCTGCACGTCCCGGGAGTAATCTGGGAAGACCATCACCCGGGCGTTCTCGTATCGGACTTCACTCTTTTTCCGGATTTCACGCAATATTAAGTCCCTATCGTGGAAGTTCAGAAAGCGTGCTATGAGGGGGCGAGGTGGGGCTCCCGGTGGTGGTGCAAAATTCGGCATCCTGTGTGCTCGTTCTATTACAAAGCAAGTCGAGAATGGTGCCTGCGGTAGGGTATTTTTCAGAAAGGTCAGTAGAAATTGCCCGGGATCCGATCCCTCCACTTTTTCCGGAAATCCAACAAATCTAAGATTGTTCCTTCTGGCCCTGTTTTCCGCATCGTCGACTCTCCATGCCATCTCCGCCATAGATGTTAAGAGCCCTGATGCATCTTTCCGTGTGGTATGGGAGGCATCTTCGAGCTCCGAGATACGATGTTCGGTTTCGGTCACTCGGTCTGAGAGTTTATGGAGATCATGGTGCAGTAACGTGACCTCCGATCGCACCTCTGCCACTTTCCCCTCCAGACTCTCTCTGGACTCGCGAATGGCTTGCAGGATAGCGGTAGTGTCTGAGGGAGGAACAGGTCCACCCTCTGCTCCCAGCGGGCCCGGGATCACTTTGGCGTAGCGGTCCATCTTACCCTGCCGAGACTGCTTGGGGTCCTTTTCTTTGGCCATCATAAGCTCCTACTCAGGGGTGCACCCTCCTGGGAGCGGGCTCCCGATCTTAACCACCAGCAGGATCCGACTTGTTGCCTCCCCTGTCGATCTTCCACTGCTCCAGTGGCGGTCCCGGTGACACTCAAGTTATGGGATAGTGGGACCAAGGTCGCCTCTCCAGTGTCCCGAGGTATCAAGGGTGGCCCCGCCGCGTCACAGGCGGCAGGAGACGTAGTACAGGTTTGACCCACTTCTGCTCCCGGTATGAGTCTGGCAGGAGATTGCAGGTGTCAAGCGGGGGGAACGTCCGGACTCCGGCAGCGGCCGTCCTCACCAGCGTCAGCCGGGCCCACGACTGCAGGCGTTCGTCACCGGCTCTGACCCCCTCTATTTCTCTCCTCTCGGAGGGAAGGACTGCACTCCACGAGAGACTGCGCGTCGATCTTCGCGCCGACGGAATCTCCACCGGGAAGCCAGGGGACTCTGGTGCAGTGAAGGGAAGAGACCCCAACCGCCTGCATCCAATGCACTTCGGGGGCGCCGGTCCGCAGAAGCCCGGAACCGGGTCCCCAGGGGGGAGTGTCACTCTCAGGTGGGCGAGCGCAGCATCAACAATCCGCCGAAGGCGGAGACGGGTATGTCCCGCTACGTACAGATCCCAGGACGGGGATCTCTCACAAATCCCTCTTCATAAGGATCAGTCCACACTCTGGGCACCGCACACGAGCCCGGCCACCGGAGCGCCGGCTCGCTACATCCACCACTCACAGCCAGGACCCCTTGGACTTGCTCGTAGTTGGCAGTTCCCCAGTAGGGGGGGGGGGGGGAACCGGCAGTCCCCGATCTCACTCACCCCCAGGCTCTGGTTGCACAGCCGAAGGATGCGGCAGCTGAGTCCCCCGTCTCACTCCCTCTCCTCCCGCGGTGCTGGGCGGGCGACGGGCGCTGCCCCGCCGTCTCGGGCGCCGAGTTGTTGCCCTTTCCGCCGCCGGGGAGGGATTCACTGGCCGTCAGGCATCCACACCTCCCGCCGCTGCTGACCGCTCACCGTTCCCGGGCTCCGCCCTGGGGGGTCCGCTCGGCGCTGCTTCTCCTCCCGGTCCCGGAGATCACCAGCGCGGGTCAGCCGCCATTTTGAGCGGGGCGCGCGCCGATCCGGACCTCCGACAAAAAATCGAATTCCGGACTCCGCACAGTGCCCTCCGATCCACCGGGTCTGCCGCTTTCCTCCCGGGGACTTCTGCCGCCGCTTATTCAGGTTTTTAGCGATGGAGGACCAGGATTTGTCACAGGATCGTCTCCGAGGCCAGCGGAGCTCTCGGTTTCCCCAGCTACTCCGCCATGACCGCCCATTGGCAGTGTTGATTGTCTGAGATACCTAGTAAGGGATTCACTTGTTCTGGTAGGTTTAAACATATGCAAAAGCATATGGCTTTTGAAACGCATACTATTTTCTGACAGGCGAATCTAGGGCTCCATCCTCATTCCCTGTAGCCAGTGTAGTTGAATCCACTCTGGATGATCTGTCCTCAAATCAGCTGAGACAGCAGCTTTAGATATTTGCCTCATCATCATCCTCACTTGCCTTTGTAAAAAGGGGATAACAAGCAAAGCCTGATACATGGAGGATTGGCGCCAAGAGGGGCAGGGGGCACTAGTCCCATATATACTTGTAGGAGTAATTGTTGCCTTACTCCTTATTGATCTCCTATTTGATCTAGCACCCAGAGTTGGCATGAGACAGTGATGGGAGTTGCACCATCTCTTTGCATGATGGGGTGTGAAAGGTAGTTACCTCACTAGTCGTCTTGAACTGCAAAGGATGCTCCAAGTTTGTTTACAATCTATAAAATGTGCTGCTATCGTACATTTAAAGGTGTGGATTAGACGGTGACCCCTCTCCAGTACAACATAGCACTAATTAGGCTGAACATCTTGGAGGACTGAAGCACCAAATAAAAATGGTTTACAAATGTATAGGCCCTAAAAACCTCCTCCCAAACCTGATGATGGAGTTTACTGTCCATAGTTAATGGTGCTAAGGAGTCCAGTCTATGGGAAAGTTTACTAGGATTTAAGAACCAGTTAAAGGCCAAAACTATATTGTTTAATGGTGCCAGATGTAGTAGTAAGCCAGGGTTCCTTGAGGTATCCACACTATAAGGATGTGTATCTCACTCTACTAATCACAATTACATTTTTCTGTGAGCAAGGGCATCTGGATGACCAAGAGTACTCACTGAATCCTGTGGCTTTACCTGTTCTCACGCTGTCTGAACTCGGTTCTGGATGTTTCTTGGCTAAACATTGGGTATGTTCTACACTGCTTGTCGGAATAGGGGCTGACACGTCGCCCCTGGAGTTCTTTGACTCTGCAGGTCCCCGATTGGAGTTTCCAGTTTAAATTTCACTGGCAGCCAGTTGCCCTCCCACAAGATAGCCATTTTGTGCCTTGGATCAGAGCTTGAAGCATAAAAATAGAAGAGGCACTCATTGCTCTTCTCTGTCATGGTTATAGAGTTAGTGCTTGCTACACTAGAAATAGAAGAGACACTTGCTGCTCTTCCTCAACCTGAATCTTTCCGGAGGGCCATAGAAATTGAAAGAGGACTGCTATACCTTCCTAGAGGGATGGCCATCTTGGATAGGTCAGTCTCCTCCTAACCCCATCCACTTGAACACATTATTTTCCTCACACTGCCTTCCTTCTCATGTTCTTTCTGATTGATTCATGTGCTCCAGCAGTGGTGCCTATCCCATTAATTGGTGTGACCTTTACTGTGGAAAGTGATCACGAGGTCTAGGAGTCTGAGAGGTGATCATTGCCTCTGAACTCCCCCCCTTCTCCCCCACCCCCTCCCTTGAGCCTTGCCTCTACTCTCTTGTTTTCATAAGTGATTGCTTCCCGAATAATCAGCGGTGGTCACTAACTGTTCCATCATACTCCTGTATAGTCACCACGTTCTCGCCACACATTGGTTCATCTTAGCAGGTTCACGGATCACAAAGAGCTCTGCACTCATTATCACCTGGTTCCACTGTCAGAAGCCTGGCTATGGATCCAAAAGCCTTTAGACTCATCCTTACGAATTTGGAGCCTAACCTATCAAAAACGCGTCCAAAAACTTCAAACACCGACTCCTAAAAGCTCACCCAGAAACCTAATTTCAGATCCCTACCTCTGCATAAAAAAAAGTGCGACAATAAGTGATCTTATCTTTACGAAAAGTCGTGCTAAATGGAAGTTGGCATTTTACTCATTTCTCCAAATCATCACATTCAAGAAGACCCCTCATAGGCTCAGACTTACAGTTGCCCCCTCATCTACCTACGGAATTGAAGCAACCATCGCCCTCTACACCAATGGGACTATCCTTATATAATCATCTGACCACAACCTAGGCATATTGGACAACATTTTCCCCATCATCAAGAACACAATGTCTAGGTACGAATCCTCACCCTCCCAAGGTCCCCCTTTTTCCGTTGACTACCCCCAAAATCCACAACTGGTGTCCTCTCACAGTCTCGACATACCGGATGACCCTACCCTTCCCTTCTTGGCTCTACTATAGGGACCTGCGTACTAAATAGCAACTCTTTTAAGAAATTGGGTGGGTCAGAATCCCTCTCTCCCCATTCCCTTACTAGCCAACATGATTGCCAATCGCCTAGAGCAACTAGGCCAGAGTCACTTAGCCTCCTATGGCACACAATCCCCACTCCTATGCTCCCGACCACCATGCACACTCCTATAGTGCCTACAACTCTTCCCATAGCTACACCGGTGTCACGCCCACTTTCCCATCTCCCTAACCAGGCCAGCAACGTTACTCATAAGCCCCAGGTACCTCTTCGTAATCAGTTCCTCCCCTCCCACCTCGCGACGCACTTCACATATCTACCTCGACTCCGCACCTCTCTAACCTTTCCCCCCCTTCCCCCCCAGAGCATCCCCTCATAGCTCCTGTCCCTAAGTACCAGGAACCTGCTCCCACACCACACTGGAATCCAGACTGGATGATATTTCACTTGTCCCTCAACAACTCAAGGCTGATGTTCAAAGCCTCTTACTCCTCACCTCCGAGCTATCTGTTAATCGGAAGTCAAGGGAGTCTCCCAAGACTGTGTGCCGCAACTACACACATCCCTCGAAATCCGGCCCCAGGCTCTCTGCGCGTCCCATACCCACTATGACCGCACCACTAGGGGCCTCATCTCACCAAAGATGGAAAACTTCACCCCTCCCTAATGACCCCTCTTGGCCTTTCAGAGTAAAAGACTCACTCCAAGACACAGATATTATAACCCTTCCTCTCTTATGAACCATCACATGCTATTAACATAGATAAGGTGTGCCACATTGAAGCTATCTACTCTGACCGCTTAGAGAACCTACGGTTCGCTCTAGATCCTTAAATAAGAACAACTTCACTAGAGTCCCCACCACTATTCCTTCCTCAGAAGATCCCAAACCACAGCTTAAATGCATGCTTCTCAACTGCAGATCAACGGTACGACATGCTGCAGACATTGCTGCCCTCACCTTGGGCATGATCTACACATCTTAGTGCTGACGGAAACCTGGCTTAACGATTCATCTGTACCAATAATCAACATTCTAGTGCCCCTTAACTATGACATCATCAGGCTTGATAGACCAGGTGGGCTAGGTGAAGGCATCGGATGTATACATTGTAACAATTTATCAGTTAGACAACTGCAGTCTGATTCCCTGTCGTCATGCGAATACCTGTGCTTCGAGATCTCATGCAACAACAGGCAAGCATGCAAATTCCACGCGCTCTACCACCCTCCACGAGACAATCTCCCTTTCATAGAGCAGATCATGGAAATCATCTCAACGAACATGGAGTGTCACGGCACCCAGATCTTCCTTGGAGACTTTAACCTCTATTGGAATGACTTGAATGACTCGTCAGTCAATAGCCTCAAATCCTTCTTATTAGACCTCAACCTCATTCAAATATGTGATAGCCCTAATCTCATCAAGGGAGCTACCTTAGATCTGGTCATTGGTAAGATCAACTCCATTCAGCTTAAATCTATCACTCCCTGTGACTGGACGGGCCACCATTGCATCTCCTCCCTCATTTCAGAATCGGTGAGAACCATTAAAGCTCAGCTGAAGAAACCTAGACACTGGCAAAGAAGTCTGAGAAACATTAACTTATATGATCTGACTTCCCGCACTGATAACATACCCCTTCTCTGGACATGTCTGATGTCGGTGACCTTACAGACCACTATAATCGCTCCATGTCTACCATATTAGATTCAATGGCACCCCTACAGCTAAAAAGAATGCCCTCCAAAATCTCCAAACCTTGGTATAATCGGAGCCTAAATACTAAAAAAAGAAATCCTGAGACTAGCAGAACGTTTGTGGAGATACTCTCCCTCCCTTGACCATCTCACTCAGCTGAGATCTCTGAGAAATTTATATAACCAACGCATCAGATGCTCTAAAGCTAGTTACTTAAGAAAACAACTAGAGCAAGCCAAAAACCGATCGAAAAAATTGTTTGAACTCATCAAGCTTCAATCTAACAGCCAACCTAACCCTCCCTCCTTGGAACTCTGTCAGCGGCCTAACTGAGGAGTCTGCTGCTTTCTTCCAGGATAAGTCAACAAAGATCGAACTGGAACTACGGGCAGCCTTGGAAGAATCTACCTTTCACCTATCCACCCTCTCGGTTGGGTGTGACCCCACAAATTCTGGTTCTCCTCCCCCCAAAAACAATGCTTCTTGGAGCCTATTCAAAACCGTGGATATAAGCACCATTCGCAAACCTCTGGCTACACTGAAACCTTCCTACCACTTTAGCGATCCCTTTTCACCGAACCTCTTCAGTGAGATCAGATTATTCATACTCGCTCTGTTGATGAAGATAGTTAACGCCTCTCTGCTTCAAGGTTCGATCCCTGATTGCCTAAAGTCTGGGCAGGTCACCCTGATACTTAAAAAACCGATGGCAGACCATCCGGCAGACCATCCTAACCTTCACAATTTTCGTCCAATCTCCACCATTCTTACTCTGGCAAAGCTCCTCAAGAAATGCGAACACACCCAGCTATGTAGCCACATTGAACAATTCCACCTGCTGGACCAATTCCAATACGGCTTCCGTCAGGGTCATAGCACGGAATCCGCTCTTATCCACATTGTTGGATTCACTACGATGATTCACTACGAATGCTCGACCAAAATGAGTCGTGCCTTCTGATCCTCTTCGACCTTTCGCCCACTTTTGATATGGTCAAAAATGATACCCTTATCGATCCACTGAGGCATATGATGGGGCTATCCGGGACTGTGCTAAACTGGTTTTCCTCATTCCTACACAATATAACCCAAAGACTCAAGGTTAATCAGTCTCTGTCTAACCCCTCTCCGCTCCCTCTGGGGGGGTACCACAGGGGTCCACACTTTCACCCATTCTCTTCAATCTGTTCATGGAGCCTCGTAACGGAAATCCTGAAATTGTCCAACATCCACTATCACATATATGCTTAGGACACTCAACTGTACCTGAATGTCTCCTCCTGAGAGGACATCAGGTCTCTCAACTCAGTACTTCAGGAAATGCAAAGTTGGTTGAAATTCAATCACCTGAAATTAAATGCTCTCAAAAAAGAATTCCTCCTCATCGCCCCAGACAAACAGTCTCCAAACACTGCAAAATGGTTGCATCAACTTACAGCCCTCAACTGCTCTCCAAACATCATTGATTCCACGATCTCTCTAGGAATGATGCTTGATAACCATCTGAACATTCAGAAGCACATTAGTGCTCTCACCAAAGGAGAAAACTTCCAATTGAGCATCCTAAGGAAAATAAAACCGTTCCTACCCCAAAACGACCTGAAGATCGCGGTGCAAGCACTAGTGATCTCTGAAGTGGATTATGGTAGTGCAACCCTATGTGGACTTCCTAGATCGAAGACAACACCACTTAAGGCCTCTCTCAATTCAGCAGCAAGACTCATTACAGGCTCAAAACGTTATCACATCACGCCTGAGTTGAAATCACTAAATTGGTTCCTGTATGGGGCAAGGATACATCTAAAAATTGCATGTATGACCCACAAAGCTTTACATTTCAACACCCCAACAAATCTTGCTCAAAAACTTGAGCTCTCTGGGGGCTCTAGATCCTCTAGGGGCTCCAGTACTTTACTGCTCAAGCCACAGAAATTCCATAAAAAGAAAACATACAATCGAGCATTCTTGGGTATTGCACCAAGAATTTGGAACTCCCTGCCACCTGAAATAAGACTGAATAATTCCACAGCTTCCTTCAAAAGGGAAGTTAAAGAGATTCTGATGAAGACATTTCTGGGTTGGATCCCCAGTTCACCCTAGGACTTGCTATCTTACTCTTGTCTTGATTGTTATGATCTGTTTTGTCCTTTTCTTGTCCGGTTGTGCTATTGTTTACATTTCTTGTACCTTCGTAACTGCCAATCTGTATAGCGCTCTGATACCCCTTGTGGTCTTGTTCGCACTATACAACTATACAAAACTCTTTAAATGAATAAAAATAAATGAATAAAATAGGAACAAGATTTAAGGATTAAGACATCCATGTCTCGCAGGATTTTTATTGTCTATGGTCTAAATGTACTAACCAGTTTCTCTTGTTGGATATTCTTGTAAGGTAACTGTCTTGATTCTTTCTGTACCCCTCTAGGGCAGCATCACTGATCATGCCACTAGTAGCTAAAAAACCCTGGCTCTGCATTTTCAGAACCATGTCCCCATTGAGCTGGCCTGTAAGGCAACCACATGGAATAGTGTGAGAGCATTGGAAATGAAGGTTAAGGAGTGTAGTGGATCCCAGGGACTGACTAAGTTGGTGATGTGGTGCCCAGTCTTCAAAATCTCATGACGAGATCAGTTTGTCGCTAAACAGTAATGGATATCAAATGCTTTTATATGTGGAAGAACCTGGAGGTGCTTAACTTTGATTCTTTGCAACAAAAAAGTTATTCTTTTTGAAACCTAGGTGGTAATTTTCTTATTTATCTACAGATAATCAAGGCATCTGCTGACCAAGACCGAGACCTGCTGCTGAAGAAGTCAATAGATATGAAATTTCTCAGCGGTTATGAGACAAAGGTATGGAATACAGTTTGCTGTTCTACTGTTCTGTGCCTTCAAAGAGTATGTGCATTTCAAGGGAAACTGGGGTGTGCCTCATGGTCAACTGATTAGTTTGAGATTTACTTTAGTGCGTTTTGCAGGTGATTGATTAGTACAATTTTGATTGCTGTGATTCAAAAGTTTTGGAAGTTTACATTTTTATTATTATTAAAGGAAACGCAGCACTCTAATATCCCTTTTCAAGAAACATCCAGATGCACAATGTCCCCTTTTCAAGAGACAGCAGGAAAACCTCCTTGCACTCACCAAATATTTTCTTTTGTGGACATCACTTTAAAAAATAACCATGGTTGAAACCTTTGCCTGGAGCACCTGTAGATGAGGGGAAAAGGAAACAGAAATAAAACGTGATCTATAAGCTGGAATACTTGCAGTGCTCCCGAGAGGTGCGACCGGGAGAGGGGTTGAACATTGCCAACATCAGGCCAGAGTCCCAGCTGCATTCCAGCGTATAGTGGTTCTCTAGAGTACAGTTTGACAACTAACTGAAGGTCAACCACGAATCTCCCCCCCCCCCCCCCCCCCAGTAATCACAATTTCTCTTCATGTTGCACTCTTCGGCCCACGTGGCGGTTCACAGCCGCTGGTACCTCCAATGTCAGTAATTTTTCATGTTGCATCTGCAGAGTCGCTGGCCACAGGTGAGAGAATGTTTAAATAGGGTGGTTTGTAAACATCAGGTTCCCCTGACTCACTACCAGCCTAAGAAGCCTTTCTCCCTCTGGCTGGCTGATTGCAAGACCAGCATAATGGTACCACCACCCACTATCCCCTGATGGAACTCTCATGGGCAGCCTGAAGGCTTTGTGTGCTTGCCTCTCCAAAATCCTCCTGGTCCGTTGTACATCATTCAGCAGGGTAGAGAAAATATCGTCCACCTCTGTCTTTATATTGGGTGCTTTCCACAATGTGTATATCCAAGCTTTAGTGCTCTCAAAATTATTTCTCATTTGTGCCTCCGCGTTAAACAGGGTGCCCATGACTGTCACTGGAATCTTGCATACCTCAAACGATGATGCCCTGGCGCAACAGTGCTTCAGGGCATTTGCTCAAGCTTACGTGTTATGTACATTTTAATCCACTGTGTGAGCTTCCATTTTAGATTCCATAGTCTTGATTGCTGCTGTGATTTTGTGAGGAATTTGCACACCTTAGGAAAGCTTGCATCATTGGCGAAGTAAGTCTGCCCTGCACTCTGCAACGGCTTTTTAGGCGTATGTGTTCATGGTTTGAAGAAGGCTTCAGCTTAGCACCTTCTTATGCTTTTGTGACATGGTTGTTCTCCACTGTCTACTGCTTCCAGATGGTTATTTTTAACACTGCAGAACTTTGGGTCAGGCAGACCACTGTCCGCGCCATATACCGCAGTGGTCTTTCTTCTCTGGAATGGTATATTCCCACCACTCACCGTCAAGCTGCAGGTCCTTGCTACCTTCCCACATCTGCCAGTTTGCGTGCTCATGTTTCACACCCATTGCAACGAGTAGCTGCCCCTAGTAATTAGGTGCTACTCCTGAGGCTCTTCAAGCACAAATCTGTATTGATCTTTGTCTCTTGATGCACATCATTCTATGCACATTTGTGCCTTGAAGCTTTTATCAAACGTTAATATCTTGGCAGATCTCAAACACAAGTGTAATATATTCCTTAATTAATTGTTCCACCATTCCTTGTTTTAGAGTACAGGCTCATTAGGTATGTACAGTTTTACCCCTGTGGCCCAATGTATTTTGGGCTGTGACCTTCAAGTGGACTTGGTTGCACATTAAATGAATGAATAATATTTCTTAAGCGCACTGCTACCCCACAAAAAGGGCATCCTGGCACCTAAATCCTACGAGAGCAAATCAATTACCTGTTGGAATAACCACGTTTTCAGACCCTTTCTAAAACCAGCATAGTCTAGGGTAAGCCTCAGAGAGGGAAAGTATTTCCACAGTTTTGAGCTGCCGTAAGAAAATGAACGTGTTCTGATTCAGCTTCTTTGAAACTGTGACACCAGCAGAAGCATAGAACCAGCGAAGTGGGAAGCCCGGCCTGGCCTATAAAGACAAACTTTTCTAGACAATTGGGTAGGGCCAGTGCCCTTAAAGGCTTTATTAGCAAGGCAGAGAGCCTGAGCAGAGAAAACAACAATTCAGCAAACAAATCCTAACAGTATTGTACGTTGGATGTAAAAATACTAATGATACACATGAACGGTTAAACACTCAAGAAGACCAATCTATGCTTAGGAATACATTTGAAATCTTGCTAATTAAGAGGTAACCTAGTGGTGGAAATGCATGAAAAAAATCAGTGCTACAAACAGCTCAGCAAAACAGTTCAGCTTGAGGAAAGACCGATTTTATGTATGAGCAAATCCAAATTTTGATGGTGACTTATAACCATGGATTTCTCAACTTTTGATTGTGCCCAGGCGCCACACTGGATGCGGAAACCTTTTTGCATTGCTCTACTACACAGATAAGTGGCGCCATCAAACTTTGGCTTCATCCTGCTTCTTGTAGTGATGGCACAGAGCCATATTTAGGCATCACCCCTGCGTGCTGTTGTAGTTTAGTTTTTTTTCCAGTGCCTTTTGATGTGTATCAAGAGCTTTGCTACTGAACTTCAGTGGTGGTTTACCAACTTTCAAAATTATTTTTTGTGAGTAAATGCTAAGGGACTGCACCCCCTCCCCATCTGTACCCTTAATGACTACAGGCTTCAAGGTATGTTGCGCCTGCAGGAAGCAAATGTATGTTACAGACACGCCTGGTGTCTCAGATCCGAGCGTGATTACAAGTTATGCTACGAATGCTCCCTGATGCACCCGAAGGCCATCAGGAAACAGGAGGCAAAGTTGTACTTCCCAGAGCACAAGAAACTGTCCCCTTCCAATTTGAGAGTGTGTTCTCTTATGAGGTCTTCGTTCTCTGGTAAATCTATGATGAAGTCAAAGGACAAATCACTTCACTAATGTTGGAAATCCAGAGAGGAGTCCACACCCCGTGACTCCTGTGAGAGATCGCTTAGTCTACGCTCTAAAAGTCTGACTCCATGCCAGTCATCTGATTATGACCCCATTCCACAGCTGGAGCCATTGCGCCTAGGATTTTCCAGGCCGTCCTGGGTAGGTAGAGACCTTCAAGGAGCCAATGCTGCACCTTTTCCAGGAGACTCTGGGTTCCCCTGGAGTGTCTTTGGGTCCCGTGGATCCGCCAGGTCCACCAGTCAGATTTACACTGGCAGACCCTACCCTGGCACCAACTGACCCAGTTAGACCTTCCCCGGCCCTTCACCTGTGCCAGGACACATCTCAACCTCTTTGCTGGAGATCTTATCTGCTCTGGCTCCAGTGGCACTGCTTCTGGGTCCAAGCCAGATTATGATTTTGCCTTTGGAACAGAGTTTGGCTACATCTCGACCCATGTCTATTTATAAGATTACTAAGGCAAAGCCAGCTGTTGGAGGACTCTCCAGCAGTGCATTTTCCCCAGTGCCAGTACTATCAGTGACTTGAGACCTTATTTGGCCCAGACTTGCAGAGCACACAGAACCCTCAGGACATTCTACACAATGGAGATGATGACCAGGAGTTAGACCGTGTATTGCCTTCTCACTGTACTGATAGATCTTCCTCTTCTCCTGCTACTCAGTGGCACTGGTTCATTTTTCAGGAACCTCTTGCGGCAAGTGGAGGTGGGCCAGAATACGCTTTTACCTGTCCAACTGGCTTGCAATTATTTCGGACTAGTGGGTCCTACAGGCTGTCTGTCAAGGCTTCGCTTTTTCCTTTGTCAGCCCCCACTTCTATCCCACCTCATTTCTATCAGACCTTGGCAGAACATGCCTCCATTCTTGCTGAAGAGGTTCATTGCTGGCCAGAGGAGCCAATGAGTGAGTCCTGTAGAAAGCAGGGCAACAGGTGCTTTTCCTGATCTTGGTTTCCAAAAAGAACAGTGGGCTCTGATCAATTTTGGACCTTTGGTTCTTGAACACATTCCTTCAGAAGGACAAATTCAAGATGTTGACTCTCACCCAGTTTGTCTCTGCTATAGATCTTGAATTTGGATGGTAGCTTTGAACTTTCAGCACATATACTTTCATGTACCTGTCCTGCAGTTGCCTCTGCTTCGTGTGTCTTGCCATTTGTCCTCACCTCAACCTCATGGGTATTTACGAAGGTGATGTCGCAGCCCATCATCACAGGTCATTAGTGCCCTTATTCCAATATGTCAATGTCTCGCTGTTGAAAGTAAACTCGCCACAGTCTGTTGTGGGCGACCATCTTTCTCCTTTCTCCCAACAAGTTCAGAGGTTCCCTTTATAGGAGCCTTTCTGGACACAGTGGCGTTCTAGGATTTTCCGCAGCGAGTCCAGAACATTAACGATATGACGCAATGTTTTGGGCTCAGTTCTGTGTTCTGGCCGAGACAATTCTGAGGTTCTTTGGTCTCCTGGGCCTCGTTTTTCCTGCTTGGGACATGGGAGCACTGTAGTGGAACATCTTCCTTCAGTGGGGTCCAAACTGGCGGTACCGTGTCAACATCCAGGTGTCAGACAAGGCAGCCTGGAAAATTCAATGGTAGATGTCCCTGCACCAAATGGAGCGGAGTGGTGGTTGTGTGTTTATGCCCAGGAGGCGCTGAGGCTGTGGCGCTGGCTGAACCTTAAGGGAATTTGACAGTTAGCCATCTAGCAAGGCCCCTGAAACCCAGGGCAGATAAGCTCATAAGACGCCATCTAGCAGGCCGCGAGTGGCATCTGCACCTAGAGGTAGTTGAAGGCATCTCTTCTCAGTGGAGCATGCCTTGGGATGGATCTTTAATTACCGCCAAGAACTCTCATTGTCTAGCCTTTTACACTCAAGTGTTTCTACCACAGTGCTCCCTAGGGATTGCGTTCTGTCTTCAGTGGTACTATGGTCTCCTCTTCATATTCTTGCCTCTGCTGCTTCTTTCCTGGGGACTGAAGATCAAGAGGAATTGGTTGTAGTTTATCCTGATAGTCCCGTTCTGGGCTCCGAGGATCTGATACTCTGACGTCCGGAGTCTGAGCATCTGCTACCCAGTCAGTCTATCCCTTTGAGACTACCTACTGTCCCAGTAGCTGGCCCGGGTGCCTCACCTGAACTTCCACAACCTGCACCTCATGCATGGAGATTGACCAGAATCAGCTGAGCGGATTTGTTCTGCCTGAGGAGATGGTGAATGTCCTTTAGGCATCTGTCCACTGCGTCAGTCTATTCTGGACAATGGGCAAAATTTGCAGCCTGGTGTGAGGACTGTCTGGTTGATCTGGTTTAGACTAACCTTTGTGATGTACTTCTGTTTGTCCTGTCTGTAGCCTGGCAAACCTTTGCTGTGGGCACCTTTAAAGTTTGTCAGCCCTTTTGGCACTTTTAAGTTCACCTGATCAGCCCTTCCTGTTAGTCAATAGGGATGCTTTTTTGAAAGGGGTTACATACATCTTTCCTCTAGCGCCTTTTGTTATGCTGCGGTGGGAATTTAATATGGTTCTTACTTTCTTGATGTGCACACCTTTAGAAACTGAGTACAGCTGTTCCTTGAGGCTATTGAGCTGTAAAACTGTCTTCCTCATTGCAACTACATCCGCGCACCGTGTCAGTGAATTGCAGGCACTCTCAGTGCAACTGCCATATACCCCTTTTTCTAAAGTAGCTGGTGCTTCAGACTGAAGAATCATTTCTACCAATGGTGGAATTCTATTTCCGTGTGGTGCAGTCATTCATGTTCCCGGATTTCTTCTCTTCACCACATCCCTGTAAGGAGGAGTGGTAGCACCGGTTGGACCCAAAAGAGCCCTTAGTATTTATATTTATCGGAATAAGCAGCACCAAGTGGAGGACCAACATTTTGTGGTATTCTCTGGTGCTAAGAAGTGAAAGTCCATCTAGGAATGGACCATGTTCCACGTGTCTCATTCTCTGCATTAAATAAAGTAATGCCTGAAGAGGGACATCTGGCTCATTTTACTAGACTTTAGGCTGCCATTATGGCCGTGGCAAGGGGTTTTCCAATGCTGTACATCTTCCAAGTGGCTCTGTTGGGCGTCCAGCCACACCTTCACAAGGCATAACTGTGGAACTCCGATCCTGCTTAGTCCTGCAGAGTTTCCTCTTGTGAAGTCCACTCCTCAGACCTTGCATCTTTTGAGAGGTATTGCTTTGGTATCCATTCAAATGATGTGTAATCTTTAGTTAGAAGTATCAATTAGAAGAAAGTTAATTACCTGCAGCAAAGCTCTCTCAGGTGAATATTCTAATTGCAGACTCTGCACTGATTTGCATCCCTTCCCTTTCTGTGGAGCGGACTTCTACGTATTAATAAGGTTCCTTGTTAGATTCTGCACACTTTTGCGGTTCTCCATCTTTTACAGGCACTTGAAATGGTTTATTGAAACTAACCTCAGCGTGCGGGGGAGGCGTCTATATACTGCTCCCCGCTGTCCCTCCCAGAGAAGCTGGAAGCAAATGGAGAGTCTGAGGATGCCACTTTTTGGCACGCAGAAGCAGTGGCTAAAACGTCTATTTATCATCATGACGCCTGAGGGATTTGAAAAAGGGAGCAGTCTGTAGTTGGAGTTCCACTAGAAAGAAGGTTACTGAAAGTAATTAACTTCTTAGACTCTCTAATCCTAGTGGTACGCAGTCACGAAAAAAATCACTTGTGCTTACAGTCTAATTGTTCTTGACAAGAAATGGTTCACGAATACTGTGATGTATGCCCTGATCTGTCAAGTGTTTTCTAAATGTAAGAGGCTGAGGCAGGAGGGAGGGCAAAATGTTACCAGTGAGGGTGGCAAGGGGGCGCTGGTTGGCATCTCCAATGCATATGGGGAAGCAATGAGATAATGATGATCATTTGAAGCATAAGTGTACACGGGGGAGCAGATAGCTTTGCTTTGTTAAAGACTAAACCTGTCTCAAAAATGTCAAGATGTAGGCACCAGATTTGTGGAATCATCATCTGGGTGTAAAGGTAGGTCATGTTGGAGAGAGATGCTATATGTGCTACAAGAGCTGTCCTCAAACCCATGGAACCTGGGTAAGTGAAGATTCTATATTAGCATCAGGAGTTCTCATTGGTATCATTTCAAAAAATAAGAGGAGAAATCACCGCCTGCAATAAATACAATACCAAAATAGAAATTGGTGGCCAACACGTTTGGTTTGTAATATAAAAAAGTTTATACACAACAGGAAACTACAAAGACGTGACATAGACTACCAACAATAGTGCAATGTGCCCCATGTTAGAGAACCACAAAACCAACCTAGCTGACAGGCCTTTTAGTGAGGCAGAAAAGTATTTGTGTGTTCTTTTAACAACCAGTCTCTAATTGTACTGATAGTCCGTTGGCCATATTAGCCCAGTCGTTTGTTTGTTAATATTGACCGTTATGCTGGATATGAGGGTCTCATCAGGATTTAAAATGATGGGGCACCTGAATAAGCAAGGCCAGCCAAACCCCAGAGAAAACCCTCCCACCCACAAGTACTGTGGGGCAGGCACAAAAGGAGCATCAAATCCTGACATGCAGCAATTGTCACTGTCTGCTGGGCATCTAACCAGGTGTCCAACCAGGTTGCATGCCCAGCCAGACAGTGACAGTCACCGCAGCTGGACTCGATCTCCATACTACGAAAATGTATGTTCGAGGCATATGAGCTGTAGATCATATGCGTTAGCATAGATCGCCATCTGGTGTTGGGCTCAGATGTTTGCACGTTGTTTTTCTTCGAAGAAGTGTTTGTAGTCACGAGGTAGGTGACTCCTCCTTATGGTGATAGTGCGCATGGGCATCAACTCCATCCCCAGATTGTTTTTTTTCCGCCATCGGGTTCGGATGTGTATTGCTGCGCTCCAGTTCGGTATCGTCTTCGAACCCTTTCGACTCGCAATCCTTACCACTCGACGGTATTGTTTTCGATCGCGATTTCCCTTTCGACGCGCATCGTAAAATTCAACAACTTCGATCGGGAACTTTGACGCGGGCCGTAAGGCCTACCCGCGCCGACCACGCCAGCAGTCCATGGAACGGACTCCATTTTAAAAAATGCCCCGGGTGTGGTGCCAAGTTCCCACACACGGACCTGCACGAGGTCTGTAACCTCTGCCTATCCCCGGAGCACGAAGAAATCAACTGCAAGGCCTGTCGATCCTTCCGATCGAAGAAAACGATTCGTGACCATCGGGCTCGACGTCACGAGATACGGCACCAGCCCGGTGCCAGACATCTTCGGAGAAGAGTCTGAATCCCAACAGCCCAGCGCCGAGGAAGAAATCTCCGTATCTGAAGCCGACGACTCTGACATGAAAGAAGTCTTGGACATCACTCCGGCTCAACGAACAGTGAGCAACGAGCCCCAAGTACCCACAAAAACAACAAAGACTCCGGTATCACCTTCGCCCTCCGGCCCAGGTCGACACCGTGAAAGCGTTTCAGATGGCCCGCCCTCGGGCCCGGCTATGAAACATAAGGATAATTCTTCCGGCTCGGGATCGAGCCGGCCCCATTCCAGTGCCGAACCCACATCTTCGCCACCGAAACCCAAGACCAAGCAGGTGCCTGCCGAATCGCTGTCGGCACCGAAGACATCTTCGGCACCGAAAGACGTGGACCCGAAACCACATAAAACTAAAGCTTCGGAGCCCACAACAGCTAAGCCCAAAGCTTTGGAGCCGACATCGGCTAAACCCAAAACTTCTGAGCCGAAACCAGCCAAAGACAAACCTTCGGATCCGAAAACCACTAAACATAAACCTTCGGAGCCTATACCGGTAAAACTTAAACCTTCGGAGCCGACGCATTCCGCACCGAAGGGCTCGGAGCCCATAAAACAAATGGCTCCTCTTAAACCTTCAGAGACTGTTAAAAAGCCCTCTGAATCAAAACAAAAGGACAAAGACACCCCATCCAAAGAACTTCCTCCACAAGACCCTTTGGATCAAAAACAATTACATATTGACCCTAAAACTGGACACCTTCTAGTAACACTTCCTAAAAAACGGAAGCTGGCTCTTCCAGAAGACTACCATATACCTAAGAAGAAAAAAGACAAGGGTACTAACCAGTGGCGGCTGGTGACATTTGAAAGTGGTGAGGGCGTAAAATGATAGTCATACTGCACCGCAGCGAGCGAGCCCGAACAACCTAAGGGGGTTTCGGGGGGGTTCTCCCCCCGAGAAATGTTTGAAAAAAGAGTGGACAAATGGTGCATTTTCAAGCAAATTTGAGAAAGCAGGAAGGTTAATAAAGCAATTGTGAAAGTGCAGTTATTACATTAATAAAGAGATGTCATATAACATAGGTAGCTGCTTATTCAAGCTTTCTTTCACCCCATAGTCCAGCAGGGTCTTGATACAAGACAGATAAGAGAAAAAGCAGTGTGGTCCTCGACCAGGAAGACACTCGTATTTCGTTGGTAAGAAGCAAAAAAGATTGGTCAAATTGAAAACCTGAAATGCAATACGCAATCTAACAATTTGCAAGTCCATCTCATCTATGTTCAACAAGCCATATTTTACCCATGATTGGAATTGTGAATCACCAAATAAACTGAGCCACTGCAATCAAAATCAACCAAAACTGTGGCTCAAGGTTACATATTGGCAGAAACAGTATAAAACAGAAACAGTCTAAATAACTATGAAAGTGACACATAAATATTGACCATGCAACTCAAACTCAGAAATTCCAGATCCAATTCACTACCAAAGCAGGCCTCCCACGTGTCATTTCATGTGGGCTAAGTGCAGTCTACAATGCATGACTTGCCAAAGCAAATTAACATTCTCTCATATTTAAAAATTCCTGTAGCAGACAAAATTTTAAGTTACCCCAAAGCGGGACAAGATTTTACATTCCAACATTCAATGGTCTGTTCCAGTGTCTGATTATAGTAGAGATAACTGTGTACGTATGCTCATACCTATATCTGTCTTACTTCCTATGTCCCTCTTTTTCTCTCTCTAGCTCAACATACTCGTTATACCCCTCTCTCTTTCTGCCACACTCTCTCATTCTGGCTCTGCTTAGCTCCATCTCTCTCTGTTTCACCCCCTCTCTCTCGTTCTCTCTAACAATCCATCGCTTCTCTCTCCCACACACACACACTCACTCTCTCTCTCTCAACATGGCACTTCATCTTTCTTTCAATTTCGCTTCATCTCTCTTGCTTTATTTATCAATCTATTCTCTCTCTTATGTTATCAATTACATCCAGGTTAGTTCCATTACACACCAGGCATGACATTTTGGTTTACAGGTGCGTTCTGTGTCTCTTTTCTCTTTGCTTTCCATTGACTTTATCTCCAAGTATCTGTTTTCTCTCTTTCGAGGCCTGTATCTCTTTCTGTTTTATCTCTATCTACATCCATATTTCTTTAGGTCTCTTTCTCTTCTTTGCACCCTCTTTCACTCTCTGTGTCTGTCTCTTGATTTCTCTCTGCTGTCTCTAGCACTCTATTTGTTCTCTCTGTCCTCCGTAGTCACACTCTTTTGTCACTCGCTTCATATCCTTTATTCCGTCCTTCAGTCGGTCCTCCCTCCTTGAGGCTATCCGTCCGTTCGTCTATCTGCATTAACTAGCTAGTTATTTATCTAACTATAGAAGCCACCCCCCTCTTCTCTACCCCTTCGTCATCTAGCTGTAAATCTACCCATCTCTCCCATCCCCCTACAGTCACAACCGCCCCCCCCCCCTCCCTTTTCGGGTGCTTTATTTGCAAGTCTGCTTTCAAGGCTTCTAGCCGGGTGTGCCCCTATTTGCATGAACAGTTTTACTCCAAGGATGTGTAGCAAGGATGCAGGCTTCCTCGCGCCACCAAATCTTTCTGTGCCTGCTCATAAATCCTTCTGTTCTGTGCAGGTTGCATGTTTGGGATGAATTATGCAGAGCCCAGCCCAGTGCAGACATCAATAAACGCCACTGTCACCCATTTCTGTTATCAAAATGCAGCGCATGTGTCTGCTTGTCCCGTTGGGTAACGGCTGCAAGGGCTGACTCGGTCTGTAGCAGAGCATCAACAGTTTGGACTCCAGGCCGCTCTGTCCCACGTGGGACCTGACCAGGCCCGGCCGACTCGAGTCTCCCAAAGAGGATGTAAGAGGCCCCAAATACGGATTCTCAGCTGCCTATATCATAAATTCAACACTGAATGACTCGCGGACTCGAGCCACCGCAGACAACAGCACCGGGCACTTAACCCTCACTCCTCGCACTTACTTTGCAGTGGCTGCCAGCAATACATTCGTATTGTTTCCTGCTGTCTGTGTTCTTGTTAGTTTCTCCATTCTCTCTCCCCTCTGCTCTTCCCTCCTTTATGTTCCCATCTCTCTGATTGTCACCTTTCACTGGCCTCTCCTCCCTGCTCTCTGCCGGCCTCTCCTCGCTCATCGGCGCAGATCCTCTACCTCAGAAGCAGGCTCTGGAGAGAGCTGGCCCCGGGCTGAGATATGCTCAGACCAGCTCCTGACCCTATGTCAGCGCTGATGAATTACTGAGCTGTGCATGAACATTTTATGTCGTCTAAGAGATTGTTAAAGCAAATCACAGATAAAGGAAACATCAGACAGCACGTACCCGCAAGCACACTTCAAGTGCACTTCAATCCCGGCCGTAGCAGCCAGTGACCGCTGCAGTCAAGAGTATCAACCGCTGTGCTGCACTGCAAAAACCGTGCATATGCACAATGCCACAGTGCGCACTGTAAACTAAGTTCAACATTCTGCGGGTGCATAACATGCAGCCACACTGCACCTTTTCTTTGCATACAACTCCGGTCCAAGTGGCCCCACATACTCACAGCTACAGTCAGTCAATCTGCACTGTACACATTATACACTGACTGCAGCAGCGCACCATCTGCACAGTGCAGGCACCATGCCCATAGAGAACTACAGTGTATTTGCCCCGCACCATACACTGCTGCACTGCAGTACAGCCACCCTGCACACCTACAATGTGCCCGCCCGGCGGAAAGATACATTGCAGTGCATTGAAACTGCACATAAACAGCGCTACATTGCTGCCGGCCACGAAGCACTTACTGAACACATCCATACAGAGCATCCGCAGGGCACATACAGGACACACAGCTGCACTGCAATACTCCATTCCCAAACAAGCAGACGTCGGATCTTCTTGAAAAAGAAACCCACATACAAAGACCTTGCAATAACCCAGAATCAGTAAGAAAACGGTAGTACTCACACTAGTGCACGCAGTGGAAATCCTAGAACGCCGAAATCCGGGATGATAATACTGTGCAGTGGGTCAGTGCAACAAGAGACATGACAACGCAACAAGAGAAAGGACAGTGCATCGAGAGTCAGGGCAGCACAACAGACAGTAGTGCAACAAGAGACAGGGCAAAGCAACAGTAGTCAAGGCAGTGCAATGAGAGATATGGCAGCGAAAAAAGACAGGGAAGTGCAACAAGACACAAGGCAACCAACAAGAGACAGCACAAGAGACATGGCAGCGCAACAAGAGAAAGGGCAGCACAACAAAGGAAAGGAGAGCACAACACGAAGCAATGCAGCACAACAAGACTGGGCAGCACAACATGAGAAAGTGCAGCACAACAAGAGACAGGGAAGTGCAATAGGGGAAGGGCAGTCCAACACGCAGGACAGATTAGTAAGAGACAGGGAAGTGCAAAGACAGGGCAGACCAACAAGATGGGTGACAGTCTAACAGCTGGTGCAGAGATGCAAGAAGCAGAGCAGTGTAAGAGGCAGGACAGCGTAACAACAAACATGGCAGTACAACAGACAGAGTAGCACAACAACAGACAGGGAAGTGCAGCAGGCAGGGCAGCGCAACGAACAGGGTAATGCAGGGCACATGAGGAGACAGATAAGCAGAACCAGAGTGGACAGTGCAACAGCCAGTGCAACACCTCACAGGGCAGGGTAACGCAAAGACAGTGCGACATGCAGGGCTGTGCGCAACAACACAGTGCAGCAGAAACATAGAGGCCAGTGCAACAGACTAGATATCGCAACAGACATGACACCACAACAACGCACGTGGCAGCGCAGCAACTGACAGTTCAGGGCAACAACCAGGGGGCGCAACAATATATAGGGCAGTGCAACATACAGTGTGGCAAAATAAACGAGAGGTCGATGCCACAGAAACACAAGAAACAGGTCAGCACAAGAGAAAGGGGAGTGCAAACAGAGTCAGGGCCGACTAAACACAGACAGCACACTGCAACAACCAGATCATTACAACAATATGCAGGCTAGTGCAACAGAGACGGCAGCACAACCACGGGCAGGGCATGCCAACAGACAGGAGACCGCAACAACAGATAGGGGAAATATGCCTGTGAGTGGACTGTCTGTGCGACGGGGACCTTGGCACATGCTCTGTTTAGAACACTGTGCACAGATGGCATGCTATGACATAACAGGGATTCTGGTAAACATGATACTACTAGAGATACCTCGTTCTGTAACACAGCAATACAATGGTTGGTTTGGCTAATGAGTGACATACACAGTGTATCGACAGGCTACCTTGGAAAGTTACAAAGAGGAGACCTCCTTAATTTGCTTCCTCGTGGGGACACAAGTATTACATCTTATAGTCCTACAGACACCACAGTTTATGCTTCATTTACAATGAATTTCCCAAAATGGAAAAACATATAATCTTGTTCGCATAACAGAAGCCTGCAGGATTATTCTGCAGTTACGAAGGGCTGACAATACAAGCTGACTGCGGCCTAGTAATGAAGACAACGGAATCACATTTAAAACCCGCCTACACTCCCCTCATAAAGCACTCCGAGACCCCACCTTTCACCCGCAGTTGGAGAAAGGCGCTAGAGATGTTTCTAAGATAAAATAACCCTTAAAGTTACAAACCGATTCCATGGGAGCCCAACATGCAAACTGCGCCGACCTTGTCCCATGGGGTTACTGCTGCTCATAAACACGCAGGAGAGCCAGGGTCTTATGCAACTAAGACATCTTGTCTTAAGTGACGTGAAGCTACAAGAGTCTACAAGTGCTCGTCGTAAAAGTAGTTACTATGACCTGCATCACTCTGACTCGTCCTAAGCACGATGACATCACAGAAACCTGAGACAGGCTGCAGAGGAGAGGAATGTGGAATAGCCCAGGCATGTGATAGAGAAAAGTAAAAGACATTTTATTCGACTTCAATCCATTCATTTAGGTACAATGTGTGAAATTGATAAAAGTGCAAAGGGGCCAAAACTCAAAGCACAGCAGCAAGCTAGATAAAGAGTATTTTTAGCACCACTGCCGGCTATGGCGCTTCCTCCTTTGTCCTTACAAATCCTACCTACACGTGTTCTCGAAAAGCCTCTAAAATTGTCTTTTGAAAACCAGCAATCCAGGATGCCAGAGGAAGGTAATTAAGGTGTGACAAAAATACGATTGGATTCTGACAGCCGGGCCTGACAATAAAACTTTTGGCAAAGGCAAGCGTGTTTTTAACAGCGGTAATAACGTGATGTTTAATTTCATAGCAATTGTGAGTGTGTTCTTTGGTGACAAACCGACTCAATGGAAGGCTGATAACGTGGCAGGTTTCTTTCACGCCACACAGGTAATGATAAAATGTCCTGTAAACGAAGTGCGGCGGCTGGCATGAACATGTGTACCCAGCCAGATCACTTAGCGATTGGAAAAGCCAGCACAGGCTCGCTGCTCGCAATGGTCGCGTGGGGCCAAGGGGGGGGAGGGGGTTAAAAATAAAGTTAAAAAACCTACCTGACCGGGTCCGCGACCGTGCCGCCTCTGCTGTGTGCTTCTGGCCCGGAGTCCGCGTTGGCGCCTTTGTGGGTGAGTGGCTGGTGGCAACCCCTCTCAGCCAATCCAGACGCTGCTCCAGCAGCACCAGGATTGGCTTGAGCAGGGACTGTCCCCGCCCATAGGAGACCGGGGGCTGCGGCCACTGGCCAGTAGCAGCCCTCGCTCGCTCTCCTAAGGCACTGCAGGCTAGTACTAGTGAGCATGTTCGGGCTGGGTCAGAAAATGACCAGCCCAAACCCGAACATGCGCACTGGGCCTGCCCTGCTGCTGTCAATCAAACATGAACAAACCCAACCCTGCAGTGCTGCAGCCCCACCCCCTTCAGCGTCCTGACTGACTCCGCGGCGGCCAGATTTCGAATCAGTCAGTCAGGACGGTGATTTTGAAGTTAACGTCGACGAGGAAGAATGTGGCATTAGTGGGGCAACGCCCCCAATGGACGCACCGCCACTGGTACTAACCCCTCTCCCCCATATATACCTCCCTCTCCTCCACCTTTTAATCCAAACTTATTGATTTCACCATCAAACTCACCACCACCACCTTTCTCACCTGTACCACAGGATGACAATGATTGGGACGGGGGATGGGGATGACACTGAGGACAACATACCACAGGACACAGACCCCTGGGATGATTACGATAAAGAGTCGGATCATAATATTGACCCCGATCTATATCCCTCCAGACCATCACCACCCGAAGACAATATTGGCTTCGCACAGCTTATTAATAGAGCTGCCCAGTACCATGGGGTGGAACTACAAACTAATCCCCTAGAGGAGGATTTTTTAGTGGAAACATTCGCTCCCTCCCAAAAATCCACTAATACTTTGCCCATGCTCAAAGGCATGATAAAACACGCCAACAAAGTTTTCAAAGACCCTGTTAGGGCTAGAATACTTACGCCAAGGGTGGATAAAAAATATAAAGCCGCTCCTACAGACCCAGTTTATATCAGAGGACAGGTACCCTTAGATTCTCTTGTCGTCTCTAATGCACGCAAAAGAGCTAATTCGCAAGCTACAGGCAACACTCCTCCTCCTGACAAGGAGTCAAAACTTGTAGACGCATCAGGCAAAAGAATAGCATCACAAGCTGCTAATCATTGGCGTATTGCCAATGCCTAAGCTCTATTAGCGCGCTATGATAGAGCTCACTATGACGAGCTGGAAAAACTAATGCAGCATTTACCAGAACAATATAAAACAAAAGCTCTTGACCTCATTCAAGAGGGTAAGCTTATTACAAACACTTCTATAAAATGCGCCCTCGATACGGCTGATACAGCATCTCGTGCCATTAACACCAGCGTTTTACTACGTCGGCACGCTTGGCTTCGAATCTCCGGATTCAAGCAAGAGGTACAGTCGTCAATACTTAATCAGCCTTTTGATCAGGAACATCTTTTTGGGCCAACAGTCGATTCTTCACTAGAAAAAATGAAAAAAGACAGACTGCCAAATCCATGGGGGCCTTGCAACTACCTTCTAATAGAGGCTCCTTTCGTCGCTCCTTTTACAGGGGTGGCTCAAAAACAACTGCGTCAGAAAATACCTCCTCCTCTTACAAAAGTCCCAACCAATCTTCCTCCTCCAGAGGATATTTTCGAGGAGGATACAGAGGAAATAACAATAAGGGAAGAGTCAGAGGTAACTCCACCCGCACTTCCCCTGCCACCAAACAGTGACTTCCCTCCACTACCCCCGATCATTCCACTCCTGTCGGGGGACGTCTCTCACAGTTCCTACCTGTCTGGAATTCCATCACATGAGACAAGTGGGTAAGACCAATTATCCAGTATGGTTCTTGCCTGGAACTTACCTCCACTCCCCCAAATATTCCTCCCAATCCTCAGAACATCGCACCATCCTACAAAAAGAGGTTCTCTCCCTGTTACAAAAACATGCAATAGAACCAGTCCCCTTAACTCATCAAGGGACAGGGGTTTACTCTCTATTTTCTGATTCCAAAAAAGGACGGCTCTCTCAGGCCAATATTAGACCTCAGACAGCTCAACCTCTACATTCAGTCAGATCATTTCCACATGGTCACCCTCCAACAGGTGCTCCCATTGCTTCAGCAAGGCGACTTTCTTTCCACTTTGGATTTAAAGGACGCCTACTTCCACATTCCTATTCACCCCGCTCACAGGAAATATCTCAGGTTCGTGGTGGACGGTCAGCACTACCAGTTCAAAGTCCTCCCGTTCGGGGTAACCACAGCACCCAGAGTTTTCACCATGTGTCTAGCAGTAGTTGCAGCTCACTTAAGAAGACAACACATTCATGTGTTTCCTTATTTGGACGATTGGCTCATAAAGGCCAACTCGCAACACAGCTGTGTTCAACACACACACAAAACTATTCAATTGCTTCACCACTTGGGATTCACTGTAAACCTCACCAAATCCCACCTCCAACCGTCCAACACACAAATATATCTAGGAGCTACAATAGACACTTCCAAAGCTCTAGCATACCCCAACCCAGTCAGGATACGCAACATGCTGTCACTAATATCACAATTTCAACCTCAACACTCATTACCAGCTTGAGTGGTCATGCAGTTAATCGGGATGATGGCCTCATGCATTCTAATCGTCCCTTATGCAAGACTCCAAATGCGTCCTCTGCAAGAATGTTTAGCACGTCAGTGGAACCAGGCTCAAGGCCTGTTAACAGATCTGGTGTTGGTAGACGACCGCACCCATCGCTCTCTGCAGTGGTGGAACACACAAAACCTTTCCAAAGGGCGGCCTTTCCTCGACCCGGTTTCACAAATAGTGCTAACAGCAGACGCATCGCTCACCGGCTGGGGAGCTCATCTTCAAAATCATACCATTCCAGGTATGTGGACTCTACAACAAAAACAGTTCCACATAAATCACCTAAAACTGCTGGCAATTTTTCTAGTATTAAAAACCTTTCAAGTCCACCTAGTACGCAAAGCTGTCCTAGTCCGTACCGACAACATGACAGCAATGTACTATATACTAAAACAGGGAGGGACACACTCCCTACAGCTCTCGCGACTAGCTCAAAGCGTATGGAGATGGGCCATACCTCAAAACATATATCTCCTTGCCGAACACCTTCCAGGAGTAGACAATCACATTGCAGATCTGCTCAGTCGTCAACGACAACAGATCCACGAATGGGAATTACATCCTCAAGTTCTCCTCCCATTCTTTCAAATGTGGGGCTACCCAGAAATAGATCTGTTCGCCACACACCACAACGCAAAATGCCCAAACTTCGCGTCCAGGTATCCACACCCGTTGTCCAAAGGCAATGCGCTATGGATAAACTGGTCAGGGACATTTGCTTACGCTTTTCCGCCTCTCCCGCTCATTCCATTAGTGGTTCGGAAGCTTCAGCAGCATTCACTCACAATGATCCTAGTTGCTCCCACATGGGCTCGAGAACCTTGGTTCACAAACCCTTTTGGAGCCATCTGTAGTTCCTCATCAAAAACTACACCTCTCACCCAAGCTTCTCACTCAGAACCATGGAGAGATAAGACATCCAGATCCCACTCAACTCAACCTTGCGATCTGGTACCTGAAATCATAGAGTTTGGCTACCTTAATCTCCCGCCAGACTGCATGAACGTCATTAAAGAAGCTAGACGTCCTACCACAAGAGCATGCTACGCAGCAAAGTGGAAACGATTTGTCATTTACTGTACAAACAATCAAATCAATCCATTAGATGCGTCCATTCAAAACATCATCTGCTATCTCTTACACCTACAACGCTGTAACTTAGCATACACATCTATACGATTGCATCTCGCTGCAATAGCCGCTTATCTACAAAACAGACCACACTTGTCTTTGTTTAGAGTGTCCGCTATCAAAGCATTTATGGAAGGACTCAAATGAAACATTCCTCCTAGAGTTCCACCCTCTCCAGTTTGGAACCTTAACATTGTCCTTACAAGACTTATGGGCCCACCGTTTGAGCCTATGCACAAATGTGAACTACAGTTCCTCACTTGGAAGGTAGCCTTCCTTATAGCCATCACATCTCTTAGAAGAGTTGGTGAGCTCCAGGCACTAACCATACAAGAACCATTTTTACAAATTCATCACAACAAAGTGGTTCTTAGGACAAATCCAAAGTTTTTACCTAAAGTTGTCTCTGCCTTTCACCTTAATCAGTCTGTTGAACTACCGGTGTTTTTTCCCTCAACCAGACTCAGTGGCAGAACGTGCTCTTCACACACTGTCAAAAGAGCAATACTTTATTACATTGAAAGAACTAAATCTTTTAGGAAAACCAAACCACTCTTTGTTGCTTTTTCCCCACCGCATAAAGGCAATCCTATTTCAAAAACTGGTATTGCACGATGGATAGTTAAATGCATCCAAATATGCTACATTAAAGCCAAGCGCACATTAACTATTCCCCCTAGAGCGCATTCCACACGCAAACTGGGTGCTTCTATGGCATTCTTGGGGAATATACCCTTGGGTGACATCTGTAAGGCTGCAACTTGGTCTACACCTCACACATTCACAAAACACTACTGTGTAGATGTGCATGCAAAACAACAAGCTAGTGTGGGCCAGGCTGTCTTAAGAACACTTTTTCAAACTACTGCAACAGATGCACGTCAAACACCGCTGGGAAGATAACTGCTATATAGTCTATGCTAACGCATATGATCTACAGCTCATATGCCTTGAACGGAAAATGCTACTTACCCAGTAAGCATTTGTTCTTGGCATGTAGAGCTGTAGAATCCTATGCACCCACCCGTCTCCCCGGGGCCTTTATCTGCTGCAGTATTATCTTACTTGGATACAACACACAGGACATCTCTTTCTATTCTTACTAACTCCATCATCACCCTTTATGGCAAAACAATCTGGGGATGGAGTCGATGCCCATGCGCACTATCACTGTAAGGAGGAGTCGCCTACCTCGTGATTACAAACACTTCTTCGAAGAAAAACAAAGTGCAAACATCTGAGCCCAACACCAGATGGCGATCTATGCTAACGCATCTGAATCTACAGCTCTACATGCCAAGAACAGATGCTTACTGGGTAAGTAGCATTTTCCTTTTAACAACACATGTATCAAACAGCTACTGCGGGTCTTGGTTACTCTTACTCGGGGGGGGGGGGGGTTTATTACGACCACCCTGAGCAAGTACAATAGTATCCACTGACGAGTGACTTCCCCCAGCACCCTGTTTAGGTTGAGCTAGAATTTACTTATCCACATAGGGTACAGGCTGTTATGATGCCCATCATCTTTTTAGTTCCAGATGAGGCTTTTATCCAGCCAAAGGGTCAAAGCACCGTCGACAAGATTAACAAACGAGCAACTCTGCTAATATGGACAATATACGTTTTGTTAAAAGAACTCACAAATACTTTTTTGTCTCACTGAGGCTCTGTCTTCTATGCTTGTTTTGTGTTTTTTTTTTTCCACATTGGTCACATTGCGCTATTGTTGGAAGTCTAGGTCAAGTCTTGGTAGCTGGAAAATTGTGGATAAACTTTTTATATAACAACGCAAGTGTGTTGGCTGCTAATTTCTATTTTGGTATTGTATTTATTGCATGAGGTGATTTCTCTAATGAGAAAATGTTTTGAAAGGATACCAATGAGAACAGCTGCTGCTATTATAGAATGTTGGGGAGATATGGCAGATTGGAGTGAAACTTGCAGGGACAAGGAGGCAGGTGAGCAGGGGGTGAGAGGAGAGCCTCTTGCAGAAAACTAAAAACATCAGGGAGCAATTAAGATCAAATAAATCGTGGGAGACCTATTCAAACACACGAGCTGCAAATAGCATCACATTTCAGTGCAATTATTGAGACCCGTTAGCCACCTGATGGAGTTTTTTTTGTTTGGTTTTTTTTGCAGTCCACAGAGATAAGATTGATTTGGTTTTTGTCTCTTTCCTGTTTCTTTGCGATTAGTTTGCACTGGCAAGAAACCACACAACTTGAATGTTTGTGCTGTGAATGAATCTTGGGTAGGGAGGGAATGTTATTGTAATATAGTATATTGTAATGCCCTTTGTGACAGCAGTGACAGCTAAGAACTATTATGCCTGGTGTAGCACAATGTTATTCTAAGGAGATTCCTTCTCTTTATGCCCCTTATTTGCAAATCTCCCCTGAAAAGGTAGGGGCAAAATGTTGGTTCAGTACACCCCAAAATAAAAAAAAATTAAAAAATCCCGCCCTTAAAATACTTTGCAGATCACTGGCCATGAGGGTGACACGTGACTACTGCAATCAGAAAACGGACTGGCTGGTACAAAATGATTTCCTTTATCAAGTACAGTCTGTCTGGAACCTTTACATTAAATTCCTTCTGTGCTCTTTTAAAAATGCTTTAATTATCACTTTATTCTAAATGTGTAATGCTGTGTTTATAGACTTCTTAGAGTAGCAGCATCAGAAGGGTACGCAGAGGTTACTTGGAACAACCGTGGGGGTTGAGGCCTTTTACTCCTGTTGTCCTGGGGCCCTTCCTATTATGGATCCCGAGCAACTGTACCAAGCATGTCTTCTGCACTTAACTCTCAGTGGTAGCTGTGGTCGAGCAGTCAAAGGTTCCTTTGGGGGCATGGGATGGTTGGCAACTGGGGATACAGATTAGTGAATAAGGTTCGTAACTCAAAGAGCTCTCAGCAGCAATAAATAACTGTCCAACCAAATACTTTTAATAATAAAAATAAGCATTTTATTTCTAACGTCTAATCCATGGGTACTCACAAACATTTTCCCATGGGCCAAAACGTTTGGTCTATGTTGTGCCCGAGGGTCGCATTGATGCCAGCGGGATGGCGGTTGGGTGAGGGGCTTGGGGCAGGTTTGGTGGTAAGGTAGGTGTAGGCGAAGCAAAGGATATACATCTAGTGGCTGAATTGGGAAACAATGTAAAGCTAGAAAACGGATTAATCCTGGCTTCCCCACTTTTCCAAATTGTGCCTCCTGTCATATGGGGTTGCTGCATCAGTGTTACACAAGGCTTCGGCCCTTACCACAGCAACCCCTCCTGGCATTTAGAGTCGCCGCAACGGTGCCACACAGACCTATTTACTTGCGACAAGGCATTCTTGCCACGGTGGCCCTCTCCTAGCATATGGAGGTCACCGTCTTAAGTCTACGCATGGGTAACGGCCCAATCGGTGCAACAGCTGTCTCCTCATGCCAGGACTCCACTCGACAGGGCTCTCCACTGGACCTCGTTCCCTCAAACGCTCTCCTCTTTATGACCGGGCACACTGGTCTTGGCAAGCAGGCAGGCCCTGGTGCACCAGAGCAGGTGATTTTTGTTTCCCTGAGTGAAGTCCCCTCACCAAGCAGGGAGACTAGCAGGCCTTACCTACCTGCCCTCCACCTCGCCGCCCCCTCCCCTCCCCCCTGCTTCCGGAGTCCTGGTCACAGGCAGAAGTCTCGCAGAGCTTCGCCTCCTCACACAGCCCGTCTGGCTGCTTGGCAGATGACAATTTTTGGGATCTCAACCTCCCCTTCTTATAGTTCATTTCCAGACGCCAACTGTGATTTAGGGTCTGGGTCTTTAAAGTTTTATGTTGGGGTTCTGCTTATTTAAAGTACATCTTCTCTTAAAGCAGTCTGTCACAGTAGGAGAGACTCCGAAGCGGATAGTCCCACAACACAGGCCTTGGGAGTGACTAGAATTCACACATGGATGTCGGTCACAGTGATATGTGCATCAAAAGATTAATCTCGGGCTCCCAGTCCCACTCTGTATGATTGCCGTATCAGCCCCATCTCCTTCATGAGATGTGTCCTGGCACTTCGTTGTGATCTATCAACGAGTCAAAGAGCATCCTTTGAAGTGTACAGGGGGAGAGTCTCTCCATTCTCCCATGTGTCGCACTCTGCTCCCAAGAATGCAGCACTACACAATCTCTCTGGGGGATTCCTCTACCTCCTTATGTCTTCACCAGGCAGACCAGGGCCTCCCAAAATAGAATCCATGGAATCCAGGGTGCTCCACCTCCATGTATTGTACCACCACAGGCAAACATACCCTCTGCACACATGCACCCTGTGCGCCCGGCAAAACTTTACACCCTTCATGTACTGTACTTCTCGCAGGTACACATACACCCAGTACGTGCACTCACAATACATGCACTGCATAGCGCTACACCGTTCATGTACTGATCTCCTCACAGTTACATATACACTCAGTACATGCACTCATTATGCATGCACTGCACAGCTCTATTCCTGTACAGTAACCTTCCCAGGCACACATACATACAAGCAGTGCAGAGTCACCACTCCTGCACTGCACAGCACTTATCTACCTGATGTAGGCCAAGGGTGAGTTAAGCACACAGCAGCTGGACTTTTAAAAAGTGAGTGAGCCTGTAGGTGTCACTCCAGTGACTGGGGGTGAGTGCTTGCAATGTTCAACACTCCGTCCATCATCCCCTTTGGTTTTGCTAAGTTCGCCCTAAGTTGGCAGGGTATGCCCAGACGTGGGTCCCTTGCTCACTTTGCCACTGGATTCAAGATAGCCTGGCTGATGAGGGTTATGAACCCGAAACCGGTCCCAGGATGCTTGTTTCCGGTCCAGGGAAGACATGGCTTGGCAGTTCGGGCTGGACTGTTCCCATGAGGCACAGGGTCAGACTGATTTGCATATGGCCATGTCTGAACTGGGGTGGCGGAGTGAGCTAAAGAATGATGATGGATTAAACCCAGATCAGTTGACTGGGGGTGAGTGCCTGCAATGTTCAACACTCCGTCCATCATCCCCTTTGGTTTTGCTAAGTTCGCCCTAAGTTGGCAGGGTATGCCCAGACGTGGGTCCCTTGCTCACTTTGCCACTGGATTCAAGATAGCCTGGCTGATGAGGGTTATGAACCCGAAACCGGTCCCAGGATGCTTGTTTCCGGTCCAGGGAAGACGTGGCTTGGCAGTTCGGGCTGGACTGTTCCCATGAGGCACAGGGTCAGACTGATTTGCATATGGCCATGTCTGAACTGGGGTGGCGGAGTGAGCTAAAGAATGATGATGGATTAAACCCAGATCAGTTGACTGGGGGTGAGTGCTTGCAATGTTCAACACTCCGTCCATCATCCCCTTTGGTTTTGCACAGGTTAAAAAGTACCTGTTCACTCCTACTGATCACTAAATAATATGCTGCCACCACCACGCTTGTGCTGCTTAACTCCTGGTGAAGGCAGTAGCCTTCCACCATAATGAGGGTATCGCTTTGGGTACCCCTACCAACACAACTGCAATCCATGAGACAGGCCTATGTCATGGTGCACACACATGACCCGTGTTTGCCTAAAACAAAAATCAGCATTAGGGATCCAGACAGCAGTATAGTTAGGCATTCGGAACAGGCGTACACGTCCATCACTACGCAGAGGACATTTCAGTCCCAACAGGCAGGAAAGTACACATGTAGTGTTTTCCCTCTCTTACCCTTTATAGCTAGACTACTCTTTGTTTACTTCCTTCATAAATGTGGCTTTCTGGAGTCAGGGAAGGTTTATATGATCAGTTTTGTCAGGTTGCCTTACTAATGAATTGCACTTCCGATATAATTTTCTGTGGGTGTTTTCTATGAGTGTTCGGATTTGAGCCTTTCTTAAAAGTTGTTATATAGAATTATTGAAAGTTTTAAACCCATCCTAAACTTTAGAATTCTCTATTTTCTGAGTTTAATACACTTTACACAGCTATGCTTTGAGTCTGTTTACTAGTTTGTTTTCCGTTTATGACTGTATGTTTTCATTTGTTCAGGTTATGGAAAATGCTCATTTGGAGGCAATATTAATCCTGGGAGAGGCGTTCAAATCGGATGTACCATTCAATTTTGGGTCCCAGAGTACCACGGAGCGGATCCACCGCCTAATACCGGTTATGTTGAAACACCGTCTCATCCCTCCACCTGAGGAAACCTACTCTCTGCACCGAAAGATGGGTGGCTCCTTCCTCATCTGCTCCAAGCTGAAATCCGAGATCCCATGCAAGAACATGTTTGAGGAGGCTTATAAAAAGTACTGGGACGGCAGAGATGATAAACCGGAATAGCGAGTCCATCGATGTGTGCGTGTTGAGACCCGCGTTATACAGAGATGCTACATAGTATACTATACTATCGGCAATGTCCTTCTGACTGTTTCGAGGTGCACTAAATCATGTGTCCCAGATGCTGCAGTAGAGGATTTTAAGAGAAGTATTCCCCCTACAGTGCCTATGTGTATTTGCTGCAGTTCTGCTGACTTTATGGTAGTCTCGAGTTAATGAAGTTGTATTAACTAATGAATTCCCAAACTGTAAGTTTTTATTCTTCCTGGCACTGTAAAGGACTTTAACATGATTATTGAAGCAAAGCTATTGCAAATTGTATGCAGATTTTACAGTGATTATGGATTTCCATGAGAAGATATTTTGCTTGAGGGAAGTACTGCAGGAAAAAGAACATATTTACTGACTGGTATTCTACTTAAAACTTAGGTTTTTACTTATTTGTATGCTTTTCTCTCAAGGGCAGAGTTAAAATGTAGGCTTATTAATGTGAACTCAGCATAGAAAACAGATACTGATAAAATCAATAAAATCTTTTCTTTTGTTTTTTTTGGCAAAAGCCCAATTTTTGTACAAACCAACAAATAGTGTGGCTTCCAAAAGGTATTTAAAAAAAACTAGGATACAGCTAGGAATTTTATGGCTTTTGGTTTATCAGATGTAAATAGAAATCATTTTATGTTTGCATTTTTGTGTTGAGGTGGTCTATCCAGAACCACCCTTTTATGGCAGGGTACTGGTGACTCTTCCAGAAGTATACTAATCGATACACACTCCCTCCAGACCCACTAATTCAATGGATTATATAGGGTAAATCTAAAAGAGGAACGACTTTCTGATTGTTTTGAAGTCCTACTCGTACATTGACCCGGCATATAATATAGAGTGAGTGGTTATCTGTTTATATGCTCTGGTGAATCGATCTCATTGACAGTAGAAAGCTTTAATCTCGACTTGTGCCAAAAACTTAGATGGATATTGTATATATGCTAGGGAACATGGCAGCTGTCATTTTGTGTTGACAGTTGAATGTATATGAATAGGGAAAAGAGGAGCTGTAACTTAGCATCAGTTTTGGGTCTCCAAAAAGCGTGAAGTTTTCATTAAAACTATCAATCTAAGTGAACTGCTGGTGATGGTGCTTGCTTGCATCACATTGTGCAGTGAATGCTGCACCATGGAGGTTTTGTTCTGATGAAATGCTATTTTTTCTATTTAGATTTCTTTATCTCCTGAAATCCTCTTTTCTGGTCTTTGCCATCTCAATTCTTCCACTGCCTAAGGAGGCTGTGGATGTAATCTTAAAAGATAGATGAAAATGTCCTGTTTCTCTTTGCTTATTGAATCAGTCTGCAGTAGTGCACAGGTGTTCTTCCATACCAATGAATAAGTTTCTGAACTCTTGATTTTATTGGGATGGTGGATTGTAATTGAGCGCCCAGCAGTCCAATTGTTGGGTTTGAAGTTCTCACCAAACCTTGGATTACTTTTGTATCCTATCATTGACTGTTTTCCCTTTGTACCTACTACATGTTTGTTTAGCAGGTTCTCTGCAGAGCACTACATCACTCGTGCATTTCTTGTTTTTTACCAGAGATGCAGAATTTTATAGAAGTCCTTGTTCTATCCTGGAAGGTCCTTTTTCCTGGCTACTCAAGGAGATTGTCTTGGCTCCTTCATTGTATTGTAGGACCAATACAATCTTTTTCAGCTCTACATGTGTATGACTGGCTTGAAGGATGGCAACATACCTTTACACCTCTTTTATCAAGTATAGAGACTCCACGACAAGCCGTTTTTATAAATGGTTGGCCATGGAAGGTGATGGCTACGTTTTGGAGAAAGTGGTGTTCTGCCTGCCTAAACAATCTTTTGGCAAGACCAATATATTCTGTGTTTATTTCTGCCCCATCATTGGGCGTGGATTGTACTTCTCATTTGATTTATTTGAATATATAGGCTGAGTTCAAAATCTGCATGTACGCAGAATAATCTCAAATTAGCCTTTAATGCTGCAAGGCAGACTTGCTTAATGCCGTCCACCTGTTTGATTGTCAATGTCCTACTCTTGACTTTTTTCATAGCTACTAACTGGTGACACCATGTTATGTGATGTTCAACCAGTATCGGATTTGCTTTTACCAGAAATCTTTATTATAGCCTCTATTAGTGGAGATCTGCAAGCTTTTAATTTGCTAATAGCTCAACATGATATCTGTTGAAACTCATTCTAGCATTTCTTTCCATAGTCCACATACCTTTTCAAAGTATCCTGCTGTTTCATAGACTTTAATTGGAGTGAACGTTTAACATGTCTCTCCTTAATTTAAGCTCATAACGAACACTTGTGTAGTTATTCTTAATGGAGAAGTGTGCACCCAAATTGTGGTTTAAATTGCAGTTTTATCCATTTCTGCAGTGGAAAAGTGAGCAGTAATAGGTAATGGCATTGTGGCATTTTCCTCTTTATTCTAATTTGTCACCCTCTTGGGCAGTGTAATGATTTAAATGATTGGTAAAGTGGGAAAATAAAGAACTGCTAAAAGTTAAGTAAGATGTTCTTTCTTCCTGTCGATGGGGCATTTCAAGGTTTTGCTTCAACGAAAGGTTGTACTGCGCACAATTTTAAATGATGTAAGTCACATAGGCAAAGAATGTATTTTTGGAAGGTTTTTGTACAATTATTGTAACATTATGGATCTTGATTTCAATTAAAAAGTACTTATGAAAAAGTTTGCCTGGTGTATTTTATCAAATTTATAGTAGCACTGCTTACATTTCATTTTAATTGCAGTTTAAACTCCTTTTGTATTTCTTTGTTAAAATTTGTTTAATTTATTTTGCCACTTCATTTATGAGAAGGAAACCTTAAAAACATAAAAAGTAGTGCAAATGTAAGAGAAGAAGTTAGGCATGGGTGATTAACATTGTTTGTTGGCTTGTTTTTTGTAATTGAGACCGTAATTCTATATGACCACTGAGTTGTACTTCTAAATTGTTTGTCCTCTTTCGTTTTTGACTTACCTGGGATTGTTGTGAACCCCTATTGTTTCATTTTTGGGATTATCTGAGCCCATTTTCTCTGCTGGCTATGAAGAGTGTCTTCCATATGTGTGGAGTTTACTTCTTTTGATATTGAGGGTGGGCAACTGTTCTCGGTTTGGCCTCTTCTTGTGTTGTATGAGGCAGCCAGAGATCCCAAGACATTTAGTGTCCACATAATAAATCCAAGGTTTCTGACACTGGTGTCAAGTAATGGTGGTTCTCCAAGCTGTGGCAATCACAGTAAAGAGGGCAGTTCCAACAACATGCAGTGCAAGTGAGGATTTTGATTAAGTTAAGGTGGTCCTGGCTCATTCCATTTCCATGTGTCATCAGGCATTGTCCCAGAGTGTAATGTTTGGTGTTTGAGACTTTTGTTAGTCCTGAAATGATTTGGCTGCAGGAATAGTTGGAGCAAATTAAAATGAACTGATTAGCTGCGCTGTGAGCAGCAGAGATCAAATCATGGAGCCTTGTGGAACACCTGAGTGTACTTCAGGCGGGATGTGCTTCAAGCAGGATGTACTTTAGGGGGGTGAGTGTGATGAGAGGTTGAACATCTGAATCTTACATGAATAAAAGGTGGCTTCTTTCCTTGGGTGCCCTTTTGGTTCTGTTGGCAGAAAAGCATAGGTTGGGCACACAGTGTTGAAAGATGCTGAGAGATCTAAAGGTAGGACGGCAGTTTCCCCTTTTTGATTAGCGGTTGTTTTTACGCCTTCCCACGGGGACATCATTCCACACAATGTGGATGCCAACTTCGGCCTGTGACAGCGATTTTTCACTTTAATTAAATGTTATCTTCAATGAAACCAGAAACTTGCAAAGAAGCCAAGAATAATCCTTTAAAAGGTTTTGGTAGTTTCCTTTGTTAATAGCGTGTGATTTTAGTGAAAGGATTTGATGTAAGATGATTTCAGGTTATAAATGAACTGTACCATTTTGAGTGGGGGAGTTAATCATGGTCCAGCTAATGTATGTTGTAAGCGTCCATTGGAGAGTCTGACATTGTGCAGGGCTTTACAAGGTCGTGAATTCAGTTGCCAACACAGCAAAGAGAGAACATTAGTTGATGCTGGAATTGATCGTGTCCGTTCATAGATCAGACGGTCACGTTGCATGTAGAAGCGGTACTTCAGACCATAGGAATGAGTCAAGTTCTCTTAAGGTGTGATGTCTCTCTTGATACCATCCCGGAATTCTGACAATTCCTTGGAAGTGCACTCTGCCTTAGTAATGTGTATGGAACTAAAGCTTTGCGGTTTTCCTTGATGGAATCTCTATGAATTTGTGTTAAAAGTAATGCCAGGTTTGTTCTCTTCATCCATCGCCGTTTCATGGGTGTGCCTAGGTCGTTCATGGTGTTTAATGCGGCCAAGTCTTTGAAATGTATTGGTGATACTGGTCTTTTGATGGCACATTTTGGCTACATGGGTTAAGTGAGTTCAGGACTTCGGTGAGCATATGGTCTAACCAAGAGATTGTCATTATTGGGCATGGGGGTCAGAATTGGGGCAGTGGCAATCAGATTTGCATCTAGGCTAGTGAAGGAGGTTGGTTGCTTGTTGTGTGCTTATAGTGTGGCTGTGCATTGGTTGGGAGAAGCAAACCATGGTGGTCAGTCTAAGAACAAGGTTATTAGATGATAAAATATGTTCATTGCGTAGGTTTTACAAACTTTATAACACATACTACAAAGAACTTTGCAACAAAACCCTTCATAATAATTTAATATTTTATTTAATATTTGCAAGCATTTTTAACACGAAGTACAACAGTTTAACATTGTTGATTTGTGCCCCTTCCAAAAGATAACTCCGTTCTTTCTGGTCATTGAAATTAGTAACAGTTTAAATATTGAGTGTTGAGTGCATGGTTGTCGGGCAATTAAATACGTTAGAACATTGAAATGTTGAGTGCCATTGAAGACGATGGAGTGAGTCGGCCAATAATGGCTGAAATGGAGCTTCTGCGCCAACATTCCAGTTCTTTTTGTTTCTCGCTGTCTACTGTAGAACGCTCTTCCCTCAGTGGGTGACATTTATAATAGCCCTGTAACCCTTCTGCCACAAGCTATAATGGTTTTTAAAGCCCTTCTCCATCGTAATATGCTCTGATCTCTGCCGCTTACTAATGTTCTTATCAGGTACTCTGTACTTTTCTTTGATGGATGCTCCCGAAATCACCCACTCGCCCCATGATTGGCTTCTTAGTATGGTCTTCTGATCATCTGCAATGTCCCTGGAGTCCCAGATACTACTTTTACTCCCTTTCTGGATAGTAAGCTCACGTCCTGTGGCTTTCCATCACTGTTCACTGCACATTGATGTCTAGTAGTCAGAAGTTCTTAGCCGAACTCTGAGCAGTGTCTGAGTCCAGGGTAAGCGGCATCACAATGATGTCATCCTCCTTCACTTAAGACAGAGCTTCACTTTCTGAAATCTCAGGTATTCGGATTGTGGCAACAAAGATCGTTGTGCATTAATTCTTTAGCAGGTTTATAACCTTTTGTTTATTAATTCATTTTATAATACATTAATTATCCCAGTCTCTTTCTTGCATCTCGAAACCAACAGAACAGTATGACGCTAGCTTGCAATAATAGAGCACTGGATGCCCCATAATATATAAATATCCTGTCCTAATAGAAAATTTGCATTTAGCGAATCTTTGCCATTTGTTTGAAGAATAGTTGATAAATGCCCACCATTAACCTTTTATGTGCTGCAGCCAAATCTGAAATGAGGTGCAAATATACCTCTATCCATACATATCCTTCCATGGGGAACGACTGACTGCTGGAAAGAAGTTTGAGTGGTGAAAATGTTTTTTTTATTTTTATTTGCAGAGTTTTATATGGCGCTGGCTAGACTCGAAGGTATCAGAGCGCTTTACATGAGGATCAGCAAGTTACATGATACAAAAAGTTACATCCGTTGCAGGAATCAAGTATAGGCATAGGAGAAAACCATGAGATAACACAATAAAATAGGTTGCTAGCGCGTAGAATAGCCAAGACGCGCTTCTTATAGGGAATGGAAGGTAGGGGGGAAAGGAAAACAGGGGAGGTGAAAGCAGATAGAGTCAAGCAGACCGGCAAGGGGAAAGTATTTAAGGGGGAACAAAGCAGACAAGGAGTTAAGGTGAAAGACCAGCAAAACCGTGAAGTAACCGTGAAAAACAATGTCCGATGTCCGGCTGGGTAGGTGACGGCCGAGGCGGTGAACCAGAGCCAGACTCCTCTATAGCTGCATGGGACAGCTCCACCGGGCATCGGTCAAGGGTACTCGGGCTCCACGGTAAGTACAAACAGTTAATTGGTTTAATAGGTAGGTGGTAGTTACAGGATAATAGATGGGGGAGGTGGAGGAGGGAAGGAAGCATGACTGGGAGAAAGAGGAAGAACTATGTCCAATGTCCGGGTAGGTGAAGGCTGAGGGGGTGAACCAGAGCCAGACTCCTCTATAGCTGACTAAACCGCTCCATCGGGCATCGGCCATGATTGCTCGAACTCCACAGTATGTACAACATTTATGGTTTCAGCCAGGGAAGACTGGGAAGCGCCGCCCGCCTCAACCTCCATCTCTCCGGCACTCGTCTCTTCTCAGCTGGTCGAAGCTCATTCGGCTTAAGTAGTATGCAGACTCCGGTCCATGAATAACTGGGTGTAGTTCTATCTTGAAGTCCTTCATGGACGCCAACTGGTCTTCTTTAGTCAGCGCCATGCTGGATTTGGCGTTCCCCTGCTCTGATGATTGCTTGTTCTCCATGGGTACACAGAAGTGTGATACCTTGGCTGCATGTAGCATTGAGCCCTACATTATTTAATGTTTGTCTCTTCGCTTGGGCCCATTAATAGGACGTTTGGGTTCGAGCTCACCTCCTATGCGGACGACACCCAAATTGTGGTGTCCCTGCTCCCAGGTCAAGAGACTGGCATAGATAGCCGCTTCCAACTCTGCATGAAATCGGTGGGCAGTTGGATGGAAGAAAACTGCCTTAAATTGAATGCAGGGAAGACGGAAGTGGTGCTATTCGGAAATGATGTCAACTTCTGGACTCCGATCTGGTGGCCATCATCTATGGGTCCCCTCCCTGCTCCTGTGAAGAAGGCAAAAACTTGGGAGTGATAGTAGATGAGAATCTGAATTTTGGGGACCAAGTCAATGCAGTTGCCTCTTCCACAGCGCATGTGATCAGAACAGTAAAAAAATATTACCATTTCTACCAGTTGACAGAAGGCAAACGGTGGTCTCTGCGCTAGTCCTGTCGAGGCTTGATTACTGCAATAGCCTCTACCTTAATATTATGGAATGCTCTATGAACAAACTACAGAGGCTTCAGAATGCCGCTGCAAGGCTACTTACGGGCACCCCTAAGTTTGCCCCAATTTCTAACGAAATCAGAAAACTACATTGGCTCCCGGTGGGGAACAGTGTGCGCTTTAAATCCTTGTGCACGGTTTTTAAAGCACTTCAGGGAAGAGGACCAGCTTACCTACAACAACAGTTTAAATGGTATTTACCAAATAGAAACTTACAGTCTTCTGGGGCCAAGTTGGTCAAAGTCCCAGCCACAAAAAGTGCGAGTTGGGGTGACCGAGGCTTTATTGCGGGGGCAGCCAGGGCCTGGAATGATCTTCCAGTCCATCTCAGAAACACAACAGACCTGCTGATCTTCAGGAGGGGCCTGAAGACGTGGCTGTTTGATAAATAACCTGCCTGTTCTTGCTTTGGCCGATGGAGTGGTAACTAGCGCCAGGACACCCTCGGGTAATCGAGCGCTTAATAAATATCCTTAACATAACATAACATTAGGTAGCATAGAGGCAAAATCCACCATCTGCGAGGGATACACGGACCCCTCAGCTCGCCAGACGCATCCAAAGCCAGGTTTCTGTGCTTTAAAAAATGCTCTCTCAGTATGATCTCGATATGGCGTCTTTTCGACTTCTCAAAGTACCATTCAAGGTGTGGCTCTTCGTGTTAGATGTCACCGATGGTGGCCATCTTGAGGTCAGGCATATCCCATTGCTCAGGTTTGCCCATGCGAGAAGTCAAATTGTCTCCTCTCACATGAGGTTTCTTCAGGGGCCCCTGAGTCTTCCCACCGCCTTATAAGACACCTTCCTGGTATCATCGTGTCGCGATTCCCCGGGGGAACACTCCGGCCGCCATCTTAGGGTCATGCGTCATGGGGCGAACACTTCGCCACACTCGGCGTGCCCCCCTTCTCTTTGTAGCTCCCCTCTAACTTTGGGAATTACTAGGGGACAAGCACCCCTGTTGGCGTGCAGCGTCCGCACTCACCTCCTCCGCCACAAACCGACTCCCCTTTAAAGGCGGCTGCTGTCTTCGCGATGATGCTCGTATTATGGCCCTGATGACAAATTATCCAACTGTAAGAGCATGCATTTCTATCATTCCTCCGGCTGTCTGCCCTCGATCCCTGTCCTGTCACCGATAGCACTAAGCCTTTTCGTCTCTGCCGATATTCAAGGTCGGTGGCCGCAGTAGAACGGCACCATTTTGTGTACCGCCACAGCGCCTGCAACTCCTGCTGCGCTTCACTAATGCAGTACTTGCCGGGCTGTCTTACGGATTCACCTCCGTCACTCAGCGAAATGTCTTTCTCTCGTTGGGGGCCCTGGTCCCGCGGAGCTATCCCTGCTATTTCCTCTTTTGCATCACGATAGCGGGCCAAGTACTGATTCACGGCTGCTCAGGTGTTTATTTCGCTGCTGCCATTTTGGGCTCTGCGTCCGCTTCGGGCACGGTGTCGTTCTCGTTCCAGCAGGCAAAAATTCCAAAACTCGACCGTTTCTTTAGTCGCGGGGCATTCCGCTGCCTCGCCGGGCGTAGTTCTTGGCAGTTGCGGGATTCCCACACAAGATTCCTGTGCAATTGTGCAGTCGTCACTCCGGGGGTCTAGGCTCTAGCGGCCATCTTGATTGGGCTCTTCCCCACGCACATAATTCGACAACAAACCACATATTTCAACTCAACAACACAATTATGCAACACACCACATACATCCAATTCACACCACAGAATTCTACATCATGCCACAAAATTCAACAGCGCACCACATAATTAAACTCCACAGCATACCACTCCACAACACAAAATGCCATTCCACTCTGACACACAATCCCACTCCACATAATTCCAGTACACTCAATAACACATAATTACTATCCACATATTTCCACTGTACACCATGCCACAAAATTCCACTACACAAATCCACACCACACAATTTCACCTCACACAATTCCACAACTAATAATTTCAATCCAACCTACATAATTCCACAACACACCACAGACATCCACTACATTCCAATCCAAAACACCTGGGTAAAAGACATTGTCATTTACATCGCTAATACCTCTAGCTCTCACAAATGCGAGACCAATTTGCATTGAAAATGCTTATTTAACTAGAGCCTTTAAGATCTGACTCTCCCTCAATCCACAATCTCTCTTGGATGTCTTTATTCCTTGTACACATTACTATCTGATCTCTAATCAACTTGTCGTGTAAGTTGGCAAATCTGCACTTAATCACTAGGTTCCTGAGGAAAGAGACGTAGTCTTCAATGGATTCTTGGTGCTCTTTCTTACGTCGAAAGAAGGCACGTCTTGAGACAGTGACACACACAATGGGTGAATAATGCTCATCCAGATCCAACACAGCATTTTCAAACACAGAGTTACCACTTCATTCAGGTTTCTGCATTTGATTGTACACTCTGAGACCTTCAGGGCCCAAACAATGTAAGAGGATTCTTTTCTTCTGATCAGGTGATAGTGCACACCCATTATCCTCCAACATTGCAATGTAAATTACGAAATACTCCTTCCACGCTTGCCATTTAACTTTCGGCTCACCAGGATTCGTATGAAATTCTTTGGGTGTATTTAAAGTTATACCCATATTCAATGTGCTGTTTGAACTTCCTTCCATGGTCGTGTGCAATAGAGTATACAGATAAATGTAGCAAATAAAGCACAAACACAAATAATACATGCAGTGTGGAGAAGCACTTTGGATGATTAATAACTGCGATGGCAAAAGTTACAAAAATTCCAGTCACACACCATACATAATGGAAACAAATCAGCTGAATGATAGAAGGAAAAGTACAAGAATATATATGTTTTTATATACTGTTTCCTCAGCTCGCTTCACATATTTACTAATTTGACATTTCAGAAAAGGAATGCAACAACGAAAGGTACCGTGAAAAACAAGGATGTATGGCACACAGTAGTGTTCACACTGTACATACAGGAAACATAATGGCGGCATTCCAGGTCACATTGCGTGACCTTTCGAGTAGGTGCGTACGCGTACCCAGCTGCAGGAGACTCCGGCACTGGCTGCAGTGACGTGAAATCGCGCTGGCCAGGCTTGCACATGACGGAGTGAAGACGTGCTGGTAGGCTTGTGTGAGAAGTAACGGACCAATGCAGTGGGCACCAAAAACTTCAATGGTAAATAAAGCGGTTGGCTTAAACGGAATACTGAGCAATTTAGCAAAAGCAATAATGAATCGCTGAAACTTAATGTACATCATCCACCATGATATTTAGCTGATCCATACTCTCGGCATCCATTGATGATTTTACAATTTCCTCTTTTATTTCCTTTTTCACAGCAGAACATGTGAATTGTAGATGACTAACGAGGTGCACCTAAAACTCAACAGGTTTGTGCAGGTTGAAACATCAATCGTCACCAAAATTGTGTAGTAATCCCTTGTAGTAATGATCCAGCGAAAGCGTTTTTCTGATTTTACTCACTACTCTAACCATACTGGGCCCTCTACAATTAGTCAGCTCCTCATCACTACACTTTACCACAGAGGCAATTTCCCCGCCGATTGAGAGGGGTGGGAATTAGGGTATCCAAATCCACGTTGACCACCCAATGACAACCATTAATTGGCAGCTAACTCACAAGTTTGATATTAGGTTCAAATACACCACTCTTAGGACCATACTATAGAAATAACATATTGCAATAGGTAGACCCAACCTACTGAAGAAGTTCAGTCTAACCAGACTTATACACACTAAAGAGTTATGCAGTTGCGACACAGAATAAGAGAAGCAGAACTTGATGGCCTGAAAACAATCTATGACTCTCTCTGTTACGTATCTAGAATCAATATTAACTAGCACAGTTTTAAAGAAAGAACATCAGGCTACAATAACAGACTCGGGCACATTTCGATAAATTAGTTATTGTATTATTGATCCAAAATCATTGCATATAAGTATAATTTTAAGCACTTCAGTCAAGAATCTTACAGCATGTAGTATGAAACCACACATTTAGCCAAATGTTTTAATCCAGAAGAGGATGGTTTAAAAGGTTACAGATTCCTGAGACTATTAAGGCAGAGGATGGTTTCTTTGTAGAATAAACTCTCATCGAACAGGAATTACTGATTCCTCCCACCATCAAGGGCACAGGATTTTGTTAAGATGCACATCAAATAGAAATTACAGGTTCACACTACCATCAAAGGCAAAAGGATGGTTTGTTAACAGCATTCAAAAAGGTTCTAAGCAAATGGCAAAAGGATCAAGTTTAAAGTCCTCTAGGGGCGAGTTCATAAGCATGAGCTCAAGGAAAAAGACAAAATCTGGTTGCTCACCGGAAAGTCCAAGAAAGTTCAGCAAACAAAGTCATTGACAAGGGCAAAAACATTGGGCATAGAAAATCTGGCTTGTTTGGCAAAGAAGATTTTAGATCAGTCTGCCAAAGTAACAACATCAGCAAAAGTAATCCAAAGCAGTAGGATGGTTCTTTAAAGCATAAGTCTCCGCACAAAATGGAAAATAAAGTGTGTCTCGCTGTCAAATTGCTGCCGATCTGCTCCTCATTTGAGGTCTCTCCTTTTCTAAGAATTATGACGTTTCACATGGTCTAAGACGGGCACAAATGTGAGGGAAATAATGAAATGTTACTTGCAAGAACAAATTCAAGGCAAGGATACAAAGAAAGGAGCTAGCCACAAGATTGAAGTAGGGTAGAACAGATGAAGAATGAACGAGGGAAGGAAGGAAATAAAAGCAAAAAGCTTTTATTAGCATTGGAAAAACACCAGCCCTGATATTTTTGTTTTTTGATCAAAAAAAGATGAACATTCTTAACCATTGATTTTTACAATTCTGAAAAGCATTAGAAAACAAAAAACAATCGGAATTCACAACACATAAACAGGAAAGCCTAACTTATGAATATATTCCTGTGCCAGAGTAGACTAAAACAACTTTTTTTATCAGCAGAAGTTCTCCTGTTATGTCAATCTTGACTCTTCACAAGGCTTTCACAACATTGTCCTAGGTTTTCGCACTTTACTGACACCAAGGTGATGGCTGTATTTGTGGCAAATCTTCATAGGGCCGGTTTCTGAGTATTCACCTACTCAGATGATTGACTGCTGAAGGGGGGGCTGCAGCAGCTGGTCTTTGACTACTTGAGCCCCACAGCATCACTGCTGTGGGCCTTGAACTTTTCCATCACTGTTCCCAAGACGCACATCCTTCTCAGGGCCTTCTGTTCATAAGGACAGTACTGGACACAACATATGACATTTCTCCTCTCAGAAAATTCAGGGCATTCTGATAGGATTCCATTGTTTGAGTCTAGCTCAGATGGTCCTTTGCATGCTGGTTTGCTTGCTTTTTTGCTAACTGTTGGTCACTCATGCATGCTGACACATGACTGCTTTGCCGTGGTGTCGCCATAAGCATATGGTTCCAACATGAGTGGGTGACTGACATTGAGCCATCAGCATCACAATGGATCTCCAGCTGTGGTTGGGACAGGAGAACCTCTACTGTGAGAATTCCCTTTAATCACCATCCAAAGAGGCCACTGTAGTCATGGATGCAACCACCTTAGGGGCTGAGGAACTCTGGTCAAATGTCTGGTCTCCAGAGGAGCAAGGATTGCATAGCAACTTGCTTGAACTGTTTGCAGTTCACCCTGAACGACTTATGCCCCCCACACACGCACCCAACTTTTGCCGTTGGTTTGTCCAAATCCATATGAAAAACACAAGGGCATTGTGGTATGCAACCAAGAAGGGCTGGGTGTGCTTTCGCAACCTCACTGCGCACTGGATCTGGCTGTCTGTCAACCATCTAATAGGCTTCTTGAACACAAAAGCTGCCTGACCATTAGTGGTGTCCCCACCTGGGAGTGGTACAAACCATGGTTATCCTATGGGGCACCCCTAGGTGAATCTTTGGCACTTGTGAGAATGTGCATTGCCCACTATCCTGTGCCTTCTAGTATCTGAAAGAAACACATAGTGATAGATTCCTTACCTTAGAATATCCCCAGGCGTCAGACTGGATCCGGAAAGTTTTCGTCAGCAGTACCCCTGCACGTCGGTAGGGGCGTCGTGCGGCTCCACGTCCGTCGTGGTCGCCGAGATGACGTCGCGGGCGCTACTTAGACGCCGCCCACGCGCGCTGACGTCAGGTCTTTCTTTTTCCGCGCCAGCAAGCGCAGATCCGGAGAGAGCGGTACCCCTAGTCTTTTTTGACTACGTTTTTTTAGATCTTTTTCTCACCCTTTTCGAGTCGCTACGACTCCTGGTGCAGTTAGGGATGCCCGGGTTTAAGTCTTGCGGGGACTGTCATCGGATGATGTCGGTGACGGACCCGCACCGCGTGTGTCTCTTCTGCCTGGGGCGCGACAACGACCCCAAGTTGTGCCCCGACTGCCGGTCCATGGTGCCGAAGTCTTTGCGGGAGCGGTCCCGAAAGCTGCTTGAAGCCCGGCAGTCGGCTCCGCGCCGTGAGAGGTCCCGGTCCACAGGGAGGTCGAGGGACCGTGCGCAGAGTCCTCATCGGCGATCGTCGGGATCGAAGTCTTCGCACTCGGGTCAGGTAAGGCGCAGCACAAGAAGTCGAAGAAACGTCATCGTTCTCCGACTTCCCCTCGCCGGTCGCGCGACGCGGCTGAGGGTACGGGTGGTGCCACCCCGCGGCTCCGGCGGAGTCCATGGAGTCGCCACCCGACTACCCGCCCTTCCCGGGGTCGTCGGCAACGCCGGCCCAGATACAGGACTTCCTGTCGGCCATGGCTCGCCTCTGTGGGCCGTCGGGTCCCGCAGGTGCGCCTTCGGGCCCCGCGGTCCCGAATGGGTGTCCTCGCGTTTCCTCGCCGGCGGCTCCGGCGTCGCTGTCGGCGCCGCAGGACACCCTTGGATCCAGGCCTGGATCCCGGTCGACGCCGGTTGACCTTGTTACGCCTCCACCGACGTCGACTCCACCGGCACCGATACTGACGCCGCCCGCTCCTCGGGACGACGTCGACCTCAGATTCAGCCCCGAAGTGGACGCGGCGTCGGCCCGGCGTCGATAGATGCCGTTCTCGACGCGGTTTGGGGATTTATATCCCCATGTCCCTACTCCTTATTTTAGGCCTGTTGAACAGCCTGAGGAGCATGGGGAGGACTGGGAGGGGTCGGACGACCCTCTCGCTGCAGCCTACGAGTCTGAACAGGACTGGGCTGAGGAATTGGGGGACGCCAGTGGTCTGGATACCTCACCAGACCTTGGCATGCTGTCTCCTCCTACCGTGGCTACGGAGGAGGGAGCCAGTTATGCAGTGGTGTTGCGTAGGGCGGCGGAGGCCCTTCACCTCCAGCTCCCTACTGTGGCCATCAGGACTAACCTCCTGACAGAGGTGCTTCAGCCAGCAGCTACTTCTGCGGAGCCGCTGCTGCCCTTCAATGAAGCCCTTTCGGACGTTCTTTTGGGCACTTGGTCCAGGCCCACCACAGGGGCTCCTGTGGATAGGAACGTGCCCCCGACACAATCGCCCGGCTCCGGGTGACCCCATTTTCCTCTCCCAACATCCCACCCCCGAGAGCTTGGTTGTGCAAGCCTCTGCTTCCCCAACCGCCTTCCCTTCCGCCCCACCCGATAGGGAATCCAAGAAGCTGGATTAGTTTGGGAAGAAGATTTTCTCTTCCACCAGCTCTGCGCTGCGGTCCGTGAACATCGCATGCCTCTTGGGCCGTTATTACCACTCTCTGTGGGATACGGTGGCGAACGTGCTGCCCCAGTGTCCGGAGGAGGCCCGGCCTGCTCTCGCCCAGGCTGTGCAGAGGGGAGAGACGCAGCAAAGTTCATGATCCGTTGTGGTCTAGACACCGCCGACTCACTGGGCAGATCCATTGCAACAACGGTGGCGGTTCGCCATCACGCCTGGTTGAGAACCACTGGATTTTCGGGGGGGATGTCCAAAACACCCTTATGGACATGCCCTTTGATGGCCGTCGCCTCTTCGGCGACAAAGCGGACAGCGCGTGGGAGAGGTTTAAGGACTCATGGGCTACGGCCAAGTCCTTGGGACTCTCGGCAGTCCGCCCTCCTCCGCCTTCCGCTTTTCGCTCCTTTCGTGGCACAGGAAGGGGCGCCCCGCAGCGTTCTCAACAGAGCCACAGGCCAGCGCAGCAGTCATCCCAGCGCGGACGCGGGTTCCGCCGTGGCGGACAAAGGGGCCAGCGGGCGGGTCAGTCCACCACCACTGCCTCCAAACCTTCCTAGTCCGAATTTTCAGGCCCATCAAACGCCAGTGGGCGGCAGGCTCCGCCATCACCTCCCCCACTGGCGCACCATCACTTCGGACAGGTGGGTTTTAGAGATAGTCCGGAGGGGCTACTCCCTCCCCTTCGAGACTACCCCCCCAGCCATGCCACCTCAATACCACCGCATGCCGGGGGATCACTTGGTGCTTCTTCAGCAGGAAGTTGCGGCCCTCTTGGCCAAGGGGGCCATCGAGCACGTTCCGACGCATGAAGTAGGTTGTGGTTGTTATTCCCACTACTTTGTGGGGCCCAAGAAGGACAAAGGCCTGCGTCCTATCTTAGACCTCCGGAACGTCAATCGCTTCCTCCGCAAAGAAAAGTTCAAGATGCTCACTCTAGCTCAGGTCTTGTCTGCTCTCGACCCACAAGACTGGATGGTAGCACTGGACTTGCAGGACGCCTATTTCCACATCCCCGTCCTGCCAGCCCACCGGCGTTCCCTACGGTTCATGGTAGGCCACGAGCACTTTCAGTTTACCGTGCTCCCCTTTGGCCTTACCAGCGCCCCTCGGGTGTTCACCAAGGTGATGGCGGTGGTCGCAGCTCATCTGCGCAGATCAGGGGTCTCCGTCTTCCCCTATCTCGACGATTGGTTGTTGAAGGCGGGCTCGCCCCAGACAGTCGTCTCCCACCTCCAGACTATGGCCGACCTCCTGCACTTGCTGGGGTTAATGTGCCGAAGTCGCACCTGATTCCCTCCCAGAAGCTCCTCTTTATCGGAGCGGTTCTGGACACGGCGTAGTTTCGGGTCTATCCTCCCGAACGGCGAGTCCGGGATATTCGGGCTCTGATTCCCATCTTTCAGCCCTTGTCCCGGGTTTTGGTCAGAGTGACTCTGAGGCTGCTGGGCCTCATTGCATCCTGCTGGTCAATCATGCCATCCTGCTGGTCAATCATGCCAGGTGGCATATGCGGGCTCTGCAGTGGGACCTGAAGTTCCAGTGGGCGCAGCATCAGGGAAACCTGTCCGATCACGTCCAGATCTCGGAGGGCACTGCACGACAATTGCAGTGGTGGCTCACGGACCGGCATTGGGTCGACGGCAGATCCCTCTCCCTTCCCCAACCGGAGTTTACAGTGGTGACGGATGCGTCCCTCCTGGGATGGGGCGGCCACATGGTAGAGGCGGAGATCAGAGGCCTCTGGTCTCCGGCGGAGTCCCGGCTCCATATCAACCTTTTGGAGCTGCGGGCGATCAGGATTGCACTAAAGGCATTCCTTCCCTCTGTCAAGGGGAGAGTAGTGCAGGTGTTCACAGACAACACCACCGCCATGTGGTACTGCAACAAACAAGGCGGGGTGGGGTCGTGGACCCTCTGTCAGGAGGCTCTGCGTCTCTGGACATGGCTGGAACATCAGGGCATGTCCCTGGTGGTTCAACACCTGGCAGGTTCTCTGAACGCCAGGGCGGACGAACTCTAGCCGCAGGTGCATGCTCGATCACGAATGGCGTCTTCACTCGGAGGTGGCGCAAGGTCTCTTTCAGCAGTGGGGAGAGCTTTGGTTCGATCTATTCGCCACCGAAGAGAACGCGCAATGTCATCAGTTCTGCGCGTTGGAATTTCCAAGGCGGCACTCGCTCGGCGACGCTTTTCGTCGCGAGTGGAGTTGCGGTCTGTTGTACGCCTTTCCGCCTATACCACTAATGCCCAGAGTGCTGAAGAAGATCGGGCGCGACCGGGCCCAAGTCATTCTTGTGGCTCCGGACTGGGCTCGAAGAGTATGGTATCCCGAGCTACTCAGTATGAGGATCGATCCCCCGATCCAACTGCCTCTTCGGGAGGATCTTCTGTCGCAGCAGCAGGGAACGGTCCTCCACCCGAACCTGTCCAGCCTCCACCTCTTTGCGTGGAGATTGAGCGGCGGCAGTTGATTCCTTTCGACTTGCCTCCTGAAGTTTGTGACGTTATTCTGGCAGCCAGGCGTCCCTCTACTAAAGTGGTATACGCCTGCAGGTGGAACAAATTTGTGGCATGGTGCACAGCAAAGGCTGTGGATCCCCTTTCTGCCCCTCTTTCTGAAGTTCTGCTGTTCCTTCTTTCTTTGGCCTAGCAGGGCTACCTTTCTGCTATTTCGGCCTTTCTCAGGCTCCCTGATCAGCCCTCTCTTTTCAAGTCCCCTGTTGTAAATAGGTTTCTTAAAGGCATTACACACCTTTTTCCTCCTATTCCTTTCGTGATGCCTCAGTGGGACTTGAATCTGGTTCTGACGTACTTGATGTGCGCTCCTTTTGAGCCCCTTCACAACTGTCCTCTTCGTCTTTTGACGTTAAAGACTGCCTTCCTGGTGGCCATCACTTCCGCCAGGCGAGTGAGTGAGCTCCAGGCTCTTTCCTGTAAGCCTCCTTTCCTTTCAGTCCATCCGGACAAGGTTGTCCTTCCTTTTTGCCAAAGGTGGTTACAGCCTTTCACATTGGGCAGACTATTACCTTGCCCACCTTTTTTCCGCCTTCGCATCCTTCCAGAGAGGAAGAGAGGCTCCACCGTCTGGACCCAAAACGTGCGCTTTCTTTTTATCTCAACCGCACACAGCAGTTCCGGGTGGATGACCAGCTTTTTGTTGGCTACGTTGGCACCAAGAAAGGTCGGGCGGTCCATAAGAGAACCATCTCCCGCTGGGTTGTCTTGTGTATCAAAGCCTGTTACTCTTTGGCTAAAAAAGAACCTCCGGTGGGGCTGCGTGCTCATTCCACCAGAGCTACCGCAGCCACTACTGCATTGGGACGTGGTGTCCCCCTGCAAGACATCTGTCAGGCAGCCACATGGGCCTCGCTGCACACGTTTACCAAACATTATTGCCTGGACAGCCAAGTCCGGAGAGACGGCTTCTTTGGCCGTTCTGTTCTCCGTGACTTTCTGGTGTGATCTCAGTTCGCAGGCCCACCACCGGGGTTGGTATTGCTGGGGTATCTATTCTAAGGTAAGGAATCTATCACTATGTGTTTCTTTCAGATGCACAAGTTACTTACCTTCGGTAACGATATATCTGTAAGAAACCTTAGTAGTGATAGATTCCTTACCGCCCCACCCATCCTCCCCGTTCTGCGAACTGATTTCTAGGGTTAAGGTCATCCCTTTCAGGGCCCTAGTTTCAATGCACCAGTGGTCAGTATCTTGCATGGCTCTGCGTTCCTGGCACGGAAAGTCGTGTACAGAACTGACGTCAGCGCGCGTGGGCGGCGTCTAAGTAGCGCCCGCGACGTCATCTCGGCGACCACAACGCCAACGACTGACGCGGAGCCGCACGACGCCCCTACCGACGCGCAGGGGTACTGCTGACACAAACTTTCCGGATCCAGTCCGACGCCTGGGGATATTCTAAGGTAAGGAATCTATCACTACTAATGTTTCTTACAGATATATCGTTACCGAAGGTAAGTAACTTGTGCTTCTGGTGCAAGGAGACCCGGGGATATGTTTTTTCTGACATGGAATCCCCTGCACCGCAGTACATTATTTCCCCCATTCACTTGATCCCTCAGTTGATGAGGAAACTGCACCAAGAATGGGCACAAGTGATGCTGGTTTGCCTGGCGACAAAGGGTGTGGTATGCCGACCTCCTGCTGCTGTCACCATGCTCCCCCCAACTTCTGCTCTGGCTCAAGATGGGTCTCCTACTCTCGCAGTCAGGAGGACAAGTGTTGCATCCCAACCTCCAGTGCCGCTTCCTTCATTCCTGGAGATTGACCGGGACATTTCAGTTCCATTTGCTGTCGGAAGTGGTGGATGCCCTCCTGTTGGCATGCTATCCTTCCACAAAGTCAGTCTTTGCTGGGCTTTAGAACCATTTTTATCCAGGTGTGCTGAGAGGGCATTGACCCTCAAAAGGTGCAACTTTCTGATGCATTTTGTTTTCTTTACCCTAGCAAGTTTGTGCAGTGTGCATAATTAAAGCTTATGTTTCAGCTTTATCAGGCTTCATTGGGTTGCCAGATTAACCATCTGTTCAAGTCCCCGATCATTATGAGATTTCTGAAGGGGCTGCCAAATGGTTCACCTTTTCTCTTTTATTATGCCTTAGTGGCGTCTTTTCATGGTTCTGACATTCCTAGTCAGAGCTTTGTTTGAGAAAATTCATACCTGCCAGTGACAGCTTTTGAAGTTGAAGGTGGTGATTTTGGTACCCACCGGTGGGCTATAAGAGCTTTGTGTCCAACCTCTGATATCCTTGTTTTCAGATAGGCTGATTTTGAGAAAGGCATCCTTTCTGCCAAAGGTGTTGAGCCCATTCCATGTGGGTCAGACCATCACTCGGCCCACATTCTACCTCCTGTCCCATTCCATCGAGGAACGGCTACATAGACCGGGTTCCTGCAGTGCAGAAAGCTATTACATTTACAAAGGCAACTGTTGAGATGGATCCCTTCACGTTGGGCTCGGGTACTCATCTAGGGTAATGATGGTGCGAGCCCTTTAGTCCCCATTGGAACAACTTGAGCTCCTCAGTGCACTGGTTGTCTAGATAGCCTTAACAGCCTTTCCTGCCTCCATATCGGGGTGCCTTTTATTGAAGTGCTTTTGACCAGCACCTCCACTGTCTGCTTAATCAAAAGGCAGAGGATGGTGTGAGTTGTTTACTCCTATATTTAGAGGCTTTGCATTTGTGGCAGTGGATTCTACAATGGTTCATTTTCCCTTTGGTGGCCTATCTGGCATTGCCTCTTCTACCCCCCAACCCCACCCCCAAGCTTACCTTTATGTGGTTCACTTTGGGATGCACAGAATATTAATAAATAACTTAATCTGATAGAGACTTCTAGTTGTAGATTCCTACAAGACTATCAGGTTATGTGATTTCCAGCTAAACAACCTGATTGATACTTTCCAGCACTCATGAAGACCTTAATCTTTGAATGACCAAACCATCTCCACTCCAGCAGCTGAAATGGTTGAATATTTCAACCTATGCATCCTGTAGATTTTAGTCTCGAACCACACATTGTTATTGGTCATGTTCTAGAGATGTAGTTTACAAGACATCTGAAACTTGTACCGTCCTTTCCCTCTTTAAAGCATGCAGCTGCTTCTTTCTCCTGACAGTACCCAGCCAGATGCCCAACTGTAATACAGCTGAGCCCAGTTGCATGAAAGATCTTTTGTTACCTGATTCAGTCTTTGAGGGTATGCTAGCACCCAGCAACCCATCCCCATGAGTGCCTTCCGAGCTTGGAATCCCAGCAGAGACACATTTGCGAGGGACATGACGGCCTACTAAGCTGTTACTCTGGTGAAGGGTCTCATTTCTGTAGGAGATAACTTTTCTCTTCACTAAACATGGAACTGTCTTTAAAGCCGAATGCCAGTTGATCTGTATGCTTAAATGTGTTGCATGATGTACCGTGATTCCTATGAAACTCTCAGGGAAATCTAAGAGATTCATTTTGTTTTAATTTACATGGTTAACATTTTAACTTTGATCTTAGGTTGCGAACATTGATAGAGTGAGGCCTGGAGCACATGGTTGGTGTTTGAATGACAAGGATGTATTCAGATGATTTTTTCTTTTTTCTTTAATTTACATAAAAGTATTAATCTCTTGACAGGGTTTTAGACATCATAACAGTCTTATCTTATGGCTGAGATACCTTTGAAAAACAGCCTTGTCATTGGATGTGTCCTGCATGCATATGTTCTCTTTATAATCAATGGGACTCACACAGGCAAAAAACACAGTTGATGTACAAAAATTTAAACTTACTTCTAAATCTTGGCTTCAATATAATCCTTACTTTAGGTCTAAATCTTAATCTTGCCATCACTGGAATGTTAATCATAGCAAATTTCAATTGGTGGTGAATGAACTCTCGCAGTCTGAATTCCATCTTCTTGGTCGCTTTAGTTGTAATTCTTGCTATTGGCTCTTCTAAACATTTTTGGGATGACTGTCATATTACTAGAGCTAATGTTATTATAGGCAGTCTGACTGGCCATAGTACATGGGAAGTCACCGCTTGCGTATCTAGGAGGCCTTCGCATTCATCTAGCAAGCTGTTGATACGACCTAGGACACAGTTACTTCCCACATGTTTAGCCGTTTTCTTGGCTTTTTCCCCCTACCCCGCTACCCTCCACCGCTTTTCTTTTCCCCATCACTTGAAAGATGGCAAACTGGAGTTTACACTAGTTCCATTGAGTGTTGTAAAACAATATGGCTGAGGGGACTAAGCCCATCTGCCAAGTCCCAATGTAGTTCTATAAAAAGTTAGACAGTACCTTGATGTCCCGTGTTGTAAGTCTCAGAGAGGGGGCCCAGCCTCTGACGGGCGCAGACGGGCCTGCCCTTGGCCCGGGCTTGGCGCGCCCGCCCGCGTCCCTGGTAGTGGAAGTGCTCCGGCGCCTTTGCGGAGTGTTGATGGCTGGCCCCGCGCTTAAGGCTCGTGACGCACTGGAGGACCTTGTCCCACCCCAGGAAGGCAACGAGGAGGAGCAGCAGGACTGTGGGGCCTCCGGTGGCCGCTGGTGGCAATGTAACGTACTGTACCCCTAAAACAATGTTAACCTGTATACCTAAAGAGATGTCGTCACGGACCTGCACGAGGTGTGTCTCTGGAGTCTGGGCTCAAGTCACAAGTTAGTCATCTTATAAAGGTACCCTTATGCACTCGAAGCCGATCCAGGACTGAGAAGTGAAGCTGCACATTGTTGAACATAAGACTTAGTCGTGGCTCTCATGTACGTCCCACTCTGTCGCCAGCCAGAGGTCAGTTTTGCAGTTGAAGTCCTTTGATAAGTCCAAAGCGAAGACCATGCACAAAAAAGTTAAGTGGGACTCGACCCTCTGCTGTGACGATCTATCCAAAAGACCAGGCACAAGGGTTTCATGAAGTGAGTCAGTCTGCCTCTAGGTGTACGATTGTGGAGCAGATTCCCCAACTGCCCCTAGTGTGCCCTGGGCCATTGGTGATGCTGCAGCTGATTAGAGCCTTCAATGAGGGCTACGCTGCAGATTGTTGGCTTACTTCTGGCTCCCTCTGGTGCTCTTTTGTTCTCCAAGAACCATGGGGCATCCATTTAGGTTGCCGTCAGCGGATCCGTCCTCGGCACAGTGAGACACTTAGGGTACTGCTCCAGTGCCCATACTGACTCCGGTACTGACTTCCACTCTGACTCAAAGACCAGCACTGGACCATTCCATGTTTACGTCAGTACTGATGCCAGAAGAGTATCCAGTGCGGATTCCAGTGTCTGCCACTAAACTGATTTCAGCCTGATCTCAATGGATGTCATACTATGAAATTACAAAAGTTAACTGGTTCTTATATACCCTAACTCTGAACCCGTATCGCTATCGGAATGCATGTGGCAGCAGAACCTCCATTGTCTTTTTCGCTCTGATTCGGAGCAAGGTACACCCCAGTGTTAAGATGATGGGTAGAGTGATGTATCTCAGTACAAAGATCACCACTTTTAGATGGAATATAATAAACAACAGCGCAAGGCCAAATATCTGCGCAAACGTGTTCTTTAATTCATAAGTCTAAAATTTTCTTGTGTACGGCGCATTTTATTACAATTTCTGCAGCCAACACGTGTTTCGTCGAATTGGTACCAATACAGGAATTATAATAAAATACTGGATGTTTGAGAAGACAAAAATAAAAAAATTAAAGAATATACTGGAACATTAAAAAGAATATACTTGAAACTGACAGTTTATACATTTTGGCGCTCAGGGGAATTACTTATCACTTTTTTTTTTTTTTCCCCTTGCCCTCCCTCCAGTTGTCCGTGCCTTCTCCCCCAAACCCTCCCTCCCGTTGTCTGTCATTACTTATCACTTTTAAATGGATTTACAATAGGCCAGTGGGTTTGATACTTGCCCTGAGACCAGCTTTTCCGTGCCAGTTGGCTCACTGCATCATTTGCCGTAGTGGTCCGAGGGAATCCCAGATTTGCAGCTACCACAGTCTACACCAAAACTGATGTCCGGCAGAAATGTTGCAGCCTGGGCTAGCCACGTCTGAGCTTTTTTTCCCTTTTAGCAAAGCCCTCACCAAGGCCTTGGTCAAAACCTTGTTCTTGTCCACCAGTGAATTGGCAGGTTGACAGGCATCACTGACCTTTTCCTGGTGACCCTGATCCTACTCCAAAGAGCCATGTGGTTCAGGCTTCAACCAGTAGGGTGAATTCCTCTTCATTCCCCATGACTCCTCCAGTTGGGGAATCCTAGAGGATTGAGGCATCAATCAACAGCGGCTGAAGATGCTGGGAGTCGGGGGTTCAGCACTGGCACTGGTGTCCTCCTTCCTCAAGGACAGAAGACTGGTAGTGTTGATCGATGGATACCAGTCCGAGCCATACTTCCTCCCTTGTGGAGTGCCACAGGGCTCCTCCTTGAGCCCCACCCTTTTCAATATATACGTCTCTGAACTAGCCCCACTTATCCGGATTTTTGGCTTCAGCCTTACTTCTTATGCGGATGATTCCCAGATTGTAGTAGCAGCATACAAAAATCAGACCTCCCCTGCTCTGCAATTTAAGAACTGCATGGGTGCCATCACTAACTGGATGAGCACACACTGCCTTAAACTTAATTCTGGAAAAACTGAAATCTTGACCTTTGGGAACCTGCATCCTAGTTGGGGCAGTGTGTGGTGGCCCGCTGATATGGGTGATCCACCGGAACCAGCAACTAAAGCGAAGAACCTGGGAGTATGGGTGGATAGTAAACTTTCTTTTGTTCAACACACTAATGCTGTGGTTTCCTCTGCCCACTTCCTTATTAAGAAAATCAGGAAGACTCTCCCTTATCTTCCAGAGGACACGAAAAGAACTGTAGTCACTTCATTAATCCAGTCTAAATTGGATTATTGTAATGGGCTGTTTATAAACGTCCAGAAGCATTGCCTGAAAAGACTACAGAGCGTGCAAAACTCAGCCGCTCGACTTCTGTCAAACACCCCTTGGTTCAAATCAGTATCTGGAGAGATCCGTAATTTGCATTGGCTCCCTGTAGCGCAGCGAATAAAATTCAAGGCTCTTAGCCTGGTGTTCAGGGCCCTGAATCATACAGGGACAGCCTTTTTGCAAAATCTTCTTGTTTGGTATGAACCAACTAGACACCTTCGTTCATCTGGTGCTAAACTCTTGAGAGTGCCCAGAATTCGTACCTTACTCTGGGGTGGTCGCAGCTTTCATTACTGCGCTGCTAAACTCTGGAATTCCCTACCGACTGACTTGAGAAACGCGCGATCTCTTGTCTCTTTCAGAAAAGAGCTAAAAACCTGGCTCTTCCGCAACTAGAGACTCACCAGTGGCTTACCTTGTCCGTAGCGCCAAGACACCTCCGGGTATTTGTGCGCTTTACAAATCTTAATAACATAACATAACAATTGGTAAATGCTGTAGGTGTATTTGGTCCCTACAATCATGCCCTCTTGGACATGGCCAATGAGATCTTGGGGTCTTTGTGGCTCAGACAATTCATGATAGACCAGACATGGCCAAATATGATTCATGCTGGCCTAGCTACTACTCATTGCCTGTTGACATGCGTGGATGTGTTCCTCATGATCTTCTGGAGATGTACATGCCTCTCTCGTGGATAGGCACTTTGATGGCTCACACCCTTTCAGTGAAAACACAGATTGTGCTACGCAGCATTTTAATGGAAGTAGGGCCTTGACGCACTCCCCTGCCAAGCAGTTCCCGCATCAGGTTAAAAAGTTCAAAGCTTACTCCAGAGAGCTAGTGTATAGGCAAAGACAGTCTCCCCACCCAATTCAGCAGTCACCACAACCCTTTCAAAGCCGTGGACATGGGTCTGGCAGCCAGCACGCAGGTCAGCAGGGGGCATCAGTCCTCTTCCTCTGTGGCAAGAGCCACATAGTCATCTTTGCCTTTCCTAACCTGTGGGGGGCCACGATTCAACACTTCATTCCAGGGTGGAGCTCCATCACGTCCAACAGATTGGTCCACCTGTTAGTTGTAGATTCCTTACCATAGAATTTCACCCGGATTTTTCCTTCAGCAGTACGTGTGCGCGTTAGGTGGCGTTGGTCGGCTCCACGTCCGTCATTGGCGATGTGGGCGCTGGGATATTCGGGCTATTATACCGATGTTTCAGCCTCTATCCCGGATTTCGGTGAGAATGATTCAGAGGCTGCTAGTCCTCATGGCCTCCTGCATCCTGCTGGTGGATCATGCCAGGTGGCATATGCAGGCTCTGCAATGGGACCTGAAGTTCCAGTGGGCACAGCATCAGGGGAATCTTTCCGACTTTGTCCAGATCTTGGAGGGAACTGCGCACCAACTGCAGTGGTGGCTAACGAACCAAGATTGGGTCAGAGGCAGATCCCTCTCCCTTACCCAACCACATCTAACAGTGGTGACGGATGAGTCACTTCCGGGATGGGGCGGTCTCTCGGGAGAGGCGGAGATCAGAGGCGTCTGGCCTCTGGTGGAGTAGGCCTCCATATCGACGTTTTGGAGCTCTGGCCGATCAGACTGGCACTGAAAGCATTCCTTCCCTCTCTCAAGGGGAAAGTGGTGCAGGTGTTGACCGACCACACCAATGCCATGTCGTACTGCAACAAACAGGGCGGGGTGGGCTTGTGGACCCTTTGTCAAGAGGCTCTCTACCTCTGGACATGGCTGGAACATCAGGACCTAACCCTGGTGGTTCAACACCTGGCAGGCTCCCTGAACACCAGGGCGGACGAACTCAGCCATTGGTGCCTAGTCGATCAGAAATGGCGTCTCAATCCGGAGGTGGCGCAAGGTCTTTCAGCGGTGGGGAGAGCCTTGGTTAGATCTGTTTGCCTCCAAAGAGAACGCGCAATGTAGAGCAGTTTTGCGCGTTGGAGTGTCCAAGACTGCCCTACCTCGGCAACGCTTTTCGTCGCGAGTGGAGCTTCGGCCTCCTGAGCGCCTTTCCGACTGTACCACTTATGCCCAGAGTGCTCAAGAACATCAAGCGCGACCGGGCTCAAGTCATTCTTGTAGCTTTGAATTGGGCACGGCCATCGATCATCCGATCAGACTGCCCCCTCGGGAGGATCTTCTGTCTCAGCAGCAGGGGAGGGTTCTTCACCTGAAGCTGTCCAGTCTCCACCTCCTTTCGTGAAGATTGAGCAGCGGCAGTTGACAGCATTCGACCTTCCGCCAGAAGTCTGTGATGTTATCTTGGCAGCTAGGTGTCCCTCCACTAAAATGGATATAGGCCTGTAGATGGGCAAATTTGTGGCATGGTGCACAGCAAAGGCTCTAGACCCTCTTTCTGAGGTCCTTTTGTACATTCTTTCCTAGGCACAACAGGGATCTGCTTTGGGCACTCTTAAAGGATACCTTGCAGCCATTTCTACTTTCTTTCTTTATTCAAATCTACTAATTAGCAGATTCCTTAAGGGCTTAACTTATCAGTTCTCTCCATCTCCTTCTGTAATGCCCAATGGGACTTAAATCTGGTTCTCACTTTTCTTGTGTGCGCTCCCTTCAAGCCTCTTCATAACTGTCCTCTCCGGTGCTGACTCTCAAAACTGCCTTTCTTGTTCCCATCTCCTCTGCTCGCAGGGTGAGCGAGCTGCAGGCTTTATCTTCTAAGCCCTCATTAATATCTGTCTATGCGGATAAAGTGGTGCTTCGAACCAAGCCTTCATTCCTTCCTAAGGTCGGTCCACCAATTCATGTGGGACAATCTATCACTCTGCCCACCTTTTATCCATCCCCCACATCCAACCAAGGAGGAGGAAAGACTCCACATTCTGGACCCAAAACGTGCATTGTCATCTTGATCGCACAAAAGATTTACGGGTGGATGATCAAGTCTTCATTGGCTATGTGGGTGCCAAGAAACGTTGGGCTGTTCAAAAACGGACCATCTCCCGATGGGTTGTCCTTTGCATCAAAATAGGCTATGCTTTGGCGAAGGGGGACGCTCCTGTGGGGTTGCGTGCTCATTCTACCAGAGCAATGGCGGCAACCACTGCATTAGCACGTGGAGGTCAAGTCCTTGACATCTGTCAGGCAGCAACATGGGCATCCTTGCACACGTTTACCTAGACACTTCTGCCTGGACAGCCAAGTCCGGAGGGATGGGTACTTTGCCCATTCGGTCCTCCAGGACTTTCTGGTATGATCTTGGTTCGCACACCCTCCTACGGAGATGGTATTGCTGGGGTATCTATTCTAAGGTAAGGACTCTACAACTAACAGTCTCTATCAGATGAACAAATTACTTGCCTTCAGTAAGGATGTATCTGGTAGAGACATATGTTGTAGATTCCTTACCGCCCCACCCATCCTCCCGCTCTGTGAACTGATTTCTATGGATAGGGACTCCCCTAAATGGCCCTAGTTTTGACGCACCAGTGGTCAGTGTCTTTCATGGCTCTGCGCTTCTGCTGCGGAAAGTTATGTTAAGAACCGACGGTGCGCATGGACGGCATCTATGTAGGTCTCGCTACATCATCCCGATGCCGACGACGGACGCGGAGATGACCGTCGCCACCTAATGACCCGCAGAGGTACTGCTGAAGAAAGTCTCCGGATCCAGACTGACGCCGGGGGGAAATTCTAAGGTAAGGAATCTACAACTAACATGTCTCTACCAGATACATTGTTACCGAAGGCAGGTAACTTGTTCTTCAGCATGTCTATACTATACCCTTTCTCTTTACCCTCACAACTCTTTTTCCCCCTAGAGCAGCACCTACCCATTCTCTTACGAGAGGCGCAAGTGTTGCACACAAAATGTGCTATCAATAGGGTTCCGGATTTGGAAGAGGAGTGTTTTTTTTTTTTTTTACTATTAATATTTCCTTGTGCTGAAGGAGGAGGGGGTCACCTCCCTGTTTCAAATTTCTGACCTGATTGCCTTCCTGCAGAAGGACAAATTCAAAATGCTTACGCTGGCCCAGATCTTGTCTGCTTTTGATTTCCAGACTGGATGCTGTTCTTGCACCTGCAGGAGATCTGTCTGTCTGTCTATATATATCCATCCTGCTGTCCCATAGACATTATCTGTGGTTCAAGTTAGGCCAGGAACATTTTCAGGTTGTTGTGTTCCCTTTTGGCCTCACCAGAGCCCCTCGAGTATCCATGAAAGTGACTGTGGTCGTTGCCCACCAGTGCTTAATTTGTGTTAAAAAAAAAAAAAAAAGAGAACCTCTGTAGCCTGTACCACCCATTTCCTCTACCAGTACCAGCAAAGCTACTAACCACTACACACTTACAAGTGTGAGAATTCAAACTTGTCCAGGACAACCAAAGTAATAAGAATGGCTTGGAATAGTCTGAATCGTCATTTTTTATGTATGATGAATTATTAAATACTGATGTTGTGCTCATCTAAAAAAATTTACAGTCCACCACCTGGTGGCACTGTCTGTCATTAGTGCTGGTGTTAAGAATTAAGTGCTGGTGCCGAGCACTGGAAACCACCGTCTGAAATGAAGCACGTATTAGATATTACTTCTCCGCTACCCCGACTACTTGCAGTTAAAGGCGGGATCACCACAGACCACTTCCAGATGATGCCGTACATTCTGATGTTGTTGGGGTTCACTATCAATGAGCCAAAGCCTCACCTGACTCCTTTGTAGAGGCTCCCATTCAATGGTGAGAACCTGGATACAGTGGTCAGCCCTTTTGGCCTTGCTACATTTGATGGACCAACCATACTTGTTTAAATCACCTGTTGTGATGAGATTTATAAAAGGTTTGCCAGGTGTCCTTGCAAACCCTTTGTGATACCACTGTAGGACCTTAACTTGGAGTTGATGGTTCTTAGGTTTACGCCCTTCAAGCCGATGCACAGCTGCGTCTCCTGTTAAGACAGTCTTCCTCATGGGGCGTGGCTTGGACGGCAGGGGGAATGGCTGCCTGAGTATGTCGCTCCGTCGGATCGGGGAGATTAGCACCGATCCCAAGAGAATCAACGAACAGGGAAGGCGCACTAAAGGCATTTTTGTGCGTTGGAATGATAGCTGCATCTGATGACACTAGCGCAAAGGCAATCGAGGTCAGATAAAAGAAGGAAAATCGTGATGTGCCCGATGTGAGGAGCGCAAAGACGCAAGGAAATGGCGGCCAGAAATGAAACTAAGCTGAACGACAGAAGAAAACACCTCCACCATCCCCAACCAGCGCCAGTAAGCCAAGAACGGGTATCGATGTGCGAAGGTGGTGAGGGGGAAGAGACTCGGGTGCACTGGCTGACCTACCGAGAGGAAGTCATAAAAGGGACACAAATACAGGCGAGGGGCGAAGGCGAGTAACTAAGGGTCCCCCCGCTCACGGACCAGCAAAACTGCAGAGACCGCAGACGAAGTCCATCGAGGCGGAGGTTAGCGCGAGAACTGCTCCGTTCACATTAAGGGTACACCGGCCCGAAAACGGCGCAAAACGGTAGACTTTCTCGGCAGACCATAAGGGAAAAAAGCGAAACCCCAGACGCTGCGGTGCCACAAAATGGCGGAATAGAGATCATCTACAAGAGCGCCTGTGCCACACACCGGGCTTCTCTGGCACCACAAGCTGGATCACCAAGAACTGGTGCAGCGCAACACCAGCACGCCGGCGCTAGGAGAAGGGGGCTAAAAACAGCAGGCAGCGAGCAGGGTAAAACCGAGGCCAGGCGGAGAAGTGAAGGGGGAGTCTCTACCACAGCAGCGCCTTGTAGCGAGCGAACTCCAAAGCGGAGTTACAGAAAATCAGCCGGTGTTACAGAATCGGCGCCACAAACCGACAATCCACCCCCGGGGAAGGGCCAACGGATCAGGAGGCACACCGACACACCAGCATTGCCAGTCTAGCGCTCGCCCCAGTTTAACCTCCAGCATAGTGGTCATCGGGGGGGAAGCGTAAGAGGGGCGTAAGAGGAGCACCTTGAAAACGAAACTATCTTAATTTCAAAATGGCGGCAGGTGCGTAAAGGCAGAGAAACCCCCCGACCCCTTGGTGTGCAGACCTCTCACCCAATAAAGAGAAGAGTCCCCCCGAACAGCGCGTGACCCCGTAACCACGGCAAGGACACCCCCGGTAAACGCACAGTGTGACCCAGCATGGGGGGGCTTATACAAGGTGCATGATCCCGTAACCACTGCAAGGACACCCCCAGCAAACGCACAGAGTGGCCCAACAGGGGGATTATAAGGTGTTGACTCAAGGTGTTGAATCAAGGTGCTTTGCGGTGCTAAAAAGAACCCTGCAAAAGTGAGGTTGCTCACATAACAGACCAGGAAGCGAAAGCAGCACCATCAGTAGATGAATGGAAGCAGACAGGGGGAACACCATTTGACTACCAACAGCCACGGCAGGCCGACGAGGAGGGTAGCGGTGGCAGAGTGACAAGGGGGGGACCCACCATAAGGTCCAACACACAGGGCAACCCCACGCCATCACACAGGAAGTCGCTGAAGAAGGGACTCTGCACCGCACCATCCTGAGAGCATACAGTGGAGGAGCGCAGTTGAAGCTGAGTAGGCTACCACCAGGTAGGGAGTCACAGAACCCCAACGGACGAAAACGGACCACAAGGCCAGAGCAGCCCAGGAACAGCGCAAAAAAACAACAAAAAACTGCGTAACACCAAGAAATTCCGCGACTTGCAAACATGGAGGGGGGAAAGTCAAGGCACCAGCAACAGCTTAAAAAGAACAAAGGAGAACCTGCGATATCTGACTCGCCGCTCAAACAGAAACCAGACATCAAGGGCACCCTAGAGATGATCCTAAAAAAATTAGCAGATGTCCATGACCTGGCCAAGACCACAAAGCAAACCACAGATGCGATCCAGTTAGAGATCGCAGCGGTCAGGGCCGACATGCACACAGTTAACAGACTCGCTGCAGCAGAACAAAGAATCAGTGATATCGAGGACACTGGCTTCAGCTCAAGCAAAGAGCTGAGGACTCTGACAGAAATTACCGCGTCACTCCAGAAACAAACAGCGGAGCTGGAAGTTCGCAATCGGCGGGGCAACATCCGAATACTGGGGATCCCGGAGGGCTCTGAAGACACAGCGGGCTCGTGCTTGGCCTTTCTCGAGGATCTGGTCCCCAAACTCACAAACCTAAAATTCGACCGTCAGTTTGAGCTAGATAGGGCACACAGAGTTCCCACCTTTAAATCTACAACAAGGAATGCAGCCCGACCTATAATCTGTAAGCCTCTGAGATCACAGCACACGGAGGCCATCTTCAACTTTGCGCGTAGAAACCACCAGATTTCCTGGAAAGGTCATAAGATCATATTTACGCAGGACTACTCTAAACCCACGGTCGACATTAGAAAGGGGTTCCTTGCCTTACGAGACAAACTCAGGAAGAAAAACATACAATTCTCTTTTATTGGACCCGCCAAATTCAGGATAAGCGACAGCGGACGATCGCACGTTTTCGACGACCCTAAGGAGCTGGCTATATACCTGGACGGCCCAGCAGCCCAAGAAATGGAGACGTCACAAGCCGGATCCAGCAAAAGGAGAGCCTCACCGGGGCTGGGGACTGAGTGAATCAAAAACTAACCCAAGCGACTCGCAACCAGTATCTACCTCACTAAGCTACACATTCCTACCTCAATGGACACCTCAAGTCTCGTCCAAGGACCATCTGACCAACGGACAATTGGCGGCGGCGTCTTGACACGCGTTGCCTACACTCAACCCAAGAGACAATCCTCATATCCTTTATCCTGTATAGTCGTTGTGTTCAAGGGCGGGGGCTTACAAACACAGAAATGATACGCAGCTAGTAAATTCTAGGCTCTCTTGGGAGTACAGAGACATATAACCACGAGTCAGTTATTCTCCGAGAAACGGGGACGACGACCCTGTCGTCGCACGTCCGACACACGCTGTTTTTGTGACTGGGGGAGGGGTCGCTCAGCTCTTTGCTTGCTTTATTCCGTATCTTCCTTTCCATTTTCACCTCTTTTTTTTTCTCTACAAAATGTTACTGGCAAGTCCTGATACCCTACGTAATCGGGATACCTGGCATATCTGCACACACGGAGACGACACCTATTCTACATGCAGCTCACACGGGGCCTGAAGCCGTACCGTATGGGGAGAATAGGGAGGGGGAATGAATAGTACCATCCTCCAGCTCAGAACTCCGAGATAGCGTAGTTGTGAATTGGGTATATAGAGAAGATGCACCCGACACGCCTTACCCTAGATAATGGCCCACAGTAACGCACTCAGCCTGGCATCTGACCTCAACATAGTGTCCTCAATGTCAAAGGGCTTAACCACCCCATTAAACGCAGGAAGATATTAGACTATCTAGCCAAAACTAAAGGAGATATAATCCTGTTACAAGAGACCAAACTATCCATGGAGGATGCCAAGCTAGTGAGAGGCAACTGGATCTCACAGTTGGCTTGCTCGCCAGCCGAAAAGAAGAAGCGAGGGTCATGACACTGTTATCTAAAAGATCCAACCTAACACTAGAATCACAGACCCACGATGAAGAGGGCAGACTTTTGGTGACGCATCTGAGAAGGGGAGAGGAGCTAATCCACGTAGCTAACCTATACGGCCCAAACGCGGACGACCTAACCTTTTGGGAGGAGGTATCACACACGCTAGATAGTTTCCCCCAGAACGACCTCATGGTGGTGGCGGGGGATTTTAATATACCACTGGACCATATAATGGATAGACAGTCACCCTGCCAATACCAGCCCACAAACGCACACGCCACACTCAAAAATATGTGCTCAAAATTTAACCTTAAAGACCCATGGCGCCTCCAGCACGCGGACACTAGGGACTTTACATTCTACTCTAACCCACACAATTCGTACAGCAGGATAGACTATATACTAATCTCGGGACACCATACACATCTAATAGAACAATCAGAAATAGCGCCTAGACTACTATCAGACCATTCATGTATCGGCCTAAAACTGAGCGGTTGCCACAATGAAGCCGTTCCCCGGAGGTGGCGTTTTAACAGCGACGTCCTATCAGACCCCACGAACAAAAAAAAGATTGAGGAGGCCATAACAGATTACCTCAAACATAATGACTCTCCGGGGACTAGCACTAACACACTATGGGACGCCCTGAAGGCAACCATCAGAGGCACAATAATTGAAATTAAGTCAAAAATAAACAAAAGCACAAACCTGCGGCTGACACAGCTTGTGCAGGAGATTAAAAGCTTAGAAACGGCCCATGCCAGGGCCATACAAGATAGCAAACTCCTAGCAGACCTAACAAAAAATAAGTATGAGTACAACAAAATCCTGAGAGAGAGCGGGGCTGTGGTTCAACAAATACAAGGCCCTTAACCTATGCGAAGCAAATAAAGCAGGGAAACTGCTCGCCTCCTACCTAAAACACAAACGCAACCAATTTACCGTCTCGTACATCACAGACTCAAACAACAAAACCCACACAAGACACAAAGACATCCTTAAGACCTTTCAAGAGCTCTATCAAGAACTCTACAAAAACGATCAGACCCCGGACTTAGAGAAATGCACAAAATACCTCAACAGACTCGGTCTACCACAGCTAAGTCGCGAGGAGGCACTTAGATTAGGTCAAGAGATTAGCGATATTGAAATTGAAATGGCGGTCAAATCAATGAAAGATAACAAAGCCCCCGGGCCGGATGGTTTCACAGCCGCCTTCTACAAGACCTTCTTAGAACATCTGAAACCAACCATGAAGCAGGTCTTTAACCACTGTGCAGCCAGAGGGACTGTGTCCCAATCCATGTCGGAAGCCAACATAATAGTTATCCCAAAGGAAGGTAAAGACCAATTGTCACCAAAATACTACAGACCCATATCCCTCATTAATGTGGACTGCAAAATATACGCAAAAATATTGGCAGTCAGACTCAATTCTGCCCTACCCAATCTAATAAGCAACTCACAGTTGGGATTCCTACGCACTTGGATGTCTAACGACAACACCCGACTTCTCTGCCACATACTGGAACAAACGGCCACAAAATCAGAGCCAGCAGTAGCTATTACTCTAGATGCCGAGAAGGCCTTTGATAGGGTTTCCTGGACCTTCCTGGAACGCTGCATGCAATCTTTCAACTTAGGGGAAGGATATATATGGATGGTGATGGCCCTGTATGGGGACCCAACAGCCCGTATTGTCGTTAATGGGTCACTTTCTGAGCCATTTTCGCTACAACGGGGTACAAGACAGGGATGCCCACTGTCCCCCTCTCTATTTCTGCTGGCACTGGAACCCCTGATCCGTGACCTCAAGCTAAACACGAACATAAAAGGGGTCGATATTAGTGGCGTTGAGATAAAACTCGCCGCATACGCTGATGACATACTAATAGTAACGGAACAACCGAAGGCCTCAATTGAGGCCCTGATAGATACCATAGCAGAATATTCCGGGCACTCAGGATACAAGCTAAACAGGGACAAATCAGAATGCAAACCACTAAATATTCACTGCACTAGAGATATTCGGGGGGGTCAGGACTAACCTGGCAAACAGGCTTTATCAACTATCTAGGTATACACTTTGGGAGTGACCTAATAGACACACTAATTCACAATGAGAAACTATTGCTAGAAAAGATTAAGAAACTTCTGGAGTCCTGGTCTCCAAAATTCATAACGTGGTGGGGCAGAATTGAAACTATCAAAATGATGATCACCCCAATGATTAACTACCTGATCAGCATGCTCCCACTCCTACTCACAGATGACTTTCACCGCAAAGTAGATAGCCTGATCTCTAAATTCTTATAACGAGGGAAGAAAGCACGGATAAGCATCAAAAAACTAAGACTAAAGAAAAACCAAGGAGGGGTAAACCTAGCAGACTTCAGAATATTCCAACTAGCATTTCTGGCAAAACAAGGGTCTTACTGGATATCACCCCCTACCGGATACAGGTAGAGAGGGCCATCCTGAACAATCTAAGCCCCCTGGCTCTACTAACAGCAAATAGGCACAACCACGCCTCCAAGTCCATTTTTAAAAATAAAAAAATTACAATACTAAAGATAGATAAGAAACTGGAGAACAGCATCAAGGGCTCTAAGATGGAGTCACTCTGGGCCAATAGTAAGATTCTATACAAGGGGAAATGCCTAACCTTCGACACATGGATTGAGAAAGGTATCTACCACCCTTACCAATTAGAAGACGGTGCATACCCCGCTACTTTCGCAGACCTCAAGTCTAGGCATAACCTAACAGACATCGAATTCTATAACTTTCTGAAAATCAGAACGGCCTTGACCAAAACCAAACTATCCACCGCACAACCGTCAATCTCCCGGTATATGGCAAATATTAATAAATTAGGACACCAGGTCTCACACCTCTACAAACTCCTACGCCCAAAATCCTCTAAACTTAATGACAAGACAATTAACTATTGGGAAAAACAAACTAAAAAAACACTTAACGAACAAGAACGGGCCACACTATGGGCCTCTGCCTCACGCAATAAAATCTCCCCAGTGCTATCACAAACAAAATTTTGGCTGCTCCATAAGGCTTTTTGGACCCCTGCACGCTTATTCTCGTTCGGTCTCAGGGAGGATGCATTATGCTGGAACTGTAACAAGGAAAAGGGGGACCTAGCACATCTCATCTACCATTGCCCAACACTCAAAACATTCTGGGAGAAAATCTTTGGTTTTATAAATAAGTTGCTGGGCTGTACGCTAACAAATGAATTTTCCTCCCTCACCACCGCATTTATGACCGCAGAACTAAGATCAGATCACGATAAAGACCTACTAGATCTGCTGCTGATCGCAGCAGTGAAAATGGTCCTAGCCAATTGGAAAGACACAAGTAAGACCTCATACAAAGGATGGTTCAACTGGATTACGCATCTCAGAGGTGTGGACAACATTGCACTACAGAACTCACCCTGGAGACCAGCAACCAGAGGGATGTGGAAATCACTCGACACGTACCTAGACTTTTACGAACCCCCATGAAAACAACACATGCCGGCGAAACATACCCTGATCCCCCTTATGTACGGAAAAGTGAATGTAACTGAGCACAACTATCATGGCCCCACGGGTCTGTAGGTGAACAAACATGTTTCCCAATCTCTCCACAAGTAAACTAGTCGTATGTCAGTTTTGACAGGCGATCAAAGGACTTATAACTATCAGAGCCTGTCTCCTTGTTGTTCTTCGGTCACCCCTTTCTTGCCTTTTTCTATCACTCTTTCTCTTGTTTTCAGTAAATTACGTCATGTGGGGTTAGCTAAGTAAATGTGTCAGAGTGCCTCAGGACACTTGTACAAACTGCGATTGGCTAACCTTGTAACAGAAATGCTATTGTTTTTGCATAAAAATAAATAAAACACTTTCAAATGGAAGACAGTCTTCCTCATTACACTTGTTTCAGCTTGTGGCGTGAGTGAACTTGAGGCACTGTGAGTGCACCGGCTGTAAAGCACCTTTTTCCCCAGACAAACTGGAGCCGAGGACTCGAGCGTCCTTCCTACCTTAAGTTGGAACAGCCTTCAACACTGGCCAATCTATCAGCATTCTTCACCCCTGCACACCTTCAAAAGAGAAGGAGAGACTACATCGGCTGGACCCCGCCAGGGCTTTAAGCTTTTATATTGATCGTAGTAAAGGAACACCGTGAGGAAAATCAGCTTTTTGTGGGGTTCTCTGGAGCAAAGAAAGAAAGGGGACCCTGAGGTGGATAGTCCTCTGCATTAAGAGCGGCTAAGCACTGGCCAAAAAAGCAACTACCGTAAGATCTTGCAGCTCATTCCACAAGGGCTACGGCTGCTACCACTGCGTTGGCACACAGAGTGCCTGCCTGTGATATGTAGGGGAGGTACTGCTTTGGTATCTATTCTAAGGTGAGGTATCTGCTGTTAGAAGTATCCGTCAAAATGAATAAACACTGGGGGGGGGAAAAGTAAGTATCCACCAGAAGAACAAATCGCGTACCTTTGCTAATGCACTTTCTGGTACAGACTATCGAACCGCAGATATCTCACTGCCCTCCCAACTCCTATTCTGTGGAGTGGTCTCCTTTTAACATCTAAAAAAGGTCTCAAGTTAGGAATAAGTGTGATGGTACTAACAATTGTTCACTCTCCACATTTGTTGCAGCGTCAAGGGAAAAAACAAGAAACTGACGTCAGCACTTAGGGGTGGCACTTATATGCAACCCTCTCTCATTTTCGACGTGGTACGAAGCCAGGGTGGAGCAGCCTGGTGGCGCCTAGCGCAAGGGAGAATTGCCGGAGAAGAATTTCCAGATCCAGTCTGGCACCTAGGAAGTGTTCAAAAGTACAGAATCTGTAGTTGGTGTATGCAACAGAAAGAGCATCACTGAAGGGAACATGTTAGTGAGAGTAATTTTTTTATATTCTTTAAAAAGAAATTATAAAATGAATATGTTTATAATATATTATTTAATTTGTTACTGTGCTGTAAAACGTTTCCCCCCCAGGCTCAATCACTAATTCTTTATTCAATAATTAATTAATAATCATAAAAGTACAATTAAAAACATACAGTTTAACGCACATCATAAAACAAAAAAGCTGTGAATAAATATACAATTATAAAAATATATCCTAAACCAGTCTAAAAACCAGACTAAAAGAACGTTCTGCTTTTAGTGCATTCAGTTGCATATTTACATTTTCCCCAGGTTAATAAATTTTTTACATTAATTCACCTTTATATTCTACATTAAAAAGTATTTTTTTAAATAATAAACTTTATAAAAGTTCTGTATACTTTACTATAAGGAGCTCGCCATCTCCATTGTGGGGGTCTCTGCAAACACGGGCGCCAAGTAGTAGGAACGTAAAATATGGTTGTAAAGTAACTTCTAGTAACTTGACAGTCGCAAAAAGTCATAGGAAGCTCGACCCCTTCATTGGAGGGGGAGAAAACATGTAAGTTTACACCTGGGTGTAAATCTCCTCTCGGAAATAGTGAATAGCAAAAAAGTGGAAATTTACACCTTGGGGTAGGAGCACATATACATGTGAGTAAATATACATGGGTATATTTACCTCTGTGACTCTGGCCCAAAAATCTCACACATTTGCTTTTAGGTCAGGTCACCTCTCAGCCTGTTTATGACATGATTTTCTGGCAATTAGGTGTATAGGTGACATCAGGGTAATACAAAAGCCGAGGCTGTTTGAAAATGCATATTAATTCTCCTTCTGGGTTCTAGAGCCCTATTTTGTGTCATTACCTCACGGTGTTTAAACCATTCCAGGTCTAAGGTTGGCACCTGGTTATTAAATATGATTAAACCCATTGGATCTGGCCCACGCTGGGTTGCTGCTTGCCTTGGCTTTACCACCACTGCCTTTGCTATTCTGAGTCCCTCCCTGAAGGAAAGCTGTGATACAGTGGCTTGAAAAAGGTCATAATCACCACACTGCTTAAAATAAAACATCTTCACACATCAGATGTCAGCAACAATCATCCTATTGCCATCCCTCTTGAGAAGCTTGTGGCAGCTCGAACGCGGGTGGACGTAATTGGTGGAGAGCTGTGATGGTTTGCTAAAGGCAGCAGGATGATAGTCACTTGTATTTTGGTCCACTTTACTGGTCACGTGGATCAACCTATGCTGCATTGCTATCTGGATACGATTGCAGGCGTCACCGAAATAGCAGCACCATGTTCTTCTTCGCTTTCTACAGACTGGAAGGAGGTTGTTAAATCTGGGACCCTTTACACCTAATCCTCTTAGATTGACTATGGTATGCCACCGGTTTCACCTTTGCCAAACGTTTATATTAAAATTTTGATCATCCTTGTTAAGTGCTTAAATCTCCACTTTCAGTCCAGTGCTGAAGGCACCCATGGTCGTGTGGAGGTCACAAGCGAAGAAAACCAATGAAACAATCTTGCCAAGTGTTTCCTTCAGACGAAGGGCTGAATGAGTTGAAGCTGGTTACAGGTTAATGCTCAAAATAGGCATTTTTGTTTTCCAGGAACACCCCAGACGCTCCTTGGGATCAGATTCTTCACTCAATCTTCTTGATGAAGGCCCTGCTCTGGATCCACGATTACATTGAGCCTGTAAAAAAAACATTTGGAACTATAGCCTAACTTTCCAGTTACAAACATAATCCCATCTGGCTTTAGTTGATTGGTAGTGAGGGCTACCAAACTCATGATTAGGCTTTGCTAACAGCTTTTATCTAGTAATCTACAGGAATAAAATTAGCAAATTTAGGCATGCACAGAATACAGGGGGTAGGCTTGTGTTCACCCCTCCGGAAGAGTGATCCCATCTCACTAGCTTGGTGAAGCACCGATGATTTCCAGTGGTCAGTAGAGCGATATGTAAATGCTTATTGTCTTGTTTTCTTGACTTGATAGCCCCTAAAAAAACTGTCTTTAGAGATCATGAGGCCAAAGTTCTTGTTGCAAAACTCATTTTAATTTTTCCACCACTGCTTATGATCATTTTTAGGCTCATTCTAAAAAACTGGAATCCGTGGTGGAATTTTCAAACAGGCTGAAATCTTAACTATTTCACCGATCCATACCTTTCCAGCCATTTTAGCAGACTGGCATCTGGAGACAGCATGGCTGCGTAGTAAGCCAAGTAAGTATTTGTAATTTTAGGGAGGAACCCGCTTTATTAGAGACTTGAAGCCAAGACCAACCATGACTACCAGAACAGCAATTGCTAATTGAAAACTCTTACTTGCGCCTCGCCAGTTGCATGTCTTAAATGAGCAAACAGCTCTGAAGACCATTAGCATCTGCATTAGAAGCACATAATGTTTGCTGTAAAAGAAAGGCTCAATATGAAAGTAACTTTTCCCAGTAGGTTCACTCTCCAGCGTGCCAGGGCGGCTGACTCTGGAACCCGGGGGCTCACGGTTCAATGCCCGGCGCCAGATCAGCCCAGCACCATGTGACTCTGGGCAATAGCTCGCTTAATCTTGCCGACGGCCCCCAGCGCCTTGACACCCTCGGGTAATTGTTTGCGCTTTACAAATACTGGACAGGTAGGCTCAGAGTCTTAACCAAATAAGGATTTCTATCTAAACAGACATTTTCTTAATTACTTTCCCACAGCTATAGCTTTTAATGGACCCATCAGCCTAAATATATATTCTAAAACAACATGGAGTGTTTTTTTTTGTTCAAATATCTTTATTGCATATTAAAAGAGAAATACATTTGTAATACACTAACAATACAGACAGATTGAAATATAAATAAATTAGTTCCTAAAAATTTTAAGAATAGAAAGATTTCATAGCAAAAGTCAGTGGACTGGGATAAAAAGAATGGTAAACATCTCATTATTTTAAAAAGGTAAGCAAATAAATATCATGACATATAATAGATGTTACAAAATTATCAAGTAATAATATAGATCCCAGAGAAATGAATCGAGCAAAGCAACGGCATATATCATGTCAAAAACATACTAGTTGTATTGCTTAATAAATAGAAAACTATCAGCCGAGGGAAAAAGTGCAAAGTAAGAAAAAAAAAAATACTGAGGAAAAGACAGAAAAAAGAAAAGATAGGAATCAAAGGGGTGGGACGGGACATCTGCTCCAATGGATGAAAATATATTAAGAAATGGAATCAAAAGGATACTGAGCTACCAACCCCTGAGAAGACAAGTTCATATAGTTGTCCAAAGAACACCAAACATTACTAGAGATGGAAGGCGAGTAATTCTTTTTCTCAACAAAAGTATGAGCTCCACGTAGGTATGAGACCCATGCCCACCAGGTATGATAAGATAGAAGATGAAAAGATTTCCATTCTGTTAGTATAATTTTAACAGCTATGGATAAAAGTAAATCTAATAGCTCCAGATCCGTATTGTCAAGGGGTAAAGGAATAACTGCAGCCCATGGACCTAGTAAAATCATAGGCAAAGAAAGTTCAATAGATGTATTGAAAATTAATGATAAGTGTTTCTGTATCAGGCTCCAAAAGGAATTTAATAAAGTACATTCAAAGAACGTGTGGATGGGTGCCTGGTACAAGATTACAATTCCAACATAGATCACTATCTCGTAGTTTCAATTTATGTAAACGAGCCAAGGTCCAATGTAGAAGATTTAATGTGAAGAATTTGGATTGGATAAGCGAAGGAGCAATTTTATTACGTAGGGATAATTTTCCAATCAAATACCAAGTATCTTGTGAAATATGCTTAAAAATGTCATCTGCGAAATGGTGAGACCATTTAACAGAAGTAATTGTCGATTGTGAAGGGAGTGGAGCGGATAAGAATTTATAAATTTTAGACGCAGTATGGCCTGAACGTAACCATATAGACAGAAGGGAGACAATACCCGAATCTGTAGAAAGGGGTATTTTAGCAATTTTAACCTTTTAGTTTAAAAAAGAATAAAAATCCATATTGCAAAGATTATATTTCTTGGTTAAAAAAGAAAAGGGAAGCGGATCATGATTAGAATCATATAGGTCCTTCACCAATCTAATACCCTTGGCAGCCCACAAAGAGGCTATGCTAGGATCAATGTCAGTAGAAAGTTTAGGATTATGCCATAAAGAAGACCATCTTGATTTATGTATAGGTCTAGATACTTTTTTATCAACATATTTTAATGCATTAATCGTGTCTAATAAAATAAGTTGAGTATGATCTAAAATAAGCTTAGGAGCTGTGAGAAAAGGAGTGGAAAAAGGAGTGCAAAGTTCCCGTTCACTGTAAATCCAAGGGGGTACCAGTTGTGAATCCGGTAAGAACCAAAGAGCACCCTGAGATGCTAGGAAGGAAATCTGATATAGATTCCAGTCCGGAAGATTACAACCACCCAACTCAGAAGGTTTCCTGAGGTATTTGGAGGCAATTCTAGCTCTCTTATCGCTCCATAAGAATTTTGAAGAGATTGACTCAAGCTCATGGAAGAAGGCAGAAGAAAGTTTTATAGGTAACTTGAAGATAAGAAATTAATAATCGGGGTATCATAATTTTAAGAGTTTGTAATCTTCCCCACCAAGAAATATATTTAGGAGACTAGGAAGATAATAGGTCCTTAACTTTGGATATGATAAGAGATTCATTATAGGTGATAGTGTCTGACAGGTTCTTACAGAACCAAATCCCTAAGTATTTGGTACTAGTTGATTGCCATTTAAAACCTGAATCACCCATGTGAACAGGAAAACACAATGCATTTAGGGGGAACAATTCTGTCTTTTCTTTGTTAAGAGTGTACCCAGAGATGAGCGAAAAATCACTTATGATATTAGAGATAACGGGGATGGCTGTTGCAATATCCTCTGAAAAAATAAGGACGTCATCAGCGTACGCAGCCGTTTTAAGCATGTACGAACCAAATTGAAACCCCTTAATACCCTGGTTCAGATTAAGTAGACGGAGAAGTGGATCTATAGATAGGAGAAAAAGAAGGGGTGAAAGAGGGCACCCTTGTCTAGTGCCCTGACGAAGATTAAAAAAGGATGATGTAGTGCCATTAATTCTGATATTAGCTTTTGGTTCCACATTAAGAGACATGACCATATTAATAAAGGAATCGCCGAAGTTATGGGATTCTAGTACTGCTTGTAGAAAAGGCCAAAAGACTTTATCAAAAGCCTGTTCGGCGTCAAGGGCGATCGCTGCCGATGGCAATACCGAAGGTTTTGCTTTTTCCATATATGACAAAAGGTCCGAATGTTGTCTCTGGCAAGTCTCCCTTTTACAAAACCTGTCTGGGAATCATCAATGAGATTGGGAATGTGACTCTCTAAGCGTTTAGCTAAGACCTTGGCAAAGATTTTAGCTTCCATATTTAATAATGAAATCTGCTGATAATTTTTTGGATCAGCATGATCCTTACCATCCTTTGGTATAACTACAATAGTAGCCTCAGCAGCCGAACCAGAAACCTTACCAGAAGTAACATAATCATCAAAAATCATCTTAAGATATTTGAAGGAGTAAAACTTTTATAAAAGGCGATAGGAAAACCATCCGGCCCTGGAGCTGTCCCCGAGCGAGTAGCCTTGGATGATCTCCTCAATATCAATTGGTTTCCCTAATTCAGTCATGTCGGTATGGGAAATAGTATTACCCAGCTTAGTTACAGCTGTGAAGTACGGGCGTTGGTTTCAGGGATCCCTGTGCTGTTTTCCCAGGTCAGCTCTTTGTGTGAATTCTTCAGACTTTGGAACAGCCCTTCCGCCTCTCCTCCCATCACTCATGTCCTGGGGGTAAGCTGAAAGACGAGGTGGACGGCACTCCCCAGGAATACTGGGACCTGGTGCTTTTTGATGGAGGTATGACGATGCCCCCCTGGGCTGATTCCAAAACTGTTTTGTACCTACTGCAGAGCCCGAGCAACCTTGGCTGATGCCCGGTGGAGCTGTTCTTTGCAGCTATAGAGGAGTCTGGCTCTGGTTCACCCCCTTGGCCATCACCTACCCAGCCGGACATCTGACATTGTTTTCCTCGTCCCCCGCTGTTTTTCCTCCCCGTTTTCGTTGATCTAATTGCTGTAACTATGTAACCTGTAACGCACTGATCCTTATGTAAAGCGCTCTGATACCTCCGGGTCTAGCCAGCGCTATATAAAACTTTATAAATAAATAGTATTCATAGGAATCGACTGAAGAAACTGTTAGCAGGTAGCCTTGGTAGCTTGATCTTTAGGAGTGTATACTGTTTCATAAAATTCTCGAAAGACACCAAGAATTTCTTGGGTATGGAATTTTTTTGAACCATTTTTATCAGAAATATGAGAAATGCGAGTCGTATTGACATTCGTGTTTTGATATTTTAGCGTGGCAGCCAAGAGGTTACCAGCTCTGTTCCGTAACAATAAATGACGAGATTTTTGGGCATGTACACCAATATAAGCACTTTTAGTGACTATGGAATTAAGAGTATTTCAGGTTTTTTATATCCTGCAGGGGTGATTTTTCGTTTGATTGTCTAAATAATTCCTCTTTGTGTTTAATATCATCCCCCATAGATTGAAGGGATTTTCAAATGTCACTGTTATTTTTGGCCATTTTTTAATAACCTGACCCCGTATAGTACATTTAAATGCATCCCACAAAACTATTGGGGAGTTCACCGAAGATTCATTATCCTTAAAGAAGTTATCAATTTCCACATTAAGATCTTTAACTTCATCATTATCTTCCAAAATTTCGGTATTAAAACGCCAGTTACGAGGGCCTCTCGTATCTGTGAGATTAAGAATAGTTAAAGAAACCGCCGAATGGTCAGAAACAACTATTGGATGAATCATGACATTTATAGTATGTTTTAAAAGAGAGGCATCTACCAAAAGATAATCAATGCGAGAAAAGCTAGAATGTGGCGAGGAGAAAAACGTGAATTCACTACCCGTAGGATTATGCAATCTCCATGCATCAACCAGATGATGAAACGAGCACATATTGAGTAAGTGTTTATGCGCCCTGGGGGGTCAAAATTTAAACGCAGAATGTCTATCCAAAATAGGATCAAGGGTAAGATCAAAATCCCCAACAATTGTTCTAGAATTCTGTGGAATATCAGTAAGTTTTTTTTAATGTATGGTGCACCAAAAACGTGGGTCATCAATATTTGGGGCATATAAATTCATAATGTATAGATCTTCTGAACCATTAGTCAAACGGGTAAGTAGCCATCTACCACTGTTGTCATGCTCAGCTGCAACAATAGACAAACCAGAGCTTTTGGAAATAAGAGTAACAACCCCATTTTTTCCCAGAGGCCTCAAAACAAGATCAAGAACCCAAACTTTCCTCATAAAAAGAGACTCTTTAAAAGCTATCTTCGTCTCTTGAAGTAGAACCACATCACCAGAAACTTTTGCAATAGTCCAAATTTTTGTTCCCTTTAACTGGATGATTCAATCCCGAACATTAAGTGAAACTACATTTAAGCCCGTCATAGATATATATGGAACAACAAGATTGAATACATCTGGTAAAGAGGCAAAAGTGAAGTCAAGAAATAAATAAAAACTAAAGGAAATGCAACATAAATCCCCAAATAAAATGAAGCAGATGTCCCGTAATTAGGATAAAAAGAAAGGAAGGGAGTAAAGACTAGAAGGAAGAAAAGAAAGAGCAAGAGTACTCCAGGAAAAAATGGAGCATTAAAAAAGTGTAACCCCACCAGTGGATATCTGTAATAAACAAATTGCATGGGGGAAACAACGTGGAGGAGCAACAGCAGAGGCCATCAACCGCGATGCAGACAGCTCAACGATAGATATGTCGCTGAGCGACGAAACAAGTGTAATAATACCAGTGTATTACTATATTGCCTATAACCCATTAATAAGAATAAATAATGCAAATTCAATAAATATAACATACTAGAACATTGAAAAAGACATATGTCATAAATAAATAAGGTAAGGTTATATTAGCAGATAAATATCAATCTAAAGTATTATAAATAACAATGTGAGGTATTATAAATATCAATCTAAGGTATTATAAACCGGCCTATAAAGTTTATATAAATAAGATGCAGAGGATTATCACAAAATATAGAATGTAAAATATCTAGTGACCTATAAGTTGATGGAAGTCAAGGACAGTCTCCTACAATTAGAGCACTTAGAAAATAAAAATTACATAGAGTATCCAACATTAGATGCAATTCATAGGTTCAAGATAAATATACAGTAAAAAGAAAAAAGGTCAAATCGACAAATAAGTTTAAAATTGGTGCATATAAAACAAGAGTCCGCAAGATAATTTGACATTTCAATAATGTATAATAATACAGATAGATAATAAACACACATAAATAAGTTATCGCCAACGCAGAGTAATAAGAAGAGACAAGAAGTCTAATAGAAAATAGAATAAACGAGCCAAATAGAAAAATGAATAACAGGCAGAATAAAGCAAAGAAAATAGAATATGGAAAATGGAGGATAAGATCCTTACTTTTGTCATGAGATTAATGAGACAGTTAATGATAAATCCTACTATAAAGTGTTATTTCACCAATAAGATTTCATAACTATAACCTAAGACAAATGGGAGAAGATAAGTAAGACAAAAATGAGTAAGAGAGTAGATATACATTAACAATAGTACAAATTAACAATATACCTACAGAAGAGCCCTAGAAAAATTTGGTCGACCAACCTATACATAGCATGCAAGGGATGTAATCCCAAATAACATTAAAAACAGTACGGAAAAATGCATTATCCTGTAAAAAGGAGAATCAATTAATAGAGAATAACTAATTTAGGATGAACGCAACCTCAGTGTGTAATCACCAATTATAGGAAGAACACAGAAAAACAGCAATAACCACAAAGATTGTGGCAAGGCACAGAAAACCAGCATGTATAATAGATTAATGAAAAACATTAGGCACAGACAAGTCAATAGATGTAACTCGTTAAGGGAGAGAAGCACCAGGAAGAGAGTCTGAGTCCATCTGCGATTCAGATTGATTGTCCAGGAATGTCGAGAGATCTGAAGGTTCGTATAAAATCTGTGGACGACCTTTGAAAGTTATTCTGAATCTTGAAGGACCAGAAAGGAAAATGGAATATTCATATCAATGAGTCTCTCGCATAAATTCAGGAAGCCTTTGCGACGAATTACAGTGTCTCTGGCAGTCTTGTGATATTGATATTCTGTGACCTTCCCATTGAATTGTTTTAATCTTCCTCATTTGTGCCAGAATTTGCTCAGTATGTTGGTGACGCAAAGGTTTAAAGATCAAAGGTCTTGGAGAAGACATCATTTTAGGTTTAAAAGTTGGAACTCTATGAGCGCGTTCTATCTCAAAATCCTTGTAGAACGAAATATTCAGAACATTTGGGATCCAAGTAAGTAAGAAGTCAATCACTGAAGGAGCAGATTTCTCACAATCCTCCGGTAATCCAAAAATATGAAGATTACTTCTACGATTCCGATCTTCCTGCTCAGTTAGGTCCCTTCTTAATGAAACCATGGAGCGCTCCAAACTTTGGATGTTTAGCTTGTTTGTTTGTAAAGTCTTCTACACTACTTATTCGGGTTTCAGCGTTGGAATCACGTAATGAGAGATTTTTGAGGTCATTTTGAATTGCCGCCACCTCTACTTGAAGCAGATCTGTGTTCGTTTTGGTACTCTGTGCTATATCATGAACAGTATTGAGTTTGAGTAATATGGTTTCTAAAGTTGAGGCAGAGTCAGGATTACCTTTAGCTGTTAATTCCGGGGTAGGTGAGGTCTGCTTAGAGCGTTTCAAATTACCCTTGGAGTCTCTGTCTTTGGTGCTAACACCCATGCCTTCTGCCATTGGATAAGGTCATGACAGCAACAAACCGATAATCTTAGTATAGATAGGAGCAGGTAAGGCGATATATGGCCATAAAAATTGGGGTAAGGAAATACCTGCTGTGTGTAGCAAGGTTACACTGTAACACCCACGTGAAGTGCAGGTTTTGTACAAAAAAGGAGAGGTATTAGTAATAAATCTCCAGGGAGCGAACCAACTGAAGAAAATGTGGCAAAAATAAATCAAACGCGGACTTATAATTCGCTACTAAAAATAGATATTACCAGCAGGCTATGCGCACACAATGAAGGACCTGACATGGGCAGCCAATATGTAGCGGTAAAACAGTTGTAATGGCAGACTGCTTTAAAATGCAATGCCACAAATAAAATACCTCTTAGTGGTAGGCCGGCAGTAGTGAAGTAAATGCCACCAAAAATAGTAGACTTTGTGTTTCTTTAAAAAATATATCCCATGGAGGAGTTCCTGTCAGCGGCCGCCATCTTGTATGCTCTAACGGCGTCAGAAGCAAGTATTCCTTTGACTGAAGACTGGAAATTCGAAGACCAGTGGTCTAATAATGAAAGGGTTAATGTTTTACAGTACCTCATGTTCAGCAAAAGAGGTAAGCAGCCGTTAAGCGCAGATAAGCAAACTCTAAACGGCGAGCCGTGACGTGACTGCCATATCGGGCGTCCTTTCCGATTCTCCTCTCAGTGGTAGGCCGGCAGTATTAAAGTAAATGCCACCAAAAATAGTAGTCTTTGTGTTTTAAAAAAAAAATATATCCCATGGAGGAGTTTCTGTCAGCGGCCGCCATCTTGTATGCTCTAATGGCGTCAGAAGCAAGTATTCCCTTGACTGAAAACTGGAAATTCGAAGACCAGTGGTCTAATAATTAAAGGGTTAATGTGCACAGTACCTCATGTTCAGCATAAGCGGTAAACAGCTGTTAAGCACAGATAGGCAAGCTCCAACCTCTAAACGGCGAGCCGTGACGTGACTGCCATATCTGGCGCCATTTCCTATTCTCGTCGTGGTCAGGAATGCCTCACGAGAAAAGACACCCAAAGAGGCAATTTAGAGCACCGTTGAGCTGCCTCCTGAAGTCACGGGTCGTTCCGCTGCCGTTCGGTTTCAAAGGGTGCTCGAAAATCACCCAAAAGACTTCTTTAATCGAGCTTCCGCACAGGTGATACTACGGAGCTCAAAGGAATGCCGCCATCTCCGTTGCGCGCTTAGCCACGCCCCAACAACATGGAGTGTTAAAACAATTTTAGGTAGGGTTATTATTGTTCCTTTGACATTTTAGTCGAAATTAGTTAATACCCTTATGTTTCCTACATCGATTTTACAGTAAAGTCTTCTACTCCAGTCTGCTACTAAAAATAGAAAGCTGAGGGTACCTTAGAGAATGCATGGCTCACATACATATCTTCAAGCACACCGATCACAAAGGCAAATTCAATCTCTTCTTGGTGGGAAAGCCCAACATTATCATTAAGGAAAAAGTTACCTACCTGTAAAAGTTTCTGTGCAGATTATATTCTGTTGTACATTCAATACAGCAAGTAATCCTGCCATCCAGTGTTACAAGTTGTTTTGTTAATTTTTATTTCACCTCAAGGGGTCGGCCCAATGACTCCTCCCTGTCACCCTGAACGTCTCTGGACATGCTCCACTTTGGTTATATTTGTATCCCCACTCAGTGGCGCATTTGTGACCAAAGCATGGGTGTGTAACAATGTTGCAGTTTGTGTCCACTTCCTTCGAAGCAGGGATGGTCACATGAATCTTACATAGAAACAATCTACAAACACAAAGTTAGAGAGAATTTCTGTGGCATCATGTATCTATGCATATTTTGCATTGACTACAAAAGCAGTAACCCTGCTCTTTTAATGTGGTCTACGTAGCATGGAGTAGTTATGAAATGATAAATAAAACGTTGCCCGTCTGGCATGAATATCAACAAAATATTTTTCTGTGAAAGTGTATACTGAAGACGATGGTCCAGGTAACGAACGATATGCTCCCAAAGAAGGCCACAGTGCCTGCTTTCCTATGTGCGGAGAGTGAGCTAGGTGTCAAAAGTATTTGGAGATCCACCTGTTAGTAACATAACTGGATACAGTGTACGATTCACTGGTGTAGGCTCCGTCTACAACATGCTTCCTGCTTGTGAGCCCACAAATAGCTGATTTGATGTGCTGAAGGCTGTTGTGCAATCAATGTGGTACAACAATCTTGAATTGAATATTAAGTGTAGTAATGCTCTTTCTGGTGGAAAAATCTAACTGCAGATTCTTCACCGTAGAATATCTCCAGAAGCCAGACTTGATCCAGAGATGTTTGTCATAGCAGTGCTCCTGCATTTTGCTAGGAGGCGTCTGGTGGCTCTGCTTTGGCTCTACACCGCCATGGAGCAGAGCTGCATCTAAGCGCCACTGCTTTGCACTGATATCAGTTTTGTTACCCATTCCACTGCCTCAGATGGTGGACAATGTTTGGTTAACAGTGTGCGAGTACTAACTTTGGACCTTTTCAGGCCATTCCACAGAATAGGGATGTGGGAGAGCAGTGTGGAATCTGTGGTTAGAGTATCCACTAGAAAGAGCTTTACCGAAGGTAAGTAACTCGTTGTTCTGATGGATACTTCTAACTGTAAATTCTTCACATGGAATAGATACCTCTCCAAAGTGTAAGGTCTGTGGAGTGACTTAAGACCAAAAAGTGATGCTGGACTGAGCAGGTACAATATCCTTCCTGTCTGTCAAGGTAGTAGTGCTTTGTGAACGTATACACTGAAGCCCACATCACAGCCTGGCAGATGTCATGGAGTGGCATTCTGTGTGCCAATGCAGTGCTAATGAGCCAAAACCCTGGTGAAATGGGCACTTGGGTCTTCTGGAAGCTGTTTCTTGGCCAGCGTGTCGCAGATCTTAATGCAGCGGACTGTCCACTTCGATGAGGTCCTCTTTTGCACAGCTTCCAGAGAACTCTGCAAAAAGCTGATCATATATTCGATGTTTCTTGTTACGATCAATGTAAAAGCCTAAAGCACTTTTAAGGTCCAACCGATGGAGCCTCTCCTCCTTCAAGAGGTGAGTGGGAGAAAAGTGCGCTGGTTGATTGATGAATTGCCCAATGTGGAAGAGTCTTGACTTTTGGTAACAAGGCTGCCCGAATCTTCTGTGCCAATTTGTCCAGGAAAAAGGTGGAGTAGGGCAATTGTACTGAAAATGCCTGAGGTTCACTCACTCGACAAGCTGACATAATCACAGTTAGGAAGACTTTTCATTGAAAGGAGATTCAGTGAGCAGCTGTGCATCAGCTTGAAGGACGTACACAAGAAATGACCCACTAATATGACTTGAACCCGGTCGTTCTTGATCTTTTTCAGAACTCTGGGCATGAGAGGCAGATACAGGAAGGCATACAGGAGTCCCTTGTTCCATTCCAGCAGAAGGCACCTCCTAATGAATGTTCTTGTGGAAATTGCAATGCACAAAACTGTTGGCACTGCACATTCTCAATAGTTGGAAAAAGATCTTGCCAAGGTTATTCCAACTGTTGGAAGCTGCCTTGAAGCACCTTGGAATGCAGACACCACTTGTGATCTGCCAGATGACGTCTGCTCAGTTTGTTCACTCTGTCATTCACAGCCTTTGTTCGGCGATTTGCGATTAGGATGATGCCATCACTGCTGCAACCACTAACTGAGATGCAAAGCCTACTGGCACAGAACCCCACGTCACCATGCTTGTTGCAGTACCACATGGCTGTGGCATAAGGGGGGAAACTGCACCAATCTCTTGCTGGACGGCAAGAAGGCCTTCAGAGGCTGACAAATGGCAAAATTAATGCAGAGCCAGACATCCACTGGAAACAAGAGTCCTCTGAGCTCCACCTTCCCCAGGTGACAACTCCCACACTAACCTCAGCAGTGACCCGTCCATCACCACTGTCAGCTTTGAATGGGGATGAGAAAGTGGCCTGCCGCAGAACCAACTGTGGCTGGTCAGCCACCATTGTAGATCTTGAGCTGCCTCCTCCGAAATAGGGATGGCATAGGAAAGGCAGCTCTGGTACTGAACCCACTAGAACTTCAAGTTCCGTGTAGAGATCTGTATGTGCCACCTGCGAATGGTTGACATGGGGGATGCACAAGGATAAGAGGATAAAAAGCCTCACAACCAACCTTACCTGGATCCAGAAGTGATCCTGAAACATTGGGATTATAGTCTGAATAGCCTGTACTCATTGCTTCAGAGAAAAAGCCTTGAACTCCACTACATTCAGGATCACATCACACCACTGAATGGAAGCCTAAGATAGGGAGTCAAGTGGGACTTTGGCTCGTTTATGGTGAACCTAATGAAGTCAGGAGTTGCACCACCGTCCAGAAGTGGTCCACGACTGACTGCGGAGGGCCTGCCTTCAAAAGCCAGTCGTCGAGGTACAGGAATAAAGCATCGGCTGTACAGCATGAACAAAAGTAAAAAAATGCAATGATGATGCTGCCGCATCATTTTCTAGGCGTCCATGCATCATTCATGACGTATCTGTGTGATGGTAAAAACAAATATCTACATGAACTAGCACAAAAGCGATTTAGAAAGAGGAAGGGCTGGTGGCACTTTGCTGCCTGGCCCTCCCCACTGAAAAATTACTGAAAAAAATAGATGGTATGGTTGGAGTAAGAGTAGAAAATGATTGTGTGTGGCATTACATAAGATAGCAGATGATGTTCCTCCGAAGGTATGCAGTGCCAGTTAGGCAGACACAGAGACGATGAAGAAAGGGGAACAGAAGCTGTTGCTGGGTGATAAAGAATGAGTCTGCCGCTGAGTTTTACACAATTTGCAACCAATGGAGAAGGTAGTCTCTATGTTGCCATACTTCAATCACGAAGGGGTAGTCAGTGTACCACAGTTTTAAAGGCTGAGTCAGGTAGAGGAGGGAGGACTTTCCTCAGCATGCGTAAAGAACAAGTTACTTACCTACGATAACGCTCTTTCTGGTAGAGACTCCATCTAGCCACAGAGTCCTCACTTTTTGAATATTTCCCTGGCATCAGACTGTATCCGGAAACTTTTCTGTAGTACCTCTATGGGCCTGCAGCTGTTGCCGTATGGCGCTGCACTAATGCTGTTCTGCTTCAGAAATGACGTGCAAGGCCTATATAGGCACCACTCCCATGCGCTGACATCAATTGCTATCGAGACTGTCTGCGTCCCCAGACGTAGAGCCCCAAAAGCAAACTGCTGTGACCAGTGTGCAGATTCCTAAACTTTGGATATTATTAAGTGATAGAGGCCAATCACAGAATGGGGGGGGGGCGGGTCGGTGAGGAATCTGCAGCTAGATAGATTTGAAAGTAGCCTGGCAGGGAGAATGGAGATCTGTTGAGGAGGAAGGATCCATGCTACTTCAAGGCACATTACAGACTCCTAACTGAAAAAGCCACTGATTCAGAACACTGAGTGATAGTGTTGAATGCTGCTGACAGGTCGGGTAATTTAGAATTTCCCTCACCCACCAGCATTCTCTGGTAATCAACTATGGAGACCAGAGCTGGTCCAGTGCTGTAGAGAGGATGGAAGCCTGACTGAGGGAAGTCAAGTAAAATATTGCTTTCCAGGCAGTGGGAAAGTTGGGAAGCTAATATTTTTCTCCAAGATCTAGGTGGAGAGAAGAGAGATGGGTCATTAATTATTCTAAACCATGGAGTTGGCATTATATGTTTTCAGAAGTGGAAGAACATGTGCATGCTTTGTCCAAAGCAGATCTAATAGAGAGGTTACACAGGTCCATCAGAACAAGAGCTTGGATGTCGGGGATTATTGGTCAACAGGAGAGCTAGATTTAACAAAGAGAAGGGCATGTTTCATTTGTTCTAGCGGGATAGTGTCAAAAGCAGTATGAAAACAGTCACCAGGAGGCTCAGACTGCACTAGAAAGTAAGGTGATGGGAGAAGTTTAAGGATAAAACATAACTTGGATGATGGCGATTTTGTTTTGGAAGATGTCGGTGAGTTTAGAACAAAGTTCTTGTGAGGTTTGAATAGTGTTCGCACATGCAGCTGGATTAAAGGGACTTTTAACAGAGAAAATCTCCTGAGGGGAGTTGCTAAAGGATTCTACCTTTTTAGCGTATTAGTCTATGCAAGCCTTGCAGAACATACGCTGGAGCAAAGATTGGCACCATGCACATTCCAGGTATCTGCATACACTGATCTAAGTTCTTTGGAGTACAAAAGGAAAGGTCTGCTGGGGGAAGCTGAATACCTTATATGGTGCTATTTCCTTTAGGACATTGAGAAGGCATTTGTTGAACAATTGAGCAGCAGAGGTGGCATTACAGGAGAACATGAACGGTGGGACTTTTACTGTGGTCACCAAGTTAAGAGTATTAATTTTGAACCATTGTCTTAACAGAGATTCTGATTTCTTGGTAATTCTGGGTCTAAAAAAAAGTAAAACAGTAATTTGTAAAGATTTGATAGAGACTTCTAGCTGCAGATTCCTTACCATTGAATTCCCCAGCCGTCCGCCTGCACCCGGAAACGTTTGCTCGAGCAATACCCCTTGCGCTAGCCTTCAGGTGGCTCCATTCGGCTCCGCGTGATGTCGGGGTTGTTTATGATGTAGTGGTCACCTATATAGGCGCCACCCAGGTGCACAGACTTCAGTTCTTTTCGCGGCAGTAAAGCGCCGATCCGGAAAGAGCTACCCTTCTATCGCTTTTTGACAGGCCTTTTTTGACTTTTTGTCGACTTCTGAATTTTTTTCCAACATTGTGTGCGAGGATGTCTTTGAGGAAGACAGGGTATAAACAGTTCGGTGCCTGTCACCACATGGTGTCGGGTACCGACCCCCACCTCGTCTGTCTCTGGTGCCTCGAGCGCGACCACAATTCGACGTTGTGCTCGGACTGTCGGGCCATGGTTCCGAAGGACTTGCTGGAGAGGGCTATGAAGCTCCTTGCGGCTCGGCAGGCAACACTGTGCAGCGAGACTCTGCGAAGATCCCGGTCCCGATCAAAGAAGAGGAGGTCACGGGAATGCTCCCTGAGCCCCAAGTCCTCTTCCTCACACTTGAGGTCTTTGGGACACTCGGGGAAGAGGCAAGCGGGAAGAGCCAAGCGGACTTCATCTTTGCCTCGACGAATGAGGGAAGGAGCACTAACGCTCTAAGCACGGTTCTGCGGAGCCAAAGCCAGGGTCGACATCGCGCCACCCTCCCTTTCCGGGAGCCGGAGCGACCCACGCTCAAATTAAAGAATTTTACGAGGCCATGCGCCGTGTTTTTGAGCGGGCCGACCCCTCTGGTGAGCCCTTTGGCCCCGCGAGGTTGGAAGGGGCCCCATTGGATTCAATGCCGTCGGCTCTGACCACAGCACCGGTGGGGCCTCCGGGATCGGATCCAGGATGATGCCGGTCGTGCTATTGCGACCTCCCCCGGCGTTGGACCCAAAGTCTTTGCCGCTGGTGCCAGCCCCATCCTTATCCCCGATGACACGGAGTCGGAATGGTATCGCTCGACGCTGATTCCAACGTCGATTGAACCCAGGGGTTCTGTGTTGCCTGAACACTTTGAGGCTCGGGAGAGGAATGGGAGGGGTATATGGCCCCTTTGGAACATCAGGATGTCTCTGCAGAGCACATGGCCTGGTATGGGGAACTTAGGGAGGCCCGTGGGCTGGACACTTCCCCAGATACTGGCATGCTCTCTCCGCCAACTGTGGCTACGGAGGAGGGGGCATCTTATGCCTTGGTGGTTAAGAGGGCAGCCGAGGTCCTCGGACTAGAGTTGCCCTCTGGGCAGGTCAGGACTAATCTCCTGACCGAAGTGCTTCAGCCTGGGGCTTCCACCTCTGAACATCTTTTGCCCTTCAATGAGGAACTAACTGATGAACTTCTAGGCATGTGGTCCAAGCCTAGCACAGGGGCTCCTGTGAATAGGACAATTGCACGCCTCCATCGCCCAGCTCCGGGCGATCCAAAGTTCCTCAGCTAACACCCCACCCCTGAAAGCTTGGTGGTGCAGGCTTCTATATCCCAGGGTGCGTTCCCTTCCGCCCCTTCTGATAGGGGATCCAAGAGGCTGGATTCACTTAGGAAGAAGATGTTTTCTTCCTCCAGCCTGGCATTGCGGTCAGTGAATACTGCATGCTAATTGGGCCATTTCTCCCACTCCCTTTAGGAGACGGTTGCGCAAGTTCTGCCACAAGTCCCGGAGGAGGCCTTGGCTGTGCTCTCTCAGGCGGTTAAGGACAGGAGAGATGCAGCAAAATTCACCATAAGGTGTGGCCTTGACATGACTGATTCGCTGGGCCTTCTTCAACAGTGGCCTGGCTTAGGACAACTGGCTTCTCGGGCGATGTCCAGGCAAATGTGATGGACATACCGTTTGATAGAACCCGTCTTTTTGGGGAGAAGGCAGACTCGGCCCTAGTGAGGTTCAAGGACTCTCGAGCTACGGCCAGATCCTTGGGCCTCTCTTATACACCTCATAGCCAGTCTAGCTTTCGTCCCCTTCGTGGCAACAGAAGGGGTTTCCAGCCGCGTCAGCCCTATCCCAGCCACCGTCCTGCACAGACATCCCAAGTTGTGCGAGGACGCAGTTCATTCCGACCAAGGAATAGAAGCCAGAAGTCGTCGGCCACTCTGCCCCCGGCAGCCTCCAAGCACTCCTAGCCTGACTCTGCACAACCACACCACTTCAGTTGATGGGAGAATCCATTATCTCCCCCGCTGGAGGGCCATAACAAAGACAAGTGAGTCTTGCAGATCATTCCGGAGGGCTATTCTCTGCCTTTCCTTTCCTCCTCCCATTCTGCCAAATCAAGAACGACTGTCGGAGGGTCATTTAAAATCGCTCTAGGAGGAAGTTAAACCCCTCTTGGCCAAGGGAGCTATAGAGAGGGTCGCGGATTCAGAAGTAGGCAGTGGCTGCTATTCCCGCTACTTTCTGATTCCGAAAAAGAACAAAGGGTTGCGGCCCACTTTAGATCTTCTGACCGTCAATCTCTTCCTCAAGAAGAAGTTAAAGATTCTCACTCTAGCTCAGGTCTTGTCTGCCCTAGACCAAGAAGACTGGATGGTTGCGTTGGACCTTCCGGGCCACAGGCGTTACCTGCGGTTCAAGGTAGGCCACAAGCTTTTTCAGTTTACCGCGCTCCCCTTCGGCCTTACCAGTGCCCCTTGGGAGTTCACCAAGGTGATGGCGGTGGTCGCAGCTCATCTGCGCAGGTTAGGGGTGTCAGTCTTCCCCTACCACCACGATTGGTTGTTGAAGGCGCCCTCGCCCCAGGCTGTCGTCTCCCGCCTTCAGACTATGGCGGACCTCCTGCATTCGCTGGGGTTCTCTATAAACATGCCGAAGTCACACCTCACTCCTTCTCAGACGCTCCCTTTCATCGGGGCTGTTCTGGACACAGTGCAGTTTCGGGCCTATCCTCCCGAGCAGCGAGTCCAGGATATCTGGTTATGATTCAGATGTTTCAGCCTCTATCCTGGATTTCGGTGAGACTGACTCTGCGTCCTGTTGGTAAAGCATGCCAAGTGATGTATTCGGGCTCTGCAGTGAGACCTGAAGTTCCAGTGGGCACAGCATCGGGGAAATCTCACTGACGTGGTCCAGATCTCGGAAGGAACTGCGAGAGATCTGCAGTCGTGGTTGACGAACTGCGACTGGGTCAACATGCAGATCCCACTCCCTTCCCCAACCAAAGCTCACAGTCGTGACAGATGCATCCCTTCTGGGATGGGGCAGCCATCTGTGAGAGGTGGAGATCAGGGGACACTGGTCTCTGGCGGAGTTGGGGCTTCACATCAATTTGCTGGAGCTTCGAGCGATTCGGTTGGCATTGAAGGCATTTCTTCCCTCTATAAAGGGGAAGTTAGTGCAGGTGTTCACGGACAACACCACCACCATGTGGTACTGCAACAAGCAGGGAAGGTGGGGTCATGGACCCTTTGTCGAGAGGCCCTGCGTCTCTGGACGTGGCTGGAAAAGCAGGGCATAACCCTGGTGGTTCAACACCTGGCAGGTTCCCTGAACAGCAGGGTGGACAAACTCAGCCGTTAATGCCTAGCGGATCACAAATGGCATCTCCAGTCGGAGGTGGCGCAAGGTCTCTTTCAGCAGTGGGGAGATCCTTGGTTAGATCTGTTTGCCTCCGAAGAGAACGCGCAATAGCAATACTGCACGCTGGATTTTCCAAGGCGGCTATCGCTCGGCGACGCCTTTCGACGCGAGTAGAGCTCAGGCCTGCTGTACGCCTTTTCACCCATACCACTCCTGACCAGGGTTCTGAAGATGATCAGGAGCGACCGGGCCCAAGTCATTCTTGTGGCTCCGGAGTGGGCGAGGAGAGTTTGGTATCCAGTGCTTCTGAAAATGAGCATCGATCTTCTGATCAGGCCTCTCCTTTGGGAGTATCTTCTGTTGCAGCTGCAGGGGAGGGTCCTCCACCCGAACCTGTCAACTCTGCGCCTCCATGTTATGTTATGACGGCTTGTAAAGCGCACTGCTGCCCCAGCAAAGGGGCGTCCCGGCGCTGAAGGCAGAAGTAGCAAAAAGACAGCTTACAATGGAGGGAAGAGGAATGTTTTAACAGCTTTACGGAAAGGCAGATAGGTCTTTATACTGCGGATGGAAGTGGGGAGCGCATTCCAGAGTTTCGAGGCCAGCACACGGAAGGAGCGCCCTCCAGCACGGACCCTCCTCACCCTAGGGACAGCCACAAGATTCTGTCCCATAGATCGAAGTTGGCGGGAGGGGATGTAAAAAGTATGCAGATTGGCCAGAATACATAGAGATGAAAAATTCAGGATTTTGAAAGTAATGCAGAGGGCCTTGAACTCTAAACGTTTGGCCACAGGCAGCCAATGGAGGCGACGAATGGTATTAGAAGTAGTATACCTCCTAGGCAGGCCAAGGAGAGCTCGAGCCGCCGCATTCTGGACCCTTTGTAGTCTGACAATTTCGGACTGGTTGGCCCCCAAATAAAGGGAACTGGCATAGTCCAGTTTTGACAGGATCAAAGCCTGGACGATAACCTGCCTGATTAGGGGATCGAAGAAACCCAACAGTGGTTTGAGCCACCTTCTTGGTTTGGGTTCGAAAGCTAAGGGCGGTATCAATCCAAACCCCCAGGTTTTTTACCACCTGTTTAGGGGCAGGCGCCGGCCCCAGCGTGGCAGGCATGCATGGAGATTGAGTGGCAGCAGTTGATGGCTTTTGACCTTCCTCCTGAAATATGTAACGTTATTTTGGCGGCCTTCCGCTAAGACAGTATATGCCTGCCGTTGGCAGAAATTTGGATTATACTGTACAGAAAGGTCTATTGACCCTTTTTCTGCTTCTCTTTCCACTGTTCTTCAATTCATTCTTACCCTTGCCTAACAGGGCTCTGCTTTGGGAATTCTCAAGGGTTATCTTTCTGCTCTATCTGCTTTTTTACGGCTCCCAGACCAACACTCTCTCTTTAGGTCTCCGATTGTAAATAGGTTTTTGAAGGGGCTGGCTCATTTGTTTCCGCCCACGCCCTTTGTTATGCCGCAGTGGGCCCTTAATTTGGTCCTTACTTATTTTGTGTGCTCCCTTCGAGCCTTTACACAACTGTCACCTCTGGCTGCTTACCATCAAGACAACCTTTCTAGTGGTTAAAAGAGCTTATGCAGCATCAAATTTCGCTTTGAGGGTTAATATATACTACGTATACAGTGCAATCCCTCCTTGAGGAGATTCAGCTTTTGGCATCTGTTTTGGATGGTATGATAGAGCAACAGTTCAGTTCTCTAACAGATTTGACAATCTCTGTACGTCAGTGGCTGAATCTGGAGCAGTGGTGGCAGCACCTATGGATGCGGTCCTGGAAGGCAAATTCTGTTCAGAAATCAGTCTTCATGAAATTATCTTTTTATGGTTGTTCCCTCTTTGGACAACAATTGGAGGACATGATGCAGAAAACTCGAAAATAAATAAGCAGATTACTCCAGTGAAGTCTTATCCTAAAGGGTGAGGTTTTAGCTACAAAAGGGCCTTCCCATCTAAAACTGGAATAGCCCATCGAGATTCCCCAATCCCCAGCAGCTGGAACCTCGGCCACCCCAGGTCCATCAAAAGCATAACAATCAGCATCAGCTGCAGATGGGGGGCCGGCTGTCCCTTTTCAAGGATTACTGGACTCAATCTGTGACAGATCTATGGGCAGTCAATCTAAAGTCTGAAGTGTATCGATTGGAGTTCGCAAACCAGCCTTCAGATCATTTTCAGCCTACCTCTCTTCCTCAAGATTTGAGAAGGCATCAGGCTCTTTGGAAGGAGTACAAGCCCTGTTACCAAAGAATGCTGTATGCCAGGTCCCAACTCAAGATCAGGGCAGGGGGTTTACTCCAATCTATTTCTAGTGCAACAGCTCTATGGAGATTTTCATCCTGTCCTGAATCTAAAGGGATTCAACAAATTCCTGGTATTTTGGTCCTTCAACATGACAACGCTCCAGAATATATTTCCACTTCTGGCATGGGGAAGTTTTCTGACATCCCCGGACATGAAGGATGCTTACTTACCTTTCGATTTTTCCTGCACACCAGAAATATCTTGGGTTTACTGTGGGCCTCCAAAACTTTCAGCTTCAAGTCCTCGCTTTTGGGCTTACGTCGGCTCCAAGACTTTTTATAAAGCTCTTGGCTCCTCTGGTGGGTATTCTTCATTCTCGAGATATCCATGTGTACCCCTATCTTAATGGCTGGTTAATTAGTTCTCCTTCTTTTACAAAGGCAGAGAACGATGTACAGGAAGTATGCAACCTTCTCCAAGACTACGGTTTCTCATCAATACCGTGAAGTCTCACCTTTACCCGGTCCAGCAGCTGTAATTCATTGGGGGTCTCTTTTGTATGGACAAAGGTGTGATACTCCTCTCTCACGACTGAGCCCTGAGACTGGTGTTTCATCTACAAGACTTATTGTGAAGGTCTCAAGCGTCTGTAAGACTGTGGTTAAGGAGTCAGTGGGAGATGGCTTCAACTTTGGACATAATCCCATGTACGCCTTAGTGCATCATGTGTTGTACCATTGGGATCCTTTCTCTCAAACTTTCGAAGCTCTGATTCGTGTCACATCTCAGATTTGGGAGGATCTCCAATGGTGGCTAAATCTGTTGAATTTTTCCAGGAGGCATCAGTTATGTCAGTCCACCCCCCACTAGTGATATCAACAGATGCCAGCAAACTAGGGTGGGGGTAGTGTTGGGACCCGCTCCAGCCCAAGGCAGGTGGTCATGGTGGGAGGCTCAGTCTGGAGGGAGCGAGCTGCAGTCAGGATGGCTCTAAATACTTTCCTTCTTCAAATTAATCATCAAGCTGTGTGCATTCAATCAGAAAACCAGGTTGTGGTGGCATATATATATATCACCAGGGAGGAATGGTTCTTCCCCTCTATCACCTTGCCAGGGAGATTAGTTCCTGGGCAGAGTCCACTATCCTCTCTCTCAAAGCAGTATTTTTTCCGGGCAGGGAGAATGGGCCTGCTGAACAAGAGATTCCCCTCCTCGGTGTTTCTCTGCCTGTCGAATACAGTTTTTCAGATTTGTTGCAGATTCGGTCGCCCCTGGCTAGACCTGTTTGCGACCAAGGAGAATGCTCCAATACCTCAATTTTGCTCAGCAGGAAGGCTTGGGCGGTAGATGCATTCTCAGTGAGGTGGCCTCAGAGGGCTACTTTGTTTTCCCCGATCCCTCTCATTCCACGAGTTATGCAGAAGATCTGGTAGGATCGGGCCCAGGTCCTCCTGGTTGTGCTAAAGTGAGTTCGGAGTCCTTGGTTTCCACTTTTGACAATGATGTTCACAATGTTTCCCTCCACTAAGTCAACTAGAGCTGTCCGAGGCGTTTCTCAATTGGTTGAATCCAGGGTTTTGGCGGCTGAGCGGGAGCTCTTGTTAGCAAGGGGTATTTTTTAGAAGTGGTGAATTCCATTCAGCAATCTCGTAAGACTACTACATGAAAATCTTGCAGGCACCATTGGCTAAATTTTGAAAGATGGTGTCTAGGCAAAGGCTTACATGCCTCTATATGCGAGCCTGTTAGAATTCTGGATTTCCTGCAAGATGATTTTCAGTTGGGTTTGGCATTCCACTATTCGGGCTCAGTGGGCAGCAAGGCAAGCTTTTAGGGGTGAAGTTATGGTAGAGATTGCCCCATTGGCTTCATGCCTATTAAGGAGTTTTTTCCGGCAGCGTCCTTCTTTCCATTCACTAGTACCTCCCTGGGTTCTCCCATTTGGTTCTATGGGCTTTTGCACTTTCTCCTTTTGAGTCTTTAGATTCAGTGGATTTAAAGTTATTAATGCAAAAGGTGGTGTTTTTGGTCGCCATATGTTCCGAGCGATGGGAAAGTGAGCTGGGCCCTTTGCTGTCAGTATCTTCTTTTATTAGATTTTTCCCCTGACCAGGTGGTCCTGCGTCCCAGTCCTTCTTTTTTGCCTAAAGTTTGCTCATCTTTTCATTGTTCCCAGGATATTGTTCTTCCAGTGTTCTTTCCAGGGGGCCCTCCTCGAATGAGGAGGAGGGTCTTCAAACTCTAGATGTACATAGAGCACTTACCATCTATTTGACCAGAACTACTCCATTTCGTAAGGTAGATGCTTTGGGGCTTATTTACAAGCCCTTTGTGCCGCCAGTGCGTCACTTTTAATATGGGAAATGTGACGTCCCGGCGGCACAAGTTGCTTGTAAATAAGCCCCTTTGTTTGCTACCTATGGTTTACCTAATAAAGGATCTCGTCCTTAAACAACCCTGTATAGAAGGATCAAGTCCACCATAGTTCTCTCCCTGCTGTCATTGAAGGTAGATCAACTAGAGGGTTGTCAGCCTCCTGGTCCTTTTTTAAAGGGGCCTCTTTGAGAGACATCTGCTGTGCCATAACATGGAAAACCCCTCACACTGTATTCTCCCAATACAGGGTTCATTTGAGGGAGGGTTTTTCTAATTCTTTTAGAGATTGTGTTTTGTTTGCTGTATCAACCTTGTGAGGTTCAACAGGTGTATAACAGAGATACTGTCATTAAAGACTTTGAATTGCATCTTTGACTTTGGGTGTTGATGGTCATATTCCTTTTCTGCTTGGGTATTCTCTCCCAGGTAAGGACTGTGACGGGGAAGACTTGGACTCCTAGTAATGACGATTATCAGTAAGTAACAGGGCATTACATTACCCTCCAGAATTATGCTCTTGGTTTTTGTGTTGTGTATTTGTGGCAGGTTTTGGATGAATCTGCCATCTTGTGAATGAACATACATACTGAGAAACAACTCAAAACCTGAGCACACATATGTAAACATTAGTGGTATACAGTATAGATGCTCATAACAATATTAGTTTTCTTGTGCTTTTATTTTCTTCTATTTCTTCTTTTTGATGGCCCTGTGGCTGGACCATCAAAGAAGAAAATAAAACCACAAGAAAACTAATATTGTTATGAGCATCTATACTGTATACCACTAATGTTTACTTACATTTGCGTGCTCGGGTTTTGAGTTGTTTCTAAGGCAGATCCCTAGGGATCACACTTTGGGGATTGGGGTGGTCTCCCCCCCCCCCACCCCCCCCCCCGGAGCACCATAATAATCATTACTAGAGGTAACTTAACTGTTAAGAGTGAGCGCCAACACCACTTAGTGCCATATCACCCAGCTTGTAGTTACATACATACTGAGAAGGGCCTCTGCAGTGGCATAAAAACAACTGACAACTGCCTGCCCCTATGACCACTTTCCTTCCTGTAACTTCCTATAGTTTACCTTATTTATCCAGGGATGGATCTTCGAGAGCATACCCATAATATTTGAATAATAAAAGATTAAACCTCTAAAGGATCCCTGATAGACAAGGGCTCCAGTGGCAGCAGTTCATACTTTATTTGTGGAATAATAAAGTTGTGTCACTGACGGGTACGTTATTTTCTTCGGTAAAGCCATATCTGGTAGACAGATCTAGCCGCAGATTCCTTACTTTAGAATCGTCCCCCCGGCGCAAGACTGGATCCGGAAATTTATTCCACAGCGCATAGGGAGAAGGTGCCGCGCGTATTGACGTCATCACGCGATGTGATGTCGACAGAGTCCATATAGCCCCCTCCCTGATGTCAGTTTCCTCCGTGACTATTTTCTGTGCTCAAAACGTACAGCCACATATAGAAACTGCCTATTGAAACAGTGTGCTAAAATAAAAAACACATTTGTGTCAAATAAGCCCTGAATGCCTAATTCACTATGTAAATCTTGTTAAACGAAATCATAGAGAACAAAGACCAAGGTCTTATTTCAGTATGTGAAGTCTCATAACGAAATGACTGAGACCAAAGAGGACTCAGTTCGCAGAGCGGGGAGGATGGCAGGGTCGTAAAGAATCTGCAGCTAGATCCTGTCTGTACCAGATAAGGCGTTACCAAAGGGAAGTAACTTGTCCATCTTATAGAGACATCTAGCTACAGATTCCTTACTTTAGAATCAAATACCAAAGCATACCATCCCCGGAGGAGGGCCTGTGAACAGAGACCACTAAAAGCCTCTAACGTAGAACAAAACTGGTCGAGAACCAGAGGAAAAAGACCGGACATTCCTAATAATGTAGGTGAGCAATAACATGCTTCACCATTTAAAAAACCTGTGGAAGAACCACAGATAAGTAAAGTTACAAGACATTAAAAAGCATGGGAATAAAATGATCCATGTTAGCATGATAACCGTGTTAGAAGCCAACCAACAAGATGAATAGAAAATTATTCGCACCTTTCAGGTAAACCGAATCCATGCATGCTCACCACATATGCATCGTGGAAGGGACCGCAGTAAGAAAGGTCATAAAGACACGGACAGCATGGGAGAAACGTTTCCCAAGACAGTAGGACAATAACCAAATTACTCTATAATATAAAACTATTGGTGCGCAGATCCCAACTCGAACAGCGTGTTCAATACTTGTGAAACAGATATCAGCATGTCATGCCACGGGGCAATACCTCTGTGCCTTACAGGATTCTCTCTGAGCCAGATCTACTCTGTAAACAGAGAGATCTATCACCCGTGGTAAAGGATAACGAAGACTCTATAAAAAGAGTTGAAGATAACATGAAATGTGTATTTGTAAAGCGCAGGTTCACCACAAGGGGTATCTTGACGTTGAATAACAGATCTGGATTGTAACCCATTCAATGGTAATCATTTTATCAACCTCAGAAGGATGAGAGGCTGAATGGACCCGCCAAAATATGAACATGTGACCATAAGGTTAAACACAGGCCCCTACTGTGGACGCCTAGTCCACTAAGCCCCCGACCGGAATGAGCAAGTAGTGGCATAGACCTAGTGATATCCCTAGGTAATAGGGACAATACAAATACCGCTAGGATTTCTCCAAGATATGCACAGACATAGGAGTAAAATAAAGAACTGCCTATGTACCAACAAGAGAAAGTATAACATATAGATATAAATAAAACGGAATAATCAGTCATACAAGTCTGACATAACAGTATGGAAACCATTGTGAGCATAATACAACGTAGGAAAGCAACAGCCATCCAACACGTTAGCGAAATGCCAGTCATCTGAGACGGCATCAGCAAGCAATAGAGTTAAAGTTGAATAAGATAAAAGTATTCAAAAAGAAACCTTGAAGCTTAGCGAAACCCAAGGTTAGTATGTGATCTTTCATTATGAATAGAGACCCATCTTCAGATGATCTAGAAAAAGTCTCTTATAATGGAATAGGAAAAGTTAAAGGATTCCATAATAAAAGAATCCGACTGATATATAAATAAACATCAATATGTAAATATCATCTAGGGACCACACTTCGCAAAGTGTGAACCTAACTACAAACAACTACAGTTAGGTAAATGAAGAAAAGAGTTGCCCCTTAGAAGAGCAACGATCCAGTAAGAAAATAATAAAAGCCATCTACAAAAAGTAGAAGCTATGAGTCCCCTCATGGCCACTCATATAAATACCTTCAGAGAGAGGAAAAGGTATATCATTAGAGAGAAATATAGAAAGAATAAATCTTTAGCAATAACTCAAAGCGTTAGAACAACCAAAAAAGTGTCAAGAATATCAAGGGCCCTTCAAGATAGAAGGAATAGGATCTAAGGGGAGACAAGGTCTCCCTGGAGACCAACAATAGCATGCCACATTCCCAGGAAAAGAAACGATCATGTCCAAGGAACATGTACAAACCAACCATGCCTACAGGAAAGGGTGGAAGAGCCAATCAAATAGCAATGGCTATTAGACAGACCTGAAGAGCAAAACACAAAGGGGCAGATTTACAAGAAAGTGACGCATCTGTAGAGATGCGTCACTTTACCTGCGCCACCCTGAGAAACCCCTGCGCCACCATGGATGCGCCGTATTTACAATACGGCGCAAGGATTGACAGATGCGTCAGAATTTCTGACGCATCTGTTGGTGCAAAAGTCACGTATTGCTGGAGTCGTGTAGCAAGCACGACGCAACTCCAGCAATACATGGGGAAGCCTATACTCATTGTGCTGCGTCACTCCTTACGTCTGCTCCAAGCAGGCGTAAGGTTTTGACGCAGTGGCGTCCTAGAAGTGGCGCAGTGAAATCTTGTAGATTTCACTGCATCACTTCTACGGGGCTTTTTTGCGTGGGAACGCCCACCCTGCATACATTATACCTGACGCAGGTATAATGTGACGCAGGGCTTTACAACGTGACACATCTCCTTTAGATATGTCACGTTGTAAATAGGCCGCATTTTTACACCGCCGCTGCGTCACAAAAAGTGACACAACAGCGGCGCAAAAATGACGCAAGGGGCTTGTAAATCTGCCCCAGAGTGTTGTAAGGTCCACAAGATGATATTCTTGTGGCCAACAATGATCATACATACTGAGACTCCCATGGAGGTACAAATATTAAAAGTACCTAAGAAGGGGTACCAAACTTCATGAATGTATGATATCATACGTCAGAGAAATAACCAGACACAGAGGGTGGAACTCTGCACCCCCCAATGAGGGTGCAAAAGTGCACAAGCCTAGAAACTCAACTCAGCATATATATGTTAAGAAATGCTCACAAAGCATACAAAAGATAATTCACAGAGTATGGAATGTATATCAACCCTTGAGCATGAGCCTTTTTGCCGAGTAAAGTGAAATGCAAGAGCTGTATATCAGGTAATCAAAAAACCAAACATAAAGAAGCAGCTGAAAACTGTCATCGACAAAGCTGAAGGAGAATGTTAGCACTACTGCACCAAGCAGTAAATAGTAATCCAGAAAGTGACTTACTGTGAAATATACTCTAAAGAGTAAAACTTTACTGAAGGGTCAAGTAAACACATGTAAAGAACCACAAGGTTAGCTAAACACCTATAAACTCCTGCAGTAAGCAGAAACACCACACAGGTTGCAACTAGATAAATACACATTGCAACTAAGTCATTTATAATCACTACTGTCCACACAAGTCAGAAGGTCCAACCAGATCCTGCAAAGAAATGCCTAGATGTTATCACACCGTGCAGCTGTAAATCACCCTAAAGCCGAATCAGCATGTTCACAAAATAAATGTACACCATCAAGCGGCATATCTTCCAGGTTATTCTGTACAGGCTCTGAAAACCAAGACTGACGCAGCCATGCATGCCTGCACAGTGCAACTGACTGAGCCATAGCTCTACCCACGAAATCGGTGGTGTACATACTACATCTTATGGTGAATTCTGCCACCAAGTGTAGCAGCTCATTTTTCCAAGAAGAGAAGGCAGCAAACTCTCCACTGAGTCCCATAACGCATGGGAAAACCTGCAGAGAACACATGAAGTGTTCAAAGACCGTAATTCTGGACTAACAGATGAGAAAATATTCCTCCAACAAGTTTTCAGTCATCTGTCCTCAGTGGAACCAGAGGTGGGACATTTGTGTCCGCAGAGGCTGTAGCTACTTGAACAACCAGACCTTTTGTGGAGGGATGTTTGAAGAGAATCCGGATCCCCAGGGGCGGGCAGATGCCTATGGGATATAGCCCTGTCTACAGGCAGGTCCCTTATCGGCCTTGCCCAAGACCCTATCAATATGTTGTATAAAGACTCATTATAAGGGAGTATGAGCTCCACCCCGTGTTACCCTGGTGAAGAACATCCACCAAAGGGTCTGTGGATAATTACACTGAGGGAAGCTGACATTCTAAAACAACAGCTGCCCTCCTCAATACCACAGCATATGAGGAACTCACCTCTGTTGCCATAGCAGGTGGAGAAAATAAATCTGAAACTGGGGAGGACTAGCCTCACCCAGCTCAGTCAGCCTATTTTCCTCCATGGGAGGCTTGTCAGTATTGCCCGAAGGGTTTTGACACCCTATATTTTCCTCTTCGCCTGCCAAACTGCATTTCCGTAGAAGCAGCAGAAATAGGCTGTATAGGGACAGATGCAGAGCTACCTAAAGCAGACGGCTACATCGGCACCGCGACCGGCACCAGTGAGGCGATGTGTCAACGTTGGGAAGAATAATTGGTGCAGCATCGATCGGTGCTGCCGACGTCAATGGCTGACCCAACGCCAAAGGTGAAGACCTCGAAATGCTGTGCACCGGTTCGAATCCGATAACTGATTCAGAGGGCCGGACTGGCTCTGAAGGCAAACCCGCAGGTGAGGATCCAGTCGGGGCATCTCCCACCTCCTTGGAGCTAGACAGCGCACCAGAGGGGAATTTATGCAGGGAAATGTAATTTTTCTGCATTTGGGCTAGAGTCTCCCCAGATCCAGAATATTTAGGGAGGTGCGAGGTGAACTCCGGAGAACGTTCTTCAACCAAAGGTCGAGAGTCTGCATCAGAAATTAACTTACGTTTTGGCCGTTGGTGCTTTGGTGCCTCCGTCGACGGAGAAAGCTCTTCAACCAGCCTCTGGACTTGGACGAGGACTGATGATGCAACAGTGCCTCAGATAGTAGTGCTGCCAGAATTTTCATTTGACGCTCTCTCTCAAAGCCTTCGGCCAAAGACACTGCTAGGAACCACACTCCTCCGAATCATGGTGGTCTCCCAGGTGCTACTAACAGATGGTATGGGGATTTGTGACCAGCATCTGTCTGTCACAATATCCACAGGGTTTAAACCCTGAAAACATCCCAAAAAGCACACAGTTTCTCACACATAATGTGGAGATGGGCTGAAAAACGGCCCCCTAACCGCTCCGGATCCACGTTGCAAGCTCAGAAAAGTAGTAACTGAGGTCAGCGTGTCGGCAAGGGGGTTATATGGACTCTGTGGACTTCACATCACATGATGTCGTCGATACGGAGTCGCGCAGCACCCTCTTCCGTCGGTGGGCGTGCTGTGGAAAACTCTCCAGATCCAGTCTCGCGCCTGTAGGATTCTAAAGTAAGGAATCTGCAGCTAGATGTCTCTAGCAGATTTTTTTTTTTTGGGAGGTTTCCATCTTACTTTGATTTTGTGGTAGAGTATGTGAAGGGATGGATTTCGGTTAGAGTATTTCTGATGGATACATCTGCATGTGGATTCCTCACCTTTTGAAATACCCTATGCACAGCATTCCACGGAAACTTTTCTCCATTGCTCTCCCACATTGTCGAGGACGTCACAATGGAATGGCTCCGCACGCAACTCTGCGTGATGTCATCGGAGCCATAAGACCTCGTCGGCGTGCTGACGTCGGTTCCCTTTTTTCCGGCCCGTCGATCTCCATTTCTGAAGTTTCATTGTTGCAGGTTCTTCCTGAAATTGTAGCAGTGATATGGCTGCCCAGAAGACGTCCGGTTTTAAGCCTTGCAGGGAATGTGGGGGTCATATGTCTATCACTGACCCCCATAAAGATTGTCTTTGGTGCCTCTCGTCGGACCACAACGTCGAGGGGTGTTCGTCATGCAGAAGCAAGAATCTGAAGACCCTGAAAGAGAGAGTGGCCAAGCTGTTTATGGCCAGAGCGAAGAAACAGAAAAGGGGCCGGAAAAGGATGAGATCCAAGTCGCCGACTCCGCATACCTCAAAGTTGTCGAGGAAGCACAAGAAGAAGCGGCGTCATGGATCCAGACTTCGTTCGTCTATGGATAAATCACCGAAGACGGGGTCCCCGGTACTTCGGCGTCACCGAACGGACGAAGTCTCACCTTCCCCTTTGCCTCAGGTGACTCAAGCACACTCTACGACTCCGAGAGTCTCTCCAGTGAGAAGCGACGCCTTCGCCTCCGGCCTCTCCATCCCTGGCTCCAGTGTCTCCGGCGCCGCAACTCGAAACAGTCAAACAACCTTCTCGAGCTGTCTCTGAGCCGGCAGTAACGAATCGATACCCACCCTTTCCGGCTCCAGGTACAGATCCTTCGCATTTCTTGAATGCAATGTACGGCATGTTTTCCAGGGCGGCTAGCCCTGCTGGTGCGCCTTTTGGCCCCATGGGACCGCTTTCATACAACCTTGGAGGTTTGCCACCTCATTTTGCACAGATGCCTTTTATGCCAATGACCCCGGGTAATTGGCCTCTCCCGGCGCCGAGGTTCTCGACGCTGGTGCAATCCCTGGAGGGAAGAGTGCAGTTGGAGTCCTCTCCGGCGCCGACTCAGCCTTGCCTGGTGCCTTCAGCTAATCCTGTGGAGCCTCCATCGATGCCGGTCCCGAAGTCACCGGCACCACTCCTGGTGCCGCCGACACCGGTACCCAGGATGAGATCTAGAAGGGAGGCACAGAGGCTGCTTGAGTAGGAAGAATATCAGGTGCAGCAGGAAGAGGCTGAAAAGGTAAATTGACCCTATGCAGGAATTTGAGGGACTGCAGGAGGATAGTGGTTTGGACACCTCCAGAGTGGGAGCTCTCTTCACCGAAAGGCCTTCCATCGCAGGAGGTTTCCTCATACCAATCTATAATAAGAAAGGCAGCTTATCTGCTGGACTTGCCATTGCCTAGTCCAGAGATAAAGTCGAATATTTTAACAGAGGTACTTCATTCCCCTTCTTCTCCATCGGAACCCCTGCTTCCATTTAATAATTCTTTGACCAAGACCATTTTAGAGGTTTGGCAGAAGCCAATGACTGCCTCTGCTGTGTCCAGATCATTGCAAGGAGATATAAGGTAGCACCTGGAGATCCAGCTTTCCTTTCCACACACTCCTCTCCTGAGAGCTTAGTAGTCCAGGCATCATGCTCTACTAAGCAGTCTACAGGCTCTTTCCCAGCCACGCCTGGAGATAGAGAATCTAAGAGGATGGAGCAATCGGCTAAAAAGGTGTTTTATTCAGCCAGTATGGCTTTGAAATCCACGAATGCAACGTGCTTGCTGGATCGATATATCCATGCTCTAATGGATTCTGCAAAGGAGGTGATCCCCAAGCTTCCGGAGGATGTTCAGGGCCATTTTGCGGAGGTTCTATCGGACATACAAGCTGTGACCAGTCAAGTCATACAGTCATGGTTTGATACAGCGGACTGTGTTGCTAGAGTTATGGGTTTCTCAGTGGCTACCAGGAGGCATGCCTGGCCTAAGGGGATCTGGGTTTTCATCTCATGTACAGGCCACCCTATTGGACTTGCCTTTTGATGGCTCCCGTCTTTTTGCTACCAAAGCAGACTCGGCACTACAGCGCTTTAAAGATAGTAGAGCCACAGCAAGATCGTTGGGTCTACAGTCCCAGCCCAGAGGTTTTGGGTACCGCAGATTTCGCGTATTTGGCAAGACTCATTCCTTTCGGGCCAGGCAGCAACAGGCGAACCCTCTGTATAGATCGTACAGAGGAAATGGTAGAAGTCGCCTGCCAGGCACAGCTCGGCAGCAAGTCTCCTCCTCCTCCTGTTCCCCCAACTGGTACCGCAGGGAAGCAGCTCTAGATCCTCCATCCTAGAGAAGTTGGTCCCGTGGGAGGTCGGGTGTCCCATTTTCGACGAAATTGGAGATCTGTTACATCAGATCTCTGGGTTTTGGATCTCGTAGAAAATGGGTATGCCCTTCCCTTCCAGGAGTTTCCCCCTCCTCTCCCCCCTCACCAGGGCTGGTGCTCAGAGGATCACCTGATGCTTCTACAACAGGAGGTTCTGTCTTTGCTCAACAAACAAAAAAAGTACCCCCTCTGGAACCAAAATGGTTCCTGCAGGAAAGAAAAAAAGAAGAGATGAGAATGCTTTTCACACAACTTGACTGAACACATTCTAGAGATGTATTCACTTGCATCCAGATGACTCAAGCCGACAACAGAGGAAAGCACATCGGAACCTTCGATATCTCCGAAGGCTCCTACGCGCTGCCGGTCTCCATGAGAACCGGCCTCTGCGACGTCCACGGTCAAGTCTCCACAATACGCGAGAGTCTGCCCGGCGTCTAAGACTCAAACTCTCCAGAACCTTCAGTGCCCCGTGCATGGCGTCACTGTCCCATGAGTGCTCCGGGCCAAGCCTCCACATCTTGACCAATCACCTCAAAACAGCCGAAAGGCGTGGTCAACCCCGGAACTGCTTTTCCTTTGCTCGAACGCGAGCAGGGATATTTATTCCAGATGTTTTTCAGTTAAGAGTAGGACTAGCAGGGGAGCAGAGCACACAGTAGGTTGCAAGCAGGAAAGGACCTTTGACGAAGTAAGTGTCAGATCTTTTTCACGAGGAGAAGGCATACAACGCATCATTTAGGAATTTACCAAATATACGCATTTCTAACATTTCTCCTTATGAGCCTGGCATTTTCTCTTTTTACTTAGTGTGTGACTACAAGGCCTCCCTCTCATGCCACCGTTGGGAGCAGATGCCCTGTTAATGTGGGGTGAGTACCACTTACCACCCTAGACTAACATTCAAAATTAGACTTTTTGATCAACACGAGGAAGTTGTGTGTGTTGATGAGTGTGATCAACCCCACCATGGAGTTGGCAGTATGAGTGAAAATACGCCTGCACGTTCAATCCATGCACCCTATGTTTTGATTGGACAAATTAAGCCTCTTGCCTGAGTATCACTGGTATGAATCATTTCAGGCCATTAGATCACACGCTTTCCTGGTGAATCTTTCCTGAATACCAATACCAGGCACCCACACGTAGTGTTTTTCTCTCTGGGGGATAGCACTGTGAAGTTACACGGCAACAGCACGCCTTCACTGGCTTTACAGCACGTTACAAAATGTACCTTTGTGTTTGTTCTTTTTCTTTTTTTTCCTCAGGTAATTCCTCTTGGAAACGACGGCAAGTACTAGACTTTGTTCTAACTATACCCTTATACTTTTACACATGCAAGTTGCATGCTCACGTTCACTCAATTCTTCGGGGGAAGTGACTTCATCGCATCCCACCCTGACGAAAGCCCAGGACCTCATTTAGGCCATTAGGAAGGGCTGAAACATGTTGGTGCTCTAGGGTCATATGACCATCACATCCTTTAGCCCTATTACTGTTTTTAACCTTCCCTCCCACTCCACGAATAAAGGATACTTTAGGAGTGGGGGAGGAATTTTATCTTTAAAGTTACACCGCCATACACCAAGTCTTCACACGTGCTCCCTGAAACATGGTTGAGCCCAGCCCGACCTTTAGGAGTTGGGGGTGAACCCGATGATGAAGCATGTCACTACTAGAGTGAGTGAGGGTTATATTAAGAAAAGGGTCTCTTTGCCTTCCTACCCACAAGAGTGGGTCAGCCAATAACGGGCGTACTGTTAAAAATAAAATTCCCCCTCTTGTTTTTTGTTTCCTGCAGGAACCATTTTTTTTCCCAGGGGGGATACTTTTTTGGTCTGCTGAGTATATGATAGGGAGGACGTATCCCTTCCAGCCTCTTCAGTGAGGACCTCTCTACCCTCTTAGGGCCCCTATCTGGGATCCCTAACCCTGTGAATTTAACAAGGTTCTGTTTTTGCTACAGAAAGGTGCGATAGAGGTTGCTCCAGAGCAGGAAAGGGGTCAGGGATGCTACTCCCGATACTTCCTGATCCCCAAGAAAGATGGGCGATTGAGGCCGATCTTAGACCTCAGGATCTTGAATTTTTTCCTCAAGTGGGGAGAGGATGTGGTCTAGCGGCTAGGTCGGTCGACTTCAAATCTGAGGAACCGGGTTCGAGTCTCGGCAATGACACTCAACATCCAGTGATTCTGGGCAAAACGCTTAATCTCCCCGTGCCTAACAAAAATGAATGTGTCCTTGTATAACGCAACTGGTAACAAAGCAAACACAAGGAGATGATGGACGGAGCGCTGAAACTTTTCAGACACTCACCCCCAGTCACAGATCTGGGTTGAATCCATCATCGTTCTTTAGCTCACTTCACCACCTCAGTTCAGACCCAGCTATATGCAAATCAGTCTTGACCCTGTGCCCCATGGGAACAGTCCAGCCCGAACTGCCAAGCTCTCATGGTTTCGGTTCAAGTTCGCGCTATATAAAACTCTGGGGGGGGAAAAAAAAGCAGGAGAGATTCAAGTTGTTGACCCTGGCTCAGGTTCTTCTAGCGCTGCAGCAGGAAGACTGGATGGTGTCGGTCGATTTGCAGGATGCGTATTTTCACATTCCTATCCTGAAGTCGCATCTGAAGTATCTTTGTTTTACGGCGGGATCTCAGCACTACCAGTTTGCGGTCCTTCTGTTCGGTCTTACATCCGCTCCACGGGTCTTCATGAATGTGATGGCAGTGGTAGCAGGGCATCTCAGGAGATCGGGGATTCCTGTTTTTCACTATCTGGATGACTGGCTGCTCAGAGCAAAGTCACCAGAGATGGTGCTGCATCATCTGCAAGTAACAAAACGTCTGTTGTTCAACTTGGGTTTTTTGATAAATGTACCCAAATCTCACCTGATGCCCTCTCGGCGCAACCTGTTCATAGGGGCAGTACTGGACACTACTGTGAGTCGTGCCTTCCCGCCTCCACAGAAGATTATAGACATCCAGGCAATGACTACAATGTTTCGAAATGGAGCGGCTGTTCCAGTCCTTAAGGTCTTACGCCTGATCGGTCTCTTCGCTTCCTGCATAGTTGGTCAACCATGCACGCTGGCACATGAGTGCACTCCAGTGGTGCCTCCGCAGGCAGTGATTTCAACACAATGGAGATCTCAAGGAGGTGGTCAGAATCTCCAGAGGCACTGCAGCGGAGCTGTTATGGTGGAGTGTTTTGGACAACCTGTCCCAAGGGAAGCCGTTTCAACCTCCTTCTCCGGAGGCCACAGTGATAACAGATGCCTCCAACCTAGGGTGGGGAGCTCATCTGGGGGATCTGGAGGTCAAAGGCCTTTGGTCTCCAGAGGAAAGATTGTTTCACATCAATCTTCTAGAATTGCAGGCGATACGTTTGGCTCTCAAAGCCTTTCTTCCCTCTCTTCGTGGTCAGTCGGTTCAGGTCCTGACGGACAACACTACCGCGATGTTGTACATAAACAAACAGGGAGGAGTAGGGACGTATTGTCTCTGCAGAGAGGCTCTGCGACTCTGGTCCTGGGCTCAGGACCATCAGATTTGTGTGATTGCGAATCATCTGGCCGGAGTGCTGAATGTGCGTGCGGACAGTCTCAGTCGGCAGTACTCGGCAAATCACGAGTGGCGTCTCCATCCAGAGGTGGTCTATCACATTTTCAGGATGTGGGGGTTCCTCAGTTGGACCGGTTTGCCACTCACGAGAACGCGCACTGTCCGTCGCTCTGCAGTCTCCAGTAACCGATGCGGGGAGCGTTGGGGGACGCGTTTGTTAGATTGGGGCTCACAGCTTCTTTACGCTTTCCTCCCATACCCTTGATTCCTCGAGTTTTGAGAAAGATTCGCCAGACCGGGACCAAGTCATATTGATCGCCCCGGGCTGGCCAAAAAGGGTGTGGTACACAGACCTCATTTACCTCTCATAGCACCCTCCGCTCCGTCTCCATCTCAGGGCAGACCTCCTCCGGCAGTCGCTGGAGCAGGTTCTATACCCCCACCTCCAGAGCATGCACCTTCATGCCTGGAGATTGAACGGGGCAACCTGAGCTCTTTCTCTCTCCCGCCAGATGTAGTGGATGTTATCTTATTGGCCAGAAGACACTTCACCACATCCGCCTATTCCAGTAGGTGGGCCAGGTTTGTAAAATTGTGTGGAGAGAAATCAATTGATCCCTTATGAGCCCATTTGTCTGATATTCTCAGTTTCTCTCTTTCCCTAGCACAGCAGGGTTGTGCAGTAGCAACGGTCAAAGGCTACTTGTCTGCTTTTCTCTGCTTACCAGGCCAACCCTCTTTGTTTAAATCTCCCATAGTCATGCGATTCATTAAGGGTCTCACCAATAGGTTTCCTCCCACTCCCTTTATCATGCCTCAGTGGGATTTGAATTTAGTTCTAACTTTCCTGATGGGTTCTCCCTTTGAACCCCTGCATAGTTGTCCCTTGCGATTCCTAGTGTTTAAGACAATATTTCTGATTGCAATTACTTCCACCAGGAGGGTTAGTGAGCTGCAGGCCCTTGGCTCTAAGCCCCCATTTACCACGTTTCATGCAGATAAAATGGTTCTTAGAACCAGAGCTGCTTTCCTGACTAAGGTGGTCACTCCCTTCCACCTAGGGCAATCTATCACTTTACCCACTTTCTATCCTCCCCCTCACCCTTCTAAGGAGGAGGAGAGACTTCACCGCCTGGACCCTAAGAGGGCGGTCAGCTTCTAATGTTAAAAGGATTTATAGAGCGCATGGCTACCCAAAGGCTTCCCAGCGCTGAGCAATGGACTAATGGAATGACAGCGGGAGAGCAGGCAATTAGTTGACCTCGGTAAACAACCATGTTTTCAGTTTTTTTCTGAATGTTACCTCAGAGGATGTGAATCTAATCTCCCGCGGGAGTGAGTTCCACAGCTTAGGCGCCAGGTGGGGAAAAGCTCTAACCCCCCCTGGCCCTTTTTATTCAGGTGGTTTTTAGCAGGAGCTCAGAGCCTGACCTCAAACATCTGTTGGGAAGATGTAGGCACACCAGATTCCTAATCTTGTTGGGCCCTTTGTTGTTTATAGTTCTGTGGGTTAGACAAAGCGCTTTAAACCTAATTCTCGCTTCGATCGGAAGCCAATGTAAGTTTCTGCAGTGAACCGAAGCTGATTCTTTCATGGTTATTTGACACAGGAGTCTGACCGCTGCATTCTGGACTACCTGTAACTTCCTGATAACATATTTTGGCGAGCCTAAGAAGAGCGAGTTCCCGTAGTCCAGTCGTGAGGTGACCAAGGAATGTATGACCATTTTCCTTAGCTGTGCAGGGATAAGCACAAGGATCTTGCGGAGCATTCTTAATAGCCCAAAGCACGTGCCTGCCACCGTCCGTGCTTGGGTCTCCATGGTCAACTCCTGATCCAACCAAAAGCCAAGATTCTTAATGGCCGTATTGGGGGCTGGGGCAGTCCCTAAACAGCAGGGCCAGCTTACTAGGGGCCCAGGTATCCCTACATTACCAAGAACCATCATTTCGGTCTTGTCCCGTTTAATTTCAGACAGCTCCCTGTCATCCATTTAACTACTTGTTCCAGACAAGGGGCGAGCTGACCTGACTCCCCATTGGTCCTAGAGTCCAATGACACCACCAACTGGGTGTCGTCAGCATAGGAAGTAACGGAGATACCATGTTCCTGTACTATATCAGCTAACGGCTGCATATAAACATTAAACAATGTGGGGCTTAAGGACGAGCCCTGTGGTACGCCGCATGTCAGAGGCTTTCTGTCCGACAAGAAGTTGGCCTCCTTGACTTGAAAGGACCTCTCTTCCAGGAAGGATTTTAGCCATTCCAATGCTTTGCCCTGGATGCCTGTTTCACTTAGTCTATGTGCCAGCAATTCATAATCCACCGTATCGAATGCTGCACTTAAATCTCGCAGAAGTATTGCAACAGATCCCCCCTGATCAAGAGTCATCTTTAATTCTTCAGTTACCGCTAGTAAAGCCGATTCCGTACTATGCTGTGGGCGGAATCCCATCTGTGTGGGGTGTAACCGGAGATGATCTTCCAGGAATTGTGACAAAGTTTCGTTAACATGCTTCTCCAAGATTTTACTTTTAAATGGGAGCAATGATATTGGACGAAAATTCTCTGGTAAAGCTACATCCAAATTCGGTTTCTTTAGCAGCGGTTTGACTATTGCTTGCTTCCATGCAGCAGGGACTCTACCTGTCTGAAGGGAAAGATTTAGCATCTCTACTATTGAAGGCAGGAGGACCTCCATGGCCTTTGCAAGGATGTGCGGAGGCGCGGGATCTGAAGGGGAGCCTGATCTGATCTCTTTGATAATCATTTGAACCGTGTTGGTGTCCAGATCTGGGAAGAAGGATAGGACAGGAGTTACGGCCTCCTGCTGACCTGTCCTTCTACCAGGACAGGACTAAGGACTTCAGGTTGGACGACCAACTCTTCACCGGATATGTGGGCAAGATGAAGGGCAAGGCTGTCCACAAAAGAACGCTGTCCAGGTGGCTCATACTCTGCATCAAGATCTGCTACGCCTTGGCCAAGAAGGAGCCTCCTGAAGGTATTCGAGCTCATTCCACCAGAGCTAGGTCTTCTTCAGCTTTAGCTAGAGGTGTCCCTGTTGTAGACATCTGCAAGGTGGCAACTTGGGCCTCCCTCCACACTTTTGGGAAAAATTATTGCTTAGACTCGGTGGTGATGAGGGAGGGCCATTTTGCACGTTATGTGCTGCAAGATTTTTTGGTACAAGTAGGTGGGCACCCTCCTCCGAGAGCGGGACTGCTTGTGGATTCAATTCAAAAGGCGAGGAATCCACAGGCAGATGTATCCATCAGTAGAACAAGTTACTTACCTTCGGTAACACTTTTTCTGGTGGATACAGTATCTGCCTGTAGATTCCTCACTGACCCACCCGCCTCCCTGTTGCCTGCCTGTTTATACCAAAAAATAATGGACTTGTGATTTTTGCATTTTATTATGAAATATTTGAAGTTGTTTTATTTGTCACTAGGAAATGTCTCTGTTTTAGAATTTCCAGTTTCTTTCTTGGTCCTGTATACTGAGTATACTTGTGGAAATGTTGTCGATTCACCTGTTCATCTCGAAGGCACAGAAAAAATGGGTGGATCTGACGTCAGCACGCCGACGAGGTCTTCTTATGGCTCCGATGATGTCACGCGGAGTCGTGTGCGGAGCCGTTCCATTGTGACGTCCACGTGGGAGAGCTATGGAGAAAAGTATGCGTGGAATGCTGCACATGGGGTCATTCATAAGGTGAGGAATCTACAGGCAGATACTGTATCCATCAGAAAAAGCGTTACCGAAGGTAAGTAACTTGTTCTTTAGGCTCAATGTCATTCTTTGGCCGTTGCTGAATGTTAGGTCAGTGTATAGTCTTCAAGCGTGAAAGCAATGAAACTGAAGATTTTATATGACTACTGGAGTTCAGTTGTATTTTCAGTTGCTTCTTTGGCCTAGACACACGACTATGACCAGCTACTGGTGCTTCGGTGTGTGTGTTCGCTCCTCAGGATAAGCTGCTGAAAGTCTGAGTCTCTCGTGAATTGCCAGTTGTTTGGACTGATGATGGTCTACTCCACGTAAATATTAGTGGGTTTACCTGGGTGGAGCTCCCCCTTGTACTTTGTAAGTTAACTCTCATATTCATCTTTAAAGTCTCCTTCGGATGTTTCACTCACTCCATCGTCGACATGTCCTACCACATCGGACACATTTGTTTGTGAACCACATTTCTTTCGCCAGTGCATATTCTTATGTACTTGAAGCTTGGTGCCACTGCGGTCTTTAGGCAAGCAGATACTGTAGATCATATGATGGTCTTTTGAGAGCATCTGAGTATTGAACTGGGGCAGAATTGAAATGAAATATTTTTCATAATGCTGGTGTCTAAATTTAGCTGGAATCATTCTCATATGACTTGAGCCACCCATGTCTGCGGTAGCCTTGGCGCGAGAATCCTTTCTCTTGATGGTCACTGGTCCTGCGTTAAATGGAGTGCACTACAGAATAATGAGATACAAGAATATAGTGTTCAAAATATCAAAGACCAGAATATCGAAAGATAAGTGCATATAGAAGAAGTATAGATTTATGATTCTTAACTCTAGATCTACGTACCTTGAAGATATGTATATCTTCAAGGTACATATATGTGAAATTAACTATACAAAATCCATACTTGCCTTTCACTATTTTGGGTTTGATATTTTGTCCTCAATACTTGTATACCTTGATGTTCTAGTTCCAACATTCAGGGGCCATATCTTCCTATATTCTTTCATGCTGTTCTGGAAAGATTAATACTTTAGCGATTGGCGCAAGATGTTTTGAATTAGAGCCTAAATGGCAGACAAACATTTAAGGTGGGGGTCTTTGTGCAGAGGCACTGCTGGCTTGATGAGTCATTCTGGTAAGGCAAAGCTAAACACTAAATCGCAGGATTAATCACTGCGTGCAATTCTAAAACAGCGATTCGAATCCTGTTGGTCAACCATATCGGGCCCCGTAGATAGTCACAGCTTTTGTTCAATTGATGACATGTTCCTTTACTTTGAGGACACAAAGGCTGAGAATTTATTTTAGGAAATTGGCAACAAGGTCGCAGTATATTTTCACTTCTCAGTTATCAGAAGGACATCAACAACGTCAACACTGCAAAATTATTTTGATTTTGTCTGTTTGGGACAGACCAATATGATTCTCAGAAGGGAAACATCTTCTACACAGGTCTTTTGTGGCATTTGTTTTTTCTTTTTAACATTTGGTTCCTGAAACTTCAAGACCTAGGGATCTGCCCATTGACAACATTGCTGTAATCAAAATGGTGAAGAGCACAGACCGCATCTCAGAAGAAAAAGGCTTCAGTCTTCAACTGAAGAAAAATGATTATGTCCTCTGATGTCCCATTAAGGGTATTCTTTTACTTTACAGTACTGGTGTTTGTAGTTACAATTTTTTTCTCTACAACTTTGTGAAGTTTATTTTCGTACGTATTAATCTTCATAAGCTTTACAATGTTTGCAAAGTTTCAAAAGGTTAAAAAAAGGTGAAAACGACAGGCAAAGATTGACACTTAACTAAGTGTTAAAATAACTGCAGATTTTATGATTTGCAAAATGTATCAACTCTGCAAAGGTTAACACAATTTTAATTTTTCCCAACATTCAATATCATTCCCAAAAAATAGTTCTCTTGCGTCATCATAAAACATTTATAACTAACCAGCAAGTTCAATACAGTACAAAATATCAATAACAAATAATTAGACACTCATAATGACTTACAGGTCCCTGTTTTATTGCAATACATCAAAGTCAGATTAATATTTATTTGTGTTTTACCAACATAAAATACTGGCAGCCAGTCTTTTATTACATTTTTGACTGTCTACCTTAAATATTTCTGTGCAAAAGAATCTACATCATTGTTCAGTAGCAGAGAATCTCTTACAAAGTTCCCTACGACTCGGAGGGCACAAAACAAAACCAAATAAAAAGTGTTAGGAGCTAAAGCAATGTCTCGCTCCTAGCCAGCCCCATCCCCCAAACTGTTTGGATTGTATTCTCTAAAACATAAAAGTGATTACATCTATGACATGCAAAACTGTACAATAATATTACATGGAAAAAGCATAAAGATATTTATATTTAAAAGTAAATGATATGAACTGTTGTACATAAAAAGGCAAGTAAAATGTCACAAAATAATGTAGAGCCGTTTGATTTTTTTTGCATCAACCATATTACACCCTCATTGCAATATTTCATAACGTATGTTAGTTTACGATAAATGAAAATGGAAAGTAACGAAATAGTTATAAATTAGCTCGGTATGTGATACAGTGCAGAAACTTAATTGTGTCTTCCTGTCTATTTATGGTAGTACAAAGCCTGCTTGGAGAACGATTGTGTCGAGAACCCTGGGAAGTAACAATGATGCGCTTGTAAAACAATTCTGGAGGCGGGATTCATTTGATTGGCAGTAAACAATGCCTCAACTCCTATTCTTTAGCTGTGCAGTACTCGATAGCTCACATGCTCCTGATGATAAAAGAACACATTATCTTGGAACCATAGTATTACAGTGACTATTTCAGTTGGCTTTAGGCAGCTAAGGCGGCTCGTACTTCACAGAGATGGTGAGTAGTGGGGAAAGCATTGATTTATTCATTTCTCAGCAGTATATACCTTTAACGGAGATAACCAAAGGCATACATCACACATAGGAAGAGAGGACAAGCTTCCCCCTACTAACACTGAGGGTCCACTCAATTAATGGGCTGAGAGAGCATTGCTCTGTCAGCCCATTCAGCCTGGAAAGCAGCCCACTGTCCCCCAAGTCCACCGCAGGTTTCCCACCTGGCCAGTCCAGCACTGCCCCAGAGTACAGGCTACAAAAATGAGTTCAGGCACCAGTGGCAAGAAAATGCTACATAAGAGTGCTCTTTGGGGGTGTGACAACCAAGAAGCGCAGCACGAACGATACGTAACAATGCTCTGCTAGGATACTCGCTGGCCTCAGACTGATGCGCAACACTGCTCCTCTAGGATCATCACTGGCCTCGGGCTGATGCGCCTCATTGCTCCGCTAGGTTCATCGCTGACCTCCAAACGCTCCTACCCTGCCGTTTGAACATGCCAGAGACTCCAATTTTAAATCACTTTTAGAATCTGTAGAAGGCTTGCAAAGAGCCAATCAAACAAATACATAACATTAATCATTGCCATACGCTCTGCTGAAAATATTCCACAGCTTTTCTTCAGATCTTTCGTTTTGTAGCTCCTCTGCGGCAGTATGACCTCACATTAGAGAAGGACCGGAACCTGATCCCACAAAGGCTGAGATGGGATTTCCCAAGAGTCTTAACGAGTGAGGAGAGGTAGAGAAGCAGTGTGCGAGAATTTAATTCAACAACGCACCTTCATTGAAGCTGCAGATCTACTGGGTATGACAAATACTGCGTTCGGCTGTAAAATGATTGGTCATTGCCTCACTGCACTAGTGTAATTAAGTTTAAAAGAAGCCCACTACCAGAGAAGAACAAAAGTAGATACTAGAAGCAACTACTGCTTAAAAATGCTTCAGAGTGTTCCCTCATGTAAGGCAATTTTGAGGTGCTATCAAAGAACCTTTCTCCATTACACATCACAAAAGAATAGTGTAAATGGCAAACAGGGTGGTAGAGGGTTGAAGTCCATTGTTCATACTGATGAACAGTACCACTCTTAAGTCACTAAGAGTTAAGAAATGTCAAATCAATAAAGATTAGCAGCATCTTTCGTGGATGAAGCTTTATTCATCAAGTCTAAGCGGTTTCAACCCCCCCCCATGAACGTGATTTAATAATAATGTGCAAATTAGCAATTCTATGACACCCAATGTAACATAAAACTCAACTGAGCTGCATGATGCATGTTAACTTTTTATGACTGAGCACATGACAGCTCTCAGATGCCAAGCACTAAATAAACCTGAGTGAGATTATGCACTGGACTATCACCAGTAAGAAGCCCTGCTGATTAGACATGGGAGGTGGAGGCACTGGGCGTCTAGTCCTGAAATGCCAGTCTGGTCAAAATGGAATCGTTTTGCACACTTGGCATCTCTCTGCCAGAAATCCCTCATGTAAGAACAAGGAACGGGACCAGAGCTAAATAGGACAAGTCCAAATAGGCTCTAAAACAACATAATCCGCGATGGATGAGTGCAGATGACAGGATTTCAAGCATTAGGAATGCTCTTTTGATATCGGAAAAACTCCCAGCTTGCATGTTTTAAAAACATTTTTTTTTACTGGTACTGGATATTATATAAAAGAAAACATTTGATGTCTAAAAAAATTAAAAAATGAGGATCTGCCTTTTCTTCAGTTTTTGCGCTTGAAGCCATGGTCCACGTTGATACTTGCTGAAATACCCTACCTAAAGCTAGCAGCTGCCCGTATAATGTAGTCAACATCAGAATGTTGTCTAGAGGGATTGCAGAGAATAATTATGCTACAACACCAGTCGATTGCTTGATATGCAAGGCCTTTTCCCACTGGCTAGCTTAACTGTTAATGGAATGCAATGCTGCACGCCTAGGCCCATGCCTTGTACTTATTACGCAAGATGTCTTTAATGTTACCACTCACGATTATGAGACAAGATGCCAATGAGCGACTTTGTGATATGCAACAAAACGAGTGTGTCTTATGAAAAATCTATTAATACAGAGCAATGATGCAGAGGGGATCATGGGTTCTAAGACTTGTACCCCAGACATACCACATGATCAAATAAAATATACAACATGCTTCAGTTTTTTTCAACCTTTCTCGCCTCATCTAAGGATTGACAGCATTTTTGTTTTTTTCATAGATGTGTATTTTTTTATAAAACGTACCAGCATATGGATTACAAAAAGGCTCCTATTAACAGATAAAATGAAACTGTAATTGCAACAAACACAAACTAAACTGGCAAGGTGTGTGAATAATATGACATGTCACACAAGAAAGCAGCAGAACACGCAAGGGTGAGAGTCCTTTGGTACACGGTCTGTCCTAATAGTAGAAGAATACGCTGTTTCAGTAGTGTTGCACTACTGTGCCACTTCAACTGAAATCGCCACTTGATTTCACAGCTATGTGACCATACACATGCCATCCTGATGAGCACTTGGGTGCAGATAGCACTTGTATAATTACAGAGTAAAGTTTCAGCAGAGAAAACCTGATGTGTGCTGGGATTCAGAAAAATGGGGCAAAATTATAATAAATACAAGTACAAAAAGGATATAACAACAAAAATGGCTCCAGAATGTACAATCTCTCCATTCATTTACAGTCCTAGGCTTGCAATTGAGCATTGTTAAGCGTAGCCTTGCTGCACTAAATAGAACTTCTCATCTGGGAAGAATGCACTTGAGAAGCTCCAGCATCTCTTGAAGCAGAGCTTTCATATAAGAGAGGCACATCTAAATACTGAAATTAGTGCAGCCAGTTGTAAGTGTCTGCCCAATAACTTGACAACTGAGGGATTGTCTGCAAGAAAGTTGTCAAAAACACACAAACTGATTCCCTTGTGTTTAAGGTTCTGTCTGGAAGCCAGTGCCTATCTTGTTTACCTTTCCTCCTGGATGATGGTGCTCTACCGTTGTCACCCAATCAGATACTGTCTGAAGGAGCCGCTAGGCTGTACTGTGGCTGGATGATGAAAGGAGGCAATATTATGAATCCTTTAACATTAGTTTATAAGATGTATCTCTACAATGTATGCATTCATTCCTTTATTCTTCTTCAGATTTGAATCTGGACAGCAGGACTGTTTGTAGGCCCGAAAATGAATCTGATAATAAATGCACACACAGATTGTCATTTACAGAACGATTGTTAGTGTGCAGAGATAGGGCTGTAACAAGTGTATACTTTAAAATGAACACGACGTGTGCACATCTCGCTCTCATGTCCAGCTCCCCCTTATTTTTCAGGTACATGTAAGATGAAAAGAAATGTGGGGGATTTAGGCATTTCTGGTTTCTTACAATTGATGAACACTGCAAAGTGGTCTTTCATAAATTAAATGCACATGTTTATGCAGCAACTGGCCGAACAATAAAGTAACATTCACCCTGTGTTGTCAACGCTACACAGTACATTATTAATGCCTTCGGTGAATGAGTGGAGAAGAAGTGAGTTAAAGGTGTCTCTCTTGTTCATTTTTTTTTTGTCCATCACTAAACGGGTTTGGCAAATAATTTTAAACTTAATTTCCGAATCGTAGTCTTTTTGGGAAATGGATATTCCACCATTAAGCAGCAAACTTCACACTGTTCTGTCCACAGATGTCTTGTAGGGTGCAGTGATGTTAGAAGTTCTGAAACGGATAGACCCCAACACATCACCTTAAAAATAGAGGGCTGCAGGCGCTTTGGGGCATGCATAGGCAGGTCCAACAGTACTCCTCATTATTCCAACAACCCACAGCACCTTGAAATGACCTTTAGGACAAAAAAAATATTTGCTTCTTATTCTGTAGAAAAACAGCTGTCTGATGAGCAGTTTCCTGCGTTACACCATTACCTTTGCAACCAATTGAACTGGGAGGCCCCATGGACGCTTCTATGCATTTTCCCCTAAAATCAGGATTAATTAGTAAGGAAATGGGAAGGACATTAAATTAAAGGATAGGGTTTAAATATGCATCTTGGTCCAAGTGAATCAATGATGCTTTTATATACATATGTATCTTACAATAAACTTGAATTTGCTTTAAAGAGTGGAGTATGCATTGTCTCTCCCAGTGGGGGTCATTGGCATCAGTTAGGTAGACATTCATTGCTGGCCATTGTCTGGGAGATCATTGCACCTTTTATATACTGCACGTCTAGAACACAGTGATAATCCTGAATGTAGTGTTGTATATTAGGCATTGTGAAGAAATCTTTCAGCTTGTTATTTCCTAACTGCATTGGCTTTTTTTTTTCTTTTGCTTGTTTAACTGTACATAGAAGCTCAGTGTTTTCAGCTGAAAGTTAAAGCAGGTGCAACCATGTAAAATGAAGCGTATCTCTCTCGCCCGCTCTCTGAGCTGCTGGTCGTTCTCCAATGCTGCTGCTCGTGAGTCTGGGATGGGTTCAGTGCGGCTGGATGTTGGTGGAGAAGGCAGAGACTTTTCTGCCACATCGCTAATGCCCAGTCATGTGCAGAGGCGGTAGGACTAAGGAAAGCAAAAGACCTGGGGCAACTGAAGAGAAGCCAGGGGGACATAAAGCTGCTGGGATGTCGGTCGCCACGAATGCTGAAGCAGTTCATGTGTCCCAACTTGCTTGGTCAGTACTCTCAAGTGAGAGGCTCTTGGTCTTGTGCGGTGAGATTGGGCTCGGAGGACTGCTCAGGTTGGAACTGTTTGAAGCTGTAGAATGTCTTGGAGAATCGGAGTCCTGTTTAAAAACAAAAAAAGAAATAACTAGCAATAGTCACAGTCTCATTCCAAAGAATAGGCACTTATCAAATTATTATTATTTTTTTTTAATATGGTGCGGATTAAACCCAGAGAACAATGGAGCATTTTGCATTTGGCATCATGTTGAGAGATGTGGGTCACACGTGGACATTTTTATAGCAATGGGAAACATACGTAATCAAGTTCGGGTATGAACTGCAGAGGCATACAGTTGCATGATGGGACATCCGTAGTTTAGACAAAGCGTTCATTAATTATGTTCAGGTACATCAGAGGGATACGGTGGGAGCCAAAACGTATGTTATGAGTGGGGGAGGGGTATGGATGGAGAAGTGGAGACCTTGAGTTCTTTCCAAAGGTCAGGAGTGAATTGGCCAGTCTAAGTTGGACAAACTAAGAAGGAAAAGGATCGTTTCCTAGCCTGTCCTTGTCTTCAGTTCAGTTTAGAACACGAAGCCTGAACCACCAAGCTCTCAGACAAAGGATGCGAGGACAAGAAGTTTTGATCTCCTGAGCTGGCATATAGCATCTTGCATCTGAAAATTTGTCTGTGGACTGTTGTGCCAGAGAAAGGCTTCTCTCAAGCAGCAAAGGCAGGTTTCAGCAGAACCATGTTACATGAGAACCAAGATTCTGCAGTCAAAGAAGTCGATTTTAAGATTTTCTTCAAAATGGTAAATCTAGGCACCTCAGAATCCAAAGTAAAATCAAATCCAACGTACTTACAGCTTTATGCACCAGTTTGGTAAAGGAGGATACGTCCTCTGTCAGGGCCAAGGAGCAGTATGAGATGTCCCCTTTTTGGGAGCTGAAGAGGACACTGACATTTTGTGAGTCAAGTTAAAGACCTCTACAAGACTAATAGGGCAGAAGAAGATTATTGGCTTATTAATCACCACATTCCTTACACCCGTAGCAGAATAACACATTTCTGGGACCTAGGAAAAGACTGTTCTTCAAGGTAAGTTTTGACCTTCTCTTGCACCACCCAAGATAATTTCAGCTGACATCAAGAGTGTTGCCAATAACAACAATTTTGTGGATGGCACCAGACAGACAAGGAATGGCATTGTATTACACAACTTTTTATAGGCACTGAGCCCTATGCCTCTGGAGGTGCTAAGCCATGAGGCATTAGCTCAAAGGGTACTGAAGTCATCGTAAAGGTCGGCAGATGGAGCGAGAAATTCTGAATTAATCTTCTGTTTCAAAATCGTCTTGAGGATGAGAAAGGGCCCACCATCATGGAATTGTGCCATAACTCTGAATGGTCCCTGGAATGGGATCAATTCCTACAGGAAGAAAAGAATATTTCCTTCCTATCACAGTTTCTAATCACATGCCGATATAATGATCCGATAAAGACATCTGCTAGTAGCATTTACAGCATAGCTCAAATGCTTAAACCTTTAGAGGGGATATTCGACCTCGTTTCTATCGAAGCTGAGAAATTATTTTGTTGGTGAAGAACAGAGAGAGATCTGGACCACACCTATGGGGCACAGAAATCCAGGAACTACAATCAGAGCACAGGACGGTACATTTTATTCACTGCTGGTGTCTTGTCCAGAGGCCAGAGTAGCAGCTGGAGCCGCATTAGCTCATGTGGCTGCACTGGAGTGGTACTGATGGGAAAAGCTTTTACTGGACAAATCTGACACCTGAGGAATATTCTAAAGAGGGGGAATCTGCAGGAAGATGTATCTATCAGGAACAATGATATGCAGTAAGGCCAACCTACTCCTCTAGTTTCACTATACCAACCCCGATGCCAAATTACAGAAATCCTGCAGTCACTCCTGCTTCTAAGGGTCAACATTCAGAAGTAAATGCAAGTGCCTGTGGAGCAATCTTCACTTTTCTTTGCCCATTCAAGGCATATGCACACGTAGTCATTTAACCCTCACGTAGTCCTGGGTTTTTAAAGGATTATTGAACCTTCAAGTTCTACAGGCCTCAGGTCTAAACCCAGCAAGAAAAATATTTGCCTGTCAATCAAGTTTTCAGACAAACTGAAATGCTGCACTAGCTGGAAAAGAATCCAGAGGTACAGCTAGACATGTCAAATGGTAAGGCAAGTAACAGAGCGATCCACCTTGTTTACGCACTAGACTAATCACACATACTGTGGTAAACTTAACAAAATAGGCCCTATTCACAAAAAAAGTAGTACATGTATGAATGAAGATTTGCATACCTGCCTGAACGTACTTTTACAAGTTATTTCTATTTGCAAACAGTCCCAGGAATATGCCTGGAAAGCAGTGCCAGGTGCAGGTTTTCCGGTGTACTTCCCGGAATATCATAAGACTTTGTTTTGAAAATGCTTATAATTAGCCTCTGTGTAATTCCCCACAGAAGAGAACTACACACAGAAGGAATGGAGCCTCCTGTGCAAATGGATTCTTTTTTGTACAAGGAGAAAACCTTTTTCCCCGTGGAGTAAGCCCTTCCCGTATGCCTCTAGCAAGTCTGGGTGTGTTCTATTTCCTTTCGATTCTAGAAGGGGAGTTACTCTAGCCCTTGGCTGGACTAAATATCTCTGACCATTTACAGGGTAGGATGTATTACAAAGGACTTTAGGAATGGAAACAAATGTACGACTGTGGGTATTACCAAAAATCCAAGGCTAACTATGCCTTTGGATGTCTACCTCCCACACACTGAGTGGGATTAACTACTATGGATTTCACTGCGCTTGTGGTGAAATCCATACCAATAAATGCATCTATGCCCACTAGAAATTCCTTTATGGATTCTTGGCAGACGTAAAAAAGTAAATTAGGTTGTAACCGAATTTACATTATATTATGACATCAAACAAAGGCAGGGGAAATTAATAGTGGTTACTCATCAGTACAAAAGAGCCATTTTTTATGAAGGTCATATATTACACATAATATAAAAAATGTGTATGTTTCTGGTGGACACATACATGTCTCACAGCCATGATGAGCTGGGTTCTTTGGGTAAGGATCAGCGATGATCTGCACAGACCATAGAATACCAGGTAGAACGAACCAGTGCCCTTTTACTTGTACAATCAAGAGTGCCGGATTAGTTGCGCCCTACACGAACGACTAATCCAGCACTCTTGATTGTACAACTAAAAGGGGACTTGTTTTTCCATTTTAAAACTAACAAGAATGGGAATTTATATAGTTTGAATATAGGACCTATAAACGTGGAATTATTGGAGATACATATTTCAATCAAAATACTCATGAGAGGTTGTTCTAACTGACGAAGATATATTGAATCCTTACTTGTGCCCCGAAGAAGACCTGTTGCTTATGGGACGAAATGCGTTGGCTGATCTCACGTACATCTTTTATCTGGCAAGACGAAAATAAAGAACTTTTTAACAAATGTCAACAGTGGATTGGACTCCCATATTTGAGTGAATTTTTTGTTTTCCTTGACATTTCGCTGAAGGAAATCTATACAGAGTGCTTCTTCCAACAATTGTTTTGTATATTTGTTTATATTGGGGTCTGTTTTGAGACCGTTAACCCTGGAAGTTGAGCACCTGTCTTTTTCGGAACGACTTGGAGTGCGGTAACGCTTACCATAACTGTCCCAATGCCTATTGTCTGTTTTAGAACAAACAATTAGCCATTGAGTTGAAGCAGTGAAATCAGGAGGGGCCCCAATCAGGCAATCACTGTGGTAGATTAAGACATTAATTTTCCTAAACAAACCTTAAGGGAAGAACCTTAGCTAATTAAGGGTCTCTTCCCCAACAAAATGTGTGACTCTTCAGTTCTGCATCCGTACTGAATCTTCGTATCAAGTGCCATGCAATTTTCATCCCAGAGAGCAACAAATTATTGATATGTGCTTGAGAGTGAGCATTAGCAGAGGTTGACCACTCTGGTTTTCTTTTCTTTCACACAGGAGGCTCACTCGGTGCTCTCTGGCACCCCTGCTCCCCAGAAAGTCAATTTAATTTTTAGGCTCTACAGACCTTACTGGTGATATCTTGTGTTTTTCTAGTGGTCCTCCTGTACAGCTTTATCTATACGCTCTGCAGAAAAAGCAGGATCACTTCCAGCTGAGCTATTGATGAATAAGTGTTCTGTGGGATTCGGAACCTCGCATAGTGCTATGGTGTCCAGACAGACCTTGAAAATGTGCTGTTAAAATCAAAGGCTGGTTTTGTATTGTCTTTGAATAAGAATTGAAAAGGAAGTCCTGGCACCATTGGTCGGAAGGGGCCTTTTCATTAATACAGCTGTGACTTTAGAGAGGATGCAAAATGAAAATGTGCACGAGGCAGATGTGTACTACCCAGGCACAGGAGGCAGTGGATGTAGGGGACTGAGTAGGGGTGTGCGACAGGTGCAGAATCATAAGAAGGAGGGTAGCGGAGTCATTATTCTCCAAGCCTCTCGCTTTTTCAGGCCCCAGCAGTTGTGACCCAAAATTTAGTATAGGTTTTTCAAGTGAGCTTCCCCTGTTCATTAATGATAGGACAGCTAATACCACTACATGGATCCAGGTGCTGGAGCTTCCATGTTTTCACTTTCCATGGAAGCCATTTTTTTTCCACAAGTGCTCATGTTTCATAGGATCCACTTGGGTTTTTGGCCTGGGTCCGAGAAAACGTCCGGCATACAAGGGCAGATGTAAACATCAAGACCAAGGGCCACAGTCATTGAACCCACTTTTTTGTGTCACGAATAGAGAGGCACAGTAAGCGCAGAGTAGATCCAGCCAGACAGAAGAAGCCTCAGATAAACCTAAAATGAAAACAATTAGCACAGTAGATGCTTGCCTTGGAGACACAGCTAGTGAAATGTGTTTGTTTTCCTTGAAAGAGAAAACACTACTAATGCAGGGGAGACAGAGGGAGCATGTAAGGAGTGGTCTGTGGCAATGTGCAGGGCCATGCGTGCAAACATTTTATTTTAGTGATTAGTGCTCAGGTAACCTCAATAAAGAGGAAGACTGAAAGGGGCCAAGGCTATGGCATTGAACATAAGTCAATTTCTATTGGCACCATTTCAACCACTCGTCTTTTATTATCACAATAAAGAAAATAGGGTGCTTTGCCATCAAATACATGAACACTTTGACTCTGGATTCAGTTAGAAGCATGGTCATTCAGGTATATAAAAAGAAGTGAATGACAGGAGTATGGGTATAGTACATGGTCCAGCTTGTAGAAAATTACAGGAAGACTTTGCGGTCCCTATGAAAGTTTTGAGTGCTTGAGAGGTCTTGATATTCAGTGTTTCCAGAAAAATATTTTTTCACCCCGAGATCTCTTTAACCAACAGAGGTGTTGAAAAGGTTCAATAGATAATGCGGTGTGTTTAGATGGACACCTTAAGCAAGGAAATCAATCTTTAGTTCTCACTTCTTTGGGAAGCTAGTGAGTGACATAACCCAAGAAATTCAACCTTGCCCTGCAGAAAGCCATTTCTTAGATTTACATTACAGAGATGGTGGCAACCTTCCTTGGCAAATTCTGACTGCTGCTACTGCTGCAATTATGTCCTACACATTTACACCAAGATCACAGATACTTCAGAAACTGATCCATGCTGCACAAATCAAAATAACATTGCAGACAGTTAAATATCAGAGAACTCCATGCCATCTGTTTTTATTTCGATTCACTTTGCAGAAGGCTATTCCAGACCTCCTTCCAGTTAGACACATGCAACGTACCTCCCGTTCATAGTCCCGTGCTGGGGCATCACTCCCTGGCTCCAATCCCCCAGAGGACAACGACCCGTCTGATGGCGATGCCATTGTCTGACGCTTTACCCCATAGCTTCCTCCTGAGAACTCCCTCCTTAAAGCGCTGCCATTCTGTGCAGAGGACCCTAAGAATTGGGAAAGAATAAAAAGGATCTATTAATTGTGTGCTTTTGCAACTGTAGAGCAGCAGATGCATCATTCTGAAACCACTGAAAATATATGATTCATCTGCTGCTTAAAAATGTATTTCAGTGTGAAATAGTTTAAAAGGAATATATTGTCCATGACCAACCTTCATTAAAACAGGTGGTGCAATTAATGTTGCACTACTTTTTGTGCTGCCCTTTAACTGATCAGAGATATATGGTGCTCAACTCTTCATATCATACAGACTTAAGCAAATCCTATTTTTTTTTTTTACAATGGAAAAGGCAAATTTGTTTTCAATTCATTTTTTCAGTTTTCTTTATTTACCATTCCATAATGTGAGTAATCGGGATTTACAAGCTATATATGTAAATGCAGAAAAGGCCACTTCTCAGGTTTATGACTATTTTTGCAAATCACACATTAAAATGTTTTCCTACATAGAGAAATCACCTTTCCCTTCTCATTTTTCCATATTGGAGGGTTTTAATTGAGTTTACAATGTGGTTAACTACTCATAAATATTTGGTGACTACCCACAAACTAAAGAATCCTTGGAAACAAGGAAGCTGGATACAAAGGACTCAGACATGGAGTGCCTCCCAATAACTATTTACCCTCTCGTTATGCTATGCATACTGAAATGTGGTCTGTAAAGAAAGGTATTTTATTAGCATAGCCTCCAACAGTTTACAAGGAGAAGGGTTCATGGTGAATAACTTACTGGCTCCTAGTCCGCTGCTTGCACTCATGGAGCGGCCAGGTTCTGTGCGTGTTTTGGTGATCGAAGGAATGCTGACCGAGCCACTGAACATATTCCGACTTTCCTGAGGTCTAAGATTCTAAGAAGGGGAAACAAGCATGCAGAGAAAACATTATGCATTAGAATAATCACTGTCTTTATTTTCCATCTGCTCAGCAAGCTGACAGTGCGTCATTTCCGCGTGGCACAGTACGCTGTAAAACATGCATAGCAAACGCTGGATTATAGAAGGTGATGAGATTTGTTAAGGAAACTGCCATGCAGGTAGAATTATTGGAGGTTGAAAGAAAGGTAAATTGCTGTTTCTACGTTTTCTATGTCTGTGGGATACCAACCTTTCTTTGGTAAATTGTACAAAATGGCGTAAAGGAGGGAATACTCATTGGCGCTTAGTGCAGCAGAGGAAACAGGCCCTGAAACCTCATTTGAAGGTGGTAAAATTCTACTTCACTTGCAGTGACTAGAGATGATGGACTACCGATACATGGCACACTTCCTATCATCATGCAGCGGTAAAAAAAAAAAAAAGGGTATTTGATAACTATTATCTTCATAAAGCTTTCTTTCACACACCAATGTTACTTCAGTTTGGAGTATACAGGAGAGTGCCTGCCATAAACTGTAATGTGCTCCTGGCCAAAGAACTCCATTAGAGGGATATTGATTGTCACCTGATATCATCTGATACTAATGACCTTATGAATCTGTATTATGCATGTTAGTGGCAGTGGGAAAGTTAAAGGTATGAAGTAAAGTAGCGAACTTCACTCAGGCTCGGGTCAATTTCTACCTGGAAGTAACCTCTACCTTGAATAATATTGTTATTGTAAATTTGAACTTTTGTGGTGTAAGTTGCAATATTTTTTGTAAGATGTTCTTTTTCATAGTACTATTTTATGTGGAAGTTTACATGAAAAATACATCACTTGAATGATTTGTCTGCCAATATTTTCTTTCCCGGTTTCCGACGCAACGCTGACAATCAAAATACAGGTGCTTCATTAACTTTCTATTGAGATGTTTGTATTCTATCTTTTGGTTTTTTTCACATCTTTGCTTGCTGCTGCAGGGCACATTGAAAATGCCAATGGCAGCAGTATACACTTTATAAGAACCAATAAATACAATCAAACTGACAATATATAATCTAAGGATTTAAGACATGTATACAGTTTCTGTTTTGCATATCTTAAACAATTTTTTTTTTAGTTCAGATTCTGTTACAAATTATTAAAACCAGAGAAACATAAATTACTTGCCCTTGCCAAACTTTTTATTTCTTTAAAACAAGACCCTAAAATTAGACCAATGAAGCATATTTCTTTTGCTCACAGATTAAAGCCAAGTTTAAGCACAACTGCCTTTGTCATACAGTCTAATCTCATGTGTACATATATTTGTAGAAAAAATAAAGCATCTCAAACATGATTTGAAAACAGTTAAGCAGAGAAGAGAATAAAAAAAATGAGGGAGAGACTAAAAATGTTTTACTTCTGTCATTTCAGACCTCTCAAATATATCCCTGAGCAAGTTACATTTTATGCACAGACTTCAGGAGATAATTAAAATAACACACCTTTTTCATTAGGTTTTGGGATGAATATAGTATAAATTACAAGGGCTACTTGTTTTCCTCTACAGATGAGCACTCTTCCATTTTCCAAAGGAGAATTTTTTTTCCATGTGGGCATTACCAGGACAGAAATCTGGTTCTGGCTCATTATACTTGAAAACAAAGAAGGGTGTAACAAATGACTGGTACCAGCTATGTGTGCTGGCAGGTCAGCGTGTGCAGGTAATGTGTGGCATTTTATACTGGTCGCCAAGGGAGCTTTTACCCTCTGCTGAGAACTGCCTGATGGAGAAAATATGAGAAGGAAATATAGATGGACTGTGCTACTGGCACGTGACGGCCCTTCTCTCTGGTATAAAAGTAACATGCTGCACTGCCCCCTTCCAGTGACTAGAGCGTGTACACTGAGGAGTAGTACTGTGACTGCCATATTAGCATGCCTTCCTTGGAACAGAAGTACGTAAAAGGTCCTCGGAAGTGGATATACTCCGACCATCCCGCACAATTGTTTGCTTAGTTATGCCTAAACACAAGCGGTCCGAGTGGCTTTTCATTTGATTTGGGATGCATAGTAGCAATAGGCAATGGATGCCATGCGTCAATAAAGCCCGAGAAACAAGAGTATAAGGACAGCATAAGGTCTGTAAAAACATTCTAAAAAGCAAGTAAAATGTCAAATTCAGACTACAGTAATGGGAGACACTATAAATCAATAGCATGCTTTCTAAATCTGTGTAAATATTCCGAGGAAGCATTACATAACAATGGACTGTGATCACTTCAAACCAAACAAAAAACTCGGCAAAACAGCAAGAGCATGCAATAGTGATTTTCACAAAACAGGTCACATTAGTACAATTATTGGTTAAACAAAGCGACAACTAAACCGAGAACAAATGAAGACCCCAGTATGAACAAGACACTCCATTGCATCAACGTGAAATATTTTCAGCACCCTAGAAGTTCTCTTAGATTTTTAACTTTTCAAAAAGTTGTCCAACTATGTAGTGACTCTATAGATATGGCTGAAATGTTTAGTCCATGGGAATAGTATTTCTTGGATCGCTAATAAGTCGTTTGAGGAATCTGCATAAAACCTTCTAATTAGAGTACATGCATGTGAGATTGGCTTGAGTACATTTCCTACAGATTGGTTGAGGAAGGAAAAGCTATGTGGAAGAGGGGGGATGGGTGGTGTCCCATAAGTTGTGTTTGCCTGAGCGGTTTGCTGAAAGGCAGCCACAAAAGTCAGATGTAATGGCTCCAAACCTTGCTAACAGACAGAAATCACTACCTTCTATGTACCATTTTCACTTTCTGAAAAACTCCATATATTTGACAACCTATCTGAGAATTTATCTCACAAGTCTGACTTCAAACCTGAATCCGTATTTTCTGATTAGTTTAAAAGAAAAATAAAAGGCAAATGAAGTGGGGAGTTGTGGCGCTCCAAGTACACGTAATAGTGAAAATTTGAACTCAATGTATGTGCAGTGCTACAGGGAGGGGGAATCACCCTGCCCCTCAAAAATTAGATAAAAAAGATCCTTCAGACAAAATCGATACCCTAAGCACACACCAAAGTATCACCTAATTATTGTAAACAGTATAAGCACAATGGTTCTCTTGTTCTTTGTCTTTATTTTCTCAACTTATTATGCCCAGCCAACATGTGTTTCGTCGTAAGGGGAGTTCCCCACGACTTCTTCAGGGCTAAAAAGATATAATAGACATCTTTGTCGTACAATACAGATCGAACACCAAAATACAACAATTCTGAAAATAATTTAAATGCATTCAATCCGTCCAATCCAACAACTACAGTCAACCCAAAGTGTGCATTATTATCAAACCAAGCTGGTGCCAAAAAGAGCCCTCTTAATCCGATGCACATACCTGTATGATTATTAAATTAACAAGCATTAGAGACTGAGCAACACCGGAGACAGGTGACATTTTTTTTAACGTGAATAGGTAATTGGTGGCTTTGGGAAAAGTTTGTATAACATGATCAGAATTACTTATTTCATTATTTGATGATTTTACCAATATATAGATAATGGACATTGTGGAAGGCACATATTGAACGGCTGGGACGGAATTATAACCGGCTTGGAGGTATGCATTTTGAGTTCTCTTTCCTACTATTTTGCACGCATATTGGCCATTGGTAGACCACTCATTTCTGGCTTTAATTATTTGACTACAGGTTGGATTTGCTAAATGACACTTTTAAGAAAACCGGTATGTGCATCCGGGTTAAGAGGGCTCTGTTTGGCACTAGCTTGGCTCGAGAATAATAATGCACACTTTGGGTTGACTGTATTTGTTGGATCGGACGGATTGACTGCATTTAAATTATTTTCAGAATTGCACCACGTCCTTCGTATCAAGATCTGTTGTTCATATTTGATAAAGGTTGTCATATTGTTTGCACTTGGAAACATGAATCACGTAGATATGGGTTGTTTTATTCTGGTGTTCTATCTGTATTGTATGACAAAGATGTCTATTATATCTTTTAGCCCTGAGGAAGTCGTGGGGAACTCCCTTACGATGAAACACGTGTTGGCTGGGCATAAGAAGTTGAGAAAATAAAGACAAAGAACAAGAGAACCACTGTGCTTATACTGTTTACAATAATTACGTGTTATTTTGGCGTGTGCTTAGGGTATTGATTTTAAAAGAACAAAAGGCCTCTGGGATATTGACAAACAAGTTGAAAAGTAATACATTTTTACCATTTTCTTTTTTTAAAAGAGCAGGAGTGAAAACGTAATGTGACCAATGACATCAATGATTGTCATTTGTGATGTCTTCTTTGGCATTTCAGGTAATGAACGAGTAGCAGAATGGGGTGGCGTTGTGGCTGTGTACCTACTACTACCTGGTGAATTTCTGTGCTTTTAGATCATACCCATAAAGCCCCTTTAACTTGAACCTTTTTGTGGAATGTACATTTTTTATACAATTTTATTTTAGAATGTTTGTGAACAGCGACAGCTTTCCTTTAACACAGTTTTACCAATGAATATAAATAAATGTACAAATACACATCCACTTATTAATCTGTGGTGCACCCACCAAATCCTGCAACTTGATGCACGTTCATTTTCTATAAATTTTATTTTCTAAAAGGCACATCCAGCTTACACTCTGTGGATCATCAGCCGAGCAACTGGAGGTGTTTCAATAGAAATGACCAGAACAGGTGAAAAATGAGCAAAGCCATTGTCTTATCTGTAGTCACAGAAAGGTACATTTTATGCTTCAACTCATTACACCTCAAAGAAAAGTTGTAAATTTGTTGATACTAGTTGTAGCTACTATGCATCCCCTTAGATGTAACTGAATTTGTTATGGCCACCCTCGTTCCCGAGGAGGTCACATAATGACCCTAAATGTACATTACATACTCTTTCCTAAGGTTTTCCAATTTTAGGAATAAATGACCCCGAGAAGAACACGTAAAATAAATTACATTTTTTAGGTTAGTCAACTTAATGTTATTCATATTAAAGAGCTACTCACTGGCCATTTGACTTCGAGATTGCCACAGCCCTCTTTGACATCACACTTACATTTATATAAATGTATATTGCATTAAAAAGTGATTTATTATTTATTTTTAATATACTCAGTAACTGCATGTCTTCATGAGACATTTTAAAAACTAATGGCACATAAACAAAAAAATCATAGTTTGGAAAGATCTGAAGGTACACTCATTATTTACTTAGTTTGTTATTTTTAGTATCTTGTAGCATGTGACATATGCTCCTCAGGCTTTCTGGCGGGACAGTACCCTCACACACGACAGTCAAGCTGCTAGAGTAGGGTCCATCGAAACACCATTAGCAGGATCGATAAAACATTGTAAAACTCCAAGTGAGAAGCTCTTTAATATAAACATGACTGATGTTGTCTAATCTCATTCGGTATCGTAGACACCGTTTCAACAGATTAAAAGTCCCAGCTGGAGAAAAATTTCTCAATATAGTTGCCCAAACATCCCTTAAGCAGTAGCAAAGATGGAGAAAACCACTTTTGATAACGTGGGTGTATTTTACAAAATATCTCGGGGTGCAAAAAGCGTTGGTGCTTGTGGAGCACTTTGATATTAGAGAAGTGGCCATAGACGCTTGCGTGAATCCTTCAATAATACGTATCACACTGATGCAAATTGTGCATTGGCGTGATAGCAATGGGCATTCGTCCATTCGCATAGGGGTGCAGCCCCATGCAAATGAGGAAACACTTTGTCATATTACAGAGGCGAGCACAGAGGCAGGTAAACGAATGGGAAGTGCATTGATTGTGCTCCACTATGGAGGTGGCACACGATCAGTGACCCGCCCATGGGTGGGGTATCAGGAGTACCAGGGACTGCTCAATAATCCCACTCTAGGCGAGAGCAGTAATACACTGCACCAGCCTGTGGGGGGAATCCCTGCCTTCTCCTTAAAAAGGAGGCTGAGTCAGCAACTTCAGTTAAAGGCAGATCAGCAGCTGGTCCACTTTTCACTAATGAGCTTGCCACAGGACACGTGCGGATTCACACCTCCACTGCGAGCTGTACATTTGTTGCAATAGGACACAATTTCCTAGACTCATGTATGTATACTCAGTGGCCAGTGGCCCTCATGCCTCAGCCACCGAAGAGCACAAAAACAAGTTAATAGATTGATTCAAAAGAACAATCTATTAATGGAAAGACTATGTGGGGGAGTGGTAGGCACTGTCAGTGCGCATGTGGGTTTGGCCTGCCATCTCAGAACAGCCAAACCGACAAACGCACTGAAGAACAAGTTACTTACCTTCGGTAACGATATATCTGTAAGAAACATAGGTTAGTTATAGATTCCTTACCTTAGAATTACCCCCAGGCGTCAGACTGGATCCGGAAAGTTTTTTCGTCAGCAGTACCCCTGAGCGTCGGTAGGCGTCATCGGTGGACTCCGCGTCCGTCGTTGACGTCGTGGTCGCCGTGATGACGTTGCGGAAGATACTTAGACGCCGCCCTCGCGCCTGACGTCAGTTCTGTACACGACTTTCCGCGCCAGGAACGCAGAGGCATGCAAGACACTGACCACTGGTGCACAAAACTAGGGCCCTGAAAGGATGACCTTAACCCTAGAAGTCAGTTTGCAGAACGGGGAGGTTGGGTGGGGCGGTAAGGAATCTATAACTAACCTATGTTTCTTACAGATATATCGTTACCGAAGGTAAGTAACTTGTTCATCTGAAAGAAACAGTTAGTTATAGATTCCTTACCTTAGAATAGATACCCCAGCAATACCAACCCCGGAGGTGGGTCTGCGAACTAAGGTCACACCAGAAAGTCCTGGAGAACAGAACGGCCAAAGAAGCCGTCTCTCCGGACTTGATTGTCCAGACAGTAGTGTCTCGTAAAGGTGTGCAACGAGGCCCACGTAGCCGCCCGACAGATGTTATTGAGGGGAACTCCCTGTCCCAAAGCAGTAGTAGCTGCCGTCACCCTGGTGGAATGGGCGTGTAGCCCCACTGGAGGCTCCTTTTTAGCCAGAGAATAGCAGGCTTTGATACACAAAACGACCCATCTAGAAATGGTCCGTTTGTGTACAGCCCGACCTTTCTTGGTGCCCACGTAGCCAACAAAGAGCTGGTCGTCCACCCGGAACTGTTTGGTGCGATCCAGATAAAAAGAAAGCGCACGTTTTGGGTCCAGACGGTGGAGCCTCTCTTCCTCTTTCGAAGGATGCGGAGGCGGAAAGAAGGTGGGCAAAGTGATGGTCTGCCCAATATGAAAGGAGGTGACCACCTTGGGAAGGAAGGATGGACGAGTTCTTAGGACAACCTTGTCCGGATGTACAGCCAGAAAAGGAGGTTTGGATGAAAGAGCCTGGAGCTCACTTACGCGTCTGGCAGATGTGATGGCCACCAGGAATGCTGTTTTAAGAGTTAAAAGCCTTAAAGGACAGTTGTGAAGCGGCTCAAAGGGAGCGCACATCAAATAGGTCAAGACCAAATTCAAGTCCCACTGAGGCATAACGAAGGGAATAGAAGGAAAGAGATGAGTTATGCCCTTCAAGAAACAATTAACAACCGGGGACTTAAAGAGTGAAGGCTGATCAGGCAGAAATGGAAGAAAGGCAGAAATGGCTGAAAGGTAGCCCTTGATAGTGCCCAGAGCCCTGCCGGGCCAAAGAAAGAAGGAACAAGAGGACCTCAGAAAGAGGGGCAGAAAGGGGATCCACAGCCTTTGCTGTGCACCATGCCACACATTTGTTCCATTGGCAGGCGTATACCGTCTTAGTGGAGGGACGCCTGGCTGCCAAGATTACATCACAAACTTCGGGAGGCAAGTCGAAAGACATCAACTGCCGCCGCTCAATCTCCACGCAAGGAGGTGGAGGCTGGACAGGTTCGGGTGGAGGACCGTCCCCTGCTGCTGCGACAGGAGATCCTCTCGAAGAGGCAGTCTGGTCGGAGGATCGATGGCCATGTGAAGCAGCTCGGGATACCAGACTCTTCGTGCCCAATCCAGAGCCACAAAAATGACTTGGGGCCCAGTCGCGCTTGATCTTCTTCAGCACTCTGGGCAGAAGTGGTATAGGCGGAAAGGCGTATAGAAGACCGCTACTCCACTCGCAATGAAAAGCGTCGCCTAGCGAGTGCCGCCTTGGAAATTCCAACGCGCAGAACTGCTGACATTGCGCGTTCTCTCCGGTGGTGAATAGATCTAACCAAGGCTCTCCCCACTTCTGAAAGAGACCTTGCACCACCTCTGTGTGAAGACGCCATTCGTGATCCATCATGCACCTGCGGCTGAGTTCGTCCGCCCTGGCATTCAGTGAACCTGCCAGGTGTTGAACCACCAGGGATATGCCCTGATGTTCCAACCATGTCCAGAGGCGGAGGGCCTCTTGACATAGGGTCCACGACCCCACCCCGCCTTGTTTGTTGCAGTACCACATGGCGGTGGTGTTGTCCGTGAACACCTGCACTACTGTTCCCGGGACAGAGGGAAGGAATGCCTTGAGTGCAAGACGAATCGCCCGAAGCTCCAGAAGGTTGATCTGGAGCCCGGACTCCGCCGGAGACCAGAGGCCTCTGATCTCCGCCTCTCCCATGTGGCTGCCCCATTCCAGAAGGGATGCGTCTGTCACCACTGTGTGTTCTGGTTGGGGAAGGGAGAGTGATCTGCCGTTGACCCAATCCTGGTTCGTGAGCCACCACTGCAATTGTCGTGCAGTGCCCTCCAAGATCTGGACACAATCGGACAGATTTCCCTGATGCTGCGTCCACTGGAACTTCAGGTCCCACTGCAGAGCCCGCATATGCCACCTGGCATGATCGACCAGCAGGATGCAGGTGGCCATGAGGCCCAGCAGCCTCAGGGTCATTCTGACCGAAACCCGGGATAGAGGCTGAAAGATCAGAATCATAGCCCGAATATCCCGGACTCGCTGTTCGGGAGGATAGACCCGAAACCGCGTCGTGTCCAGAACTGCTCCGATGAAAAGAAGCTTCTGAGAGGGAATCAGGTGTGACTTCGGCACATTGATGGAGAACCCCAGCGAATGCAGGAGGTCGGCCATAGTCTGGAGGTGGGAGACGACTGCCTGGGACGAGGTCGCCTTCAACAACCAGTCATCGAGATAGGGGAAGACTGGAACCCCTGATCTGCGCAGTTGAGCTGCGACCACCGCCATCACTTTCGTGAACACCCGAGGGGCGCTGGTAAGGCCAAAGGGGAGCACGGTAAACTGAAAATCCTCGTGGCCTACCGTGAACCGCAGGTAACGCCGGTGGGCCGGCAGGACAGGGATTTGGAAATACGCGTCCTGCAAGTCCAACGCTACCATCCAGTCTCCAGGGTCGAGGGCAGACAAAATCTGAGCCAGGGTCAACATTTTGAACTTCTCCTTCCGGGGGAAGCGGTTGACGTCCCTGAGATCCAAGATAGGACGCAGGCCCTTGTCCTTCTTGGGCACCAGAAAGTAGTGGGAATAGCAACCACGACCTACTTCTGGGACAGGAACGCGCTCGATGGCACCCTTGGCCAAGAGTGCCGTAACTTCCTGTTGAAGAAGGGTCAGATGATCCTCCGACATGCGATGGTACTGGGGTGGCATGGCTGGAGGGATAGTCTCGAAGGGGAGGGAGTAGCCCCTTCGGACTAATTGCAAAACCCACCTGTCCGACGTGATGGTGCGCCAGTGGGGGAGGTGATGGCGAATCCTGCCACCCACTGGCGTGTGATGGGCCTGAAAGGTCGGACTAGGAGGGTTTGGAGGCTGCGGCGGAGGGGGTGGGGGTGGATTGGCCTGCCCGCTGACCCCCAGAACCACGTCGTTGGTTCCCACGTCCTTGGCCGCGCTGAGATGGAACAGCTTGCGCTGGCCTGTGGCTCTGGAATGAACATGTTGGGGCACCCCTTCCGTGACAACGAAAGGGGCGAAAAGCAGACCGTGCAGGGCGCATGGTGGAGAGGCCCAAGGACTTGGCCGTAGCCGGAGAGTCCTTGAAGTGCTCTAGCGCACTGCCTGCTTTGTCACCGAACAGACGACGGCCATCGAAGGGCATGTCCATCAAGGTGTTCTGGACATCCCCTGAAAAGCCAGTCATCCTCAACCAGGCGTGGCAGCGAAGCGCCACTGACATTGAAATAGTCCTACCCAGTGAGTCGGCAGTGTCCAATCCACAACGTATGGCGAACTTTGCTGCGTCTCTCCCCTCGGCAACAGCACGGGAGAGCACGGCCCGGGCCTCCTCCGGGCACTGAGGCAACACCTGCGCAACCGTATCCCACACGGAGTGGGAATAACAGCCCAAGAGGCATGCGGTGTTCACCGACTGCAGCCCTAAACTGGAGGAAGAAAACAACTTCTTCCCAAGTTGATCCAGTTTCTTGGATTCGCTGTCCGGTGGTGCGGTAGGGAACGCGCTCTAGGATGTTGAGGCTTGGACGACCAAGTTCTCGGGAGAGGGGTGTTGGGAGAGGAAAGTGGGGTCGCCCGGAGCCGGCGTCGGGCAACCATCCTATCCACAGGAGCCCCTGTGGTGGGCCTGGACCAGGTGCCCAAAAGGATGTCTGTTAGGGCCTCATTAAAGGACAGCAGGGGCTCCGAAGAGCTCGCTGCCGGCTGAAGCACCTCTGTCAGGAGGTTAGTCCTGACTGCCACCGTAGGAGGCTCGAGGTTGAGAGCCTCGGCCGCCCTACGCAACACCACAGCGTAAGACGCTCCCTCCACCGTAGGCACGGTAGGAGGAGACAACATGCCAAGGTCTGGCGAGGTATCCAAACCACTGGCATCCCCCAGGTCCTCTCTCCAGTCCTGGTCATAGTCTATCTGTGCAGTGAGAGGGTCCTCAGACCCCTCCCAGTCTTCCTCACACTCCTCTGGCTGCCAAACTGGCTGAAAATGGCCAGGGTGGAAAGTAGGCACAAAAGTACCCGTCGACGTCGGGTCCGGCGTCGGCCGACGCCGGTCCGACTCCGTTTCCACATGGAGGGGGGAGCCGGGGTCGACGTCAGCTGGGGGTCCAGCCGTCGTCGTCTGCGAACGTGGTGCCGGTGCAGTCGGCACCGGTGGAGGTGTCACAAGGTCGACCGGCGCCGATCCGGATCCAGGCCTGGATCCAAGGGGGTCCTGCAGTGCCGAAGCTGCCGGCGTCGAAGGCCTAGGGCCCCCAGCCGTGTCCGCGGGGCCCGAGGGCGCACCGGCGGAGTCGAACTGCCCAAATATAGCGTGCATGGCTTCGTAAAACTGACGAAGCTGGGCAGGGGTCGCTGCCGGTCCCGGAAAGGGTGGGAAGGCCGGAGTAGACCCTGAAGGCTCTGCACGCGGAGCCGCGGGAGTGGCACCACCCGCACCCTGCGTCGCGACGGACGAGGGGAAGTCGAAGAGCGACGACGCTTCTTCGACTTCTTCTTATGCTTCGACTTACCCGACCCCGAGTGCGAAGACTTCTTCGAAGAGGAATGATGATGGCTCTGCGATCGGTCCCTCGACCTCCCAAGCGACCGGGACCTTGCGCGAAGCGGAGCCGACTGCCGGGCCTCGAGGAGCTTTCGGGACCGCTCCCGCAAAGACTTCGGGGCCATAGTTTGGCAGTCGGAGCACGACTTGGGGTCGTGGTCGCGCTCCAAGCAGAAGAGAGACACGCGGTGCGGATCCGTCACCGACATCATGCGGGAACAGGAACCGCAGGACTTAAAACTGGACATCCCTCGTGCTACCAGGAGTCGAACGACTCGAAAAGATGTCAACAAAAGTCGCAAACTACTAAGTCAAAAAATGACTGGGGGTACCGCTCTTCCCGGATCTGCGCTTGCTGGCGCGGAAAGAGAAAGAACTGACGTCAGGCGCGAGGGCGGCGTCTAGGTATCTTCCGCGACGTCATCACGGCGACCACGATGGACGCGGAGTCGACCGACGAAGCCTACCGACGCGCAGGGGTACTGCTGACGAAAAAACTTTCCGGATCCAGTCTGACGCCTGGGGGTAATTCTAAGGTAAGGAATCTATAACTAACTGTTTCTTTCAGATGCTGTCTCCAACCTGAGCTGGTTTGCCGGGTTGGAGATAGCAGGCACAGGCTCCCAGTCTCTCTAGGAGCGCAAATTGAGGGCGCTCTGGCTAATCCTGACGCTGCTCTCATGCTGCCAGCAGCAGTATGAGAGCAGTGTCAGGATTGGCCGCTGGGGATTCTGGGAGCCTGTGCTGGTGAGGAGCAGAAGAGCGGCGATGCAGCAAGTAAGTTATTTTTATTTGTTTTTTTGTCATCGTTCGTCCCCACTCCCGCCTCTGCCCCGCCACTCAGCCTGACACCAGCCGCTACCGACTTTAAGGTGTAAAAAAAATAGGTTTGACAGCACATCGTCCCTACACTTTAACGCACTAAGGGCAATCAAAACCTCATGTAGGTAGTGCCTAAGAGGAGAGCAGATTATACAGTTTCTTTAGCTGTAGGACAGTAACGAGCTAATTACAGTTCTGGGCATAGTATCACGAGAGAAAAAGACTTAAGAGAAAGTAGAGGTAAATGTTGCATGGTTCACAAGAAGGACAGTGTCAGAAATAAATTAATATTCCAGTCACACAAATCAAGCACAAAGCAAATGCAGACACTGTTAGTAGAGCAAACGTTAGGCAGAGGTGCGCATACCCTACGAGCCAGAGAACCAGGAGTGCCAGGGACAGAGCGCAGAGAAGGGGAATAGGAAGGGTGCAGAGGACCGTAGTACAGGAATCTTTCAGCAGAATTTACAGTCATGTGATAGACATGCTCAAAGTTGCGTGGCATGGATATCAGGCCGGAGTGACGCAGTAGAGGAGAAGGGTAAGGGGTACCTGGCTACAAAAGTAAGAAAACAACAGAAAATACAAAACGAAGCAAAGGAAACTGTGTCAGTGGTAAAAGTTGAAGAGTGAGGCAAACGTGCTCCAGAAGGTACTTATAAAAGTAAAATAATATTTCAATTCATTTGAAATGTGCACTTGGAAAATATTTCACCTCGCCAAATAATAATTCATTATTTGTCTGGGAAAACTCATTGTGTATACATAAAACGTCTTCCCAGGTTTGTTATCCCCTTTAACTGTTTGCTGTGATGGAACAGCTCTCCCCCTCCAGTGCAGGACCACAAGCCATGTGAACTGCTCTGGCCGATCCCATAGGTATGATAGTTTGAAATCTCATACTTCCAAGAGACTGGGTGGCAACCAAAGCTAATGAATATAAGAAACTTTCAGCGATTCTTAGACACTACAGTAGTAAGACCTAACAAGATATAAAATGACCCCAAGCTCCAAGAGCATATTAAAGCATCCATCGTTCCTCAATGATCTTTCCCCCAATTTCTTAGAAGTTGTTGTTGAAGAAGAACCATTTAGGCTCTCATTACAGACAGTTTACTAGGTGCAAAAAATAATATACTGTTGCCCCACTAGTCATTTCTGCTCGACACTTCATGGGAGCGTCACATGAAAGTAGCCCCTGGGGAGTGTGTGCCCGTACCCCACTCCTCAGAGTTAGAAGGTACCCCCATCACACCTTAGATAGGTTTTAGAAAGATGCACTGGTTCAGTCTTACAAAAACAAACAGGGTAAGACTGGTATTATTTACTATTCTGGCCATGTATGTTGTGCATGTGTCTGTCAGCTCCATTACTAGTCAAAGTATGCGGACACTGTGGGTGTGACCACTGTTACATGGTGAATTTGCTAATCTATTCTCACTTGCTCAGTGCAGCCAAGCGATGTCCTCATACAGTGAGGAAATCCCAGTTGCCCAAGACAGCACTTGGTTCCACTAGACATTCTAGAACAATCAGTAACCACCACCCATTTTTGTGTTGGGAGCCAGGTTGTTTATGTTTACAAAACTAAGGTTTTAGATATTAGAATAAGATCTACGTTCACTAGTCATGTCATGATATAACAGTGGTGGGGCTTTCTGCAGGGCAAAGTAGAAGGTGACCCTAAGTTTCCTTGCCCTGATCAGCTTGTGATTGGAGATTATTCAACTAACGGAGAAAAAACAGGTGGTCATGCATGCGGTCTGCATATTACTGGGTCCCTGTGTGCTTATATGTGATGGTTTGATTACCAGAAACATGCCAGTCCGAATAACGTGGCAAGAAAGCATGTCCGGTCAGCCCACAAATTATAATAAATTATAAACAAATGCAATATAAGCTTAGCTGCCTTGTGATATTAGGAGTGTAGGACCAGGTAGCCATGATGAGTCCCAAATGAGCATTTCTGTGTCTATAGTTTACTTCACTGTATCCTACCCCATGATCCACCCATTATTTGTAAGTATGAAATTTAATGTACTTAAATGTTTGTGTGATAAAGGAGAGAAAACATATTTTGGGAATCAGGATTAACATAATTTGATCAGTTTACTTAGCTGTAGAGAGACTATAGGGTCATTTTATCACAATATGGCAAACAATGCCAGTAATGGGTAAAAAATTAAGATCACAATATTATCAAGCAAATACAAAAATATGTTGGGTTACTTAACTTGTTATGATGCACCTCTGCCAGAAGTGCTCCTTCAATTGAGCAATTGAGTTCTCCATCAGTCTGCAGACAGCAACAGAACTAAACATTACCACAATAGGGAGTTGACATGGTCACTGCATCCTGAAATCATTCCGCAGGATGTAGTCAAGTTTCTGATTTTTATGCTTCCTTTCTTAGAATAGCCTAAACTCACCAAAATGGAATGTGGTCAACTAATTCCCCTCGGCGCTAACCACGGATCTGCATTACCTGATTAAAATACTAACCAGTGTCAGCCAAGAGTTAGGCAAATGGACTCTGTAGAAAGATCACTGGTCCTGAAAGGTAACCGATTTGCAATTTTTAGACTATATTATGAAGATAGATTCCTTCTGGACACATTCAATTACACTGGGGAAGTGGCAGCTTCTTAGCAAGATAGAAGGGAGCTTGGATTTGAAGATATCTATAATTTTCCACACCTGAACAACCATATACTCTCTTTCAGCCCTCTTAGCTTTGTGGGAAGCTGTCCCTTGTTTGTTACTCTTTCAATCAGCTTCTAGCTCACTGGGGACTTTCAATGGTTTATCATGCTTGTGTGCTGCATCTCTGGCCAGCACCTGGTATTTTCTATTAATACAGATCAATCCAAGATGCGACACTGATCCGGTATGTCTGCATACTACTAGGATTGAAACTTAGAAGGATCATTAAGATGTAATGAACAAGTTACTTACCTTCGGTAACGATATATCTGTAAGAAACATTAGTAGTGATAGATTCCTTACCTTAGAATATCCCCAGGCGTCAGACTGGATCCGGAAAGTTTTCGTCAGCAGTACCCCTGCGCATCGGTAGGTGGCGTCGTGCGGCTCCGCGTCCGTCGTTGGCGTCGTGGTCGCGAGATGACGTCGCGGGCGCTACTTAGACGCCGCCCATGTGCGCTGACGTCAGTTCTGTACACGACTTTCCGTGCCAGGAACGCAGAGCCATGCAAGATACTGACCACTGGTGCATTGAAACTAGGGCCCTGAAAGGGATGACCTTAACCCTAGAAATCAGTTCGCAGAACGGGGAGGATGGGTGGGGCGGTAAGGAATCTATCACTACTAATGTTTCTTACAGATATATCGTTACCGAAGGTAAGTAACTTGTTCATCTGAAAGAAACACATAGTGATAGATTCCTTACCTTAGAATAGCTACCCCAGCAATACCAACCCCGGTGGTGGGTCTGCGAACTAAGATCACACCAGAAAGTCGCGGAGAACAGAACGGCCGAAGAAGCCATCTCTCCGGACTTGGCTGTCCAGGCAATAATGTTTGGTAAACGTGTGCAGCGAGGCCCACGTGGCTGCCTGACAGATGTCTTGCAGGGGGACACCGCGTCCCAATGCAGTAGTGGCTGCAGTAGCTCTGGTGGAATGAGCACGCAGCCCCACCGGAGGTTCTTTTTTAGCCAAAGAGTGACAGGCTTTGATAAACAAGACAACCCAGCGGGAGATGGTTCTCTTGTGTACCGCCCGACCTTTCTTGGTGCCAACGTAGCCAACAAAGAGCTGGTCATCCACCCGGAACTGCTGTGTGCGGTTGATATAAAATGAGAGCGCACGTTTTGGGTCCAGACGGTGGAGCCTCTCTTCCTCTCTGGAAGGATGCGGAGGCGGAAAGAAGTTGGGCAAGGTAATAGTCTGCCCAATGTGAAAGGCCGTAACCACTTTTGGCAAAAAGGAAGGACAGGGCCTGAGCACTACCTTGTCCGGATGGACTGAAAGGAAAGGAGGCTTACAAGAAAGAGCCTGGAGCTCACTCACCCGCCTAGCGGAGGTGATGGCCACCAGGAAGGCAGTCTTCAATGTCAAGAGACGAAGAGGACAGTTGTGAAGAGGCTCAAAGGGAGCGCACATCAAGTATGTAAGAACCAGATTCAAGTCCCATGGAGGCATCACGAAAGGAATAGGACGGAAAAGGTGTGTAATGCCTTTGAGAAATCTATTTACAACAGGGGACTTGAAAAGAGACGGCTGATCAGGTAGCCTGAGAAAGGCCGAAACTGCAGAAAGGTAGCCCTTGATAGTGCCCAGAGCAGAGCCCTGCCGGGCCAAAGAGAGAAGGAACAGTAGGACCTCAGAAAGAGGGGCAGAAAGGGGATCCACAGCCTTTGCTGTGCACCATGCCACAAACTTGTTCCACCTGCAGACGTATACCACTTTAGTAGAGGGACGCCTGGCTGCCAGAATGACATCACAAACTTCAGGAGGCAAGTCGAAAGGAATCAACTGGTGCTGCTCAATCTCCACGCAAAGAGGTGGAGACTGGACAGGTTTGGGTGGAGGACCGTCCCCTGCTGCTGCGACAGAAGATCCTCCCGAAGAGGCAGTCTGATCGGAGGATCGATGCTCATAGTGAGTAGCTCGGGATACCATACTCTTCGAGCCCAGTCCGGAGTCACAAGGACGACTTGTGCCCGGTCGCGCCTGATCTTCTTCAGCACTCTGGGCAGAAGTGGTATAGGCGGAAAGGTGTACAACAGACCGCAACTCCACTCGCGACGAAAAGCGTCGCCGAGCGAGTGCCGCCTTGGAAATTCCAACGCGAGGAACTGATGACATTGCGCGTTCTCTTCGGTGGCGAATAGATCTAACCAAGGCTCTCCCCACTGCTGAAAGAGACCTTGCACCACCTCCGAGTGAAGACGCCATTGGTGATCGAGCATGCACCTGCGGCTGAGTTTGTCCGCCCTGGCGTTCAGAGAACCTGCCAGGTGTTGCACCACCAGGGACATGCCCTGATGTTCCAGCCATGTCCAGAGACGCAGAGCCTCCTGACAGAGGGTCCACGACCCCTCCCCGCCTTGTTTGTTGCAGTACCACATGGCGGTGGTGTTGTCTGTGAACACCTGCACAACTCTTCCCTTGACAGAGGGAAGGAATGCCTTCAGTGCAAGCCGGATCGCCCGAAGCTCCAGAAGGTTGACCAGAGGCCTCTGATCTCCGCCTCTCCCATGTGGCCGCCCCATCCCAGGAGGGACGCATCCGTCACCACTGTAAACTCCGGTTGGGGAAGGGAGAGGGATCTGCCGTCGACCCAATGCCGGTTCGTAAGCCACCACTGCAACTGTCGTGCAGTGCCCTCCGAGATCTGGACGTGATCGGACAGGTTCCCCTGATGCTGCGCCCACTGGAACTTCAGGTCCCACTGCAAAGCCCGCATATGCCATCTGGCATGATCGATCAGCAGGATGCAGGAGGCCATGAGGCCCAGCAGCCTCAGAGTCACTCTGACCGAAACCCGGGACAAGGGCTGAAAGATGGGAATCAGAGCCCGAATATCCCAGACTCGCTGTTCGGGAGGATAGACCCGAAACTGCGCCGTGTACAGAACCGCTCCGATAAAGAGGAGCTTCTGAGAGGGAATCAGGTGCGACTTTGGCACGTTGATGGAGAACCCCAGCAAGTGCAGGAGGTCGGCTGTAGTCTGGAGGTGGGAGACGACTGCCTGGGGCGAGCCCGCCTTCAACAACCAGTCGTCCAGATAGGGGAAGACTGAAACCCCTGATCTGTGCAGATGAGCTGCGACCACCGCCATCACCTTGGTGAACACCCGAGGGGCGCTTGTAAGGCCAAAAGGGAGCACGGTGAACTGAAAGTGCTCGTGGCCTACCGTGAACCGTAGATAACGCCGGTGGGCTCGCAGGACGGGGATGTGGAAATAGGCATCCTGCAAGTCCAGCGCTACAATCCAGTCTTGTGGATCGAGAGCAGACAAGACCTGAGCCAGAGTGAGCATCTTGAACTTCTCCTTGCGGAGGAAGCGATTGACGTTCCGGAGGTCTAAGATAGGACGCAGGCCTTTGTCCTTCTTGGGCACCAGAAAGTAGTGGGACTAGCAACCACGACCTACTTCTGGCGTCGGAACGCGCTCGATGGCCCCCTTGGCAAAGAGCGCTGCAACTTCCTGCTGAAGAAGCGCCAAGTGATCCCCCGACATGCGGTGGTACTGGGGTGGCATGGCTGGAGGGGTAGTCTCGAAGGGGAGGGAGTAGCCCCTCCGGACTATCTCTAAAACCCACCTGTTCGAAGTGATGGTGCGCCAGTGGGGGAGGTGATGGCGAAGCCTGCCGCCCACTGGCGTTTGATGGGCCTGAAAGTTCGGACTAGGAAGGTTTGGAGGCAGTGGTGGCCGGGGTGGTGGTGGACTGACCCGCCCGCTGGCCCCTTGAACCGCCACGGCGGAACCCGCATCCGCGCTGGGACTGTTGCTGCGTAGGCCTGTGGCTCTGTTGCGAACGCTGCGGGCGCCCCTTCCTGTGCAACGAAAGGAGCGAAAAGCGGAAGGCGGAGGAGTGCGGACTGCCGAGAGTCCCAAGGACTTGGCCGTAGCCCGTGAGTCCTTAAACCTCTCCAACGCGCTGTCCGCTTTGTCACCGAAGAGGCGACGGCCATCAAAGGGCATGTCCATAAGGGTGTTTTGGACATCCCCCGAAAATCCAGTGGTCCTCAACCAGGCGTGACGGCGAACCGCCACCGTCGTTGCAATCGACCTGCCCAGTGAGTCGGCGGTGTCTAGGCCACAACGAATCATGGACTTTGATGCGTCTCTCCCCTCTGCAACAGCCTGGGAGAGAGCTGGCCGGGCCTCCTCCGGACACTGGGGCAGCACGTTCGCCACCGTATCCCACAGAGAGTGGGAATAACGGCCCAAGAGGCATGCAGTGTTCACGGACCGCAGCGCAGAGCTGGTGGAAGAAAAAATCTTTTTACCAAATTGATCCAGCTTCTTGGATTCCCTATCCGTTGGGGCGGAAGGGAAGGCGGTTGGGGAAGCAGAGGCTTGGACAACCAAGCTCTCGGGGTGGGATGTTGGGAGAGGAGAATGGGGTCACCCGGAGCCGGGCGATGGCGTCGGGCCACGTTCCTATCCACAGGAGCCCCTGTGGTGGGCCTGGACCAAGTGCCCAAAAGAACGTCAGAAAGAGCTTCATTGAATGGAAGCAGCGGCTCCGCAGAAGTAGCTGCTGGCTGAAGCACCTCTGTCAGGAGGTTAGTCCTGACAGCCACAGTAGGGAGCTCGAGGTGTAGGGCCTCGGCCGCCCTACGCAACACCACAGCGTAACTAGCGCCTTCCTCCGTAGCCACGGTAAGAGGAGACAGCATGCCAAGGTCTGGTGAGGTATCCAGACCACTGGCGTCGCCCAATTCCTCAGCCCAGTCCTGTTCAGACTCGCAAGCAGCTGCGAGAGGGTCCTCAGACCCCTCCCAGTCCTCCCCTTGCTCCTCAGGCTGTTCAACAGGTCTAAAATAAGGAGCAGGGACATGGGGATAAAAATCCCCGAGCAACGTCGAGAACAGCATCGATCGACGCCGGGCCGACGCCGCGTCCACTTCGGGGCTGAAACTGAGGTCGACGTCGTCCCGTGGAGCGGGCGGCGTCAGAACTGGTGCCGGTGGAGTCGACGTCGGTGGAGGTGTGACAAGGTCAACCGGCGTCGACCGGGATCCAGGCCTGGATCCAAGGGTGTCCTGCGGCGCCGAAGCCAACAGCGACGCCGGAGCCGCCAGCGTGGAAAGGCGAGGACACCCAGCCGGGACCGCGGGGCCCGAAGGCGCACCAACGGGACCCGACGGCCCAAAGAGGCGAGCCATGGCCGACAGGAATTCCTGTATTTGGGCCGGAGTCGCCGACGACCCCGGGAAGGGCGGGTAGTCGGGCGGCGACTGCGTAGGCTCCGCCGGAGCCGCAGGGGAGGCACCACCCTCAGCCGCGTCGCGCGACCGGCGAGGGGAAGTCGGAGAACGATGGCGTTTCTTCGACTTCTTGTGCTTCGTCCTACCTGACCCCGAGTGCGAAGACTTGGATCCTGAAGATCGGTGGTGATGACTCCGCGCACGGTCCCTCGACCTCCCACGGGACCGGGACCTCGAACGGCGCGGAGCCGACTGCCGCGCTTCCAGCAACTTTCGGGACCGCTCCCGCAAAGACTTCGGCGCCATGGCCTGGCAGTCGGGGCACGACTTGGGGTCGTGGTCGCGCCCCAGGCAGAAAAGACACACACGGTGCGGGTCCGTCACCGACATCATGCGGTGACAATCCCCGCAGGACTTAAAACCGGGCATCCTAAGTACACCAGGAGTCGAAGACTCGATGAAAAAATAGAGACAAAAGCCTCAAAAAGTCAGTCAAAAATTGACTGGGGGTTTCTGCTCTTCCCGGATCTGCGCTTGTTGGCGCGGAAAAAGAAAGAACTGACGTCAGCGCGCGTGGGCGGCGTCTAAGTAGCGCCCGCGACGTCATCTCGGTGACCATGACGCCAACGACGGACACGGAGCCGCACGACGCCACCTACCGACGCGCAGGGGTACTGCTGACGAAAACTTTCCGGATCCAGTCTCACGCCTGGGGATACTCTAAGGTAAGGAATCTATCACTATGTGTTTCTTTCAGATGTATGGGTTAATTAACATAAGCGTAATTACAATGACTCAATATCTTTCTCATCACACTTCTTACATTACATCCCTTCAACGGGTTGCTACTCCTTTGATTAACTAAACAGAAGTTCCCATAAGCAAATTTGTATATTTATTTGCAAGTTAAGGGACAGCATGTTTAGTCAGTTAACGTGGGGTTGGGTTGCCAGTCCATCATCATCATGTTATTAAGACTAACAAGGAAGAGAAGGACCCGGTTCTTATATTCTTGTTTCTACCCTTTTTTGTGCAGTTAAACACAGTACAATTGAAACAAATCCTTCCAGATCAAAATAGGCAAATCTCCCCTCAAAGAGAAGGGGAAAACCCGCATTCAATAGTATTGTAAGCCGAAAAAGGCCTTAATCAACAAATCTCAAATAGAACTATACCACACAGTATTGTGGATGTAAGGGTAGGTATTTACAGAAAAGAAAAACTGAGTGATAAAGACAGGGGCACTATGCAAGAAAAATCTCCTAATAATCTCTAAAGAGGACAGGCATAACGGATTCAGGTCTGGACTCATTCCGGGACCCTAAAGAGACATCAGAGTAACACCTCACCCACAGAAAATATTCCCAAGTATTGGTGTGCTTCAGACATTTGTAGGAGGGCTTTAGTGGGTTCCACTTGGTGAAACATGTAGTTCTTCCACTGGTGTATCATTGGTCATGCCTGGTATATGACAGTTGCCTGGATTTCTATGTTTTGCAGCTCTCTCAATTTTCAAGAACGCCTGCTTCCTCTGCCGTGTCAATGGCAGTGTCAAGAGGCACAAGTCAGGGAACATTTGTATTCTGCTACCAGTGTATTCAAGCTAAATCATTAAGTTGGGCTCTGTCTCCCTGTGCTTTAAAATATAGCATCACTGTATCTCCACCTTTTTTATCAAACCTCGGGGGCTTTAATGGGCAGCCTCCTCAGCGCTATATCAATGAGCACACACCTTGACACTCCTCTCTTTATCAAGTTGTCCAACAATTTAGACACCACCTTCAAAAAGTCATCACAGCCCAACTCAAGGAGGAGGCATTTAATGTAAAGACTTATGCCCACATTCTCCAAATCTTCGGTTTGCATTTACATCTTGAACATGGTGCGTATTTCCCCTTGCTGCAATTTGAACAGCCAACCCATAGAAGTTTTCACTGTTGACCAGGTGCATTGTAGGGAATATTCTTGTTTCACAACCTTATACAAACCTTTTATTTCCACTGTCTACATCCTGCCCTATAGTACTTCCATTTTTGCCTCAACATCTCGTACAGCTTGGCCTTTATAGCTTGTCCTAGTATGAAGTCCTGTATGCAGAAAGTTAATAGAGGTTAGCAACATCCTCTTCCATTGGGATAATCCAGAATCCTCTGCAGGCACTTCAGGGTCACAATCTTTCTTGACCTGACATGCTTCAAAGTGGCGTGGTGTAAAGAAATAATCTGTTCTAGCCCCCTTCATTTGAAGAAATTCTGCAGAGTCTTTATAGCTGAACAAAGCCAACTTCAGTCAACTCATCGTCTTGAAGGTTGGGTCAGGTTTCCACTCCTGTCTGCCAAGTGTAACCCTTCCCACTCATTGCTGTCCCTCCCCGAGCTCGGAAACAGCCTCTTGCCGATCTACTGTCATGAACTCTGTGGGTCTACTGCAAGGCCTCCGTGGAAACTCTGCTCCATCAAAGCCTGCTTGTGAGTTGCACGTGAGGTACGCTAGACGAAGCCTCGCATGAGTGGTTCGCCATTTTGGCTTTTCTAATGGCAGCCGAAGAGGGAGTGGATATTCAAGCCTTCGAAGTTGCCAAAAGTAGGCTAGATCATGAACAAAGGTCCAGTCCTTAGATTTTCTGCCATTTGCACCATCCAGGACACTGGTTCCACCATCCCACCAAGGGCAGCAAAACAGCCACGGCAGTAGTCTCAAACACTAGGGTTCAGAAGAAAGTGGCCATCGTCAAGCACTGTCGGCTCTACACCGAGAAATGTGTTTAACAAATAATAGCCACAGTGCATTAATTAGCTGTTGGATTTGTTGATAACACTGTATCAAAGCACGTTGAAAGAGGAACTAGAAGTACAAAGGCAATGGATGTAGTTTATGTGAGGATGAGATACTAAGAGTGGCAGTGGCGGCTGGTAACATTTGAAAGTGGTGAAGCGTAAAATAATTATCGTACTGCACTTTGGCGAGCGAGCGTAGCGAGCGATCCCGAACAACCTACGGGTTCGCGGGAGTTCTCCACCGGAGAAAATTTTGAAAAAAGAGTGGACAAATGGTGCATTTTTCAAGCAAATGGTGCATTTTTTATTTTTGGTGCAATTTTTCATTTTTCAAGCAAATGGTGGGAATCGTTACAGTGCTGTATACACCTAGGTTGCTTCGGGCCTTCGAGGACACAAACAATAATTAGGGAGAAAACGCACGCCTCGTGCACTGCGGGTCTGGCTCAATTTACTTCAATGCACAAGTCTGACTCTGTATGTTAACATTGACAATTCTGCTATCGAGTCTGAATTCTAACTATCGGCTTCAAATCCTTTCCCGGCTTCACAGGGTTGTCTACTAACGAAGCAGTTAAGAAATTCACCGGCTCCGAGCACCCCCCACCAGTAACATATCAAGTTAAGTGCAGGCTGGAAACACGGATTTTGCAACATTAAACAGCGCCAGCAGGGCAAGCTTTTAAAGACAATAAACGGGCGACAAGATTCAAAGCGCCTCCGCCCTTCCCAGGTGTGAGGAGTTCCTGCTCCTACGATGCCAACCTCAAATTCACACAAACTCTGCACGCCGCACCCGCGCCGGGTCAGCTTCATGCCGCGCCGGGAGGAAGCGCTCCACAGAGCCGCCTCCAAAGCCAGAGCCCTCCAGGGAGACACCGGGGTGACTACGTGAGCCAGAGGAGGCAGTGAAAGCACCGGGCAGCAGCATCACGGAAACAGCCACCTGTAGCTTGAAGCAAACCGTGAAAGAAGGACGGTGCACCCACCCGGCCGTCCGCTCCAGCCTCCCACAGAAAACTTTTTCAGCCCCAGACAGTTACTTCTGAGCCTCCTGCCCGCCGAAGCAGGGAGGCCGTCTAGGATGTGTCGAGCACCAAAAGAAACACAATAACGAGTTTTAAAAGTTGTGAGGGGCAACCGATGTGCAGAGCCCTCCTGTACAGGTGTCGAGTACCACCACCTCTAGTTTCCACAGTACGTTTCCAAGTCTCACTCACAAACGCGCGCCATGCACCAGGAGACACACTTAGCCGGTTAATAAATTACGAAAACCACACAAAAGCAAAGTGTTAATAAGGAGGGACTGACGTCGTATAAAAGCAGTCGCGGCCGGCATGACCTGGGGGTTTGGAAATGGGGTCGTCGCGGGGGGGGATGCAGGGGAGGCGGGAGGGGTTTAATTAAAATAAAATAAAACTCACCGTCCCGCGCCGCCTCAGCTCCTGGCTCCCGCCGTCCCGCGTTTTCCTGCAGCTATCACCAGGAAAGCCACCCACAGGCAGCCTCCCTCCCCTCCGCCAATCACAACGCTGCAATGGCAGCGTTGTGATTGGTGTGGTGGAGGCGCACAGCGCCCCAGCCGGGCGCCTAATCGGAGGCCCTTTTCTCTATGTAGGCTGCATGCAGCCTACATAGAGAAAAGGGAGAGTGCGCATGACTGCTTTGGTCAGCCCCAGGCCGACCAAAGCAGTCAGGGCTCACAACAGTGGGGAAGCCACTGCCCCCCTGCCCTCGAGCAGGACCGCCCACCCGCCCTCCCACAACCAGGCACTTCTGCGTTCTCGCAGTGCGAGAAGCACTGAAGCAGAAACATAAAATGGTAGTTTTACCATTTTATGTTTCTGCTTCTCGCACTGCGAGAAAGCAGTGGGGCGACGCCTCCACGCCCCTATGGAGGAGCCGCCACTGAAGAGTGGACTCCTAGACACTCCTTAAATTTAGACCACTCTACTACAGAGCAGCACTCAGTGGTAAGAAACTGAGAAGCAACATTTGTTTAAACATTGTATGGACATACAAAACTCGGCAGGCAATAATGTACCTTATTCTGAAGAAATGTGTCAGTAGCACACTTTCTGCCTGTGCTCTCTGGTAAAAAAAATTGAAACTTAAGGGTGGGTCACTAAGGTGCTGTTTAGGAAGCAGGGCCTGCATGCACAGAAGGCTTTCACATAGCTAAATTAACTATTTAATGGTTGTGGTGCAAAGCAACAATGGCACTTTTTGGAAAACAGCTTTTCTAACAGATAGTATATGCTTACAACCATTAACAAATCCCCAGCCAACGCATTGTTCACGGACAAACGGTGATCAGTGAGCAAAGCAGTCATGTGTGCATATTCACCTTCATTAGCTGTGTGCAGAAACAAGCTGGAAACAGGTGGTAGTCGGTGAGAGTACACATTCAGTATCAGAGAGGTTAAAAAAGGACACTCTACCCTTATAGATGGCAGGCATTGGGAAATCTTCTCCCTTAAAAGTACATTTACAGCCCATAATATTAAGTTTCACCTCCCCATGTATAATTAACTTAACAGTTAAGGTCTCTTCTCATATACATAAATATCGTTTTTCTTGAAAATGGCAAAGCAGTGGAAGTTAGGCGAAGGATGTGATGGAAATATGAATTAATGTGGATTAATGAACAACAGCATTGATATGGTGCAGATTTGCTATGAGTTTAGAGCACTTTTAGGAAAAGGGTTCACTAGACATTTAAAGAGATAGACACTAAATACAGCACAAGATGGAGAGCTTGGGCTAGACGGTTTCCTTTTAATACAAGTAGTTTTAGATCATCTTCCAAAGCTGTGAGATGGAACACAAATTGTTGTCAAATAAAACATGACCCATGACACTGAGGCAAGTATGAACATGTTGATTCCTCTCCTCAAAGTACAAAAAAGGGGTAAGTGTATTGAACAAAATATGTCCATCACACACTGATATATGACTTTCAGGGCTCACTTCTCCAAGAAAACTGATTTCCCTAATACAGAGTAGTGTCTTCATTGATGTCAGGTAGGATCCTCATGAAGGGAGCTCGCTCGTTGAGAGCAACAGGTTCACGTGTAGTTTATTCAGGCTCCAGTATTTAGGACTAGATTTTCGTTTGTTGTCAAACAGTGGTCTACAGCCTTTTCAGGGGCTGGCACGGATGGATTCGCTGCCAGATCAACAGTCAAATTGGGAATAGACACCTTTGAAATGTATAGTGGTTTGATCATGCAAATGTGTCAGCAATTCTTAACATTATCTTACAAATGGACATAGAATTACCAAGCTTTATATCCATACTTCTATAGTAGCAGAACAGAAAGACACAAATGTGACATAAGCGATGTCCAAATGGTGCTGACTGTCCAGATCTCAATTTGATTTCGTCTTATGGTAGGTTCACTAGACTTTTATATTAAATCTCATTTCCCAATAAACATGCATAAATAAATAGGCATACTAGGCAAGAACAGAGGCGCCTGCATCTTCCGCTTGACTGGTTTACTAGTGTGTAGGTACTCTGTTCCTGAGGTACAGAAATTTGTTGTTATGGCTTGAAACCTTGAGATTACAAGGAAGCACTACGAGTTTTTCTTCTCGACCATTCAAGATCAGTAAAATACTTACAAATTTTAAAACATTGTCAGAAACAAAGCTTCATTTGTTAGCAAGATTGCAAGGTTCAATGAAGCTGCCAAGCAATACCTCCTCTAAACAAATTTCTTTTGCCAAGTTAACCAATAGGTAGCCATGGCTTCAATGTTAGATGGGATGTAACTCTACCGGCCTCGAAATTCACTCAATCTGAATGAACCCTGATTCTGTAGTAGTCACAAATGCTACTGGCAAGCAGAGGGCAGTTCTTCCCCTTCAATTCAGTGCATTCATAGGGAGCGAATACAAAATCTTGAACAGACACTGGTGAACAATTTTCTTCTTGGGTTGGTGAGCTACTAAAGGTTTGCAGTGTAAGTCAGGTGTGGACACCAAGTGGTCAGTACAAGGCTTAGATTGAGGTTTGGTAAAGGCCTGCATTTTGTATGTCCGGGAACAAATACCCATAGCTCCATTATCGAGGTTGGTGCTTTAATGGAGCCCTCATTTTACCAGACTACCCATAAACTAGAGGTTATACTTTTGTCAATAGTAAGCTGGACTAGTATATTGGTGAAACGATTGTCAGCCTGATTAGGGGCACAGGATAATGGATACAGTGGAGTGGAGGACACAGGGAATGACAACGATAAATACACCGTAGTCAATGAATGGTGCATACTTAACTAGAAGAAGACACCTATAGAAGCCTCTGCTCCGTTCAGAAGTAGAAGTCAGAGACTAAACTAGGACTCAAGGTCTGGCATCTGATTTAAAAACAGCGCGAAAGCGCCCTTAAACAACATTGCTCTTTACTGGCATTATAAAAGATTATTAACACGTCTTCAAGTAATCATAACCAAAAAAAGAATATTTCAATCTTCTAAAAAGCACTTTTATCACTTCTTCCTCTCTCTTACCATAGGCAGATCTTTTAGGATTTGAATGCCATCTCCTGGACCCATGTGTGCTATGTGATTAAAGTTGGTGGGATTGGAAATTAACTTATTCCTCATTTCTGGATCTCGAAGCATCTCCCTATAAGAAAAAATACCCTACTGAGTCATTCTTCCTTAAGGAAGTTTCACTTACATCAAGTGTAATTCATTCTTAAAGTGCCAATTCTGCTTTAAAATTGGATTTACTGCAATCCAGTATGCTATATATTAAATCACATTTGACATTTACATTGACCTCAAAAATAGAACTTAATCCTATAAACTACTTTTATGTCTAAGACCCCATGAGATCAAAACGTTCTAAAACTTAAACACCTTTGTAAAAGCAATATTGCTTCACTGAATTCTAGCTGCTGCCCATGCCATCAGTATTACTTCCACTATGTCCCCATGATTAAAAATTAAGATGCCCCAATGTGACTAGTAATGTGATGTAAGAATGAAAACATTCCAAAGAGGAATATGCATAAAACATGGCTCGGATGTCCAGGTGGGGTTGCCAAGGTGAGTAGGCAAGTTTGTGCATGACGTAAGTAAGGTGGCAGATGGAATGTAGTATGAAATTGTTTAATCAACGGTTTTGTGGAAGATGGCTTCAAATTGCTTTGCCTCTTACAGGAAGGACCTGTAGTACTGTAGACTGAGGCAAGACATTTCAGAGCAGATCCACCTGTGTTTCTGGTGTTCGCTGCCTCACCCGTATTTTCTCAATGTTAGAAAACCCAAAGTGAAAGCGAAGGTGCAGTAGGCTGTTTACTAGAGAGGTTTAGGAAGTGAGAATTAGTGCTTCCCCACAATAACCTTACTAATTGTTAAACAGACCTTAAACTGGATCCAATGTGACCCAAGGTCCAAAGGGAGGGAACGACTCGTGTAATCAGAGAGTTGGGAACTCACGGAAGCCTAGAAGCAGCGTTTTCGGCTACTTGTAGTTTGCGGATTGATTTTTATTTTGCAGTAGTACACCTTGAGTGTATGGGGGCAATTCAAGCAAAGTCATCAATTCTCATTGATACAAACTGCCTAAATGACCCGAGGCAAAAGGTTGTGGTTTGGCAAATTTGTTTATTTCAGTGGAGAAGTTACTTCGCCTAGTTACATTACAAAGAGCTGTAGGTCCCTCGCCTGAGCACGATACCCCATACATGGCCTACTCAGTGATGTGTTCATTGCAGTATAAGCCACCTTTTTATACTATTTACACCTCTCCAAACCCTCAAGACTCTTTACATCCTTACACTATTTAACTATCTACACGTCTTCATATATCAAAATATGTGAACATTGTCAGCAAAATAACACTGGAAAATTATTATGGAAACAAACACTGTGGAAGCAAAGGTATAAAATGGAAACAAAACTTTAGCAAACAATTTAAAATAAGATGTTGCATTTTTTGGGCACTTTGCTTCATACACAACAGCTAGTTTCGTCACTCCTCACGAATGCATAGGTAGGAAGAAAAGCTCCAAATCATCAGGAAACAAATGAAAACCATGCCTATACTGCCAAAGGAAGTTAGAAGTGCTCAATGGCAGTCTAATAGAGGCTCATAGTCTGGGGTCTCCTCTATGGGAAGGTCTAACATGGGTGTCGCAATTTTGGCAAACGACAAGCTGCATCTGCGAAAGAAGAGCAGTGAAAGAGTTACTCTAGAAATCAAAGAAATTAAAGAGTTTTTGAGAAGTGGGAACTGTCAGAGTGGGAGGGGAGAAACACTGCTGCTGCGAGAAGGACAAGGACAGCAAATAAAACTAAGAAAAAAAATAAGGGAGGGGAACAGTGAAAGAGAAGTCATGCGGAGGAGCTTCCCTGCCAATTTTGGGGCTAATAAATAGAAATAAGAATGCACAAAGCTTAAGAAAAAAAAGGTTTAAAAACAGAAAAATCTATTATGAGGCACATTTTTGTCACCGCAATGCAAGTTCCACATGTTTGTTACCACAATATAAACTAAAATGCCACTGACACATGGCAGGTTAGATATAACCTCTCCACCACCTTCAGACCTGATCCTGCCATCATTTACTATTCAACACTACTCAGTTTACTACTTCGAGATGAGCACAAGGCTCCTCAGCACACTTATATATCTTAAACCAACAATAATTTAAAGTGTTTTTTCAAATCTCTAACCAATATCCAAAATTCTGCTACCTTTATCTATTTACAAGATTAGAAAGTAAAAATAAATGTACATTTCAGTAGCATGGCTTTCCTTTAGAAAATCATGTTAGTTTGGCTACTGTGACCCACTCACTCTTCTAATGAAAAATTTCAGATTAACTGGGCTGAGAGCTTCACTTCTCTTATATTTGTGGTGTGCATCTTGTTCTGTATTTTTGGTGTGTATCATATTCTCTTACACTTATCCTGCCTTTAGAGGGGCTGAACATGGCCAGAACAACCAATATCCTTTCAAGTTTCAAACAAATCCTAAGACATGTGCTATTTAACCCCGGCACCCTATTCACATTAGGTTCTGGATAACCTAGTAATGTACTTTCTGATGTAAATGTGTGATATAGATCACAACAGAACAACATATGCCTGCTTTCTTTTGTGAATACTAGACAAAAATATCAGCCTAGCGATTTACCATTCTTGCTTACTTCACAGATCTGACAATTTTCTCGCCTCTGATTCTGCTCTCCTGACAATTTGTTCAGAATGCATCAGGTTTCCCAAATAATACATCTCTCTTGATAAATGTGGAGATAGGAGAGGCTGTGCATTTTTTAATGCTTTCTTTCACTAGGAAGGGAAATAGCCTTACTCTTCAAAGAGTGATAAGTATATTGTTTTACAGGATTCAAAGAATGAAATCCAACCGGTGTGTGAAGGATGAATGGTCGCAGGGAATGATGTCATGAAAGAGCAAATGCATCCTAAACCATGGCAAGAAACACAATTCCTAGGCACCAGCCGGGGCTTGTACCAGAGAATCAATTGCCTTCCTTGCCATTACAAGTGACTACCAGAGTGAATGACAAGTGGGATGGTATTCATGCAGCTATGGCACCCTCATCGGCAAGGTGGGAGTCTTCGCTCTGCAGACCACACATCCCTCTCATTTCCCACACGGGAAACAATTATCTTAAATGCATCTTCTGACCCACTTTAGAGCTGACGGGAAGGAACATACACTCTCATCTTTCCCCAGTTTTCTCATTCTTGATCAAGGTTACTCTTAAACTTCCCCATACAAAAGAGCCCCAGCTAGAATTATGTTACTCAGTAAGAGGAAAAGAGAGACCATGACAGAAATCTTAGGATACGTGAGGCCCGCTAAAGAGCAGGTCAACAAGAGCAAGGGACTTGATTGAATACCCTTATTATGAAGAAGTTTGACAAGAGTGCAGAATGTCATGGACATTACAGAAGTCACCATAAGCATCACTGCAACCTTCAGATCCAGCAAACGCCTGTAACTAGGATAGTTCCAGACAGTTTCTAGTACCAGCACTGCTTAGAGGGTAGTCTGGCATTTGTGAGAATGGAAGTCTTCAATTTCAATTAAATGGTGGATTATTCATTGGCGTTAGTTTCCTTTATACAACGGACTGATTTTTAACTGAAGTGATTTACTGCACAATACTCCAGCAGATTGAAAGAGCTGCCAGTAGCTGAGAGGGGGGGAATAGAGTTAATGTTTGGCAGTTCCTGGATAATCTCTGATACGGTATTCTCTCCCCCTTGAATTCTGCCCCTACAATAGACTGAAAGGTTGAAGAAAACAGTAATGTGGTAAGATATAATTTCTGGTAGAAATTAAAAAATCAGCATCTGCTCTGAACTTGACATGCTAGATAATGCACCCAATGAAGGCAGTGTTGTCGTGGCAAGTGTGGGAGTGACTGGTTTACCTTACAACATTGTGAGAAAACGTAATGTTTTTCATGGAAATGCTTACCTCCTCTGCTGTAATCTCTCCTCCTCGGGCACCCTAAACGAGTAGCGACGTTTATTGTTTATGTTTCTAACCATTTGTTTCCGGCTATTGTCTGAGGTTTCAGGAACAACCAGCTCATCGCCCTCTGAAAAAGTTTTTTAAAGAAATGTTTTTTTTTTCCAAATATAGTGAGAAATACATTTGCAGTTAGAGTTGTTAATCAGTATATATAGAATTTGTGAAGATAAAACATTTTTAATAATGCTGTTTTTCACAAGGATGCTTCCCTGGGATAGAAACCATTATTTACCTGTAAAAATCAGTTTGGAACTTGTAGTGCTATAGATTTACAAGCTTTGCACACTCTTGCATCTAGTATTGGGCTTGGAATATTACAAGTTTTTTTCTTTGATGAAATGCAAAAAGCACTCGGACACAGACTCCACCTCAGATTGTGTTTTTGCCCTAAGTGTAAGGGCAGAGCTACAAAGCATTGAGAAGTCTGTGTGCTGAAGAAGGAACATATTAGGTCCTAAAAAAAGTGGAAAATATATTGCGTCATATGTCTTTCCATAGGCTTGCATCAGGGAGGTAGTTAGGGCTCATGTGAATTTATAACACTACAACATACAAACAATAGTTACAGGTAAGTAACGTGTGTCGGCAGCATGTGCTTCCCAAGATTATATGCTGTGCAGAGACTGAAGAGCAGCTCCGAGATTCCCAATGTGGTGGCCTGGGAGCAGAAGTTGAAGTCACCAGGAGCAATGTTTTAAGTATTGTCTGGCTGATTTGTGCTTCTTGGCAGGCACGAAGGTCCAAATAGTAATGCTTGATGAATGAGTGGTATATTAACGAGGAACACCATGTCTTCTTTTTTGCGAGTTCAATGTGCCCTAGTTATCTCATGTAGGGTACATCTGGCCTTGTCATAACAAGGCTGAATGCATCTAATGATCTGCAATGCCTGCCTTTGAGATGGGGGTGCAAAGGTGTGGTTGAGCAAAAGCAATAAAAATTGCTTGCGTTTCCTGATGGACTGAGTATGGTCCACATAATACACAATGGTTCTTTGCACATCTAAAGTGTGTTGAGCGGTTTTGCTAGTGACAGTGGCTAAGGGGGGAAAAAAGGAGGATAATGCAATGAACTGGCTGACTTGATATAACTTTTGGTACGAATAGAGAGTGCCTTCACAGAATGACTATTTTATCTATGTATATCTGCATATAGGGTTCTTTGAACAACAATACCCGTTCTTCACTTATTCTCTTTCGAGAGTGGTGATTGATAGACACAAGAACTACCTTACAACAGAGAAATTGCAGTGGAAGCAAATAGAGGGGTTCAAAGGGAGCCAGCATGAACCTCAAGCGGCCAATATTAATGTCCGAGGAGGGGATTTGGGGGAACCTAGAAAGATTACTCTTTTAAGTCCTTTCATGAAGTCCTCAATGACTGTAATTTTAAAGACAGACTGATATTCACTATTTTGCAGGTAAAGAGCGATTGCCACCAGATGAAGGTATATGGAGGTATGGTGCAGCCCTGTTTTCAGAAGGCTTCAGACAGTTGCTGCTAAGACCTGGATGTTGTGATTGCGGCAGTAAATCACATTTGTTCCTTTTAGCTGGATAAAATGCACAGATTTTCAACGTTCTTTAATAATTTGCATACATTCTTCTGGTAGTGGCAAATTCTAAGGCCTCAGGTGTCGGTTTCCAAGATTGAGCAACTTGACTTCTGGATGCAGTTACACACACACTCCTGCTGAATAAGTCTGGATGAGGATGCAGCTTTTCATTTGGGTGAATGGGCATCTCTAAAACGATAGAATGCCATGGCTGCCGGGTCCTTGTTGGGGGGCAATGGGAATTAGTGTGACTGGCACTTGACACAGTGACAGAGGGGGGAATCTAAAGCAGATATCACTGTCCAACTTCCCATAGGGAATTGCCCAGCGTCTGCTGGTGTCTGTACCCTAAAGCAAAACATTGGGTAGTGGGTGGCAAACAGGATCCCTCAATGGTGGAAGTATTGGCTGTAAAACGTGGGAGTTTCTCTTCCATTCGTGACCTTCCTGCTAAGAAGATTGGCAAAGTCATTATCCACACCTGGCATTTGGTGGCAGAGCACCCCAAGACAAACTGGGCATGGACAATTGTGGAAAGCGAATCTAATTGTGTCTGTAAGTAATACAAGGTGGCCATTTTGTCTATTTGCATTAGGACCACTTTAATGCAGAGGTTGGCCTGAATGGCTCAAAGAGCTAGCTGCAGCACACTGATGTGGAAGGGCTGTTTGTACCATCACCAGAGACCTGGAATGGCAAGGTCGCCCATCTGAGATCCTAAAACCATGAGAGACACATCTGGGTTGATAGTCACTTGCAGGTGTTGGTTCTGCCCAGTAACAAGGTGTTCCGAACACTGGGCTCCACCAATACTAGATCCGTCCCTTCCCTAGTCGCTTGTGACCATTGTATGACAAGACATTTCTGTAGAGGACACATGTTGAACCTTGCATTCAGCAGTAGCGTAATACATGATGCAATAATTTCCAACAGATTCATTATCATTCTCACAGTCAGATTATGCGACGTGTAGTAAACGTAGCTGTAGCCTCTGAAATACCATCACTCTCTCGATGCTTTGGTAAGTCTTCCCTGTGGCTGCCCTTGAGTCAATGCCAGAAATTCCTGGGTTTGTTGTTGATATGTGAGATTTTTTCATATTGACCGTGAAGCCAAACCTCAGGTACTGGTGATGAACCTTATCAATGGGTATGTGAAAGTAGGTACCCTTGAGTTAGAGTGCCGCCATATAATCTACTTTCATAATGGCATTATGTCATGCAGAATTACCATTTTGAAATTATTTAAAGAGATGTAACCACTGAACGCTACCAGATCCGAAATGTACTTGGTTTATCCTACTATATAGAGAGTTCAGTCTTTGTCTCAATAATACCCACCAATCTGAGGTTCTGGCCTCCCAATGGAGAAGGTATAACCGCAGCCTTCCACCTACAGGTGTTGGATGGTCAGGAGCCAATAGGAGGAAGGTCTTGTTGGTACAGTTGAGACTACCTTGTGGGCCGCTGGCCTTGGAGCAGCCACTGTAACAAGAAGGTCCTTTGGAATACTGTCCTGCTTGACTAGTTGCTGATATTCTTTAAAGGACTGATGATGTTGATACGGTGGCCTTGGAGCGTAGGCCTGGCTTTTGATATTGGGGGTGTCTGTTCCTTGTTGAAACTTGTTTTTTTTTAGTCTGGAGAACACCTATAGCTTGAAATGTGTTTATATCCTTGTTTCTCTCCTCTATTACCTTATCAAACTGGGAATCTGAAAAGGTGCTGATCCTCAAAAGGCTGCCCTACAAGGTGCTGTTAACATACAAATAATGGGGAAAGGAGAATTTCTTGCAGAATGAAATGGGCTCATCATTGACTGTTACAAAGGGCGATTAATGATATTAGTTATAATGTTAAAAGCACCTGTTAATTTGAACTGTTTCACCTCTTTACTCCCAAACCACAATATCAACTTGTTTACCAGCAAGATACTGCTACAATTTTCACTACATCCCGAGAGCCCAGCTATGTCATTTCACCCCAAAATACTCTCTCAGATAATGCGGGATTGTGTGACACTGACAAGTCTGAAACAATGCGATATGTGTCTTCAACAGCTAAACATCTCTGAAAGGAGTTAGTCTTTTGCAGACAAACCACTTGTAAATGATGGGTTTTAAAACTATGACATTCATATATTTGTATGAAATGACTGAATCTAAAATGTGGGCTATCCACCAAGACAAGATTAATGGCCTCACCTGCATGGATGAACACAGAAAACAACCTTAGGATTTGGCACCACCCACCTAAACCACATATGTCGTCTCCTTACATACCTGCCATTTTATTTTTGAAATATATTAATCTGACAGTCTCCAATCCTAGGAGGTTTAACGATCCATCAACATTTAATGGTCGTACCTGTATAAACAAACAAAACAATTTTTTTTAAAAAAAGCAATGAGTAAGAGAATGAACAAATGCACTAATATGGACAGTTCCTCATGGCTACTTCCCTAATCTGTGCTTCCCAAAAACACAAATTTTAGTTACCATTTCGATAAACATCTTTACGCTTGTTGCAGTAAACACTATCTTGTTTTTAACAAAAACATTTTACCTTCTTTAGCGGAACTGTCTGAATCCATTCCATGGAGTTTACATCAAAGACATCAACTGCATTTTCACTGTACACAGAGAGGTATGGTGCATTGTAACCTAGAGTAGGGCGAGAACATGCACAAACACAAAAACATTTAAGGATCTGAACTGTGAATCTCAAACACCCTTTTCACATTCTATGACCCCTGCCCACCATCTGAATTTACAATTAATAATAAGTATTTACTGAGACACTTGTAGGCATTTCTTGCAATCAAGGCAACTACTTAGGTGTGCTGTGTTTGGGAAGGCCGAAAAGAGAAGGCAGCCCTGCTTTGCCACTGTGCAAAAGTAAGCCTTGCATTAACCATCAAGCCTTGACTGAGATCAGATATTTCCAAATCTGCAGAAGATGCAAAGATTGATAATACATTGCTAGAATTCAGTATATAATAGGCATTAATGGCTAACCCTATACATAGTATGATTACCACATAACACTGAGGGATTAGGTATTAATCACAACTTCAGGGCTGGAAATAGAGACACCAATTACGTTCGACCAAACCTATTACATTCTCAATAATTGAAGCTTGGACCCAAAAATCCCAGCAAATAAGGTGTTGACTGAAATATTGCACTAACGAAGAAATAATATTGAATGGAGTCAGGATGGGCACTAGATTGAAGCATCTGAAACGCAATTTATTAATTTCTTGAATTATGCACTTACCAAGTCGCATTCCATTTTACGCTGTATTTTTTATTTCATATTATTTCAAGCATTTTTATCGACTTTGCAGTATGTATAATACTGAATTAATGTTAAGATTGACATGCCCGTTTGATTTCTGCTCTTGTTTTGGATTTTGGATTCAATCTACATATGGCTATTTGTTTAAAATGAATGCTGTTCCTGCAATGAGTCTCTGCTAGTACAGCATTGTTTACTGTGACTGGGATTTCCAAATATACATTTCAAGATAATTTACATTATTTTTATGTATAATTAAGTCTAGTGCAGGCTGCATTTGAGTTTGGTTAAGGCTGAGCAAGTACCTACAACAGTGTTTACATAAATTCTGATTAAAAAGATTTTTGATCTCTTGGGCAAGTTATGACCCGAGTTATTTTCTTCCATTAAAACCACCATTTGGAAACTCAGATTTCTGGATAGAGTAGTGGTAGAAATCTGCCCTCGAAGTCTGGAGTACTGTCAGTTTGGCAAGTATTAGGGTAGTCAGATGTCTGCTCACAAAAGTATACAACATGACAGCCCAGTGAAGGCAACTTTGATAACTGTGGGAGGTGATGTGCTCTATGAAATGGAAAAAAATGTCTAATTTTCTTTATCTCCTATGAGACCTAGACACATAAGATAGTTAGCCATTATGAGAAAGCTTACGAACTTGCCCAAGTTCACAAAAGCTTTCCAAAACTGTGTACGCAGAACAAATCATTTTGATGACTTAGAATTTAAAAAAGAATGAAAGACTTAAAACAACTCAGAAATTTAGAGAAGGATTTGGAATTACTTGATCAAACATTATAAGATTCAGTAATTTAACACCAGCTCGTCCTGTGGAATACATTTCTGCCCAATTGCAGAGCATGTAATTTTTTCAGTCATATGAGTCTCTATGAAATTCCACCGATTTGCCTTGTACACGTTCATTTACATATTTAGCCAGCATTTCATCTGATTGGCCTACTGTTTCCTTAAATGTTTCTTTCAATCTGTCATTGTTATTCTCTTTGATTCTGATAATCTCAAGATCAATTACCTATCTCTTTCTGGTCAGTCCTCCATGGGCTAGCATAATCAAATCCAGTGAGCATTTATTCAACACCATGGACCATACATTAACAATCTGCTTCCAGTTTTTTAACATAGTGAGGGTTTTAAAGGTATTTTTAAATAAGAGAAATCCTTTTTACTATGTTATATTAAGTGTAAAAGCATGTAGATTCTACAAACATTTTAAGTGAATAATATAACAAATGAAAATACTGTATGTATCCTATATGAGTGTTTTCTGTATAGGACAGTCACCTCAAATGTTTTGTATAGCCCTACAGTTAGAACACTTACTGGAAAGATCCAAAGTATAGCATTTACTACCTGACACAGATGCCACATTGCCTCATTACCAGGAGACTTTCTCCTCAATTAATAAAATGAAGATCATTTGCAGATAGGATCATATTTGTTCAAACTTAGATGTAGCCTTGAATAATTGTTTTCTTAATACTAATGGTCTTAAATGTACATTCTTACATTTCAGTTCACTCAAATCAGTGGCACTAATCAGCAAGTTTATATGGTAATCCATTTAACAAATAAGATGTCCCATGTATTGTCTAAATGTTGGGCTGTGTCATTTGTGCCACAGGTTGTTTTTATCCAATTTTATTCATTGCTAGGAGGGCCTAGGAGCATGGCTCTGTTTTTTTTTTAAACCTGAAAAATAAATAGGAATATATAAAATTTGGTTTGAATCATTTTGTTTCTCACTTGAGATGTATAGTGAGGTCTGGGCACTAACTGTCAAGCCTGAGTTTTCCAGGTGTTTAGAAAGTATCACATCAACCTTCATAGACTGGTAGAGTATTAACTATGTAATTAAAAGCACCGCATAAACAAGAGGCATAGATTTTTCTGCATAAAAAATATATTTCATTTCAGCTCTCTGCAGATGTTAACATTTTTCAGTGATCTATGTAATTTTATAAAGCAAAAGTTACTTGCATTTAGTTACGATATTTCTGGTGGATATGTAAACTTCCCACAGATTTATTTTATTCAGACTATCCTTGCAGACTGGTCTTGAAAATGTTTACCCCAGCAGTGGCTTGTCAGTTCCACCATCTGGCAAGGATGACTCGTCCCACTGAACATGAAAACATTGGAGCATATTAGGGGCCAACTGGCCTGCTGGTGCCAGTTACTGTAATTGTTTTTTGCATCCCGGGTGGCGTGTGGAGAGATCATGAGAAAGCAACAACAATGTCAACAATTACAGCACATAACTTACTTGCATACCTTGGGATTTTAATATTTTAAAAAAAGTCATAGCGCTTTTGGAAAGAAGGAAGGGCTGTGAGGAATCTGAGGGAAGATTATTCATTCACCAGAAATATTGTGACTTGCAGATTTCTCATCTTGACAATGAGTGCCAAAGTAATAGCTCCCTGGGATGTTGGATTGAGCAGTCAGTTTAGCAAGGAAGTCATGCAACACACATTTAGCAAAATACTGGTCACTAAGCTAAGGTAAGTAGGGATGATCGTGTGAGCACCCATGAATGTAAGGCCCTGCTGCACATTGGACTACTTGGATTGCAGGACATCATAAAGGATGGATTTCAAAGGATCCAGGCCTTCCAAATCATACGACTGAAAAAATTTGCTCAAGCATGACACATAGATGGATATTGTGGCTGAATGCTGAGTGTCAAAGAGGTCAGCTTCAGGAACGCCTCTGGAAAGATTGGTGGATGCAGCTATAACCCAAGAGGGGTGGCTATGCATGGCCTCTGGAGGATCCTTTTTGGCTAAGGAGTGGCAGATATTTACACAGGTGATGACCTGTGAAACATGGTGTGTTTGGTCACCACCTTTCCCTCTTTTGCTTCTACAAAGGCCACAAAAAGCTGATCCTCCTGACAAGTACGATTGATGTAATAGGACAAAGTACCTCTGGGATCAAGTCTATGTAGCCACTTCTCCTCTTTGGAAGGATGAGGAGGATAAAAGAATGAAGGAAGGAACAGCAATGGACTGGCGTTTTGAAAAGCCAGCCAACACCTAGGGTAGAAAGACTGGACAGGAATGAAAGACCAACTTATCTGGTGGAAAACCATGAAAGATGGACGACCAGAGAGGGCCTGAAATTCTACAAACTTACGGACTAAAGTTACTTCCACCAATAAAAACAGCTTTTAGAGTGAGAAGTTGAACTGAACCACTTGGAGTCAGCTCAAATGGGGATGCCATCAAGAAAGTCAACACAAGATTTAATTCCCACTGATAATTAAAGAACAGAGGAGGACAAAACAAGTAAAGTAAACCTTTGAGAAAATGCACCACAAGTGGAGATCTAAACAGGGATGGATTGTCAGGAAGACACCTAAAAGAGGATATGGCAGCCAAATAGCCCTTAACTGTAGCTACTAGCATGTTGCCTGGTAGGTATAGCTTAGGCCTATGTGTCTGCCTTGCCTAGAGGACAATATGAATAGCAGGACAAAGAAAGGCGAGATTTACACCACTGAACAAATTTGTTCCAGCGACCTGAATAGATGGATTTCGTAGAACATTTACAGACTGGCAAGATGACGTCAGCAATCTCATTAGTAAAAAGGACTCTTAGCAGGCACCACTTAATGCCCAGAGCTGCAGAGTTTGGGTGGAGGGATTTTCATACTACAATTGCAAATTAGAAAGTTTCCTCTGAGGGAGGGCTAAATGGGTAAGGGATGTCACTTGCTGGTGAAGTGTCCACACCACTTGTATTTTTTTAAAGTTCAAATAGAAGCCAACATAAGAGTTTTAATGGAGAGGGAGGTAATCACTCTCCTTATCTTCATATTTTGTTCAATCATAATCTTTATTAGGAATAGTGATGGCATTGGAGCTGGGGCTAAAAAACTCTTCCATTCGGGTCCGATCTCTGAGCCCGAGGAAGGCAATCTACCAAGGGTTCATCATTGAAGCATGCCTTTACTTTTTCTTTCGCCACATAGATAATATCAGCCGAGTCCAAAGTCGGTGGTGTAGTCGGCTCTGAAGGGGGCATCTACGACGGCTCTGAGGAGGCTCCAATCAAATGGGGAATAGCATTTTAGCAAACTTTCACTTTTTCGGTGCAGGGGCAAGAGCCTGAAGAGGCTTAGGATAAGGAGGCATCTGGGTCAGTGCTGCTGGAGTCACCAAGCCCGCATCATCATGCTCACTCTTGGGGGTCAGCACACAGGGTACTGGAGCCATGCAGAGAAACTCCATTGCCACCAAGGAAGATTCCGAACTGTTGAGGGTCAGCTGATGGGGCCGGGAACTCCAGCATCATCTTTTTCAAGATCAGAATCTTTTCTGAAGAGAAAGAAGAGTCTGGCGTCGGGCAATGGCATTGTGATTCTGAATGGTCCCATGAGCAGGACTGTCTCCTCGAGGGAGAAGAGGACTTCTCTTTATCATTCTCTGCCAGGGGATTTACCTGGACGTAAGGGGGATCAACTCTGGTTTATGGCTGCAGCTTTGGCCAAAGTAGCTTGGTCTCTTGCTCTCACATGATTTCAAGTCCACTGAAGCATAGGAGTCATAAGCTGCAGCATCGTGTTCTGAGCAGAAACATCACATGTAAATGCAATTTGAGTCTGGCAAGGCGATCTTCTTGCAGCATCTGCAAGAGAGTTTATACCATGAGTGGCTTGTAGGAGACATCTGAGTAGCTGCAGTCAAAATGCTGAGGAATTTTATTGGCAATACTCTGAAAGAGCCCTGAGCGAAAATGAGGCACGGAAAATTGAAAATGACACCAGAGTGCCAGTTGGTGCCTAATATACTCATTTGTCATCTTGTCCGGAGGTGGAATTGCGGCTGAAGCCACATGGAGTTGGCTGGTGGCACTGGAGAGACAGGGTTGGGAGAACATTTTTCCAGACCAGTCTGACACTTGGAAGGAAGTTTGTAAGGTGCGGAGTCTGAAAGTTGCATTTATCAGAATTACTTATATTCGATCTCTGATTCAATTTCAAATCAAAGAGAAAGCAATTAGAAACATCAGAAAGCAAGGAGGAATGGCTGAGGCAAAACCGTGGTGGCTGCTACTAACATAGGCTAGCGGCACTGTATAAACTAACTGAGGTACTCGTTAATTCTGACAGCAGCTCATCTGAGTTGCAGGCTGGGCTAAGTAGCGAGCATCTGCATAGTGAGTCTTTACTGGGAAACCACGAAGCCCAAATTGTGTTATCACCCAAGTGACTCCTATTCCCTATCACTGAGTACAGTAACTATGCATGCACTATGAGGTGTGAGAGAGAGAGAGAGAGAGAGAGAGAGAGAGAGAGAGAGAGAGAGAGAATAGATTTTCTGAAACCAGGATACAGAAAGGATGCTGATAGATGTGTTTGAGGGTGAAATAGTGTTAGGGAGACGTAGACCTTTAAATAAAGCCATGCATATTTCAATTTCCATGTTTTCTAACCATCTAGGAATGTTGAGAATAAATTGAGTGAACGTTAGGTCAAAGTATTTGTTTCCTTCATTTTTGCACTGGTCTAAGAACATTTCTGCAGATTTTCACCAATTTTTCAACAGATTTGGACTGTTATCACTCAATTCTTGGGCCATGTTCTAGGAATGACTGCCCGCTTAGACGTTGACATTGATGCTATTTAAGATAGTCAGCCTTTCATCTGTTTTGCAAGTCTTACCCAATGCCACCCCCAGAAGGATGAGAACAAACAGCCGGAAGGAGGAAACTGAAAAATCTCTGGCAATGAGCATTAAACGAATAAATATTAAAAACAGTTAAAGTAAAAAAAAAAAAAAAGGGGGGACCACAAGTCCTAACAGGGAGACCCTATTGCACAGTTGTTAAAGTGCTGTTGCATAATCTGATCCGACTTTGAGCATTGAGTTAATAACCTGGTGAATGCAAGATTCAATTCATCCCAGTGATTCCTTGTGGTCGGATCCAGTAAAACTTAGCGACGCTTAGTTTTACTGGATCCGACCACCGACCACGAGGAATCACTGGGATGAATTGAATCTTGCATTCACCAGGATACTAACTCGATGCTCAAAGTCGGATCAGATTATGCAACAGCACTTTAACAACTGTGCAATAGGGTCTCCCTAGGACTTGTGGTCCCCTTTTTAACTTTAACTGTTTTTTATATTTATTCATTGAGTACATAGGTCTTTACAGTGCATGTTATAGATTAATTGTTTTATTATTGAATGTCTTGTTTTTAAATGATGTGTACGATTGAATTTTCATGATATGATTAATTTTTTTTCTTTAAATTAAAATCCATGATGTTATATCTCAATTTGGTGCAATATTAGTTTTTAGTTGGGAGCTCCGGTAAATATATCTATCCCAGTGCGATGGAGTGCAACCCTATGGTGAATGATTGTGTGTAAGTATCTCAGTTCTCAAGGGGAAAAGATTTTTCTTCTACTGTTGAGTAGTGCCCTGTTCCCTTTGATTGTGGGGCCACCTCTCTAGTGTAATAACTAATGAGTATTAAACACCACCTTCACTGATTGTGCCACGGAATAATGTCAATAACAAATGCTGCTAGGTGGCAACTTCAACTGAAAGAGTTTCAGAAAAAGATGATTGTGTGTAATCAGCCCTTATCTTTGTTTAGGAGCCTTATTAGACAGTCAGTCTGATGGCAAAATGAGGTTTTTAACTCAGACGCATCTGATAGAATGCCTTCTAGCTCAAAAAGATGGAATACAGCACAGATAAAGAGTCTGAAAGACACAGCACTGTATCACTGCCAACACAAAAGGTAAAATCTACACGTTTCTTGCAGGAATATTCACATAATGGAAGTCAAACGAATTCAAATTGTCTTACTAAGGAAACATAAATCTTTTTACTAGGATAGTTACTATCTTTGCCCCCACGTTTAAGGAAACTTTCCAAACGTGTGAAGGCAGAAGCAAACACTTTTGATGACTCTGATATTAAAATAAAACACATAAAACATTTAAAAAACATTTGGTAAAGTGCCTGCCAGCTAAATATGATGGAGCACAGAATTACACAGCCCACACGACACACCACTGTAACATTACTAGAAGAAGAGTACTAACTTGAATGTTTGTGGTAGGGATATCTGCTCTGCTATTTACTGAGATAATTACTAACATTTCCTCGAGTTCAGATTAACTCTCAAAAAGCATGCAGGCAAAGTAAATCTGTTTGATGGCTGAAGAATTGAAAATAAAAAACATAAAACATTTGACAAACATTTGATGATCTGCCTTCAAAGTAAACACAATGGAACACAGCAGAGGTAGCACAGTCTGCATGACAGACCACTGTATCACAATGTCAGTGTTTCCTAGCTCAGAGATGGAACTGGAAGAGGCGGCAATACAGAAAGACACTGGTACGTGTTCCTGTGGCACTGTCACCCATGGTTATTAGTTCTACTTTGTCTTTGGTGTAGCCTATTAGTATTCTACTAACATGAGAGAGTGGCCATCTTGCATCAGATAACTCTTCCAGTGTCAAAACCATTGAAGGGCCTTTTCCACCTGACATTGGATCTATGCATGACCATCACTTCGGTCAACAGTTAGGGTACCAAAGACTGTGCAGTCACGTTTGCCTTCATCAGCACCTTTCGTAAAGAGACCTTTGTACGTCGGAGGCCTAGCTAATCGGTTATTCAACCGCTGCCTATAAAAAGAGAAAGGCTGTGTCAATGTGCCCAAACATTCTCAGTTTTGTTTAGTTGATGAAGTAGAACATTTTCATGTAGAACTCGCTTCAGTTAACGTTTCAGGAGAGGAATGTTACAATTCTATGTAAAAATAAGTAATTGATTTGTTTGGTATTAGCACATCTTATAGACGGTCATTCTGAATGCTAGGTTTAGTCAGTTGAACGAGCATGAAATTATTTTCCATCTTTTCCATTTAAGCAGGGAGATTGTAAGGCCTATCTAGTTAGAGTTGACCTGGGAAGGAGGATGGCTTTTAAATGTTGAAGGTTATTGGTAGTAGGCTCTTTGTGTGCTGTATGGAGCACATGATTGCTACAAGTGTTTTGTGCCTACTGGGGGAGGTGGCTATTGGGCAATCATCAATTTTGCTCTTCCCCCGATCAATGGATTTCATCTTTAACGTCTCACTTGTACGATTCTGGCTTCACTCGCTACAGGGGTGCGTTTTGACCAGTTTGCTAATATTGTGCTTCATTGACATACATCCTACTTGTGTGCTTTCCACGTTGCGTGTGATTATCCCACAGTGCTCTTCTGGTACCTCCTCAACTGGAATCATGGCTAAGGTATTTACAGACCCATCGTACTGACGTCTAGTCATCCTGCATTGGCCCCTTCTTTCAGTAGCCTCTATTGGAAAAATCTCTGGAATGCTGCTCATTCATAGCACAAACTGGTGTGATTCTGATATATATATGTGTGGGAGACAGGAAAAAGCAAAGGGAAAATCAATGGCAGAACCACTCAAATGTTTATCATTGCTGGCACTTATATTGCCCTCTCAGGCTGTTAAAAACCATCACCACAAAATCTACCTGTAAGCCTTTATGGGGTTATGCATCCTAGGAATCACTCTCAAATATATGCTTAATTTGATAACTAGGCCCCTCACCCCCAAGTAAGAATATAACCAATGACTATCCAGAGTGTATACAGGACCCTCCATGCTACCTTTACGAATGTGCACCACACCTGACATAGCCTTAGTAGAAGGGGTCAATCCTGACGTAAACAAAACAAATTCTCCACAGTCATACCTGGGTCTCTTCCTATTGTGGTCCCAAAATACATAATGCCCTTGAATAAGTTACCATTTCTTAGGCTTATGACTGCTGTATCCAAACTGTTGACAAGAGGATTGGCCTTCCTATGTGTGTCCGTACATATTACCAGGGACTGTAGCTGGGGCTGAATCTCAAACAACATCTCTCCCTTCAAAGGGCTCACTTAGTTTGGATCCTCGTGTTCTTATAATCCAAAGTGACAGAATGCCTGCCACCAAAATCTGCAAATGCAGCTTCTAGGGCACTGATTTCGCATAAGCCTTTCCTCACAATCTTCAAAAAAAATTCTATTTTTACTTCATTCAGGCATTGTCAAGATCACAGCTCACATCACGAGTTAAGTTCATATTTTAAACCAACACAAACAAGTTGTGTAATTAGTGTGTAATGTTAATGATTTCCTTTTCTGGATCAGCTCTGAATTGTAGCTTGTGGTAGTGGCTTGAGCAGGGACACAGTTCTCGTCTGTTTCATGTTCGATACTCTGATGGATTTCCCCATCGGTAGGGACGTCCAATCACAATTCCACACCATGGTTAGCACCCTGTTTACTTCTTGTATGTATGTGGTGCAAAAGTCGCTGCTTTCTATTTCACGGAGTTCATCTTTGGTTTCATAACTTTTACCAATTTTCCAAAATAAAACACTCAAGGTGACAAACCACATCCTTTGTTTAACCAGCATTCATTCTTTCTGGGATATTAAAAGATACAAACACATCATGAGTGATGAGATAAGATGTGGAAGTACCTCAAGCCCTAGTATGAAATACAATTACTGTATCATATCAAAAAGGCCTTGGAAACCATATGTTTAACCTAATTACCTAACAAACATGGTTTGCACCCTGATTTCTCTACTTCAGGTGATTCATTTGGTAGAACCGCGTAACATAAATCATTCAATCAATCCAAAACTGAATGTTTGTGTGAGGGCACCATTATTGGAGGAACCTGCCTTATAACATTCATGTATTCCATTTTTATAACAACTATTTTTATCTGAAGCTAAAAATCTGGGGTGATGACAAAGACAATGCATAACTCACAACCTTACCAAATTTCAATCTTTTAGACACATATTTGAACTGCAAAGACTACGTTTGTTATTATTCACGTTGGTACTCCTGAGTGAGCAATCTGAGTTATTTATCCTACTGAAGACAACTCCAGAAGCACTTTGAGAAAACGTAGACTGACCTTGTTGAAGGTCACATGCCCTTGGAAGATTATTACCATTAGCAATATTTCAACATAAACAATTAGTGGTGCAAAGCCATTTTGCTGCTGTACGACACTATTGCTTCCAGCTAATTTTCACCCACAACGTGCGAAGTAATACCCTATTATCTGCCTGGCAAACCATGCAACCTACACAGCTATGCTGTAAAGTGATGAAATGTTAAAAAGCAAATTACCAAATATATTTCGTCTGAGGTCTGTGCAAGGTTTTGAGGTCAACAATTTGGAGGAAAAAGTTAATTTGTTCTAAAACATGCCAAACAATCATGAAGCAAGAGACATTTTTGGGTATAGGGCAAAATGAGTGTACTGGCGTTCCCATAAAGCACAGGGGGGGGGGTCACCACACACAATAGAAAAACTAACCACTTGCCTGTAAATTTCATATAAAACAAGCACTGGGAAAGCTAACACGTCTGGCCTTAGCAAGCCAGCAATGCTTTGTTTATTTTTGGAAAAGATAGGAAATAGGCATTTAAAGTAAAAAAATTATAAAAAGTAAAAATGGCACTTTATAAAGGTGGTGTGCATATGCCTGCAATAAAAACAAACAAGAAAAAAGGCCAATCGTAAAATAAAAAAATAAAAATAAAAGATGGAATTGCTCTTCCAAGCCTGGCACAGAAGTGGGCTACGTTTTAGGCAAATGTGCACTTATGCACATGCAAAACACCACCACTCACAGTGAAGAGAGTCAATGGCTGGATTGGACTGATCTTCTGTTCCAGACTTACCAGCTGTATGCTGTGAGGGTAGGAATCAAAAGGTTAATGGCACTTGAACAGACCAATGGACGAAGAGGGCTCACAGAAAAACCCAAAGGTTTATATTTGTATTTCACGATGAATTTTGTAGAACACGTGAAGTTGGCTAAACAACTAAAGCTGTCTTTAAGTCAAACCTAAAACGGGCAGACTATAGCAGAAACACATACGCTCGTGGAGTGTAGACACTTACAGCAAGAAGATGGAGTTGCTGGCCACATCAGTTCTTGTTGCCGTGACCTCCTTCCCTGGCAGTCGATGTAAACCCCAACGCTGCTAAAACACAGCAGATATTCTTTGTTTGATATTTCGACCGCGCAGATAGCGTCCGTTGGCTGTTGTGTTATAAAGGATAACGTGTGGTCATCTGGGTGTAGTAAGCTGTAGGGGTTCCCTTCTGCTTGCAAGGGATACTTTAAGAACCCCGACTGGTAACCCACACAGAGCCGCTCGCTGAAAATGGCCATCCACTGGACATTTCCCGGGACTTGGATCTCCTTGATCTTTTTGTGCCGTGTCTTGCTCTGGTTAAGTTCATAACAGAGGACCTGTCTTTTCATGGCTACACACAGGCAAGTCTGGGCTCCATGACGCACCTGCCCCGACACAATTGCCTGGCAGCCCTTGGTTTCGGCCAGCTTGAAAAACTCAGTCTCTCTGCCGTCCAGTGCTACCATGGGGAAAAGTCGTACATGGCGATTCCGCCCGGATATCACTGCGATGAGCTGCTCCTGTGGTATGAGCTCCACCTGATGAACTTTCTTGTTGTCACCAACACGGATAATCTCTATTAGAATTCAAACAATACAAATTAAAATTGCTTACTCATAAAAAACAAAATATTACTTAGAAGAGCACAACACAGATTTCTGTAAACTAAAACCAACAATTAAAGAAACAAAAATAATTAAAAGCTCAGAGACACTTGCTTTTCTGGAATGGCATAATCAAAAGGCATGCTTTCTGCAATAAAACACTCTTCTCCACACAGAAGAAAACGAAGATGATGTTCTATAAGAAAGTTTGGACTGGAAAAGTTTGTTTTCACGAGAATATAAATTGTGAATGAATTTGAGGCTTGAAGTGCAGCTGATTGAAGAATTACACCTGAGCATTAGGTGACCGTAATGTGACAAGTAACAAGGAAGGTGAGGGCTAGACCTTCTACAAGTTATAAGCACACAGGCCGAAGTCCCTACTCTTCTAGGATACATGATAACCATAGTTGGAGTTTTCTCCTGGAATAAGGAGTCACCGTTAAGGGCTGCGAGCAACACCAGCCTCCAGGAGACATTACAAATGTACAATCTACAAATCCCACCATGGAATAAAACTTCACTAAAATGGCTATTACAGTAGTAAAGGTGAGCGAAGTGTGAAAATAGCAAAGTTCTCTTGAGGATTTAACACTATGAAAGAATGCTTCATAAACCCAGAAATAAGTGCACTAATGAAGCCATCAAAAATATTAAGAAAGTTTGTGAAGACTCATCAGTAATCTGCACAGACCAGATATGACTTGAAAATGCAAAAAGTGACATCTGAGCCAGACAGCTGTTCAGAGCTGCTGAGGTTGCAACAGCCAATGGTTCACTACAGACTGAACAATAGGTGGAGGAAGCAATAGTGAGGATTTCCTTGCATTGGCCACATCACTCAGCGACAGATGGAAGCACATTGAATGCCTGTCTATCCAGGGAGAAGTGGACTTTAGATTGGGCTTACATCTCCAATTTGAATGAGAGGAGTACAAATACACAATGAGATGACTTAGAGGTGGGGAAGAGTGATAGAAATAATAGTGCATTGGTGGTAATTTCTGGAAAAACACTTACAGCTTGTTGTGGAGGTATAACTGATAGTCCCAAGGTGCAGTTCTGAAATTTGAATGCTTGACAGAGCATTTTGTAGTGGCACAAGGGTGGTCCTTTTCTAACTAAATATACTTCTGCTACAATTGAAATTAAATAGGGTTTTCAGATTTTTTGAGTTAAACAGTTTATTCAGTATTCACAAACCCAAAGAGAGGTCTTACAGGATAGTTAACTTGAAAAATGTCATATGTCAAAGTTGCATATGCAAGACTCTTGTGTGTTTTTTGCAATTACTTTAAGGTCAAACACCTGAAGAAATTGCCTCATATTTAATGTAATGTAGATATTCTGGTGTGTAGGTTTCTGCAGCCTTCGAATTAGAGAGACTTACAGATGTAAGCAACTGTTTCTACTCACCTAATGTTTGGATGAACAGTCCTAAAGGATGGTACCTAGACCCATTTCTTGAAGTCTTTCATACCCTATTTACAAAATAGTGACAGGGGTTGTGCTTTTGTTCCTTCTGGGCAGATTACACGAAGTATATACCCCAGATGCTTAGCAGCATGTCTTTGAGTTTTGCTTCTATCCCTCCTGGACACATTCTGCACAGCATATACCATGGATGTTTATCAGTGACTCCAAGGGTTATGCCTCTGTCCCTTGTGGGTAGATTCCACACAGTATATACCCTGCATGCTCAGCAGTTCCTCCAGGGGTTGTTCCTCTGTCCCCTTCAGGGCAAGCGACACACAGTATATACCCCAACTCTTTGACAGAGCCACCAGGGGTTGGATTTCTGTTGTTCAGGGTGTACTCCAAATAACATACTCCTTGGGGGACTCCACCAATCCACATGCTATACACTCTGTGATGCTCCAAAAATTAAGACACTGCCCACCTCCAAGATGGTGGAATGTGCGGTTTTGTTTATTCTCAGGCTCTCTGAAAGTCATCATAAGTTTCTGCAACATTGTTCGTTGCAGGCAGGTGTTTAAACATCACCCAACATCTCCTGTATGGGCCAAACTAGAACCAACGCCTTCTCAACGCTGCATCTGGAAAGGGCGTGATAAGCACAATGCAAATCAGAGAGCTTTTCAGCCATATGAGGGGTATAAGACACTATATAAAGGCTACAATGCAACATAGTCCAACTAGAATCAGCTTATTAACAAGGCTTGATGGTTCAGTTCTGCAATCATTTGAACAGGAGCCCTCACAGACTCTAATTCCTTTTATCATACTTTGCGTTATTGTACTAGACCTCATGTTTGAGGCAGGATATCTTGGAGACTTCAATTTCTTACCATCTTTGGTGACATGTACAACAAACAACCCTTCTTCGTTGCCCAGTGCTATCCGTTCATGATCTAAGACAAAAATAGAAAATCTTGGTAAATAATCACTTTAAAAAAAGAAAACTCTTTTACAAGTAATACATTTCTTGTCTCAATGATTAGGGTGGAGGCAGTAAATTCACTTAGTATATGGGGTTGGAAAAGTATATTTTCATTGCCCCAAAAGACTCACAGACCCTAGAACAAGGGCTTTTTCTTAGCTACTGTGTTAGCCATTATAAGAAACTTATCCAGAACTCGACCACAAAAAATAATAAAACAAGGGTTTACTTTCTGCAGTAGGGGACGAGGGAGCAGCTGATCATAATGTTTGAAAAAAGTGATGGAAAGAACTGAAGAAATGGTAGGCTCAAATTTTCCCTCCATCTTTTTGATGTTCGGTAGAAAATCTGCGCTATGGAAGCCTCTCGAAAGAGTGATGCTCAAATTCCTTGCACCCAATTGACACAATTTGTACATAAAATAAGGTGGACAGACTGCTTTATCAGGTTAACATATACCTCTAACGTAAATCTAGATTTTCATGCCTCTATTAAACACCATTTCTTGTCAACTAGAATCAAAACACAGCTTCTTACTTTTACAATCTTCTGCAACCTGACAGAGTAACAACAAACTCTTCTCAGATTGGGAAAAAGATATTAAGCCTCACTTAGCCACTAGATCACGTGAGCAAAAACTGGAATTTATAATGTTTTGGGCCTAGGTCTTCAACTACTTTTGATTAATCAGAAAATCTTCTGGTCACCCACCAACTTCCACAGACTAAACCTAAATGGAAACAACACTTCTTGGAAACGAAATCTACACCAAGGACGCTGTGTGCACATGTTTACATTGTGCCCTTTAGTTGAGATCTAGGTGTCAGAAATCAACTAAAGGATGTAAATGACTACAAATTGTTGTCTATTGCTAACACCTACGTTAAGTCTATGTGGCCTGTCTTGAAAGTGCATCATTACTCAAAACGCTGGATATCAAAATGCCTTATCATTGCCAACTGTATCCATTTAAAGAAACAGGAAAAATAAACACACATCGGATATGACATGACTGCTCAGGCCTCACTGGAATAGTTTTCATTTGAACCACTTGGTAAAGAGTCATTTTTTTATTGTTATAGGGTGAATACTTTCAATAGAAGTTTACATTCCCCTATTTAAACGTGTATGTATACCCATACTGTTTAATGGTTTTGTCAGCCTCTTGTCACTATATTGTTTTCCCAATTCCTCTTTAATTTTGTACTTCACTCACCTCTCCCTGAGTAGTATAATATATGTTTTTCCACACATCTGATGTTACAAGGGTAGTTTATTATTCTTTTGTAATACTTTTAGCAGTGCTTCTTTAGGAAGAACTGCGACCCACTAATGTAACTAGAGCATTGTGAGGTAGCGCACTATCATATACAGACAGTACATTTTCCATTGAAATGGCTATTGCATTTGCACAGACAAACAGTTTTACTGGAAAAAACATATTGCACACAAATTATTATTTGTGGAAATCGGGTTTCAGTGCCACCAAGTAAAGTGTCCTGATTTGTTTTGATGCGATTCAGATCTTTGATTGCATCACACTTCAGGATTACTTTATATTTGCTTTCCTAACTGCTGATTGTGTACAGTTTATTTACAGGTATTTACACTTTGTTGTACATTACAAAAATTTCATTCTACAGCCTTTCCTTTTAAACTCTCGGTACCTCAGCATGATTATCACATAATTCACTATACTTTAGTTTCTCTGATGCAAAGTGAGAGGAGTTTGTAAGCACCAATCCCCACATTAAAAAAGTAACCACAACTTCTCAGAAGACAGCCTAAAATTTGACCTGTGTATTTGAAGCACAGCAAATGTGACAAGATAAATACAGAATGTAATGAAATCTTTATTTTTTGCTTGGACTTTCACAACCCACAAAAAACCGGCTCGCGACCGACCCACAATTTGGGAAACACTGATTTATAGTGTTTCTCTTCCCCTTTTGGCATCTTAGTAAATATATTCTAACTGCAAATTCCACAATGATCATGGAAAATGACTGCTGAGCACAAGTGTTGAACCACTTATTATATTGTGGCCTGAGCTTCTGTTTGCTAGAAGCTAAAGATTTAGAAGGCAGAGCTGTGCTCACCTCACACTCTTTATCCCTCATTAGTATGCCGGCTACCAACATTCAGAAATGTATTCATTATCATAAATACAAGTAACTACTTTACAGGACCGCAGCGACCGTACTCCTCATCCCGATGCCGGATGATTTTCTTTTGAAGCAGTATCCCCTTGAGAAAGCCCTATGCCTGCTGGCCATTTGGGCAAAAATAGGTGTTGGCTGTTCCTTTGGTTACTTGTATTTATGATAATGAATAAATACTAAATACTATATCTAAAACGCAAAATCGGATTTTGGGATTTCCTTTCCCCAGGAATTTACATATATATTTTTGGCACAAACCTATTACCGTTCCAAAGTACGTGCCTCACAAGTGGTGGTCCCTGGGTGAAACCACCTGATAGGTACGTGCTACATCAAGAATTGGGTCCTGTCCCATTGTGAGTGAACCCCGGCAGCACCCACCCCCCAAATGAGCTAACAATTTTCAGAAATAAAGGCTTATTACTGCTGGGGTGCTTTATCACCTTGAGTTAAACCAAACTGCGATCCCTCCTGCCCAAGGTTTGCGTGACGACCTATTCGAGCCCGAAGTCCCTACTCTAGGACATCACATTTTCTAGAAGGATTTGCTAGCAGTCCCTCTGAGGGTGGTCTCTTACTGGCACTCAGTCTTTTTACCATCTCCAGTGAGCCTCTCGCTCTTCTCTTTCGGTCTGGAAGCTTCCATCTCTGCATGTACGGGGGTGACCCTCATATCCATCTCAGGTTGGGGAGAAGAGTTTGGGTCTGCAACTAAATGACAACGCCAGAGGGCTGGCATTGGACGAGCGGCCACACTGAACTTTGACGGAACTATGGTGACCACAGATGGTCATTGTGAAGACTTACTGGGTTCATTTTCAAGCCGCAGGAGATGGGGTGCTGCCTCAAATTGCTTAACCGGTGAAGAACCTTGGCTTTAAGGTGGCGCTGACTTGATACCAGCCTCTCAAACTGCAGCCGTTCCATTGGCGTGTCTATCGGCTAAAGCTGCTGGGAAAGATACCTTTTTTGAACATTAGGGTCCTATTTGAATTTCGTGACCCTCAGCATTTGCCAAACAGGCCACAATGCAGGTGGCTCCCCTGATGATGACTGCAATAAAAAGCGACTCGCCGACTGCTCTGCTGAGACACAGACACCTGTGACACAGACACCTCACCTGCTGCCTACGTCATATCTGTATTGCTCAATCAATCAATCAGTGGATTTATATAGTGCGACTAATCACCCAAGAGGTGTTGACAGGCACAATGCTGTTTATGGTTCAGCCCAAAACTTTCTCTCCTTTGTTCGTCCTCTGTCTCTTTTGAAAGCCGTCGATCAAGTGACTTGTAAGTGTAAATCTCCCAGGACACTGGCAGAAACACTACTTTATTCACTATTTTTTTGATCCTACGGTAGTGACTGTGGCCTGCACTGGCTGAGTGTTACTCATAGCTTCTACATGTTTTACCGGGGGGTAAAAAGAGGCTACCTAATCTCCACTTCATAACTGCAACTTTTAAGCTAAAAATTGGCTACAATGCACCTATGTCTTTTTTGTGCAAATATTCACTACAATACCCATGCAACTTCTGAAAAGGGACACTACAGATGAGCGGGCCTCACCTTGACAGCCTTTTTGGGAAAAGTGTGGCTGGGAAGCAAATACACTGCATGCCCTTTACACGTATGATTATTGCAATCAATAAATCTACAATAGTCCCATCGAGAAAATGATTTACATTGAGAAAATCATTTACCGCTTTACTACTCTTTATCATCAGAAATGATTACACATGGTGGGTCATTTATTACTGTTCCGCGGAGGTAAAAGTGGAAATTTAAGCATTTTCATGCTTCAACCCAATTGCTTGGTACATAGAGCAACACCAATCTTTAAACTAGAACTTAGATACCTTTCTGGGTGTATCTATCGTAACGTATGTTGAACCAAGGGCGAAGAGATCAGAGACAGGCGATAGATACACCCAGAAAGGTATCTAAGTCTTGCCAATAGCGCTTGGAGCCAATAGAGCTTGAAGCCCCCAGCCTCGCCCAGGCGCACAGGCTGGGTGTCCCCAACACCTGCTCGTGCCTACTTTGCACTTTCACTGGAATCTTGTAGCCTGAAAATACCGATTCACGAGAGTAATTAATGACTGCATTATAAGCCTCCATAATGGCTGCTAATTAAATGTTATGGCACTGCCTTGTGACGAAAACAGCTGTTAACTGCCCATCCATCAATTATGTTAATGAGCAGGTGTGGGCCTATAGTGAGAGGAAAAAGCTGTAAATGCACTCAAAATAGGGCTCTTAAGCACTACGACCCAATTTTCCCAATCTGACACGACGGCTTCCGTTTGCTTTCGGCCTCTGCCCCGCAATTTCAGTGAACTTAGAAAGAAGGAAAACAACAAGAATTACTGCCTGCAATTAATGGAAGGCCTCAGGAACAGAATGGATCTGTAAGGTGATTCCATCACCTCTTCACTTATACAATAGAACAAGTTACTTACCTTCAGTAACAATGTATCTGGTAGAGACATATTCTAGTTGTAGGGCCTTACCTTTAGACTGTTCCCCAGGCGTCAGTCTGGATCCGGAGATTTTTCATCAGCGGTACCCCTGCGCGTCGGTAGGTGGCGTTTGTTGGCTCCACCTCCGTCGTCGCGGGCGCCAGAATGATGTTGCAAGTCCTACATAAACGCCGTCCGTGCGCGCTGACGTTAGTTCTTAACACAACTTTCCATTCCAGAAGCACAGAGCCATGAAAGACACTGACTACTGATGCGTCAAAACTAGGGCCCTTTAGGGGAGTACCTATCCCTAGAAATCAGTTTGCAGAGCGGGGAAGATGGGTGGGGAGGTAAGGAATCTACAACTAGAATATGTCTCTACCAGATACATCGTTACCGGCTGTCGGGGGTGGTTGGTGAGGGCTCAGTGTGTTGGTTGTCTTCGAAGTTGTCGTAGATGCTCTTGATTTTGTGGTGGAAAAAGGTGCTGAGTTTGTCGCAGAGGTCTTGTGAGGGAGGGATGTCGGTAGACTCGCTGGTGGGTTGGGCGAACTCCTTGATGATGCTGAAGAGTTCCTTGCTGTTGTGCGCGTGGGTGGAGATTCTGTCTTCAATCGCTTTTTTCCTCGTTTCTCTGATGAGTTGATGGTGGGCGTTGGTGGGGGCTCCGAAGTTGTTGTGGGCTTCTGTGGATTTGGTGTTCCTCCAGGCCTTTTCGAGGCGGCGGCATGTGCGTCTGGACTCTCGAAGTTCGGTGGTAAACCATCTAGCTTTCTTGGCACGGGTATTGTTGTTTTTCTTGAGGGGGGCTATGGTGTTGGTGCTGTCCGAGATCCATCTATGAGGAGGTGAGCTGGTTGTCGGTGATTTTGGTCCAGTTTCTTCGTGGGAGCAGGTGCTGGTGTCTGTGGATGGTGGGTGTTCTGAAGGTGAAGTGGACGCAACGATGGTCGGTCCATGGGAGTTCGGTGGTGTGGCTGAAGGTGATGGAGTTTCCTGTGGTGAAGAGGGGGTCGAGGGTGTGTCCTGCTGAGTGCGTGGGCTCGGTCACGATTTTAATGCTACAGAAGAGGCTACCCTTCTGTCTAGTGAGTCGGTGGTGTCCAGTCCACAACGAATGGTGAATTTGGAGGCATCTCTCCCATCCACAACTGCCTGGGAGAGTATGGCCCGTGCCTCCTCCGGACATTGAGGCAGCACCTGTGCAACCGTATCCCAGATGGTATGGGAGTATCGGCCTAAGAGGCAAGCGGTATTCAGCAACCGCAATGCCAAGCTGGAGGAAGAAAACATCCTCTTCCCATGATGGTCCAGCTTCTTAGATTCCCTATCAGGGGTGCAGAAGAGAATGCTCCTTTAGGCGATGAGACTTGGACAACCAAGCTCTCAGAAGAAGGTTGTTGTGTAAGGTACGGTGGGTCACGCGGGGCAAGGGCGGCGGGCGATTGTCCTGTTCACAGGAGCCCCTGTGCTGGGATTGGACCAAGTGCCCAGAAGGACATCAGTGAGGGCTTCATTAAAGGTCAAAAGAGGTTTGGAAATAGAAGCCGCAGGCTGGAGCACCTCTATCAGGAGGTTAGTCCTGACTGCCACCGAAGGGAGCTCGAGGCCGAGGACCTCGGCTGCCCTTCTCACCACCACTGCATAGGACGGCCCCTCCTCCGTAGGCACGGTAGGAGGAGAAAGCAAGCCAGTGTCAGGGGAAGTGTCCAACCCACAGTCGGCGTTGGGAGTGTCGCTGCCAGGATCGACGTCAGGGAAGGTCAAGGTGGAACGACTGACGTGAGTCCAGATCCGCTAAGGTCAACCAACTCTGCAGGGCCCAAAGGCGCACCAGTGGAGCCGGACTGCCCAAAGATGAGGTGCAAGGCCTCATAGAATTGTCTCAGTTGGGCAGGAGACGCTCTGGCTCCCGGAATGGGTGGGAAGTGAGGAGTCATCTCAGAAGTAGGCTGCAGGGACCAAGGCCTAGAGCGACGACGCCCTGAGTCTCGCTTCTCGTCAGCCGACAGACGGGGCGAAGTCAAAGAACGCCTATGTTTCTTCAACTTCTTCTTATGCTTACCCGATCAACCTAAAGATATTGAATGGGACGAAAAGTGCGGGCTCTGTGACCGTCCTCGAGACCTTCCTCTGGACCGAGAATGGGAGCGACGTGGAGCCAAGTGCCAGCCTCCAACAGCTTTTGGGACGGCTCCCGCAAAGCCTTCAGATTCATGGCCCGGCACTCGGAGCACAACTTCGGGTCGTGGTCGCGCTCCAAGCACCAGAGACACACAAGGTGCGAATCAGTCATGGACATCGCCTTGTGCAGGATTTGCAGTGCTTGAAACCGGGGACATCTTAAAGTCACCAGGAGTCCAAGACTCAGAAAAAACTTTGACAAAAGTCGAAAAAAGGTTAGCCAAAAAATGGCTAAGGGGTAGCTCTCTCCGGATCTGGGCTTAGGCTGGCATGGAAAAAGAAAGAACTGACGTCAGCGCGAATGGGCGGCCTCTATGTAGATCCTGCAACGTCATTCCGGCGCCCACGATGCCGACAACAGACGCGGAGCTGACCAGCGCCACCTACCGACGTGCAGGGGTACTGCTGATGAAAAATCTCCGGATCCAGACTTACGCCTGGGGGAAATTCTAAAGGTAAGGAATATACAACTAGAAGTCTCTATAAAATTGAAGAATTCACATGACGTCGTACTGTGCTTAAGCCATGACTGCTATTGTTCTTTTAATTAAAATAATTAAATTAAAAAAATTACGTCTAGCAGTGGAATAGCATCATAGTGATGTGGACTGTCTGGAACAGAACTTTCCACAAGTTTATGTTTCCTTGCACAACACAGTCTGATTCACCATATGATGAACTGTTTTGGGTACTGTGCTCTGTTCCATCCTTGTGGCTGTGTTGTGTCCATTATGTGATGTGATTGTCAAGCCTCCTGTTCAATCTCAGAGGATCCTCGGTGGTTACATTACGTATTGTGCTGAGCTAGGGGGGGGCTCAAAAAGAAGAGAGTAGCCCTTACACCAAAGGGAACTGGGCAAGTAACACAAATAAAACAAAGTTATTCCTTTGTAGAATGATTTTTACTCTATAGTATCCAACATGTATTTCACCAACTTAACACTCAAACACAGGATCCAAATCACACATGAGAAGGCCACAGTATCTTTCCTTATATAGCCCAAACTTTCAAAAGTAGAACCACAAAAAGCACTATATTGTAAAAATTACAAAGATAAACAGTAGTTCATCAATAATTAGCCTTGACAATGTAATTTAAGATTTTCCTCACATTTATTAAAAACATATATCAATCTCCATCATTTATAATTAAAAACAATAAATTCACAATTTACAATATATGATAGAGTATTTACAAATACATCGATTGCCTAAATCACAGTTCCTTAAGAACATACAGTTGTTTTTAATCACTCAACCCCATGGTCGTGGTTGTGGTCAATACAAAATAGTAAAAGAAAGTATCTTATTTAAAAACAATTAATGCAAAAACAAAATTATGCAGTGCTTCGGTGGATCTTGCTTTTATGCATCACCTTCCTCAGACAGTATTAAAACATAATAATCTTTGATTGAGATATCTGATCATCCAATATTCAATACAGGAAGGTAGCTTTCTTGGTATATCAATACCTCCCTTATATCTTAATATTCAATGAAGAAATTTAAACACATTTGACACTTCTATTTCTTTGTTGCTTCAGAACACTTTGTTCCATTCGCTACGTTCTTCTTATTTAGATAAATTGCCGGTCATCATATACGGGCCTCTCCTCAGTAAATGCAAGTCGATACTTTGCAAAAAGTAATTAATGTAGGTCCACTCTTCTTTCACAGTGGGGTAAATCAATCCTCCCACAGGTGGCACATACTGTTTGCTTGACTAGCCGGTAACGTCTCGGAATTTTCCCAAATGTACATTCCGAGACGTTACCGGCTAGTCAAGCTAACAGTATGTGCCACCTGTGGGAGGATTGATTTACCCCACTGTGAAAGAAGAGTGGACCTACATTAATTACTTTTTTTCGCAAAGTATCGACTTGCGATTTACTGAGGAGAGGCACCCAGTATATGATGACCGGCAATTTATCTAAATAAGAAGAACGTAACGAATGGAACAAAGTGTTCTGAAAGCAACAAAGAAATAGAAGTGTCAAATGTGTTTAAATTTCTTCATTGAATATTAAGATATAAGGAGGTATTGATATACCAAGAAAGCTACCTTCCTGTATTGAATATTGGATGATCAGATATCTCAATCAAAGATTATTATGTTTTTAATACTGTCCTGAGGAAGGTGGTGCATAAAAGCAAGATCCACCGAAACGCGTCGACATAATTTTGTTTTTTTGCATTAATTGTTTTTAAATAAGATACTTTCTTTTACTATTTTGTATTGACCACAACCACGACTCATGGGGTTGAGTGATTAAAAACAACTGTATGTTCTTAAGGAACTGTGATTTAGGCAATCGATGTATTTGTAAATACTCTATCATATATTGTAAATTGTGAATTTATTGTTTTTAATTATAAATGATGGAGATTGATATATGTTTTTAATAAATGTGAGGAAAATCTTGAATTACATTGTCAAGGCTAATTATTGATGAACTACTGTTTATCTTTGTAATTTTTACAATATAGTGCTTTTTGTGGTTCTACTTTTGAAAGTTTGGGCTATATAAGGAAAGATACTGTGGCCTTCTCATGTGTGATTTGGATCCTGTGTTTGAGTGTTAAGTTGGTGAAATACATGTTGGATACTATAGGGTAAAAATCATTCTACAAAGGGAATAACTTTTGTTTTATTTGAGCTGGGGGGGCCATTTCAATCACTGATCTGTGAAGTTTATCCCATTTCACTCAGAACAGACAACTGCCTGTTAAATGGGTTTCTTAGTTATTCAGTGTGTGGTGCTGGTGTGTGAAGTCAGGTCTAATGTTTCTAAAGCCAGCATTTCTTTCTAAAATGCTGTGCACAGAACCCACCAGTCTTACTAGCCATGTTCTTTGACAATACAAAACCAAAGCTGTGGCCCCAAAACCCAACGTTCTTACTAGCCATGATCTTTGATCATGCAAAGCCAAACCTCTGGCCACTGAGGAGTCTTACTAGCCATGACCTTTGATAATATGAAGCCAAACTCCTGTCCACTACAAACAGAGCAATGAGTATAATATGCTTAAAAAATCTATATAGTTTAAAAAACAGATCATTTTTCTCAATGCATAGGCTCTTTCTTCATGCCTCAAACACCTCTGTGGGCGAGCCAGCCCGATATAAAACGTGTAATACTTTGGTATGTCATTCATAATCTTTAAAGTGGAGAAAATAAAAACATTTGTAGTCTCATTAACCACTACTTGCTTATAGTCTGCACCATGACTGGCTAATTATATATGCAGACCAAGAAGCCATTTTGGTGATCTTTTATCTGAGGCCAGGATGCCCATCATGGGTCCTTGGGGGTCGATTCCATGACAGATTTCCAGACTAACCAACAACAAGCTGAGTTTCATGTAGAATAATTGAAGATAATTGTATATTTTCATGTAGGTGTCTTAAAAACCTAACATGGATCATGCCAATGCTGGCCATGCCTATAACTGTTGTGACCATCCTGCCCATCAGTGACCCTATGGTCGTCTTACCCAAGATGGTAGCCGACTGCGTCGTTTTGATGAGCGGCAAGGTACTGTCATATGCCTCTTTGGGAATGTACACCGATCGGTCCTTCAGCTTGTTCTTCTTCAGGATCCGGTGCAGCTCGTTCAGCACGCCCACCCACTTGCTCTTCTCACTCTCGCTGTCCGCCAGGATCAGGATGGAGCACTTGTTACTGCACGCTGACAGCTGCGAAGCTGTGACCTGTGGTGCAGGGAAGAAGCCACATTTACACTGACGCAAGACACAATGTGTGTTCTGCTAATGGAGGTGTCCAACCAGCAGTCCTTCAACACCTCCAGCCACTGCTACAATGATTTTTTGGGTCTACCAAAGTGAATTTATATGTAGTACGTTTCTTTGTAGCAAAAGGAACAAAGCTATAAATAGAACATTGTACTTTGCATTACCCCAATGCAATCTCCGTTCAAGCATTTTCCCAGTGAAAGATAAAACTTGAAACCTGGATCCTGTACAAGTGGTATTATCTTTAAATAAAAAAAAAATTTTAATCCCAGATCTATTAGTGAAGAAGGTGGTGGGTCAAGTGCCACGGAGATACTAATGAGTAACTGGGTCAGACAGGAATAGGACAGAAGCACATGGAACACAATACTCATGCTTTGTAGCTGCTTCGTTCACTCCCAATTAAAGAGAAGGCTGAGTTCAAAACCCTCTGCTAGATGCATAAGGCTTTTCAACAAAGGGCCTCTTCCTTTCACACCAACCTGCTCTTGCCTTAGCAAGCCAGCAGACACCTACAGCTGGCCACCGAAAACAGCTGTCATTCACCAGGCAAGAAACAAACTCCTTGAAGGCAGAACATTTCATTCTCAAGCTTTTCCCTCTGAAACTTACTTCAATAGAAGACAAATTTTTAAAATTCAGGAAAAGACATTAGACTCTAGGTTTGTTCTCTTTCCAATATTGTGACTATTGACTCTTTTATTGATAGACTTGTTACATAGCTGATATCCTTTCATACTTATTTGCTAGTTCCCATTAAGCTTATTGAAGAACATTTGAGCTGCCCAAGCACCATCCAGTCCCCAAAAAATAAATAAATAGGTTACGCTTGGGCTATAACTACAGTTGCTGAAGAATCCTCAATTAATAATACTACATTACTTGAATAACCTTTTACTGTTAAGTGCAGAAGTTGGATTTAAGTAAATTAGCAAGTTGGTATGGCCTGAAGGCTTCCAAGGTCTGTATTTTACTTCACTCACACGACATATCATCCAGAAGCATCAAAATAGCTGTACAACACACACAGATTTTAATCTCCTTCTGTAAATTAATCTACTACACAAAGCTTTACCACACTAGAGTACCGCACAAAACACAACATCTCATATTAAGTTACTTGAAGTTTACTTACTCTGAAGATACAGGGAATGTCTTTTCGGTTTGCATGGATAACATCAGAAGCCAGGACAGAACTTACGGAAAACTCTTCATCCCTGAAAATAATAAATATTATTATATGGTGAGAAATGTGACAGCAATAGAGTGAGTAGAGGGCCATAATTAACACAGATCGCACATATCTCTATCTGAGAATATATATGCATCTCATCATGAAGCTTGAGGAAACCTTCTGACATTTTTTATATCCTGGATTGTGTAGCACTGTATCGAAAGCGAGTACATGCGGCACATAATGCAACAGACGCAAACTGGATTGGGAGCATATTTTCATCACAAAAAAAGGAAGTTGTGCTAGAACAGCCTTCCCTTCAGTAACTTGTCCTACAAGTTTCTCAAGATTAGGAACAGCATCTAAGGTATATTTGAGGAATTTAAGTACAAGGGCAGAGTCTTCTCTCCTGATACAAGGAGACAGCCAAGTCTGCACTGAATCCTGGAATGAGGCAAACGGTTAGAAATCTGGTTTGCTGGGGTTCGGCTACTTCTCAGTGGTACAAGAAGCCATGACTGTACATGACTCTCGGTCGCTGGGAGGGTGCTGGTGGTGTCTCTATGCTAAGACGACCACAGCCTAAAAACACATACTCTCCCTTCTTTTGTCTGTCTTCTGTACTCAGACACAATGTGAATTCTATCTCTTTCTCATCCCGTTACGCCCGTCTTTGTTCATTTCAGTGCAGCTACGGAGATTCAACAAGGAGGCTTCCGTCAAATGAAAGCATGCTCTGCACAATAAACTCTTCTGGAGAGTCAGGAAAAGCTACGACCTATCTAGAGGTCCATAAGCCAAGCGTCTACGGTGAAATGCAGTGCAGATGCAGGTTTGGAAGCCAACATGGGAAGTATCACTTTCTGGACCACAGACCACACTTAAACGGATAGCAACCATCTCTATCCATCTTTAGCAAAGGTGTCAGTCTTGGGCTCAGCGTTTAAGAGCCGTCTTAACACAAGGTAATTTTTTGTTCCATACACCAAAGTGTAGAGCGGGTCTGGAGCTAGATCAGCCTTTCTGATGTCTCTTTCTCCTCCGTGATTTCCAGGCACAACACTGAGCAGGTTAAAGACGAGGCCTGGGCACTCAGCATTCTGCAGCCTATGGCTTCCAAAACACACAGACGTCACCAAGTGATAAAGGGTTTCTGTCTTTCTTTGGATAATCATTCCTGACCTTTTACAGCAACATCCTCACTGGCACAGTCCCCACCTTTTCACCACAATGCTGTCACCTCAACGCCAGGGCGTTTTGCACGGCAGCCCCATCTGCCATGTACAACAGTGACAAAGCACCCGTGCTCCTGCACTTTCACCAAACCTCTTCAAAGAACACTGTATAATGATGAACTAACAGTCCGTAAACCACCTACCGCCTCATCACATGTTAACCGCGCCTTTGACCCTGTACAACACTCCATTGCCTTTCAGCTAGGTTTGCACTATACAAAAGACCGCAGCCACACTGGCATACATTGATGGAAACACTCGCTGCATCACAAATCAATATCTGATCTGCCTACCGCATCTCTAGAGGGATGGCAGAGCCACTGCTCCAACTGTAATATTGGGTTAACTGCATTACTCAAGGCATACGAGTTATGTGTATAGATATGCTACACATGTAGTATTTAACGTAGTAGCACTCTGAGGGCCTCGCCCATTCCCCACTTCCTGTCCATTTGGTTCATTCCAACTGATGTTTGCCAACATTCCAAATGACAGTTGAGGACAGTTGGGATGACAAGGGATGCTTGGTTCTTCGCCATTTCTTCTTCATTTAATAAGTCCACATTGCAAGTTTACCTATGGCTTTACCATCACAAAACTGACAACTTCGATCTTTACCTCCCCATTCCAGTTTAACATCCTGAAATCGTCACTTTTGTGCCCAGTAGCCCAAGCAAGCTGTATTCTGAAAATATAACATTTGGTTTACAATTTTGTCAAAGACTGAACGGACATGCTATGCCACAACCGAACACTTACCTCATGTCAATCACCTGACTGACGACCACAGTGGGCTGAGACGCTTTCCCCTCCGCGATCTCATACAAAAATAGTTTAAAATCGCACACCACGGCCAGCGCTCTCTGCCACCCTTTCTTCACCCCGTCGGCTTGGGAACCTGTAATAAAACAATATCCAGATTGGATACAGATTAACTTTTATTTGAAGTCAGGCATAATAAATCGATTTTTAAACATGCACCATCACTTTCTTTAGTGGTGAGCCACAAAAGGTCCTGAAATGACCAACCCCTCTCTGAAAGTGATGCTATTCATAATCAAATATGTATCCATTAAATCACTTATTTGTCTTTAAAGCACAAGTTACTTACCTTCGGTAATGATATATCTGTAAGAAACATTAGTTAATGATAGATTCCTTACCTTAGAATTACCCCCAGGCGTCAGACTGGATCTGGAAAGTTTTCGTCATCAGTACCCCTGCGCGTCGGAAGGTGGCGTCGTGTGGCTCCGCGTCCGTCGTTGGCGTCGTGGTCGCCGAGATGACGTCGCGGCAGCTACTTAGACGCCGCCCTAGCGCGCTGACGTCAGTTCTGTACACGACTTTCCGCACCAGGAACGGAGAGCCATGCAAGATACTGACCACTGGTGCATAGAAACTAGGGCCCTAAAAGGGATGACCTTAACCCTAGAAATCAGTTCGCAGAACGGGGAGGATGGGTGGGGCGGTAAGGAATCTATCACTAACTAATGTTTCTTACAGATATATCGTTACCGAACGTAAGTTACTTGTGCATCTGAAAGAAACACGTTAGTGATAGATTCCTTACCTTAGAATAGATACCCCAGCAATACCAACCCCGGTGGTGGGTCTGCGAACCAAGATCACACCAGGAAGTCCCGGAGAACAGAACAGCCAAAGAAGCCGTCTCTCCGGACTTGGCTGTCCAGGCAATTTTGCTTAGTAAAAGTGTGCAACGAGGCCCACGTAGATGCCTGACAGATGTCTTGTAAGGGGACACCATGTCCCAATGCCGTAGTGGCAGCCGTCGCCCTAGTGGAATGGGCGCGCAGCCCCACCGGAGGCTCCTTTTTCGCCAGAGAATAACAGGCTTTAACACACAAGACGACCCATCGGGAGATAGTCCGCTTGTGTACGGCCCGACCTTTCTTGGCACCTACGTAGCCAAGAAAGAGCTGGTCATCCACCCGGAATGTTGTGTGCGATTCAGGTAAAATGAGAGCGCACGTTTTGGGTCCAGACGGTGGAGCCTCTCTTCCTCTCTGGAAGGATGCAGAGGCGGAAAGAAGGTGGGCAAAGTGATGGTCTGCCCGATGTGAAAGGCAGTGACAACCTTTGGCAGAAAAGATGGACGTGTTCTGAGCACAACCTTGTCCGGATGGACAGACAGAAAAGGAGGTTTGCAAGAAAGAGCCTGGAGCTCACTCACTCTCCTAGCAGAGGTGATGGCAGATGGCAACCAGGAAAGCAGTCTTCAAAGTTAACAGACGAAGAGGACAGTTGTGAAGAGGCTCAAAGGGAGCGCACATTAAATATGTGAGAACCAGGTTCAAGTCCCACTGAGGCATTACGAAGGAACTAGGAGGGAAAAGATGAGTAATGCCCTTGAGGAATCTATTGACAACAGGGGACTTGAAAAGAGAGGGCTGATCAGGAAGCCTAAGAAAGGCTGAAATAGCAGAAAGGTAGCCCTTGATAGTGCCCAGAGCAGAACCCTGCTGGGCCAAAGAAAGAAGGAACAGTAGGACTTCTGAAAGAGGGGCAGAAAGGGGATCCACAGCCTTTGCTGTGCACCATGCCCCAAACTTGTTCCACCTGCAGGCGTATACCAACTTAGTGGAGGGACGCCTGACTGCCAGAATGACATCACAGACTTCAGGAGGCAAGTAGAAAGGAATCAACTGCCGCCGCTCAATCTCCACGCAAAGAGGTGGAGACTGGACAGGTTCGGGTGGAGGACCGTCCCCTGCTGCTGCGACAGAAGATCCTCCCGAAGAGACAGTCGGATCGGGGGATCGATGGTCATACTGAGTAGCTCGGGATACCAAACCCTTCGAGCCCAGTCCGGAGCCACAAAAATGACTTGGGCCCGGTCGCGCATGATCTTCTTCAGCACTCTGGGCAGAAGTGGTATAGGCGGAAAGGCGTACAACAGACCGCAACTCCACTCGCGACGAAAAGCGTCGCCTAGCGAGTGCCGCCTTGGAAATTCCAACACGCAGAACTGCTGACATTGCGCGTTCTCTTCGGTGGCGAATAGATCTAACCAAGGCTCTCCCCACTGCTGAAAGAGACCTTGCACCACCTCCGAGTGAAGACGCCATTCGTGATCCATCATGCACCTGCGGCTGAGTTCGTCCGCCCTGGCGTTCAGGGAACCTGCCAGGTGTTGAACCACCAGGGAAATGCCCTGACGTTCCAGCCATGTCCAGAGGCACAGGGCCTCCTGACATAGGGTCCACGACCCCACCCTGCCCTGTTTGTTGCAGTACCACATGGCGGTGGTGTTGTCTGTGAACACCTGCACTACCTTCCCTTTGACAGAGGGAAGGAATGCCTTGAGTGCAAGTCGGATCGCCCGGAGCTCCAGAAGGTTGATATGGAGCCTGGACTCCGCCGGAGACCAGAGGCCTCTGATCTCCACCTCTCCCATGTGGCCGCCCCATCCCAGGAGGGACGCATCCGTCACCAGTGTGTGTTCCGGTTGGGGAAGGGAGAGGGGTCTGCCATTGACCCAATGCTGGTTCATGAGCCACCACTGCAGTTGTTGTGCAGTGCCCTCCGAGATCTGGACGTAATCGGACAGGTTCCCCTGATGCTGCGCCCACTGGAACTTCAGGTCCCACTGCAGAGCCCGCATATGCCATCTGGCATGATCGACCAGCAGGATGCAGGAGGCCATGAAGCCCAGCAGCCTCAGGGTCATCCTGACCGAAACCCAGGATAGAGGCTGAAAGATCGGAATCAGAGCCTGAATATCCTGGACTCGCCGTTCGGGAGGATAGATCCGAAAGTGCGTCGTATCCAGAACCGCTCCGTGGAAGAGGAGCTTCTGAGAGGGAATCAGGTGCGACTTCGGCACATTGATGGAGAACCCCAGCAAATGCAGGAGGTCGGCCATAGTCTGGAGGTGGGAGACAACTGTCCGGGGCGAGCCCGCCTTCAACAGCCAGTCGTCGAGATAGGGGAAGCCTGGAACCCCTGATCTGCGCAGATGAGCTGCAACCACCGCCATCACTTTCGTGAACACCCGAGGGGCGCTGGTAAGGCCAAAAGGGAGCACAGTAAACTGAAAGTGCTCGTGGCCTACCGTAAACCGCAGGTAACGCCGGTGGGCCAGCAGGACGGGAATGTGGAAATATGCGTCCTGCAGGTCCAACGCTACCATCCAGTCTCCAGGGTCGAGGGCAGACAAGACCTGAGCTAGAGTTAACATCTTGAACTTCTCCTTCCGGAGGAAGCGATTGACGTCCCTGAGGTCCAAGATAGGACGCAGGCCCTTGTCGGGCACCAGAAAGTAGTGGGAGTAACAACCACGTCCTACTTCTGGCGCAGGAACGCGCTCGATGGCCCCCTTGGCCAGGAGGGCCGCGACTTCCTGTTGAAGAAGTACCAAGTGATCCCCCGACATGCGGTGATACTGGGGTGGCATGGCTGGAGGGGTAGTCTCGAAGGAAAGGGAGTAGCCCCTTCGGACTATTTGTAAAACCCACCTGTCTGAAGTGATGGTGCGCCAGTGGGGGAGGTGATGGCGAATCCTGCCGCCCACTGGCGTTTGATGGGCCTGAAAAACCGGACTGGGAAGGTTTGGAGGCAGTGGTGGCTGGGGTGGAGGTGGACTGACCCGCCCGCTGGCCCCCTGACCCGGCTCGGCGGGTCCCACGTCCGCGCTGAGACTGTTGCTGCGCAGGCCTGTGGCTCTGAAACGAACGTGTTGGGGCGCCCCTTCCGTGGCCACGAATGGAGCGAAAAGCAGAAGGCGGAGGAGGGCGCGTGGCGGAAAGGCCCAAGGACTTGGCCGTAGCCCGCGAGTCCTTAAAGCGCTCCAACGCACTATCTGCTTTGTTGCCGAAAAGGCGATAGCCATCAAAGGGCATGTCCATCAAAGTGTTCTGGACATCCCCAGAAAAACTAGTTGTCCTCAGCCAGGCGTGGCGACGGAGCGCCACCGTCGTGGAAATCGCCCTGCCCAGCGAGTCGGCGGTGTCAAGGCCACAACGAATAGGGAACTTGGCTGCATCCCTCCCTTCAGCAATAGCTTGAGAGAGCACTGTCCGGGCCTCCTCCGGACATTGAGGCAGCACGCGCTCCACCGTATCCCACACAGAGTGGGAATAACGGCCCAAGAGGCATGCGGTGTTCACAGACCGCAGCCCTGAACTGGCGGAAGAAAAAATCTTCTTACCGAAATGCTCCAGTTTTTTGAGATTCCGTGTCCGGAGGTGCGGTAGGGAATGCGCTCGGGGACGCAGAGACTTGGACAACCAAGCTCTCAGGGGTGGGGTGTTGGGAAAGGAAAAGGGGGTCGCCCGGGGCCGGGCGATGGCGTCGGGCCACGTTCCTATCCACAGGAGCCCCTGTGTTGGGCCTGGACCAGGTGCCCAAAAGAACATCCGAAAGTGCATCGTTAAAAGGCAGCAGTGGCTCCGAAGAGGTAGCCGCCGGCTGAAGCACTTCTGTCAGGAGGTTAGTCCTGACGGCCGCTGTAGGGAGCTCAAGGTGGAGGGCCTCGGCCGCCCTACGCAACACCACTGCGTAACTTGCACCCTACTCCGTAGCCACGGTAGGAGGAGACAGCATGCCAAGGTCAGGAGAGGTATCAAGACCACTGGCATCCCCCAACTCCTCTGCCCAGTCCGGGTCAAACTCACATTGTGCTGTGAGAGGGTCCTCAGACCCCTTCCAGTTCTCCCCTTCCTCCGAAGGCTGATAAACAGGCCGAAAATATGGAGGACGGACATAGGGATAGAAATCCCACATCGGCGTCTGAATCGGCGTCGAGCGACGCCGGTCAGGCGCCGTAACCACATCGAAACCGGGGGCGACGTCGTCCGGTTGGCCGGGCGACGTCGGAGGTGGTACCGGTGAGGTCGGTGGAGGTGTCACAAGGTCAACCGGCGTCGACCGGGATCCAGGCCCGGATCCATGGGGGTCCTGCGGTGTCGGGGCTGGAGCCGACAGCGATGCCGGAGCCGCCGGCAGTAAAGGGCTAGAACCCCCAGTCGGGCCCGCGGGGCCCGAAGGCGCGCCGGCGGGGCCCGACGGCCCAAAGAGGCGAGCCATGGCTGACAGAAATTCCTGCAGCTGGGCCGGAGTCGCCGACGGACCCGGGAAGGGCGGGTAGGCCGGCGGCGACTGCGTAGGCTCCGCCGGAGCCGTGGGGGAGGCACCACCCTCAGCCGCGTCGCGCGAGGGGAAGTCGGAGAGCGATGGCACTTCTTCGACTTCTTTGAGCGCTTCGTCTTACCTGACCCCGAGTGCGAAGACTTCGATCCCGATGAACGGTGGTGGCGGCTCCGCGACCGGTCCCTCGACCTCCCACGGGACCGGGACCTTAAGCGGCGCGGAGCCGACTGCCGGACTTCTAGCAACTTTCTGGACCGCTCCCGCAAAGTCTTCGGCGCCATGGCCCGGCAGTCGGAGCACGACTTGGGGTAGTGGTCGCGCTCCAGGCAGTAAAGACACATGCGGTGCGGGTCCGTCACCGAATTCATGCGATGACAGTCCCCGCAGGTCTTGAAGCCGGGCATCCCTACTGCACCAGGAGTCGATCGACTCAAAAATAGAGACAAAAAGCCTTCGAAAAAACTCAGTCAAAAAGTGACTGGGTGTACCGCTCTCTCCGGATCTGCGCTTGCTGGCGCGGAAATTGAAAGAACTGACGTCAGCGTGCGAGGGCGGCATCTAAGTAGCTGCCGCGACGTCATCTCGGCGACGCAGAGCCGCACGACGCCACCTTCCGACGCACCGGGGTACTGCTGACGAAAACTTTCCGGATCCAGTCTGATGCCTGGGGGTAATTCTAAGGTAAGGAATCTATCACTAATGTGTTTCTTTCAGATACTGCATTAACATATGCTGCACCCAAATCACAATTATTTTGCTTGGCCTGCATAGTACAAAACGTTTTTAAGGCTTTGCCAAAGGTGAATATGGTATCGGTTCTGTGCATGAAGCTTGGGCTGTAAGTTCCTGTAACAGAATACTTTGGCAAGGAAATATGTAAAAAGAAAAAAAGAAAAGAAAAAAAAGAGAGAAAAAAAAAAGGCCAGAATGCAGAGCTAGCAGGTGACTGGTAAAAGAATCATTTTTGGGGGAAACTTAATTTCCGTGCTAAAGATGATTATACTGAGGGATTTGTTTGGCATCACATAGAGCATAAAACAAGCATGTATTCAACATCAGGCTTTGGGTCACAGTTTACACATTCCAGTGTCTATTACCGAGTGTGGGCAAAATCAAGCAGAAATAATAATTTTCAGGAATTTCTTAGAATAATATTCACAATCAAAACTCCAGAACCAAGAAACAGATGGTGGCAATATTTTTTGGCTACTAAACCTGGAGCTAACAGACTCAGTGGTCAAGGCCTTTAACTCTACAAACTGACAAATAATTCAATTCAGCCGTAGCGTATGCACAGACAGATCACTTACAAGGAACAGCCAACTGCAATGGGACCCAAAGGCGGAACTAGAGGCAAATTTCGGGGGGGGGGGGGGGGGAGGGTAATTCTTCCCGCAATAGGCAGAGTGGAGATGCAGGGGCTCTAAGAAGGGGTGAAAAGCAACAAAGCCTCGTTAACAAGTAAATGGTCTATTAAAGACCTGTGAAGTACTCGGGTGCGGCTGCAATAAGACAGACGCCAGACCTGCCAGCCTACAGCAGATCAAAAACTGTCTGTGTGTGTGCCCGGGAAGCTGTCTCAGTCCGGGCTAACACACGACGGGGGGGGGAGCTGAAGCCGTTTGAGCCCAATGGGCGTTGCGCACATGATGGGACCCCATTAACAATTGTATCTGAAAACTTTGGTCAGATGTAAGATATATATTTATCTATATTTACATTAGGGGTTTTCATCTCTTGGACTTATAAGAGCCCAGTACATCCTATGCGTGGAAATGTACTAGTTCGATGCATATTTTTTTAAAACAACTGTGACTAACATCCATGAAATGCATGTTCCAGTATTCTGACACTTATATCAAATCCACATTTTCGTGAAATGAGAAAACTGCATCACAATCAAAAAAGTGTTTCTTTTGAAACCTGCAGGACAAATGCCATAATGACCAATGCACGTCAATGCTGAAGTATTTGTGATTTGTATACTGAGTCAGTTCTGCTCGGCCCTACAAATATAGTATACCCCTACTCCATGCACAAAGTTATTGATTGAAAATGTATTTTGCTGATTGACATGGTTCACAGCAATTATCGAATACAGTGTTACTCCTAGAAAGCTTCCCACAGTCACAATACTTACTCTAACATGGCCTTCGTACGCTGTTCCTATGCCTTTCTGTGGATCAATGCCAAGCGGGCCCTTGGTCTGCTCCGGAGGGATTGGGCACACGGCTGGTGCTTTGTCCGCACAGGTCACGTGACAGGAGAAGCCACACACTTTACCCAGAAGAGAAGAAAGAAGAGAGCTCACACATCAGATTTCAGCGTACATTAAATTCTTTGTGACGTCACATACACTGAATAACACTGGAAAGCCACAGCTGAACATACATCCAATAAGAACAGTCAGGTTCATTTGTCACATTTTGTGTGTGAAATTAGTTGATGCATGCAAATTGTCCACAAGAACAACCTTTGTGTCTATGGTTGTTCGTTTTCCTTCTCAGCTCCTCTCTCCTTTATCACTATCAGTACACGGATCCCACTACGGGAACCCAACATGCTTTCTTTGTTAGACGGATCAGAAATTCAATATGTCTCACACTCAAAGATCAGACGGCTCCTTGATCACGGACGTCGTTGTGAATGCACCAACCACAACAGTTTCTAGACTTGACTTCAAGAACAACTCAATGGGCGAGGAGCCAGAGGACTTGAGATGGCAATGCTGATTCATGCGCATCACATCCAGCGATGCAGATTAGTATTTTTGTTTCTCGTCCATGAGTTGATCTCCAGGTAACCACGCTGTTGTAAGTCCCCAAAACTGGAGAATTGAGAGCTCAGAAATACTGGTCAGAAAAGGACCTCTGGAGAACATGATTATTCTCGGCCTGTGCCTAAGTATAGTCACTCATAATTTGTGAAGACCATAATAATTCACAGCTATGCAGCCATATGTTTCTGAAATCTCTCACTGTTCTTGTCTGGTAACGGCAGAGTATTGACTCTTCTTTTACAAACTCATCCCACAAATCCAAGGCAGCTTCCAGCCAACACGAAAGGGCACTGACAGAGGAGCTTGAGGGACCCGGAACTTAACCTCAGTAAAGTAACGCGCACCTACTAACACTTTCTTGCAGGTTGAGGTTCAGCGAGACCAATGCCCTTCTTACATTGTGTATCTTACTTTTTAGCATGAGGGTGATTGCAGGCATTGAAAGCATATGAATGAACCTTGAAAGCTTCGAAAGCACAAGTTACTACTTGTGTAACGATATATCTGTAAGAGACATTAGTTAGTGATAGATTCCTTACCTTAGAATATCCCCAGGCGTCAGACTGGATCCGGAAAGTTTTTCGTCAGCAGTACCCCTGCGCGTCGGTAGGTGGCGCCGTGCGACTCCGCGTTCGTCGCTGGCGTCGTAAGCGCCGAGATGACGTCACGGAGACTACTTAGGCGCCACCCATGCGCGCTGACGTCAGTTCTGTACACGACTTCCGCGCCAGGAACGCAGAGCCATGCAAGAAACTGACCACTGGTGCCATGAAACTAGGGCCCTGAAAGGGATGACCTTAACCCTAGAATCAGTTCGCAGAACGGGGAGGATGGGTGGGGCGGTAAGGAATCTATCACTAACTAATGTCTCTTACAGATATATCGTTACACAAGTAGTAACTTGTGCATCTGAAAGAGACACGTTAGTGATAGATTCCTTACCTTAGAATAGATACCCCAGCAATACCAACCCCGGTGGTGGGTCTGCGAATAGATTACACCAGAAAGTCACGGAGAACAGAACAGCCAAAAAAGCCGTCTCTCCGGACTTGACTGTCAAGGAAGTAATGCTTGGTAAACATGTGCAGCAAGGCCCACGTAGCTGCCTGACAAATATCCTGCAAGGGAACGCCGCGTCCCAAGGCAGTAGTGGCTGCCGTCGCCCTGGTAGAATGGGCACGCAGCCCCACAGGAGGCTCCTTCTTAGCCAACGAGTAACACGCTTTGATGCACAAAACGACCCACCGAGAGATGGTTCGTTTGTGCACGGCCCGACCTTTTTTGGCGCCCACGTAGCCAACAAAGAGCTGGTCATCCACCCAGAACTGTTGTGTGCGCTTCAGATAGAACGAGAGCGCACGTTTTGGGTCCAGACGGTGGAGCCTCTCTTCCTGTTTTGAAGGCTGCGGAGGCGGAAAGAAGGTGAGCAAAGTGATGGTCTGCCCGATGTGGAAGGGCGTGACAACCTTTGCAAAGAAAGAAGGACGGGTCCATAAAACCACCTTGTCCGGATGAACAGAAAGGAAAAGAGGATTAGAAGAAAGAGCCTGGAGCTCACTCACTCTTCTGGCAGAGGTGATAGCTACCAGGAAAGCCGTCTTGAGAGTAAGAAGACGTAAAGGACAGTTATGAAGGGGCTCAAAGGGAGCGCACATCAGATAGGTCAAGACAAGATTTAAGTCCCATTGAGGCATTATGAAAGGCATGGGAGGAAACGTGTGTGCAATGCCTTTCAGGAAACGGTTAACAACCGGGGACTTAAAGAGAGAAGGCTGATCTGGAAGCCTGAGAAAGGCAGAGATGGCCATAAGATAACCTTTGATAGTGCCCAGAGCAGAGCCCTGCTGGGCCAAGGAGAGCAGGAACAGAAGGACCTCAGAAAGAGGGGCAGAAAGGGGATCCACAGACTTAGCTGTGCACCATGCCACAAACTTGTTCCACCTGCAGGCGTATACCGTTTTAGTGGCCTGGCTGCCAGAATGACATCACAGACTTCGGGAGGAAGATCGAAAGCTGTCAACTGTTGCCGCTCAATCTCCACGCATGGAGGTGGAGGCTGGACAGGTTCGGGTGATGGACCGTCCCCTGCTGCTGCGACAGAAGATCCTCCCGAAGAGGCAGTCGGATCGGGGGATCGATCGCCATGTTGAGTAGCTCGGGATACCAGTATCTTCGTGCCCAATCCGGAACCACAAGGATGACTTGGGCCCGGTCGCGCCGAATCTTCTTCAGCACTCTGGGCAGAAGTGGTATAGGCGGAAAGGCGTACAACAGACCGCAGCTCCACTCACGACGAAAAGCGTCGCCGAGCGAGTGCCGCCTTGGAAATTCCAACGCGCAGAACTGATGACATTGCGCGTTCTCTTCGGTGGCGAATAGATCTAACCACTGCAGAAAGAGACCTTGCGCCACGTCCGAGTTCAGACGCCATTCGTGATCCATCAAGCACCGGCGGCTGAGTTCGTCCGCCCTGGCGTTCAGAGAACCTGCCAGGTGTTGAACCACCAAGGAAATGCCTTGATGTTCCAGCCATGTCCAGAGGAGCAGAGCCTCCTGACATAGGGTCCACGACCCCACCCCGCCCTGTGTGTTGCAATACCACATGGCGGTGGTGTTGTCCGTGAACACCTGCACCACACTTCCCTGGACAGAGGGAAGGAATGCCTTCAGTGCAAGTCAGATCACCCGAAGCTCCAAAAGATTGATATGGAGCCGGGACACTGCCGGAGACCAGAGGCCTCTGATCTCCGCCTCTCCCAAGTGGCCACCCCATCCCAGGAGGGACGCATCCGTCACCACTGTGTGCTCCGGTTGGGGAAGGGAGAGGGATCTGCCATTGACCCAATCGCGATGCGTGAGCCACCACCGCAATTGTTGTGCAGTGCCCCCGAGATCTGGACATGATCGGACAGGTTGCCCTGATGCTGCCCACTGGAACTTCAGGTCCCACTGCAGAGCCCGCATATGCCACCTGGCATGTTGCACTAGCAGAATGCAGGAGGCCATCAGGCCCAGGAGCCGGAGGGTCATCCTGACTGAAACCCGGGATAGAGGCTGAAAGATCGGAATCATAGCCTGAATATCCCTGACTCGCTGCTCGGGAGGATAAACCCGAAACTGCGTCGAATCCAGAACCGCTCCGATGAAGGGGAGCTTCTGAGAGGGACTCTGAGAACCCCAGCAATTGCAGGAGGTCGGCCGTAGTCTGAAGGTGGGCGACGACTGCCTGGGGCGAGCCCGCCTTCAACAACCAGTCGTCGAGGTAGGGGAAGACTGACACCCCTGACCTGCGCAGATGAGCTGCGACCACCGCCATCACTTTCGTGAACACCCGAGGGGCGCTTGTAAGGCCGAAGGGGAGCACGGCAAACTGAAAATGCTCCCGGCCTACCGTGAACCGCAGGTAACGCCGGTGGGCCGGCAGGACGGGAATGTGAAAATATGTGTCCTGCAAGTCCAACGCTACCATCCAGGCTCCAGGGTCGAGGGCAGCCAAGACCTGAGCCAGAGTCAACATCTTGAACTTCTCCTTCCGGAGGAAGCGATTAACGTTCCTGAGGTCCAAGATGGGGCGCAGGCCCCCTTTCACCATTTTGGGGACCAGAAAGTAGTGGGAATGACAACCATGTCCTACTTCTGGCCCAGGAACGCGCTCGATGGCCCCCTTGGCCAAGAGGGCCGTGACTTCCTGTCGGAGAAGCGCCAAGTGATCCCCCGACATGCGGTGGAACTGAGGTGGCATGGCCGGGGGGGCAGACTCGAAGGGGAGGGAGTAGCCCCTTCGGACGATTTGCAGCACCCACCTGTCCGAAGTGACAGAGCGCCAGTGGGGGAGGTGATGTTGAATCCTGCCGCCCACCGGCGTGGGGTGCACCCCAAAGCTCGGACTAGGAAGGCTTTGAGGCGGATGCTGCGGGAGCGGAGGTGGACTGACCCGCACGCTGGCCCCCTGTGCCGCCACGGCGGTCACCACGCCCGCGCTGAGGTTGGTTCTGCGCAGGCCTCTGGCTGAACTAACGTGTAGGGGCGCCCCTTCCGTGGCCACGAAAGGAACGAAAGGTAGACGTGGCCGGGCGTGTGGTGGAGAGACCCAAGGACTTGGCTGTAGCCCGAGAGTCCTTAAAACGCTTCAGCGCACTGTCTGCCTTATCGCCAAACAGGCGAGTACCATCAAAAGGCATGTCCATGAGGGAACTCTGGACATCCCCCGAAAACCCCGTGGACCGCAGCTAGGCGTGGCGACGCAAGGCCACCGTCGTAGAGATGGCTCTCCCCAAAGAGTCTGCGGTGTCCAACCCACACCGAATGGCGACTTTCGCGGCATCCTTCCCCTCCGCAACAGCTTGGGAAAGTACAGCCTGAATCTCCTCCGGGCACTGGGGCAGAGTTTGCGCCACCGTGTCCCACACAGCGTGAGAGTAGCGGCCCAAGAGGCATGCGGTGTTGACTGACCGCAGCCCCAGGCTGGCAGAGGAAAACAACTTCTTGTCAAACTGCTCCAGCTTTTTCGATTCCTTATCCGGCGGAGCGGTAGGGAATGCACTCTGGTAAGTGGAGGCCTGAATGACCAGGCTCTCCGGTGTCGGATGTTTTACCAAAAAGGCAGGGTCACCCGGTGCCGGGCGGTGACGCCTGGCCACGTTTTTATCCACAGGAACCCCTGTGGCTGGCCTAGACCAGGTGCCCATCAAAACATCCGTGAAGGCCTCATTGAACGGAAACAGAGGTTCCATAGAACTTGCCGCCGGCTGAAGCACTTCAGTTAAGGAGGTGCGCCTTGAGGGTAACAGTAGGCAGGTCAAGGTCAAGCGCCTCAGCTGCTCTACGGAGCACCACAGTGTATGTGGCGCCTTCCTCCATGACAGCGGGAGGAGACACAAACCCAGGCTCAGAGGAGAGGTCAAGGCCACCTGCATCCTCCGAGTCCTCCGCTCCAACGGCGCCGGGAACGGCGCCGGTCGGCACCGATCCGGCTCCATGTCCCAATTAGGAGGTGGGACGACGGAACCCAGTGCAGCGCCGGGAACGGAGCCGCAGGGGGCGCCGGAGCCGCCGGCGGAGGACCCTGCGGTGCCGGGGCCAGAGCCGCCGGCGGAGGACCTTGCGGCGCCGGGGCCGGTGGCAAGCAAGGGCCCTCAATAGGGACCGCGGGGCCCGAAGGCGCGCCGGCGGGAGCCCTAGGCCGCAAAAGGCGGCCCATGGCGGCAAGAAACTCTTGCACCTGGGCCGGAGCCGCCGACGGACCGGGGTAGGCCGCGGGACTCACAGGCTCTAACGGAGCCGTCGGGGAAGGACCCGTGGCCCCCTCGTCTGCGTCCGGAGACCGACGGGGGGAGGTCGGAGAGCATACGCGCTTCTTCGACTGTTACTTGTGACGTCTCTTACCCGATTCCGAGGGTGAAGACTTGGACCCCGAGGAGCGATGATGATGGCTCCGCGGTCGGTCCCTCGAGCGACCCCTGGACCTCGAACGGCGCAGAGACGACTGTCGGGCCTCCAGCAGCTTTCGGGACCGCTCCCGCAAAGCCTTCGGAGCCATGGCCAGACAGTCGGAACATGACCGGGAGTCATGGTCGCGCTCTAGACAGTAGAGACAGACGCCATGGGGGTCGGCCACCGACATCGTACGGCGGCAGGCCCTGCAGGATTTAAACCCAGGCATCCCTACATGGCACCAGGAGTCAAAGACTCAAAAGAAGTAGGACAAAGTCCCAAAAAGAAATTAGTCAAAAAGTGTCTAGGGTACGAGCTCTAACCGGATCTGCGCTTGCTGGCGCGGAAAAAGAAAGAACTGACGTCACCGCGCATGGGTGGCGCCTAAGTAGTCTCCGTGACGTCATCTCGGCGCTTACGACGCCAGCGACGAACGCGGAGTCGCACGACGCCACCTACCGACGCGCAGGGGTACTGCTGACGAAAAACTTTCCGGATCCAGTCTGACGCCTGGGGATATTCTAAGGTAAGGAATCTATCACTAACGTGTCTCTTTCAGATCTTAACTTTCAATGAATGTCAAGTCACTTGGATTCACCCTGGATATAAACTTCATCATCAAAGAACACATTGCCAAAAAACACAAGGACGGCCTGTACCAACTGTCTCTTCTAAAGAAAGTGAAACATTTTCTTCCAGAAGGCGACTTCAGAACTGCTGCCTTCGTACTCTCCCATCCAAATGGTGGTAATGCTCTACTCCATGGCCTCCCAGACTCCCTGATGGCACCCCTTAAGGTCATTCTATATGCAGTAGTACGTCTCACCCAGGGCTTCAGGAAATATCATCACATCACTCCAAGATGGAAGGAAGTCCACTGGCCCCCTATGCTGACCCACACCATCTTCAAAACCTGCTCCATCATATACAAAGCCATCATGATCAGTACCCTCCCTATCTTACAGACCCATCTCTGATGGTTTCTGCCAAACCCACAGCCAGGACACCATCAGACTGCAGTCAAAGAAGTGTGAATAAGAAAAAAAAGGAGACAGCAGGCCTTTTCCATTTATGCACCCAGGATCTGGAACAACACCCCTGTATCCATCAGGTCTGCACCAACGCTGCTCCACTGTAGGAAAGAGATGAAAGAGCTGAAGACTCTCCTCTTTTATGAACACTACATCACATTGCATTGGTGCAAACGGCTAACCAGCTGGTGGATGTTGGCATAGGGTGTAATGGAGTTTTGGGTGTGCCGTTTGCCAGATCTTTCCCAAATTTCTATGACTATTCACAGGACTAGATTACCACTTTTCTTCTCCTCCCCCTCACTGCCTTTCTGATGCATGGTACGTGTAGAACGCAAGGCTAGGTCATAGTGGCATGGTACCACATCAGGTAGTGCCATGCTGGGTGAAGAAAGGAAAAGCTGGTGAAGACAGCGGAAAAACCCACAGACAGGACAATGTTCCTCTCAGTGACCCACAATAGCCAACCAAACCCTCAATCCACCACTCATTTCCATCACACTGTGACCCCATTAAATCACCCATACACCGTCAAACTGTGACAAAGGCCAGGGCTTTCCCCAGTCAGCTTTGTGGGTTAGGCCACTATGTGGATTTCAGTGCCTTCTAAACCTTCACAATTTGGTGATCTTGAGTTCATCAACTGCCTGGGAGCGTAGGGTTGGAAAGTTCTAAATAGTTCGAAGTGATGCAATATGAAACACCTTGTTTAGTGTCATAGTGAGTTTATTAGTGAAGGTATTTTCAAAGATCCTGGGACTTCGGTATCATTGTATACCTTTGGGACATTTCTAACCAGCATCATATTTTGATTTGGAAACGTGAAACCATGACCAATATGTAGCCAATGCTGCAATATTTATTCTGGAAATGTGTGTACGAGGTGTGCCCAGGCCTATTAGTTCAGGATGTTATACTCAAAATAATCCATGCACTGCACTATTCACGGTCCAGCCTAGTCAAGCAAAACATTACACATCATTTTCAAGCATCACCCCAACCTCTTCCTTCCGCTTGCCCCAAGCAAATTCTTCGCTGGGCTGGGAAACAAGTTTGAGATGTCTCTTAACAATTCAAAATATTAAATTACTGCATTAATTGTTTTAGTAAAACTCACATCAGTTTGCCACAGCTGGTTAGAGATATGCACTAAATTTGGACTGTCTATTTTGAGAGGTTCAGCTGTCTGGTTGCGTTGGAAAGCCTGAGTCAACAATGTGTGTGTTTATAGATCTGTACACTGACTTTCTCTAAATACACTGAGAATAATGTGGCAGAGATTGCCAATAAGAGAGCAAAAGAACTCTGCAACAAACAGGAATCCACTTACGGTATGAAATTCTTGTTTATAAAAACAGTCAAAAACATACAAAAAAGGTCCCCCTGTGTCTAAATTGTAAAAAGAAAATATCTCTGACTCCTGTGCTGGACTCTGATGGGAACAAACCGGGTTGCTTGTTCAGAAGGGAAAGTTGGAAGAGGAAATCAAATCATTATCAGCTTTTATTTTATAAGTATAAATATAAGTTTCCGCTGCCCTGCGGAAGGGGCGCACAGCTTACAGGCTGAGATAAGCAATGCTCGCCTGGAGAACACCAGCACTGGGCTATGATGAACTGCTTTCAAAATAACTCTACTCTTTAACGTTGGCACAAAGAAAGACAGTGAATCCTACAAAAATAACACCACTGTTTCCAGTCCTTGGATTGTTAGATGTTATTCTAGTGCATATTGTTGAATTTGCCTACGGTGTGGTAGGATTTCCTCTGTAATGAACATTTGCTGGCGAAGTCCACTGTTCTTAAGCATGCATCCGCTACATTTCCCTCTTGAAAAAGGCATTTAAATTGTGAGAATGCAGCTGTGTCCAAAGTTTGAAAACCACCTTTATAATTGCGCAAAAAGAAAAGTTACTTATCTGGAAAAATATCTACTTTCCTGAAACTATAGTGACTGACCTAAAACCTGCAGGTGTTTTGTATTTTCCTTTCTAAAGTCCATTTTTGGGTGGGAGAATCCCGCAGCAATTGTTACTGTCTGCGTGTAAAGCGTGAACCCTCTCTCCTTTCACATCAGACCCTAGACGCACAAACATGGAAAAACAATAGCATTTTACCACAGAACGGAGACACGGAAGCATGGGCCCTTGGCCGGAAGTTGTATTGGTATTGTACCCATAAATAAGGAAATATTGAAAAGGGGTTCCCTCTGACTTTCTCTGCCTCGCATAGCAATTATAACACCTGTGGCTTAATTCAAAAATAATGTAAATATAATTACATGGCAGTACCAGAGCAGCAGTCTGTGGGTGGGTGGACTGCCTCAGAGAAATGGCTTGTGTGGTTTTGCTGGAATTGTTTTTCACTTGCATTTGACTGTATTACAAAAATAAAACTGTTACATATTCGTTTTTCAAATGTGTTTTTCACTGTATTTAACTTTGTTCGTTTTTATTGTAATTTCTACGTACAATACTGTTTTTCATATGCGTTCGTATGCATGATGTTATTACATATTTTTTCTCTTTTTAAACAAAAGAAATGTTTAACATAAAAAAAATACCCTGGAAAAAAACAAAGAATTGAAGCCCCGCTGTTCGTTTAAAGGGGCAGGGAGGTGTATGATGCTAAGGAAGGGATGTCATCCCAGTAATGTGAGGGCACATCACTGCCAGCCTTGTTCGTGGTGCACTAAAGCACTCTGAAGCAGAATAAAGCTCCACTTTTGTGCTATAAACACTTTTTAAAAAATTACAGGAATAACCAAATAAATTACTATGCGGATGTGGCACATCTTTAAAGCGTTAGGCGGCATTCCGTATACAAAAATAAAAATTTCTGATGCACAACAATTAATAAATGAGGGTCTTCATCGTATCTGATATTAAACCTTAAAATCTGTACAGCTATGAAAAATACTTCCCTTAAATAAAAATAAGTGCATATTTAAAATAAAGTTGGTTCCCATGAGAAATGCTCAATACCAATAAACAATTTTTTGAGGCAATATGGATATGATGTATTTCCGGGGTACCTGGTAATTACATGCATGCACTTTAGTTGGAAATGGTCTGTTTGAGTCTCTGATTTTATTGGGAGATTCTGGTTTTGTTAGATTTCAGTGTAAACATTATTCAGAATACTTAGCACATTGTTTTATGATTCCAGCAGCGGAAGCATAGGAACACACAGAGGCTTTCCCTGTGCTTATTTATTGGAGCACTGCATACGTCACACCGATCTTACACGATTTTATAATATGCAAACCCTACTTCACAGTGTTCTAGACACAAAGTGCCTCGGAAGATCAAGGATAATAGACAGGGATTTATTTGAATAGCGTGGAGGAAATGTATAAGGGAAGTCAAATGAGAAAGAAAAAGAAAGATGGACTACAGAAACGGCAGAAAGTAAGCAGAAGATAAAGAAAGAAGGAATGAATGAATGAAAGCCGGGGAACAAAGGCACTCAAAGGAACTATTTTTCTGTGTGGATGATTACATCGTGTTTGGGAAAAATGCAGCCACTCACTGCTTTGACCCTGTGCCCCATGCAGTACGCTGGGCTGGGTGAAACAAAAATGTGACTTACACAGTAGCAGACCGATAGATTAACAGGGTTGCCTGAAAGCCCTATAACGCAGTATATTATATAGGTATTTTTGCTAAAATCAAAACTTATTTGCTAACGCCAGAACTAAAAATTAGGAGGTCTTTATCAAATTTGCTGACTTACAATAATGCTAGTATCAAGACACCTATCAAAAAATGGTCACTGCAACAGGAACATACAGAATATGGCCATGGCAAAAATACTTTCCTTCGCAGTGCATAGCCTTCCGCATAGTTTTTTTACGGACAGACACTGGCCTATTCCCCATCTTCTTTGTAGTTATCTTGAAGAAAGTAAAGGGCAATGTTTTACTTTGTCCTCCTCCGGATGTGAAAGATCTACAGATTGTACTTCCTTTACTTGTGATGTCACTTCCTATTTTAGGGGTCATAGACAGTTCATAATGTGCGGATATATATATATATGAAAAGTATTAGTTGTAGGGAGCAGCACTCTACTTCCTTCACTCTTGCTTCCACTCAGTGTGCATGCAGAACAGTTCACCGTGATTGACCTTACCTTCACAAGTGCATCCTTGCCGTATCAAACCAACCATAAGAGACGTGCACTGATTACATTTCGTTGGTGTATTAAATGATTTCACTGTAAACTGGTGTGCTTTGGGCTGCAAAACAAAAAAGACATCTTTCTTGTAGTGCACATTTTCTCCACTACTGCTTTTCACCTTCAGCCTACAATCTACAAACTGCACAATTACACAGGTTAACTTAAATATAAAATACACTGACACATAGGCAACATTAAGTAATAAAAAGGCCACAATTTGATTATTTTCTTGGATCCCTTGAACAAGGATCACTGAAGAGACTCAAATGTAGGGAAGGTAGAGGTTGAATCTGTGAGTAGTTAGTAGCTGGATATACAGGGTAAAGAGAAAGAAGCAAAGTAACTCTGAATAAGATATCACCCAGCTAGTTGCATTTAATTGTGTGCAGAAGAACCATGGGCTATTTATTGGGTCAGACATTTTTTTCAACCAAGGTTACAGTGGCTTGTGAAAGACTGGTCTCTTTGTGAAGTGGTACAAACGGGCTAGGAAGTGATAATATTAACTCAAAGGTTTAAAGTAATAGCCAAGTGAGGAAGGAGAAATTCAGCTCATGAGTAGTCACAAACACTTGTGTCAGGGTAAAAAAAAAAAAAGGATATGGCTATGCTCCATAAGTCTCACTGGCCATTAAAGAATGAGCTGGCACCAAACAAGTCACTAAGCTTTAAGGGAGCTCATTTTGAAATTTAAGTGGGTGATGTCTCAATTATGATAAACACAAGACTTGGGGGCGGGTTACTTGACTTTCATGCGAATCTTGCAGTATTATGAAAATAGGGAGAGCTTTTGGTCCAAGCCACTAGACGGTAGAATAACACGCAGCATGTGAATCTACTTTGCAAAAACATTCTAGAGTATAGCTGCGCCCTATCAACCTTCTACTGTACTCTTTACTCATAGAAAATGTTCTCAGCAGCGTCGCTAATCCAGTCTCCAAAAACCATTGCACATTTCAGATGACACCAAGATTGCTGGAGCTTAGTACAAAAGACGTCCTTGTACAATTGGCTCCCCTTGTTTTCAAATCAACCGCTAGCTTAACCCACTGTTGGCATAGCTCATAACATCACCCTCTAAACTCCATACTGCTCCCCCACTTCCAAACTCAACACAGACTCACTACCCCAAAAGTTCTGGAACTACATTCAGGTCCTTTGGCATCTTAGACTCCACACATCAAAAATGAAAAATCCACCTTCTTCTGCGGTGCACTAAACAATGCTAAAAATCGCCCCAAAGAACTCTTCAATATCATTAGACAGCAAACATCCAAACCACCACCTTCTGCAATTCCGGCCTCCAAAGACCTATGTGACAAATTTGCCACTTTCTTTAATGAAAAAATATCAAAGATTGAGCTCTCACTAGAGGATCGCCTCCGCCCACCCAATGAAAGTCCGCCCCCCTATAAAGAAGGCAATAACCCACCCAGGCAATCCGCAAACAACTGGAAAACATTCAAACCCATCACCGAAACTGAAATTATGGAATTGACTACCGGATCCAAGCCCTCACCACACGTTGAAGACCCCCTCCCTGCCCAACTGGCCAAAAAACTCAAACTCTCCCTAGCCCCACTCTGGTCGAAGATTATAAACAGCTCCTTGAAAACAGGAATCATGCCTGACTGCCTCAAAATCGGCCAAGTAACACCATTACTGAAAAAAGCAGGCGCTGACCCAAACGATCTCAACAACTTCAGGCCTGTCTCCAATCTCCCATTCTTAGCCAAACTGCTAGAAAAATGTGTTCTCCATCAACTCACCCATCACATGGACAACAACGATCTTCTCGACCCTCACCAATCGGGCTTTAGAAAAGGATGCAGCACAAAGACAGCTATCCTGAATGTCATTGATGACGTCCACAAATCACTTGACAAGGACCGCTGCTGCCTACTCATACTCCTGGACCTTTCGGCGGCCTTCGACACGGTTGACCACAAACTACTCATCAATGTACTCCGGGAAAGGGTAGGAGCAGAAGGGGTGGTCCTAGAATGGTTCACCTCCTTCCTGCAAAACCGCTCTCAAAGAATAAAAATCAGAAACTTCACGTCTGACCTACACCCCATAAACAGAGGTGTTCCCCAAGGATCAGTTCTCTCACCCGCACTGTTTAACATTTACATGGAGCCACTCACCACCATTCTCAAAAAAGCCAACATACCCTTCCACCTTTATGCTGACGACACCCAGATCTACCTAGAAACCTCCACCATAGCGGACATGCAAAGACTTAATGACACCCTAATAGAAGTCCAAAAATGGCTTTCCCAAAACCATCTGAAACTCAACCAGGACAAAACGGAAATCCTCCTCATAGCCAACAAAGAGCAGACCCCCCCCGAATCAAAGAATGGCTAAAGTCTATTGATGCTCTCAACTGCACTCTCATCCCGGCAGACTCCGTGAAATCACTGGGAATCACTCTGGACCCTAATCTGGACATGGTCAAACACATCAAGAACACCGCAAGATGTGCTTTCTTCAACTTAAAACTACTCAACAAAATCAAACCCTCCATCCCTCCAGAAGACCTTAAGCAAGTCACGCAATCCCTTGTCCTATCCAGATTAGACTACGGGAACGCCACCCTCACAGGCACGGCAAAATCACACCTTGCTCCCCTCAGAACAACCCTAAATGCAGCAGCCAGAATGGTGACCGGAGTAAAGAAATTCGAACACATCTCCCCCGCTCTCAGAGAGCTAAATTGGCTCCCAATAGAAATGCGTGCTAACTTCAGAACTGCCTGTCTCACCCACAAAGCTCTGCACACTGGCAAACCCACCTATCTAGCCGCCAAACTCAACAGAGCGGGGCAGACAAGAAATCTCAGGAGCACCAACACTCTACTACTCATCCCTCCGAAAACCCGCAATCAAAAAACCTTATCGTGCTCATTCTCTGGAAATGCACCCAAAATTTGGAATGCCATCCCAGTACATATCAGGACTAATCCTTCCTTCAAAAAATTCAAAAGCCAGCTCCAAGTGCTCTTCCTCAATCGAGCTAGCACGAAGTGGCAGCGGACCCACAAAACGGAATCGTGCCCACCGGAGTATCCAGTCACCATGACAAGAACAACTTCTTACAGCATCTTCCGCTTGACCCGCTCCTTTGCCCCCCACCCCCTTTTTTTGAACAACGACCCATCACGATACACTATGTGTACTACTACTACTCTTTGCCTTCGACTGCTACATGACATATGCTGATCAATGACCCATCTTTAATCACTGTATTTACTATTACCACTCTTTGTATACTCGACTGTCACTTGACAAATGTTGTAAAGCGCTCCGATACCTTCGGGTCTGGCCAGCGCTATACAAAACTCCTAAATAAATAAAAAATAAAAAACACACTAGAACATTCTCCATCTTCTCTTGAGGGCAGCACCTCAGTGCCCACTTTTAAAGTAGCCTACAAACACTACTCCTACTCTGTACACTGACATTGGTGGCAACATGACCTATGCCACACTGATATATCAAAAGTTCACTTAACTAATACGTGTTGATTGCTCTGCTTGGCATTGTTCTGCTTACCTCTCACTTTTTACCTGCAATCATAGAATATGTCAAAAACATAATTGTAAGCGATTTCATATCAATCTCAATGCCCTGGACTCCTACATCACAATAAAGTGTCGTTATCAATTCCAACTCTGCTAGGATATCATGGAAAGATGATTTTGAAAAGACAATTCCTGTAGCCTCTGAATTAGAGAAGCGAGCACTGATAGATCTGTATTAATGGGAGTGAGAATTAGTGACACATATCCTATGGCTTAGAGGGCTTGGTGGAAGAGTGTAGATGGCATTTGAAAAAAAAAAAGTATCGATTAGGAGTCCGCACAAACGTCATTTTCCAAAGTAGTCCAGAACCGGTGCCTGAACCTTGAGCACTAGGGGTACCTAAACCATCCAGCCTCTGTTTCAAACATAAGAGCAAATACATTCTCTTGAATTGTTCATCAGCTACATTAGTTTTACATGCTGAAAATTTGGCACCTCGAATTTAGCACATGGAGTCCAGCAACAAGACAAATGTGGGTTGGAATTTATTCCCCCTACTCACTAATATCAAGTGGTCCAAAATAGTCAATGTAAGGGTTTCTTTAGACAATAAGCGATCTATTGCGTTGGCCTATAACTCAAAGAAATTATTTGGCGTTTTATTTATGTATTTATTTATTAATTTAACATATTTATAAGGTCACCCTACAACTAACAATAGTTAGCACAAAATTGGAAATACAGAGAAAGTCAAAGGAAAGAGAGGATATAACTAGTTTTGGTGTAATTGAAATGAGTGAACTTTTAGATCCTGTCTTAACATGAGCGAACTTTTGGTACCAGAGTACGCTGGAAGAATGTTTCACAAAAGAGCTTGGCTCCAGAAATGAGTAATTTAGGCAGAAATGGAGCTAGTGCATTGACAACTGAGGAAATTATATTATTTTGGCCTGTAAGCAGACCATTAGCATGTTCGTTTTGATAAAATGACTTAATTTTGTAGTAATTATGTCTTCAAGAGCAATGGGGTTATGTTTTTCTGATAAGGCACACACATGGACATCTCATGTAGTTTTCATTCGATGACTGGCCATGATATACTGTCGAGGCATGCACACACTGAAACCTGATACCTGTGCGAAGACTATCTGTCCTGGCACCTATGTAGTGGCTTAGCGGCTACATCGATTCTAGATCTACATTTAGAGACTTCGGTTTTCTTCATCAGTTTTAAATCACACCAATGCCCTTTGAGATAAAGGTTCTTTTAGGGTCAATCTTGAAGTCTAAACGTGCGTTCTCTTCCTCTTCAAGGCTTAAAATGCTAGAAGACTGTAAAACATCAAGCGCAAGGCCACACCCACAGAGGGGAAAAACATTGCTACAGCATATTTCTCCACTTCCTTAATCTTTCACAGGGTCCATGAGAATGATTCTTATCCATACGTACTCAAGAAATACAAATGAAAAAAGACTTTCACACAAGTATTAACTTGGGAAAGATGCATGAAGTAAATTGAAATTGACTGTACCAAGAATAACAGTGGGAAATGTCAAGAAGCAGAATGCATTAGTGCATATGCACCATTTTACACAATGCATGCATCGCCTTTGCAAGGACATTGCCGTTCGAGGCAATGTGTCATGTTGCTATACCACTACGCAAGTATGGAGTTAAGGGACCACATTTTCTGCTTATGGGGGCAATCTGCTAGGCACTGCTGGCGGCAAATCAGGTGATTGCCTTCTTTTACCTTGCCTACGAACACATTCTGAAGGCACGGGGCCAAAATACATTCTAGCTCATTGATATTTCTCAATTAGAATACTATATTTCATCATCCATTAACTATTTCATATGTTTTTAAAAGCACGAACAACATACTCAGGCGTTGATAGGGTGCTTTATCATAGAATGTTTCAATGGTATAGGATGTCATGAAGAACGGAAGGTACAAATACGGAACAAACTTTACAGAGAGTGATCAATAGACTGCTGTACCATTTGAAGTAAAATATGATATATATTAAAGCATTCTCTAAACTGAAAACTACTAATTCTGCATGTACGAACTACCAGTTTGCACAACCTAAGTGCTAGTAATTCCCCATCATCTCTTTGTGCTTAGGTTCATATGGACATGCAACTCTGACGCGGGCACACGTTTTACAAATGCCACATTTATGTAAATTCCACTGGGATATGATCTGTGCTCAACCAAGAACTGCTTACGCATAGAGCTTTCCTTTGAGCTTTGTGCGTAGGTGTAACACCTTGACAAAAGGGAATGATACCAATTTATTAAAACACTAAGATTTGTGATTAGGTTTGAACACACTGAAGAAAGTAAATGATACCAATTTAGTAAAATAAAACACTTTAACAACTGGAAATTACCTTTGGCGTGGAGGCACCTGAACTGATGTACGAAACTCTCATTGTTGGCGTCTGAATGGATCGGGGAGGGCGGTCCGTGATCTGCAACATTTGAAGAGAAGAGCAAGTTATTGAATATCATTTTATGGTGATGGGATATTTGAAGCAATCTATTCAATAAGAGAGAAAATCGAAGACGTTTCTTTGCCCAATGTGACTTCCAAGCCATGAACCTAAGAGTAAGGTTAACCTAACGGTGAGAGCAAGAAGGCTCAGCTGCCCTCCTACTTCCTATGATCTGCAGGTTACAAGTGTGGCAGGAATCCTATGTACTAACAAATTATTATTATTCAGGTTGTCACAAGCTGATTAGAACGCAACTGTATGCTTCTTATACAACGTTTTCACATGTGTGTCAAGTTTACAAAATAGTCATTTGGTAGGAATAAAAAAGAGACGTCCTTCAAGTACTGAGCATACTAACTTTTCTGTATGCTAATGTATGCTCTTGTGCATCATTTTAAAATGGACATTCTTTTTTTGCAGCAAACAAAGTGAAATTAACTTTAGTTCACAACAAAGATGACTGAATTAGTACAAGTACAATAAAATACACATTCGTTAGATTCGCTAAGCGGAATGTTTCAGTATCAATACATTGAGTGTTAGAGTATAAACAACAATCACCTTTGTCTAAACAAATATTAAGAATGTGGCTAAAAACAATTTCTCATCTTCCAGCACATTTTAAGGCGCTAACTTGCAAGTTGTGAAATGTAACCAATTTCTCCACCTTGCATATTAGGAGATAACAACAACGTTTACTAATTCCACCGATGTACTCATTGAAGCATGGACATGCGTTCTTCAGAGACAGTGCTTCAGAGTCTCCATGGCAGACAGCTCTGTTGATTGAAGAATTCACAGACATTACAGGACAGAGAGAAACGTCTACTTATTAACTCAGCATGCCAAGGATTCAGACCCCTGTATTTTTTAAGTGTGTCAACAGGGAAATGCTAAAAAGGTCACTGGTATCTGAAAAAGTTCCACAGCAGACCAGTTCCCTGGGCACTGGTAAAATGCCCGGAAAAAATGATCCAACACATTGGGGCCAATTCAGAAAGGGAATCATAGCTCTGGACTCGTACAAGGACTATTCCCTCATAATGGCAGATGTATAAATTCCCCTTATTCACAAAACCCAGCAAACGTATGCCTGGGAAGCTGTAGCAGTGACAGATTTAAAGAGGTTGAGAGAGGCATCAAGGGAGACTTGAGCTTTGTACTTAATGTTTTGGGGCGAGGCACAGACTCCGAGATTCTCCTGGACAGACTCCAGTAGGTGAAGCATTCTCCAGCATCTTGTTAATTACTGGTGCAGAATGGGACTGCAGCCACAGCTCTGTAACCATCTTGGTCACTTCTGAAGTAAGGAGACAATGGACCACTGAGCATTGTTACGAGATAAGAGGAGAGTCAGAACCCTCATGGCTGTGGAAGCTCAGCTGCCAGTGTTTGAAGTGAAGAGATTCCCTTTCCAACTGAGCCATCAAGACCCAACTGAATAAAAAATGTAGATACCCCTCTCTCTTTAATCGATGAGTTTAACTGCTTAGCCTCCGACTATAGCCTAGCACCCTAATTCTAATCTTGGGATGAATCTCGGTGTACGGCTCCAGGCTGTTGATGTACTTTGACTGAGTGTGTCCTGTGATCCTGCTCCAGGCAGGGGAGCCTCTTCCTGGATTCCTGTCCCCATGCACCTGAGGGTGACAACAAGTAGCTACCTTACTTCTGCTAGCATGCACTTCTCAAACTCCTGCTGTGGTAGGTACTGGAAAGTCACTGCCTAGTTCTTCAAGTAGGTCAGCATGTCTTACGGAGGGCACTATGCAAGTGGTGCTGGGAAATCATCGATATTAACAATGACTATAAATGTTACCCTTTCTTATTTTTATTTAATTCTAAACATATTCAAATATTATCTCTACATTTACTGATCTGGGAAGGATCAGTAAATAAAAAAATATGAAAATGAAGTACCGCAAAAGTGCTTTTATTTATAAAGCAGAAGGGCTGACAGCAATTTGCAGTCCGACTCACCAAAAAATCTAAAATTAACAAAAAAAGAAAGCCATCGGGGTGGCAGGGCAAGGGGAGAGAAGAGCGGGTCGGAGTAGTGAGTTGGGGGGCGTGGACTGGAAAAGAAGTACATGAGGGAGTGAGCAACCGGTGGGCGGGGGTGAAGCACACAAAGTAGAGAACAGCAAGGGTCAAAGGGAGAAGCACATGAACAAGAGCAACATAGAGCACAGGGCATAGAAGGACATGGATTAGAAAGAGCAACATGGACCACTGGGGGAAAGAAGCACACAAAGGAGATGGCTGGAAAACATATGCACTCTCAAGGAGTGCTTAAGCAAAAGGGAAAAAATTAGTTCCATAAAAGTGAGCAGAGGTAAGACACAAGGAGGCAAGCTACAGGGGAGGGAGAAACCTAGATAGACAAAGCAAGTCACTGAATAAGAAGCAAACTAATGAGGGTGACAATAAAGCCACCTAATGGTAAATAATGGGTGCGCTTTAACTCCACTGCAAGTTCTTGGAGAGCTGACAATAGGTCTTTTGCAATATGAGAGCTTCCACTGTCTGGTATGCGCAAACTAAAAATGACACTAATTTTATACCCTTCAGGAAGGCTTGTTAGCACTATCACAGCTCAGACTGAGGTACAAACAGTTACTGTTTAGTTTTGTGTCATTTGTCAGTGGTTAACATTTATAAAACCACTACAAGGTTGCCTTGTCATGATACTAGGCAAATAAGTTGGCCTGCAAAGTAGAGTGCTGCACATAGTTTTAAATACAGTCTATAACTGGCAAATCTCTATGAAAAGGTTTATAGTCATGGTAGTGATCACTTTCAGTCTTTGGAGCCATGTGAAAATACACAGGCTAGTAAAACTGCCATGAAGAGGCTCGTACCTTTAGTGGCCTGGGCATGAAGGGCCACTGTAATGGCTTGGGCCCATCAAGAACAAGCTTCATCTTCTATACACTGTAAGGGTCCATATACCTACAGAATAAAGCACCCCTGATGGTCCATTTGTTCTTGAGCTGGTAACGGAAGTTGTTCAGATGAAGTCTACAGTACTTACTAACTTATCTTGCAAATCAGAAAAGCATTTTCGACTTGCAAAATGGGATTTTCGACCCATTTCGAATCACAATTGGGAGGGGCATGAAAGGGGCTTCCCTGACTAACTGCGAGTTGTAATGATATTTATCAAGGCTTTGCAACTGTGGTTGCAAAGCATTGATCCATTGCCAACACCTCAAAGTAGATGGCAACTGTTTCACACAGGGGAAAGTGTCACCTTTCGACACCTTCACATTGGTGAATCATGTTGGGCGAACTCGGTGGGGGAAACTTTGGGGGAAGAGACATTAGGAAATAGTCCATCTCCTCTTGATGTATTCCCAAATAGAATTTTTTAAGGAAAGTGGGCTGCTTTAAAGAAAAAAAAAAGTCTCCTAGGAATGCAAACGCAGTAATGATGGTCTGCTGTTCTTTTCAGCCCACTATCCTTCTGTTTATAGTAAGGGTCTCAAATAGCAGTCTGCCTAATTAATATTCACTAGGCAGGTTGTTCTGCAACCCCTGCAAATGGAAATTTTGGGATATGACATATTAGGACATAGGTCGCAAGACAAGTTCAGAGAATTCGCAAATAGTCAGTGCACGATTTGCAACCATTTCTGCAGCCTGCCTCTTAGTACACTGGGCCCCAGGTGTGATTTTTACTTTTAGAATGTGGAGAGTTGCTTCAGCATGTCAGACTGTACATTGAATATATATTTGTTTTACAATAGCTCCATTAGGTATCGGATTTCCTCTTTTGCGCAGAGAAGCTAAATAGACTCGACAGGCAGCTCTCACATGAGATCATGCATGTTCTGATATCAGCTAACCTTTCATGTACCCCATCTTGCCTTTCCAGCCCACAAACTATGAAACACATAATTCTCTTTTCAATATGTTTTTCAACCTAAGTTCCCAATTCAACCACTACCTGCCCACAAAACCTAAAATCTGTTGTCATCCTTCTTGTACTAAAAAAATAAAAATACTGCTGACCCTTCTCTCTCTGCCATCCAGTTTCCCATCTAACTTTCTTCCCTAAGGTATCTGAGCTCATAGTTTTCAACAGCCTTACTACCTTTCTATGCTACCACTTATTCTTTAATCTCTTTCTGTCAGGCTTCCAGGACTTCCATTCAACTAAAATCACATCCCTGCATCCTGTTACCGCATTCCTCTGCTCCACACAATCACCTATCTTCTATCCTCCCTCTTCATGAACTATCTATAGCATCTGACATTGTAGATTACACTACACTACATTCCTCCCTCCACATCATTAGTTTGAAGGCCTTGGATCTACAATAATTCTTTTCTTATATGTGAGAAAGTGCCCTCCTTTTTGCATGGTCACCCGCACTTTTTGCCAAACTGTTGATGTACTTTGACTCTAAGTGTGCCCTGTGTTCCTGCTCCAGGCAGATGCCCCCTGAAAAACGACCTAACTCTAGTGTCCTGGCTGAGTGGCTGCTTGCCAGCTGCCACCACCAGACATGTTTCTGGACTCCTGGGTCGAGAGCCTGCTGCTCTCGGCGGTCTGAAACAATGCACATCCTGGGACGAGGTGCCAAGCCTCCTCCCACAGGATGGGCAAGTCCACGAAGGGGAAGCTTCAAAGGCTTGCCGCCTTTGTGAGCTACCCCTGCCCTTTTCTGCTTCCAGTAACTGGCTCCCACCAGTTCTGACTCCCACTTTGGGCGGGAGAATCGGCGGGAAAACCAAGTGAGGAAGGGAGGTGTGCCCATCTTTGCCAACCCCACCCCTCAGGTGGGGGAGCCGAGGTGAAGCACAACTCTCAGTCCCCGCCATCTTGCAGATGGGGGGACCCAGCCAACCAGAGAGAGGCATATGCCCCCCTCCTACTGGAGGGTGGCCAAAACCGCGAGTCTGCACCACTCTGCACCCGACGCCCAGGGCCTGAGTTCGAGCGGGCCCAACACCACGAGGAGGTCTCTCCGGCGATCCTGACCTGAGATCTGGTGATCTCTGACCTGCCTCGAATCTCCAAACGACGCCTGCAGTCTCATTCTGGAGGATCCCCCCCGACTGCGACCGGAGCTGGTAAGAAAACCCGACGCCTAAAGACACCTCTGCACCCGACATCCCACGGCCTTGGGTGGCCCAACCGACGGTGTTCCAGCATCCCCAGGCATCATAACTTACCTCTCCAACTGGTGGTCACCTCCAGAAGATATTCGTCCCCGAGCCTGCAGTCTTTGTTGCAACCGAAGAATCCCCATTGAAATCAACAGGGCACCCGACGCCAAAACAAAACCCTGCACCCAGCCGCCCCTGCGCCGCAGCGGGTGTACTTTGGGTGCTAACTCTGACCCCCCTTTGCCCTGAGCCTAAAACCAGGAGCTTTGCTTCCACAACCTTGTGGCCTGCTCGTGAGCAGCCACCAACTGGAGGCTCCCTACCCCCCATTGGATAACATTGGGCCTCAGCACTCTGCACCCGGCCGCCCTAGTGCCGCTGAGGGTGTTTCAAGAGTGCATCCTTGAACCTGGGGGAACCCTGGTTCTAACCCCAGAATGTAAATGGAGAACCCCAGAATACCAACTCCCACAAATAACTACTTACCTGTAAACCGATAACTCAATTTCCGTCCATAGGACTGCATTGACTGCTTTTCTTGAAAATTATTCTAAGTGTGGAGTTGGTTTTGTATGAGAACTTGAAAAACTGCAAATATCTAAAAACTGCTTACTTACCTTTTCTCTAGGAAATGTCCCAGTGTGATATCTAGGCATATCGCACTGAGTAGAAAAAGTAATCTGAAAAGTAATCAAAAGTAATCTAACAGTAATTTCCACTGTATCCAAAAGTATTTACATACCTATAACAAAGTCATTTTCATTCAACTTGCCTTGAAAAGTATCACTTACACTTACCTGTGCCAGGCTTGCTTGGTTCTAGAAAATAAATAAAACTAGATAATATTTTTTTTATATAAACAAATTGGTCGGAGTTCAGTCTTTGAGTGTATGACATCATTTGCTGCCGGAGTGTGTACAACAAATGCTTAACACTAACCTCTGATAAAGCCTTACTGCTCGCCCACACTACAACAAATAGAGAGTAAGGTGCTAACTACTTTTACCTCTGCCTAACCTTTGGGGTTCCACTGGACTCTGTGCACACTATACCTCATTTTGGTCTAGTATATACAGAGCCAGCTTCCTACACTATGTATCAGATTGCTCGTCCTAAGTGGAACTGGACCCCAAGAGACCATCACAGACCCCCTCTACCAGTTGAGGTAGCTGAAGAATCAGTCCTATACCAACTCCTTTTCTCTCTATATGCCACCTCCTTTGGGGATATCATTTTCTCCTAAAGTTTCTTCTATCACCATTACGCCAATGAAAACAATTGACAGTCTCCTCCTACCTCCACCACATGCATCTCTGACTGCCTCACTGATATTGGACATTAATCAGCCCATAAGATTCTAATGCAAAAATCTTCCAAACCGGAGTACTTCTACTTTCCCTCCTCATCTGCCAAGTTAAATCCACTTTCCTCCAGACAATTAGACTTTCTCTTCCCCAGTGAGTGAGAGAAGGTAACTGGACCTTAGCAGGACATATTTGCATATTTTTAAGCAAAAGCCCTACCTCTAATGGCTCAATGTCACTTGTGGTGGACGGTGACCTGGATCTTGAATGCATACGTGACTTGATCTCCTCGTCCCGTGAAGGCGTATTGGACATAGTAAAGTTGTCAACGGAATCAATCTGTGAAAACATACAACACTGGTCAAACACAGCTCAGTTTTTAAAGCCAAAGATAACGCAGGCCTCGTTTATCATGTGTCATTTCGAATTGTAATATGCTACATAGGACAAATACAGCAAGAAATGGAAAGAAATCTATTATTTGTAGCGATACACATGAAATACAGACCGGGGTTGATTTATCCACTCCGCAATCCATCTTTAATTCTGGAGTAGGGGGGCATGATCTGGATTTTAAGCCTGCCAGACTTGCTATGACCAGTAACCAGGAAGCTCCAGTGATAAGGAGCCATAGAGTTGGCTCGATTAGAATTGTTTCCTGGAATATCGCAGGCATCCGCACGAAACTAGAGGATGAGGTATGGTTAGAGTATGTCAAGGCCTTCGATATTATTTGTGTTCAGGAAACATGGTACAGGGAGAACATTGAGCTAGATGGTTACTACTCTTTCAATGTCCATGCAATAGCCTCACCAGTAGGGAGGGTAAAAGGAGGGTTGGCTACCCTGATCACCGTCAAATATGGGTCCATTAAGGCGGAGACTATTTCTGATTCCCCTTGGTATCAACTCATTCTGATTTCAAATTTATTTCAGACCAAGACGTTACTGATAAATTGGTATTATAACATATTTGATCAGAACAGTTGTGACATCATCGATACCCTTAAGGATGAAATTGATAAGATCGCGGGGAAGTGGCAACCTCTGTGTATTTATTGGGTGGGGGACTTTAATTGTTCTTTATGCCAGCACAGTTCACAACGGGTGTGTGGGTTATTGGACACGGAGGGGCAATCATTGACGCATTTTATACACACCCCGCAGGGTGACGCCTTAAACGCTATTATTATTGTAAACAATTTGCTTTTGGTTGACAACCTGGTTAGCAGCCCCCAAATACGGTATTCTACCTATTTGGGCAGAGGAAGGGAAAGTGTCATTGATTTTATTTGGATATCCAGGAAATACTCTCTCTGGGTTAATAGCTTTGAGATAGAGCCCAATAACGCTAGCGACCATAACCCCCTTATCGCCTCCGTACATCTAATAGCCCAGGAGGAGAAAGGGGATGGCCGCCCTCTCCAGTATACCTCAAATCAAGGGGTGAGATTGAAATGGAACAGAATAAACCCATCCCAATTCGAGGAGAATATAGTTAAAACTAATTTAAGTTCCATTCTTGAATGCCTGGACCAAGATTCTTCCCCAGATACGGTATAAAAAGGGCTTCCAGCTAATTTGTAGGGATGTATCCACAAATCTGGTAAAGACAATAGGAAGAGGGGAAGCCCAGGAAACAAAATGGTTTAATGCCGAATGCTCAAGGGCACTAAAGGACCTCAAGAAGGCGTTGCATGTAATTCCCCGAGATAAAACCTTAATTAAAAACGCGAGGCAGGCTTATAAAAACACAGTCAATAAGAGGAAAGAAGAACTAAGAAGGTTAGCCTGGGAGGACTTAGAGAGAGCAAGCGCACTTAAAGACTCCAGAAGTTTCTGGGAGGTAATAAACTGCCCTCTTTTCTCGAAGGAAGCAAAGGGTATGGCCTCAATGATACTGGGGAAAGTTTGGGAATCCCATTTTTGCAGTATATTTAACCCAAATGGAATTACACCCCAGGAGTCTTCCTTAGACGTTCCAATAGATCTAATAACCGCACATCAATTGAGCTCCTCCCTCGCAGTGAGCGAGATTGAGGATGCGCTTGCGAAGGGGATATGCTTGAAAGCCCCAGGCCCAGATGGGGTACCTTTAGACTTGTTTAAGGGCAACCCTCAATTCTGGGCACTCCTCCTGACTAATGTTTTTAGAGCAGTAATAATAGGCCCCATCCCATTGTCTTGGAAAGAGGCAATAGTGGTACCCGTGTATAAAAAGGGAAACAGGGATGACCCGGCCTGTTATAGGCCCATATCTCTAATCGGTCATTTTAGCGCGCCTCGAGACTTGGGCAGAAGCCTCTGGGTTCACGTCCCAAACACAATATGGCTTCAGAAGGGGCATGAGGACGAATGAACAGTGCCTCAACCTGTCATTGATCATGGGCAAGTACATGAGGGCGAGGAAGGGATCAATCCACCTCGCCTTCATGGACTTGTCCAGTGCCTTTGACGCGGTTAATAGAGAAAAATTATGGGACCAGATGGGGAAAATGGGATTTGAGGAACCCCTAATTACCCTCCTGCGCAGGCTGCATGCATCCACTACTGTTGCCATACGATTTGGTCCTGGGGGAGAGAAGACCGGGTCTATTGCCTCTACGGAGGGAGTTCGACAGGGGTGTATACTGGCCCCTTTTCTTTTCCTTCTGTATACAAATGGCCTAGAGTCAGCCCTAATAGAACAGGCATTAGATTTCCCGAGAATCAGAGGCAACCCGGTTCCGTTGTTGGCGTATGCGGATGACACGGATTTAATGGCCTTAACTGCTAATAGTCTACAGAAATCTTTGAATATTTTTACCGATTTTATGTTATCATCAGATTTAAAAGTAAATTTTAGTAAATCTTATATCATGGTGTGTGGCCCGAAGCAAACTAAAACGAGAACATTTATTCTTAAGGGCAAGACCATCGATAAGGTGTCCAATGTTACTTACTTGGGGAATGTTTTTAATAACAAATTGAACTGGGACCACCTTGTAACAGCTAGGGTACAGCATACTAGCCTCGTAGTAGAGGGCCTATTCCGCTTTGCTTGTAAGCTGGGCCACAAGCCGGTAGCGGAATTAATCACATTATACAAATCAAAATGTCTGTCTGTCGCAACCTATGGAGCTGGAGTGTGGGGTCACCATAAAAGTAGCCAATTACAAATCTTAGAAAATAAGTTCATAAAAAGATTGCTGATGATCCCAAAAAGTGCCCCGACAGCCTTCTGCCACTCTGAGGTAGGGCTGGATTTTATAGAGGACCGAATTAACATTGCCCCATTAGTCCTCTGGGCCAAAATCTGGCTGTCTGATGACCTAAAGTTTTCAAGGAAAATTATCGAGGATTGTATGACCCTCGATAACGCCCTGACTATTCCATGGCTTCGATTTGTTAAAGAAAAATTTCATGAAATTGGTCTGGGGCACTACTATGATAATCCAGCCAGTATCCACAAAAACATGAAATTAATCATAAAAGAGGCATATTTTGCAGTCTTGACCAATCGTCATCGGCAACGAGGATTGCAATATCATTCTGATCGGTCCCCTTTACGACAAGAATTTTACCTATCTTTTACTATGAATGTTCAGTTTCGATTTTATATGACCAGGTTTCAACTTTGCACGTGGCACTTTCTTGTGGCCTTCCCTAAGCAGGCTGGATGGGTCGAGAATCTCATTCCCTGCCCCTGCAACAACTTAGCCCAACAAAGCACCATGCACTTTATGCTGTTTTGCACACTCTATAAAGAGCCGAGGGCAAGGTTTCTCATTCCAATTCTAAAAGAAATTCGCCCTTGCACCTATCAAGAGGGTTTTAATTTCTTACGTTCTTTATCTACTGCTGCTATTTGTACTGCTGTTTTAAATTTTATCAAAACTGCATTTTTTATAAGAAAACTGTATGAATTGTAAATGAAAATGGTGCTTCTTAAATTTAAGTGTTGAGCTAGAGGGATGAGAGCTATATTATTGTATAAACTGGACAAATCAATTTAAAGTATTATTTTGGCATGTTAAACTTTTATGGTCCAATCTGAACCGAATAAGTTATTTTGACTGGACTTGGAAAGAAATCTTATGTTCTCTCAGTAGCAAGCCCTTCCCAATTACTAGGAGGATGTCTAAATTTAGAAACAAAGCAAAAATTATATTTTAACTTTGATTGTGCCTTACTAACATATACAGCATATTTTCGGTGTTCTCATTTTCCTATGAATATTACCCCATTGCACATGCCACTCTGGTAGTTTAGCTGGACACAAAGTAGTATGTATCATTGTGATCAGAGACGATCTGGAATAGCCGATGCCTTTCATGCGTTCTGAGGCGACACTGATCTCTGGACAAATTGTGTTAGTTATTCACTTGCCGCAGGTAAGATGGGGGCTAAAACTGGAATCTAGGACATCTGGGCCGTTCTAGTCCAAGTGTTTAGATATCTTCAGATACTATCGACAGGGAAGTTACCTTGCTCAAAGAAAATAAATATCCTTACAAATTTCAAGGAAAGAAAAGGTCGATGAGATGGTGAAATTTGACATTTCTTCTTCGTAACATAACATTTTAATACATAATGTTTCTTCCAGTACTCCACTGAATATCTGACTTGTATCTTGCAATAGCTCACGTGTCTGGGACTACCTATAGTAAAACTTTTTAAAATTGTCGTACTCAGCCCTTTCAACTTGCGCTGAACTAGAATGTCTCCACATACATCCTTTGCCAAGGTATACAGGTAATATCACTTGTCAGATCCTAGGCAGGCTATGGGATAGATATGTAATACAATTAGTAAGACCTTCTGAAAGATGGCACACAGCACGTGAGGCAAGAGCTTTACAGACCTGATCAGTACACCTGGCTCAATAAAGGTAGGAAGAAGGGTTGCAGGGGCTTAACGCAGGCCCCTGCATCACAAGGAGGGGGTGGGGGAATTCACCCAAGATCAATAAACATCAGAGTCAACTTCAGTTTCTTTATCCCCCATCAGTAATCACTAGCACTTTTTGTCATGGTCTCCATTTCTAGAGCATGTATCAACTTCATCACTGCCCTAAAGTTACAGCGACAGACTAAATCCTGACATCTATATTACCGCAACTGCTGCAGGAACCTCAGAAGATAAAAATAATAAAAAAAATCTTTACAGGGCAAAAAGCCATAAAGTGTGTAATTTGCACAGGCAAAAAATAATCTAGGTATAGGGTTCAACACAGAAAGTCCTTGGACAACCAACATAACAGAAAAGGTGTTTTGTAGACGTACCTTTTCCAACCACTAGATGGCGTACGAAAAAGTATTACAACAGAATCCTAAAAATTGTGATGGGAATGCATGTATCATTGCCTTGCAAGTTGGTGGGGGTGCACTCCAACCTGCATTTTATTCCCTGCTCCAAAAGGAGGGGTTCTGCCAAACTGCTATGACCGCTTTGTCTGGACAAACAAACAAGCCAATTTGGCGGTCTCTTTTGGCTCTACAGGTAAGGAGATGGAGGTCTGTTCCGAGGTTTTTGTGCTAAACAGTCAGAAGTTACCCGGCCTTACTCTGCAGTTAAAAGGTCGTTTACCACTGATACCCCTCAAGTGCCTATTTTAGCAAATGACTCAGGGCAGTGGAGTGGAGTAGTCAAGGCTTATGTAGATAAAAGTTAATCATGTGACTATACAGTCAGTGCTTTACTTTTAGATAGCAGTTAATCAGATCGAACACTTAAAACTATGATCAGCAAAGAAAGCAAGAGGTGCTTAGCACTTTCTGAGATAGATAACCAACCCCAAGCATGTTTGTTGCTCCTGCACGCTAAGCACTGGAAATACAAACACACTGAGCCCTGTGGCCAATGCTATTCTATTGGGATGGGAGGACGGCCGGGAAGGGTTTAGGAGTATTTGTGTCAATATAGGACTTCTTTGAAGTGTTTCTGCTCTGGAGCCAGTCAACGAGACAAAGGTAACGTAGGACCTTTGTAACTGATAATTCTGCTGCTCCGAGTCTATGCCAATGATTTCAGCTGCATGAATCTGTGCAATGTTGATACTCATCACTGGTACACAAACCACCACCAAAATATATCAAGATACTATGCTTGGTAAAAAAATTTTTTGTTTTTTTAGGTCCAGGGTACTTCGGTCCTACGACTCTATGTTGGGGACAGCACTAGCTAGTGATCCGTACCCACTGTTTGGCACTTCAGAAGGTAGCAGGGGTACAGGGGCCTGTATCTTGGATGCCACAAGTTCAGTTGAGATTTTTAGGTTGGGATGGCACCCCGAGGTGGTGCTGCAGAGACCAGTGACCCACTGGCTACTGGCTAGAACACATTTGACCTACATCATCTTTGGAACAGCGGCAGCTAAGAAGCTGATTTCAAAGGTTCCATAAACCGGGCGACTGCTCAAGCTAAGGGGATGGAAGTCAAAATGAGGGATGAAAAATCAGATATCAACACAACTCCAAGGGCAGCACAGGAAGTGAATAATGCTTCTACTTTTAATCTTCTGGAAGTCCCTGCAACACTTGGTTCCCTCCTTTTGCTCAAGAGGATTAGAGAGGATGAATGACCAATAGGCAGTGTACACATGTACAGCAGCATATCAAGCAAAGAGTTTCATTCACTCATTTCTATAACAAAATGTTTTAATAAAAAAAAAAAAAAAAAAGGTATTTTAACTTGGTCCCAATGTTCAGGGTGGATACTTGAGACCTTTAACTCAAGAGCAGATTCCATGAAGAATCTCTTCACATATCTGCCTAAATAAGAAGCTCTAGTTACGTTAGTGGTGACCCTGAAAGGCTGATAGGTGTTTAAAAACAAGTTACTTACATGTACACTGTGGTTCTCCAGTATTGATATCTTTTATTGATTCACATGCTTGAATCTTCCCCGGTCGACATGGTGGAATCCCATGGTAACATAAGAAATAGCAGTAATAAAACATCACCATAGACCGCCATAAAACAGAAAACTCACTAAAGTAACTTTTCAGCCTCATTTTAAAACATCCAAACTTTAGCCAATCACAGCTGAGACCTCAGAGTTCCCTTCCCCACAGAGCCACCATACCTCAGATTTCGAGCACAAGTGTATAGGTATACAAAAACTCTGAGGTAATTGGTGAGCCTAATCGGGGAGGAGGGAGGGTCGCATGTGAATCTATAAAAGATATTAATACTGGAGAACCACAGCGTACAGATAAGTAACTTGTTTTTTCTCCAGTATTGAATCTTTTATTGATTCACATGCTTGAATCTTCCCCGGTCGACATGGTGGAATCCCATGGTAACATAAGAAATAGCAGTAATAAAACATCACCATAGACCGCCATAAAACAGAAAACTCACTAAAGTAACTTTTCAGCCTCATTTTAAAACATCCAAACTTTAGCCAATCACAGCTGAGACCTCAGAGTTCCCTTCCCCACAGAGCCACCATACCTCAGATTTCGAGCACAAGTGTATAGGTATACAAAAACTCTGAGGTAATTGGTGAGCCTAATCGGGGAGGAGGGAGGGTCGCATGTGAATCTATAAAAGATATTAATACTGGAGAACCACAGCGTACAGATAAGTAACTTGTTTTTTCTCCAGTATTGAATCTTTTATAGATTCACATGCTTGACTACGACTAGTAAGCAGTAAAAAACAATACCAGAAAAAGAAAGGTGGTGGGCAGGCGAACCATCCCACCATGACGTAAACTTGTAGCATCAGAAACCAAGAAGAGAATAATAGATATACAAATTTACAAACAGCATGTAAAGAACATAGAAGGATGAAAGCCGCCTACCTTAGGCAAAGAGACGTCGAAGTGTAGATTGTCCAACAGTGATATCTGCCTTTTTCCAACCATCAAGGCAGTAATGCTTTGTGAATGTGTGAGCATTCGCCCAAGTTGAAACCCTGCATATGTCAGGGAGTGATGCTCCCGCAAACAGAACCGAGGATGTCGCCACTTTCCTAGTACAGTGAGCTTGTGCTTTCGCAAGGAGCGGACAGCCAGCTTTTTCATGACAGAAGGAAATCGTGGAGGTGACCCAACGAGCAATGCTGGCCCGTATTTTATTTATTTATTTAAGAGTTTTAGATAGCGCTAGCCAGACCCGAAAGTATTAGAGCGCTTTACAACATATCAAGGCTTGTCCTTTCCTAGGTGCCGAGAAAGAGATCAGTAGCTGAGAGGATTTACAGAAGGTCTCCGTTCTTTGCAGATAAAACTTTTAATGTCCAGAGACTGCAACGCCCTTTCCGCTGCTGAGGATGGATTAGGAAAGAAAGTTGGTAAAACAATTGGTTCATTGACGTGGTAAGTTGAAGGCACCTTAGGTATAAAAGACGGGTTAGTGCGTAGGATAACCCTGTCCGGCAAAAACTGCAGATACGCTTCTTTTAAAGTGAGAGCTTGGATTTCACTGATACGTCTGGCTGACGTAATGGCCAAGAGGAAAGCCACTTCCCAGGAAAGGAACTTCAATTTGCATTTGTGTATTGGCTCAAAGGGAGGACGCATCAGTTGTGATAGAATGGTGTTTAATTGCCACAAAACTGTAAGAGGCTTAACAGGCGGAAAAGCTCTAAAAAGTCCCTTCATAAATTCTTTGACGAGTCGGTTAGACCACAGAGAAGTTTGATTTGAGCGTCTTCTATACCTAGAAATTGAAGCAAGGTGAACTCTTATGGAAGGGTGAAAAAGTCCTGATTTTGGTAAGTGCAAGAGATAAGGCAGCACCTTCTCCGGAGATGATGAGAATGGATGCAATGCTTGCGAGATACACCAAGCACAGAATCTCTTCCATTTAGCCGAGTAACATTTCAACGTAGACGGAGCTCAAGACTTCTGTAGTATCTTAGAACACTCCTTGGAAAGCCTCAAATCCCCAAATTCAGCATGGTGAGGAGCCAAGCCAACAAATGAAGAGAGGGAATTTGTGGATGAACCACTTGGCCCTGGTTCATGTATAGAAGATCCTCCTTTGGAGGGAAGAGAATCGGAGCACACGCTGATAGGCGAAGCAGCTCGGTGTACAAGAATTGTCTTGCCCAACCTGGAGCAATGAGAATGATCCGACAAGACTCTTGCTTCATTTTCTGAAGTAGACGAGGAATGAGTGGAAATGGGGGAAATGCGTAGGCGAACATCCACGTCCAAGGAAACTGGAAGGCAGCTCCCCATGAATTTTGATGAGGATGTCTGCTTGCAAAAAGAGGACACTTTTTGTTGAGGAACGTAGCAAACAGATCTAATGTTGGGTAACCCCAGGATTGAAAAACCTCCTTCAAATGCTGGTCATTGAGCTCCCATTCACTGAACTGTTTGGAGGCCCTGCTGAGAGTGTCGGCCTTCTCGTTGTGAATCCCTGGCACGTGCTCCACTCGCAAGGAGATATGGTTGACAAGGAGCCATTCCCATTTCTGTTGAGCAAGAAGGGAAAGCGCTCGAGATCGCGTTCCGCCTTGCTTTCGGAGGTAAAACATTGCTGTAGTATTGTCCGTCCTGACGAGCACCGACGCACCTTTGATCCGAGGCAGGAATGCCTTTAGACCTAGAAACACTGCTTTGAGCTCCAGAATGTTTATATGACACTCCGATTCCATTGGACCACTTGCCGTGAACCTGTAATTCTTGAAGGTGAGCCCCCCCATCCGTCCATCGATGCATCCGAGGTCATCACCAGCTGTGGCACAGAGTGAATGAAAAAGAGGCCTTGTGACAGGTTGTACTTGATCATCCACCAGGCCATAGCAGCTGTCACTGAAGCTGAAATGTGAACCTTGTCGTTGAATGAGCCTTGAGCCTGAACCCACTGTGCATCGAGCTGCTCCTCCAGCAGTTGCATGCGAAGTCGGCAATTGGGAATGAGTGGGATGCAAGAGGACATCATCCCCAGCATGGACTTGTTCTGCCTCACAGAAACAAACCTTTTTGTTGAAAGAAGCTTTGTCATACCCAGAATCTGCATTATTCTTTCTTGAGTGTGAAAGGCCTTGCCCATCTCTCTGTCGACACGTGCACCCAGAAAGACCAACAATTTGGCCGGGATAATGGACGATTTTTCCAGATTGATGCGAAGACCCAGAGACTCGGAGAGAACCCAAAGGGCTCTCGTTGAAATTTGTGCCGCTTGAAAAGACGGAGCCTTTATGAGCCAATCGTCCAGGTATGGGAACACCTGATGACCTGAACGTCTTAAGATGGCTGCTATCAGTGCCATGCACTTTGTGAACACCATGGGAGCAGACTTCGAACCAAACAGAAGCACTTTGAATTGGTAATGGCGCCCTGCCACTTTGAACCTGAGGAATTTTCGATGTTGAGGGTGAATGGGATTATGAAAATAGGCGTTGAGATCGAGAGAAGCCAGAAAATCCACTTTTTCCATGAGAAGAATCTCCTGAAGAGAGAGCATCCTGAAATATTGACTCTTGACGAACTTGTTCAGCATTCTGAGGTCCATGACCTGCCTACAATTTTCCATTTTTCTTTTTGATGAGGAAGAAGTGGGAATAAAACCGCCGATTTTGCTATTTGAGGGGTACTTCCTCTATGACCTGCTTGAGAAGAAGCTAATTTATCTCCTTTTTGAGATCTAGAAGGTGACGGAGCAGAACTTTGAGCAGTGGAACATTTGGAGGATGCTGAATGAATTCTAGCGTGTGGCCATGCTGGAAGATATCTAGAACCCATTTGTCTGAAGAAATGGAGTTCCATTTCTGAAAGGATGCAGAGAAGACCTGATTGTGATGTGGGACTATGGTGGCAGGGGCCTGATGAACTTCATTGTCTCCTATTGGAGTCTTGGGACTTCCCAGCAGATTGCTGCCTCTTGCGTCCTGCCGATCTTGAATAAGTCTGAGCGGTGTTGGACTGGAAAGACCGGTTGTATGGCTGTTAGGTACTCTGCGGATATGGCTGGTACCGCTGCTAAAATTGCGGCCGGGATAAGCATTGCCCCCGACCTCTAGCCCGAAAGGACTAAAAGCAGAGCTGCTGGATATTGCCTAAGGCTTTGACTGTATGCATGTCTTTCTTTATAGATTGTAGCTCCTCGTCTATGTGCTTACCAAACAAGCACTCCCCATCAAAGGGCATGTCTAAAACCTTGGCTTGGACCTCTGGACGAAAGGTGGTTGCTTTTAGCCATCCCTGGTGACGCAGAACCGCCACTCGTGCCATTTGTCGAAATGCATTGTAAGAAACGCCCATTGCTATCTCAATGAGCCCTGAAGATGCTCTTTCTCCCTCCAAAATAATATCTTTTGCCTCTTTCTTTTTATCTTCTGGGAGATACTCCCAACAGAGTAGAGATGTCCGACCACATCTGCCCTATCTCCCCAAATTGTCCATGGCATTAGAGGCTCTAATGGAGGTAGCCACTACAGCCGAGAACCTCTTTCCAATATTGTCGAGGCGACGGCCCTCCTTGTCCGGTGGGGCAGTGCAGGGAGATGCTGGATTCTTGGCCCTTCTCTGTGCTGCTTGCATGATCACAGAGTCCGGCCTCGGGTGACCAATGAGGCATGCAGGCGAGTCGTTAGGAGCCTTGTATTTTTTGTCCAGTTTTGGAATAACAGCTGGAACGGAGGCAGGTGTTTTCATTAACTTTAGCATTTCTTGCCATAGAAAGTCAACTATAGGAATTGCCGTCACTGAACGTTGAGTGCCTAGTTTGAAATCATATAGAAAACACTCAGTTTGTTTAGCTGGCATTGGCAAATCAAAACGTTTGGAGGCACGCTCTAGAAGATCATGAAATCCCCCAATATCCGCCAGAGGGGAATCCGCAGCAGGATGGTTAGAAGTTGGTGGTATAGGGGCTATGTAGTCATCCCATTCATCATGGCATCTAGGTCTGTTTGTATTTCCACTTCTTCTGTCTGAGCATCCTGAGTATCCTCCATGATGACTATAGGAGGAGGGAGGGTCTTTTCCCTTGTGGATTTGGGAGTACTCTGGCCCGGAAGAATAGTGGGTACCTCTTAAGGGAGGTAAAGGCCTCTGAGGAGCATTTCCGTCCGGAAAACGCCTGTAATAGTAATTGTGAAAAGCTACAATGGTTCTGTCGGGAAAGAGCAATTGCTTCACAAATAACAGATAAATCATAAAGTATCACGTCTATTCAATGCAGTTGGAACACAGAAACACAGGCAAGTATGAGTTTGCAAACAAAGGTTTTACTTTTTGTTAAATAGAGCAATCATAATATGTATTTATAAGGCTGTCAATATTCAATGCAAAATTGTAGTGACATATAATATATATTTTTTTTTACGGAGTTTTATATAGCGCGAACTTGACCCGAAGATATCGGGTATCAGAGCGCTTTACATAGCACCAGTTGCGTTACACGACGACACATTCATTTTTGTTAGGCACGGGGAGATTAAGTGATTTGCCCAGAATCACAGGATGTTCAGCGTCATTGCCGAGACTCAAACCCAGTTCCCCAGATTCGCGGTCGACCGCCCTAGCCGTTAGGCCAACTCCTCTCCCCTAATATAGTGAAAATGAGTGCTCAGTGACAGTGGTGCAGTGAGTATCATATATACAAGGGTGAAAATAGATTATGTACAAGTTACCAAGAGAAAATAAGCTAAAAGTGGTTCTTCAGGACAAAGGAAAAGGATGACAGCCCATCATGGGGGTGAGACTGCCTTGGAGTGAGCACGCATTGCCAGGACTTATGACTGGCACTGAATTGGGGGACTTAATTTGTTCTGTTTCGCCCACCGGCTGATTACCTCTTAACGGCCCGCTCGTGTTACCACAGGCCTAGATTCTAAAGGCATCCTGAATTTCTTTGATTTATTATCTTAGAGTCTTTCCTGAAACCATCAGATAATTGGCAGCCTTCACTCAGCGAGGTACTCCTAAGGGAATTCACCCCCATGATGGGCTGCCATCCTTTTCCTTTGTCCTGAAGACGACACGCCATGACACTTGTTTAATAACGCTTTTGTCAGGGTCGAAACGTCGACGATAGTGTATGGCTCAGCTCTATCAAGTATCTTGGTCCCAAACCAATAAGCAATTGTGCTATTTACTAGAGACATTGTCTTTTCCGTTGTTCTGACCACTTTTAGCTTATTTTCTCTTGATAACTTGTACATAATCTATTTTCACCCTTGTATATATGATACTCACTGCACCACTGCCACTGAGCACTTATTTTCACTATATTATATGTCACTACAATATTGCATTGAATATTGACAGCCTTATAAATACATATTATAATTGCTCTATTTAACAAAAAGTAAAACCTTTGTTTGCAAACGCATACTTGCCTGTGTTTCTGTGTTCCAACTGCATTGAATAGACGTGATACTTTATGATTTATCTGTTCTTTGTGAAGCAATTGCTCTTTCCCGACAGAACCATTGTAGCTTTTCATATATATACCCAGGTTCTGAGGGACACAGGGTTACCCCATTGTTATTACACTGTAATAGTCATTGAGCATGTGACGGAGATCTGACACTAGAGACACCGGAACGTTCATTGATGGTTCCCTAAACTTATGACGCTCCTCCTCTCTGTCATCGTAAGGATAACGTTCCTGGAAGGAATCCTGCCTCTGCATGACGGACGTGTCTCCTGCCGCAAAAAAAAATTCCCCTGCCAGGTAAGAAGATGGATCATTGCCCTCAATGTCCTCATCATCAGAATCTTGGCACTTGACCCTTAACTGTGATGGACTGTATGCAGGGGCCAAACATACCTTCATCCTCTGACTCTTGGAAGTCCAAAAGGCAAACAGGAGGTAAAGGAGATATCCTGAATCTGCCTGGGCTGAAGGAGATCGTCTGTGGTACCGTCGACGGTGCGTGGACGGCCTTCGTCTGCGGGGACGTCGTCGCTGGAATCGTCGACGGATCTGTGGTCGATGGTGAAATTCTCGTCGACAGTGAAGGCCTCGTTGACGACGATGATGATACCGTCGTCGAAGCTCCCGCCCGCCGTTGCTGCCATCGACGTCTTGACCGTCGTCGTCGCTGACTAAGCCGTCGATGGTGCAGGAACCTCAGGTTTTCTTGAGGAGAGTGGAGACTTCGACAACGACGCCGTCGACGTTCGAGAAGATAGGTCTCTGAGAGGAGTCAGAGAAGCAGACACAGGAGCTGAAGAGGGCTTTGAAGCCTCTGACTGAGGTTTCTTGTGGTGTTTAGGCTCAGATTTGTCCTGGGATATAGATCTCTTAGAGTCCCCACGATGTGAGGAGGGGCTGCCCTCCTTTCTTTTCCTTGAGGAAGAATGGGCCTTTTCCTCAGGTTCAGAATCCTAATCTGAAGCAGCCTTTCTCTTCTGTAGCCAGAGTAACACCCTATCTTTGAGGGTTTTAGCTGAAAAAGTGCGGCAAAACTTGCACTCCTTGGGTTTGCGGTCAGGGTAGAGGTGATATAGGCGCTGTTTGTGGGGGTCTTCAGAGAACAGCCTACACTTCCCACAGGTTTTACAGGGCCTAAACAGCGCATTTGTAGGCTCTGGCATCTCAAAAGCAGGAAGGTAAAAAGTATAAAGTCCAAGAAATACCTTGAGAGTAGCTAAAGCTGAGACTGGAGGTCAAACGTGGAGAAGAAATACTGTAACTGAGAAGAGCTCAGGGAGACTCCCTATCACACGACGCGATGTAAGAAATCTGAGGTATGGTGGCTCTGTGGGGAAGGGGACTCGGAGGTCTCAGCTGTGATTGGCTGAAGTTTGGATGTTTTAAAATGAGGCTGAAAAAGTTACTTAAGTGAGTTTTCTGTTCTATGGAGGTCTATGGTGATGTTTTATTACTGTTATTTCTTATGTTACCGTGGGACTCCCACCATGACGACGGGGAAGATTCAAGCATGTGAATCTATAAAAGATTCAATACTGGAGAACTTTTGCTAACTGTAGGACCATTCTAAATTGTTTCTGTTTACACTTGGAAAGAAATGGCAGAATAATTATTTTCATAAATCAAGGAACCAGAATTTGAAGCTATATGCAGCAGAAGTGGAATTTTCATGTTTTCATTGTCTGGTCAAACCCGAGTAGCATATAGAGAGGGGAGGGGAGCCACTGAAGACTCAAACCAGATGCCTTCCTCTAGCTCAGCCTGAGGTTCTCTTGGGCTAAATAAACCAAAAACAAGCCAAGCTGATTGTCCTTCTAACTTTGTATACCTCTGTTGTGCTCCTGCATGGTCATATTCCAAACCCTGTTCACTACAGCAGGGCAAGAGGATTGCCAGTGGCAGGATTAGTATATTGACTTACCCCCTACTAGTACATCTGCAGTGGATGGGAGTGGTTGGAATGGAGCGGTTTGGCAACTGTCGCAAGAAGAGAGGACTGTGTAGAAGGTGTCTATTCATCCATATCTGTAGAGAGCCAAGCAGCCTCACGCTCCAGGATAGCAAGGAAAGTGCTGTGCAAAGCGCATACTATAATTATTGGATTTGTTTTCTAGTTTCTGGTCTTAGCACTATGACCTTCTTGACTGGGTGGAAAAGGATTTAGATTATTTTAACTGCAAATGGGCCCTGGGCGATTGGGGGTCTGGCAGTGCGGTCACCACTGAGCAGATATAATAGTGTACATACTTTGGGCAGCTGAGCTATTCCTGGAGTATGCTGTTTTATTGCCCAGGACCACAAAGAGAAATAAATGAAGCACGGAGGTCCTTGCTTGGAACCCTTCTTCTAAGCTACCAGCTTACTCTCTGCCCTGAACGTGCATGATCTCCAAGTGGGAGTTGCATCAAGAAGCTTGTTTTATGTTTTATTACTTCATCGACACGAGTCTCAGAATGTGTTTAGTGAATGCTCAACTGGGTGGGCATTCTTGGTGTAGTGCTGCTGAATGTCCATATACATGAGTGGTTGATTGGTGGGGATTAGGAGCTTTAATCTCTAGAGTGCTTGGGAGGGATAGCCGCACACAAAGAACAACGCATCTCATTTCTGTGATTTACAAACTATTGTTTTCCTGATTGACATGATGTTTTTGTGGACTAGGCTCATGGTTTGCTAAAGCTGGACCCTGGCTCGTATTTAGCATATATTCTGCGGACCGCCCACCTGTAGTGGAATATGCAGTATTCTTGTATCTCCTCCTGGCTTTAACCACAATAACACAATTTAGAGTGTGCAGTGGTTAAACGTACTAGTTGAAAGGAACGGCAAGCTAGCTCTTCTTGGAGCAAATGTGCAGAAATAAATAGAAAAATTATTATCTAAAGTAACATAAGTAATTCTATGAAACACTAAGGTACAGCAAAAAAGATGTAGAAAAGACAAAGATTTTAAACTGAGTATATTATTGTGCCAGAGGAATGAAGCATTCCATTGTAGTTGTCTGCAGTAAATGTAGCTTTGTGATGAAGGGCTTGGAGAGCAAGCAACAATAGGGAACAGAGTGATTGATCACCATTGTAATAGGCTCCTTTTAAGAGAAATCCTCCCAGTTACTTGGAGTGTCTAGAAACATAGGTAAGTCACTGGTATAATTTTTAGTGAGGGTAAAGTCGTACTGTTTATTGGAAGGGTGCTGAAGAATGTATCAGTGCAAGTAACCTCTAACGGTGCACTTCAAATAATTTTGATAAATATGGATAAGCAGCTTTACTATCTTGTATGAGTATGGATTTAAGAATTTAAAGAATTCCCAACAGTTTCACAGGACAGAGCCAGATTTCCAGGAGTACCTGGGAAAATCTTTCCATATGCCCAACTGGACAGCACGTAAAATTGCGCACAAGGAAAATATATTGCATTTCTGCAATATACCTGATCAATTTTGGGGACTACTTTGTGCACATTCCCATCGAAAAAAACAGTGGTTCATTACTACCCTAGGCAGGAAGACATTTTCAGCTTTTCTGAATATCCACAACCTGCAAGTAAGGGTGTTTCCAAACTTTCTAGGCCAACCCCCCCGGAATAAACACTCCAAACCACTGTGACACAGTATACCCCATGTTGTACACTTAGCACTCTTAAAACTTAAGTGTAAGTTGGCAAATGTTGTGTATCTTTGGTAATAGCTTAGCTGCAGCACCTGCATGTGGGATAATGGCCTATTACTTGAATGGGGGTAGACAGTGGAACAAAGACTAAACTAAACCACCAGAAATAAATTCTACCCGATAACAAGAACTTAGCTCCATCAGGTCTCAAAAGAAAATGCATGTTTCAACTAGTAGATGCCTAACAAAAAAAAGGAAAACTGAGAAAAGTAACTGAGCCTATATAAAATTTAGTCACTAGCATATCTAATCCTCCACCATTTAGCTAATGACCATATATATACAAAATCCATGTTGATATGCTGTGTGAGTTCGCACTTTTGACCATTGGGGAGGAGGTGATCTAGGAATTTACACTGTGCTGGTGGGAGTTTAAAGAGGTGGAGAACAAACATGACGCAATTACTCCATGCGGGTGGACGTCAAACTGGTGAAGAACAAACAACAACATGAAAGGAGAAAAGAACTCTGTATCTAACTTTCCTATGAGCAGAAACAAATTCCACATGTCTTTTTTTAAGGCATATGGGACAACCGGAGGATGGAATGATGCCCTAACCTGACCTTGGAATGACAGCTGGCATGATGGGAGGACCCATAAAGGAGCAAGTGTCTAGCATTGGCTGGAAGGACGCAGTGGTCATTGTGCGTGACCTGCATACTTCTCTTGAACCGCTGCATGAGCATGGTTGAAGACAAACCCCCTAAGATGGCTTTTGAATGCTTCCGTGAAGATAGGGCAAGCGAGGGCATCATACCAGTCCAGAAAAGAATATCAAATTCACAATAGATTTGAAGCACAGGTCTATTCGCTTGATTTCAAGTTGCCCTTAAATCCACTCTTGTTTACTGTTAGATATAGGCGAAACCTCTCAACAGAAAATTATACTTCAATGAAGTCAGAAGTCATTTTTTTGTCGTAAATCTGTTTTGTTTTATTAAAACAGAGAAAAAATAAGCCACAGCTACACAGCATGTCGCCTACAACCCCATGGCGGGCCGGCCGCAAAGTAAGATAAGCAAAAACAAAAGGGGGATGCAATGGCGTATCGATACAGATAGCAGACATACAAACTTAGTTACACAGCAAGTCGCCTACAACCCGCTTAGGGCCGGCCGCGTGATGTAGTGATCAAAAGTGGCAGGCGTTTGTTTTACAACAGCTCCAAGAGCATTGAACCAGAACCAAAGAACAAACGCACACAACGTGCAAGAAACAAACAAAATAATAGAAGAAGAGAAAGAAAGACAAACAACAAAGACCACCGAGAGAAAGAAAGAAAGAGGGAACGGCGAGGAAGAAAGAGAGAGGAGAAGAGGGACAGGAAAGAAGGTAGAGTAGAAGGAAGGGGACAAAAGGAAGAGAGGTGTTGGAAGTGATCCTTGCAAAGAACGACAACCTGGTGGAACAGGGGCAGCTGGATGGCGCGGGGCTCAGGAGGGCACAGTGAAGGTAAAGGGAAGCAGCGCATCTTCAAAGAGGCGTAACGCCCGGAGTTTCGGGGGCATAAAGCGAGCGTGCTCCATTCTACAAAAGTAATCGATTAGTGGTTGCCAAAGCCTGGTAAAGCGAGTGTCTTGGTCCTGCAAGCGTGCTGTAAGGAGCTCCATGGCCATGGTATGCCATAGACGGGTGAGCCAAGCCGTGATCGGGGGGGTCTCTGCTTTCTTCCAGTACAGGGCTATGAGTTGTTTCGCCGCACCCAGCATATGGAGACAGGCCTGCCAATCGCCACGCGTCAGTGCGCGCAAATTAGTAGGCTTAATACCCAAAATGAGCGTAACTGGAGCTTCAGGCAGGGGGAAGCCAAGAACCAGTTTGATGTGGCTGAGGATCTCCTTCCAGTAAGTGGCCAGGAGTGGACAGGACCACCAGATGTGAAGAAAGTCTCCGGGTGACGTCAAGCATCGCCAGCAAAGAGGGAAGCCGTAGGGTACATTTTATGTAATCGTCGAGGGGTGTAATACCACTGAGACATTAGCTTGTGAGCGGTTTCACGCTGCGAGATACAGCGATAGACCCTTGGAATGTCCTGCCAAAGGCGCTCCACTGCGCGGGCGCAATGTCCGTGGCCAGGTCCGACTGCCACCGAGTCTGATAGAGATGCGGAGTTAGCCGCGGGGGTGTTGGAGAATACGATAAGTGCGTGCAATAAGACCCCTGGAATTATCAAACGAGCGGACCAGCCGCTCGAAGGGAGTGAGAGCACGTGTGGCCGCCGACGCCAAAGATGCATCGTTAACCCAGTGCCGAAGTTGCAAGTACTGAAGCCGAGCCCCTTCAGGAAGTTGAAATTCCTGCTTGCATTGTTCAAAAGTCTTGAAGGTAGTACCGACAAAGAGGTCCCGTATCGTTCAGCACCCGCCATCCAACCAGTCAATGAAAACGGTAGGGTTCAGAGCAGGAGGAAAGAGAGAGTTGCCTGCGATGGGGGTGTGAGGAGAGGGGAAAGTGGTGAGGCCCTTGGGTACAGCAATCCGGTCCCAGATGTCAAGGACAGTTTTGGTAGGAACGGCTATATAAGCACTGCGGGAGCGGGAGACCCGGGAGTGCCAGGGCAAATCCCATATGGAGCGCCCGGTCACTGCCCTATCCATGTGAAACCACACCTTTTCACTCTCCCATGCCATCCATTCAGAGATAAAGCGAAGGTGCGCCGCCCAATAGTAGATAAATCTGGTGAAATCACGCTGTAAGCTTAGAATCTGATGACGCGGGATAGGAGTAGGAAGTGACTGGAAGACGTATAAGATTTTGGGCAAAATGGACATTTTGAGGGCATGAATACGGCCCAGCCAGGAGAGAGTGAGAGGTCTCCAGACCCGCAAGTCCTCCAACACAGACCGACGACACTCCTGCCAGTTAGCTTGCGACCAGGTAGCGAGGGTAGGGGTCAAGTTAAGCCCAAGATAGCGAATGGAATTTTGGGCCCATTTATAGGGGACCAACGCTTGCAACATCGAGAGCTCCGTTGCCGGGATGGTAAGGTTCAGGGCCCAGGATTTGTCATGATTAATCTTAAAGCCAGACGCCCGCTCGAATTGACACAAAAGACGGTGAAGGGCAGGAAGAGACGTGTGTGGATGCGACAGTGTGAGAAGGAGGTCGTCTGCAAACAAAGCGACCTTGTGCTGTTGGCCTCCGAGAGGGATGCCATGTATGTCTGGCGCCTGGCGAATCAAGATGGCAAGTGGCTCGACCACAAGGGCAAATAAAAGAGGAGAGAGGGGGCAGCCCTGCCTCGTACCTCTATGTATAGAAATGGGGTGTGTGAGTTGGCCATTGACCCGGACTTGGGTCGTAGGGGAGAGATAAGGAGCCATGATGCGGGACACCATCAAGGGGCCAAGCCCGATTTTACAGAGCACCGCGCGGAGAAAGGTCCAGTCCACATGGTCGAACGCTTTCTCCGCGTCGAGAGACAGCAGGCAGGCAGGGATATTCCAGTGCTGGGCTTTCCCAACAAGATGGGCAATCCGACGCACATTGTCAGCCCCGTCGCTGCCGAATAAAACCGACCTGGTCGGGGTCGATCAGGCCCGGGAGGTGCGGATCCAGCCGTTAGCTAAGATTTTGGTGTAGAGTTTAAGATCCGAATTGAGTAGGGCAATGGGGCGAAAGGAGGAACATAGTGCGAGGTCCTTGCCTGGCTTTGGAAGTAGCGCTATTTCGGCTAATCCCACGGAAGCAGAGGGGCCCGTCGTGTCCGTGAAAGAATTGAAGAGACGGAGAAGATAGGGCTGAAGCTGTGGGAAGAAGACCCGGTAAAAGGAAAGCGGCAGACCATCCGGGCCCGGCGATTTCCCAAGAGGGAGGTCCTTCAGAGCGCCCGCAAGTTTGCTCTGTGAAAGAGGGGCTTCCAGTAGTTGTGCATGATGAGGGGTGATCGGAGCCCAAGGGCAGCTATCAAGGACAGCCCGGACCTGTTCCGGAGGGGGCGTCTCCTGAGCGTACAAAGACGAATAATATGCATGAAACGCGTCGAGTTTAGCTTTTCCCGTAATGGCCCGGGTGCCATCAGGGCACTTAATATTAGCTATATGTGCTTTAGCTGCACGTGTCCGCAATCGCCGGGCTAAAACCGTACCTACCTTATCTCCTCCCTCATAATATCGCTGCTTGAGAGCCAGTAAGGCCCGTTCAGCCTTGTTGGTACGATGTACTCGGAGCTGGCCGCGCAGCATAGCCAGTCGCCGCTTGTGAGCAGCCCGTGGCTGAGTCTGGATCGAGGCGCTCCAGCGCCTTAATGTCACTGGAGAGTTTAACTTCAAGCAGGCGCGACTCTCTGGCCCGGGCACACGCTATAGAGGTAATATGGCCTCGTATAGTGGCCTTAAATGCGTCCCAGACCACAGGAAAAGGGGTTTCTGGCAAGTCATTCGTCTCAAAATAAGCGACAATAGCAGCCCGAAGTTCCTCAATATCAACCGGGTCACGAAGTATGTGGGCCGGAAGCCGTGCACCGCGGTGGGCAGTTAGAGTGAGGAAGCAAATCCCGAAAGAGGAGCTCAAGGTGCGCGTGATCTGAAATTGAAATGTCTGACATAGAGGCCGAGAGCGTGTCCCCGATGAGGGAATGCGAGACAAAGAGATAATCGATGCGCGAATATGAGCGATGTACAGGAGAGTAATACGAGTAGTCGCGCGAATCGGGCGAGTGGTAGCGCCAGGCATCTATTAGGCCAAGCTCGGTCAATTGATTTTTGAGGGCAGAGGACATAGCCCCGGTTCCGTGGAAGGAACCGTCACTGCGATCATCAGTGGCACTCCACACCAGATTGAAGTCACCCCCGAAGATAAGGAGGGGATCCGAGTTCGACACGTGTTCCCGCAGGGTCTCCCGGAGGAATGAGTCTTGCGCCTGGTTGGGGGCATAAACGTTACATAGAGTTAAGGTCCTGTGGCCAAACCGAACCACCACCCGGAGGAACCTGCCATCCGGAGTGCGTACCGCCTTAGAGGCCCCCTGCTGAATGCCTGTTCGACAAAGTATTGCTACTCCAGCTACCTTGGAAGAGGTATAAGCCCAAAATTGAAGCGGAAATCGAGGATGGGCCATGCGGGCGATATCCTCCTTAAGCAGGTGGGTCTCCTGAAGGAAGACAATATCAGGATTCAATTGGAGAAGGTATCTCCAAATCTGTTGCCGCTTGTTGGGGGAGTTGAGTCCCTTCACATTAAGGGATACGAGTTTCAAACCAGGTGAGGCAGCCATAACTGGAAGAAAGAGAGACCAAGCGCGCGCATCATTTGGTGGAGCAGCAGGTAGCGGCTAGAAGGGGAAGAGAAGAGGGGAGGAGGAGAAAGGAGGCATCGCACAGCAAACACCACAGGACGGGCTAGGAACCCCAGCGAGGGGAAGGTCGGCTGAGGCCCCACATAGAAGTAAGAGAGACACCCCACCAAGAGCGCCAACAGGGGAAGCATACCAAGCACAGAGGGACAGGTCCCACCAGCCCCAAGCAGGATGCCCCAACACCCCAAAGTCCCCCCAGAGCCAAGCCTCCCCGCGGGTTCACGCAAGGACGTTGCCGAAAGGGGCCCAAAGTAGGGCAAGAAAGAAGAAAGCCAGAAATAGAAAAAAAAAAAGAAGAAAATAAACTGGCCAACTGGGCCAAAGTAGTGCAGAGTCGGTGCGGAATAGCCCAGATCCCCGAAGGTAGGACATTCCGGAGAAGTCACTCTCCCTCAAGACTCGGCAAGAAGAAGTAGGGGGAAGTGGTGGGCACACTAGGGACGGGAGGCCCCCGCTACCAGTCCTCCGCCCAGCGACGTTGAACATGCAACACATTTCAGCCTCCAGGTTCAGACAGAAGGCCCCCAGGAGCGAGACCCCATCGGAAGCATTAACAAGCGCCATGCCACAAGGGGAAGAGCAGTCAAGGCCCCAGGGATGGGGAGGCACTCAGGGAGCGGACATGGTTGACGGCGTCCCGTTTGGCCTGCGTGGAGTCGATGTCCCTCGAAGAGCGTCCAGAGCGAGTCGGGGGAACAGTGGACCACTCCGGCCGGAGCGAATCCGCGGGGCGAACACCAGAGGAGGGGGATCATCAGAGTCTGAGTCCACAGGCAACCGAAGAAGGCGCAGCGCCTCTTGCAGGGACCGGATAACCCGCCGTCGACCCTCCCAGGAGAACATCAGGGCAAAGGGGTGGCCCCACTGGTATTTGATGTCCAGGGCCCGCAATTTATCGGTGACAGGTTTAAAAGCTTTCCTCCGACGAAGCGTGGACGGTGCAAGGTCTTGGAAGATTTGAATGGACAGTCCATTGTAGGAGACTGACCGGATCCCCTGTACTTTACGCATGATGGCTTCTTTGTCCGCAAAAAAATGGACTCGGGTGATAATGTCCGGCACAAAATTTGGGCGGTTGCGGGGACCCGGGACGCGATGGGCTATGTCCAGCATAGGAGGTGTGGTACCTTCCCCCTCACGGATTGCATGCAGGAGGTCTGCGGTGTACGTCAAGGCATCAGATCCCTCTGTGCCCAATGGCACACCCCTAATACGGAGGTTGTTCCGCCGTCCGCGGTTCTCCAGATCCTCCTGCTTCAATTGTAAGGAGATATTCTGGTCCTCCAGTTCTGACATCTTCCTCCAGAGGCCCTCGATGTCCTCCGTCCTGGCGTCCACCATCCTCTCGAGACCGTCGACCCTATCACCAATTTCCACAACATCCCTGCGGACATCCTGCAGCCCAGTTTTGAAGTCCTGCCGCAGGGAGCTGATCTCCGACTTAATTTCCTGCAGAAAGGTCGTCATGTAGGCCTGAGTGATAGGGATGGCTTGAGCTGGCGTGTCCGAGAGCCCTGAAGAGACAGGGGGGCCCTCTTGCGTAGAGGGGGGCACCTTGGCCTACATGGAAGTCACTGGGTTATCGCGGGCAGCGGCTGCCTCTGCGTCCTTGTGAGCCCTGTGTTTAGGTGGCATGGCGGCGGGACCCCAAGAGGACAGTAGCCGCCGAGGTCAGGGCCAAGGGTGTGAATCGACGGGACAGCCGAGACGTGGGCAAGTCCAATCAGCCACAGGCAGGATCCCGGGAGGCCTCCCCTAGGCAGCAAGCGCGGCCGGCAGCGTGGCGGCAGGGCAGCTCAAGTCGGTGGTCCCTCCAGAGGTAAGAGCGCCCCAAGCAAAGGGCTATTTTAGCAGGAGCAGTGGTGGGGACACTCAAGGCAGAGGGTAGGGGCAAGCAGCGTACACCAAACTCCCAGCGGAGTCCAAGGGCGGCCCAAGTCGTGGCGGTCGTGAAGCAGAGTCCAAGGAGCCCAGGACAAGCGCCAATGAAGAGGACCCCAGGGATGTGAGCGCCCCTTCTCATAGGCACCACGCTCCAATTAGGGGACCAGATCCAGGCACCAGGGCAAGGCCAGTGCTGAGATGCCCCCCAAGGCAGGCAGGGTCGCAGCAGCGAGCTGGGCGTCAGGGGGCCCACTTTTGGGCGAAAAAGACCCCCCGACCCGGTACCTGCACCACTCCAACCGCAGCTCGGTGGCCCTCTCCGATCGTCGCGCCGTCCAGGGTCCGCCAGGCAGGAAGAAGCCGTCGCCAGGCCCCGTTTGCTCCAGGGGCCCCACACCAGGATCAGGGGCGTCACGGGACCAGAGAGGCAGAGCGATCCACTGGCCAGAAGCAACCACCTGCACCCCCCCACTGAGAGGCGCCGTAGGCACCAACGGGCGCGCGTCCGCAGCCGGGGCCCAAAATGGCGGACGGCGGACTGCAGACCCGATCCAGCGAAAGAGAAGAGGCCGCAGGGGTCCAGGCAGCGGCGTCCAGCCACCAGAGTGCAGCAGGTATCCGGCCCCCGCGTGCCCCCGCCGCCGGCAGCGCTCCCAGCTGGCGCAGCGCCCCCAGCACCGTCCGGAGCTCCACTGCGGCCAGGAGTCAAGATGGCGGTCGCCAGGGCCGGCCACAGAGAACCAGGAACACCGAGCCCCCAAAGGACCCCCAGGACTCCAAACACTGCCAGGGAGGTCCCGGCCGGGATCGGAGCAAGCCCCAGGTGAGAGCGGAGCCCGGAGACCAAGCTGGCGATACGGGCGATAGGCGCTGGAGCGGAGACTCGATGGTGCACGTCTCACTCCATGCGCGCCCAAGCCACGCCCCAGAAGTCATTTTTTAACACCTACACAAACCCTCCACCCTAGCCCATGTTGTTTGTTCTGACCTGCATTGTATGACTCCTGCATAAGACATACTCATACCCTGCCCTTTGATTCAGGAGGAACAGACATTCGAGCAGCACAGTTTCATACCAGCAGTTACCACTAGAATGAAAGACTGCATTTTTCTGCTGTCAAATCAAAATTCCACAGTTGGCTTTGGCCCACTGTGGATGGCCTAGTGAGGAAGAATATACGAATCTTATGATAAGAAAGGCAAGCTCCTTCATTGGCTAGCCACTAAGGAACATTGCCCCATGCTCATACTTCTCCCAAAGGACCGAGGGGCTCAATGGGTGCAACAGCGCAGGATATCTCGGATACATTCGCAAACTACTATGATGATTTTATGCTCGTCACTCCCCTCCCCAAATCAAGCAAATACACTCCGTACTCTCAGATCGCCCCATGAGTAAACTACAACCAGGAGACCTTGAATCCCTGGAGGCACCTATCTCTGAGGAGATCAAGGCAGAAATCGGAGGCCTCAATTCTGGGAAAATTCCGGGCCTCAATAGGTTCCCAGTTAAATTTTATAATAAATTCACCTTGGTAGTGGTCCCCACGTGTTGTCAGTCTTTAGGAAGCCTTTCAAATGGGACCAATAACTAGCAATATTGGTAAAGCCAAGTGGTGGCCCTTCCCAAACCCGGGAGACCGTCCAATACCTGTTCCTCCTATAGGCCTAAATCTTTGCACAACACCGGGCTCAAGGTGGCGAAGGTCCTCACGAGTCGCTTCGTTCCTGCCATCCACACCTTGGTCTATAAGGACCAAAATGGCTTCATGCCAGTCCGAGGCACCATGCACTGTATCAGATTCCTACAACCGGCACTGGACTGCTGTTGGACCGCAGAAGGACTTCTAGCACTACTTTTCCCCAACTTTGAAAAAGTATTTGATTCACTAGACTGGGATTTCCTATTCTGAGACCTGCAGGAAATGAACTTTGGGCCTGCTAAATGTTGCATGTTAACATTTTAAACACAGCCCCCTGGGCCGGAGTGTGAGCAAATGGCTTTCTGTCCAAACTCTTATCCATTGAGAGGGGGACTAGGCATGAGTGCTCCCAGTCCCCAATGTTGTTTGCACTGGTGTTAGAACGCCTGTCTGAATGGATCGGAGAAACACATTGGTAGAGGGCTTCAGATGATGTGAAGGACCATATCTAGCAGTACGCCAATGGTGCTCTCCTCTTTTTGAGAGACCCGCCAGCCACAGCGACAGACTAATGCAAATACTCAACATATTTGGCTCCGCCTTTGGTCCTTAAGGTGAACTGGGATAATTCCCTTTAGTCCCGGTGAAGGGGGAGGAGGACAATGGTGGCAGGATTTCACATTTACGCTTGTGCAAAGACACTTTCCGATATTTGGGAATAAACATTCTCATATCTACACATGAATACTGGGGCGCTAATATGGTCCCTCTACTGCACAAAACTGACCACAACCTGAAGAGATGGTTGTCGCTCCTGCTCTCCATCCTTGGCAGGAATGCACTTTATAAAATGAAGATATTCCCTCCATTATTATATGTCATCCTGCAAATGAATCATCAGAGGTCCCAGCAGGACCTTCAAGAGGCTCAAAGCGTCCTACAGGACATTTATATTGCCTGGAAAACAACCACTGGTGCCCCAAGCGAAATGAGTCACTGGTACTGGATGGTGGGATGGGAGTGACTGACATTCAATTCTACTACTGGGCCACACATATGACCATTATTAATGACTGGCTGTTTGGTGACAGACAGACATGACCCTTCATATTGGCTAGAACTGTCCACTTTTGGGGAAAGAGCTGCTACACACGTTTTACAACACCACAATTCCAAATGTGCTTCCAGACACCACCAAAGGGACATTATGGGCCTGACAGAGTGCGCTTAAACACACAGGATTGCTTATGAAACCCACTCAAGCCACACCATTATGGGAGAGCTTTTGGCTGACAAGCATTGGCATGGTCCAGCAGTTAATGGGATGGGATTGCATAGGCATATCCTATCCGGGTTCCTTCCTTCACATGACTTGGTCATGTCCCGTCATACAAAGCTGTGGAACAGGGTGGAGGGGACACTGACAGCTGTAATGGACGGTCACTGGGCCTTACACCTAAGATGGCCCTACTGGGCTTGGTAAGATGAGGAGGGCGGCGTGCACAGAGCAGAATGTTGGATGGAATGGCTTTCATCCTCGCTAAGCAGGACACAGCCTGCAAATGGAGCTCCGCCACCCCACCATCCCTGAGTGAATGGAAAAATGGAAAAAATCCTTGTGCCATTATGGAGCAGTAGGAGTACAGGGCCAAAGGCTGCTCTTCCAAGCATGACAGTATATGGAGACCAGGACCTAGTTGGAAAATCCTTGTCATAAGGGCCAAGTCATTTAACATGACTTAATTCACATATGCGTTCCCCGTCACACTCGTTCAGACTATCGCAATATACTCTAAACAACATACAGGCCGCCAGGGGAGGGAATAGGCAACGGCCTGATAAGCTAAGTCTCTTCTGTTTTTTCTATTATGTCTTGCTTGGCCTTTCCTGATGATCAGCATATTTTGTTTGTATATTGGCTGTTGGCACTGCATCGCAAATATCACATTCATGTATGAAAATTAATAACATTTTGTAAAAACAATCAAGATTTCAATATAATTCATAAAGCAGAAGGACTCCCCCACATTTATTACACATTCTTGTTTTGCACAACAGCCAGGTGCTGTGATATTCTAACAAGAAACTTCCAAGCAAATAATCACCTAACACCTCACAGCATTAAATGCAGTGTTTGCAGCAAAAGCAATAGTTCCACATGCAGCAGGCCAACAGAAGCCAGAACACAAAGCCCACAAGCAGAGAACAAGGAACAAACAGCCAAACAAACGAAGACAGTCTCTTACACGTCTGCCTTTGTTAACAGGCGTCGAAGTTGGGGAACGCTTCAAAAAAGACAAAAAGGGAAGAAAGCAATTACACAAAATACAGACAACACCTCGACAGTGTCACTGAAAGCACAATAGGGTAGTAGGTGCAGGAAAGCATTGTACAACAAACATTTTTATATTTCATATCCTTATAATGGCTAAACATGGCTGAAGTGTATGCGCTAAAAACAGAAACTCAGTTAATATGTTTCCTAATAAAAAGTGGTGCTGAAACAGGCACCGTTTTAGTTGTGCACCCTTTTAACACTAGTGCATTGGTCTAAATAATCCAGTCAGTGGGGTGTTAACGTTACGTTCACCCTAGCAACACTTTGTATGCCCACAAATAAATTTGTACAATTTTATGACAGGTGCCACCTTCGACTAATTCTTAGGGTGGCACTTACGTAATAATACGCACAATTAAGTAACAAAGCAATGACAAGGTCAATTGCAATATAATATGGTCCAAATTAGGAACCTCAGGCTCCTGGGGCTGCTATTGCTAATATACCCAGTGCTTGTTTCCTGCACAGTGTTGTCTCATTGACAAATCATGTGTCAGAGTATAGTGTGATTGAGTAGGGATGGTGGGTTGACCACTTTAGATACTGAGCACACTTAAAAAATTACGTCAGGGGTTGACCATTCCAAGACCAAAATGCAGAAAGTCTTTCTGCTGCTAAATCCTCATAAAACGAAGTACTTCTCATATCCAACTCCCTTAATAGAAAATTTGACTGTTCGTTTCTGAACTCACTGTTACTGGAAGGCTCCTTCCCTATCCCATATCCTCAGCTAAATCCCTAGCGTTCACTTTAGAGTCCGCTCTTACAATCATCCCACACATCAACAAAGTTGCAAAAACAGCAAATTTTCATATTCACGCCCTAAAGAATATCCGCCAGCCATTTCCTTGGAACATTTCAGAATAGACGTTCATCCTTTATTCAGTGGCAAGAACAATTAATTCAGCGAGAAAATATGACCACATTACACCACTATTCAGAGACCTACTTTGGCTCTCCTATTGCAGCAGGAACCATTTTAAATTATGTTAAATAATCATCAATATCACCCAGTATTAGTCCTGCCTTACCTGGGTAATCGTCTGACAATCTCCTATTGCATAAGCGGACTGAGAAGCAATCCTTCTCTGGGGCAGCCACCTCAGCATGGAACTCTCTGCACCTGACCTATTAAAGTTAACCTCACTCACCACCTTCAGGAAGCATCTCAAGACCGATCTTTTCAAGCAATTTTACTAACGTTTGTGACTGAGATCACCCTATGGTTCCTCCTCATTTCTCCCTATCTGTTTTTACTGCTCTAGACAATTTTAATCTCACCAATAAATCCTTCCTAATGTTTGTAATACCGCAGGACACTGGTGCAATGAACCGAAGGTAGGTGAGAAATAGTCAGCTCTGCTGGGACTAGGGAAAGTTAACAGACAGCACAAATAGTACTATGCATACACAGGATATGGGATTTATTTATCAGTCCATTTAGTTTCTTTTTATGGCTACACTGGTTTTAAACATAAAAGACAATTGAGGTTGTTATCCTATTTAACACCTTTATATTGCTGCCTTTGAAATTCAAATTATGATCAGTACTTTTGCATCAACAAATTCACTCAAGCACAGGAAGAAAGAGGTAAGCGTTGGGGAGTTTCATAGTTCAGACAGACATGGAACTGAAAGTACAACAATACACAAAGCATAACACACTGTGCACACATGTAGCATCAATTCAAAATATCAGATTCAGTCCACATTTATTTTTATCAAGAAAAATACATTTTTTACTTGAGCATACAGAGGATAATTATGGTGCCACCGACGGTGCTTTTGGAGTGCTACTCAGGAAAACCCAGTGGGAGATCTCCACCTTCCTAAGCAAGTATATATTTTTTTGATAACCAATTTTATTGATTTTGTGAGAAACCAACAAGTGATAACAATACCAGCTGTTCGTACATTTAGTCGTGCAAGGCAAGTACAAGAGGACTTCACACCAGCATGGGGAAGTTGATAGACAAGGCAAAAACAGTGTTGCACCCATTCCAGTCCACGATTATTCAGTAGGAGTATTAGTCTTCCACCACCCCGACCCATTTGCCCCACATTCTACGAAATTTCTTCGGGCAACCTCTGGCTTCATACAGGGGCCGCTCCTGTGCGGCGCACCAATCCACCCTCTGCGCCAGCGCGTCATGGTGGGGGCAGCCGAGCTCAGCCAATTGGCCGCAATGTCCCTCTTGGCCACCATCAGTGCCGTGTTGAGAAAGAGTTTTTCAGCTCTGGAACCATCCATCCCCTCGGTGATACCCAGAAGGACATTCATTGGGTTAAGGGGAACCTCCCAGCCCAGGACCTCAGTGAGTTCCCCGGTTACTGACTCCCAGTAGCGCGTGATTGTGGAGCAAAGCCATACCATGTGATAAAAGTCAGCTTGTGGGTGGCTTCAGTGGGGACAGGAGGCATCGGGTCGGAGCCCAGCGCGGTGGAGACGCAGCGGCGTAAGATAGGCAGTGTGGAGATAGTATGTTTGAACTAGGCGGAGCCTTGCTGAGGCTGTGACTGTTTTGGGAGCCATCAACGCGTCCCTCCAATCGGCGGCGTCCAGGGATCCGAGCCAACCCTCCCATCTGTCCCTGAGTTGTGATAGTGTGTTGGGGGTGTTATTGGTAAGGGAGCGGTAGATACAGGAGATCCCTCCCTTCCCTAGGTTACCGGTCATGGTCTGGGCTTCGGGTGGGCTATATTCGGGCAGGGAGGTGCCTTCTGAGATGTGAGAGTGGAGGGCATGGTGTATCTGCAGGCAACGGTAAAACTGGGAAGCGTGGAGGGAGTCTGCAATTCTTGGAAAGTGCGTATGTGGCTCCCACCCCAGACATCTCCCAGCAATGAAACGCCAATGAGATCCCACTTTCTAAAACCAGAGAGGTTGGCAACTTCCCGGAGCCATGTGCCGCACCACAGTGGGGTATGTCGGGTCAATTTCCCCGACCAGTGGGTGTGACGTAGAGAAGCCCGCCAGGCCAAAAGCACCCCGCGCGTGACCTCAGGTAGAGTTTGGGTAATGGTGCTCCCGTACAGCATCCCCTGAATGTTAGAGAATCCCAGGGTGTGGAGCTCCAAGCGGTATGCCGGGTCAGACCAGCCACTGTTAAACCAATCATGCACGCTGAGGAGCCGAGTCGCTAAATAGTAAAGGTAGAGATTTGTCATCCCCAGGCCGCCATCAAAGGGTGGGATCCGGCACTGGGCGAGGGCCAGCCTGGGCCTCCGACCTCCCCACAAGAACTTGGTGGCCATGCCGTCCAGCTCCCGGAACCACGACCTTGATAAGGAGAGGTGCGTATTCTGAAGCACGTAAAGGAATCTGGGCAGGATCATCATTTTAAATAGAGCTATTCTGCCCATAGGGTTCAGTGGAAGGGTTTGCCACTTGAGGAGATCAGCCCGAACCTTTTTCACTAGCGGGGTTACATTGAGTGACCAAGCGAGGTCAGGGAGGAGGGCAACCCAGATTCCCAGGTACTTGAAGGACTGTCGCCGAAGAGGTATCGACGACTGCCAATCAAAGCACTCTCTCGAAAGGTGAAGGGGGACCAGGACGGATTTGGCCGAGTTCAATCGAAGGCCGGAGGTTCGTTCGAAAAGACTCAAGGCCCGGAGGCATCGGGGCCCTGACCGAGCTGGATCTGCTAAGAATAGCAGAACATCGTCAGCATAGAGGGCGATCTTATCTTCTTCCAATCCGGGCCATCTCCACCCCGTGAGGAGCTTGTCAGATCGGACAAGACAGGCAAAGGGCTCCATCGCCAACGCGAAGAGGAGGGGCGAGAGGGGGGAATCCTTGCCTCGTGCCTCTCCTGATGGGAAAGGGTCGTGACAGGGCACCGTTGACTAGTACCTGGGCTCTTGGTTTGCAATAGAGTGCCTTAACCAGGCACCGAAAAGGGGCTCCAAAACCCATTTCCATCAATACCGCCTCCAGGTTTCGCCAATCCACCGAGTCGAATGCTTTCTCGAAATCCACGAGAAGGAGAGATAAGTAGGGGGTCAGCTGTTGTCGATTCGCTAAAGCGAGGTGGCGACATCTGAGGCAGTGCCGGGTTCCCCGGGAGGGCATAAATCCGCACTGGTCGGGGTGGACCAGTTTGGCCAGGTAGGGTCGTATGCGATTGGCTAGGACAGAGGCGAATATTTTGAGCTCCGAGTTAATGAGGGAAATGGGGCGATAATCAGGGCAGTGCTGCGAGGGAGGCTGAGACTTAGGGATCACCACTATAGTGGCCATATCCGTCTCGGGACGGAATGAGCCTTGATCAGACTCCTCCTGATACATCTCTAGAAGGTGGGGAATCAGCGTGTCTCGGTAGGACGCATAGAACTCCTGCGGGAGTCCGTCCGGCCCTGGTGTCTTGCCTGCAGCCATATGTGATATGGCATCGTTGATCTCCTCTGGGGTGACGGGGAGGTCTGGCGCCTCTGCCTCAGCCTCGCTGAGTCGCGGGAGGGAAAACTGCTCGCGCTGGAGGAGTTCCGGGAACGAGAGAGTGGGAGGCTGTGCAGAGTAAAGAGTAGCGTAGTAGGTGGCGAAGCATTGGGCCACTGCAACGGGAGCTCGCTGGATCGCTCCATCTGAGTCGATCACCTCAGGAATGATACGGTTGGCCATCGGATAAGTGGCCAGACGGTGAAGGAGTTTCCCATTTTTGTCTCCCCACCCATACACTCGTGCCACGGAGGACCTCCACAGCAGCTTGGCAGCCTCCAGGGAGGCCTGCTTAATCTCGTCCCTCAGAAACACTAGTCTCCTATCTTGGGCTTCAGTTCTCTCCTCTGGGGGTTGAGCCTCAATTAGAACAGCCTGGGCCTCCAGGAGTGTGAGGCGGGAGTCCTGCTTCACACGCTTAAGTTTGAGTTGGCCTTTGGCAAAGCCCCGGATGGTGACCTTCCCGGCTTCCCATAGGGTGCCAGGAGAGGAAACCGACCCGTGATTAGTGGTAAAGTAATGGCGGAGCTCATCTCCCACTTGGTCCCTGAAGTCCTTGTCATGGAGGAACCAGGCGTTCAGCCGCCAGATCGGGCGGGAAGATTCAGGGAGGCTGCCCATACGCAGCGCCACTGGGGAGTGGTCTGATAAACCTCTGGGGAGGATGGTGACGTCTTGAATTGCTCGACAATCCAGGGCTGGCAGGAAGACAATCGAGTTGTGCGTGCAATGGGAGGCTGATGTGTGGGTGTAGAGTCGAGTTGTCGGATGCCAAAGTCTCCAGGCGCCCCCGAGACCTAAAGTGGCAGCCCAATTCGACAGGAGGTTAGATTGAGCGACTCTGGAGACAGAAGGGGCCTTAGCAGTGTCAAGGTCAGGGTCCATGACTGCGTTAAAGTCTCCCCCAACGATGGTCGTCCCCAGGGGCAGGGCGGCAACCAGTGTAGCGAGACGCTGGAGTGTGGAGGTCAGTAGGGAGGGGGAGGGAGGGGAGTATACAGCGAGCAAGTTCAGAGGCCGGTCCCCAAGGCTCCCTTCTAGGATGACAAAGCAGCCCTTAGGGTCATGGGTTGCCTTATTCACCACGAGTGGAAGACCACGTCGCACCAGGACAGCCACCCCTCGTGATCCCCGGTTAAAGCCGGAGTGCCAGACTCCGCCATAACCATAGCGTGCCAGGAAGGGGAAATGGTTGCCTACCAGGTGGGTCTCTTGGCGCAGCAGTATGTCTATAGTATGACGCTGGTCATAACGCAGGACCGCTGTGCGCTTGACCTTATCCAGCAAGCCGTTAACATTCCAAGACATTATGTGAAGCAATGCCTTCTCTGTATAGGTGTCAGACATAGGCAAGTATATTTTTAAGAAAGGTTATTGAAGTTGCTATGACCTTGATCATCGGCTATATTATGAACTCGGGCCCCAACCAACTGTTCACTCAATGACAGTCCAGCTGTTTATGTTACTCAGGTTTCACAATGTCTTTGGTGGGGAATTATTTGCTTTGATGCTCTTTGACAGTCTTCCTCATCATGCCCATGTGGTCTGAGAATCACTACATCCTGAGGCCTTTTTAAGCAATGGATGGAGCTAATAAGGGATGATGAATTTGGCAATAGGTTTGAGTTTGAGTTTAGCCAATAGGTTTCTTTTTGGTCTTTCTATTAAATCAGTCGACACAAGTGAAGTGAAGCACTGAATGCCTCTCATTAGATAGTGCAACATCTTAACATCTTACTGGTAATATAAACATCTCACAAAGGATGCACTAAAGTACAGAGGAGATCAAACAAGATTTCTCACTATAACACAAAGCAGTACAGATAGTTAGGCACTTCAAACTTGAAACATTTATGTATGTGTATGGTCTTTCAATTACATGCTACCTCAAATTTAAAGGCTGCTTCCGGCATGAGATGCATCAGAGTTTGAACTGCTCTTTAGGGCCTAGCCAAAAAGAGATATTTTCAGCTACCCATCGCTAGATAATGTCTAGGACATCAGAATATTCTGAAGCATGGAAAAGCGGAGAATCATTCCTCTAATAACAATAGTTACATGGGGAGCAATGGCTGCATCTGTATGAAAACATTTTTCATGCTTATATTTTGGAGGGGAATCAATGGAAAAAACTAATCTTTGCTTTCTAGCCATTATTAACATCTGAAATGTACAGAGAATGAATCTGTGCTGTCCTAAACCACGCAAAAGGCATTGGAAGTTACTTAATACTGAGAAATGATTACTTTCAAAATTAAACATTGTTGAAGTGGTACTTCTTAAATAGAGGGAAGAGGCAATAAGAGGATCAGAGTGCTCTCTCAAGATAAAAAAGGCAAAAACCTTTAGAAGATGAGAGAATGCGGTGAAAAACAACAACAAAGAAGGGAAATGAAAACAGACAGAAAATGTATGAAGGAAACAGGGGAGTACAGCAGGAGCAAATCAAAGTTATAAAGGAGATGCAAATGTAAAAGAGAAGTGATAAAAAGTGAGAAGTAAAACATTTGAAGTACTACAAGTTCGAAAAAATAAATCCGAACTGATTAGATGTATTCCATACATTGCATTACAATTTATCTACCTATGAAAGAGTAGGTATAAATGGCATATCTGTATAAATCAGTGATGCACTATAGGATCACCAATATTACATTCATGTGTTGAAGGTGCCAGATTGTCAGGAATAATATAGAAGCAGCTTTAACAACATCAGGTTTAAGAGATGTAAGGAGAAAACTTTGAGAGCGCGCGAGTGCCATTTCCAACATTAGTGTTATTTCGGAGCCCACCACCATCAAGCTAAATAGTAATATACACATAATATTCAATTCCAGAATGAAGAGTCAGGGTTGGAGCAGTGTAATAGCCATCCAGGTATTGCTTCCTGGCAGTTCGAGTCCAAGTAGTGATGCTGGTGGGAGAAATTTTGCCTAGTGTCCGGGTTGTAGTTCAGCTTTGTCAGCCTCAAACATGTGCCACCAGCTACCGCACACACTTGTGCGCCCACAATCAAGAATAACATACCTGGATAATTGTTTCAGAATATAAAGCATCTCAGTTATTAATGTATTTTCACATGTCAATTCCATCAAATGATTTGCTCTAAAGAAGCAAGCAATTTTGCAAAATGTGTTGTCTGGCTCGCTGGTCTTTATGTTATTTAACAGGAGGGATATGGATGCTCAATTTAAATTAGTTGCAATCTTTAAAATTTGGTATCCAAGAGTGCCTTGCTCAATTGTCTTTTTTGAGAATGCATTGATTCTACTTTTGAGGTGAGAGGTACAAGGCAAAAGCACCTACCTGATAGTATTTGACCAGTACAAATCCTAAATTAAACCCACCATCAGTTGGTACAACTGAGATGCAGTACATTTTGAATGCATCATTTAAGATTAACAGTCATCTTCCAATAAATGCATTTCACCTGGGTATGTTTTTGCTATTTTGCTTGTGCATTGTTCTATGTAAGTTAGCATTCGTAGCACCATTTTATGTTTAGCCGCCATTTTGAATCATGCCATTAACTGCGTATTCTCTCTCCGAGAAGCAGGCTATGGAAAGTTTCGTTTCTCCAAGGTTAGGCCTTGCTCTGCTAATAAATACATTGTTCTTATTAGCGCATACCTTTCCCACTAGATAGAGGCCTTCTCCCAATAATCTAGCGGTAGACACAGACAGAACGACCTTGGCATGGAGATAATGTGTGCCGGCCTCAGAGTCGAAGCTCATCCTACTGTACTTCTTTGTTTCAGCTGCACCTGCTTGTAAAATTCCATTATAGGCGGGTCTTCCTTGGTTCTGAAATGTACATAATGTATCGCTATGCTTGCTGATGTCGGTCCTCTCTGCAGCACCCTTAGGCGACTGGGCAGACGGGGCTCCGCTCGAGTGTATCTGAATAAACATATACTTGGTTTGTATTCTCTACTGTCTGACCGACTCTTCATTTGTATGGAAGGCTGAGAGGTGGTCACGAGTGACCCGGGTGGCCCTAATCAGGTCACTTCCTTCAGTTGGCGCCCGAATAGGGACTTGATCGGCGAGTGGCCCTTCCCTGGTGGGGAGGTCGAGGCCGTCGTCGGGTTGGACGGACCAGGGATCCCTGCACGAGAGAGTTCCTGAACTCGCAGCTGCCCCTTCTGTCCTGCCAGACGGTGCCTCGGCCAGCGGTTATCCCGACTGGGGTCCTGAACGGCGAAACCCTTGGATCTGACCGTTTGGTCCGAAGAGTCGGCAGTGGAGAATAAATTCATTTGACCTGTGTGCACCAGGTGAGTTTGTTTTGGTTCTTTGTGGATATGGCACCATTTTGGTTTCTATTTGGCACGGTCTGAGGACCGATTTTGGTACGAAGTGTTTGCGAACACTTTGCCAGGCAACAAACGAATTTGGCTCACTTTTGAAAATGCCTGGTTTTAGTAGGTTCTTAGTTTCCTGTTGTCGTTGTTCTGCAGATGCAGATGCTCGACTGGAAGAAAGTCAGCCGGCGCCTCCAGAAGGCACTCTGAACTTTGATATGTATGTGAAGCATGGCCTTGGCCCTATTATGTTTAGTACGCTATGGCACAAATATACGAGGGACAATGCCGAGTTGAAGTGGCTGTTGACGGGCACTTTTGATGAACAAAAAATTGGGTTTTTACAGGAGAAGTTGTTTGCAAAAAGAAGTAGACAGTCTATATTTGATTCTCTTTGAACGTGGCAAAAGGAAGCTAAACAGAGGCGAATGAAAGCAGAGAAGGAGGCGCAAAAGATGAGAATGCAAACATTGACTCAGAAAGCTGTAGCACATAGTAAAGAGAAGCAAGAGATAAGGATTGAACGTGAAGATAGGAGATTTCGATTGAATATGGATAAATCTTATTTAGCCAGAGAAGAAAATTATACTTTTGTGGAAGAGCTGTTAAATACTCGCCCCCCCGCATATGCCCCGCAGAGGATATATCCCGCTCTTCCTTCACAGGCCCAGCTACCCGTTTCCTCTGTCTCTGCTGTTTCTGCTTCTGTTTCTGTTGATCAGACTGCCTTGGCCATGGCACCTCCTGTCCTTTCTTTGTCTTCGTCGTCTGTGGCAACTATGACCGTTAGTACTCCTGTGACACCTATTGCTTCGGCGTCTCTTTCGCCAGCTCTTACACCTGCGACGCAGCCGGCAGAGACACTGGTGCCTGCCCCTTCTGTTGCTGCCCCCACTGTGTTCTTTCATCCCCTGACATTACTGAGTAGTGGGATGCCAGTACGTGGATTTGAGGATAGAGACTGGACGAAATTTAAGGAACGTATGGGGCGGACGTTAGTCCGGTCTGATATGGGAGATGAGGAGAAAAGGGTAGTAGCTAATCAGGCTGCCCAGTGGGCCTGAAACCCCATTTACAGTGTGGAAAATGTGTGGAGTGTGATCAAAGATTATGAGCCTTTTGTACAATAGCATGCCCTTAAGCATATGTCCGCTACTTTGATTGGTCTTTGGGAGCAGTGTTTCAATGATGCAGCACCACAGATTATATATGATATTAAGGATCATATATATGTTACTGATATGGCGCCTGGTCAAGTTTTTGGTAATGTTGCAACGCTGGTTGCTTATCGGGGTAGACTGCTTGAGAAGAGCCCCACCCCGGTATCTCAGTTTCCATTCGGGAGGTTCATCCTATCTATCATCCTGAAATACCAGAGCAAAGGGATCAGCACGATAATGTTATTAGACAAGGTGTAGCGGCCCGTTTCCAAGAACAATGGGTTTATACTCTGTGGAAAAGGAGTGAAGTCTTGTCTCTTAAGACTCAGTTACCTGATCCTAGGAAGAATCCAACTGCTTAATATAAGGAGTTGACTGAAGCTGCTTCTTCTACAGTGATGACACTTGCTGATATTGAAATGTTCTTTGGCTTACTAGTTCTGGTTGATATTTGGAGACAAGTACACACACAGGATCACGTTGCGGAATTGGGTGGTACCTGGGACCAAATTAAGGTATGGGATCAGGAACGGAAGCCAGGTGATAAGCCTAGACCAGAGATACTTGCTTTGCCCGGCCGTATTATTACGTATATGCATTCTCTTATCCCTGTGAGAAAAGTTGATTGGGACAAGTTATCGGCTTGCCGTCAAAAGAAAGATGAGTGTGTCTGATTTTTTCACTCGTTTGAAGGTGTGTTTCTAGATTATAGTGGACAGGATTTGTCGATCAAAGGTGGTGTGCGACTGTGTTAATAGATTTGTTTCTAATTTACTTCCTGAGATTGCGACCCGCTTACAGGCTTCCGAGAGCACCTGGTCCACCTCTTCTCCTTCTGTTATTTTGAATATGGCACAGTATTATGAACACAGGGAAAATGAGGATAAGGAGAGGACGGAGAAGCAGCACAAGGATTTGAAGACGAAGGTGTTGTTGCAGCAGGCTTCTAGGGGGAATGGTAGGGGACGTGGTGCTTTGGCCCGGCAGCTTCCACGCACTAGCAGGAATACTACGCCTGTAGGGCCGAATCAGTGTGCGTATTGCAAAGAGGAGGGACACTGGCGTAGCGAGTGTCCTGTGTTGTTGCAGAAGGTGGCGGTTCCTAGATGACGAGGTTCTCGTGGACGGGGTCATGGAGCTGGTGGCCAGGACAGGGCTCAGAGTGCTGTGGCCCCGCAGGGTCATGCTGATCAAAATTATTGTGATGACCCTCGGGGAAGCCAGTATTATCATGATGACTACGATACGGATGAGGTGACAGGGAAGTCCTACAGCTAGGACAGCCAGGGACAAAGTGAGGGACCAGTTCCGATACCTGTAGATCAACGTGGTCCGTACGTTAGTGCGGATGTGCATGGTTCGACTAAGGAGTTCTTGGTGGATACAGGTGCGACAAACAGTTCTATTTCTCGTTCCTTGGTCCCTGGGGCGGCTCTGTCTGGCCATAATAATGTTTCGGTAGGTTTTTCTGGTGTACCGGTTGTGAGCCCCATTTCAAAACCCCTTGCGTTGACTATTGGTCCTTTCACTGTGGATTCACCATTCTTGTTGACGTCTAATTGTGGAGAACATTTTATGGGTTTGGACTTGTTGAAAAAATTGCATGCCACGATTTACTGCTCCCCGGCAGGTGTTTACATGACAATGGGTCCGAATGTCGTGCGTGCTACACAGTGTCTGTCCAAAGATGTGCCTCTTCCTGCAGAGTTTAAAGATGTGCCGTCCACTCTCTGGGCGACAGGTGACACCGATGTGGGGCTGTTACAGATACCGCCAGTTTCGATCCGAGTTAAAGACGATGCTATTTTACCTCGCTTCCCTCAGTATAAAATACCGCAGGCAGGTGAGCGAGCTCTATTGCATATTGTACAGGACTTGATTGAGAAAGGAGTGGTTGAGGAGACGACTGCTAATGTTTGTAATAGCCCAATTCTTCCCGTTCTTAAACTGGCACCTACGGGTTCCTCTGACGATCATGCAGATCTTTATCGCTTTGTGATTGACTTGCGGGAAGTTAATAAAATAGTGATTCCACAGTTTCCGGTGGTCCCTGACATTACAACTCTTTTGACAATGATTCCTTCTTCTGCTACATACTTTTCTGTCATTGATTTAAAAAATGTGTTCTTAAGTATTCCCATTCATCCTGACAGCAGATATCTGTTTGAGTTCACCCTAGCTGGTAGAAGAGCTTTAGATTCTGTCGCGCTCCTCAAGGCTATACAGAGAGTCCGAGTATCTATAGTCAGGCATTGAAAGGTCAGCTGGATTCCTTGTCGCTCCCCCCAGGTAATGTATTGCTTCAGTATGTCGATGACTTGCTCATCGCCTCGGATACAGAACAAGGTTGCAAAGACAGTACAGTTAAATTGTTGTTACATTTAGCTGAGCATGGCCATAAAGTATTCCTTTCCAAATTTCAGTATTGTCGACAGGAGGTCACCTATTTAGGTCACCTACTGTCGAAGGAGGGTTGGAGATTGACCCCTGAGCGCATCAGTACCATTGTTAAAATGCCCATTCCGCAAACTCAAAAAGATGTGCGCGCTTTTATTTACACTACTTCCTACTGTCTCCAGTGGATTCCAAATTATTCCCTACTAACCAAACCCCTGCTTGCTTTGACTACTAAAGATGTGCATGAACCCCTGCCTTGGACGCCTGAATGTCAGCAGTCTTTTGAGCAATTAAAAAGTGCGCTTTGTTCGGCTCCAGTGCTCGGCACGCCTAACTACAGCAAGCCATTTGTATTATATGTCCATGAGACGGCTGGTTGTGCGCTTTCTGTTCTAACACAAAAATTTGGAGATAAGCAACGGCTGTGTGCTTATTTCTCTGCTGTGCTTGATCCAGTCGCACGAGCCCTCCCGAGCTGTCTAAGAGCGGTCGCGGCTGTGGCTGTCTCGATAAGGCAATCGGCTGGACTCGTACTTGATACTGACCTCACAGTCATGGTACCCCATGCTGTAGATACACTTTTGAATAAGACAAAAACGCAGCACCTCACCAGTGCACGTCTGACAGGTTATGAGTTAACACTGTTCGCTAAACATATTACGATTAAACGAGGTGCCACTCTGAACCCAGCCATGTTACTACCCCTCCCTTCTGAGAATGAGGAGATTGACATACATGATTGCATCTTCCGGACGGAAGAAGAGACGAAAGGACGGGTAGACCTGACTGATGTTCCCTTATCTGACCCCCAAGGGGAACTGTATGACGATGGCTCTTGCTTTATACTACCAGATGGCACCACAACTGCTGGGTACGCTACAACTACGCTGCGCACGGTAGTTGAGACATCACGAGTTCCCTATCAGTCGGCCCAAGCTGCAGAACTCGTTGCCCTAATACGAGCCTGCGAATTGAGTGAGGGACTGGTTGTTAATAATTATACTGACAGCCAGTACGCCTTTGGAGTCGCCCATAATTTCGGGCGAATCTGGACAGAGAGAGGGTTCCTTACTGCCCATGGGACAAAGATTCAGCACAGTCATCTTATATATAGGCTTCTGTCCGCTTTGACACTCCCTAACAAATTGGCAATAGTGAAGTGTAGCTGTAGGAAGCTGGCTCTGTATATACTATACCAAAGTGAGGTATAGTGTCCACAGAGTCCAGTGGATCCCCAAAGGTAGGCAGAGGTAAAGTTAGATAGCACCTCACTCTCTATTTGTGGTAGTGTGGTCGAGCAGTAAGGCAGTATCAGAGGACAGTGTTAAGCATTTGTTGTACACACTCAGTCAGCAAATGAATTCACACACTCAAAGACTGAACTTCAGACCAATTGTTTTTGTATAAAAATATTCTTTTAGTTATTTTATTTTCTAGAACCAAGCAAGCCTGTCACAGGTAAGCAATAAATACTTTACAGTAGTAAAGCAGTTTGTAAACAGTTTGAATTGAAATTGTATATGCACTTTGTTTTGACTTACAGTATGGTTTCAGAGAAACGCAATACTTTGTAAATACAGTACGTGGACTTGAATAGGCTTTTCAGTAAAATTACAGGTAAGCTACTTTTGAGATTACTTTTCTTACTCAGAGTAGTATACCTGGATACTACTCTGGGACATTTCCTGCAAACAGGTAAGTAAAATCGTTTTTGTTAGTTAGCGCAATTTTAAAGAATTTCTTAAGGTTTTCAAACTCCACACTTAGAAACTTTTCCAAGAAAAACAGTCAATGTTATCCTATGGAGGAAAATAGTGTTATCGGTTTTGAGGTAAGTATTTGGTAGTGGGAGTTGAAGTTCTGGGGGTAGACTCAGGGGTCCCCCAGGGTCAAGGATGCACTCTAGTTACACCCTTAGCGGCACTAGGGCGGCCGGGTGCAGAGTGCTGAGGCCCAAATATTATCCAATGGGGGATAGGGGGCCTCCGGTTGGTGGCTGCTGGCAAGCAGGTCACTTGGGTGTGGGAGCAAAGCTCCTGGACTTTAGCTCAGGGCAAATGGGGAAACAAAGTAGCACCAAAGGTGCACCCTCAGCGGCACTAGGGCGGCCGGGTGCAGGGTGCTTTTTCGACGTCGGGCGCCCTGTTGTTTTCAATGGGGAACCTCCGGTTTGCAAAGGCGCTGCAGGCTTGGGGACGAAGGTCTTCTGGGTGCGACCACCACTTCGAGAGGTAAGTTGGGAAGTTAGGGGTTGGTTAGGCACCGTCGGTTTGGACACCCAAGGCTGTGGGGCGTCAGGTGCAGGGGTGCCTTTTGGGGTCGGATCTTCTTACCAGCTCCTGGTCGCGGTTGGGGGGACCTTCTGGATTTAGGCTGCAGGCGTCAGCTGGAGGCTTGAGGCAGGTCAGGGGTCGCCGGATCTCGGGTCAGGATCGCCGGGGGGACCTCCTCGTGGTGTTTGCCCACTGGGGCTCGGGCCGTGGACGGCGGGTGCAGAGTGGGGCGGATCCGCGGTGTCCGGCCGGAGCCAGAGGTTGCAGATTAACAAATCCGGTGTTCACGGGAGACAAATTCTTTGTAGTTGAAGGCAGGCAGGTCCTCCGGGGTTTTCGAGGTTGCTGGCTGCAGGACACACCGGGATTTCGCAGGAGCAGGTTCGAGGGGGAGACAGGCCGGTAGGGCTGGGGCCAAGTCAGTGGGCGTCTTCCTCTTGTTAGCTGCTGCACGGCTGTTCGGTCCTTCTTCTTCTTCTTCTTGTAGTTTCTTCTCGTCTGAGGAAGCAAGGTTCAGGGGTGCCCCTAAATACTAGATTTAGGGGCGTTACAAGTAGGTAAAAGGCAGGGACCAATGGTTCCCTTCCATGGGGTGGGTACACCCCCCTATCATGCCACCCTCCAGTGGGAGGGGGGCATGAGCCTGTCCCTGGTTGGCTGAGTCCCCCCATCTGCAAGATGGCGGGGACTGGGAGTTGTGCTTCACCTTGCCTCCCCCACCTGAGGGGTGGAGTTGGCCACACCTCTCTTCCTCAATTGTTTTTCCCGCCGGTTCTCCCGCCCAAAGTGGTGGTCAGAACCAGTGGGGACCAGTTGCTGAAAGCAGCAAGTGGCCTGGGGAAGCTCACGAAGGCGGCAAGCCTTTGAAGCTTCCCCTTCGTGAACCCTGCCCATCCTGGGGGAGGAGGCTTGGCACCTCGTCCCAGGATGTGCATTGTTTCAGGCCCCAGAGAGCAGCAGGCTCTCGACCCAGGGGTCCAGAAACATGTCTGGCGGTGGCAGCTGAAAGCAGCCACTCAGCCTGGACACTAGTGGTGGGTTAGTTTTCAGGGGGCATCTCTAAGATGCCCTCTGTGAGCATTTTTCATTAAATCCCACACTGGCATCAGTGTGGGTTTAATGTGCTGAGAAGTATGATACCAAACTTCTCAGTTTTCAGTGTAGCCATTATGGTGCTGTGGAGTTCGTAAAGACACACTCCCAGCACCATATACTCTTAATGGCAGCACTGCACTTACAATGTCTAAGAATGGACTTAGACACTGTAGGGATACAGGGCTCATGCACCTATACCCTCACCACTGGTATAGTGCACCCAGCTAGAGGGGTGACTGATCTATGCCAGGGCAGTGGGTTGTAGGCATGGCACACAAAGATGTGTGCCATGTCGACTCTTCACTTTGTTCTGCACCAAAACACGCAGCCTGCAAAGGCAGTGTGTGTGTGTAAGGGTACAGGACCTCTAAGGGTGGCACAATAAGTGCTGCAGCCCTTAGAGGCCTTCTCTGGTCACAGTGCCCTGGGTACCTGTGGTACCATTTACCAGGGGCTGACCTGTGGCCTGAGATGCCAATTGGGTTTAGGCTTCAATGCAATTTTAGGGAAAGAACATAGGCCCTGGGTACCTGATTAGCAGGAGCCCAGGGCACACTTAGTCAAAGCACATCAGCAATTCAGCAAAAAGTGGGCACTTTCTCACAGTAGCGCCCATAGGAAGGTTACTGATGATGTAGGTAAAGGGAACACTTTTGCAGATCAGACAGCTAAGGAAATAGTCCGGACTAGGATGAAAAGAATGTTCGTAGCAGGTCCCGCTAGGTGGGTGCCCGAGGTCACAATGTTTGAAGATACACTTGAGAATGTAAAGGAAATACAGAGTGAGGCCACAGTGGAGGAATTAGCAGTGTGGCAATAAAGTACAGCACAACTGAACGATGAGGGATGTTGGATAGACAAGTCAGAGATGCAGAGATGGATGTTGCCAGATGCATATGTTCTTCCTGTAGTCACGATGGCTCATGGCCCAGCCCATATCAGTGCTAAGGGTATTTGCAAGTTGTTAGACCCCGTATGGCAAAATGACAACATTTCTAAGACAGCTACACATTTAGTGAAGTACTGCATGGTGTGCATGATGCACAATCCTGGGAACCCGGTAATTTTGCACCATCCACTTTCCCTTTTGAGGTCCTCCAGATAGACTATATCGAACTAGACAGGGTCACTACAGAGGCATCATTTTCTTGGAAAACAAAGCCATGTAAGGGGCACCAAAATGACTCAAGAGCACAGGAAGCAGCAATAAAACTTAAGGATGTGATGAAGCTTTCTTTCTGTAATCCAAAACCTTTAAGTTTTAAAGTTGTTCATATTTATACAGATCAGTGAACTCTGATATAAGTGATCTTCAGATACTTAGCCTACTGAACCAGATCATTTTTTATAAATAAAGGAAAATATGCATGGCATCTGTTCACGGCATGTAGTGTTGTAGATTTGCATGCTGTGCATAACCCTGCTATCTAGTGTTGGACCTGGATGTGTGCAAGATGTTTTCTTCAAAGACAGTCTTTTGAGTCACAAGGTACTGTGACTCCTTCTCTTATTGGTAATGCACATGGTCATTGACACCATTGCTAGATTGTTTTCCCTCACAGCGGGTGAGGATAGAATGTGAAGCAAAGATTGTATAGAGAAATGTTTATGCAAAGAAGGAGGAAAGTGAAATAGAAAGGGACTGCAACAGCTACAGGCATCGGGGGAGGAGGGTGGGCGCAAGTGAATTTACAGCACTGCATGCCGCAAACAGATGCTTACTGGGTAAGTAACATTTTCAGTTCGAGGCATGTGGGGCTGTAGATACACAAGCTGTGCATAGACTGTAAAGCAGTCCTTCCAAAAAAGCTGTGGCTAGCCTGTGGAAGTTGCAGTGGTTTGGAAAAGTGTATGTAGAACTGCCTGGCCAACATTGCCTTGTTGGTGGGCTAGCACAGCTACACAATAATGCTTTGTAAAAGTATGTGGTGTGGACCATGTAGCTGCTTTACAGATGTCAACTACAGGAATGTTCCCCAGGAAGGCCATAGAGGCCCCTTTTTTCTGAGTGGAGTGGGCTCTAGGAGGAATGGTCAAGGCCCTTTTAGCTATAGAATAGTATGTCTGGATGCATTTAACAATCCATCTTGTAATGCGTGATTTAGACAGGGCTTTCCCTTTGTGGGGTTTGGAGAAAGCAACAAAAAGCTGTTGTGTTTTACTAAAGGGTTTAGTTCTGTCAACATAGAACATGATGGCTTTTTCAACATCTAAAGTATGGAGAACCTCCTACGCAACTGAGCCAGGTTGAGGGGAAAAAAGGAGGTTCAATGGATTGATTGAGGTGGAACTGTTAAAGAAATTTGGATTTGGTGCGTAGGACAACCCTATCTCTGTATATCTGGAAGAAAGGTTCTTCCAAAGTCAGTGCCTGAAGCTCACTGACACACCTGAGAATAGTGATAGTGACCAGAAATGCTGCCTTCCAAGAGAGAAACTGGGGGAGTGGGTGGAGGGAGCAGGAGTGGAGGGGTTCGAATGGAGGACCCGTTAGTCTTGTTGATACAATGTTAAACCTCCATGTCGGAGCTGGCGGGAAACGAGGAGGAATTACTATTTTAAGACTCTCCATTAAGGCTTTAATGACAGGAATCCTGAAGATGGAAACATGTTGCCTGTTCTGAAGGTAGACGGCTATACCAGCCAGGTGTAGTTGTATGGATGAGAAAGCTAAACCACAAGTTTGCAAGTGAAGCAGGGAGCAGACAATCTCTAGTACTTTGACTGCTAAGGGGTCAATATGTTTGGGACGACAATAGTAGACGGATCTCTTCCACTTGGCAGCGTAACAGGCACAAGTAGTAGGCCTGCTCACCTCTTTTAGAATGTTCATGCATTTAGGTGGAAGATTAAGGTACCCAAAGTCTAGAGCTTCAGGAGCAAGATCGCAAGATTGAGAGACCTGGAGTCCAAGTGCCTGATTTCTCCATGGTTCTGCATGAGAAGGCCCAGCCTGTTGGGTAGTCTCTCGTGTTGAACCACTGAGAGTTCAAGGAGGGTGGTAAACCATGGTTGGCGTGCCCAGGTGGGAGCCACCAGGATGAGGGTGAGAGATGTCTGTCTAAGCCTCCGAACCACAAACGGAAGTAGTGGGAGAGGAGGAAAAGCATAAGCAAATATCCCTGGCCAACTCATCCATAGTGCATTGCCTCTGGACTGTGGGAACCTCGAGGTGAAGTTTGTTTATTGGTGTTTTCTGCTGTGGCGTAAGGTCTATCTCTGGTAGTCGCCAATGCTGAAAGCACTGGAGGAAGACTTGCGGGTGGAGTTTCCACTCGTTGACTTGTTGCCGCATTCTGCTAATGTCGGCAAAATTGTTGTCCACACCCAGCAAGTATTCTGCTAACAGTTGAATATTGTGTCAGAGGGTCCCCCGCCAGATGCTCTGGGCTAAGTGAGAAAGCTAAGGGGATCGGTGCCCCCTTGCTTCTGAAGACAATACGTGGCAGTCATGTTGTCCATTTTGCTGAGGACTATCTTGCCAATCAGGTGGGGAAGAAAAGCTTTTAACACAAGGTGAACAGCTAGTAGTCCCAGGCAACTGATGTGGAGACCCTGGTGACTGGGTTCCCACTGTCCTAGGACAGTCAGGTCCTGTTAGTGTGCGCCCAATGCTGTAAGGGAGGTGTCCTTTGTGATGGTCCTCTGTGCAAATGGGTTGAGGAAAGGCTGCCCCTGCAACAGGTTGTTCCACCACTGTAGAAATCGACAAGTTTGATGGCTGACCAATGCTAGATCGTCTCAATGACCCTCATCTTGATACCCCTGGTGCGCAAAGCACTCCTGTAATAGATGCATGTGTAACCTGGCATGGGGTACTATGGCAATACAGGAGACCATCATGCCGAGGAGGTGCATGACTGTCCTTATTGTGACTAGTTGGTCTGGTTGAAAAAGAGGAATGAATGTCTGAAAAGACTGTATCCTGGCAGCATTTGGGTAAGGGGTTGGAGGTGGGATTTTGAGGCGTTGATAGTAAAACCTAGTTCGCAAAGTAGTCTGATGGTGACCTGAGTGTGTTTGTTACATTTCTGACGGGTGGCATTCTTGATGGGCCAGTTGTCCAGATGGGGGAAGATGTGGATGCCCTATCTGCGCAGGTGAGCGGCCACCACCGCGAGGCACTTGGGGAACACCCTGGGTGCAGAGGTGACTCTGAAGGGTAGCACCTTGAATTGGCAATGCTGTCCACTGACTACAAAGCTGAGGTACCGGTGATGTGCCTGATGGATTGGAATGTGGAAATAGGCATCCTTGAGGTCGAGTGAGGCCATGAAGTCACCTTGTTTTAGTGGTGGGATGGCATCATCAAGAGTAACCATGTGGATGTGCTCTGAGAGAATGTATTCGTTTAGGGCCATAGATCCAAAACTGGTCAGAAAGACCCGTCCTTTCTGGAGATCAGGAAGTATAGCAAGTATACCACTGTGCCCTGTTGATGATGAGGGATGGGTTCTATGGCTCCTTTGTGAAGGAGCGCTTGGAACTCTTGCGAGTAGCCTTTGGTGTTGTGGGGAGAGTTTGTGTTGTTGAAGTGGCTTGTTGGGAGGTGTGTAAGTGAGCTCAAGATAATAACAATGTTGGAGTTGACGTTCCGCCAATTGGGAGAGAACCTTTAGAGACGGCCCCCGACAGGTGTTACATAGTTGGGGGAAGGAGGGGTAAGTCAGGGTTTTGTGGTGGTACCAGCTCCTTTGGGACAGCCACTCTTACCTCTGCCTCTGGAGTTGTTACATTTGTAGGAACCTCTGAAGTAACCTATAGAAGAGGACTGCTGTGCCTGCAAACAATGGTAGGTTGTGGAGGTTTCTGGTGAGATGGGCTTAGAGCCTCCACGAAAAGGAGTGCTACAAAAGGAGCTGTGATTAACAGGTGTTTGAAGGATGCTGATTGCCTTTGCTGTCTCCATATTCTATTTTTATTTTTTCCACCATCTGGTCAACTTGCGGCCAGAATAGACGCTAACCATTGAACGGCAAGTTGAGTAAATTTTGCTGGAGCTCCGGCTTAAAGCCAGAGATATGGAGCCAGGCCCGCAGCAATGTCCGCAGAATCTAGAGCACAGCGTATGGTGGTACGACAGATCTACTTCCCCTCCGCAATGATCTTGTAGCCCAGTTTCCTATGCTCCTCTGGGAGCTTCTGCATCTCATCCCAGTGGGCACGGTCATACCTAGAGAGGAGGCCAACAGAATTGGCAATCCGCCAGTGGTTGGCCGACTGTGCAGCTACCTTTTTTCCCACTTCATTGATGCATTTACTTTCCTTGTCTGGTGGAGGAGCATCACCAGTAGTTTGAGAGTTAGCCCTCTTACGGGCAACTACCATACAGTCAAACGGGAGTTGCCCCAGTATGTACAATGGATCAGTAGGGGATGCCTTATACTTCTTGTTCACCCTGGGCGTGATGACCCTGGTGTGGACGGGGTCCTGAAAATTATCAGGGGTGTGACTGAGCATGCCCCTGAGCATGAGGAGGTACTGGGTGAAGTGGTGAGTGGAGGAAAGGGTTTTCAAAAGGAAGTCTTCCTCCAAAGATCCAAAATATGGAGATCTACTTTATGAAAGGAGGCAGACCTACCAATCAGCTAGTGGTACGAGGTGGAATCATCGGAGAAGTGGGGTTGAAGGACGTTCAGGGTACAAATCTAGATCAGTGTTCCCTGGTGGGTCAGCATCATATAAATCCCAACAATGCCCCTGTGGAGGTATATCGAAAGTATTCCCTCCCCCCCTACCCTCCAGTGTCTGAGAGAGGAGACCCCTGAGTTGTGTAAGGATGAGGTTCGCGGTGGAGGTGGGTGGGGAAGGTGAGCACTGTGGAGAGTGACGAGGTGGAGAAAAGGGCAAAGGGTGCGTAGCCTTATCTGCCTTTTTTCGCTGCTTGAGAGGAGGTGGCAAGTCCAAACCTTCCTCGAAGGATAGCTGATGCTTGGAGGATTGTGTGTAGACCCCCGGAGGGCGGGCTAGGATGTGGCCTGTATGGGGATGAATGACAGGATGTTTTTGTCTGGTGTTGATGTCTTCGTGCAGCTTATGGAGGATCAGTTCGACAGCACCCAACCCGAGGCCGGTCGTTGATATCGGCACTGAGGTACTCGGTTCCAAGGCCAATTTTGATGCCAAAGGTGTTAGCTCCGATGGGTGGGTCGGCGCCGAGTTGGACGCACTCGGCGTCAAGTGTGGTGGCCTCAGCGGTTTCTTCGGCACCGAGCTGAAGATGGGCATTCTATCCGAAGGTGGTGGTCGGTGCAGACTATGCCCCGAAGGCAGTGATGGCCCGGCAATATGTCTCTGAGGCTCCAGAGCAGCAGGACAATCTTTATGCTGGGTCAGCTCAATGTGCGAGTGATGGCGAAGGGGAGGAAAGTCTGTACTCACAGCAGGCTGCGCCAAAGGCAAGTCTTCAAACTCCATATCGGAACCGGAGCTGTCTGAGGTGGAGAAGGCCAGCTCATCTGCTATGGAAGGTTGAGGGCAATGTTCCCCCTTGAGGCCCTCAGGCCAAAGAGGTCCGGTGTGTAATCTCCTCACCTACACATCTCGAGATGCCAAGCCTGATGGTCACAGATGGTCCTCTTAGAGCGAACGAGCAACAGGCCTTGTGGGCAACCTCGTTGTGATCGGGAGACAGACACAAATTACAGACCTGATGAAGGTAGGTTTGAGGGTATTTTGCATGGCAGCGAGGAGAGTAATGAAATGGCTTCTGTTCCATCACCATTGAGGCATGGTGGCAGAAGACAGAAGGAGGCCCCGAAGGACGAAGGCCCACGTGGGCCGACTTCGACCCAAAAGACATCCAGCAAAGCTTGAGCCGTCGACCCGAGATGAAGAGAAAAGGAAGATCGTGTTCGACAGAGGGGAGGAACTGTGGAGGCCAAACAAAGCACCGCAGCAGTGTCAAACCAGAGCACAAGAGTACACGTCCAAACCCGACGGCGGAAAGAAAACAATCTAACAATGGAGTCGATGACTATGTGCATTACTAGCAAGAGAAGGAGTCACAGACTGTGACTTTTCTTCCAGCTTAAGAGCATGACACTTTACCCTGAACCAGCATAAAGGTAAATAGAGGTACCTAAAAAGACTACATGAGGCATAATGAAGAACACTCTCAATGGAAAGGAAAATGTGAATGTTAAAATCATATCATGCTTGCTTTTGTAACACAAGCACCTGTTGAGTGGCCGTGACATGCATATGGAGAACATTGTGCATATTTGGAGTTTCTGTAATCTGTTAGGGAGGGCTCTTGCAAATCCTTAAAGATGAAGTTTAAAAAAAGAAACTAAGCAGGGAGACGGAGGGAATACTAAGCAGGAAGCACCCAAATTCATATGTCGGAACACTCCAACCACTGCATTCGACCCCTCAGAATCCTTCGTTGCCACTTCAGTCAGAGACTTTCATTTTTCCTCTTCTTCAAAAACAGATTGCATTTTCTGCCCAGTCCTTTGGTGTTGTGGAAAGGTTGTAAGGTTTGTCCTGCCGCCACTAACCTTTTCTCCTTCCCAGAGCATGCTGCCACCAAATCTCTTAAATGAAAGCGATGAGGAAAAGGGGCATAAACCACGCCTCCCGAATCGGATGGGAGACAGCCTCTGCACAGGTCTTGAATGACAGCTAAGTTGAAATCAGGCACTAAGAGTCTATGTGCTGTGAGGTTTTCACTTATGTTATGCACAATCATAGTTGTTGCATATTTATCTTATGCAACTAACAACCATTGACAAAAACCAATAGCCTTGGCTTGTTGAAGGTGTAATGTTGCTTGGTGTATTATATATCTGGATGCAATGGCAGAAAAAGCAAAACACCAGTCAGGCGGCGCACTATTCTAAGCACAGATTATTAGCTTAAGTGTTTTTAAGTCACGCCCTCAATTACATCGGCCACGTACCTTTGAGAGACTCAACAGCGACCCCCCCCCTCCCAGTTTTTTCATCCTATTTACAGCCCTGGGTAAATCCAATAGGTCTCGCCTTTGGGGCCTGTTGGCTCTGCCTATGCCTTTAAGTGAGTCTTTATAGCATTTGAAAACATTTTCTTCTGATGCTGTGCAGCCTCAGACCAAAACAAAACCAGGTGCAATGACTCAGTCACATCCTATCTTAGGCGCAAACATGTCATCATGCAAGCATGCATCTACGAAGGGATGCAAAGGTTTTTTTTATATTTAAAAAGCTGAAAGGTCGGCAGAAATTTGCTGCTGTGCTCTACAAAAGATGTTTGTATTTTTTTTAATTAAAATAACAAGGACTTGCAGGAGTGCAGAGGAGCGGGTTGGAAGGGGCAACGAGGATGTGGGGGGGATGGGCGGGGGTTAAAATCAGGTGGGGGAGAAGAGGGGGAAAACCACTCTTTATCAGGAATAAAATCACCAAACACATTCAACAAAGGAACCTCCGCTCTAGAGTGGCACCTCGCCTCAAAATCCCAAGATACAAGAAAAAAACCACGGGTGGCACATCCTTCACTGTTCAAGCAGCCAAACTATGGAACTCTTTACCCCCCAACATAAGATCCACGGAAAACCACTGTATCTTCAGAAAACGACTCAAGAATTGGCTCTTCCCCACATAAGCATCATACGTAAGCAGAAATATACAGCATATCCCTCTGTATATAAGCATTTATTTGTATTATAGATATGTACCTATATATGTGTATTGCTTTGTATAAACATGTAGAATAATTGTTTTAATTAAAAAAAGAAAATTAAGTACAACAATACTTGAAAAAAAGAGTTTATCTAATGCATCTTTAATCTACATATACTTACTTCCTTTATGCATCTATATACCTTCAATGTACTTGGATCTATATATTACTTTTGTACTACTCTGACTCATCTCAAACCTCTATCTACTACTCTTTCCAATGCACTCCCCTATTTCTCACCCTATACCTCTAACAATATCTTTAATCTACATGTAATTAGTTCCTTTATGCATCTATATACTTTCCATTTACTTATGGATCTATATATTTATTACTTTCTTCTAATTCAGCATATCCAATGCACTACCCTATTCTCACCCTATACCTCTCTCAATATATCTTCTACCTCAACTCTCTGACTCATCTCAAACCTCTTTCTACTACTCTTTCCAATGCACTACCCTGTTTCTCACCCTGTACCTCTATCAATATATCCTCTACATCCACTCTCTCATTCATCCCAAACCCCTTACCACTACTATGACCCCCAAAATAACCCTTTCTAGACTCTCCCCTACTCTACCCCTCCTTGCATCATCTGACACTTCTTTTACTATACTGATCCCCCAAAACAAGCTTTTCTAAACGTTTCCCTCTGACTCTTCCACTCCACACCCCTTTTTACTCATCCCAAGCCTCCTCCTACTGCTATGACCTCCAAAACAAACAAAAAAATGTCTAAATCCCTCACTCTTCTATCCCTCCACTATCCTTTTCAGTCAAAATAACAGACTAACATGTCCACTTCTCAAATTTCATATTTCACTATACTATTTCACCACTAATCCTTTATGGGTTCCAGAGTAGCGTGCTACTCACCGAAAAAGCACTTCTACACCTCATCATGGGTAAAATGCGCTATATAAATGCAAACCTTTTTCCCTCTGCTATCCCTCCGCTATCCTTCTCAATCCAAATAACTGACTAATATCCACCACTCAAATTATTTTCATATTTCACTATACGAACGAGTTACTTACCTTTGGTAACGATATATCTGTCAGAGACATAGATTAGTTATAGATTCCTTACCTTAAAATTACCCCCAGGCGTCAGACTGGATCCGGAGAATTTTATCGTCAGCAGTACCACTGCGCGTTGAAAGGTGGCGTCAGTCGACTTCGCATTTGTCGTTGGAGTTGTGGTCGCCGGGATGACGTTGCGGTAGCTACTTAGACGCCGCCCTCGCGCGCTGACGTCAGTTCTTTTACACGACATTCCACGCCAGAAGCGCAGAGCCATGCAAGACACTGACCACTGGTGCACAAAACTAGGGCCCTGAAAGGGATTCCCTGACCCTAGCAGTCAGTTCGCAGAACGGGGAGGATGGGTGGGGCGGTAAGGAATCTATAACTAATCTATGTCTCTTACAGATATATCGTTACCGAAGGTAAGTAACTTGTTCATCTGAAAGAGACAATTAGTTATAGATTCCTTACCTTAGAATAGATACCCCAGCAATAGCAACCCCGGAGGTGGGTCTGCGAACTAAGATCACACCAGAAAGTCCTGGAGAACAGAACGGCCAAAGTAGCCTTCTCTCCGGACTTGGTTGTCCAGGCAGTAGTGTTTTGTGAACGTGTGCAGAGATGCCCACGTAGCTGCCTGACAGCTGTCATTGAGGGGGACTCCCCGTCCCAAAGCAGTGGTAGCTGCGTCGCCCTGGTGGAATGGGCGCTCAGTCCCACTGGAGGCGCCTTCTTTGTCAAAGAGTAGCAAGCTTTTATGCACAAAACGACCCACCTGGAGATGGTCCGTTTGTGCACGGCCCGACCTTTTTTGGCGCCCACGTAGCCAAAAAAGAGCTGGTCATCCACCCAGAATTGCTTGGTGCGATCCAAATAAAAGGAAAGCGCACGTTTTGGATCTATACGGTGGAGCCTCTCTTTCTCCTTAGAAGGATGCAGAGGCGGAAAGAAGGTGGGCAAAGTGATGGTTTGACCAAAGTGAAAAGAAGTAACCACCTTGGGAAGAAAGGAAGGTCTGGTTCTGAGGACGACCATGTCCGGATGAACAGCCAGAAAAGGAGGTTTTGAAGAAAGAGCTTGGAGCTCACTCACCCTGCGAGCAGAGGTGATGGCAACCAGAAAAGCAGTCTTTAGAGTAAGAAGTCTGAGAGGACAGTTATGAAGCGGCTCAAAGGGAGCGCACATGAGGTAAGTAAGAACCAAGTTCAAGTCCCACTGAGGCATTACGAAGGGAACAGGAGGAAAAAGATGAGTAATGCCCTTAAGGAAGTGATTTATAACAGGGGACTTGAAAAGAGAAGGCTGATCAGGAAGCCTAAGAAAGGCTGAAACGGCCGAGAAGTAGCCCTTAAGAGTGCCCAGAGCAGAGCCCTGCTGGGCCAAAGAAAGGAGGAACAAGGGAACCTCAGAAAGAGGGGCAGAAAAGGGATCCACAGCCTTTGCTGTGCACCATGCCACAAATTTGTTCCAACTGCAGGCGTTTACCGTCTTGGTGGAGGGACGCCTGGCTGCCAAGATAACATCACAGGCTTCGGGAGGCAGGTCAAAAGACGTCAACTGCCGCCGCTCAATCTCCACGCAAGGAGATGGAGACTGGACAGGTTTGGGTGGAGGACCGTCCCCTGCTGCTGCGACAGAAGATCCTCCCGAAGAGGCAGTCTGATCAGAGGATCGATGGCCATGTGTAGCAGCTCGGGATACCAGACTCTTCGTGCCCAATCTGGAGCCACCAGAATGACTTGGGCCCGGTCGCGCTTGATCTTCTTCAGCACTCTGGGCAGAAGTGGTATAGGTGGAAAGGCGTATAGAAGACCGCAACTCCACTCGCGACGAAAAGCGTCGCCTAGCGAGTGCCGCCTTGGAAATTCCAACGCTCAGAATTGCTGACATTGCGCGTTCTCTTTGGTGGCGAATAGATCTAACCAAGGCTCTCCCCCACTGCTGAAAGAGACCTTGCACCACCTCTGAGTGAAGACGCCATTCGTGATCCATCATGCACCTGCGGCTGAGTTCGTCCGCCCTGGCGTTCAGTGAACCTGCCAGGTGTTGAACCACCAGGGATATGCCCTGATGTTCCAGCCATGTCCAGAGACGGAGAGCCTCTTGACATGGGGTCCACGACCCCACCCCGCCCTGTTTGTTGCAGTACCACATGGCAGTGGTGTTGTCCGTGAACACCTGCACTACTCTTCCCCAGACAGAGGGAAGGAATGCTTTCAGTGCAAGACGGATCGCCCGAAGCTCCAGAAGGACAACGTGGAGCCCGGACTCCGCCGGAGACCAGAGGCCTCTGATCTCCGCCTCTCCCACGTAGCCGCCTCACCCCAGAAGTGATGCATCCGTCACCACTGTGAACTCTGGTTGGGGAATGGAGAGAGATCTGCCGTTGACCCAATCCCAGTTCGTTAGCCACCACTGCAATTGGCGTGCAGTGCCCTCCTAGATCTGGACGCAATCGGACAGGTTCCCCAGATGCTGTGCCCACTGGAACTTCAGGTCCCACTGCAGAGCCCGCATATGCCATCTGGCATGATCCACCAGCAGGAGGCCATCAGACCCAGCAGCCGCAGAGTCACTCTGACCGAAACCCGGGACAGAGGCTAAAAGATCGGAATCATAGCCCGAATATCCCGGACTCGCTGCTCGGGAGAATAGACCCTAAACTGCGTTGTGTCCAGAACCGCTCCAATGAAGAGGAGCTTCTGAGAGGGAGTCAGATGTGACTTCGGCACGTTGACAGAAAACCCCAGCGAATGCAGGAGGTCGGTCGTAGTCTGGAGGTGGGAGACGACAGCCTGGGGCGAGCCCGCCTTCAACAGCCAGTCGTCGAGATAGGGGGAAGACTGGAACCCCTGATCTGCGTAGATGAGCTGCGACTACCGCCATCACTTTCGTGAACACCCGAGGGGCGCTGGTAAGGCCGAAGGGGAGCACGGTAAACTGAAAGTGCTCGTGGCCTACCGTGAATCGCAAGTAGCACCGATGGGCCGGCAGGACGGGGATGTGAAAGTAAGCATCCTGCAAGTCCAACGCTACCATCCAGTCTCCAGGGTCGAGAGCAGAAAGGACCTGAGCTAGCGTCACCATTTTAAACTTCTCCTTCCAGAAGAAGCGGTTGATGTTCCTGAGATCCAAGATAGGACGCAGGCCTTTGTCCTTCTTGGGCACCAGAAAGTAGTGGGAATAGCAACCACGACCTACTTCTGGGGCAGGAACTCGCTCGATGGCTCCCTTGGCCAAGAGAGCCGTAACTTCCTGTTGGAGAAGGGCCAGATGATCCTCCGACATGCGATGGTACTGAGGTGGCATGGCTGGGGGGGTAATCTCGAAGGGGAGGGAGTAGCCCCTTCAGACTATCTGCAAAACCCACCTGTCTGACGTGATGGTGCGCCAGTGGGGGAGGTGATGGCGAATCCTGCCGCCCACTGGCGATCGGTGGCCCTGAAAGGTCGGATTAGGATGGTTTGGAGGCTGCTGCAGAGGGGGCTGTGGTGGACTGGCCCGCTCGCTGGCCTCCAGAACCACAGCGGTGGTTCCCACGTCCCCGGCCGCGCAGGGGCTGAACAGCTGGCGCCGGCCTGTGGCTCTGGGTGGAACGTGATGGGGCACCCCTTCCGTAGCCACGAAAGGGGCGAAAGGCAGACTGCACAGGGCGGGTGGTGGAGAGGCCCAAGGACTTGGCTGTAGCCCGAGAATCCTTGAAGCGCTCTAGCGCGTTGTCTGCCTTGTCGCCGAACAGGCGACGGCCATCAAAGGGCATGTCTATAAGGGTAGCTTGGACATCCCCGGAGACACCAGTCGACCTCAGCCAGGCATAGCGTTGAAGGGCTAACGACGTTGAAATCGTCCTGCCTAGCGAGTCAGCGGTGTCCAGTCCACAGCGAATGGTAAACTTGGCTGCGTCTCTCCCCTCTGCAACTGCACGGGAGAGGAGGGCCCGGGCCTCCTCCGGGCACTGGGGCAGCACTTGCGCAACCGAATCCCACACGGAGTGGGTGTAACGGCCCAACAGACATGCGGTGTTTACCGACCGCAGTCCCAAGCTGGAGGAAGAAAACATCTTCTTCCCAAGGTGGTCCAGCTTTTTGGATTCCCTAATAGGTGGTGCGTTAGGGAATGCGCCTTTGGACGTGGAGGCTTGGACCACCAAGCTCTCAGGGGTGGGATGTTGGGAGAGGAAAGTGGGGTCGCCCGGGGCCGGACGGTGGCGTCGGGCAATCATCCTAGCCACAGGAGCCCCTGTGTTGGGCCTGGACCAGGTGCCCAAAAGGATGTCGGTTAGTGCTTCATTAAATGGCAGCAGGGGCTCAGAAGAGCTCGCTGCCGGTTGACGCACCTCTGTCAGGAGGTTAGTCCTGACCGCCACCGTAGGGAGCTCGAGGTTGAGAGCCTCAGCCGCCCTATGCAACACCACTGCATAAGACGCTCCCTCCTCCGTAGCCACGGTAGGAGGAGACAACATGCCAAGGTCTGGTGAGATATCCAGACCACTGGCATCCCCCAGTTCCTCTCTCCAGTCCGGTTCGTAACCCAACTGGTCAGTCAAAGGGTCTCCAGACCCCTCCCAGTCCTCCTCACCCTCCTCTGGTTGCCAATCTGGCCTAAAAGAACCAGGGTAGAACAGGGGCACAAAAGTACCCGCCGGCGCCGGATGCGGCATCGGTCGACGCCGATCCGGTGCCGTGTCTACATCGGGATGGAGGCCGGAGTCGACACCGGCTAGGGACACAGCCGGCGTCAGCTGCGGACGTGGTGCCATTGGAGTCTGCGCCAGGGGAGGTGTAGTCAGGTCGACCGACGCCGATCCGGATCCAGGCCTGGATCCAAGGGGACCCTGCGGTGCTGGGGCCGAAGCCGCCGGCGTTGAAGGCCCAGGGCCCTCAGCCGAGTCCGCGGGGCCCAAAGGCGCGCCGGCGAAGTCGGGCTGTCCAAAGATGGCATGCATCGCTTCGTTGAAACTCCGAAGCTGGGCAGGGGTCGCACCGGGTCCTGGAAAGGGAGGGAAACCCAGAGTGGACCCAGCGGGCTCTGCACGCGGAGCCGCGGGAGGGGCACCACCCGCGTCCCTCGTCGCAGCGGCCGACGGACGGGGAGAAGTCGAAGAGCAACGATGCTTCTTCGAATTCTTCTTGTGCTTTCGACTTACCGGAGGAGTGCGAAGACTTGGAAGAAGATTGGTGGTGGCTCCGCGACCGGTCCCTCGACCTCCAATGCGACCGGGACCTCGAACGGAGCGGACTGCCGGGCCTCGAGAAGCTTTCGTGACTGCTCCCGCAAAGACTTCGGATTCATAGTCCGGCAGTCGGAACACGACTTGGAGTCATGGTCGGGTTCCAGAAAGAACAGGCACACGCGGTGCGGATCCGTCACAGTCATCAGCCGTCGGCAGGAACCGCAAGCCTTAAATCCGGGCATCCCTGACGTGCACCAGGAGTCGAAGACTCAAAAAGACGTCGGCAAAAGGTCAGTCAAAAAGTGACTGGAGGTACCGCTCTCTCCTGATCTGCGCTGGCTGGCACGGAAAAAGAAAGAACTGACGTCAGCGCGCGAGGGCGGCGTCTAAGTAGCTACCGCGACGTCATCCCGGCGACCATGACGCCAACGACGAACGCGCAGGGGTACTGCTGACGAAAAAATTCTCCGGATCCAGTCTGATGCCTGGGGGTAATTCTAAGGTAAGGAATCTATAACTAATTGTCTCTTTCAGATTAATTCAACACTAATCCTTTATGGGTCCCGGAGTAGCGCGCTACTCCCCGAAAAAGCGCTTTGACGCCTCCTCTGGGGTAGTAGGCACTATATAAATGCAGTATCAATACAATGCAATTACAATACAATCAAGATAGACTCTAATCTATATTTAACTTTTTATTTGAAGTTTTGGCTGTATTTGGTTCAGTGACCATTTGCTCGTTCTAAATTGCCACAGTGGAAAAATGTTTAATAACTTTAATGTTGCCCTGTTACAAGAACCATCCAACAACAAGCACCCATGACTAGGGCAACATGAGAAAATAGTTTCAAATTGCATGATGTAACGCAGAAACTGACAAAGGAACATTACATATATGTTGTACTTTGTGGGGAATGACATGATGATGGAGCATTAATGTTCAAAAGTCAGGTGAGTGGTGACAGGTAAATGAACACAAATATTTTAGCCATCTACGAAATTTAAGACAGGCGTAGAAAAAACACTGCAGTTGTCAATATAATACAAAAGCCACTGTGCCCTAAAATCACGTCGTTTCTTCAGACAAAGAGATGTTCTTCAAACCAATAGGCTTTCAGGAAACAGCAGTTTGGTTTGAGAGCCATGAAACTTACGTCACAAGAGAAACCGATCATGGAAGAAGAGGATGAAGACAGGGAATCCTGATTTTATGAGCAAAGCAATAGGTGAAAAAAAAGATAAAAGGAAAGAAATAAACCTTTCACTGCAATACAAACATTCACTGTGTTTTGGAAAAAAAAGCAAATAAAATACTGAAAAGATAAATTAAGTATGAAACATAATGTATGAGCCTTTATTACATTTTTGGTCCATTATCATTTAAAATAAATGGGAAAAATTATAGAAAACAAAGAATAAAATGACAAATGATTTCAAAGCTACAACAGCATGACTGTGTATGTGCTGGAATGAAGCATTAAATAGCGTTTTTTGTTAATAGTAAGTTACAAAGGAGTGTGGCATCCCTGAAAATTTCTGATCCTACAAATTAGACTTCCTCATTTTCAGTGTAGATTGATGCATTAGCCTTTGGAGGATGAGGTTTTTCATAGCACAATTAAAACTAGCGATCAACAATGAATTGACACAATGCTACACGCTGAACTCCACTGTGAATTTAAAGAAATTAGTGTGAAATGTTAACACTTACTTCAAACTGATCCAAAGTGGAGGTAGGTGCATTCAGGAATGCCAAGAAAGAATTCTGGGAGTCTTGGTGCTTCACTCCTATGGAAAGAACGGCAGATGTTTAATCCACATGTAAAAAAAATGAACTCTTATTAGTTTTCTATCGCAGACATATGCAGCACCAATGCAGTGGAAAACCTTTCAGCAGGAGCCCACCTCAGCAACAGCGATACATGCATGAGATTATGAAATGGTTGGTAAGTGGACTAGCACCAGATATATACAGAGGTAGCCATAGACATTTGTCAGCCAAATTCTTTAGGATATTGTTCTGACCTGGTGACGCAATGCTCTGAATACTAAAGGCAGCTGAGATAACATAAGCCGTAGTGCATTTGTAGATCATAGTTCTGAACGTGATCTCAAAATTGAATCATGATTTGCACCTTCTGAAATAGCTCAAAGATAAAAAGAATTCAAAGGTACAAAGATGTAAAAAAAAAGTTGAAATTCCTGATTTTCAGTGCTCATACAGAAACTGTTCACATTCTCTGTGAGAAGTATTACCTGTCAATAATTAAATGGATGGTGGTAGCAAAAAGTGTAAGGAGAGGCCAAATAATACATAAGCAATGCCCTCAACTACAAAACCCAACACCAGGACTGTATTTCTATAGCCGGAGGTGGTCTCGCTATAATCTTTCGTACCTCTCTGACCATCCTACAAATGTCTCACACATCTGTCACTGGGCCTGTCTTTTCTCATCAATGCTTCTCCTTCAATATTTTTGCTGGTACCCTGGGTTATCGTCTTTCTAGTTCCTGTTCTGATTTCAGGGTTAACCTGACTTCTGTAACTGCACCCGTGGTAATGCTTTTCCTCACAGTTACCCAGTCCTTGTAGAGTTTATCCTGTGGCTTGATGGGCTAAGCAGACCTGAATCTACCTCCTTGACTGATGCCATGGGCATAACTAGCTGGTAGCCTGTTAAACGTGCACCAGAAGACGGACTACATTTAGATGCATCACTATGGAATTCCGTTCACTCTCTTCTGGTTATGTCCAGTACCCCACTCTAGGGCCAACTGCCACCCGACTTTAGCCAGGCCTTGGACTAAAATCCCCTCATCTAGCTTTAACCAAAGTGCTGACTGCCCAGACCTCCACCAGGGCTCTAACAGTTGTTAATTCCATTGATGACTATTATAGCGTCTCTTGATATCACATCACCCCTACTAAGATAAAGCTGCCACTTAGGCGGACCGTACCATTCCTTGGTTTTTAGATAGGCTTGCCGACATTAAACATCAAAGTAAAGAACTAGAAATATTATGGAAACTAAGCTATAATTAACATGATAATATTATCAATGGAGCTGCCAATAAGTAGTACAGGTCCATTACTAGGACAGCTCGTGCTCTTTATTATTCTACCAAAAGAAAGTAAGCCAGAAATTTGGCCAGAGAGCTTTTCAAAATTGTCAGTGATCTTTCAAGGCCCGAGTCTTCCTTTATAAATACTGTTATTTCACAGGACCTCTGTGACTCTCCTTCTTTTTTCTAGAAAACAAATTGCAGCCATGTTCAATACCTGCACTCAACCCGTTTCGCAGCATCAAAAATGTATGGCTTCAGAACCTAAAGGGTGTTTCTCTAACCTCCATTCTTTAACTGTTAATAAGCTCCTAGCTTTGCCAGTCCGACCAAGTCTGGTTCACCACGAGACCCATGTCTTACCTCTGTCTTCAATATGGCACTGGATAACCTTAGTTCCTTTTATCATTGATGCATATAACACTTCTCTTCAAACTGAGAAGTTTCCATCCAATAGGAATCACGTCCTTGTATTTTAACTGTATAAGAAGCCATCGGATGATGCTCAGACTATGAGCAATTTTACCCCAACCTCTCTAGGTCTGTTTCCAAAATTTTGGAAAAGGAAATACTCAGCTAACCTGTTTTCAGGATCGAATTCAAGACTTGACCCTGTTCAATCAGGAATTCACCCCTCTAAAGTCCAGAGACTGTTCATTCTGCAGCATCTGAACAGCTTCGTATTATCCTTGTTTGTGGGAGCAGAGTGACCTCTCATTTGGTTAGATCGAAGCACAACCTTTGATAAGGTCTTAAATGAGATTCAGTACATTAATTGACAGTATCAGAGATCAAGCATATCAGAGATTTAACACCTGTATAGTTCCAATTCTTTTCTCTCAGACAGTGTACAACAGTTCACCTCCCTCCTTTTCGCTCAACTTTTAAAACTCTTCCTTGTGGAGCACCTCAATGTTTATTTCTTAGTCCCACTCTCTTCAATTTTACATCACTCCCTTGATTGCTGGGGTTAAATCTTTGGGTTTTATTTCTTGTCCCATGCGGATGATACTAAGATAGTAGTTTCATTTAATAAAGTACTGGAGGATGGCCCTACAAATTTCCAGTCCTGAGTGTCAGCTTTAGCTACCAGGATGAAACTGATTTTTTAAAAACTAAATAGTGATAAGACTGATGTTCTTATTTTTTGTGGCCCCCTCAGTCTGGGCTTCAGAATGGCGGACTACTCAGCCAGGATCTCCTCCTTCCCATTCAGTCTCTGTTCATAGTCTTGGAATAAGTTTTGATAATGAATTCTTCCTTTTAGGTCACATCAATATAGTTCTATGTGTTTTTCAAACCCAGGGTAAGGTGATTCCCCTTCTGCTGCCTGTTTAGCATGAAACTGAGATGCGAGCCATTATCATATCTAGATTAGATTATTGTAACTCTCTTTATCTTGGACTTCCTGCTCACTTTTTCCATCACCTTCAGTTGGTGCAGAATGCTGCTGCTCGCTTTATTTTGGATCTTCCTCGTCGTTCTTTACAGGACCCTTAGAATTCCTACACTTGTTTATTGTGCTCTATATTCAAAGCTCTATGTATGTCTCATAAAGCTACTCATGACTAAGGACCTGCAAAACACCAATCACTTTTCTCCTCCTATGTCCCTTCAAGATGCTTGTGCTCAGCATCTGCAAACCTTTCCATGCTCGAGGTTGAGAAGGCCACACTGGGTGGCTGTTCTTTCTCAATCGTTGTGGCAAAACACTGGAATTACCTCCCTCTCGAGATATGTGGTATCTCCAACCAGCTTCAGTTTAGGAAACAAATCCTGCATGTTTTGAGACAATTAGTTTCAGTTCTGCTTCAGCACCAGGATACTCTTTTTAGGGTATCAGTGTGCTTTTCAAATATGCTTCAAGATGAAATCAGGTGGTGATATTGCTGTTGTGATCATGACTATGGGCCTGAGTTTGGCGGACAGGTTACTCAGTCACAAATGCGATGACATCCCGTCCGCATTATTGCTAGTGCTGTAGGGTATAATTCACTTGTAATAAGGCAGACATGTCCGTGATGGGGTAGCAAGTACGTCAAACTCTAAATCAGGCACCAAGTCGACACATAGAATGTAAACAAAAAAGGACCATCTCTTGTAAAACGGGTTACGTAAAAAGTTAATGAGCTCTTTTAGAATTCAAACTTGTGCTGCACTTTTTTCAAAAGACAAGAATTAGTGAGTAGAAAAACAAATTTCATTAATCATATGATACAACGTCGGGCAAAGCTGGGCCATGATGACTGCATATCCTCAATTGAGACACTAGCTCCGAAATAGACAGAGCCCGAAGTGCACAGATCCGTCAGGCAGAAATAACTATTGCTAAAAAGATAGCCTGGTAAATCAAATTCTTAAAGTAAAACTTTTTTACATTGTAAAGCATCCATAGCAAAAAATTGGCCTCAACTTAGTACCAAGAGGAACAAAAAAAACATTTTGGTCCTGGTCACCTGATGTGACCCAGCTACCAGCATTTGTCATTGAACAAGGTAGCAGCATATCCTCTAGTTGCAGGTTATATAAATCCAGGGCACAAGTCGGGGGTACACGCAGGTACTATTTTCACACCGTCCTCCCTGCCAAGAAGTTGGGCCCCACAGAAATATGCTGAACTTGTCCCGGTGTAATTTTGAGACACCGGGACATGTTCAGCTGCGCCTGCATGTTGTCTGCTTTCCATTCCCAGCAGCAACGTGCAGGCAACGAAGGAGGTTTTTTTTCACCTCCAGCTGGGCCGAAGTTAAGGGGCCATTAGGCCTCCTTTTGTTTGAATATCCTGACTGGAGGCCGCCTGGAACTTCACACTTAAATGTGAATGCCATGGAGGGGAAACAAATGCACACAGCTTGTTATCTCTTCACAGGTACTTAAGGTTGCCTTTGTTCAATCCCTGTATATAAGAGACGCATGCACTGTAAGAATATCAGATGTGTTGGTCTGCGAGGCTTCTTGTAATCGAGCAGCTTTCAGAAGGGTGCTTTAAGCCCTGCCCCTTCTTCCCATTGGCTTGTGTCATAGTTAATGCTAAACGCTGGCTTTCTATTGTGAACGAGGCTTTTTAGTCCCTCCTTGTTACCGCCCTGTCTCCTTTTGGCCCCGCCCACCCGGACTGGATCGTTTACTCGCGGCGTTATCCAGTGCCCTTTAATTACTGGGTAGGCACTTTTTTTGCTTGTTTTCCTTAGGTGCCCTGGATGGTCTATTCTTACTCCAGCGCTAGATTCGTACTTGCACCGTTTTTACTAAATCTCACCCTTTTAACCTTCGCGATGGCTCTCTTCTTTTTACCTCCGGTGCTTGATGTATCGTTCTCCCCTTCTTAGCCCGATTCTGCGGGATCTCCGCTTATTTATCCTCTTGCTGGCTTGCCTTTCCTTCTTTACCCCGATGCATGGTCCCCGTTCTTAACCCGGGTCGGGAGAATCTCCTCTACCTTAGCCTGGTGCTGGATCTGTCCTCATTAGCCCGGTGTTGTAATTGCCACGCTCCCCCTTAGCCCGGTGCTGGATCGCCTTTTCTCTTATTTACTCCGCTGTTGGATTCACCAGTCTTCCTAAGACCAGTGCTGGATTTTCCTTCGCCTACTTTAGCACGGTGCTAGATAGCACATGTTTCTCCGTCGGGCGCTGGATCGCCCCTTCTTCCTCTGTACTGGATCTCCTCGCTTCGGTCTTTGCTCGCCCTCCCGTCCCCCTTCCTGTGGCTGCTTTGTCTGCTCTCCAGCTCTGCGGGCTCGCTGCTGCCCCGGGCGTGGACTGGCTCCAGTCCCCGCAGAGAGCGGCTCTACCCCCGCCCCTCCATCCCACTCTCTCTGCTCTGCCTCCTCCTCTCTTCCAATCAGCCAGCGGGGTCCAGGCGGACGGAAAGGGAGGGCTGTGCTGCTGCCTGCCTCAGAGCAGGGGGCACAGCTGTCTGTGCCTGCTCTTCGCGATCTGGAGTGGAGACAAGCACGAAGGGTTTGCTGTTCGCCTCGGAGCGGGGAGCCAAACACGGCCAAAACCTTTGGGGGTTCATCGCTACCTACCACGCGCCTGGTGGCTTACTGCAGTTCAGTCTCCAGTTTGAGACGACATGGGCTGCTGCTTTCTGTAGCCCGATCCAACAGGCACACCTAAACTTTCTGGTGGTTGTCCTGGAATAGAGCGCCAGGCACAAGGGGAGCTACCAGTGCTGCCTGCCTTTGAGAGAGAAGGAGGGCTTCACACATTATTGCAGAACTCTGTGCCTGCCCACACCAATGACAAGCGAATCCCTCAGATGTCTTGCATAATAACATCAAGTATGAGCTGTTTGTTGCTTGTCACTGTTGTCTGTACCTGGCAGCGAGCTCCTACCAGCAGAAAGAGTTATGATCACTGATGCCAGGACATCCCGTGCCACAGAACACCCGTAATCAACCCCTTGTTTCTAATGCTTGCTTCTGGACTCTTGCAGACATTGCAATTTCTACGCCCACTATTTAATAGGATCCCACACACCAGTTGCCCAAACCTTGCTAATCCTTACTGCTCAAAGAAAAGCCAGCACAGACAGATACATCAGCTTCTCCTATTGTAACGTCTCCGTAACTCGCAAGCTCGCCACCTCACCCAAATGTGCTGCTACAGCACAACGTGGCCTGCCACACTGGCACATCAAACCTGGTTGCTGTGTGCCCCTAAAGCTGCTCGGACCAGATACCGGACTAGAAATGCCTCTTCCTAAATTATCGTGACTTCCTTCAGACTGCCCTGTCACCTCACTGGCAGACTATCCACTGCACCTCCGAGCTGGCATTCTTGACTTTCCCCACAGACCCACAGCTTTTCAGAATGCCCCCTTGTCCCGGCATTGCACAATCCGCCACTATGGACTGGCACCGCTCCTCCAACACTTTCTGAGGGCGAGCAGGTAAAGGCACTGCTCAGCCCCCTCTTCCTTTTTCACGTATGCCCCTCCTCTCCCAGGTGTCCACCTGACACACAAAAAACTCCGCACCACCCCTTGTCGCATCCTGCCATCCAGTGCCCGTATGTTGTACCACTTGCTACCTTAATCTCGCTCTATTGTCTATCGCCCCAGCGCTTAATTTGGGGATGGGGGCATACATGAACAGGTCAGCACCGCCTGGTCTCTCCCTCTTCTTGACAACCGAAAACTGCTGCCACTAGATCGACACAATTTATTTCTAGCTCTGCTGCTATTTAAAAATTTCCATTTCTACTCAGTTTAAACTGACACAGGCAGGGGAGGAGATGTGACGTTTGCCTCCCTCTTTACGTTTGCCTCCCTCTTTCCACGTAGACTTTATTTATTTTTTTATTACATTTTTCTCCAACTCCACCTTTGTTGTCAGGGGGGTCATCGTCTGCTATCCAATCCCTGACTGGAGTACGCCTGCTGAAACGGACGATAGGCCCAATGAGATTTTAACAAGGGAAAGGCAATTGGGTGCAATGCAGAAGTGACTAATATGTCCTTCCCCGCCTCCAAATAAACAAACTGAGAGATTCTCCAAACACCATAGCGTTTAATTTGCTTGCGTTTTCGGCCTGTCTGCATCCCGCACCGAGCCTGTTCGGCACAACACACAATTGCTTGGTTGGCGTTGTCTAGACACACATTCAAACTATGTTGGAGCAGTGCTGCTGTCAAGCCCACTACAGGTCGTTCCTGTTTCCCTGATCTGTCCCTTGCAAATATAGTCTGCACCCTCTGCAGCCTCTCATTGGTTAAAGTTATCTCTTGTGTGTGTTGTTGTGTTTTGGCTGAGGGAGGGGGCAAACATCCTGGGTTCGTTTACATTGCTATGCACATCCATATACTAATTTAAGTCAATAATTTCTACTATCACCGGAGAACAGACATCGGCACTGATGGCTTTGAGATGCAGTATATGTACATGCAGCAGCCATATGCGCATGGCAGTATACACACAGTGACTGCCATTTTCACTTGGGCGCCTGCACACTCCATCCCTCTTGAACAGACACGTTGTACATTCGGAGCTCATAGCCAATACAGATCCGTTTTTCAAGATACACCGTTCGCAGACAATGTCGCACAAACCCGCTTTATCAAGCAAAGAATACGCTGTCGGAAACGGTAGTTCAGTATTTACTACTTGAAGTGTTGTTCTGCAGAATATAAAGTCAGCAGTGCCCAAAAAGGTTAATCGCCTCGATTCTTTTCTTCATGGTAGACTGCTAGCTTCTACCCCAAAAGATCTCTTGGTGCCTGCTGCCCTTATCTAAGCAGGAACGCCTGTTGAAAACTATAGCTCGCCCCAATACTGATCTGACTACTTGTGTCCAATATCTGCTCAGCCTTTGTACTGTGTGGATTCCACATGCAGTACGCTTCCGCTCTTAGAACCCAGCTATTCATCCAATAATTATTTCACTGGATCTTTGCCTTTGACTTTGCACAGTGATGATGTGCGTTGTGATTGGCTTTGTCCCCCCACCACATACAAGCATTGAGCGGTTTGCTAAATTTCAAATACATGTTTCTATTCTACTTTCAGGAATGTAAAAGCGCAACAGCGTATTTGGATTTTACCTCTGTGAAACTGGAACTGTCCTCATTGTTAAAATAACAAACACAAGATTGCCTGACTGAAAATGTTTTATTTTTTATTTTGCTGCTATAAGTAAGATTTGAAAGAAAAAAAAAACGCAAGGGCAACTATTACTATCCTTATGGGGCCTTACTAAACCACCTGTGATCTGTTGTGTGCTGCTTTGATTGAGCACTACCGTCTTCTTTGAGGCAACACCATGTGGCCATTCTTGAAACCCAATAAAAGTTACAAGAATAGACTAGAACAAGCATTTGCAATGCAATAGGTCTCGCATTTGCAAAATTTTAAGCTATTGGCATTGTAAATGACAATGCCTTTTATTTAGGTTTTCAAAACCAACACATAGATAAAAGGTTTGTCATTTACAATGCCAGTAGCTCAAAGTCTCGCAAATGCGAGATCTATTGCATTGCAAATGCTTGTTTCCTCTTGCAATAGGTACAGAGGGCGCCAAAGGATCGCATTTCAGCATTCTTCAAGCGGCGCCCATATTTACTCGTTTTGCAGGCATATACGAATGTGAGGCGAGCCTCCACACTCTAGAAGGCGCTGTTACGACTATTTTGGACCATAGAGTCCACGAAAAAGCACTGCAGTCTGCATTCGCAGAGCGAAATTCAGTTGTGAGGCTGATGGTCGCCTCATGAGCCTTTAAGCCCCTGCTCCCTATATCAGCCCGCAGCGCCTGAAGGTTTATACCCCAACTGGGTTCTGTATTGGAAAGTCTGTTTTTCTGACTGTGTGGACGCCCGAGTAGGGTCTATATGTAACATAGGGCTCCTAAGCCCCACTGCTACTCTAAGTGAAACCCTGCGGGTCTGTATTCTAAATTGCAGGTTCTGTCCCTGCCTACACACCGTAGGGACACCCCAGGCGTTCTGCCCTATTAAACCAAAGGGTGATTTGTCCCAGGGATTACCCTTTGGAGAGCAAGTACTTCCAGTTGCTGTTTACAATGCCCAGAATACTGCTTAGCCAGTTGCTGCCTAATAAATATCTGAACCCCTGCACTAATAATGCATCACTCTGGGTATTGGGAGGACAAAGAGGGAAACTCTCCCTCCTTCCCCGTTGATGATAACTTTTGTGACACCGAGGGCACGTCCATTCATCAGGCGGTGGCCTCAGCCATAGCGCCTATTGACCATAAGCTCATGATGATAGCATTTTGCCATTCTGTTGCCTCTACTCTGATGGACCCTCTCCCCTTGCGCATGATCCCGTGCCACGGGTGGCTATGCCCGCTAAACCCTCCCAAAAGGTTGGGGAAAAGCGCAAGCATGTCCAGGGAGTAGACTTGGATGCGTTTGATCACCTAAAAAAGCTATTCGTCGCACAACCCTCGCTCTCTGACTTCTCAGAATCACGAGACATGACCCCTCCCGGGGGCCTTCTAGGGGTTGCCTCCCCCCAACCTGAAAGGCATTTTCGCCTCTCCTTGACGGAGATGAATCCCAAGCAGGGGATTCGAACGGTGAACCAGGTCCCTCTCAGCCGGGGCTTCCATCCCTAGAGGCCGATGCATCCTTCCCTAAATCTCAATCCACGGACATGTCTGATATGCTGGACCCCAACGAACGGATGTATCCTCGTTCCTTGGAATGGGCTCCAGCTCCATAATGGCAACCTATGTCGCAGGAAGACCGAGAAAGTCCCTAGAGAAATAAACTTGCGCCTGTCTGCGGGTGGAATGCCCCCAGCCTTCGCTAGAGGGCAAGGTAGCACTAACACCGGATATAGATGCAAGGATGGCTACCTGTTCAGGAAAGTATATCAGAGACCCTAAAAAGGGCATAGAATGCTCCTGGCGCTCATGTCAGGACAAGTTACAGGATGTGCCAGGCCCTATTACTAAGATCCTCGACATGACAGAGGAAGCAAAGCTGTCAGGGTCCATTATTTCCCCCAATAGTCTCTCCCAATGGCAACAACGGGCAATAATATTCTTGGGAAATGCCAATTGTGCCCTATCCTCCGACAGCCAGAGATCCCTTCTCATAAAGGGAGACCCCAAACTGGGCGCTCTTGCCTCCTTTGAGCACAAGGGGGAGCACAAGGGGGACTCTTCTGAGACCCCTTTGTGAAGGAACTGGGCAAATTTGTAGCAACCTTTACGTCCCTGGAGAAGGCCCAGGTTTCAATGAAAATAATTTTCCACCCATAGGTTTTCTCCCGGCCGGTATAGGTAGAGTGCGCTCGGCCGGCCGCATAGCAACCACCCAACCATCCAGGGATCAAGGCTCTCGATGTGGTCAGTGGCAAGAGCAGTCCAAATATGGCTATTTCTATCCATCCAGAGGACCCAGCCACAGGGGCAACAGAGGCGGACCCAGTGGAAACTTCCACTCCAGTGGTTCCGGTAAGTGTTCTTGTTGTAAGTTCCCTTCAGAGCCTACTTTGGTTCTCCCTTATTTTAGCCTAGCTGCACGTTTTAAGACGCTTTGTTTTGCACAGACACATAACACATTTATTTTTGTGCCATGATATTATTTTAAAAACACGCTGTACATGTTATTATTCAGTTGTTCTTAAGGGTTCAGTCTCAACATCTCGTACAAGGTTGAACAACATAGTGCCCTGTTTTTCTCTTAACTTTTAGACACAACAAAGAGGCACAGCTGCTGTTTTCTAATACGGCACTTCTTATCAAATAAACCAAGACTTGCCCTTTGGAAAACAGAGAGGAGAATTCTAGCAGAGGGAAAAGGTCTTGGAACGGGCACACCAGCTTTGGGCAACCGGAGATGCAGACCGCCTAACTACAAATGCCAGGTATGGGGTCCGGTGCTAATCCTAGAGATCACGGATATATCCCTGTGCTCACTTTGTGAGGGTGGGCTTAGACAGATGTATCATTTACCATGGTAAGGCTTTTCATTGTATAAAATTTGCTCGTAATGCCAATTACTTTGCTCAGTTGTGTATGCTTTCTAATCGCAGCACAGTTGCTTCATAATATAGCACGATAGTTTCAATAAATATTGTAAACTTTCCATGTGTCTATTATGGACATGCATGAGTGAGAAACAAAAGGTGACGATCCGTTTCCACTGTTCCCTTGAGGACTAGAGAGTTGTGTTCTAGGTTGCCAATTCACCTGTTCCTCTGGAAAGGTTAGGAGAGCAGGTAAGACACTGTAAGCAAGTCGGATTTGGTGGTCATAGGTACTGATGCGATATGGTGACTCAGTCCATACATTCTGATGTCCAGAGATCCCAGGCACAGTTCTGTATCCAAACAGAATCCCTACAACATGACGCTACCAATGATGGTGTAGTACTTATTTACCAGGTCTCCTGAGTAGTACTTGTGTGTGTCCATAATAGCCCTTACACCTACCACCAGAGATGTCCGTGGTGTTGGGGATTAATCCGCCACAGTATTTTAATAAGCACCTAATTCTGTTGGTTGTTCAAGCTTAAACCTTAAAAAGTTGAACCCATTTTTGTGTTTGCACTTTGTTTCCATTGCTGTTCTGATCATGGTGCAGCCACAGCCTGTCTCTATTTCAGACAACTGCACCTACGGTCCATGCGCATATAACTTTCCATGGCTTTACTAATGCAAGTGGTGACTATTTTCGTGGTCGAAGCTCACGATGGCTATTGCATTGAAGTCCATTTATTCTTGGGTCAATTTTCTAGCCGTGGATGCTCAAACCAACACATTTCATGAATACACAATTGTTGAACCACCACAGGCATACAGAGCATATGTGCTCATATAAATAGCACTATCACATTGGGAACATCAGACTTGGTTGAGAGGTGCCCTTCCACACATATTTGCACCAGTACGTACAGGTCCCCTTAGTAATGAAGTGGCCACCAGGCCAGGATTAGCTGGTTATACATCATTCCCTAATTTAGCGAATCTCAATGCTCAAGAGCTACAACAACTATCCAATGGCCTAGTTAGACTAAATAGACGCTTAACTCAGTATGTTTCACACACCTTATCGCCTGTTCCAGCAAGAGTTGGCCTGCCAGGGCAAGCCCAGTTGGCTGCAGTGCCAACTAGAAGTCCTGTGATTGTTAATTCAGTCATGGGAAAAATCCTCACCAATTGTGAAGAAATTCCATTTTGGATCGCCCCCCAAAAAACCTAAAAAAAAACGATCAAATCGAAGCTGTGTTTCCCCTTACGGGACCACAAGACAATCACAGGATATTGGCTTTATGCTTACCCCATGGAATGGTTCCCGTGATAGATGACTGAAACACTTGGGGCACAGTCTTTGCTGCAGTCTATACTATAAGTCATGTACCGTCTATGTCAGTTTTGCCGGAGGTATTAAAACAGACACAGAATAAACATGGACTGCTGAAGCCATGAATTTGGGTATGAAACATATGGGAAATTTCCTGTAGTGTCCGCAATGATTCTGTCTAACATTAAAGGCCAAGCAGCTTTCTCTGGCTATATGCCAGCGGCTCACACCGGTCCCGCAAGCTGACCGAGAAAGTGAGCTACCTTTAATTATAGCTGATATCTCTACTTCATTAGGACACAATAATTTGGGAACAGACCTACTAAACCACCACTTGGCAAACCAGGTTCCAACAAGGAAGCCAAGCAGAACCCCGAGTTTGTTAAAAAAAACACCATCTCTCCCAATTCACCGCCTCTAAAGTCAAACTGACATGTGGTGTGCCGCCGTGATCCTCCCGGTCTCCCCACCTAGTCAACTTATACCTCTTTCCATTAATTCAATCCTTAGGCGAAAGAAAGGTGTGCTCTTTCAACTATGCAGACGATCTCCAATTGATCTTTACCATCGATAAGTCTGCTGCTTCCATCGCTAACTTTCAGACAACCAAGTAGCACATAAGTAATTGGATGAACAGCAATCACCTAAAATTGAACCCAGATAAAACGGAACTGATCTTAGTTGGGGGCTCTTCAAACCCCTGGAACTCAAATATTTGGCCTGTTGAGTTGGGAAATCCACCCTCATGCTCAGCTAAAAGTCTGTGTCACTATTGACAATGATCTATCTATGAAATCCCAGATTGGGACGGTGGTTCCTACTTGTCTTTTCAGCTCCCGAAGATTAGTTGATTCCTCACTTCCGAAGCCCCTAATTCAAGTCGTCATAGCCTTGGCCATTTCCCACATTGACTACGCTAACTCACTTTACTTCGGGCCTCCCGGCTTATTTAATAAGAAGACTGCAATTGGTGCAAAACCAGACTGCTAGATTAATTTATCGTCAGCCGAGATGGCACCATATTACCCCCTTAATGAAGAAGCTTCACTGGCTCCCTGTAGCAGAACGCTGTGCATTCAGGATGGGATGTCTCATCTTTAAATCTCTCCACGGTACATGCCCGGAACTTGCATCCACCCAGGTTCAAAGATATGTTCCTACCCGGAAACTTAGGTCTTCCCATCTTAACCTCTTGGCTACCCCTTCTTTCAAACGCAAGAGGCTAGACGTATCAAGATCCGCAGTCCTGGCCCCTCAATTTTGGAACTCTCTTCTGGCGGACATCAGATCCACAACAATCTACCCTCAATTCAGGAAACTCTTTAAAACGTGGCTGTTCCAGCAGGCCTATGAATGAATTAGCTAGCGGCAGGATTCTGTTGACCCCTAGCGCCAAGAAACCGTTTGGTGTATGTGCGCTTTACAAGCACTTTTAACATAACATGACATGGCCCAAATCTAAACAAAAAAGTAAGTATCGAGGGGCTTCTTTGCAACCAGAGACCTCTGAGAGGCGCTATAATTTGCGTGATCGCACACAAATAAAAGCACCAGATAGGGATCAGATTTCTGATGCTTGTTCTCCTCATTCATTCCAGGACTCAACTGACAAGCAGCACGAGACAGGAGGACACTCTGATTGCAGACAGGAAGAGTACGTGAAACCGAAAAGGGACTCACATCCCTCGTCTGACGTGAAGATAAAGACGGATAAACCTCCTCAGTTTAAAAAACAATTTCAAAAGAAGAAAGTTTTGGCTCTGACCGCGAACTATGCCACAAACACTGAGAACTCTCCTCCTGAAGAGGAGTTGGGCGGTGACTTTTCTCAACAGTGCAGCAGAAGTCACTATAGTAGGCCGGAATCTCCAGGAGTTTCTGGCAGCAAGAGCAACTGATACTTTTGTTACAGTTGAAACCCCAGATAGGCGCGTAGCCCATCCAGACAGATTATATCATTTGGATATACAAATTGAAGGTGACATACAGTGCACTATTCGAGTAATGTTCTGGGAGAATTTAACTCTGTCCTACAACATCCTTTTAGCAGAGGTCGATTGGCCCTCGCAGTTTGTCCAAAAATCCCCACAAGGTGAGGATGTAATAATTCCTTTCTTTTCTGCGCTTGTCCCTGATGAAGTCAAACAAGCTTAGGAAGCAGAATGGGCTCTTGCACAAGCCCCGGCTTTATCCCGCAATGATGTCGGCTGGGATAAGGATTCTTCTTATCACATCATGCCCATAAGGTCCAGCCCTCAAGTGCAACCACAATACTCCATACACTGGATGCTAAAGCACCTGTTAGAGAAATACTTTCCCAATTGGAGTACCAGGGAGTAATTGAACCCTCTGTCTCTCAAATGAATAAACCACTTTTTCTTGTTTTGAAACGGGATCATTCATGAAATGAAATTAAATGAAACAGGATTTGTAAAGCGCCTGGTTACCCACGGGCATCCCCGCGCTGTTGCCTGCTGACACACTGAACTGTAAGCCGTTCATTTAGGGAAGAGTAATGTTTTAATCTGCTTCCAGAAGATGAGGTAGTTAGGTTGGTCACGGATCTGCGGGGGCAGGCTATTCCAGATTTTAGCCACATTATACAAAAAGAGGCGGCCGCCACTTCGTGCTCTCATTATTCTTGGGGTTGACAGTAGTTTCTGACCCGAGGGCTCTGTTTGGACGGTACCGATGGATGATGGACTGAATAACCAAGGATCCCTTGCCTGCAAGTGACCTGTGGGCTATGCATAATGCCTTAAACTTAATGCACTCACGGATGGGGAGCCAATGTAGGGATGCCAAAGCTGGTTTAGCCGAGGACCGCTTTGGGATGTTCATGAGCATGCGCGCAGCGCAGTTTTGAACAATTTGTAGCTTTCGTATCGAGGAGACAGGGGCTCCAAGATAGAGGGCATTAGCATAGTCAAGGCGGGACCGGATGAGAGCCTGAACTAGGACTCTTCTTGCAGGGAAAGGGAGTAGTGGGAGCACTTTACGGATCATTCGTAGGATCCCGTAGCAGCTTGCAGCTACTTTTTGCCCTTGTTCTTTAAAATCAAGGTTCATATTGCATAGTCTTAGACTAAACATTTAAACAGTCATACATGCACATTTGCAATGCAAAATGCACACAGTATGGCACTTATTAACAATATAGGCCATAAAAAAACATAACAAGCATGGATATTTCCAATTTTCTTCTGCCAAAATCTAGTGCCTGAAAGCAAGGATTGAACAGCCTTCTCAGCACTCTGATTTCAGCGTCGTTTTTCTCGTTTGACTATGGGATATAAGAACAGTCCTGGATTGTTTGCCGCTCGTAAAGTGTCAATTCTACATGATATTGATCCTGATGCATTGTCCTATGTAGATGATATCTACTTGGCGTCAAATGAACTCAACATATACTTAGCCAGAGTGGATCGCGTAACACTAGGATTCACTCAGTTAGGCTACAAGTTCAACTTTAATAAATCTAATATAGCATTTCTAAGGGTCCTTTTCTTGGGATATAAACTTACTTATGAGGGGAAGAGTCTTGCCCTCACGTTTTGGAGAAGTGTGCACAACTGCAACCTTCAAATACTTAAAAAAAATCTATAATCCTTGTTAGGATTCCTTCATTTTGACAGAACCTACATACCAGATTAAGCACAACGAATTAAATCTCTCTATGAGTTAATACACACTGATTTTCCATTTCATAATGGACATCAGAACACACAGATATACTCAGATTTTTACAATCTGATTTACTTGCAACATGTCACTTACATACACGTGTAATAGCACCAACTTTTCATCTGTGTCATTGTATCTACCTATATCACGTTTAACGAAGGTGAAACAGTGGCGATTGCATATAAGTTGCATTTATTTTCCAGTGCGGAAATGCGTTTTGCAGCCACCGAAAAAATAATGAGTGCAGATGGCAATTTTTAAAGAGCGGCCACTTGCACAAGGGAAACACATCATTGTCGTTATTCCTGGGCCAGCCTTAGAGTCTGTCACAAAAGCCAGGGTTCCTAACGCCTCGATGGATACCGTTGGCAACATCCTTAAGAGCTGTTGATGTAGACTTCGTCTTTGACCCGTCTTTATAGACACAAGAATTTCTACAATATCAGCATGTTTATTCCATGTCCAGCACTGTTTTACCTCTAGAACAATAGAAAAATATTATTTATACTGATCATTCAGCCCAGCCTGCTATAGGCACTAAGTGCCAATTTGCAGCGGTGTTTGCCACTGTTCTTGGTGTGATGTTGGACGAGAAATTCCAACCACAAAAAGCCCACACATAGGTATTAGGGGACTGTACTGCACAGTTGGCTGAACTGAAAGCTTTGCTTCTTGCAATAGAACATACGGAATCTGAATTTCCCACACTTATAGTGGGTGATTTGTATTACTGTGTCCAATCCTTTAATGATAATCTACGTTATTGACGCCAAAATGGATTAAAAGATTCTAAAGGCAACACAATAAAGCATAAATCGCTTTGGGTTAGTGTGGCGTACCTTCAAGATAGGTTGCCATGGACTCCCGTTACCCATACATACAAATATGCCGAGGCACACAAAATCAGTCCAACTTGTATTAAAGGCAGTAACCAACACAGTAATTGAAGGAAGTCCGTTTAAAGTATTCCTTTCTTTTTTATTCTCTTATTCCTTTCTTCTCAATCTCATGTACAAAACAACTGGAGAGCACCACACTACTCTATACAGATGTCCATACGACGCTCCGGCTGACTCAGAAAATAGATGTGCATTCGCAAGTGGGCATTGCCACCTCTATGCGCTTGTGTGAATCAATCCTGTTATCCACACGTTGAGTCATCAGCGTGTGGGAACACACGTTGTAGGGAATTCTTTGGCTGATGAAGTGACCAAATCTGCAGTTGCGACAGCAACAGTTGCTGTGATTACTCATCCTAAAACTAGAATAGATAATGACATATTGGCTGCCGTTAATGCTGACAAACACGCACCCCTTTACCTAAGGGTTTTCCACCTAAATACATATATCATTTAAGTGAACAAAACATTCCTTTTGTAACAATTCCAGGGATTGGTGATCATTTGATTCCCAAGCACGATCGCAGACTAGCTTTAGTGATAGCTGCACATGAAGGTGTTGCTTCTGCATACGCAGGTGTGGCACCCATAATTTTGTTACTAAAGCAGCGTTATTGGTGGCATGGCTTGTTTCAACAGGCCAAGAAATATGCCCTCTATTGTGACATTTGTCAACAAATTAAAGGTTCCACCGTGGCTTCCCCACCGCAGACACACTTGTTAATTTCTATCAATCCTTTCGGATGCATTTATTTGGACCACTGTGGTCCTCTTATTTCGGATACTGCATTTAAATTTATTCTAGTTGCAGTTGATTCTTGCTCAAGGTTCCTCTGGGTTTGGCCACAGTGCTCAGCTAACGCTCGTACTCTTATTCAAGCAATGCAAGTCTTTGTTGGGACATATGCATCTGGTACATTCCACTAGCCAGGGCCCTGCTTTCTCCTCGAAAGTGAATCGGGATACTAAGGCTTCCCTGGCTGTAGAGGTGCATTATTTTTTCCATATCGGCCTGAGGGCAATTCTGTTGTGGAGAGAATGAACCATGACTTAAAGCAGTCCTTAACCGCTAGAGTATTAGGCACAGAGCGTTGTTGGATCCATCACCTACGTGGGGTGCAACAAGCACTGAGCAATCTCCCTAAAAGCTCTCTGGGTGGCCGGACACCATACAAGGTCCATTTTGGCATCAAAATGTACGTTTCAGACCTTGACGGTCCAGACATTGTTGCAGAAGCCGCGCCCTTTGATGTAGATGATCGTTGTGCTGTCATACAGGATTTACAAAACTTCAGTGACAACCAACCCAACGAACAATTGAAGACGTCTGCCTCTGCGGGAATTAAGGAGAAAACAGAACTTTCCAGCTGGATTCCACAAGTTGGGGACCTCATCCATGAGAAGGTTGCGGTAAAGGAGGAGTTTGGACCATCATACCGCGCACCCATACCAGTCCTTAGCATTCAAGGCACAAAAACTGTAATTTTCCCACCGCTTCCTGGTTCTAAAGACAATCGTTTTGACTCCATTTATCAGATCAAGTTACATCATGTGGCCGATTCTGAGCAGTAGGCCATAAGGAGTCCGTCCTTGGTAGTTCATCATCTTCTCTCGCAATCATACAGTTATTTCCTTTGCAGCTTGATAGCACCACCATCGCTGTTTCTCCCCAGATTGGGGGTGGGGGGTGGGGGAGGATGCACTACACTTAATTCCTGCATCCGATACAACTGCCAGCAACACGAGTAAAGTGAGTACTGTACTTACCACTGCGTCTTCTGCAGCTGATGTTGTTTTTACAGACTCTACCTGTGTCACCAGCTTTTCAACAAACTGCTTCTGGTTATTATGTGGGAGCAGATGATTTCCTATCCGACTCTTTTGACACTTGCTCCGTTTTAGACACTCCACCTACATGGGCTTGTGCTTTCTTTTCCTGGCTGGAACCTACTTATTTTGTCCCACATTGGATATATGTTTGGATAACCCTTTCCTTGATTTTTCTATTTCTATGGATTAGATTTGTGACTGTTTTCTTCTTTCTCATCAATGGCCATTACCTTCCAGAACACTCTGCCACATAATTGGTCGACGAGGTGTTAACACCTCATTCATCTTCACATAAGCTAAAAAGAGACTTGTCTCTCGTGAACATTTCAGTTGTACCAGTAACTGATGGAATTGTTTGGGACAAAGTACCTTATGATATATTCAGTCCTACAGAAATTCTACAGATACCTAACGTGTTTGGGGTTTCTAGGGGTGATGTAATTGTACTTGGGTTACATTCTGATGATTGGGATCTCAGAGCTGGAATACTATACTGTTTTTGAATCAGAGGATCTATAATTAAATTCTGCTAATTAGGGTGAAATGTTCTGTTACCATCATTATGGACATCACTATGTACATCGAGTTAGTGTTTGATGCACACTTGTGAACATTGTCCAACTCCCCCGGAAGGGAACTCAAACACATATAGGGATAATTTCACATATTCTTCAGGATATGACACATTTGACCCAAACTATTTCTATTTTAAACTTGTCTCCACATCACCAAAGAAATATATACTTACACAAACTAACCTCATATATACAGATTAGTTTGTCATGCAATTAGCTGTAAAAGGCTAAGACTATTGGAAGGATACCATTGACATGAAATCAATGTGGGGTTCCAAATCTTGGCAGGTTCATGATACGGATACCTTGTTCTGAACCTGCTTAAGTCCCACATAAATGATTTTTCTGAATGATACAGTTTATCAGACTACGGGTCAAGGACTGGCTAAAAAAAAAGATACGAATGCACCAAACATTCCTTCCATTGCACCATTTGGCAATTGGCAACCAGTCGCGGCTCGCATGACTCGTGGGTGGGGTGGGGGGTTCGCGCTGGGGATTCGCGTGGGGAGGTGAGGGGGGAGGAGTGGGATTTAAAAATAAATTTAAAAAAAATTAACTTAATGGGTCCGCGCCGCCTCCGCTCCTGGCCGGGTCCCGCTGCAGTGCTGGAACAGGAAGAAGGCAGCCTCCCTCCCCTAAGCCAATCAGAACGCTGCAATGGCAGCGTTGTGATTGGTGCGGACAGCGCCCAGCCGGGCGCCTGTAGGGAGGCCATTTTCTCTATGTAGGCTGCATGCAGCCTACATAGAGAAAATGTGGAGTGCGCATGACTGGTTTGGTCGGCCCCAGAGGGCCGACCAACCAGTCAGGGCGCTCAGAGTGGCCAAGCCACTCCTCCCCGACCCGCCCACCCACCCCCAACCAGGCATACCCTCCCGCCAGCCCCCAACCAGGCATACCCCATCTACTGCTTTCTCGCAGCGCCAGAAAGCAGTAAACATAAAATGGTATTTAAAATACCATTTTATGTTTCTGCTTCTCGCACTGCGAGAAAGCAGTGGGGTGATGCTCCTCCGCCCTAATGGAGGAGCCACCCCTGTTGGCAACATTTGACAAATTACACTGAAGAACAACTCAATAGTATGTTGTAGAATTGTACATTTAATTCCACACTTTCAGATCCTTGCAGGTGGTAATTGTGGCCAGTAGACACAAACGATTGCTATGCTCGTTTTTCCACACCAGGGTTTAAGGTTAGCAGACCTGACCCTCATTATTCACAATCTCAACACTCAGGCAGTCACAACCTATTCAGTGAGGAAATTATGTCAACAATGGTTGGAGTATTCCACACTTTCTGAAGTAAAACATCTCTCCCTCCAGTCGGAAGAAATGGATGTATCGCACAAGTTACTTACCTTCGGTAACAATATATCTGTAAGAAACATTAGTTAGTGATGGATTCCTTACCTTAGAATACCCCCAGGCGTCAGACTGGATCCAGAAAGTTTTCGTCAGCAGTACCCCTGCGCGTCGGAAGGTGGCGTCGTGCGGCTCCGAGTCCGTCGTTGGCGTCGTGGTCGCCGAGATGACGTTGCGGCAGCTATTTAGACCCCGCCGTCGCGCGCTGACGTCAGTTCTGTACACGACTTTCCGCGCCAGGAACGCAGAGCCATGCAAGATACTGACCACTGGTGCATTGAAACTAGGGCCCTGAAAGGGATGACCACCCTAGAAATCAGTTCGCAGAACGGGGAGGATGAGTGGGGCGGTAAGGAATCTATCACTAACTAATGTTTCTTACAGATATATTGTTACTGAAGGTAAGTAACTTGTGCATCTGAAAGAAACAAGTTAGTGATAGATTCCTTACCTTAGAATAGATACCCCAGCAATACCAACCCCGGTGGTGGGTCTGCGAACCAAGATCACACCAGGAAGTACCGGATAACAGAACGGCCAAAGAAGCCGTCTCTCCGGACTTGGCTGTCCAGGCAGTAGTGCTTAGTAAAAGTGTGCAACGAGGCCCACGTAGCTGCCTGACAGATGTCTTGTAAGGGGACACCACGTCCCAATGCCGTAGTGGCAGCCGTCGCCCTGGTGGAATGGGCGCGCAGCCCCACCGGAGGCTCCTATTTCGCCAGAGAATAACAGGCTTTAATACACAAGACGACCCATCGGGAGATAGTCCGCTTGTGTACGGCCCGACCTTTCTTGGCGCCAACGTAGCCAACAAAGAGCTGGTCATCCACCCGGAACAGTGGTGTGCGACTCAGGTAAAATCAGAGTGCACGTTTTGGGTCCAGACGGTGGAGCCTCTCTTCCTCTCTGGAAGGATGCGGAGGCGGAAAGAAGGTGGGCAAAGTGATGGTCTGTCCGATGTGAATGGCAGTGACAACCTTTGGCAGAAAGGATGGACGTGTTCTGAGCACAACCTTGTCCGGATGGACAGACAGAAAAGGAGGTTTGCAAGAAAGAGCCTGGAGCTCACTCACTCTCCTAGCAGAGGTGATGGCAACTAGGAAAGCAGTCTTCAGAGTTAACAAACGAAGAGGACAGTTGTGAAGAGGCTCAAAGGGAGCACACATTAAGTATGTGAGAACCAGGTTCAAGTCCCACTGTGGTATTACAAAGGGAACAGAAGGAAAAAGGTGAGTAATGCCTTTGAGGAATCTGTTAACAACAGGGGACTTGAAAAAAGAGGGCTGATCAGAGAGCCGGAGAAAGGCCGAAATAGCAGAAAGGTAGCCCTTGATAGTGCCCAGAGCAGAGCCCTGCTGGGCCAAAGAAAGAAGGAACAGTAGGACCTCAGAAAGAGGGGCAGAAAGGGGATCCACAGCCTTTGCTGTGCACCATGCCACAAACTTGTTCCACCTGCAGGCGTATACCAACTTAGTGGAGGGACGCCTGGCTGCCAGAATGACATCACAGACTTCAGGAGGCAAGTTGAAAGGAATCAACTGCCGCCGCTCAATCTCCACGCAAAGAGGTGGAGACTGGACAGGTTCGGGTGGAGGACCGTCCCTTGCTGCTGCGACAGAAGATCCTCCCGAAGAGGCAGTCGGATCGGGAGATCGATGGTCATACTGAGTAGCTCGGGATACCAAACTCTTCGAGCCCAGTCCGGAGCCACAAGAATGACTTGGGCCCGGTCGTGCCTGATCTTTTTCAGTAGTCTGGGCAGAAGTGGTATAGGCGGAAAGGCGTACAACAGACCGCAACTCCACTCGTGACGAAAAGCGTCGCCGAGCGAGTGCCGCCTTGGAAATTCCAACGCGCAGAATTGCTGACATTGCGCGTTCTCTTCGGTGGCGAATAGATCTAACCAAGGCTCTCCCCACTGTTGAAAGAGACCTTGCGCCACGTCGGAGTGAAGACGCCATTCGTGATCCATCATGCACCTGCGGCTGAGTTCGTCCGCCCTGGCGTTCAGTGAACCTGCCAGGTGTTGAACCACCAGGGAAATGCCCTGATGTTCCAGCCATGTCCAGAGGCGCAGAGCCTCCTGACATAGGGTCCACGACCCCACCCCACCCTGTTTGTTGCAGTACCACATGGCGGTGGTGTTGTCTGTGAACACCTGCACTACTCTCCCCTTGACAGAGGGAAGGAATGCCTTCAGTGCAAGTCGGATCGCCCGAAGCTCCAGAAGGTTGATATGGAGCCTGGACTCCGCCGGAGACCAGAGGCCTCTGATCTCCGCCTCTCCCATGTGGCCTCCCCATCCCAGGAGGGACGCATCCGTCACCACTGTGTGCTCCGGTTGGGGAAGGGAGAAGGCTGCCATTGACCCAATGCCGGTTTGTGAGCCACCACCGCAGCTGGTGTGCAGTGCCCTCTGAGATCTGGACGTAATCGGACAGGTTCCCCTGATGCTGCGCCCACTGGAACTTCAGGTCCCACTGCAGAGCCCGCATATGCCATCTGGCATGAGAGACCAGCAGGATGCAGGAGGCCATGAAGCCCAGCAGCCTCAGGGTCATCCTGACCGAAACCCAGGATAGAGGCTGAAAGATCGGAATCAGAGCCTGAATATCCTGGATTCACCGTTCGGGAGGATAGACCCGAAAGTGCATCGTATCCAGAACCGCTCCGATGAAGAGCAGCTTCTGAGAGGGAATCAGGTGCGACTTCAGCACATTGATGGAGAACCCCAGTAAGTGCAGGAGGTCGGCCGTAGTCTGGAGGTGGGAGACGACTGTCCGGGGCGAGCCCGCCTTCAACAGCCAGTCGTCGAGATAGGGGAAGACTGGAACCCCTGATCTGCGCAGATGAGCTGCGACCACCGCCATCACTTTCGTGAACACCCGAGGGGCGCTGGTAAGGCAAAAGGGGAGCACGGTAAACTGAAAGTGCTCGTGGCCTACCGTAAACCGCAGGTAACGACGGTGGGCCGGCAGGACGGGAATGTGGAAATATGTGTCCTGCAGATCCAACGCTACCATCCAGTCTCCAGGGTCGAGGGCAGACAAGACCTGAGCTAGAGTTAACATCTTGAACTTCTCCTTCCGGAGGAAGCGATTGACGTCACTGAGGTCCAAGATAGGACGCAGGCCCTTGTCCTTCTTGGGCACCAGAAAGTAGTGGGAATAACAACCACGTCCTACTTCTGGCGCAGGAACGCGCTCGATGGCCCCCTTGGCCAAGAGGGCCGCGAGTTCCTGTTGAAGAAGTGCCGAGTGATCCCCCGACATGCGGTGGTACTGGGGTGGCATGGCTGGAAGGGTAGTCTCGAAGGGGAGGGAGTAGCCCCTTCGGACTATTTGTAAAACCCAACTGTCCGAAGTGATGGTGCGCCAGTGGGGGAGATGATGGCGAATCCTGCCGCCAACTGGCGTGTGATGGGCCTGAAAAACAGGACTAGGAAGGTTTGGAGGCAGTGGTGGCCGGGGTGGAGGTGGACTGACCCGCCCGCTGGCCCCCAGACCCGCCTCGGCGGGTCCCACGTCCGCGCTGAGACTGTTGCTGCACAGGCCTGTGGCTCTGAAGCGAACGTGTCGGGGCGCCCCTTCCGTGGCCACGAAAGGAGCGAAAAGCAGAAGGCGGAGGAGGGCACGTGGCGGAAAGGCCCAGGGACTTGGCCGTAGCCCGCAAGTCCTTAAAGCGCTCCAACGCACTATCTGCCTTGTTGCCAAAAAGGCGAATGCCATCAAAGGGCATGTCCATGAGGGTGTTCTGGACATCCCCAGAGAAACCAGTAGTCCTCAGCCAGGCGTGGTGAGGGAGCGCCACTGTCGTGGAAATCGCCCTGCCCAGCGAGTCGGCGGTGTCAAGGCCACATCGAATCGTGAACTTTGCTGCATCTCTCCCTTCATCAATAGCTTGAGAGAGCACTGTCCGGGCCTCCTCTGGACACTGAGGCAGCACTTCGCCACCGTATCCCACAGAGAGTGGGAATAACGGCCCAAGAGGCATGCGGTGTTCACAGACCGCAGCCCTGAACTGTCGGAAGAAAAAATCTTCTTCCCAAATTGTTCCAGTTTCTTGGATTCCCTATCCAGAGGTGCGGTAGGGAATGCGCTCGGGGACGCAGAGGCTTGGACAAACAAGCTCTCAGGGGTGGGGTGTTGGGAGAGGAAATGGGGGTCGCCCGGGGCCGGGTGATGGCGTCGGGCCACGTTCCTATCCACAGGAGCCCTTGTGGTGGGCCTGGACCAGGAGCCCAAAAGAACGTCTGACAGTGCATCATTAAAAGGCAGCAGTGGCTCCGCAGAGGTAGCCGCCGGCTGAAGCACTTCTGTCAGGAGGTTAGTCCTGACGGCCACTGTAGGGAGCTCGAGGTGGAGGGCCTCGGCTGCCCTACGCAACACCAGGGCGTAACTTGCACCCTCCTCCGTAGCCACGGTAGGAGGAGTGAGCATGCCAAGGTCAGGAGAGGTGTCAAGACCACTGGCATCCCCCAGTTCCTCTGCCCAGTCCGGGTCTAACTCACACTGTTCTGTGAGAGGGTCCTCAGACCCCTCCCAGTCCTCCCCTTCCTCCGAAGGCTGATGAACAGGCCGAAAATAAGGAGGATGGACATAGGGATAGAAGGGTCCCGTCTGAATCGGCGTCGAGCGACGCCGTTCCGGCGCCGTGTCCACTTCGGGGCTGAAACCGGGGACGACGTCGTCCGGTGGGACGGGCGACGTCGGAAGTGGTACCGGAGGGGTCGGTGGAGGTGTTAAAAGGTCAACCGGCGTCGACCGGGATCCAGGCCTGGATCCATGGGAGCCCTGCGGCGCCGGAGCCAACAGCGATGCCGTAGCCGTCGGCAGTAAAAGGCAAGGACCCCCAGTCGGACCCGCGGGGCCTGAAGGCGCACTGGCGGGGCCCGACGGCCCAAAGAGGCGAGCCATGGCTGACGGAAATTCCTGCAGCTGGGCCGGAGTCGCCGACGGACCCAGGAAGGGCAGGTAGGCCGGCGGCGACTGCGTAGGCACCGCCGGAGCCGCGGGGGTGGCACCACCCGCACCCTCAGCCGCGTCACGCGAGGGGAAGTTGGAGAGCGACGTCGCTTCTTCGACTTCTTAGAGTGCTTCGTCTTACCTGTCCCCGAGTGCGAAGACTTCGATCCCGATGAACGATGGTGGTGGCTCCGCGACCGGTCCCTCGACCTCCCACGGGACCGGGACCTTGAGCGGCGCGGAGCCGACTGCTGGACTTCAAGCAACTTCGGGACCGCTCCCGCAAAGTCTTCGGTGCCATGGCCCGGCAGTCGGGGCACGACTTGGGGTCGTGGTCGCGCCCCAGGCAGTAGAGACACACGCGGTGCAGGTCCGTCACCGACATCATGCGATGACATTCCTCGCAGGACTTGAAGCCGGGCATCCCTACGGCACCAGCAGTCGAGTGGGAGAGGTGTGGTGCAGCGGCCAGGGCAGCGACTTCGAAGCACAGGGCTCACGGTTCGATCCCCGGCTCCGGCGGCAGCTCAGCTCAGCACCTTGTGACTCTGGGCAATAGCTCACTTAATTTCCACGACGGCCCCCAGCGCCGTGAGACCCGCAAGGGTGAGTAGTTCGCGCTTTACAAATACGGATTTACATTTTTTGTTTATATTTGATTTTATCGATCGACTCGAAAATAGAGACAAAAAGGCCTCGAAAAACTCAGTCAAAAAATGAGTGGGGGTACCGCTCTCTCCGGATCTGAGCTTGCTGGCGCCGAAAAAGAAAGAACTGACATCAGCGAGCGAGGGCGGCGTCCAAGTAGCTGCCGCAACGTCATCTCGGCGACCACGACGCCAACGACGGACGCGGAGCCGCACGACACCACCTTCCGACGCGCAGGGGTACTGCTGACGAAAACTTTCCGGATCCAGTCTGACGCCTGGGGGTATTCTATCACTAACGTGTTTCTTTCAGATAGATTTGTTATTGGGTCCTAGGTGTCCGTGTTCCAAAAGATTCATTTATGCCAGATATAATGAAATTTGGCAGCTATCACAAATGGAAGCTGCTGCACGTTTAAGACAAACTGATCAAGATCATTTGGATAAAGTGCTGGCTGTTGTTGATAATAGCATTAATACATTGTATTCTCGCTCTTACAATCTGAATAACATTGTGTCATCTGTTACTGATATCATGGAGTGACATGTCTTCATTGTATCATGGGCAAAGTCAGCTTAGATCTATTTTGCAGTTTAGCTGGACACTTCAAACCTTTAAGAATGGTTGAGTGCCATGGCATTACCTTAATTCAACCCAGCTTGTTTGGCCTTTCAACCTGACATCTAAACGACTGATGGTTAAAAAAGATGCCAAACACACAATGTTACATCTGGAGAAGTTAGAACAGCTCCCTGTCACAATAGCAGAAACGTCCTCCGCTGTATGGCTAATACACGGCATATTATCTTTCCCAATTTCAACATTTCAGTTCACAGCTTGTATGAAACATGTCCCTGTCAGTAGATATGAACCACTAGGACGCACCTTCATTCATGAGTTATGGTCACTCTCATTTTCTTATCGTTGTCAGCGAATCAACAAAGAAGTCTTCCTTACTCTAAAAGAATGTGACTCTTCTGTCGGACATTGCCTCATTTGTAAACACGTGACCATGTAATGCATTGGTGGAAATTTAACCTGTTTTCTAAAAGAACAACAGCCCCTTCTATCCTCCCCTTCATTACAGTCCTTTCAAATGGAGCTATTTAATGCTAAGTGACCAGGATTGTTGAGGCATGAAGGGCGGGATTCCATATATTTTATCGGTCTCCAAGATAGTGACCTGCTGTAATAATGTTATTTTTCCTCCCCCTTTAGGGGGTTTTGACAGCTCTTTGTGGCATTCCATTCCAACTTTGAAGGCAGATTTTAACAAGGTAAGCAGACTCAAAGCACTATTGTTTCAAAAGGATGTAGCATTAACATCTGCTTGTGAAACTTTTGAAATACAAGTGGCAAGGATATCCAGTGAAATGCAGTCCTCGTTAAACACTAATCTCCCAGTACATTTCGGCGAGAAAGCCCGCTGAATTTTTAATGCGTCCAATACTGCCAGAATCACACACTTTTTTAAAGTCATTAGAACTGGCTTAGTCAGTTCCTTCCAGAAAATCTTTGGAGTAATACCAGCCTTTATTCATTACCTCTTTTCCAGTGTGTTCAGAAGCATACCATTGGTGTTATTCCTCATTTGTGGCATTTTGATCCTATTTGTGCTCCTCCACAATGTGAGTGCATGTTACGATTCTTTGAAATTCCCTTGCTCCAAGAGCTGAACTCTGCCTAGTCATTGTCATTCCGACAAGCCTGGTTAACTGCGTACTGCCTGTGTTTCATGTGGGGCCCCTCCAAATGGACACTGGATATCTGCCTCACTTTGCAAATGCCGGCTCCAGTGGACATGAACCTGTTGATGAGTCCTATAACAACCCATTTTCAGAATTATCCCATGAACTTGCGGCTGCTTCAGGATGCAAGGGTATGAGCCACTCCCTCCTGGCGGGACGGGTGCTTCTGTTTTTTATTATGACTATAATTATGTTTTTTTAATGACATGGTTCGTAGTATAATTTTGATTTTACTTGGCTAGTTTTTGTTAGTCGCTCAGCTCCTTTCCCAACCAAGGAGGGGGTGTAGTAAGTTCCGTTTAAGGCCTACTTTGGTTCTTCCTTATTTTAGCCTAGCTGCAGGTTTTAGGACGCTCTGCTTTGCACAGCTACACAACACATTTATTTTTGTGCCATATTATTTTAGAAATGCATTGCACATGTTAAATATTATTCAGTTCTTCTTCTTGGGATTCAGTCTGAACATCTCGTGCAAAGTCGAACAACATAGTGCCCTGTTTTTCTGTGCACGGTAAAGCAACATCCCCGAACGTTTAGACCCAACACAGAGGCACAGCTGCTATTTTCCAACACAGCACTTGTTATCATATAAACTGAGACTTGCCCTTTGGAGAACCGAGAGGAGAATCCTAGCAGAGGGGAAAGGTCTTGGAACGGGCACACCAGGCTTGTGCAACCTGAGATGTAGACCACCTAACTAAAAAATGCCAGGTATGGTGTCTGGTGCTAATCCCAGAGATCACGGATATATCGCTGTCATCGCGTAGTGAGGAGCAAGCTTAGAAAGACAGATAATTTACAATGGTAGGGCTTTTCATTATATACAGTTTGCTCGTAATGCCAATTACTTTGCTCAGTTGTATATGTTTTCTAATCGTAGAACAGTTGCTTTATAATAGAGCACAATAGTTTCAAGAAATATTGTAAACTTTCCTCGTGTTTTTCTTTTGTTTATTATGGACATGCATGAGTGAGAAACAAAAGGAGACAATCTGTTTTAACGGAACCCTTGAGGACTAGAGAGTTGTGTTCTAGGTTGCCAATTCACCTGTACTCTGGAAAGGTTGGGAGGGCAGGTAAGGTACTGTGAGCTAGACAGATTTGGGCCCATAGGTAGTGATGTGGTACGGTGACTCAGCCCCTTCATTCTGATATCTTGTGATCCAAGGCACAGTTCTGTTTCCAAACAGAACCCCTGCAACATTCTCCCTTCTTACCAACTAAGAGTGGAAGGGCACTTGGCTCAGTTCGCAGACATTTGGAAACGCCTCACATCAAATGCATGGGTCCTTCAAACCATTATGGGTTTCCATATCGAATTCTAAGGCATCCCCGTACCGTACAGCTTCATTGTCTTCTCGGGTTATCGGAGCTAGATTCTGCCCTGTTATCCCATGAGGTGGAGGAACTGTTATCCAAAGGCATGATTACCCGCATCTCTCTTCATCCCAGGGGATTCGTGAGGAACCTGCTCCTAGTGGACAAGAGTGATAGGGGACGGCACCCAGTTATCAATCTGCAAGAATTCAACGAGTTGTTGATCTATAGCCACTTCAAAATGGAAGGGATTCACCTTCTGAGGGACATTCTCTGCCTTTCAGAATGGATGGGCAGATTGGATCTAAAAGATGCGCATCTCACAGTTCCGATCTTTCCCCCACACAGGCGATTCCTTCAGTTCATCTGAGCAGAACAAACTTACGAGTTTGCTTCCCTGCACTTCAATCTCTCATCTGCTCCTTGGTGCTTTACCAAGGTTTTGAAGCCAGCCATGGAACATCTGCATCCCAAGGGATTCGGCTTATCCTCTATCTGGACAACATCTTCGTTATGGATCAGTGCCTGGAGAAACTCTGGTCACATCTTCAGGCAACAGTGCACCTGCTGGAAAGCCTCGGGTTTGTCATCAACGCGAAGAAGTCATTGCTGACTCTCTCTCAAGCGACTACTTTTCTAGGATTTGTCCTAGATTCCCATCAGGCCACTCTGAGCCTTCTGACAGAGAAGTCTGCAAAAATCAGATAAGAGCCCTGCAGGACACTCACGAAAGACTGGACCTGCATGAGACAAATAGCGCGTCTGGTGGGACTCCTTCCTCATCGATTCAGGCCATCTTTCCAGACCCCCTACACTACAGTTCCCTTCAATGCATGAACACTCAACATCTAAGATGGGGTGCAACATATTCAGAGAAGGTTCTGCTGACGGAAGAGGTCAAGGAGGAAATGAGATGGCAGCTCACGCACATGTAAGCATGGAACGGGAGAGCGATCTTCGGTTCGCACCCGGATATCATTATCGAGTCAGGCGCTAGCAAAGATGGCTGGGGTGTTTGCTGAGGCGAGTTATCCACGGGAGGAAAGTGGTCCTCTCAAGAATGACAGTTACACATCAACTATCAGGAACTTTTGGCAGGTTCATTCGCAGTACGCTGTTGGACCAGACAGAAGATACAATGCTGAGTTTTGTTGAAGATGGACTATGTGTCTGCTGTCTGTTATATCAATCATCTAGGCGACACCCGCTCGAGACCCATAGCCGAACTGGCAAGAGTTTTTGCCACTTTTGCCTAGACCAGTGCATCTCATTAGTCACGGAACATCTCCCCAGTAAAGCAAATGTCAAAGCAAATGTCATGGCGGACTGGAACTCCAGGTATCTCCAAGATTTCAGCCTATGGAAGCTTCATCCTCTGATTTTCAAAGCCATCAATGGGAAATGGGGAGGGGGTCCTTTGTCAGAAGACCTGGTTGCCTCATGGCTGGATCACCAGTTGAAGAGATCTTCAGCTGGAGACCCGACCCCTTGGCGAGTGAAACGGATGCCTTTCTCCAACCAAGATTGGAGCCCGGAGAGGGGCTACGCGTTTCACCCAGTCTCAATGATCACACGCCTGGCTGCACAGGTGAGGCGCCAAGTGGTGGATCTTGTGGTGATTGCCCCGAACTGGAGATCTGGTATCCAGTTTTTCTGGAACTTTCTTGGGCTTATCCAATCCAATGCCTAGTCCCAGGTTTTCTGTTAGATCCCCAGGGGAACCCTCATCCTCTGGTATCCAAAGGCCACTTATCTCTTATGGTTTGGCATAATACTGGTAACGATGGAAAGTCCCAGGATTTTTGCAAGAAGCTCAGGACCTCTTATCAAAGGCGTGGGCAGACAGCACCACTAGAAGATATCGCTTAGCATGGGCGAAATGGTTGAGTTGGTGTCTCCAAAGGGACTTGGATCCCATGGGATCAGGAGTAGTTTCAGTTCTGAATTTCTTGGCATCCCTGGCATCCAAAGGTATGGCTTACAGATCTGTGAAAACGTTTCATTCAGCTATATTAGCTGGACATCCCGCTATTGATGGCTGCCATGTTGGGGAACATCCCTTAGTCTGTAAACTTATGGTGAGCATCTGCCTTTCCCTTCCACCAGAACTAAGGTATTCATCTCTCTGGGATGTGAATGTTGTTCTCAACCTTTTCCTTTCTTGGAGGAGTGATAAATATCTTACCAGGAAAAAACTTACGGGAAAACTGGCTATGCTGTTGTGCCTTATCTCATGTAGGAGAGTCTCCGACCTTAAAGCACTGGACATTACAGGTAGAGTGTTTACCCCAGAAGGGGTTACTTTTCATGTGTCTAGACGCACAAACTGTAACTCACGGTTAATCTCTTACCCGACGTTTGATGACCACCCAAAATTGTGTGTTGTGAGGTGTATCAAGGCATATGAGGCCATGGCAGAGTTTAGGTCTCCTGGTGAACGACAACTTCTCATTTTCTTACAAAAGCCGTTCCATGCAGTCTCCTCCACTACCATCGCTAGATGGGTTCAATGGGTGATGCAAGAGGCTGGAATTAATATTTTAAAATTTGGTACTCATTCTGCTCGAAGGACCATGGCGTCTAAAAGCTGTGTCCCTTGGGGCCAAACTGGAGGACATTTTGAAATCTGCAGATTGTTCCTCAGATTCTACCTTCCAACAGTTTTACTTTAAACCAGTGTAGATATGGCCTCCCACGTGGTCAGGAAGCTTTGAACAAGCATAATCCTCACCTCCGGTCCTGACATAGAAATGAACATTTTTCCCAGCTATCGTAACGGAAAGTTTCAATTCTACTAAGGACACGGAGGTGAGGATTATCCCACCCAGGAGTTACTCCACGGCCACCTGATATGGCGGGGTAAGTAAACACTTTCACAAACAACATATGGCAGTAAGTAGCACAATTCTTTTTTTACAGAAGTGGTGGTCAGTTGTTTCTGATATGCTAACATGAACAGTAGTGATGTCATGGTATATTGCTGGTTAATCTTCTGTATATATATGTAGGTGATTTATCAGAGATTAGTTTCATTTCTGGGTATTTTGATTTATCTCAAGGAAACGATTCAGGGAAGCAGGAATGACTTTGGAGGAAGATTCGTCCTTGTTCGCACAAAAAAAGAGGGGGGTGAACACAGTAGAAGGACTATGCTGGGATCTACCTTATGTGATTGGACATTATTACATTGTTTCTCTTTCCCTAAGGTTCATGGGAAAGGTAGTTTTGAGTTGATACTGTGAAATGGCTGCTGTAAAATAAAGCGAAGAGAGTTGAGTATAATCCTCACATCCATGTCCTTAATAGAATTTAAACTTTCTGTTACAATAGCTAGGAACATTTTCATTCTCGGTTTATTGACATTAGAAACAAACCCACCCCTTCTGCACATTTTTAACATAATGTCGCTTCTTCGCACTCTAATCCAGTTATACATCGTTTGCATCATGACTCTGATTTGCTATTCTTAAGTGAGATATCAAATGTAATTCACATGTGTTTCACCATTTGACTTGCTTTCTGCATTTGGATTGGGATCAACTGAGTCCTATGTAAATAAGCTCTAAATAAATAATTGGCTATCCTGACATTATGCGTTTGACATAAGATGAAGCATTTTTTAAGTTTTTCTACCCTCAGGACTCCTTCTCCAATAATATTATTGTTTTAGAGCTCAGGGAAATTCCACCCAGCAGGCCTAAACTCCAGAGTGATTTAAATATCGTAAGGGCCAGGCACGACTCTACTAGAGACCTGTGAGTGGAATGATTAAAACTGTGCTGCCTCACATTTATCCAAGGTAATATATCTATTCCTTTTGTCATGATCCCAAAAAACATAAAATAAAAAACATTTTAGCCTTGGTTTAAACGAGTCTGATCAAAATTACTGATTAATTTAACCCATGTTTAATAGCAATGTGATTTATTTGATATGATGGGTGTGACCCATTCCCTCAATTTAGAACATTCTGCCCATATGCTCTAAACCAACTCTACTACTATAGCCTTATAACAGCTAATGTACATCTGCAGCTATCACCGTTCGAGATTCTTCCAGAGAACGCAATATTCCAGAGCCTTTTGGGTTTCAGTGCCTTGTTGGATGAGCCGGTACGTCATACTCAACTGGAGCAAAGTATTTGTCCCTATTTTGCTCGATGCTAATGCTCAGCAAGATCATTACCAAGGTCTGAACTTTATAATCACATTGGTCACTGCACATTAGTATATCAAATTATTGTGTACATGCATTTTTTTCTAATTGCACACGCTGTCTAGAGTTCTGCATGTCAATGGCTGCCACTGCAGACAATAGTGATTGACTGGATGTCGGTTGCAAGAGCATGCTAAGCAAACACTTAGTATGTGACAATAATCAAATAAAAGTACATGCCCAGCAATGCCACTAGCATCATACAACTGCCAAGGTGTCAAGCAAGCTCATATGTGTTTGTCATAATACATAATACATAATGGAGATGGGCGGAGGCTCCACAACCAATGCATTGGGAGGCTTATTCCGACTAAGCCAACAAAAAGCTGATTTTTCATGAACAATGTACACATGATATGCAGCTCTTAAATAGCACACACTGTTCACTCCCCTTTGTTCGCAAATACACAAGCCCTTCAATGGAATAATCCAACTGCATGACTCCACAATCCCATTCAGAATAAGGATAGCTTCTTCTAAAGCAATTTTCCTACAGAATCAGTTGGGTTATTAGGTAAAATAGACAGTGAAACACTTTCAGTACTTTTAAAAGCAAACCATAGAGATGATATCCCTAAAGCTGTATTGCCCACTGAAAATCAATGTATATGCAAAAAGTTCTTGTGAAAAGCTTTGCAGACATCATGTATAGTTTAAGGCACTCACTCAGCACTATGCACTTTTTCAAAGTATGGCTGGTCACAGTTGAACACTGTATTTCCGAGCAAAAGAAAGGACCGGGATAAAAATGTTGTACTTGCTTAACCCACAACAATTTTTTCTGTGTTTTTGTTTTTACAAATGACCATAAGGATATTTATTGCAAAGAAGACTGCAAAAATCCATCAAAAAAATATGGTTAGCATTAGACCAAATAAAGGCTAATCCAAGGTAGGGGAACATCGTAGAGATCGTACGCTTGTATAACACACTAACATTTCTAACTTCTTTTAAAATTCATTTGGGTCATCTTGCTTTATTCCCAGACATGACCCATAGTGAACAACGAACACTTACTGAAAAAACATAGATGGAGAGAACTCATGAAAACCAAACTTATGTTATGAAAACCCATCTTTAAAATATACATACCTAATTTATGGCATATGAGCAGTCCACTGACTTAGCGACTATACTATACATGATGCAACACCTCTTCACAAAAACAGTGAAGCTGCGAATGTCTAGGCAATTGGCTAAATATCCCCATTACAAATCGGAAAAAAAATAAAACATTCTCTATGCATTGTTTCACAATGAACAGTCCTATATGTCTTCAGGGATCCACATCTGTATAGAACATTACCTTCAGTAAACCAAGTTCTGGTTTTTCTCCCTACCCACTGGGAGAGCCAACCCTCTGAGATACACTCAGCGATAGACAGCAGTCAGCGTAGCAGGGCAAGAGAAAAAGAAAATGAAGTGCTTGAGGTAGGGTGGTCACCTTTCAGGGGAAAAACAAAAAACAGAACTGACTTCTTACAGACCTACAAACCTACATCAGGAATGATTATAGAGTGTGATCCTAACTGCTAGGGTGGTAGAATACCAGGGATTGTAGATTAATGTCTTTAGTATTTATGATCATACACACTTTTAGTCTGGAATAATTTACACCATAAAGTTGTGCAAAACAGCCTTTGCTATTGCGTAAAAAAGTTTTATTTGTACCATAATTTATCCTTAATGACTTTCCTACAGATGACCAGCATGTGTCTATTTAAAGGCTTGTGAGAGATCTGTAAATCTGAAGGACCAAGAAAAAACATAACCTAAATAGACCAGGTTACAGGTGTGATTACTGAGAACAATTCCATTCTCATTAAAATTAGACAGTAATTGTATGAAGCAAAATACCTAATGCTAAGATGGAGAGAGCCATCTGTAGGAAGAAAAAATACTTGGCCAGTAAAGATAGTTTTCTCCTAAGTGTCTCTGTTTCGGCAGGCATCTGAGCACAGATTTCTTTTAAGGTTTTACTGTCCATGCTCATGGTTTCCATAATGCAATCTCCAAGTATGCCACGAAAAATACTTAAGCAGGACTGGTGATGAACAATTTCAAATTAAAATTCAGGATTATCTTAAAAACAATTTGAGCTCCCGGAAGGAAGACGTGGATTGGTGTATGCTTACAGAGAAACAGGTCTATAAAGGAAGGAGGTGCCCCAAAAAATGGGAAAAGTTCTGGGGACCATGACAGCAGTACAGAAACGTGAATGTAAGCCAATAAGAACAGGGGTAAGTGATACTATTTGGGCTGGACATGGACAGGAGAAGAAAACTGGAGGGAAGAGGGGATTTATGAGAAGCAAGCTTTAAGGTTGGGAGATTTCAAATGTCAAGATGAACATGACACTGTGTGGACTTGTTGCAAACTTAAATAAAAATATATTTTTTAAAAACAAAAAACTGGAGCTAACAGCCTAAGAGACTATTCAGAGCACACACTGGTTTCCTTGAATTAATATGGATGGTCATAGGAAGGAATTGTTTTTCAGGTCTACTTTGAATATTAAGCTTCTTCTATATAGCCTGGAACTGATTAACACAATAACATTTTATATTTACAATAATTCACAAGTACTCAATAATTAATTTTGTTTACTATTCAATTTCACCTACATCTCTTTGCACACAATGCGTACCCATTCTTGTACAGGAACCTTTCTCTGCTAAAAATGTGCCTTTTTCCTCATGTCAGTCAAACAGAGTGTTAACATAGATATTATATTATTTCAATCTTCAATTCATGAATGGATGTGAATCATAAGTCACTAAAGTAACACATAAATTAATCATACAAACAAATATCATAGAGAACGTAAAATCTAAACTTCTCAACCATGATATAAGGGCAAAAAATAAAAGAATTAAACATAAAAAGTACATTTTGAAACAATATAAATCTCAGATTAATAAATTTAATTTGCGCAAGGAAAGTTACACAGTGCTGAAGGGGAGACCGGGGGCATTTCATAAACAACAATTGTTCCCTTTTGGAAGGTGAATAGAGGGAAATGTCGTATTGTAAAATTGTAAATCATTTATTGTTAGAGTGTCAAAAGAGATCCAATTACTGAAGGCTAATTGCATGAAAGAGATTGCAAATTGATGGTTATATTTTACAATCTAGTGGTCAAGATATCAAATTTCAGAGATATTCTAACAACAATATCAACTGCCACGATAAAAGTAAAGTAAGTATTAAGGGAAGTATATATTAACTACTCTTGATTCCACACCTACCTACCTTGATGACATAGTGGTAGCAGATACTATAGATGCAATATTTTTTGTAGGTTGACACTTCACTACAGTACAGTAACCCACCCATCAATTTCAAGTACTACCATTGTTTCTACTGAATTCAAAATGAGTGCTCATGGTACAGTAATGATCACAATTTCATGAGCGAGGAGGTTTGACTTAAAACTATAATTTATCAACCTATTTGTTCACCCAAATGTTTCAAAAACATCTGTGGTATACTACTAGGATATATTTCCAGATGTTTAGCTGGGGAATAATGACAACTATGAAAGACATAATAACAGATCAATTTAGCATGAACTGACCAGTAATATTTAAGCCAGTGGTCTGTATCCATTTTCTCCGAACATCTGGATTTTGTGACTGACAGAAGATCATGGTTTAAAGTATTGCTGTTTCTCATCTGTTTTACCATAAAATATAACAAAGTAATTTTATTATCTGTTGATGACCTGGCATTCTCTGGTTTACTGAGGATTATAAAAACTGAAGTATATATCACATGCTCATAATATCATCAGAAGACAAACATTCTATGCCACCCTAAAAGATCAGGTATTGGAAATATTGGACAAAAATGAGTAAGTCTTTCAATACCGTTTTTATTCAAAATGTACTTGTGACAGCTCGGATATTTTATCATCTGATTATATGATACATTATCTCAGTATCTCAGGTCAATGGTCATGAAATGGAGCAGAGGAATCCTTGCATTGAAAATTTGCTATATTTGAGCCATTATTCAGAAAATGCTCACTGTTAGTTGATGCTAATTCTCCTATACTTACTGGAAAAGATAAGGTATTTCTAGAATAGCAAGATGTTTTTATTTCTTCCACCAAGACATGATTATAAGACAGTCAATTCAACTTTTGACTAAAACACAGTTCGGCTAATTTGCGTTTGGTACTGAGCATGACAATAAAAAACAGGATACAGATGTGAGCCAAATCCATCGAAATATCTTGATACTTTGGAAATGCAAATGAATGATAAATGGAATAAAGATAAATGTAATAAACAAAAAAGAAAGGAAAATGAGAAGGGAGCCTGTAAGGTTGAGGCCAACAACAGAGCGGTCCCAAAAGACTTAAGCAAAGTTAAACGCAGAAAAAGCCAGAGGCGTTATCTATACCACTATCCTTCCAGAGACCTAACAGGGTCCTTGAATAATTTTTGAGAGGGCAAATTTTTCTATCCTTTTTCCAATGGTATTTTACATCTGGCTCTTACAGTGTTGCATTTCTCTATGCTTCCTGACAGGGGACTTGAGTGCAGCAACACTCTCCACCTTTTCAAGATTGCATTATTATTAATTTATACCGAACAGTAAGAATACACCCAGATACACAAGTTAATTTGTGAAATGGTGAACAAAAAATTTCCGTCTTTGTAGAATTTATTTATGCTTTTAGCTTTAATCTTTTTATTGGTATTTTGCTTTGTACAAATACTTCCACCTATACCACAGGCTCTGTTGGACGCCGCTTACTTGAAAGAGATAAGTACCAAGAACTTACAGAAAACTCTATTGATTCCCTCCCTCCTCCTATACCAAAGCATGAACGATACAAAAGAGTGTTGCACTCTCAGCTGTTCAGTATACCGGATCAGTTCAGTGTAGTCGCTATAAATATATAGGTCATGACATGATTAGGTGAATAAAACTGCTTCAGGACAACTGTCTGGTGGGGAGGTGTTGTATAAGGCAAAGCACCCTGCTAGAGAGCAGGTGAGCTCTCTAAACTCACGGGATAGAAAGGAGATACTTGGGCCCCATGTTTTCTCAAATTCAAACTCTTTACACGCAAGGGTGATACCCAAGAGCTCCACAGGCTGTGTAGCGTGGGGTTGACTTGGTTACCCATAGAGCTGTAATTGCTTGTTTAGCAGCAGAAAAGGCCAGTATTATTGCTCTGTCTTTCCCAGATCACAGGGAGTATGCTTCATAATGGGAGGAGACTGAGGAGTATGCAGGGAATTGGGGTATATCTGTATCAAAGATACTTTTAGCTTTTAGAGTACGCGTCAACTTATTTTTATGATGACACCTTTTTATGATGGCAACTTTGCAGGTAAAAAAACAGATCATTCAAACCAGAAGTGACACATAAACCTATATGTAGAAGCCTATTTGAAAGTAGTGAAACAATCTGTGGACATAGGAAAAAGGTGTTGACTAAATGAGCATACAGTAAGGCTCCTCAACATTGAGACAGTAACGTGTACATAAAGAAATACAATGCTGCAGCCTTGCTGATCTAGTGAGCTGCAGAACACTGAATATTGCATTAGAAAAAGCAAAATAGTTTAGGCAAATATGAAGGGTGAAAATGGGTGCCTTTGCCAAATGAACAAGTTACTCACCTTGGGTAACGATATATCTGTAAGAAACATTAGTTAGTTATAGATTACTTACCTTAGAATTACCCCCAGGCGTCAGACTGGATCCGGAAAGTTTTTTTATCAGCAGTACCTCTGCACGTCGGAAGGTGGCCTCGGTCGGCTCCGCGTCCGTCGTCGTGGTCGCCGGGATGACGTCGCGGCAGCTACTTAGACGCCGCCCTCGCGCGGTGACGTCAGTTCTGTACATGACTTTCCGCGCCAGAAACGCAGAGCCGTGCAAGACACTGACCACTGGTGCACAAAACTAGGGCCCTGAAAGGTAGTCCTTAACCCTAGAAATCAGTTCGCAGAATGGGGAGGATGGGTGGGGCGCTAAGGAATCTATAACTAACTAATGTTTCTTACAGATATATCGTTACCGAAGGTAAGTAACTTGTTGATCTGAAAGAAACACGTTAGTTATAGATTCCTTACCTTAGAATAGATACCCCAGCAATACCAACCCCGGTGGTGGGTCTGCAAACCAAGATCACACCAGAAAATCCTGGAGAATAGAACGGCCAAAGAAGCCGTCTCTCCAGGCTTGGCTGTCCAGGCAGTAGTGTTTCGTAAACGTGTGCAGCGATGCCCACGTGGCCGCCTGACAGATGTCATGTAGAGGAACTCCTCTTCCCAAGGCAGTAGTGGCTGCCGTCGCCCTGGTGGAATGGGCGCGTAGCCCGACCGGAGGATGTTTTTTAGCCAGAGAATAGCATGCCTTAATACACAAAACGACCCATCGAGAAATGGTGCGTTTGTGTACGGCCCGACCTTTCTTGGCGCCCACGTAGCCAACAAAGAGTGGAGAGGTGTGGTGCAGCGGCCAGGGCAGCTGACTTCGGAGCACAGGGCTCACGGTTCGATCCCCGGCTCCGGTGGCAGATCAGCTCAGCACCATGTGACTCTGGGCAATAGCTCACTTAATTTCCACGACGGCCCCCAGCGCCTTGAGACCCGTAAGGGTGAGTAGTTCGCGCTTTACAAATACCGGATTATTATTATTATCATCCACCCGGAACCGTTTTGTGCGGTCCAGATAGAAAGAGAGCGCACGATTTGGGTCCAGACGGTGGAGCCCCTCTTCCTCCTTTGAAGGATGCGGAGGCGGAAAGAAGGTGGGCAGAGTAATGGTCTGCCCGATGTGGAAGGCAGTGACCACCTTAGGAAGGAAGGATGGGCGGGTCCTGAGAACCACCTTGTCCGGATGGACAGACAGGAAAGGAGGTTTGGAAGAAAGGGCATGGAGCTCACTCACCCTTCTAGCAGAAGTGATGGCTACCAGGAAAGCAGTCTTAAGAGTCAAGAGTCTTAAAGGGCAGTTATGAAGCGGCTCAAAGGGAGCGCACATTAAATAGGTAAGAACAAGATTCAAGTCCCACTGAGGCATAATGAAGGGGATTGGAGGAAAAAGATGCGTTAAGCTTTTTAAGAAACGGTTAACTACCGGGGACTTGAAAAGAGAAGGTTGATCTGGCAGCCGAAGGAAGGCAGAAATAGCTGAAAGATAGCCCTTGATAGTGCCCGGAACAGAGCCCTGCTGGGCTAAAGAAAGAAGGAACAAGAAAACTTCAGAAAGAGGGGCAGAAAGGGGATCCACAACCTTTGCTGTGCACCATGCCACAAACTTGTTCCACCGGCAGGCGTATACCGTCTTAGTGGAGGGACGCCTGGCTGCCAAGATTACGTCACATACTTCGGGAGGCAGGTCGAAAGACGTCAACTGCCGCCGCTCAATCTCCACGCAAAGAGGTGGAGACTGGACAGGTTCGGGTGGAGGACCGTCCCCTGCTGCTGCGACAGAAGATCCTCCCGAAGAGGCAGCCTGATCGGAGGATCGATGGTCATGTTGAGCAGCTCGGGATACCAGACTCTTCATGCCCAATCCGGAGCCACAATAACTTGGGCCCGGTCGCGCCTGATCTTCTTCAGCACTCTGGGCAGAAGTGGTATAGGCGGAAAGGCGTACAACAGACCGCAACTCCACTCGCGACGAAAAGCGAAGCCGAGCGAGTGCCGCCTTGGAAATTCCAACGCGCAGAATTGCTGACATTGCGCGTTCTCTTTGGTGGCGAATAGATCTAACCAAGGCTCTCCCCACTGTCGAAAGAGACCTTGCACCACTTCCGAGTGAAGACACCATTCGTGATCCATCATGCACCTGCGGCTGAGTTCGTCCGCCCTGGCGTTCAGAGAACCTGCCAGGTGTTGAACCACCAGGGATATGCCCTGATGTTCCAGCCATGTCCAGAGGCGAAGGGCCTCTTGACAGAGGGTCCACGACCCCACCCCGCCCTGTTTGTTGCAGTACCACATGGCGGTGGTGTTGTCCGTGAACACCTGCACTACTCTTCCCCGGAGAGAGGGAAGAAATGCTTTCAGTGCAAGACGAATCGCCCGGAGCTCCAGAAGGTTAATGTGAAGCCCGGACTCCGCCGGAGACCAGAGGCCTCTGATCTCCACCTCTCCCATGTGGCCGCCCCATCCCAGAAGGGAGGCATCCGTCACCACAGTGTAGTCTGGTTGGGGAAGGGAGAGGGATCTGCCATTGACCCAATCCTGGTTCGTGAGCCACCACTGCAGTTGACGTGCAGTGCCCTCCGAGATCTGGACGCAATCGGACAGATTCCCCTGATGCTGCGCCCACTGGAACTTCAGGTCCCACTGCAGAGCCCGCATATGCCACCTGGCATGATCGACCAGCAGGATGCAGGAGGCCATGAGGCCCAGCAGCCTCAGAGTCATTCTGACCGAAACCCGGGATAGAGGCTGAAAGATCGGAATCATAGCCTGAATATCCCAAACTCGCTGCTCGGGAGGATAGACCCGAAACCGCGTCGTGTCCGGAACCGCTCCGATGAAGAGGAGCTTCTGAGAGGGAATCAGGTGTGACTTCGGCACATTGATGGAGAACCCCAGTGAATGCAGGAGGTCGGCCGTAGTCTGGAGGTGGGAGACGACTGCCTGGGGCGAGCCCGCCTTCAACAGCCAGTCGTCGAGAAAGGGGAAGACTGAAACCCCTGATCTGCGCAGATGAGCTGCGACCACCGCCATCACTTTCGTGAACACCCGAGGGGCGCTGGTAAGGCCAAAGGGGAGCACGGTAAATTGAAAATGCTCGTGGCCTACTGTGAACCGTAGGTAACGCCGGTGGCCCGGCAGGACGGGGATGTGAAAATAAGCGTCCTGCAAGTCCAACGCTACCATCCAGTCTTCCGGGTCGAGGGCAGACAAGACCTGAGCAAGCGTCAACATCTTGAACTTCTCCTTCCGGAGGAAGCGGTTGACGTCCCTGAGATCCAAGATAGGACGCAGGCCCTTGTCCTTCTTGGGGACCAGAAAGTAGTGGGAGTAACAACCACGACCTACTTCTGGGACAGGAACGCGCTCGATGGCTCCCTTGGCCAAGAGAACCGTAACTTCCTGCTGGAGAAGGGCCAGTTGATCCTCCGACATGCGGTGGTATCTTGGTGGCATGGCTGGAGGGGTAGTCTCGAAGGGGAGGGAGTAGCCCCTTCTGACTATTTGCAAAACCCACCTGTCCAACGTGATGGTGCGCCAGTGGGGGAGGTGATGGCGAATCCTGCCGCCCACTGGCGTTTGATGGGCCTGAAAGGTCGGACTAGGGGGGTTTGGAGGCTGCTGCGGAGGGGGGGTTGGTGGACTGGCCTGCCCGCTGGCCCCCGGAACCACGACGGTTGTTCCCACGTCCCCGGCCGCGCAAAGGTTGGGTAACTTGCTGCAGCCTGTGTCTCTGGGCGGGATGTAGCGGGGCACCCCTTCCGTAGCCGCGAAAGGGGCGAAAAGCAGACTGCGCAGGGCGGGTGGAGAGGCCCAAGGACTTGGCCGTAGTCCGTGAGTCCTTGAAACGCTCTAGAGCGTTGTCTGCTTTGTCGCCAAAAAGGCGACGGCCATCAAAGGGCATGTCCATCAAGGTGTTCTGGACATCCCCTGAAAAGCCAGTCGACCTCATCCAGGCGTAGCGACGAAGCGCTACCGACGTTGAAATGGTCCTGCCCAGAGAGTCGGCGGTTTCCAGCCCACAACGTATGGCAAACTTTGCTGCATCCCTCCCGGCGGCCACAGCCTGGGAGAGCACTGCCCGGGCCTCCTCCGGACACTGAGGCAGCACCTGCGCCACCGTATCCCACACCAAGTGGGAATAACGGCCTAAGAGACATGCGGTTTTTACCGACCGCAGTCCTAAGCTGGCGGAAGACAAAATTTTCTTCCCAAGGTGGTCCAGCTTCTTGGATTCCCTTTCCGGGATAGCGGTAGGGAATGCGCTTTTGGAAGTGGAGGCTTGGACTACCAAGCTCTCCGGGGTGGGGTGTTGGGAGAGGAAAGGGGGGTCACCCGGGGCCGGGCGGTGGCGTCAGGCAATCATCCTGTCCACGAGAGCCCCCGTGTTGGGCCTGGACCACGTGCCCAAAAGGACGTCGGTGAGGGCCTCATTGAACTGCAGCAAGGGCTCCGAAGAGCTCGCAGCCGGTTGAAGCACTGCTGTCAGGAGGTTAGTCCTGAGCGTCAACGTAGGAAGCTCGAGGTTGAGCGCCTCGGCCGCCCTATGCAACACCACTGCGTATGACGTTCCCTCCTCTGTAGCCACGGTAGGAGGAGACAACATGCCAAGTCAGGGGAGGTGTCAAGACCACTGGCATCCCCCAGTTCCTCTCTCCAGTCCTGTTCACTGTCCAACTGGTCAGTCAGAGGGTCACCTGACCCCTCCCAGTCCTCCTCCTCTGGTTGCCACTCAGGTTGAAAAAGGGCCCCAGGAGTGAACAGGGGCACAAAAACCCCTCTCGGCGCCAGACGACGCCGGTCCGGCTCCGTGTCCACGTCGGGATGGAGGCCGGGGTCGATGCCGGCCGGGAGGCCGACCGGGGTCGAACGCGGTAGTGGTGCCGTCGGAATCGGCGCCGGTGGAGGCGTAACGAGGTCAACCGGATCCAGGCCTGGATCCAAGGGGGGCCTGCGGCGCCGGGGCCGGAGCCACCGGCAGAGAAGGCCTAGGCCCCCCAACCGAGTCCGCGGGGCCCGAAGGCGCGCCAGCGGGGTCGGTCCGCCCAAAGATGGCATGCATCTCCTCGTAGAACGTACGAAGCTGGGCGGGAGTCGCTCCGGGTCCCGGAGTGGGAGGGAAACGCGGAGTCGACTCTTAGGGCTCTGCGCGCGGAGCCGCGGGAGGGGCACCACCCGCGTGCCTCGTCGGATCGGCCGACCGACGAGGAGAAGTCGAAGAGCGACGATGCTTCTTCGACTTCTTCTTATGCTTCGACTTACCCGACCCCGAGTGCGAAGACTTCGAAGATTCCTAACTGGATTGGTGGTGGCTCCGCGACCGGTCCCTCGACCTCACTCTCGACCGGGACCTCGAACGGCGCAGAGCCGACTGCCGGTGCTCAAGCAGCTTTCGGGACCGCTCCCGCAAAGCCTTCGGCGCCATCGACCGGCAGTCAGAGCACGACTTGGGATCGTGGTCACGCTCCAGGCAAAAAAAGACACGCGGTGCGGATCCGTCACCGACATCATACGATGACAGGAACCGCAGGCCTTGAAACCGGGCATCCCTCGTGCACCTTCGGAGTCGAAGACTCGAAAAAGAAGTCGACAAAAGTGGAGAAAAAGTTAGTCAAAAATTGACTGAGGTACCGCTCTTCCCGGATCTGCGCTGGCTGGCGCGGAAAAAGAAAGAACTGACGTCAGCGCGAGAGGGCGGTGGCTAAGTAGCTGCCGTGACGTCATCCCGGCGACCACGACGCCGACGACGGACGCGGAGCCGACCGACGCCACCTTCCGACGCGCAGAGGTACTGCGGACGAAAAAACTTTTCGGATCCAGTCTGACGCCTGGGGGTAATTCTAAGGTAAGGAATCTATAACTAACGTGTTTCTTTCAGATTCTAAATGCATTCATTAGGTTGTAAAATTACTAAGACAAATATGCAAGTCCGTTCCATGTAGAGTAAAAGGTCCATTTCAATAAAGTGACTGCCAAAGTCTAAGGTTTAAAGAAGATGTGAAAAGCCACACCAAGAAATTGTATTGCAATATTTAAGGCCTCCTGGTCACATATTGTTGGATATCTATACAATGTACCATAGACCCTCGCAAACTATTACCTATAATCCTACCTGCAATACAGCTATTTTAATCAAGTCAAGGGCTGGGGAATTTTCTAAACGCGAGGAATCTGCAGTTAGAAGTATCCATCTGAAAATATATGTATATTTGTATTTATTGTGTTTCTATCTACATAAATAACCAAAGGGGTATCCTCCATCTAAATGTTTTCAGAGTTTAAAAGAAAAGCAGTGGACAGGACATTTAGGAATGGTTATTTTGGGTAAATACTTAATATGTTGTAGGACAGCACTATGCTTCTATATTTTTCATCACTCCAATGACCTTTCACAAGTCAGGGACACTCTGTAGGACACTTGCAAACAAATATATAAATGCAATAAAATCAGGTGTGTTACCCAAACTACAGAAAAGGTCGATATTGTTATACTGTTAAAAGTAAGGTTTGGGAAGCCCTTGGAAGAAGAAGCAAGATGCTGCAAGTTTAGAAAAACAATGAATGGTTTGGAGAAATTTTGAGAACAGGATCAAGGGGAAAACAACATAACACTTTGCCTTGGACTGAGACCCTAAAACAAATCCAGCCTGTTACTGAATGCCCATTATTCAATGAAAGGAAAATGCTACTTACCCAGTATGCATCTGTTCTTGGCATATACAGCTGTAGATTCATATGCGTTGGCATAGATCGCCATCTGGTGTTGGGCCCGGATGTTTGCACTGTTTTTCTTCGAAGAAGTCTTTGTAGTCACGAGGTAGGTGACTCCTCCTTTCGGTGATAGTGCGCATGGGCATCGACTCCATCCTTAGATTGTTTTGCCGTAAAGGTGATGATGGAGTTAGTAAGAGTAGAAAGTGATGTCCATGTATAGTGTATCTAAGTAAGATAATACTGCAACAGGTAAAGGTACCCGGGAGGCGGGTGGGTGCATATGAATCTACAGCTGTATATGCTAAGAACAGATGCATACTGGGTAAGTAACATTTTCCGTTCGAGGCATATGAGCTGTAGATCATATGCGTTAGCATAGACTATAAAGCAGTTCTTTCCCAAGCGGTGGCTAACCTGAATCTGTTGCAGTGGTCTGAAATAGTGTTCTTAAAACAGCTTGGCCCACACTAGCTTGTTGTTTTGCTAACACATCTACACAATAGTGTTTTGTGAATGTGTGTGGTGTAGACCATGTTGCAGCTTTGCAAATGTCACTTAAGGGTATGTTTCCTAAAAATGCCATGGAAGCCCCTATCTTGCGTGTAGAATGCGCTTTAGGGGGAACTGTTAAGATGCGTTTAGCTTTGAGGTAGCATATTTGTATGCACTTAACTATCCATCGTGCAATGCTTGCTTTTGAAATGGGGTTGTCCTTATGTGGTGGTGAGAAAGCAACGAAAAGTTGTTTTGTCTTTCTAAAAGGTTTGGTTCTTTCAATGTAATACAGTATCGCTCTTTTTACATCTAATGTGTGAAAAGGACGTTCTGCTACTGAGTCTGGTTGAGGAAAAAAGACGGATAACTCAACAGACTGGTTGAGATGAAAAGCAGTAACGACTTTGGGTAAAAAATTTGGGTTAGTCCTAAGAACCACTTTATTTTGGTGAATTTGTAAAAATGGTTCTTGTATGGTTAATGCCTGGAGCTCACCAACTCTCCTAAGAGATGTGATGGCTATAAGGAAGGCTACTTTCCAAGATAGAAATTGTAATTCGCATCTGTGCATAGGCTCAAATGGTGGGCCCAGGAGTCTTGTAAGGACTATATTAAGATTCCACACGGGAGAAGGTGGAAGTCTAGGAGGAATGATTCTTTTGAGTCCTTCCATAAAGGCTTTGATAGCGGGTACTCGAAACAAAGACAAGTGTTGTCTGTTTTGTAGGTAAGCTGTGATAGCGGCAAGATGTAATCGTATAGACGTATATGCTAAGTTAGCACGTTGTAGGTGTAACAGATAGCAAATGATGTTTTGAGTTGAGGCATCTAACGGATTGATTTGGTTTTTAGTACAATAAATTGCAAATCGTTTCCATTTTGCTGCATAGCATGCTCTTGTGGTGGGACGTCTAGCCTCCTTGATGACGTTCATGCAGTCTGATGGGAGGTTAAGGTAGCCAAATTCTAAGACTTCAGGTGCCAGATCGCAAGGTTGAGTTGACTGGGATCTGGATGTCTTATCTCTCCATGGTTCTGAGTGAGAAGCTTGGGGGAGAAGTGTAATTTTTGGTGAGGAACTATTGATAGTTCCAACAGGGTTGTGAACCATGGTTGTCGAGCCCATGAGGGAAGAACTAGGATCATTGTGAGGGATTGTTGAGTGAGCTTCCGAACCACGATGGAATTAGCGGGAGAGGTGGAAAAGCGTAAGCAAATTTCCCTGACCAATTCATCCAGAGCGCATTGCCTTTGGACAATGGGTGTGGATATCTGGACGCGAAGTTTGGGCATTTTGTGTTGTGGTGTGTGGCGAACAGATCTATTTCTGGGTAGCCCCACATTTGGAAGAATGGGAGGAGTACTTGGGGATGTAGTTCCCATTCGTGGATCTGTTGTCTCTGACGACTGAGTAGATCTGCAATCTGATTGTCTACTCCTGGGAGATGTTGTGCAAGGAGGTATATGTTTTGAGGAATGGCCCACCTCCAAATGCTTTGAGCTAGGTGCGAAAGTTGTAGAGAGTGTGTCCCTCCCTGTTTTTGTATGTAGTACATTGCTGTCATGTTGTCTGTACGAACTAGGACAGCTTTGCCTACTAGATATGTTTGAAAAGCTTTTAGTGCTAGAAAAATTGCAAGGAGCTCCAGATGGTTTATGTGGAGCTGTTTTTGTTGTAGAGTCCACATGCCCTGAATGGTATGTGTTTGAAGATGAGCTCCCCAACCGGTGAAGGATGCGTCTGCGGGTTGGCACTACCTGTGGAACCGGATCGATGAATGACCGCCCCTTGGAAAGGTTTTGTGTATTCCATCACTGCAGAGAGCGATGAGTGCGGCCGTCCACCAACACTAGATCGTTTAAGTGACCTTGAGCCTGGTTCCACTGACGTGCTAAGCATTCCTGTAAGGGACGCATTTGGAGTCTTGCGTAAGGAACAATTTGAATGCAAGAAGCCATCATTCTGATCAACTGCATAAACACTTGGGCTGGTAGTGAGTGTTGCGGTTGAAATTGTGATATTAGTGTTTGCATGTTGCGTATTCTGACTGGGTTGGGGTATGCTAGAGCTTTGCGGGTGTCTATTGTAGCTCCTAGATAAGCTTGCCCATTGGAGGGATGCAGATGAGACTTGGTGAGGTTGACAGTGAATCCCAAGTCGTGAAGTAGTTGAACTGTTTTGTGAGTGTGGTGTAGGCAGCTGTGTTGCGACTTGGCTTTTATTAGCCAGTCGTCTAAGTAAGGGAAGACATGAATGTGTTGTCTTCTTAAATGAGCTGCTACTACTGCTAGGCACTTGGTGAATACTCTTGGTGCTGTAGTGACCCCGAATGGGGTAGTGTTGTCCATCCACCACGAACCTGAGATATTTCCTGTGAGCCGGGTGAATGGGAATATGAAAATAGGCGTCCTTTAAATCTAGAGTGGAAAGAAAGTCGCCTTGTTGAAGCAATGGGAGCACCTGTTGTAGGGTGACCATGTGGAAGTGGTCTGATTGAAATGAGAGGTTTAGCTGTCTGAGGTCCAGTATGGGCCTGAGAGAGCCGTCCTTTTTGGGAATTAAAAAGTAAAGGGAGTAGACTCCTGTCCCTTGGTGATATAAGGGGACTGGTTCTATTGCATGTTTGTGTAACAGAGAGAGGACTTCTTGTTTTAACAGGGTGAGATGTTCTGGTGACATTGCCCGCTCTCTCTGAAGGATTGTTGGTGGAGTGCTGGTAAGTTCCAGGCAATAACCATTTTGGATAATTTGTATTACCCACTTGTCTGAGGTGATTGAATTCCAGACAGGTAGGAACTGTGGGAGACGTCCCCCGACGGGAGTGGAATGGTCGGGGGGTAGTGGAGGGAAGTCACTGTTTGTCAGAAAATCCATCCTCTTACAAGGGGAACAACCAATCTAGCCCCTCCAGAGGCTATTTCGAGGAGGTTACAGAGGAAACAATAACCAGGGCAGAGGAAGAGGCAACTCCACCCGCACTTCCCCTGCCCTGGTTATTGTTTCCTCTGTAACCTCCTCGAAAATAGCCTCTGGAGGGGCTAGATTGGTTGTTCCCCTTGTAAGAGGATGGATTTTCTGACGACATTGTTTTTGAGCCACCTTGTAGAAGGAGCGACAAAAGGAACCCCTGCTAGAAGGTAATTGTAGAGCTCCCATGGATTTAGCAGTGTCAGTATCTTTCTTCATTTTTTCTAATGAAGTATCCACTGTTGGCCCAAAAAGATGATCCTTATCAAAGGGCTGATTAAGTATGGGGGATTGTACCTCCTGCTTGAATCCAGAGATTCGAAGCCAAGCGTGTCTCCGCAGGAGTATGCTGGTGTTAATAGCATGTGAAGCTGTGTCTGCAGCATCTAGGGCGCATTTTATGGAAGTGTTAGTGATGAGCTTCCCTTCCTGAATGAGGTCGTTAGCTTTGACCTTATGTTCTTCTGGCAAATGTTGTAGAAGTTTTACTAATTCGTCATAATGCGCCCTGTCGTAGCGTGCCAATAGAGCTTGAGCATTGGCAATATGCCAAGTGTTGGCGGCCTGGGAAGCTACCCTTTTGCCCGAGGGATCGATAAGTTTTGACTCCTTATCAGGAGGAGGAGCGTCAACTGTTGTTTGAGAGTTAGCTCTCTTGCGGGCATTAGACACAACAAGAGAGTCCAGTGGTAACTGACCTTTTATGTATTCAGGGTCTGTAGGAGCGGCCTTGTATTTTTTAATCTACCCGAGGTGTTAGTATTCGGGCTCTAACTTGGTCCTTGAATACTTCATTAGTATGTTTTAACATGCCTTTTAGCATGGGTAGAGTGTTGGTAGACCTGTGTGAACGTTTGTACAAGGAAATCCTCTTCTAGAGGGTCACTATGTAGTTCCAGCCCGTGATATTGGGCAGCCCTGTTGATGAGTTGCGCAAAACCAATGTTGTCATGTAATGTAATGTAAATAGTTCTTATATAGCGCATACTGTCACCCTACGGGTATCCTGGCGCTGTGACTGACAAAATCGACATTAGAGCCTGTGAGCATCTTACCCAGGAAAACATTATTGGGAACTCAGCCAGACCCTACCTGGGAAACAGCCAGGTTTTTAGCTGCTTTCTAAATAGGGGCAAAGATTGAATTTGCCTAATGTCTAGGGGGAGTTCATTCCACAGCCGTGCGGCAGTTACACCGAATGCTCTGCCCCCCGACTTCATTTTCTTAATTCTTGCAATGTTCACTAAGTGAGCATTTGCTGACCGCAGGTCTCTCACGGGAACATACCATAAGAATTTCCTCTGCAAGGGCTTTGGGCCCATTCCGTGCAATGCTCTGAACACGGTACAGAGGGATTTAAATTGTATCCTCTGGCAGATCGGCAGCCAGTGGAGATCTTTCAAGGCTAGAGAAAGTGAAGAACTACGCTGCCTATTTAGAGCCAGCTTAGCTGCAATTGACTGAATCCTTTGCAGCTTTTGAAGTAGTGACTTTGAGCCCCCAAATATAGTGAGTTGCAATAATCTAATCTGCTCAGGATTATACACCTCACAATTTGGGGTCTGATGGCAGTCGGTAGTAGCGGCAGAATTCTTCTCAGAGCTCTAAGCAGAGAGAAACATGTACCAACTACTTTGGTAACTTGTGATTCTAGCTGGAGATTATCATCCAACAAAACTCCCAAGTTACGCACCGTTTTAGCTGGCACTTCAGGTTTGTCTGTTGGTGTTATTTGGAGCTCTATAGGAAAAGGCCGGGCAATCCTGGACGTGGAGCAGTATACAATCTCCGTTTTTCCTCCGTTAAATTGTAGGGAGTTGTTTCTGAGCCAGTTTGCGGTGTTCTGCATACACTCCTGAAATATATCCAGGGTGATTGCCTGGTTCCCCTCTAAAGAAAACACCAATTGCGTGTCATCCGCATAGTTTACAAGATCCACGCCAAAGGATCTAATAATGGAGATGAGAGGGCGCAAGTAGACATTAAACAGAATCGGACTTATCGCCGAGCCCTGTGGTACCCCATGACACATGGGGATTTTAGGAGACGTAAAAGGGGGATTGAGACTGCCTGTTGTCTATCAGTCAGATATGATCGTAGCCATTTCAGTGCCAGGCCTTTCACCCCCATTTTTTCTAGTCTGTCCAGCAAAATGCTGTGGTTCACCGTATCAAATGCGGCTGACATGTCCAATAATACCAATATACTCGAGTTACCATTGTCAGCACGCATCCTCAGGTTATCTAGTACAGTCACTAGAGCGGTCTCCGTTCCGTGCCCCGGGCGAAAACCAAATTGGGCCTCGTCTAGCAGATAGTTTTCTTCAAGAAAGAGGGAGAGAGATTTCTAACTGCCCGCTCCAGTATTTTAACCGGATAAGGGAGGAGGGAGATAGGCCTAAAATTGGCTGGGCAGAGGGGGTCCAATGTAGGTTTCTTAAGCAGCGGAGTCACCACTGCCTGCTTCCACCCCTCAGGTACTACTCCCTGTTCTAGGGATTGGCAACAAATATGCCATAGCCGTGGAAAAAGATCAAGTTTAAATTCTTTCCATATCCTCTGCGGGACAGGGTCCAGAGGTGATCCAGAAGAGACACTCAACGCTAATAAATTAAAAGCTTCTTCTGTGGGTGTTTGAAAATATCGGAGTACCGCAGGACAGTCATTATCGCTGTCTTCGGCCTGTGGCTTTGTCGCTGATGTATCCGATAATACTTTTTCCAACTCCGGACTGATATTATTGTTAAACTTCAGCCCATTAATAATCTTTTTAATCTTCTCATCGAAGTGGGTCGCAAGCTCATCCCATAGTGTTTGAGTTGCTCTAATCTTATTACCCACGCACGCCGGGCTGGACAATTCCTTCACTATAGTGAACAGGGTTTTTGTACTATTCGGTGCATGTAAGATGGTTTGGGCATAGTATTCAGCCTTCATCAGGTGGAGAAGGCCTAGAGGGATATAGATCAGGGTCATTTGGTACATCTGGATCCTTATCATAATCATCCCATGGGTCAGTGTCGTGTGGTATGTCAGGGTCTTGCGGGATATGATGATCATCATCCCCAATCCCATCCCCATCCTCGAAATCGTCATCCTGTGAGTCAGGTGACCGTGGAGGTGGTGAATTTGATGGTGTGATGTTTGGAATAGGAGGAGGAGATGGAGGCATATAAGGGGGAGAAGGGTTGGTACCCATGTCTCTTTTTCTTAAGAGGTATAGGGTCCTCTTGTGGGAGGTCTAACTTCCGTTTCTTGGGAAGAGTAGCCATAAGGTGTCCAGTGTTGGGATCAATGCTGAGTTTTTTCTGTTTTGGGTCCAGAGGTGGATCTTCAGATGGAAATTCTTTGGAAGGAGTCTCTGTTCCCTTTGGAGTGTATTTCGGCATTGAAGATTTTTGTTTAGAGTCTTTGGGTGCCGAGTGTTTGGAATCTAGTTCTTTAGTTTTTGCCGTTTAGGCTGTGTAACCTTCGGAGTGGTCTGTTTCGGCTCCGAACTTTTCGGCGCGGAGGTTGTCGGCTCCAAGCTTTTAGGTGTGGAGCGTTTCAGTTCCGAGGATTTCGTTTTGGACGACTTCGGTTCCGGCTCTTTTATCTTAGAGGGTTTCGGCTCCGAGGCTTTCGGTGTCGAAGATGGCCTCGGTACCGACAACGTGGGAGGAATCCCATGTTTGTCCTGACGTTTCGGTGCCGAAGGTGTTGGTTCGGCACCGGATTGGGATCGGCTTGAGCCGGAAGGCTTATGTTTGTGTTTCAGAGCCAGAGGGCGGGGCATCTGAAACTTTTTCACGGTGTCGACCAGAGCCCGAGGGCGAGGGTGATACCAGAGCCTTTTCCTTAGCCTGAGTGGACACATGGGGTCTGTACTCATGGTCCGTTGAGCTGGAGTGACGCTCAGGTCTTCTTCCATGTCGGAGTCGGCTTCGGACACGGAGACCAGTTCTTCTTCTTCTTCAGCTTGTATGGCAGGACTGTGTTCTGGTTCGCCGCCGAAGATATCCGTTACGGAGCCGCTGCCGCGTTGCATCTCGTGGCGTCGAGCCCGACGATCACGGATGGTCTTCTTCGACCGGAATGATCGACACGCCTCGCAGGATGATTCTTCGTGTTCCGGGGATAGGCACAGGTTGCAGACCTCGTGCAGGTCAGTGAGTGGAAATTTAGCACGACACCCGGGACATAGCTTGAACGGAGTCCGTTCCATCGACTGCTGGCGTGGTCGGCACGGGTAGGCCCGACGGCCCGCCTCAAAGTTCCCGATCGAAGGTTTCACAGTTTGGACCATACGCGAGGAATGGGAAAGCGCGATCGAAGACAATACCGTCGAGGGTAGAGGATTGCGCGTGGAAGGGGTTCGAGAACGATACCGAACCGGAGCGCAGCAATACACATCCGAACCCGATGGCAGAAAAAAACAATCTAAGGATGGAGTTGATGCCCATGAGCACTATCACCGAAAGGAGGAGTCACCAACCTCGTGACTACAAAGACTTCTTCGAAGAAAAACAAAGTGCAAATATCCGGGCCCAACACCAGATGGCGATCTATGCTAACGCATATGATCTACAGCTCATATGCCTCGAACACAGAGTTATGCTGAGAAGGACAATTAAAATATGACAGAAGATACTATCCTGGGGAATGCCTGAATTGGAGTTTCTAGTAGTGCTGTCCATAAAAGGCCAAGTAACTCTGATTTAAGATCATAGGTTTAAACTGTAATGTTAGCTGAACAAAACATCAGTGTATGGTATGCCACTTTACGTTACTATTTTCTGTAGAGAGTAATTCCATGCTACGTCAATAGTCCGAGATCCAGAGGGCTTGTTGTAAAGCTTATTTCTGCGGCTCTGGAAACAGTCCTGCTTTGCATGCTCACAAGAGGACTACACACATCACACTGTAGTAGATTGAGATTTCCGAGCACATACATACCAAGAGAAATGGTGCTCAAGCACGATTAGTGAAGAATGAAAAGGACAAAAATGCCTTGAACTTTACACTTTTATTTTTTTGGCACGCGCTGGAGGGTGGCATTTTGCACATCATGTACACCAGAATGTAGATACTGGGAAGGAAGAGCCATAACCAATTAGATTAGTTGAATCTGGAGAGATACGTGACTCATAGCAATAACAGAAAAGAAATGGCCTTCAAACATGGGTCTTATTCTGAACCCTGAAGCTTTAGTGTACCTACTGATTTTATAAAATAGCTGGGGCAGTGATTGTTCAGGTTGAGTCAGGAAGCAAATTTTTACTTTTGGAAGCTGATAGAAACCTAATATTAATATTTTCATATTGGGTCAAGTCCTATTTTATCAAGTAATTTCGTTCAGAAGTTCCACTCCATCATATCAAATGCCTTTTCTGCAATCAAGGTTGAGAAAGGTCGGTCTGGCATTCGTTTGTTCTGCTATGCTTATTACTTTGACCACTCACCTGATGTTTGACAAACCCAGTTTGACATTGTGAAATTAATATGAGACTTCCATCATTGCTTCTAGGGTGGACAAAGTCAGTGTGGCACTACATGACGCCATCTACCAGCATTCAGGAACAAAGCTGTTTAAATCATCTGGACCCAGTGTAGCGTCAGAAGATATTCTAAAGGATAGGGATCTGTGGGTAGAAGTCCTAGCCCCTACAAGCTGGGGAACCGAGTTCGAGTCTCGGCAGGGACGCTCAACATCCTGTGATTCTGGGCAAATCACTTAAATTTCCCCATGCTTAACAAAAATGAATGTGCCCGTCTGTAATGCAACTGGTGCTCATGTAAAGTGCTCGGTTACCTTCGGGTCAAGTTCGGGCAACATAAAACTCCCCCCCCCAAAAAAAGTATCCATCAGACAATGCTGCTTACTCTGGACATGTAATGCAGACTTGCTAAAAGCACTTCCTAGACTACATTCGCTCCATGTTCCAGATCTGTTCTATGAATTCTCTGACCAATAAAAGGCTAATCTATATTTCTGTGTAGAGCTCACTCCACTCTGCCTCACAGTCTAAGGTAACATCCGTCAATTATTTTTTTATTGTTTTTTACCTAAGGACAGTACTTTGTCCCTTCAGGAGAGTTCTAGCCTCATTAGTAATAACAGTATGTATAGGTATACTCTAACCATGGCTGGTTTGCCAGTAAAGGCACAAAAGTGAAAAGAACTGCCAGGAACACTTGTAATATACTGGCTGCGTAACATATGATAGCAACCAAATAGTTCTTAGTTAGTAAGCAATAATGACACAACATAAAAAGTATTATTGCCTAAATAGCATATATGGAATCGAGGCATAATACATTTAGATTCAGCTGAATTACATTGGAAAGCCATTACCGATACCACTCTTAGATATGCAACATGTGGACAATTCGCTAACAGAATGCGGATTGAGCATAACAGACAAAGCATACAAAACAAGTTTTATAATAACACTACCTTGATGTATTCAAACAAATGTCCTTCTTATATCAGATTCATTAAAAATAAATGCTAAATATGCACCAAAAGCAATTAAAATTGTATGCAAGTATTGGACACAAAAACATTTGCCAGTATGGCATATATACTTTATCACAGTCAGAAATATTCTGCACAGCTTCTACACCTTTTTTTACAGCAAGATATGAGATCATATGACATTCAGAAGTATACTGTATTAAAAGGCTAATAATAAATTTACAAGCAAATGATATTGTAATCGAAAGCACATAAAGGATAGTATGCAAGAAGTTAAAGGTCAGCAAATATTGCAAGTAAATGTGGGGAGACTTCCTAGAGAATCCATTTTTGGAGCACCTTCTGAAAAGTGTAACACAAACCTTACAAAGTGCAAAAGTTGCAGTAGTGATTATGTGTTTAGTGATCTGATGGGTAACTTCTATTTGAGGGACACTACTTTCTTAAACAGTAGATGATCTTGGTATTCGTGGTATTAAATTTATTGGGTATTAGTGACTGAAAGAGTTAACTAATTTGCTCCATTGATAGGCTACCCACACAATGTGACTGGTTTGGGGGTCCTGGTAGAAGCACATGAGCAACCATGACTTGACCAATAGCAGAACTAGCAGAGAACACCAATTGTATCTGATTGTCTCCCAACAGTGTGCTACTGATAAAGACAGCATTAATGGCCACGCACTTAAAAAGGAAGAACAATATGGTGTTACCACCTGTCGCCATACCCTTTTCAGATCTGAGCTCTTCCGTCTCCTTCTTCAGTTTTTCAATTTGAGCTAAAAGGTCCATATTCAACTTATCTGACTCCTGCAGTTTACTTTAAAAGAAAAAACGAGGATCAGAGTATGAAGGTTGATTCTTTGAATATCTTTTGTTAAAGAAGAGCTCTTCAGTTAAATCTAACACATGACCTTTTGTTCCAGAGTAAATGGTCACCACTAACCAACCCCGTGAAATGTAATACTGTGGTTAAAATAACACACAAACTACGTTTACTCTCAACTTTATGCAAGGAGTTAGATTTATAGCATCCACTCGAGAGAGAGAGAGAGAGAGAGAGAGGGATTCATGAACTTTTGAGTTTTCTGTAGAACACTAATACAGAAATTTACCAAATAATGAGTTTCGTACAATTATAAAAGGTATACATTTGCAACAAAAATAAAATACATCTTATAAGTGTTTAGTTTGAAGTCCCATGCATGAAACAGATGAAAAGCAATTTAAAAAATGACATTATCACATATCACCTTCTTCTGAACAAACATTCTTAAAAAAAATACCAGTCACTGCTGACGCATCTACACACACACAAACACACACACAACGTGCCCCTCCACCCCCGCCGGGGTTAATTGCTTCTTTGTCGAGATAGGATTAATATGTACGCATATGCCATTTGAATTATGCCAGCCCAATTGAAAGGCAGTGGAACACTGTAGTGTCAAAGGAAAATATACCATTGATGAGTGACTGTAGAAGAGGTTGGTAATTTTTGAGGCAAAACTTAAGCAGGGTTTTTTTTCTAGAAAATGAATGTCGAACAAACAATGAACTGCTTAGCACTGGCCAAATCGGAGGAATTCTTACATGAACATTTTGAGAATGTGTCTCTTAGGAAAACTATTAGGTACTAATAAACTTTTAACCCTTCTTCTTCTAGGCTTTATGGGTTTCAAACTGACATACTAAAGAACAAGTTACTTACCTTCGGTAACGATATATCTGTAAGAGACATATATTAGTTATGGATTCCTTACCATAGAATTACCCCAAGCGTCAGACTGGATCGGGAGAAATTTTTTCGTAGCAGTACCCCTGCGCGTCGGTAGGTGGCGTCGGTCGACTCCGCGTTCGTCGCCGATATTGCCGGGATGTCGTCGCGGTATCTACTTAGACACCGCTCCTGCGAGCTGACGTCAGTTCTTTACACGACATTCCATGCCAGAAGCGCAGAGCCATGCAAGACACTGACCACTGGTGCATAAACTAGGGCCCTGAAAGGGAGTCCCTTACTCTAGAAGTCAGTTCGCAGAACGGAGAGGATGGGTGGGGCGGTAAGGAATCCATAACAGATATATCGTTACAGAAGTAACTTGTTCATCTGAAAGAGACTATTAGTTATGGATTCCTTACCTTAGAATAGATACCCCAGTCTGCGAACTAAGTTCACACCAGAAAGTCCTGGAGAACAGAACGGCCAAAGATGCTGTCTCTCCGGACTTGGCTGTCCAGGCAGTAATGCTTAGTGAACGTGTGCAAGGAAGCCCACGTAGCTGCCTGGCAGATGTCATGAAGGGGGACTCCACGTCCCAAAGCAGCAGTGGCTGCCGTCACCCTGGTGGAATGGGCGCGCAACCCTACTGGAGGTTCCTTTTTCGCCAAGGAATAACAAATTTTAATGCAAAGAACGACCCATCAAGAGATGGTCCGTTTTTGCACGGCCCGACCTTTCTTGGCGCCCACATAGCCAACAAAGAGCTGGTCATCCACCCGGAATTGTTTTTGTGCGATCCCGGTAAAATGAGAGTGCACATTTTGGATCCAGATGATGGAGCTTCTTCTCCTCTTTAGAAGGATGCGGGGACGGGAAGAAGGTGGGCAAAGTGATGGTCTGTCCTATGTGGAAAGAGGTAACCACTTTGGGAAGAAAAGAGGGTCGAGTTCGAAGGACAACCTTGTCCAGATGAACAGCAAGGAAAGGAGGCTTAGAAGAAAGAGCTTGGAGCTCCCTCACCCTGCGAACAGAGGTAATGGCAACCAGAAAAGCAGTATTTAAGGTCAAGAGTCTGAGAGGACAATTATGTAGCAGCTCGAATGGAGCGCACATAAGGTAGATCAGAACCAGGTCTAAGTCCCACTGGGGCATTACGAAAGGAATAGGAGGAAACAAATGAGTGATGCCCTTAAGGAAACGATTTACAATAGGGGACTTGAAAAGAGAAAGCTGATGAGGAAGCCGAAGAAAGGCCGAAATGGCCGAAAGGTAGCCTTTAAGAGTGCCCAGAGCAGAGCCCTGCTGGACCAAAGAAAGAATGAAGAGGAGAACCTCCGATAGAGGGGCAGAAAGGGGATCCACAGCCTTTGCTGTGCACCATGCCACAAATTTGTTCCATCTAGCGTTACGGGGAAGGGGATAGGCCCGGCCGCACGTTAGCGCGTCTAACCAGGCCGTCGGTTGGACGGTCATACATCACCCGCATTCGCTCCTCCACAGGTCGCACCCTGCACAGCACCTCTGAGATCCGAGATGAATTTCTGTCTTACTATGCCACTTTGTATAACACTCAGGTGGCACAGGATGACGCGGACCGTGATAATCATCTTGCAGAGATTGCAATGGTGTGGCTCGAGAAGTTTATGCAGCAGTTCCTGGCGGAGCCTTTTTCCGTTGAGGAGATTGGCAGCGCTATTGACGCCATCAATGGTTCGACAGCTCCGGGCCTTGACGGCTTTACTGGCGTCTTTTATAAATCTTATAAGGATTTGCTTTCGCCCTATCTACTGGAAGTTTATAACGAAGCGCTAGACTGCAAGGTACTTCCCCCTACTTTACGTGAGGCTGTAATAATTCTTCTCCCAAAGACTGGGAAAGACCCGGCTTTATGCGGCTCGTACAGGCCATTATCACTTTTAAATCTTGATTATAAAATATTAGCCAAGATGAGATCGCATTACGACTGGCCCTATTATTGGACAGTATTATTTCCCCGGCTCAGTCAGGATTTGTCCCTCACAGGTCTACGGCGTTAAACCTGCGTACGTTGTTCGCGGTCATACATCGGATCGACCCTGCAGTCCCGGCGGCCGCGGTCCTATTGGACACTGAAAAGGCCTTTGACTCCTAGGAGTGGCCCTTTTACCTGGCAGTGATGAGGAGGCTTGGTATCCCAAGGGGATTTACTGATCTTACGGCATTGTTGTATGCCGCACCCACTGCTAGGCTCCGTTTGAATGGTACACTGTCCTCCTCGTTCACGCTCACTCGTGGCACCCGGCAGGGATGTCCACTCTCCCCGTTGCTTTTTATATTAGCAATGGACCCGTTGGTTCGTCATTTCCAGAAACGGCATCTGCAAAGGGGCCTCCAGTTCAAAACGGGACCACTTTTAATCTCCTTGTATGCAGATGATATTATTCTGTATGTCCGTCACCCCCAAGAGAATTTGAAACCGCTTATCAGAGAGATAGTTAGGTTTGGCGGATACTCTGGGCTAGGTAATAATTGGGGAAAATCTGAGCTTTTCCCGCTCACACAGGGCACTGCTCACTGGAAGTGTGAATTCCCACTCGCATGGTGCGAGGAGTCGGTCAGGTATTTGGGGGTGCAGATACACAGAGACAATGAGCAAATAATCCGTCTAAACTATGGCCCTGCGGTACACAACCTGGAACAGCAGGTGGAGCGCTGGTTGAAGCCCCTGCTGTCCCTGGCGGGCCGTGTAGCCCTGGTGAAGATGTCAGTCCTTCCGAGATTCTTGTACCTGTTCCACAACATACCCATTCCCCTCCCCAAGATCTCATCTCATCAGATTGGTCTGTGGGGGCGGATGGCCTAGAGTTAGCTGGGACACCTTGTCTTTACCATACGAGAAGGGTAGGTTCGGGGTCCCTAATTTCCAGGTATACTATTTAGTTGCTCAGTGTAGCTTTGCCCATTCCTTTTATCATCCTGATGCAAGGATTCCCTACTCCAGGCCTGAGGCGGATCTGGTGCTTCCGGATCCATTATGCTCTGTGTTCCCGAGGGGATTCCCCAGAGATCCCAGTGATATTCAGACAGTCTCCACCACTAGCTGGGACTGGCGTAAATTGACTAAAGTGACAGGGGGAGGTGCTTTGTATTCATCGGAAATCCCTTTGGCGAATAACCCTTGGCTTCCCATCACGGAGGAAAAGTTAGTACAGCGCACACTTGCAGCGTATTCCATGACTAAATTTAGGGATTTGTTCCCGGGGGGGACATGTATTTTCTAGTACTGAGGGAGGACGGTTTAGCGAGACCACATTCATGGACCAATTTGTTTTTGCTAGAATACGAAGGGCGGTCCGTGCCAAAATTTCGAAGTACACGCTGGAGTCAGATTCCTTCCCTCCACTCCCCCTCCTAATCACAAGCACGGGGGGAGAGCACTTAATTTCTAGATTATATAAAGCATGTATGACATTAATCCATAGTAGGGACATCAAAATACGGGAGGCGTGGGAGCGAGATCTTGGGCACCCAATTCAGGATTCGCACTGGTCCTTCTGTTGTGAACAAACTAAGGAAGTCTCCTTAAATAGCAGACATAAGCTTATACATTTTAAATATTTGTGGAGGGTATATATGACCCCAGCTAAGCTACATGCTATTGATTCAAATCGATCGCACTATTACCTCAAGTGTGGTGGCCCACAGGCCGACTTTGCCCACCTGACGTGGAATTGTGCTACGTTTGGCATTTTTTGGAGATCCATATTGGAGACTATATCACAAATGATTCACTTGGAAGTGTCCCCTATGCCAGAGCTTGCTTTGCTGGGATACGTGGGGGGGTGTTGTAATCTGGCAAGTTAATGATGCATCCTCTCTGTTCTTGCCCTTATGCCTTGCTGCTCAGTCTATGTGATGTCATCAGAATGTTGAGTGTGGGAGTGTAAGAAGGAATCAGTTGGTGTGGAAGGGCTGAGCGGCAAGGAGGCTGCTCCTGGTGGGGCATTGTATGAGGCCTAGCATGAGACTTAATATGGATCCTATCTGAAGAATAAAGCTGTGATCCTGAACTACATCACCGGACTACGTATCTTTCATTCAACTGTAACACTGGCGACGATTTTAAAGAACCTGCGTGCTACTTCTGTGGAGAATGGACTTTTAAAACTAAAGAAACTAAAGGAACTCCAAGTAAATGAACCAATACTTCTAATGAAACTACAACCTGTGGATTTTGAGAAACCTGGCACCCCTAAGGCCCCACCAGTGACCACTTCATCGGTCGCCCCAACCTGTAAGTGCCAGTTTCCTTCGTTGTCTTAAAGCCTGCCTGTTTTAGATGAACTGTTTCTGTCCTGCGCTCTGAGCACAAATAATCCTTGTCCTCAGATCTCTCTACCTCCCTGCTGTCCTGCGGTCTCTTGCAACCGACGAGCAAGAAGGAGTGCTTGGAGTGAAGAAGTATCCCTGTCACGAAGTGAAATGTATTCACTGGTTTTGTGTGGGAGGGTTACTAACTTTTCTTTCTGGAGTTAGCAGCGTTGTGCACCACTCTTGTGGGGCAAGTTCATGAGATTTGGGAACGATGCTGTGCTAAAAGGAAAAGGATTGTACAGAGGAGCGACTTGACAATAGTTGAGTGAGAAACTTGTGTCAATTTATTCAAGAATCGCAGCTGCTGTGTAGCCGTTTTATCTGATAAGTTCAAATTTAAATCAAAACTGTGCGTGTGCACCTTACCTGGCGTGATGTCCTAGTGCGGTGTCGCAGTTGTTCACTGTGACGTCTTTGGATGCTGACACGTTTCCTGAGCTGCATAGGGACGCTCTGCTGCAAGGACGTGCAGAGAGCCATCCGGCTCGGCGTTGTTTACGTGCGGCCATCTTAGGTGATGTTCACGTTTTCACGTAGCTGCAACTCTGTCAGACCTTCGCCTGGAATCCGTTCTACTGCTGTGCTCGTTACACCAGCAGGCACTGTCTCATTTTCGTGTTTTTTTCTTCATCATTTTTAATAGCCTTGACAGTGCTCATCTGTTCTTCATTTCTTGGACATTTTGGAGGCAGTTTCTACAAGATTCCCCAGATTCAAGACAAGGTACATTTTACAAATGTGGATGTCGTTCGCTTCCAAGACTGTAATGTTATGAGGTGTTGTGCTGACTGGAATCGGGGATACTGAGGAAACATTGTTCGGGTGAGATGGTCGCTCACCGGAGAAGGAAATTTGTGTCTCTGTCATGCTGTTGTGACAGTGGGGGTACCACTGTTTGAGGGGATTTCCAAACTGTTTGGGGGTTATTATATACCCTGTGTGTGATTGTTGGCTCGGGTGACGTGTTCAGACTGTGCGTTGGGTACTACATTTTTCTGAAGTTTCTTGTCTTAGTGGGAATGTATTGAGTTTAGGGATACCCTTTGATTGTGATCGGTTTAAAGATATCCTGTTAAAGTATGGGCTAGGCCTTACCCTTTTCTTTTGAGGTTTGACCTGTTCTGTCGTGAGTTGTGTGTGTATGCAGTAGAGGGGTTTATCTCTAGTCCTGTTAGTGTATGCAGAAGGGGGAGTATGCTGTGTCCCTAGTCCTGTTAGTGTATGCAGAAGGGGGAGTATGTTATGTCCCTAGTCCTGCCACCCCGTTAGCAACGTATCCCTAGTCCTGCCACCCCGTTAGCAACGTGTCCTGCAAGTGTATGCAGCGCAGTTGTGTGTGAGTGCAGTAGGGGGAGTTCTGCAGTGTCCCTAGTCCTGCAAGCGTGTGCAGTAGAGGGTTGTCCCTAGTCCTGCCGCTGTCCTTGGTTGTGGGTTGACATAGGTTCGTCACCCTATAGGCAAATTGGTGTCTTTACCCCTTGTGGTTATTATGAGAGTATTGTTTTCTCACTGTTTGGGAATATGAGAAGACTCCGAAGCTTCTCTGGATTTACCGTTGTTTTTGGTTGGGGTTTACGTAGTACCCTGTGTTTAGGGGTTGAAAAATTAACCTTAGAGTGTTACGCCTTGGAGTTTAGGCGTGTGATTTGAAGAATACAACGCTTTTGTGTTTCTCTCGTCTTTTCTAGATGGGATGGGGATGTGGTGTTTGACGATGTTTTTTAAGCTTGATGTTATTCTTGAAGCTTGATGTTATTCTTGAAGCTTGATGTTATTCTTGAAGCTTGATGTTATTCTTGAAGCTCTTGACTTTTCGTATGTGTGTATGTCCACCTCCGCACATTTATTTATTGTTAGTCATTTTGCATGTATGTGCTATGATCTCGCATGCTTGCATTTTTACAATTTTGATGAGGGGGGATGTGTTGTAATCTGGCAAGTTAATGATGCATCCTCTCTGTTGTTGCCCTTATGCCTTGCTGCTCAGTCTATGTGATGTCATCAGAATGTTGAGTGTGGGAGTGTAAGAAGGAATCAGTTGGTGTGGAAGGGCTGAGCGGCAAGGAGGCTGCTCCTGGTGGGGCATTGTATGAGGCCTAGCATGAGACTTAATATGGATCCTATCTGAAGAATAAAGCTGTGATCCTGAACTACATCACCGGACTACGTATCTTTCATTCAACTGTAACACGGGGCTTCCGGAAAAGTTCCGTAAATTCACAGCCATTGCCCTTCTGCTTGCAAAGAGGGAGATAGAGCTTAAATGGGGTAGTAGAGCATCGCCCACGGTCAGGGACTGGCTCCATAGTCTTACATACTGAAATTCCAATTGTGAGCTATATGCCAGCACTCAACCTCTTGCCTCCCGTCCGAAAGATATTTGGGAGCCGCTCAAAGCTTACTTGCTGGAAACTAGCACCGCCTCTGTTACACAACCACCCGATGGGATAGTTCCCACCGGAGTGGGGTAATTACTACACATTTCACATTATCAGGTTGCTGTGATTCATTATTGTGTTATTGGGTGGTCTGTACTGGGTTGGTGCTTGGGATTAATCTGCTCTGGGTGAGCCAAGTGAGGACGTTCCAAATTTTGTTGTGCAATATACCCTGATAGACTGCTCTGTTATGTACTTGTGCACGTCCAAATTGCAATTGCATTATTGTCTACTTGTGTCGCTGTTTCAAATTGTAGTGTTTAATCATGCTGGGTTGTAAACCATGAGAAAATGGAAAAATAAAGTAAATTTTTTTTTTTTTAAATCGTTCCTTCTACAGGCGTATACCGTTTTAGTAGAGGGACTTCTGGCTGCCAAGATTACATTACAGACTTCGGGAGGAAGGTCGAAAGCTGTCAACTGTCGCCGCTCAATCTCCACGCAAGGAGGTGGAGGCTGGACAGGTTCGGGTGGAAGACCGTCCCCTATTGCTGCGACAGAAGATCCTCCCGAAGAGGCAGTCTGATCTGAGGATCGATGGCCATGTGCAAGAGCTCGGGATACCAGACTCGTTGTGCCCAATCCGGAGCCACAAGGATGACTTGGGCCTGGTCGCGCCTGATCTTCTTCAGCACTCTGGGCAGAAGTGGTATAGGCGGAAAGGCGTATAGAAGACCGCAACTCCACTCTCACGAAAAGCGTCGCCTAGTGAGTGCCGCCTTGGAAATTCCAACGCGCAGAACTGCTGACACTGCGCGTTCTCTTCGGTGGCGGATAGATCTAACCAAGGCTCTCCCCACTGCTGAAAGAGACCTTGCACCACCTCCGAGTGAAGACGTCATTCGTGATCCATCATGCACCTGCGGCTGAGTTCGTCCGCCCTGGCGTTCAGTGAACCTGCCAGGTGTTGAACCACCAGGGATATGCCCTGATGTTCCAGCCATGTCCAAAGGCAGAGAGCCTCTTGACATAGGGTCCACGCCCCCACCCCGCCCTGTTGGTTGCAGTACCACATGGCGGTGGTGTTGTCCGTGAACACCAGCACTACTCTTCCCCGGACAGAGGGAAGGAATGCCTTCAGTGCAAGATGAATCGCCCAGAGCTCCAGAAGGTTGAGGTGGAGCCCGGACTCCGCCGGAGACCAGAGGCCTCTGATCTCCGCCTCTCCAATGTAGTCGCCCCACCCCAGAAGTGATGCATCTGTCACCACTGTGAACTCTGGTTGGGGAAGGGAGAGGGATCTGCCATTGACCTGATCTTGGTTCGTTAGCCACCACTGCAGTTGGTGTGCAGTGTCCTCCGGAATCTGGACGCAATCGGAAAGATTCCCCTGATGCTGTACCCACTGGAACTTCAGGTCCCACTGCAGAGCCCGCATATGCCACCTGGCATGATCCACCAGCAGGATGCAGGAGGCCATGAGGCCCAGCAGCCGTGGGGTCATTCTGACCGAAACCCGGGATAGAGGCTGAAAGATCGGAATCATAGCCTGAATATCCCGGAGTCGCTGTTCGGGAGGATAAGCCCAAAACTGCGTTGTATCCAGAACCGCTCTGATGAAAAGGAGCTTCTGAGAGGGAATCAGGTGTGACTTCAGCACGTTGATAGTGAACCCCAGCAACTGCAGGAGGTCCGCCGTAGTCTGGAGGTGGGAGACGACAGCCTGGGGCGAGCCCGCCTTCAACAGCCAGTCGTCGAGATAGGGGAAGACTGGAACCCCTGATCTGTGCAGATGAGCTGCAACCACCGCCATCACTTTCGTGAACACCCGAGGGGCACTGGTAAGGCCCAAGGGGAGCACGGTAAACTGAAAATGCTTGTGGCCTACCGTGAACCGTAGGTAACGCCTGTGGGCCGGCAGGCTGGGAATGTGGAAATAGGCGTCCTGCAAGTCCAACGCTAGCATCCAGTCTCCACGGTCAAGAGAAGACAGAACCTGAGCCAATGTCAACATCTTGAACTTCTCCTTCCGGAGGAAGTAGTTGACGTCCCTGAGATCTAAGATAGGACGCAGGCCTTTGTCCTTCTTGGGTACCAGAAAGTAGTGGGAGTAGCAACCACGACCAACTTCTGGCACAGGGACGCGCTCAATGGCTCCCTTGGCCAAGAGAGCCGTAACTTCCTGGCGGAGAAGGGCCAAGTGATCCTCCGACATGCGATGGAGCGTAGGTGGCATGGATGGAGGGGTAGTCTCGAAGGGGAGGGAGTAGCCCCTTCGGACTATTTGCAAAACCCACCAGTCCGACGTGATGTTCTGCCAGTGGGGGAGGTGATGGCGAATCCGGCCGCCCACTGGCAACTGGTGGCCCTGGAGGGTGGGACTAGGAAGGTTTGGAGGCTGCTGAAGAGGGGGCACTGGTGGACTGGCCCGCCCGCTGGACCCCTGACCCACGATGCTGGGTCCAACGTCCCCGGCCGCGCAAAGGCTTAACAGTTTGCGCAGGCCTGTGGCTCTGGGCGGAACGTGGTGGGGCACCCCTTCCATAGCCACGAAAGGGGCGAAAAGCAGACTGCGCGGGGCGAGAGGTGGTAGAGAGGCCCAAGGATCAGGCCGTAGCCCTAGAATCCTTAAAGCGCTCGAGTGCGTTGTCCGCTTTGTCGCCAAACAAGCGACGGCCATCAAAGGGCATGTCCAAAAGAGTCGATAGGACATCGCCCGAAAAGCCAGTGGACCTCAGCCAGGCGTAGCGTCTCAGGGCTACCGATGTTGAAATCGTCCTGCCTAGCGAGTCGGCGGTGTCCAGCCCACATCGTATGGCGAACTTCGCTGCATCTCTACCCTCAGCAACTGCACGGGAGAGCACGGCCCGGGCCTTCTCCGGGCACTGTGGCAGCACCTGCATGACCTGGTCCATGTCGAGGGGGAGGCTGGGGTCGACGTCGGTTGGGGACACAACCAGCGTCGGAAGGGGAGGAGGTGTCGCCAATGGATTCGACGCCGGAGGAGGTGTCGTAAGGTCGACCGGCGCCGATCCGGATCCAGACCTGGATCCCTGGGGGCCCTGCGGTGCTGGGGCCGAAGCTGCCGGCATCGAAGCCCTAGAACTCCCAGCCGAGTCCGTGGGTCCCAAAGGCGCGCCAGCGGAGTCGGGCTGCGCAAAGATGGAGTGGAGGGCTTCGTAAAAGCTACTAATTTGGGCAGGGGTCACTCCGGCTCCCGGGAAGACTCGGAGTCAACTCCGCGGGCGGAGCCGGACAACTACCTTCTGCATCCCGCATCGCATAGGCCGAGGGACGGGGAGAACGCGAAGAGCGGCGGTGCTTCTTCGCCTTCTTTTTGTGCTTCAACCTACCCGAAGACAAAGACTTCGACGAGGAGTGGTGGTGATGGCTCCGCGACCGGTCCCGCGACCTCCCTCTCGACGGGGACATCGAGCGGCGCGGAGCCGACTGCCAGCCCTCCAGAAGCTTTCGAGACCGCTCCCGCAAATACTTCGGGCCATGGCCCGACAGTCGGAGCATGACTTCAGGTCGTGGTTGCGCTCCAGACACCAGAGCCACACGAGATGTGGATCCGTCACCGACATCAGCTTGTGGTAGGAGCCACAAGGCTGGAAGCCGGTCCGCCGATGTGACATCCTTGTGCACCAGGAGTCAAACAACTCGAAAAAGAAGTCGACAAAAGTCGAAAAAAAGGCAGTCAAAAAATGACTAGAGGTACCGCTCTCTCTGGATCTGCGCTGGCTGGCATGGAAAAAGAAAGAAATGACGTCAGCGCGCAGGGGCGGCGTCTAAGTAGATACTGCGACGTCATCCCAGCGATCACGACAACCCACGGAGTTGACCGATGCCACCTACCAATGCGTAGGGGTACTGCTACGAAAACATTTCTCCGGATCCAGTCTGACGCCCGGGGGTAATTCTAAGGTAAGGAATCCATAACTAATAGTCTCTTTCAGATAGAGCAACATTACAGACATGCCATTGGTCGATATGCACGTTTATTTCTTTAAAACTAAAACTATTACAATCATAAACAAATATTAAAATGCATGGCAACACAAAGCTAGTGAATCATAATAGATTCATGATCCTAAAACTAAAGTAAAAAGTCCATCCCAGCACACTATATGGAACCAAATTCTAAAAGAAAAAGGCTGCCCTCTTCTTACTGCAGTCATAAATTGTTATTTTGAGGCTGGTCTAGTAGTTAGCCAGCTGTTTAAGAGGAGACAGCATAAATGAAGTTATAATGTAGGCATTCCTCATGTAGATTCTGGATATATCATTCATAGGACATATAGGTTGTTTGGCTGGTCTGACGGTTAACAAGCTAATATAATCAGTCACAGAATTAACAAAATTAAAGCAAGGAAAGTAGGGCAGGAAAGATTCTAGGTAAAATACAATACACAAAACGAAGGCAGTAAAGCAGATATGATCAATGAACAGGATAAATTTACTGTTACTTCCACAGCCATCCTCGGATGGTGAATGTGGCTAATTTTGCTA